>CM060391.1:51973169-53415291 GCA_030545235.1 Helianthus tuberosus | reverse complement strand
CAATAACTAAAAAGTTTAAAATCTGAGCAGAAGGCCCATACGGGCCGCGTAAGCCATGCCAAGAGCTTACGCGGGCCGCCTGACTTGCCCAGATGCAGAAAACGACTGGCAGCAGCCTGTTATGCCTTGTAACCGACTTAAAACGATTTTTTTCACTTCATGGGCGACCCCTAAATGACTCCTAGGCCCTTAGGGACATCTGTGGATGATCCATGGCCATTGCTAGGCTTGTGTGTCAATTATCTATGAGATTTTGAACACTATATAAAGGCCTTATGTTGCAACATTGTAACCACACCTTCCATCTGCATTCTTGAAGACTTCTGGAGCTCCAAAGCAGAACCAAGTCTTTCCTAATCGTGCATAGGACTTCAGTAAGTATGCTTAACCTTTCTTAGTTGAGTTTTTACTTAGTTTTAGCTTAAAAGTCAAACCGTCGTAATTAACGGTTGACTTAGCGATTAATCATTAATGGTCCAGTGATTAGTCGAATTGAAGGTAGTTATAAGTTGGTAATTATGTGGGTAATAAACCCTTAAAAGGGCACCCTCTGATTCCCACTCTATCTAGACCTTTTGTCGGGTCAAAGTTGATTAGAAAAAGTCAACAGAATGCTAATCTTCGAATTAACGCATAATTAACAATGCAGAAGGCGTGTAACCTATTTTATCACTCATATAACTTGGTAATAAATATAATAACTGGTTTAAGCTTGTTTGATCCGACAATTTTCTGTTTAGACACGGTTCGGAACCGAAAGTCGCAAAACTTTGACTTTTGCTTTGACTTCAGTTTTGACCCGTTTTAGTATGAATTGGAAATGCCTTAGAGCTTCCTTAGGACCAGGTTACCTACTAGTATAACCCTCTGTGATTATACACCTTGGTTCATTAGTTATCCAATTAATATGCATGATTCCGTTAATTGTTTATATGTTGACTATTATGCCCTTTTCACCATGAAACGTGAATTTTAAAAATGTAAAAGAGTAGAAACCTTAGTTACTGGTTAATAAACTTGTACCCAAAATTTGACATCAGTTTGAGGTATAGATCGAGAGTTATGCTCATTAGCGTAATTAGAAAGCTTTTTAGCGATTAAACGGCATAATTAGCATATAGCCTATTTAAACCCACTTTTTGATATCAATTTTTTTCCCACTGATGTAATATAATATTTAGGAATTTTTGAAGATTTTTAATTAATTTTAGGCTGAGCATAAGTTAGAGTCCGGTCGGGTGGTCATCCGGTCGAACGGTAATCCGGTCGGTTGACAATTCGAGTGGATTGTTTCTTCCTATAAGAAAGATGAATGTGTTTGTGTATGATGGCTTTACTTTTGAAGTTTTCGTTGTAGCATTTTGAAAACATTGAAGTATCTCTATCCTTCAAGTCGGTCAATCGGATGGTCAATCGTGCGGATAACAATCCGTTCGGATTGTCATCCGGTCGGATGGTAATCCGGTCGGACGACGACCTTAGTGTTGGGGTTACTTTGTGGAAACATTTCATAACAGAAGAGTCACGCGGTCGGATGCCCATTCGACCGGGTGGCGACCCTGTTAATGAACATGTTGAAAATTGTTTAAGTCTTTAAAGTCCTAGTATCTCATGATCCGAAGAGTAATCCGATCGGATGGTAGTTCGATCGGATGGCAATTCGTTCGATACTCAAACTTCAGATAGAGTTAATGAGGTGTGGGACCCAAGGTGTTATCCGTTCGGACAGCAATCCGTTCGGACAGCACTCCGTTCGGACAGCAATCCGTTCGGATGGTCATCCGGTCGGACAGCATTCCGTCCCGATTGTTCCGTTCGTCCTACACTTGGTCGTTTTGATTGTTTGTCGTTTTATCGAGACGTGTTGACAACGTGTTAACCAATAGATGTCACACCCTGGCTTTGCGGAAGTGTGGTTAATTTTGGTGTGACTTCTTAATACCATAGCTTAATCATAACAAAGCTATATGAAATAAAATCATGCAAGATCATCCATTTGATTAAGTTTTAAAACCAGAGTAACATACCATTGTCTTAGAGACTTACAACATCATAACACAAAACATTGTCTTGAAAAACATAAACATCAACATGAAATAAACGCAGTTTAAGATTTGTGACTTGTCCAGGAAAGAGTCACATTTCCTAAACTGGGATGACCTTGGAACCCTTATGCAGCGGGAAAACATAACATACCGCGCCAGATCTTTAATTTCCTGAAATACATGTAAGTTGAAAAATCAACAATAATGTTGAGCGAGTTCATGTGTAAGTGAGTAAGTAAACCTTTGTGAGTATAAAAATAGTCTTGGTATGTAGCAAATAAGGGAATTGAGATCACCAATGGTTTGCAAGGCCACTGATATATGTGAAGTGCAAATAGGGAGACTCAAACCTAGCAGATTTCGCCACGGCATTAGTATGTGGACAAAGTCACCCCGAGGTCCGTTTCTAGTTTGGCCTGGGGCTGGGCTCGCTACACCCAGATAGATCTACCGCTCCTGTCCCTCGGTCCCGTTATGAGGACTAATGGCCTCATATTGCTCCTACCCACTCACATGATCTAAGTAGTAAACCTCCTTACGCTAACCATACCATGTATATAGTACTTGTAATCAAAGTAACATGTATTTCACCCCCGTAGTTAAGAAAACTGAAAACAGTTAGAGAAAAGGGGGGCATGAACTCACAGTGGTGCGTCTCTACCAAGTATGCCTCCAAATCGATCAGCTGTATGACGACCTACACGTGCTAACTCCATTAGACGGATGGCCGTGCCTTAGCTTTATGGTTTATGTAACACCCCGAAAATTTACGTCCTATAATGTCTTGACACGTGTCATAACCTTTGAACGTGTGAAAGAATACTCTAGAAGGACTAATATTGACAAACAATGAAACTATGTAAATACAAGGGTTCAAAGTATCAACAATGAATGATTATACTTCACAATAACCCTACATGATGTTTATAACCTTAAACGAATGGATCATGGATCATACAAAGAGAATTGTGAAAGAAAGTGAGATATTACAAACTACAGGGGTTAAGTGTGTCAACATGTTGAAGATATACCTCTGAGTGACCTTTTAGCAAACCCGAAGCTTTGTAACAATTAATTATGCTCACTAGAATGTACCATAAAAATTTCATCAAGTTTCGTTACCGTATGAGAAAGTTGTGATAAAATTCGTGTGTGAGGGTTAGAATCGTTAACTTTGGAATTTAGGGCTTTTCGGGTGATCACAAAGTTACCCGGGGACTTGACAAAGTGGGTATAAGTATTAAAGCCCCTATATGTTAATATCAAAGCCTTAAAATGCAAGAAATACTATGAAAGCGATGTTTCGGGGGACCAGGGACTAAATTGCAAATTTTAGAAATCTGATTGTATGCTTGCGCATCGTAGCGCTATGCTTGTTGCGCATCGTATGATGGCTAGCGCACCGCTACAAAAGTAGCGTAACGGTGCGCTAGCACTGCACAGCGACAGAAAAACAGACAGGTGCCTGTTAAGCTGTTATAACCGACCTTAATTGATGGTTTTCGATTCTATGGGCTGGTATATACTAGTATACAGCTTATAGAAGCCATATACATGCATCTTGATCATCCTACACTCATTTGGAATCAAATTAGAAAGATCAAAGTTCTTATCAAAAGTCTCATGTTAAACATACAAACACATATCAACTTCTGGACATCTTTAGGAGCTCAAGAACTGATACAAGCTTTCCATATCATCCATTAGACTTGTGTAAGTTTGTTTAACCCTTCTTAATCAAGTTATGCTTAGTTTTTAGCCTAGAAATCAAACCGTCGTAACTACGGTTTGACTTCGCGATAAATCACAATCGGTCTAGAGTTTAGTCGAATCGAAAGTTGTTATAAGTTGGTTTTTATATAGGTAATAAACCCCTAAAAGGTCACCTACTGATTTCAATCTTAACTATGTCGTTTGATCGAGTCAAACTTCTTCCGAAAAGTCAACAGAAATGTTAATCGCATAATTAATGATACGGAAGGCGTGTAATCTGTTTTATCAGTCATACAACTTGAAAATAAGTATAATAAGTTGTCTAAGCTTGTTTGATTCGACAACTTTATGTTTTGAACCGATTCGGAACCGAAAGACGCAAAAGTTTGACTTTTGCTTTGACCTCAGTTCTGACCCGATTTATATAGGTTTAGACATGCCTTAAAGTTCCCTTAGGACCTAGTTACATGTTAGTATAATCCTCTGCGTTTATACTACCCGAATCCGTAACTATCCGACGTTTCCGTTAAATGCCTAAATAATGACCATAATGCCCTTATGACCGCAGAACGAGATTTTAGAAAATGTAAAAGTGCAAAAGTCTTTAATACTGACGATTGAACATGTCTGCAAAATTTCACGTCAATCGGAAGTCTAGATTAGGAGTTATGCTTAATGGCGTATTTATAAACATGTTTATTAATTAAACGGCGCCATTAGCGTAAAACCTATCTAAACTCAGTTTTGACACCAAATCTTTTACCCACTGATGTTAAATAATATTCTAGGATTTTTAAAGATTTTTAATTATTTTTAGACTGATCATAAGCTTGGATTAGCGCCTTAATTCGGTAAATACCGAATATACCCTTTTAGGCCATAAAATGAGTTGTACAAATCCTTTTAACGCCAATCCAATTGCTACTGATTTTAAATAATAAATATAGTGTTTTGAACTTGTTTAAATAATCAGAAAACTCAGGATACTATTTTAAACCGTACGTCGCTTAAAACGGCTTTATACGCGTATTATACGCATAGTTAGGGTTTAAAACTATTTTGACATATAAGACTTATAACCAAATGTTATAATCTGTTAAAATAAACTAAGTTACTGATGTTTTCAGACCCGGTTCACAGAAATGTAATTAATCCCTTTTATAATCTTCAAAATGACCAAAATACCCCTTCGGGGCTTTTTATGAGATTAAACTCGTTTTGGGCATAACGGAAGGTATCCCACTGATATCACAACATATTTAAGGCATGTTAACTTAGGAAACCTGTTTAGGACTCTTACGGTTACCCGTTACGCTTCATACGCGTTCGGTTCGGTTTATGTAACTAGTTTGCATAAATTAGCCGAAACGGGTCAAACCTTATCGTTATTATCTCAAAATCCAGAATGTATTTAGATTACCCATATTATACAAGTCTTCAGACTTGTCAGGTCTGAATCACATTCTTTTCCGGTCTTCGCTTTATCATGCGTTTGAACCGTATCTCCCTCTTGAAAACTAACCGGTCTAAGTCAAGGCTTAATTAAAGACCCGTTAGGATTCTAATAGGTTATTAAAAACCTTTGTTCCAGATTTAGGAGCTCAGTAAAAGCTATCTGTACTTGCTGATTTGATACGGCTGGGATTGAATTTATATTTAAGCTCAGGTAAATACTTTTAACTTATTTCCCTATACGGGCTTGGGTACGGTATATAAAATACCGCTTGGTCGGGCGTTGAATATTTAATCTTATTATGGTTAAATGATTGAGATGTCTCCGTTTAATTTGTTTTGTTGCTTAAAGCCTTTGGGGGGTTAATGACCGTTGTCCCGGATATCCCTGGCATCATTCTACGAATGGCCACGACCTCAGCACCCGCTGGTACTTCCTATATATAAGTGTTTGTATGGTATTACATATCGTAGCGTTATTTGAATCATTTCAGTTTGAGACATATAACATTTTATACAAATAACATACTTTTCACAAGACATTTATTTACAAACAACTTATCTTATACAAACTCATTTTTTTATGGTTATTCATATAACCATACATTATTTATACATATCATCTGATCTTATCAATTTTCAAATGATTTACAAAACAAAGCAAATAACAAGGCTCATGACTAAACATTTTCTCAAACATAAGTCATGAAACCTATTTTCACAAAACCTATGTATCTCACAGGCATTTTTATGCTGACGTACCTATTTTCACATGTGTTTTTCAGGAACTGTTGCATAAGATGATCAAGATACACATAGGCAGTCTTGGACTTTAGTGACAATAAAAGATGCAAGACTAGTTAATTATGTTGTATTTCTTTGTTTGTTAAGACATTGTAACACTTGTAATCAATAAAACAAAACTTCAATTGCCATGGATTTGAAACAATTAATTCTGTTACAACACTCCCCGACATTTCCGCCACGTTTTGTATGTTCCACGTGGTCGGGGTGTGACAGAAATGATGGTATCAGAGCCAATGGTTATAGGGAATTAGGTTATTAGTAATGCTTTGACCTAGTCTATAACTTTTCTAGGACCCTAACGCGAGTTTACTTGCGTTTAGTCATAAAACAATACCGTCACCTATCCTTAGGCGACGACCACAACAAGGACATAAATTTCAAAACCGCTTTGAAAACTAATCATCTGTTCTAGGATGATTGATTTCTAGGTTTTGAACTCTCTATTATATGGTTTTGAACCCCTTTGAGTTTTCAAAACTCTCGTCAAGGTTTTGGGTTTTTAATGATGTGAACACGTGCAAACTGGAAGGGTGAATGCCTGTATTCTGGGTTTTCTGTCTAGGCAAGCACTTCGTATACATCTCATCTGACGCGAGACCAGTTGTGCTTACCTGGGAATTCTTGGGATGAGTGTTCACTTATAGGCGAGCATGTCTTCAGTGATACATTAATATGACCCGATTACTTTGATTCGTCACTGTCTCATTTGTTTGCCTTTGGTAACAAACAAATGGTCGCAATATTCATGCGTTGTCATTTTCTTTTGATTATCTTTCCCTTGTTTCCTCCCATGTCTTCCATTTTCTTCATGGTGCCTCTACGTTGCAACAACGATGTCCGAACCAGGTGCTACAATTTCCCAACAAATAGGCGTCGTACTTCAGAAGACCGTTGATTTAGCTATCACCGTGACTCGTCTCAGGGATGAAGCCGTAAGGGAACTGCTCCTTGGTGCATTCAATGCCACTGTCATTATCCGAACCAAATACCCTGTTACAAATGTACCCACGGTGTACGATGGAGACATTTGGTTAACATGTGTTGCTTTGCTGTTCAAAGCAAAGCAGTTGCAAACCCTGTTGCTGCTTAACCTTCAAGTTCTGCTTCATATGTCGCCTTGACATATCTAGTGCCTCAACCTCATGAACTTTCTATCTCAAGGATCGACTTAAGCACACCAAGTGCAAGGTGTCGAAACACCTTCCGTTACACAAAATTCCAAATTTCAAAATAGGATCTTTCTATTCTCATAATTAAGATCCTTATGGATGATTGTCAATCAAATCGGAGTCCTAAATTGAATTATCCGTATGCCTTAATACGTATATTACGATTCAATAAGGATAAATTCGAATTCCTACTAAGATCTTTCTATTTCCATAGTTAGATTCTTAAGATTAAAGTGCCAAATGAAATCCATGGATTGGATTCCTAGTGTGCTTTAATTATCTATGCCCAAAGAGAACGAATTAAAGAATCAAGTTAACTAATTATGTGCTTATGTGTTTTCTTCTATGTTTTGTGGTTGTTTGTGACCCATCCAAATCCTCGTAGAATCTTCCATATCTTATATGAGGGATTCATAGAAGGATATCCAAAGATACTATCTTAAATCCTTAATGGACTTCTACGTAGTAGTCAAGTCCTTTGGGTTTTAAAGTACTATTCTATAAATTGGACCTCTTGCATGGTCTGGTCAAACAGATTGATTTTGAAAATCTGATTAGAAATATCATGTGATGATATAATTTATAAGATCCCTTAAGTGGTCTATTTAACGAGATTGTGCGACGGTCTAGTTAAGAAGATCATGCGTTGATCTAATTAAAAGGCTCGTTCATTGATCAAATTAAAAGGACCCTTTGGTGGTCTAGTCAGGTCGCTTCATGTTTATTCAATTGATTTTTCCTCTACGCATTATGAAATGAACTGTGCGGACTGGGCAAGGAATTACGTAATTATGGAGGCCTACATAATTATGGAATTCAGTGCACAGAAACCACAGGAAGCTTTGTCATGTGTTAAGACCTATAGTGACAAGAATAATGATACGGGAGAAGTCTTGGACCTCGACCAATGTCATTTATTCTCAATTCTGATCTCAATCACACACCAAGTTTCCTATGATAAGTCTTCATAAGAAACGTTCTTCTGTCCGTAGTTCAAAATTCCATGTTTTACTACTGCAAGGAATTCACTTTGATGGTTAACAAATTCGCTAAAATTCCTAACATGGCCCAGAGTTTTACTTAAGGGTTTAAAGGATCTATTAGAAGGCGAAATCGTCACCGCTGTCTTCACAAGTTTCCTCTAAAATTAAATTTCGGGACGAAATTTCCTAAAGTAGGGGAGACTGTAACACCTGTGTCACTTCAACCATCAGACAAATTCCAAACCAATGAAATATTGTATTTCATACTTGGGATTTGTTAAATATATGTGTATCATTTGCACATATCAACTCTAGTTCAATTTCAAGCTCTAAATCACTTTCTGGAAGGTTATACACGCACTGATGCGTAAATATAACCAGTTTAATGCAACAAACACTCTGGAATAGTGAAATAGACTTAACATACCTTAAATAACCTTTACATAACTTAGAAATAAGTTTTGAAGGCTTTGGTATGGCAAAATCAAGTTAAATCGCTTACAGGGACTAAAGTTGACAAACTGCGAAAGTATGCCAATTTGAACTGTAACGGACATTCCGGAACATGACCATAAGTTAAACATACCATAAATATCCTTTACATAGCTTAGAAATAGGCTTTGAGGTGTTCGGTGTGCTAAAATAAACTTTTGGGTCATTCAGGGACTAAAAGTGTCAAAAAGTGCACAAGTTTGCATTTTCGCGCATAACTTATGTTCTGAATACATTCGGACATCCAAAAATTTATGTAAGCATGACTATATTATGCTTTAGTGTTTGGCTTGCCAGAAATCCATTCGTCGCGTCTTTTGGATCGTTTTTCGCGCTTATGCGCATTCCGTCGTAATTAACCGAACATCGCAACCGTACGGTTAAACGAACCGACATCCGAGATATTTTTGAGCACATTTTAAGTTCCCTATACTTTAACTTCATTTTAGAGCTTTGAAATGGGGTTAACGGGCCTTAAACGTGTCGAAAATGGCCTAAATACAGTTCAGGGACCAAAAGTGTAAATCTGCCAAACTATGGCCTAGCGGTGCGCTACACTTTTAGCGTAGCGGTGCGCTAGCCAAGTTCAGACCAGATTCAGTGTTTATAACAGCCTGTTTTCAGCTGTTTAATCCTCCACCACATGTTCTAATTCGCTTAGTCAGCTGATAAGATCATATTTTAGCTTCCATAACCTTCCAACAAGTGTACGGATGTGATCGAATCACGTTATTCCATGAAATGATCTTAACGGTTACCCGAATACTATAAATACCCCACCCCCCATTGCTTTAAAACTTACAAGAATTCTGATTTGAGAGCTCTAAGTTGAAACCATTGTTTCATACCTGAGTTCTTGGATCGGGATTAGCATTCGGGGACCCTGGGTAAGTATTCTTTCGTTCTTTTCCTTATTTTTATTGCTTTTAGAGTCAGAAAGTCAAACTTTGTTTGACTTTCAGTGTTGACCAGCTTATGGTCAATGCGAAGTTCGTTTGAACTTCGCAACGTGAGTGTAATCACGTTGGTCATAGTCCCTTGGGACTATGCCCACTGATTTCCACGTTGTCTAGAGTCGTAGGGTAGGCGATCTGATAAATCGCCTATACCTTCGAACTCGACCCATTTGGTCGATCATTAGGATCCGACCAAATACATTAGGTGACCATAGTAGGTAGGGAATAACCTTCCGAGGTTATACCCTATGGTCACATCGTTTGAGTAGTTGTATGATAGGTTGTTTATATGCCTTAGGTAAATTACCAGAATACCCTTTTCATGCATAATTGGTAATTTAGCATATGTAACCTAAACTTTTGTCACATAACTGATTATGTAACATGTTTAGGCATATAACACTTGTCATAGGACTAGTTAAGCGGTCCGAACGCGTTTTACGCGAACGACGCGTTAAAGTAGCATAAGCTACCTAAACGGGTCGTAATGGGTCGAAAGCACTTAAGTTAAGTTTCATTTAGTATGTAGGCTTTGTTAAACCATATCATATGAGTTCCTACACTCATTTGGTTTACAAACCCTAATACTACCCAGTCTTCCGATTTAGGTCCGGTTGTTAACATAGTTACCTATATTAGGTGCCGTTTGATTCCGAGATCTCTAGCATTACTTGGTGGTTATCTTTAGACATCTGAGCAATATCAAGTGAGTACATAGACCCCTCTTTTACTGTTTTCCAAACTGTTTTGGGGTGGAACACATGTGCCTACTTGTTACTTTAATGCTTTCCGTTTTCACATCATATACATGTTATGTTCATTAGTACACTATTAGTACATTGATTTACATGACTTTTCTGCTTCTTATGTTAACTTAGCATACTTGGTACATCATTTTACATTACATTTCATGCTACGTGTGCCCATTGTGTGCATTACTTAGTACAACTGATTTCATCACATACTTACATTTTGACATTTGATCATACAAGTTATTACTTATCTTTTGACAAACTAAATGACTATCTATGGTTTTAAACACTAATTTCTCTAAAAAAAACATAAAATAAATGGTTGAATTGTACTTATTTTGTTCACCAGACCGATTGTTAGTATGATATAGCGCTATAGGATTTGACACCCCATTCCTGTTGGCATGGAATGTCTGAAACCAATTTGTTGCTCCATCCAAATAGGGATTGCCTTTGTGGTATCCTTATAGTCTCAAAGGTGTATTTTGATGCACCAGGTCTGAATGAATTCTTAAATCACACTATTAAAGTATAGTTTGATATACTCTCATGTGTGGTATTGTACAAAACCAACATATTTATTTTATTAATCATCCAAAGCATATTTTGATATGTTATTTACTAAACTAAAACATAGTTTAATATGTTATTTATCATCCAAAGCATATTTTGATATGTTATTTACAAAACCAAAACATAGTTTAATATGTTATTTATCACATCCAAAGCATATTTTGATATGTTATTTACAAAACCAAAACATAGTTTAATATGTTATTTATCACACCCAAAGCATATGTTGATATGTTATTTATGAAACCAAAACATAGTTTATTATGTTACTTACAAATCTAAAGTATACTTTTAAATATGCTACTATAAGGTTATTCGTTTAACCTTACATTTATTTATACAAATCACATTGGATACCTATTACATGATTTACATTAGACATAAACAATTTACATTGATTGGTTTGGTTTGATTAAGTGATTAAGTAACGATGCGTGTGTAATATGATACAAGCATGGTGGATACGCCGCTGGTACTTCCTATATATAAGTGTTTGTATGGTATTACATATCGTAGCGTTATTTGAATCATTTCAGTTTGAGACATATAACATTTTATACAAATAACATACTTTTCACAAGACATTTATTTACAAACAACTTATCTTATACAAACTCATTTTTTTATGGTTATTCATATAACCATACATTATTTATACATATCATCTGATCTTATCGATTTTCAAATGATTTACAAAACAAAGCAAATAACAAGGCTCATGACTAAACATTTTCTCAAACATAAGTCATGAAACCTATTTTCACAAAACCTATGTATCTCACAGGCATTTTTATGCTGACGTACCTATTTTCACATGTGTTTTTCAGGAACTGTTGCATAAGATGATCAAGATACACATAGGCAGTCTTGGACTTTAGTGACAATAAAAGATGCAAGACTAGTTAATTATGTTGTATTTCTTTGTTTGTTAAGACATTGTAACACTTGTAATCAATAAAACGAAACTTCAATTGCCATGGATTTGAAACAATTAATTCTGTTACAACACTCCCCGACATTTCCGCCACGTTTTGTATGTTCCACGTGGTCGGGGTGTGACAACATTCTCCCCCCGTTAAATAAATTTCGTCCCGAAATTTAAGTTCTGCTTGTAGATGCAGGGTTCTTAGGAAAAAGGTGGGGGTATTTCTCTTTCATCCGGTCCTCACGCTCCCAGGTGTACTCAGGACCGTGTCTGGCATTCCAACGAACTTTGACGAGCTTGACACTGCTCCGGCGGGTCTTGTTTACTTTCCAATCCGTAACCTCCACCGGTTCTTCAACGAAATGGAGCGTGTCGTCAACATGAATCTCGTCGATGGGAATGGCAATGTCATCTTGAGTTGGACTCTTCTTAAGGTTGGATACATGAAATGTATCGTGAACACCATTCAGTTCAGCAGGTAAATCCAACTTGTATGCTACTAGTCCTATTCTTTCCAAAATTCTGAAAGGACCAATGTAGCGCGGATTTAACTTCCCACGCTTTCCGAAGCGTGCCACACCCTTCCAGGGTGAAACTTTCAATAACACCATTTCTCCCACTTGAAATTCCAAGTGTTTCCGGTTTGGATCTGCATAGGCTTTCTGCCTGTGGCGAGCGGCTTCGATGCGTTTTAGAATCTGCGCGATCTTGTCTGTCGTCTCTTGGACGATTTCGGGACCAGCAAGCTGCCTATCACCTGCGTCAGCCCAGCATAGGGGTGATCGGCACTTGCGTCCGTAAAGGGCTTCAAATGGCGCGACACCAATACTGGTGTGGTAGCTGTTGTTGTATGAAAATTCGACCAAAGGCAAATGCTTATCCCAGCTACCGCCCAAATCCATAACACACGCTCTCAGCATGTCTTCCAAAGTCTGTATCGTCCGCTCGCTTTGACCGTCAGTTTGCGGATGAAACGCAGTGCTCAGATTCAATTGTGAGCCAAAGGCTTCTTGGAAGGATTGCCATATCCTTGACACAAACCTTCCGTCTCTATCAGAGATGATTGAGAGAGGTACTCCATGGCGCGTAACGATCTCTCTCATGTAAATTTCGGCCAACTTGCTCGTATTATCCTTCTCTCTGATAGGTAAGAAGTGTGCTGACTTCGTTAATCGGTCCACTATTACCCAAATAGTGTCATGGCCTCTTGGCGTTCTTAGCAGCTTCGTAATAAAATCCATTGAGATTTGTTCCCATTTCCACTTGGGAATCTCAGGTTGTTGCAGAAGTCCTGAAGGCTTCTGGTATTCGGCTTTAACCTTAGCACACGTTAAACATTTGCTCACATAAACAGCAACATCGCCTTTCATCCTAGGCCACCAATAATAATCTTTGAGATCCTGGTACATCTTATCCGCTCCAGGGTGGATAGAGTACCGCGACTTGTGAGCTTCATCGAAAATAACCTTCCTTAAACCTCCAAACAAAGGAACCCAAATCCTTTTCTCAAAACATAACGTTCCTTCCTCGTTTGGTACCAGCAGTTTCTCCATCCCACGGAGATATTCTTCTTCAAGGTTTCCTTCCTTGAGAGCTTCTTTCTGCGCGGCACGAATGCGCAAGGAAAGATCGGTTTGGATAATCATCTCCAAAGCCCTAACCCTTATGGGATTGATCCTCTCTTTTCGACTTAGGGCATCGGCGACCACATTCGCCTTCCCTGGATGATACTTTATCTCGCAGTCGTAATCGTTCAGCAACTCAACCCATCGTCTATGCCTCATATTCTGCTCCTTCTGGTTGAATATGTGTTGTAGGCTCTTGTGATCTATAAAGATTGTACACTTTGTACCATATAGGTAGTGCCTCCAGATCTTTAATGCAAATACCACTGCGCCAAGTTCCAAATCATGTGTGGTATAGTTCTTTTCGTGCACTTTCAATTGACGCGATGCGTAAGCAATAACCTTTTGGCGTTGCATCAACACGCAACCCAATCCTTGACGTGAAGCGTCACAGTATACCACGAAATCATCTGTACCTTCCGGTAGTGCTAAGATTGGCGCGTTGCAGAGCTTATCCTTCAGTATCTGGAATGCTTCCTCCTGTTTGACTTCCCAATCAAACTTCCTATCTTTCTGGGTGAGGAGCGTCAAAGGTTGAGCGATTTTTGAAAAATTCTCAATGAACCTTCGATAGTAGCCAGCCAAACCCAAGAATTGTCGAATCTCAGTTGGCGTCTTTGGCGTTTCCCAATTCTTGATTGCTTCGATCTTGGTTGGATCCACATGGATTCCATCTCCATTTACCACGTGTCCAAGGAATTGGACTTCACGTAGCCAAAATTCGCACTTAGAGAATTTGGCATACAGTTGTTCTTTCTTCAGCAGCTCCAAAATAGCTCTTAGATGCTGTTCGTGCTCAGCCTTTGTTCTTGAATAAATCAAGATGTCGTCGATGAACACAATCACGAACTTGTCCAAGTACGGCTTGCAAACTCTATTCATCAAGTCCATAAAGACTGCAGGTGCGTTTGTCAAACCAAACGGCATAACAAGGAACTCGTAGTGTCCATAACGAGTTCTGAGGGCTGTCTTCGGGATACTTTCCTCTTGTATCCTTAACTGATGGTATCCAGATCGAAGATCGATCTTTGAATAAAAGCTTGAGCCTTGCAGTTGATCAAACAGATCATCGATTCTTGGCAGAGGGTATCTATTCTTGATCGTCAGCTTGTTCAGCTCCCGGTAGTCGATGCACATACGAAAACTACCATCCTTTTTCTTGACAAACAGGACCGGAGCTCCCCAAGGCGAGAAGCTTGGTCGGATAAAACCCTTGTCTAACAACTCTTGAAGTTTTGTCGACAGTTCCTGCATCTCAGACGGAGCAAGTCTATAAGGTGCCTTAGCCACAGGCGCGGCGCCTGGAACTAAGTCAATGTGAAACTCTACTTGCCTCTGAGGTGGCAGTCCAGGTAAGTCTTCTGGGAAGACTTCTGGATATTCCCTCACGACAGGGATGTCTTCGATTCTTGGCTCAGCAGCCTTCTTATCCACAATGTGTGCCAGGAAGGCAACACATCCCTTTTGCAAACACCTTCGCGCTTTCAGGCAGCTGATAATTCTTAACGGCGTATCACGCTTCTCTCAGTGAACCACAATTGTTTCGCCATCTTCGGTTGGGATACGAACGACCTTTTCGTGACAAACTATCTCAGCCTTGTTGCCTGATAACCAATCCATTCCTACCACCACGTCGAAGCTTCCCAATTGGACTGGTAGTAGATCCAGAGCAAACTCACGCTCTCCCAATTCGATCACACAACCTCTGATAACTTCATTGGCTTCTACTAACTTTTCATTAGCCAATTCGATTGAGTAGGGAATATCTAACTTATTAGCGGCTAAACCAAGCATATTCTTAAATTCTAACGACACGAAGCTATAATCGGCACCAGTATCAAATAAAATGGATGCATAGCGCTGGTTTACAGGGAACGTACCAGTAACGACATTGGGGTCCTGGCGCGCTTCCCTTGCTTCGATTTGGAACACTCTTCCACGGGCTTGGTTCAACTCTGGGCAGTTCTTCTTAAAATGCCCAATATCACCACAGTTAAAGCATCCAAGTCTTTGCCCGTTTCCACCTCCATTTCCAGCTTGGTTGATGTTTTGGTTCGCATTGTTCCCTCGATTCCCGTTTCCTCCATTGTTCCCCTGTGGGCGATTTCCAATACCACCTCGATTATTATTTCTATTCCCAAATCCTCCTTGGCCTCCCCGGCCGGCACTAGCCCAACAAGAATCTTTCAAGTGGCCCGGCTTTCCACATGCTTCGCATACTTTCACACTACAATGGCCAGTATGGTGGCGTTGACAGGTATTACACTTGGGCCGGGTGCCCTGATATCCTTTTCCTTTCTTTCCACTACCAGCTGTAACCTGAGCTGGCGTGCCTGATCCTCCTTTCTTAACCGCCACACTGGCGCCCTGCTTGAAGTTCGAGAACTTCCGTTTGTTACCTCCTGATGACTCGACGTGAGTCTCTTTCTTCTTAAGCTCAGCATCATCAAACTTGTTCAGGCGAATGGCCTCCTCTGTGAGAGCCACGCTCAGATCGATTGCCTCAGTAATGGTCGCAGGTTTGGATGAGGTCACCATGCTTATGATTTGAGGAGCTAATCCCCAAATGAAACGTTCAATCCGCTTGAACTCCGGAGTGACCATGTAGGGTACCACATGCGATAAGTCATGGAACCTTTGAACGTATTCTGCGATCTTCGGACCGTCCATTTTCAAGTGCCAGAACTCGGTTTCCAATCTTTGGATTTCCGCGCGGGAGCAGTACTTTTTGCGCATAAGTTCCTTCAGTTCGGTCCAGGTTAGCGCGTAGGCAGCAGCTTCACCAAGTGTCTGTACTTGCAGATTCCACCAAGAGAGGGCTCCATCCAAGAATAGCCCTGAGATATAGGTGACTTGCTGATCTAGTGCGCATTTGCTCATGCGAAGAACAGATTCAGTTTTCTCAGCCCATCGAACAAAGGCGACAGCACCTCCTGTGCCATCAAAGTTGACCGGTTTGCAGTCTAGAAACTGCTTGTAGGTGCATCCTGCACATACGTTATAACATACGGTTGGCATTAGCATCATTGCTAAAGATATCCAATTAGGTCATGGTATGTCTAAATGACTTAGTATTACCATGAGGTGGATTATTGTTGTTGCTAGTGTTGCCAGAGTTGCTTCCACTAGTCCCTCCTTGAGAGGCGGCGTATTGTGCGATGGCAGCAGTGATAATTTGCTGGAGTTCCGCCTCATTGGTAGGCATGTGTGTCTCACGTCTCGGCGGCATCTTCTAAAAGATGGTTTATGTTGGTCAGGCCATAGTAAAGATCCCATGTTATAGTACGTAAGTCAGGTCATAATGTAGCGTACGTATATAATGATAGTAATAGTACATAACATCTCATGTTATAATCATATCAATCACACAACATCCCATGTCACAAACATCAATCACACAACATCCCATGTCCTAAAATACCAATAACCAAATCAAGCATCAAATATGACGAGAATACTGCGATTGCCATATATTGAGACCACATAGTAAGCGTACAAGTACATCACAGTGTCATACAACATCAATCGACTAAGGGCTACATCACCCTAGTCCAAAAACTATATCAAATCAGTGTCAGTACATCGAATACATGTCAACAAAAGTCAGAATCAAAATGTAGTCTCCAAAAATGCTGTGCAGTCAAAAGCATTCGCCGTCTTCTCACCAATGTCTACCTATACGGTACTGAAGAGGTCTACACGGATGGCGGTGGAGGAGGGGGAAAGTGAGTGTAAAACAAGCGGCGCAAATGGAGCCAGTCCTCCTTCATGGCTCTCTGGGTACGCAACCAAGAAGCAACCTGCTGCTCAAGTGCCAAAAGGCGTGCAGCATAGTCTGGTGGTAAAGGTCGAAAGGGCTGCAAAGGAGAGTGGGTCTGACCCTGGCACGGACACGGCGGCGGCTGAGCTCTCTCAAGCTCCTGAATGCGCTGTGTGTGTGCCTCGTGCTGGGCGACAAAAGACATCAAAACGTCCTCAATAGTATACCCCATGTGGAAAGAATGGTAGGGGTCAGTCGGTGGCATAGCAGAGTGTGGTGCCCAAAGGAACGGCTCACTGGTGGGATCAAAAGGTGCCACATGAAATGGAGAAACAGTGGGAAAAGTAGCAGACGGTGGTATAGCAGAGATAGATACCGGTACATGTCCAAAAGGGTGAGCCGAAGAACCTTCTCCAGCTCGTGCTGGAGGTGTAAACTGAGGAAATGAAAAAGAAGTATCAATGTGATGGGTATCAGGGATCTGAGGAGGAATAGGTGGAACCTCGTCATCAGCAGGAATCCACCCACACTGGGCGTGCTCGTCTCGGGGGTCGATCCGTGCCTCAAAAAGCGCACGATCAAACTGGGCTGGCATAGGATCATGGTGAGGTACAACAAGAGGGTCAACTGGTGCATCAGCAATGAGTGGGGGATCAACATGATCAGCAGCAAAGACATGATCGCCCTCCAACAATGGAGCATCTACAGGGTGATCATCAGTAGGTGGGTCAGCAATGACAGGCTCAAAAATAGGTGCGTCAGCATGAACTGGGTCATGCTCAAGTACTGGGTCAGGAGTAGGGTCTAGTGGCTGCTCGGGCTCATCAAAGGCCATCTCAAAATCAAAATCAGGGTCGATGGGATCAACTGGGTCGACTGGATCCTCCATAGGCTGATCCATGGGTATAAACTCTATATCCTCATCTGGGTCGAATCCTGGGGGAAAGACAGGATCGGAATCCTCCATATCGTCATGGTCGAAAGCAAAGCTAGGAATAGGGGCAACAGAGGATGCCTGGTCGGGATCTGATCCATGAGAAAAGTGTTGCGCACTCTGAGTGTGTGAAGGTGCGGAAGCCACAGACTCGAAAGAGTCTGGGACCGGAGAGTGAGCAGGTGACTCCTCTGCGGGAGCATCTGCGATCAACAAAAGATCACCAGCAGCAAGAAGGGCCTCGCCCTGAACCTCATCCTCCAAGGGCCCGTCGTCAAAAAGATCGACGTCGTCGTCATCGTCGGCGTCGAGAAGCAAATCGTAAGCAGGATATGAAGCAAGCGGTATGGGTGCAGGGATCTCCACTAACGGTAGGTCCCCGGCCAAAGGGCCATCAGCGAGCTCATCAGCACCATCAGGTAAAGCAAAGGGCTGAAAATCATCCTCGTCCGTGCTCGTAACGTCGGATGTGTGAACCTCGCGCTCAGAAGACTCTAGGTCGTCCGATACTATAGGTCTAGGTCCTGTGGTGTCTGAATCACCAGTGCCAGAGGTGTCCATGGTGTCTGTAACATAAATACAAACATGCACAAACAGTCAATCATACAATCAGATAATCACATAAGTTACCAAGTAAGCAATCAAATAGTTCTCCTAGTCCCACTAGCCTCCTAGCCTCTCAGACTGCTCTTCCTAGTCCCACTAGCCAATTTCTCCTTGTCCCACTAGCCAATTCTCCCAGCCTCTCAGACTGCTCTTCCTAGTCCCACTAGCCAATTCTCCTAGTCCCACTAGCCATCTACCTCGATCTCTCAGACCGAGCCTCGGCCTCTCAGACCGAGCCTCAGCCTTTCTAGACTGAGCCTATAAATAATAAAATGTGCTCAACATTTGTTTATGAAAAGTTTTGGATCTGGACTTAAGTGGTATGCAGTAAAAATGTTTTCGTGAGAGCCCTAGTGATCATAGTCTAGACTCGAGAAAGAATCCTAGTTCGCTATGATCAGAGCTCTGATACCAAGCTGTCACACCCTGGCTTTGCGGAAGCGTGGTTAATTTTGGTGTGACTTCTTAATACCATAGCTTAATCATAACAAAGCTATATGAAATAAAATCATGCAAGATCATCCATTTGATTAAGTTTTAAAACCAGAGTAACATACCATTGTCTTAGAGACTTACAACATCATAACACAAAACATTGTCTTGAAAAACATAAACATCAACATGAAATAAACGCAGTTTAAGATTTGTGACTTGTCCAGGAAAGAGTCACATTTCCTAAACTGGGATGACCTTGGAACCCTTATGCAGCGGGAAAACATAACATACCGCGCCAGATCTTTAATTTCCTGAAATACATGTAAGTTGAAAAATCAACAATAATGTTGAGCGAGTTCATGTGTAAGTGAGTAAGTAAACCTTTGTGAGTATAAAAATAGTCTTGGTATGTAGCAAATAAGGGAATTGAGATCACCAATGGTTTGCAAGGCCACTGATATATGTGAAGTGCAAATAGGGAGACTCAAACCTAGCAGATTTCGCCACGGCATTAGTATGTGGACAAAGTCACCCCGAGGTCCGTTTCTAGTTTGGCCTGGGGCTGGGCTCGCTACACCCAGATAGATCTACCGCTCCTGTCCCTCGGTCCCGTTATGAGGACTAATGGCCTCATATTGCTCCTACCCACTCACATGATCTAAGTAGTAAACCTCCTTACGCTAACCATACCATGTATATAGTACTTGTAATCAAAGTAACATGTATTTCACCCCCGTAGTTAAGAAAACTGAAAACAGTTAGAGAAAAGGGGGGCATGAACTCACAGTGGTGCGTCTCTACCAAGTATGCCTCCAAATCGATCAGCTGTATGACGACCTACACGTGCTAACTCCATTAGACGGATGGCCGTGCCTTAGCTTTATGGTTTAAGTTTTTGGGAAATAGTTAGGCAACTATTTCGTGTTTACATTCTGTATACTTGGTAGTTATTCTCCTTCCCAAGGATGGGGGCTTTAATACATGTGTGTTCGTAACATTCGGATTACACTATTAAGTCTCACTTAATATATTTTATTTCCTAACTCCAAAATATAAATATTCTTCCCAAAAATATTATACTTTAATACATGTGATTTTCCCAAAATAATACTTAGTAATATTATTTTTACTCTAAAAATAATATTTACGTAGTTCACAAAATAATCATAAACACTTATACAAGTGATGTTGTGAAAAATATATGCTAAATATATTTATGTATCACGTTTCATTTTGTGAAAATCCCACCTCCGATGTTTTGTAAATATAGTCGTGGCGAAACTTATATTTTGAAAACAAGTCAAAATGTAGTTCTAACACTTATAGTGAAAATATTTCTAAGTGTTAGGCTTTTGGAAAAATTTCGCCAGAGTTTCCTCTGTAACTGGAGGTGGCCACGCTTTCAAGCGTATCATTTTCTTTTACAACTCAACCAACAATTTTCTCATTCAACCAAAACAATGTTCAAATCACAAACTAGTCAAAATATGTATATAAATCGCATAAATTTCATGAACTTGTGATTTATCCAAACTGTGAAGTAAATCTCATTACTTTTAGTGGATCTTTATATAAAACAATCCGATTTTGTAAAAACCTCGTTTTTATGGAAGTTTCGTCTTTACAACTTCTCGTCATCTTTTTCAAAAATAGTTATTTTGTCGAAACTGGTGTTACACAAGTGTTTACACACTTGTGTGTTCTAAAAACCATTCTTGTTAGTGTAAGATCCGTCTTTTAAAGTATGTTTTCTCTTGACACGTGGTCCTTTGAAAATACCGCTTGTAGATACGTAGATCTACTAGTTTTAAACACTATTGTACAAACTAAAACACTTTTACACAAGTTCATGATTCTTGTGTGGTAGAGTTTCATCTTCTAACCCTTGTTATACTTAAACAAGCTTTATGTCATAATCCAAGATCATGACTAAACCGGGTTAAATGATGATCCGAGCTACCACAACATAGATCGGGTCCAAATAATCACACAAATCAAATACTACAACATTTACACAACTTATGTGCTTTTAACCACCATTTTTAGTGTTTTAGTAGACTTTTATGCTTCATCTTGTATGTTTACGAGTTTTAACCGTTACACATCGTAATAACCACTTTAGAATAGTTCAAGAAGGTGATTAAAGCAACATACCACTAGCTCGAGGATAGGGAAGAATCTATGCGAAAAACGCGTGGATAAAAGCAAAGTAGAGAGGTCCTTCGCCTTCCGTTTGCACCAAGACTCCTTATATGCGACCCTTAATACTTGTATGGACTTGGGATTGCTTGATCAAAATCGAACAATGATGGATGGGGGTGGGGTGGGGTGTGTTCGGCCGTAAGCTAGAAGAGAGGGAGAGAAAGGTGTGGAGTGGTGTTGTGATAAGTGTATGTTATGTTAGACTAAACATGGAACTTATAGACAATTCTATCATGTTTAACCAAAGGATATTGTGTCTATAAGATATTAAACATATGGGATTAAAATAATCACAAGGGTACAAGGTATGTCCCCCTCATGGGGACGGTTTGGTTAAGGGGGGGGGGGGGGTCTAGTTCGAATCCAACTAGATAGTTAGGCACATAGTTAGGTTAATATAGTTAAGTTTAGGGATTAACCCGGTTAGTAGTGTGTCGGGTGTTATGACGGGTGTTAGGGTATTCAGGGACCCTAACTGGCTCAGAAAAAGATAAGAAATGAAAATAACAATATTTTCATGTTCCGGGTATAGTCCGGTTGTTCGGTTGGATAGTAATCCGTTAAGGTGCTTAACAAAGCTTTAAAGTGTCGTTAATACCCTTTTTAGTGACACAACTTATTTCTGACACTTTGGAAAGTGTCTAGTAATATTTTTCTCATGTTTTGGCACTTTATTAGTTAGCTAAAAGCTGAATTATTATGTAAAGTGCTGAATTTTGTACTTAGAGTACGTTTTAGGCACATCCAGTCATTGTGACTTATTCCTAGAGACGCAGTTCTACAACCCTTGTATCCCTACACTCACCACTAGTGTAGCAAAATATTTCTGGCTCATACCGGCCTTAGAGGCAGTGTTTGCCTGATGCGGGCTTTATCAGCATGTCAAATAGGTTATCCGTTTATTGTGCTACTGTGCTTTTGTGCATCATGTTTATCACTAAGGTTCAGCATGTAAATAATGTAGTGACGGTAAGTAAAGTATGATGCAAGTAAGTACATGTATCAGTATTCACGTAGCAGTTTATTCACAAGTTCAAGCAAGCACAGTAATTAAGCAATAATTAATTATCAATTAAGTCGTACGGATACCTGGTTTAGTGAGGGTTGTCACAATAGAAACCTATCTTGACCCAAGCGACCTGGTCGACAGGGATCACCCTACTTCGGCCAGTTAACCGATTCAAGACGGTTGTTCTTGTTTAACCCGAAATCGGTGGTCTCGTGAGTAGAATCCAGATCTCGAGCTAGCACAACACTAAGAACGAGTGGAGGACTAGATCTAGATCCGTTTCTATTTGTTTTAAGCGTATTGAGTGCAAAAGAGTTGAAAGAAAGTTAGAAACCATCTTTCAATCCTTTTTCACTGTGTTTATGTTTAGATCCAGTATAGATCTTTGTTGATTTGTGTGGAAATCGGTTAGATCCAGTATAGATCTTTGTTGATTTGTGTGGAAATCGGTTAGATCCGAGTTGTTCTCGGTGGGTTGAAGCCAAAACATGAAGTTCTTCAAGAACTCATGGTGACATCATCCTAGAACACCTCAAATCTAGCGATTTCACGGTTAAAAGTTAAGATTCAAAAGATAGAAAGGTGTAGAAGTGCGTGTAAGTCAAGAAAGTACAAGATTTAGGTTGAGATCTTACCGGGATTGAGAGAAATCGGAGAAAAGGTTAGGAACACGAGCTGGTCGGACAGAGGTTTCCAAAAGTAGAAAGGTTTGAGAGTGACATGGGTATTTATAGGATTCCAAAAGGGGAAAGTGTTGTCCGGTCGGATGGCACACCGCTCGGATGACTATCCGGTCGGATGACATCTCGGTCGGATGGCACCTTACTCCTGGCCAAGTGGCTATCCGGTCGGATGGCTATCCTGCCGGATGGCGCTTGGTTCGATTATTTGACGCGATGATTTTTGACGTTTCGATTTCGGTTGCGATGATACGATAGGGTTTCCTAGTCAAATTACTTTCAGTCCCAACTACTATATCTATCAAAGTTCGATTTCGATTGAGTATGATTGCGTTTCGAGTTAGATTGCGATTCCACACATAACATAAATGAACATGCACAAGCAACACATAAGGCACACACACACATATAACAATAACTAAAATGCGTGGTTCGAGTTGCGATTCGATGTCGATTTGATTAGCGTAGTTTGATTATCGATTAATTAACTTTATCGCATTGTTACTTCCTATATTTCACAGTCGTAGGTCGATTGAATAGCGGCGATTAATACACGTTGATTTATTGCAATTATAGACACTTACTCCACATAATAGCTACAATAAAAGAAATCTACTACAAGTCAAGTCGCGCGAAATCGGTCGTTGACTTTGACCTTGACTTTGACTTTGACTTCTTGAAAACACGGGGTGTTACAACCTCCCCTTGTTTAGGGAATTTCGTCCCGAAATTAGGCTGGAAGTTGGACAACACCATGAATCACGTTGGAGAACTTTCTTTTTCTAGACTTTCTCCTTAAATAACTGCGGGTACTTCGCCTTCATGTAGCTTTCGAGTTCCCAAGTGAACTCTGTGCCCCGTTTTCCTTCCCATCGGACTTTCACAATAGGAATGCGAGAGCGTCTAAGTTGCTTGGTTTGGCGGTCCATGATTTCGACAGGCTTTTCCACGAAGTGTAATGTTTCATTCACTTGCAGGTCATCGAGTGAAACATGTAAGTCGTGGTCGGCTAGGCACTTTCGGAGGTTTGACACGTGGAAAGTCGGGTGGACGTTACTAAGTTCCTCCGGTAATTCTAGTCTGTAGGCGACTTTTCCGATCCTTTCCAGAATCTTAAAAGGTCTAACATATCGAGGCGCGAGCTTTCCTTTCTTGCCGAATCGGACCACACCCTTCCAAGGTGACACCTTTAGGAGTACGTAGTCACCAACGTCAAATTCAAGGGGCTTGCGTCGTCTATCGGCATAACTTTTCTGTCGATTCCGAGCTTTAACCAGGTTGTCTCGAATTTGAAAAATTTTGTCTGTCATTTCTTGTAATAGCTCAGGACCGGTTAATTGTGAGTGACCGATCTCGTGCCACACAATAGGCGATCGACATCTTCTTCCGTATAAAGCCTCGAATGGTGCCATTTGAATGCTAGAATGATAGCTGTTGTTATACGAGAATTCGACTAACGGTAGGTATTTATCCCAATTACCACCGAAGTCTATGACACACGAACGGAGCATGTCTTCAAGAGTACGAATCGTTCTTTCAGTATGACCGTCGGTTTGAGGGTGGAAAGCGGTACTTAGATTAAGCGATGTACCGAGTGCCGTTTGAAACGTTTCCCACAGTCGCGAGGTAAACCGAGCATCACGATTAGAGATGATGTCACGAGGCGTCCCGTGATTACAAATGATCTCGTCGGTGTAGATTCGGGCTAATCGTTCTACCTTGTAGTCTTCCCGTATTGGCAAAAAGTAAGCTGATTTGGTCAAACGATCAACCACAACCCAGATGCTGTCGTGACCTGATGACGTGTGCGGAAGCTTTGTTATGAAGTCCATAGCTATACTCTCCCACTTCCACATGGGGATCGGTGGTTGTTCGAGTAAGCCAGAGGGTCTTTGATGTTTAGCCTTGACACTCGCACATGTCAGGCATTTACCAACATAGAGAGCAATATCCCTTTTCATGCCAGGCCACCAGTACTTGTAGCGAAGGTCCTGGTACATTTTGTCGGCACCGGGATGAATAGAATACCGGGATTTGTGGGCTTCGTCCATCAAAATCCATCACAAATTGGTCCGTTTAGGGATCTAAATTCGGTCTAGAAAGTGGAATATCTCATTTGACTTGCTCACAAGTTGGGCTCCATCATGGTAGATTCTTTCCTTCTTCTGAGTGTGTTCATTGAAACACGCGTGCTGAGCTTCGCGGATGAGGGATTCGAGATCGTATTGGGCTTGAACATTACGAGTGCTAAGCAAATAGCTCCGTCTGCTGAGTGCGTCGGCAACAACATTTGCCTTGCCTGGGTGATAACGAATCTCACAGTCGTAATCGTTGAGAAGTTCTACCCATCGGCGTTGACGCATATTAAGTTCCTTCTGATTAAAGATATGTTGTAGGCTCCTATGATCGGTGAAGATCGTACACTTGGTACCATACAGGTAGTGTCGCCAAATCTTTTACGCAAAAACAACTGCGCCTAGCTCGAGATCATGGGTTGTATAGTTCTTCTCGTGGATTTTGAGCTGACGAGATGTGTAAGCTATAACCTTGTCTCGCTGCATAAGGACACAACCAAGACCAAGGTTGGAAGCATCACAGTAGACAATAAAATCGTTGTTTCCGTCGGGTAATGTGAGAACAGGAGCATTGCAAAGCATGTGCTTGAGGGTTTGGAAGGCAGACTCTTGTTTAATTCCCCAAACAAAAGGCTTGTCTTTGTGCGTGAGAGAGGTAAGCGGCACAACAATCTTTGAGGATCCTTCGATAAATCGTCGATAATAGCCCGCTAGTCCGAGGAAAGAACGGACTTCAGATGGGTTCTTAGGTGTAATCCAACTCGTGACAGCTTCAATCTTCGCGGGATCGACGTGAATACCTTGGTTATTTACGATGTGACCCAGAAACTGAACATCCTCCAACCGGAATTCACACTTGGAGAACTTGGCATAGAGTTGGTTCCCCTGGAGTAGCTCGAGAACCAAACGTAGATGTTGCGCGTGTTCGGTCTTTGACTTGGAATAGATCAAGACATCGTCGATAAATACGATGACGAAACGGTCGAGATATGGTTTACATATGCGATTCATCAGATGCGTGAAAACCGCGGGTGCGTTGGTTAGACCAAAAGGCATAACGACAAATTCGTAGTGGCCGTATCGGGTACGAAACGCGGTTTTGGGTACATCCTCCTCTTGAATACGTAGCTGGTGATATCCTGAGTAGATCGATCTTCGAGAAGCATGTAGCACCTTGTAGCTGATCAAACAAATCATCGATGCGGGGTAGAGGATAGCGGTTCTTGATAGTTAGCTTATTCAATTCCCGATAGTCGATGCACATCCTGAACGACCCATCCTTCTTTTTGACGAAAAGGACTGGCGCACCCCAAGGAGAGGTGCTCGGGCGAATGAAGCCTTTTTCAAGTCATTCCTGAAGTTGGGTTGAAAGTTCACGCATTTCAGACGGCGCGAGTCGGTTGGGAGCTTTGGCAATAGGGTTGGCTCCAGGAATGAGGTCGATACAAAAGTCGATATCACGACTTGGCGGTAGTCCGGGAAGATCCTCTGGAAAAACATTAGGAAATTCTCGAACCACAGGAACGTTTTTCACTTCCTTCTTCTCTTTCTTTTCCTTCTCCGCTACTACAATGTTAGCCAAGAAAGCCCTGTATTCCTTGCGGAGATACTTGCTAGTTTGAACACATGACATGAGCTTGAGACCTTTCGAAGTAGTATCACCGTAAACACACAACAAATCACCATTCCCAAGCGAGAATCGGATCATCTTGTCGAAGCACACAACTTCAGCATGGTTTTCGCGAAGAAAGTCAATGCCTACTATGACGTCAAAACTTCCGAGTTGCATCGGGATGAGGTCGATTGGGAAGATGTGATTGTTGAGCTCAAGGGTACAATCACGAAGTACAGAATTTACGGCGACAGTTCTTCCGGTAGCGACTTCAACATCGAACGTCGAGGAGAGATGAGAGTGCTTACGACTAAGGAGTTTCTCGAATTCGAACGACACAAAGCAATTATCGGCTCCAGTATCAAACAAACATGAAGCATAAATACCTTATACCATTCACAAGGAACGTACCATTGACCACGTTGTTTTCGGCTTGGGCTTGACGCACATTGAGGTTGAAAGTTCGTGCGCGTGCTGCTTGTTGCAGCTGCTGCTGGTGTTGCTGCTGCTGAGGCTGCTGCTGCTGGGGTTCTTGTTTCACAACCCTGTTTGGGCACATGTTGGCGAAATGGTTAGGATCGCCACATGCGAGGCAGGCTCTGGCGTTGACCGCGGGTGCCGGAGGAGCTTGCTGACCCTGAGGGGCGGTGAGTAGAGCTTGATGAGCAGGAGCTTGTCGAACACGGCAGTTGGTAGTAAAATGGTCGTACATATTGCAATGAGCACAGAAACGGCAAGCGATGGCAGCCGGGTGGTGGTAGGTACAAGTAGGGCAGAGCGGGTGTGGCCCAGTGTATGCACGCTTTGCAGGCGGTGCATTTGCCACAGGCGCCGCTACTTGACGCTGTTGGGCTGGTACAGCTTGAATTGGTGCAGCAGTGATCGCACAGTTCTTGTTGCTGGAGCTGTTCTTTCTCTTGTTCTTCCTCTTGTTGCTCGATGAGGTGGTGGTTTCAGCAGTTGGTGCGGCGGTGGTAGCTTGATACAGGTGCTTCGAAGTTTTATCCCAGACACCAGCCTTGACCCTCTTGTCGTTGATTTCAGCAGCCAGTGGATAAGTTTCTTCGATCGTTGTAGTCTTGGCCGCTTGAACGAAATCAGCCACACAGTCAGGCAGGGCTAGGATATACTTCTTGATTGCCATGTCTGGAGTCTTGACCTGATCGGGACAAATGATGCTGAGCTGTTTGAAGCGAGCAGTGAGCGCAACATTTTCACCATCCTTTTGATGTATGTGCCAAAATTCATCCTCTAGCTTTTGACGTTCATGAGGAGGGCAGAATTCTTCTAGCATGACTTCTTCCCACGACAGGCCGTAGGCTGCATCGTTCCCTCGCTTGTTTCTCTCGACCGTCCACCAGTCTAGTGCACAGGACTGGAAAACGCCGGTAGCATTCAGAGTTTGGAGGTCATCGGGGCAACCACTCTGTCGTAGAGTGACCTCAATGGAATCAAACCATTGGAATAGTGCAGTAGGACCTCCCTCGCCAGTGAATTCTTTTGGCCCACACGACTTGAATTGCTTGAAATTGAAGGCCTTGGCGGTAGCTTTAGGAGTTTCGATCCTTGATTCCTCAGATGATTTGCTGGCATTCTCGTAAACATCACTCACGGCCTTTGCTACACTTTTGGCGATGATGGTAGCGAGGCATTTGTCTCTCTTTTCTTGACAAGAAAGTAAGGGATGACGAGATCCAGATGACATTGTCTGCAACAGACATCGTCACAGGACTCAACACAACGTATTCGAATCTCACCTCACACATCTAACGCTTACTAAAGCTCAGGAACACAGTCATGTAACTACGCATACACATAACCACATATTTGCATAAACACAGAAGCACATAATTGCGTAAGGCTCAGGATCACATAGGCACATAAGCACATAGGCACATAAGCACATAAGCTCATAGGCACGTAAGCACATAACTCACCTAAGCACATATTTTACGTGTATCCACCTTCTTATGATTATACGTGTTCCTTTATCATTTAAGAGGTAGTCAGAATACAGAAACCTATCATTCACAGTTCGCAAGCGTTCGAATATAGCGTCCACGTTTAATATATCGTATCGTGTAGTATAAGCGTAAAGTCGTCCATGATTCAGCGATTTGTTGGCGTTTTGAGATAGAAATGTAGTGCGAGTCGTGCATGTCGGTCGATGTGAAAACAAAATTGAGCAAGTTTCCCGAAATTTAAACACATAAACAGGTAAATTCACCCATAAACACATAAAATCAACGAGTCATCAGAGTCGAGAGTTGTGGGCTCATAATCGGAACACATAAAAATCGAGGAATGGATCGTCTGCGGCTATTAGACATTGACTAACCAAAGTGGTTCGACTATTCACATGGACTTGTCGTGCACGCTTGACCTACCGGGCAGTGCCTTTGCCTCGATTCTTGGGCGTTGGGCACGCATCCTGTTAGTCATATCGTGACTTCAGGTCGTTGGAGTCCATCGAGACTTTGGTGAGAGTTTTGTAAAATAGGCGGAACAAGTAGTCAAGGTTAGGATTCCACCCCTAGCTTAACAAATTTTGTCCCTGTTTTAATAAAATAGAGGAGATTATTCATCAAAATATGGATTTCACTCCTGATTTGGCATAATTCTCCCCGTTTGTAGATAAAATGCGGGTTGTTCGAGCAACTTTAGTCGAGAATTTGCGGTTTTCACACCTAATCTCGACTTTATCGCCCATTTATAATTGAAAATTCGAGTGAAGTGATAGTGTAGCATCAGCGAGAATATCGAGAGATAAGCTAATACATAATCCCTACCGGATATGCACGAGCCGGTCTGTTGGTTCCTAACTATAGACTAGGTTTCTGAGACATCGACCCGGACTAGGTCGTGTCTTGCCTAATTCCCTATAGTTATGGCTCTGATACCAATCTGTCACACCCCAACCGATGGCGGAATCATCGGGGCATGGCACTGAGCGAAACAGATTGTCCAGAAGTTTCCATAACAATTATCATTACTATTCAATTTAAAGTAACATGTCCCATACCATGTCTCAAACACTAAACAAATTATTACAGATAAAAACTAGGCAAATAATTCTGTTCCGACAACTCAGATTTAAAATAGAGCAATTGTTTATCTGCTTCTAGAGACCCTTGATTCAATTCCTACATACAACTCTTTGTTGGGCTCTAAAGCTTTATTCTAGCTTCAATTTCCTACCACGTGTGCATCCTAAGCACCTGTCACATACGTTCAAATAAAGTCAATACATAAAATGTAAAGGTGAGCATAAAAGTTTGATAGTATCATATAAAGTTCGAATTCGTTTACGCATAACCAGCACGTACACATAGTGAAATGAAGCACGTTAGTTATCGACATAGATCCATCGATACCAATGACTGCGGGTTGACTGCCCGAGGCAGTTCGCAATACATGATTACCACAGTAATCCATGCAAGTAATTGTCCTTAACAACCCCCGTGTGAACGGGTGCTGAGTCCAAACTATAGTACTATCGTTGCTAAGGCAGGTAGACAACATTCCATGTGTAAACATAACAAACAAGCATTCATAAGCCACGTATAACATGCATTAACGGTTAGCGTTCAAATAGTATTGAGTAGTGTGTTTGATGTGATTTGAATAGTTGTAACGTATGTAACACCCAAAAGTACATAAAGCAAAAGGGGATTCGAGTATACTCACAGCGGTTGATGGATTAAAGGGAGCGCTTAGCGAGTAGGGTTAGCCTGAATAGTTCGATAGCATAATAATAAGCGACATGTAAAACGATACAAAGTGTGAATGGGTCGGATAGCAGTTCGGTCGGATGGTAATCCGATCGGACAGCAATCCGTGCGGATAATAATTCGTTCGGGTGGTCATCCGGTCGGACGGTAATCCGGTCGGGTGACAATTCGAGTGGATTGTTTCTTCCTATAAGAAAGATAAATGTGTTTGTGTATGATGGCTTTACTTTTGAAGTTTTCGTTGTAGCATTTTGAAAACATTGAAGTATCTCTATCCTTCAAGTCGGTCGATCAGATGGTCAATCGTGCGGATAACAACCCATTCGGATTGTCATCCGGTCGGACGACGACCTTAGTGTTGGGGTTACTTTGTGGAAACATTTCATAACAGAAGAGTCACTCGGTCGGATGCCCATTCGACCGGGTGGCAACCCTGTTAATGAACATGTTGAAAATTGTTTAAGTCTTTAAAGTCCTAGTATCTCATGATCCGAAGAGTAATCCGATCGGATGGTAGTTCGATCGGATGGATATTCGTTCGATACTCAAACTTCAGATAGAGTTAACGAGGTGTGGGACCCAAGGTGTTATCCGTTCGGACAGCAATCCGTTCGGATGGTCATCCGGTCGGACGGTAGTTCGGTCGGACAGCATTCCGTCCCGATTGTTCCGTTCGTCCTACACTTGGTCGTTTTGATTGTTTGTCGTTTTATCGAGACGTGTTGACAACGTGTTAACCAACAGAACCCTATCTTGACCCAAGCGACCTGGTCGACAGGGATCACCCTAGTTTGACCAGTTAACCGATTCAAGACGGTTGTTCTTGTTTAACCCGAAATCGGTGGTCTCGTGAGTAGAATCCAGATCTCGAGCTAGCACAACACTAAGAATGAGTGGAGGACTAGATCTAGATCCATTTCTATTGGTTTCAAGCGTATTGAGTGTAAAAGAGTTGAAAGAAAGTTAGAAACCATCTTTCAATCCTTTTTCACTGTGTTTATGTTTAGATCCAGTATAGATCTTTATTGATTTGTGTGGAAATCGGTTAGATCCGAGTTGTTCTCGGTGGGTTGAAGCCAAAACATGAAGTTCTTCAAGAACTCATGGTGACATCATCCTAGAACACCTTAAATCTAGCGATTTCACGGTTAAAAGTTAAAATTCAAAAGATAGAAAGGTGTAGGAGTGCGTGTAGGTCAAGAAAGTACAAGATTTAGGTCGAGATCTTACTGGGATTGAGAGAAATCGGAGAAAAGGTGAGGAACACGAGCTGGTCGGACAGAGGTTTCCAAAAGTAGAAAGGTTTGAGAGTGACATGGGTATTTATAGGATTCCAAAAGGGGAAAGTGTTGTCCGGTCGGATGGCACACCGCTCGGATGACTATCCGGTCGGATGACATCTCGGTCGGATGGCACCTTACTCCTGGCCAAGTGGCTATCCGGTCGGATGGCTATCCGGCCGGATGGCGCTTGGTTCGAGTATTTGACGCGACGATTTTTTACGTTTCGATTTCGGTTGCGAGCGGTTCGATACGATTGGGTTTCCTAGTCAAATTACTTTCAGTCCCAACTACTATATCTATCAAAGTTCGATTTCGATTGAGTTCGATTGTGTTTCAAGTTAGATTGCGATTCCACACATAACATAAATGAACATGCACAAGCAACACATACCGCACACACACACGTATAACAATAACTAAATGCGTGGTTCGGGTTGCGATTCGATGTCGATTTGATTAGCGTAGTTTGATTATCGATTAATTAACTTTATCGCATTGTTACTTCCTATAGTTCACAGTCGTAGGTCGATTGAATAGCGATTAATACACGTCGATTTATTGCAATTATAGACACTTACTCCACATAATAGCTACAATAAAAGAAATCTACTACAAGTCAAGTCGCGCGAAATCGGTCGTTAACTTTGACCTTGACTTTGACTTTGACTTCTTGAAAACACGGGGTGTTACAGTCGGGTTGAAAGATCTACCAATTAATAAAAAAAATATATCCTTAAAACCCCGTGTATGACACGTGTTGAATAAATCTAATTTTACATAGCAAATGATAAAAAGTTATATCTTTAAAAACTTCGTGTATTACACGGGTTATATAAATGTAACTTTGTATAGTAAATAATTAAAAAATATATTTTAAAAAACCCCGCATTTTACATGAGTTGGATAAATATAATTTTGTATAACAAAAAAAGTTATATTTTTAATAAATTTGGATAACATTTAATGTTAAATTATTATTTATATATTTAATATAAGATACGTAGGAAATAGAGGTATTTGTTTTAAAAATATACTAGGTTAGAACCCCGTGTATTACACGGGTTGAATAAATGTAATTTTATATATTAAATAATAAAAAGTTATATTTTTATGAACTCTGTATATTGTACGGGTTAAATAAATATAATTTTATATATCAAATAACAAAAAAAGTTATATCTTTGAAAACCATGTGTATTACACAGATTAAATAAATGTAATTTTGCATACTAAATACTAAAAACGTCGTATCTTTAAAAAAAAGCCGTGTATGACCGGGTTGAATAAATCTACCGAATAATAAAAAATTACATCCTTAAAAACCCTGTATGTTACATGTGTTGAATAGATCTAAAAAATAGTTATATCTTTAAAAAGTAAAAACCATGTGTATTACACATATTAAATAAATGTAATTTTGTATATTAAATACTAAAAATGTCGTATCTTTAAAAAAACCCGTGTATAGTTGGGTCGATAAATCTACCAAATAATAAAAACATTATATCCTTAAAAACCTCTTGTATTATACGTGTTGAATAAATCTAATTTTACATAGCAAATGGTAAAAGAGTTATATCTTTAAAAACTTCGTGTATTACACGGGTTATATAAATGTAACTTTGTATAGGGGGGATATTCCACGGTCCTCCCAACCGCCGAGGTGATCCCACCTCAAAACCCCCTATTTTAGACTTGTTGAATAAATATAATTTTGTATATCAAATAATAAAAAGTAATATTTTTAATAAATTAGGATAACATTTAATATTAATTTATTATTAATATATTTAATATAAGATAAGTAGGAAAGAGATGTATTTGTTTTAAAAATACATTAAATTAATAATTTAGATTTGAGGATAATATTTTATTAAAGTAGGATAAGATTTAATATTAATTTATTATTTGTTTATTTAATTAATATAATATAAGTATAGATTTGAGGATACCTTCAATGAATGACACGTGTCCAAAACTTGGTTTCTCTTATTATAGTAGATAGAAGATTAAATTAACAATTTAGATTTGAGGATAATATTTTATTAAAGTTTGATAAGATTTAATATTAATTTATTATTTCTTATTTATCTATACTATATAATAAAATAAACCAATTTGAGGACACATGTCATTCATTGAAACTATCAATTAAAAGATAATTATAAAATTAAATTTAATATAAATTTAAACAATTCGTATAGGAGATAATCTAATATTTTAAAATATTTATCAGATTTCTAAATTATTTATCTTGAAAACATAAGATGTACGCTAAATATAAATTAATATAATGTTAGATTTTATATTTTAATGACAAGATATTCATATATTTTTATCAATAAGCTAAAAGCATCATATTAGTTTCGTTATTAAGTAGAAGGTGATGGCTATGGAGTTAGATTTATTATTATTATTATTATTATTATTATTATTATTATTATATTATTTTTAAATTAAGTCTTACACTTTTTTTTTTTTGAAAGGAAGTCTTACACTTTGGATATTTATATGTATCGCAAAACTTCAACTTTTATATATAACCAAGAAGGGGACGAATAAATGAATAAAACCAAGTCAAATGTATAAACCATTAGTCGAACTAATAAGAACCATCACCGCAATCACTCCATCCATCATATATTATATCCGTTAGTTTTTTTAAAGATATACATTTTTATTAGATTCATTCAACCCATGTGATAAACAAGGTTTTTTAAATATATAGCATTTTTATTTTTTACTATACAAATTTACATTTATGCAACTCGTGTAATACACGGGGTTTTTAAAAATATAACTCTTTTTTATTATGTAGTATATATAATTAGATTTAGTCAATCCAAATAATACATAGGGTTTATAAAATTATAACTTTTTATTGTTTGTTATATAAAATTAAATGTGCTCAACTTGTATAATACATGAGTTTCTTAAAAGAGTAAACTTCCATTTTGCTCCCTGTGGTTTGGTCACTTTAACGGTTTTGCCCCAAACCTTTAAAAATAGCCATTTTACTCCCTGATCTCTGAAGCCTTTCATGATTTCACTCCTCGCCTCTAACTCCATCCAAATTGTCTGTTATATGAAAGGGTATTTTGGTAACTTCAGGTACAAAACTAAGGGTATTTTAGTAAAACTACAAATAAAGATTATATTATATATAAGAGTAAAATGCACGGATAGTCCCTGTGGTTTTGCAAAATAACACCTATAGTCCCCAACTTTTGGAAATTACATCGATGCTCCCTGTGATTTGACAGTTTGTTACTCGGATAGTCCTTGGCGTGAATGTCCGTTAGTTTTCTCCGTTAAGTGGATATAAAATGACAAAATTACCCTTCATCTTATCCACTCTATGAAAACAAAACAACCCCCCACCCCACCCCCACCTTTCTCTCTGTTTCATCAAAACATAATATGAAGGGACTATCCACTCCTGTTGATCTATATCGTCTCTGAACTTCCGATATTTGCTAAAGGTAAACATTTGGTCTATTTTCCATCATCTTCACTCTTCATCGTACTATCATACACAAAACCCCCAAAAAACATCTTCACTTATTACTTCATAACCTTAGTCGATCGGTTTTTCCTTCAATTTTATCCCCAAGATGAGGAAAAGGGCTCGTGTTGCACGACATAAGGTCTTTTCTTGATTATTATTAACCAATTGATTGTGTTTTTAATTCAATTTTGTTGGTTAATTGTTGTGAATTGACCCTAATTATTTGTCATGTGATTTTTACTTGTTAATGGTGTGTAATTATTATTCAAGTGATTTGAACTTTTGGATATTAAACATTACATTTTTTATGTGAATTGAATATGTTCAATGATAGTTCGATACTGTTGGAAACTTGAAATGAGGCTAATGTTTTTATTATTATTGTGTGTGTTAAGGGGGGCATCATGGATTAAATCAGAATGATTTCATCAGCCAAATGCCGGATGATATACTTATATCTATACTATCGCGACTGCCGCTTAAAGAAGAGGTGACCACTAGTAACCTGTCATCAAGGTGGGGGTGGGTGGGGTTGTTTTGTTTTTATAGAGTGGAGAAGATGAAGGGTAGTTTTGTCATTTAACATCCATTTAACGGAGAAAACTAACAGACATCCACTCCAGGGACTATCCGAGTAACAAACAGTCAAACCACAGGGAGCACCGGTGTAATTTCCAAAAGTTGGGGACTATAGATGTTATTTTGCAAAACCACAGGGACTACCCGTGCATTTTACTCTATATATAATAATAATAAATAACATCATCAACATAATCTTCATCATCAAAACTCACTGGTGATCTTTTGTGTCTCTCTACCCTCTCTACTTTCTCTACACTCTCTCTTCCCCATCACCACCCACCAACCGTCACAACCCTCACCCTCTCATCCTTCCATCTCTCTCCACCACCCGACCACCGCCACCATCACCACCACCTAACCACCACCACCTCCGGCCATCATCTCTTACACCCCCCACACAACCACCACCATTGAATCGGAGCTCAAACCCCAACCATCACCTCCGTAACCACCCCCACCATAGATCAAATCACCTCCGTAAATCCATTTTTTTCTTTTATTATTATTAATATATATCAATTTTTTATAGTTCTTTGATTAAAAAACCCAAACAAAAAACAACCAGAGTTATTGATTATGATGTCTGCTCAATTTTTTTATAGCTCTTCGATAAACCCTAACAAAAAAAACAACCAGCCTTGTTGATTATGGTCTCTGCACCAACAATTAAATCAAACCAAAGAGGCCCTTGAAGTGAATTTGTATTAATCGCAAAATTTACAACAAAAATGAACAACATTTTGGAACGACCCGATCGGAGACCAACTTGCCTCGATTGCTGGCGTATGACAGTTACCGGTCAAACCACAACCATCAACGAACTATCTCAAATCAGATGTAGACGGAAACGGCTGACAAAACCCGATGTAGTCGACGGTAAAAGAGCGACGACTAGGGATGGTCCCGATCTGGCGGGAGAGGGAACAACCCTAGAGCGGCGGCGATGGCGGTGGTGGGTTAGAGGTCATGGAAGCTCCGATTTTCTGGTCGTCGAATGGTAGTGTGGTCGGCAAGAAGGTTCAGATCTGCGATGAAGATGATGGTGGATTTGGGGGTTTTGAGGTCCAAGGTTGCAGATGAAGATGATGGTAGGTGGCCGACGGTCATGGTTGTTGGTTTAGGGTTGAAGATGAAGATGGTGGTGGTGGTGGTGGCCGACTCTGATTCAGTTGGTTTTGAGCTCCAAATCGACGGCTGGTGGTGATCTCAATGGTGGCTAGGGTTAGAAAGGGAGTGTTATCTAGTGGTTTGGTAACTTTAATGGAAGAAATGGTGATTGGGGTTTGAATGTTGTGTGATGATGTAACTGGTTGTATAGAGAGAGAGAGAGAGACGGGGTGAGAGAAAGAGACAGACTTAGAAAATGAAATAAGGGGTTTTTTTCTTATATACATAAATATATATTAATAATTAATAAATGGATTTTAGAAATTAATTAAATACATATATATAGAATTACCATAATACCCTTACATTTAACAAACATTTTAGACAGAGTTAGAGGCGGGGAGTAAAATGAAGATAAGTTAAATAGATCAGGGAGTAAACTGGCTATTTTTAAAGGTTTGGGGCAAAACCATTAAAATGACCAAACCACAGGGAGCAAAACGGAAGTTTACTCTTCTTAAAAATTTAACTTTTTCATTATTTAATATATAGAATTAAATTTACTCACCCATACAACATACGGGGTTCTTAAAAATACAACATTATTATTTAATGAGAAAAATGCCCGGATAGTCCCTGTGGTTTCACCTTTTTTCACCTATAGTTCCTATCTTTCTAAAACTACTTGAATAGTCCCCAAGTTTTCACGTTTTGTTCTCGGATAGTCCCTGGGTCTAACTTGAGTTTGTTTTCTCTGTTAAAATGATGTGAAATGACAAAAATACCATTTCCTTAAAAGGCCAAACCACAGGGACTATCCGGGCATCTTCTTCAAAACCCTAGCCCCCATTAGTTTTATCTCACAATATACACACACATAACCTGCATAACCAAGAGAGAGAGTGAGATTCGACCGAGAGAGAGAGAGAGAGAACCGACGGAGAGAGAGGCGAGATCGAGACGGGTGGTCTCCGGCCACCTGGTCGCGACGGCAGGGAGGTGGTTCGAGTGGAGGTATGGTGGGTGATTGATACGTGATGACGATGGTGGTGGCACAACGGCGGAGCAGTGGTGTGTGGTACAGTGATGTGTGCTAATTTATCCTCCGAATGTTGTCAGCCCATGACGATCGACCCACCATCGCCACACACCCCCTTTAATAACCCTTTTCTTTCAAACAAACAGAACGGTGAAGATGATCGGAGATCGATGTGGTTGTTCGGTGGTGGTGATGGAACGGTGACGGTGAACGGAGGTGATGACCAGAGATTTGATGATGATGTTTGCCGTGAAGATGATGTTTCAGAGATTCTTTGATAACCGCATCGTCACCAGTGGATCTTGATTGATTAAACTGAATCAGAATTGCTTATGCTTCTTCTTCTTGGTTTAGTCTAATCGAAGGTGGGTGATGGTATCTCCAACAATGTTTTGAATTCTTGATTTGGAGCTAACTTCCAGTTGAGTTTGTTTTCTGTAATTTGGTGTGGTTAGATAAAGTAGGCTGGGTTGTGTTTTATACCTGATGAGATTACTGTTTTGCAACAATGGTTTAACAAATTGGATTCCAGTTTTGAGGTAGTAGAACTGGCTCATTTAAACTGGATGTACCTGTTATAAGTTATAACCTAATAGTGTTTTGTTTTGCAATTGAATATGCATCCACTATTTTTTTCTGCTAAATTTGGGTATCTGGTTGAAACCGAACCGAATTCTAAGTCGGTTTTGAACATGTTGAATCCAGTTTGGTTCCGTTGAATAAATTTCCGAACCAAGGAAACAAAAAACATCTTAGGCAAATTTCACATTGTGCTATTACTTCGTCACCACCACCGGGACTGGTCCGGTTACTCCCGTTTGACCGGTTCGACCGGTCCCGTGGCTGTTGCGGCTCAATCACCTCTGTGATGGTGGAGGGTGGAGGAGGGTGATGGTGGGTGGAGGTTGAATATGAAGTGTGGTGGTGGGGTTTTATAAATAAAAATGAAGAAGATGCCCGGATAGTCCCTATGGTTTGGCCTTTTAAGGAAAGGGTATTTTTGTCATTTCACATCATTTTAACAGAGAAAACAAACTGAAGTTAGACCCAGGGACTATCCGACAACAAAACGTGAAAACTTGGGGACTATTCAAGTAGTTTTAGAAAGATAGGGACTATAGGTGAAAAAAGGTGAAACCACGGGGACTATCCGGGCATTTTTCTCTGATTTAATATATAAAATTACATTTATTCAACCCATGTAATAAACGAGATTTTTAAATATATATTGTTTTATTATTTGATATATAAAATTATATTTATTCAACCCGTGTAATAAACGAGATTTCTAAAGATATATATATATAGAGTTAATTGCTCGGATGGTCCCTGTGGTTTCAACTTTTTTCACGTTTAGTCCCCACCTTTTGAAAATAACAGGTATGCTCCCTATGGTTTGTCATTTTGTTACTCGGATAGTCCCTAAGTATATGTCAGTTAGTTTGAAAATAGCAGGTATGCTCCCTATGGTTTGTCATTTTGTTACTCGGATAGTCCCCAGAGTAAATGTTGGGGGACTATCCGAGTAACAAAATGACAAACCACAGGGAGCATACATGCTATTTTCAAAATGTGGGGACTAAACGTGAAAAAAACGTGAAACCACAGGGACCATCCGAGCAATTAACTCATATATATATATATATATATATATTGGTGTATACAATTATATTTATTCAACCCGTGTAATACACGAGATTCTAACCTAGTTTAATTAATATAAGATAAGTATAGATTTGAGTATACCTTTAATGATTGACACGTTTCCAAAAATTGATTTCTTTTATTATAGTAGATAGATTTAAACTCTCGTAAATCATTTATAGTCTGTGTTTTATGACACTTTTACAATTTGATTATATCTACAACTTATTTAAATAGATACCCTGACTATATAGGGGTTAAAACGAAATTGAAAATTTATCCTTTTTTAAAAACATGATATTTTTGTGTTTAAACTCATAAACACACTCCGGTTTACTACTATTGTTTACTTAGGGGCTGTTTGGCAACTTCTGAATGGTTAAGTGCTGAATCAGTAAGAGTTCTGAACCATTAAATGTTGAACCAGTAAGAAGTCTGAATCATTAAGAGCCAATATAATGCTTAACCGTTTAGAGGCAAATGTCTGACAAATTCAGATTATAGGTCTTAACCATTCAGACTCAGTATAATGCTTAACCATTCAGAGGCAAATGTCTGAACCATTCAGTAGGGCTGAGCAGTACATGGTTCAGAACCGTCAGAACCGGGGAACCGAACCGGAACCGCTAGATCCAAACCGTATTTTTGTATATAGGGTCCAGTTCCGGTTCTTAAATTTGGGCAAAAACGGTTCCCGGTTCGGCTCCGGTTAAAACCACGGTCCCGGTTAAAGAACCACTAGAACCAATTGCTATTATAAATATTTAAAACCCTATTTTATTAATGAGCTTTTCAACATCATACGACCATTCTAATTCTTATTCCCTCCTCTTATATTCATTCCATAATCTCATCTTTCATCTTCTAATTCTTCTCCATCTCTCAACCCTAACCCTAATTGCTATCATACAAGTTCATCTCAATCAACACCCTGCAAATACATGTACGCTATTCTACATAACCTTTTTTTTATGATTGCATATATTTTCTTTCTAGATGTTTGTTTTCTGATACATATAGTTTTCTGTATGTGAAAATAAAAATTGAACAAAAATAATCAAATCAATGTTGATCAAATTGTAAATGTGCATATAAATAGTGTATCGCTTGCATTACTGATCAATTTATTCACGTGAACCAAATACAGCAGATGCATTATTCGTTTATTTTTTTTAATAACTAACACTTGGTTTCATTTAGATGTTTATGAGAAGATTGAGAGGATGAAGATCGAATGAAGTTTGAAGATGTTTGTTATAATTGTTAACATGATGGTTGTAATAGTTTTATTTAGAGTTTGTTTTATGGCTTGAAATTTTTTATTGTTGCTTTGCTACTTTTATTTTGGTTGGTTTGAACTTTGAATGTTGCAACTCTTAGTTAATGTTTTAAATGGTTTGATTCGTTTTTATTGAATTGTTAATTTTACGATTTAATTGTCAACCGGTTCCCGCGAGAACCGTTTACACGAGAACCGTTTAACCGGTTCGGAACCGAACCGGAACCATTATAATATGGTTCGGTTCCGGTTCTTAAATTTAGCAATTAACGGTTCTGGTTCGGTTTCGATTCGGTTCGGTTCTGAACCGTTGCACAGCCCTACCATTCAGGCATCTGCTCGTGAAACAATCAGTCTGACCATTAAGTACTGAACCAATAAGAGGTCTGAACCATTAAGAGGTAAACAAACAACCCTTGATCATTTGGTGTCAATTGGTTTTATGAGAACCACCAATTCGCATCATGAATTATTAATGATATCCTACAATTAAACAAATCAAAATTTGAGAAAATATACATATAGAATTGGATTGATTGTAGTCTATAAACACCATGAGGGATTAGATGGTACCAAATGCACACCACACCGCCTAAGGTCGTATACTCTCGCATCTTTTTTTAAACGACAAGGAACGACATGTCAACCACCGTGACATCGGACGCTGTGACAAAGGTCGACTAGGACCACCGCCAGACCCTTGGCTCTCCCCAGATACACGGAAACCCGACCTTCACCTGCCCGAAGACACGATAGTAAAATAATCGGTAAAACCTCACCTCCCATCAAGTCGAACCGGCGTCACCCGTATCCGCATCTGTATTTTCATTCGTGCACAAAAACACAAATCTCTCTCTTCAAGGTCGGTTCCTGATCTGCTGTTCATTGAAGCTTACTCACTGCTGTAAGATTTATCGAGTACGGAAACCTTTCTGATCATCCACCGATGTTTCCTGCATAGTTTGAATCCAATTCATGAGGTAATTTCGAGTCGATGACTGATTTCGTTATCCGAAATGTCAAAATTAAGAGATCGAGCATCCATTAAAACCCCAGGTTTATGATTGTCTAGATTTAGAAGACCGTAATGAGTTAAATTCATGTCTGATTGGTGCAATTATTGTTTAGAATGCTATTAATGTCGGAAATTAGAGATCGAACATCCATTTAAACCCTAGGTTTATGATTGTCCAGATTTAGAAGACCGTAATGAGTTAAATTCGTGGCTGATTGGTGCAATTTGTGTTTAGAATGCTATTAATGTCAGAAATTAGAGATCGAACATTCATTTAAACCCTAGGTTTATGATTGTCTAGATTTTGAAGACCGTAATGAGTTAAATTCGTGGCTGATTGGTGCAATTTGTGTTTAGAATGCTATTATGTGGAAATTGTGGAGTGATAGGTGTTAGTTAGGGTTTATGGATCCAATCTATGTAAGTTATTATAAGGTTTGAATTTAGTAAGTTATTGTATATTGATACATGGTGCTTAATTGCTAGTTTTGATAGTTGATATAATGTAACATGTTATTGAGGTCATTGGTGATCAAGTGTTCCAAAAAAAATTATAACAATGATCTTGGTAGAGGCTAAAGTTTATTGAAGTTTATGATTATTAAGGTTTAGAAGACTGTAATGAGTTAATTTCGTGTTTAATAGGTGATCCGGACCGGACGCAATATACTGTTATTACATGGATATTGTCGAATGTTAGGTGTTTGGTTAGGGGTTTATTGATCCAATCTACTTATTCTGTAATGAAGAGTTATTATGATGTTTGAATTTAGTAGGTTACTGATACAGTGATACACGATGCTGAATTACTAGAATTGATTGTTGATGTAATGTAAATATGTAATGTACCATTGAGTTCATTGATGATCAAGTGTGCCAGAAGTTTATAACAATGATCTTGATAGAGGCCAAACTGACAGAGTATACTGAAGATAATCTTCAGAGTTTATTTAAGAGTCTGACTAATGTTCAATCAAGTAAAATTCTCATTAACAAGATTAGGACCAAGCTCAGTTTGACCACTTTCTTGTAAGAGTTAACTGCCATTTTCGTCCCTGTGGTTTGGTGGAAAATGCCACTTCAGTCCAAAAAAAAAAAATTGCGCCAGTATTGTCCTCAACATTTTTGAAACGTGCCACTTCAGTCCAAAAAGATAACGCCTTGCGCCAGTTCCGTCCTCAACGTTTTTAACGGCGCGTTATCTTTTTGGACTGAAGCGGCACGTTTCAAAAATGTTGAGGACGGAACTGGCACAAATTTTTTTTTTTTGGACTGAAGCGGCATTTTCCACCAAACCACAGGGACGAAAATGGCAATTAACTCTTCTTGTAATGATCTTTGCTGAGCAAATAGGTATTTGAAATGGAATCTTTTAAAACAGAGAACATTGCATTTTCTATGACAGCCCTAAATAAAAAGCGATGGAGTATATTCGTGTTGAACTGATTGAAGAAATTATAACTGTAGCTGTGAATTGAGTTGAAAACTTGGAAACCTAAATATTGTGTAATTTACATATATCAGGTAGTTTATAATGAAAGAAAGGACCACATCCTCCCCACTTAAACGTATACTGGTGAATTGTGGAGTTCAGGTAAGCTGTTAAACCAGAGCAATATGCTTAGAGTTTTTATCTATTTGTTTAGTGTGTTACAGATTTGTTACTTTTCTTCTGAACATCTATTAATGAGTGCATAAATGAGACTAAACTCTAAAGCAGTGTTTTCTATATAATTTTTAAAGAAAAAACTAAGATTCACAAAATTACATTTGGGAAAAAGGTTTCAAGAAAGCAAGTACACTGGATATAATGTAATACAAGTTCTAGTTTGTCACAGACACCAGGCATGCGAACCACGTTAATTGTAATTTGCCCTTCAAGAATTTTTAAAATGGTATAGTTCACTCTATAGTCTTTGATCATTAATATTACACAACATCATGATCATAAGAACAAAAATCCACGTGGATATATAAATGCAATTGCGTAATTATCTGATAAGTTATCCCTTATACATTGAATGCCTGATTTTGTCACTTATTCACAAAATACGAACTGATCTGTATAATTTTTACACTAAAAAAGATATTTTCACACTTGACATAGTTAGATCTGAATGTAGGTTGTGCGCATTATATATTATTATATTGTGTTTGCAGCTAATTAGTTGTAATTATCCATTAAGGCCAAAGAGAATGTGAGAAAATTTATGTCAGTAGTTCAAAGGCTGATATAAAACCCTCTAGGATTCTAATTGTTCAACACTCATGTTTAGCGATCATGCATTGAAAAACCTCACGGGTGCAACCGTGCAAAGGTGAGATTGAATGGGAACTAGACTGTATCATTCTTGATGTTGTCACTATATCTATCAATGAACAATTGCAGGCAAAAGAATACGGGAGTTGTGTAGCAGCAAAGGTTCCTCAAATTGAACGTGATATGTGTTTGAAAGAATTTCTTGCATTAAAGAATTGCATGCAGAATGTGGTATTGATTTTTTAATAATATGTTCAGAAACTTTTTAAACTTGTTTGTGTTTCTCAGTTTCTCTAACTAATACTTCGACCAAATTTTCTTATCTTTCTTCTGCAGCTTAAGGGAAAGCCATAAATTTGCAGCATTTTCTTTAACAGATATATCAGAGCAAAAGTATATATTTGTACTTCCATAATTCCATAGAAAAGGTTAGATATCAATCTATCGTAGCTTAAAGATCTTGTAAATACTTTTTGTTGTGTATTAATTTCTCATTAAACTAAACTTCATCTTTTTTTTTAATATTTCAGTGTTATTTCTCCAGATAAGTTTTCCCTGTGATCGTGACTATTGTGAAGTTAACATTAAACCTCGAGCGTTTAAAAAAAAAAGAAAACTGGTTTAAATGTTTGGGAGTACGTCCAGTTCTCAACCCGGGTTCGGTGGATCTGGTGCGCTTTCACATGCGTACATTCAGTATCCGCCCTTAAAATGCCGATCTGACGGATCACGATGTTTATTTTATGATGATGGAAATAAATTATTAATCTCACCGACCACTGACCAGGTAGATACTGTTTAAATCCATGTCAATTTCTTTAGTGATATGCTCGGTTGTTAAACTGAAACTAGGGGTGAGTGATAACCGAACCGTGAACCGAATCCGAACCGACGAAACCGAACCGAAAATCGGTTATCGGTTATTCTTTTGTACCATCGGTTAACCAAAATTAACCGAACCGAACCATTTATAGTTTCATATATTTCTAGCTTTTATACCTCCATTTTATGTTTTATACTACCATTCATGTATTTATACCTCTATTTCATGTATTTATACACCCATTTCATGTATTTATACACCCATTACATGTATTCCTAAATCTTAAGTAAATAAAGTTTAGCCCTTGTTTGGTTTGGTTATTAACCGAATCGAAAACCGATAAATTAACCGAATACACCAAACCGATTAACCGATGACTTCGGTTATGGTTTCGGTTAATGTTAATAACCGAATCGAATCGTGCACACCCCTATTAAACCTTGGAGACGATGTAGGCCAGTTCATTCATTTCATCGTAGTTTAGTTATGTTTTGGCTAAATTCGTACAAGTTCAAATCTTTTTGTGCTGATGTGTCAGGTTGTATCTTGGAAAATTTCTCCCTTTAGTTCTGATGTTGCTCCAACAACTGATACAATAAGCGAAGGGCCGATACTGTCTGTTCGATATTCCTTAGATTCAAAGCTTATAGCTGTTCAAAGATCAAATCATGAGGTTCAGTTTTGGGTTAGAGAAACTGGGGAGACTTTTAGTCAAAAATCAAAGTCCGAGTCAGATAGTATTTTGGGGTTCTTTTGGACCGATTGCGCAGTTTGTGATATCGTGTTTGTCAAGACCAGGTACTCGCTAAATATTTAATACAAAGTATAAAATTTTAACAAGTGACTTTGTGGAAGAATATGGAGATAAGTTGATACAATGCAGTGAAGTTGGCGAATGTGAGCTTTTGATGTATGCATGTCGTACACAAAACACACTTAAAAAAAACTTAATTTCAATGACTGTTTTGCTTCATCTGTTAGGAAATAAGATTTGCTTACTTCTTCGTTCATAATTCGGCTTGACTTATTAGAATTGACTTACAGTGGACTGGACCTCTACACTTACATGCCAGAGCTAAAGTCACTGGATTTAGTTGAAACGAAGAAAATGAATGTGAGTTGGTACATCTACACACATGAAAGCCGTTTGGTCCTTCTTGCTTCAGGAATGCAATGCAAAAGCTTTACTGGCTATCAGGTATAAACTACCACAAAACTGCTTGCTTTTTAGTTGCTCTAAAAATATCTAATCGTTAAAAGAGATTTATAATCGCTTTTTTTTGTTTCAGCTTTCTGCTGCTGGTGTAATTCGGTTACCGAGGTTTGAGATGGCAATGGCAAAGTTGGATGCTAACAGTAAGCCTGTTCTTGCTGCTGAAGATGTTCATATTGTCACTGTGTAAGTTTTATGTATTTACTAGCTTACAAACCCGTGTATTACAAAGTTGAATATCAAAAAAATGTAAATCATAAATTTGTATATAATCATTATCAGTGAAAGGACTTATTACATAAAATGTGAACCAAAAAGAAAAGTTACATTTTCAGCTATCCATTTATATTTTTTTGAAGTTTTCATTTATCTTTTGAGTCACTATAATCTATCTTATTATATATGGCTGTAAAACAGTAACACTAAAGAATATAAAAAAATAATGATGATAAGAGTGCAAGTGTTTTAAAAAATAAATCGTAAGTTATAAAGTTGTGGCAATTGAATTGTAATTAAATTTTACTACGTATGATTCGGAAAAATAGCACGTGTCATCATCATATTAATTCACATTCTTTTCAATTATTTGCGATATATTTTAAATTTCTTTTATACTATTTATGCTTTAAATTTTTTTTTAAACGCCTACTCTTTCCTTTCTTGAGGTTTAACATAAAGTAGATAAAGCATAATAAATCAGCAATAATTACATATCACTGTGAAAGGAAAGATACAATTAAAATTTTGTAATATTTTATAAAGTATTTGTTTAGCATGATAGCTAATTTAAGATGATTAAAATTAAGTGATAATCGTTAAGTAATTAGAATAAGGATAAGTGATATCTATGTATTAATTAAAAAAAAAACAGAAATATTTTTTTTTGTGGTTAAAGGAGAGAATGCCACGTGGCATTAGTTGGAATCCTTCATTAGAAGTTAGATTTGTTTTTTGAACTTGTGAAGGTTTTGACTTTTTGATACTATCTCTCTGGTTGAATAACAGTTATGGAAGGATATACTGCTTACAAGTTGATAGGGTTGCAATGCTACTGCATTCATATAGGTTTTACCGTGATGCTGTTATCCAACAGGTAAATAGTATTTTTACTGTTTTCTTTCAATAAGTTGATAACTACTTATTTACTGTTTTCTCTTTTCGTTAGGGTTCTCTACCTATCTATTCTAGCAAGATAGCTGTGAGTGTGGTTGACAATGTTCTGCTGATTCATCAAGTGGATGCAAAGGTTATTCTGTTATACGATATATTTTCGGATTCACGTACGCCTGTATCTGCTCCACTTCCTCTTTTGATAAGGGGCTCACCAAGTAGGACAAATGCACAAAGTTCAGAAACAACATTGACAAATAACGCAACGGCTAATTTGTACGGTGATGACTGGATTTTTCTCGTCCCTGATCTTGTATGTGATGTTTCCAACGGATTTTTGTGGAAAATACATTTGGATTTGGAGGCAAGTTTTGGTGTCTGTTTATGTTTTTAATTATACTCACTGTGATGGTAGTGTTGTACTATTTATTTATTTATTTATTTATTTATTTATTTTTGTTTCTAATAATTGCAGGCAATTTCGGCAAGTAACTCAGAAGTGCCAGCTGTCCTTGAGTTCTTGCAGCGGAGGAAGTTAGAAGCAAAGAAAGTAAGTATATATTTTCTCCGAAATTAGCCTTGAGGTGGCACATGTCCATTAAAAATTAGTCTAGAGGTGAAAAACTTTTGCCCATTTGCTTATGAATTGCTAAATACGGTTATTATCTCTTAACTCAGGAAAATCAGAATAGCTAGCTTAAAAGGAATCGAGTCAAATGGGTCAAAAGTTACTCAAAAGTGTATTTTTAATGCATTAACCTTGTAGACCATTGTATTAAAATTAGAATAATATCAAAACAAGATTAATATAAAAAGATAATACTGAATCAATATAATATAAACTTTTCTCAGTTTTTGGACAATTAATTTTTATTCATTAAAATATTTTTATTTGTTTCATTAATAGTTAAACTTTAAAGTGTGTCAATGGGTCAAACGTTGCCAAAAGTTTATTTTTAATGCTTAAAATACTGTCTAAATGTTTTTTTTTTCAAGTTCAGATAATCATTTAAATAATATCATTCTTTTAATACGCGATTCATTAACTATTTATAAAAAAATAAAAATTTCGGACAGGGTGTTTTAGGTAGGGATGAACTCGGTAGTCTGTAGTCGGTACCGGTACCGGCCGAAAATGCTTGGTACGGTACGGCACCGCATTTGAAGGTAAAATTCGGTTAAACACCGGTTCTAGGCTAAACATTTACCGGTATTTGAAGGTAAAATTCGGTAACCGTTCACACTTGCTTCCTTTTTTGTGATTTCCATTTTTTTTACTTTTTCAGGCTAAACATTTATGTTTGGAACTAGCTCGCTCTGTCATCATTGAACGAAGACCTCTACCTATGGTTTTCTGGGCCATAGACGTTTTACTTAAATCTTTCGCGTATTCACTAAAAACCGGTAGTTATTTGAAGGGCGGTAAGCCCGAGAAACCCACAGTTTCCGGCGCACCAGAGAACAGTGAATCCGGTAAATCTGTCAAAAATGAATCTGCAAGTGGAGTTGAAAGTAGAACCGTACACAATTCTGGCTTCTCAACATCAGACTCTGAGGATAATAATACCAATGTCAGAAACGCGAAGGCCAAAAATAGTAATATTAATACTAATTCTTCTAGTGAAAATATAGAAGAAGCTTCTAGAATTGGAGATCATTCAGTGAATCAACCATTGAATGCTAATGTTTCTGAACAGCAAGAGTCTCAAGTTACTTCAGCAGCCATTCCACCAGATGAGTTGTATAGTTTTGTTTTTGCTTCGGTGGAGGAAGAGATGATTGCAGATGCTTCTTATTTGTTTGCCATTATCGTAGAGCTCATAAGGAGGTACTTTATTTTGCTTTTTTTTTTTTTTCTGAAAAAGCTTATATGGACGTAACTGGGTCTTAGTTTAATTTTGGTTTGCATTTAATTTGTAAAGGAACATAAACGAATACGAATGAACGTAATTGAACAAACATAAACGAATACGAATGAACATAATTGAACAAACATAAACGGACATAAATTAACATTAAGCAACACAAATGAACAAGTCTAATACATCACAATTCATAAAAAAAATCTAAAATCTAAATTGGTGATTTAAATGTACTTATGTACATGATTCAGTTACGTAGTTTTTTTTATATAAATTGGTTATTAAGTACGACACGTTCCATTGAAAAGCCCATTTTTCATTACTAGAAATCCCAATTACTAATTAGTTATTATACAAGTAGTTAGAAATCCCCTTTTATTTTATTATTTATATAAATATAACTATTTATGTATTTATTTAGAATATAAGCGAAAAAACATACACGGACATAAACGGTCGTTCATGAGCAGAAATGAAAAATGAACAAGAAAATTTGTTCATGTTCGATCGTTTATTTAAAAGACCAACATAAACGAACTTCCTGCTGAATTGTTCGCGAACAGTTCATGAACGTTCAGTTCGTTAAGTTAACAGACCTACTTTCAACCCATTGGACCCATTAAATGGGTTGGAATTGCCACCTCAACTTTAAACACCTAGTCAGTATTAGACTATGTTATTATGTGCCCACAGGCTCAGTTAGGTTTCTAGGGTTACTCGTAATCTCTATATATTGTAACCTAACCATTCAATAGTGATAATTAGTCTTTTACCATCTTACAGTCAGACTTTGGATTTGAAGTAGTTATTTTTTCTACCAGTTTTTCTTCATGTTTTTCTGTCCTGTTGAATACTTTTTTTCTCTTATTTTTACAAATTAAACATCATTTTTTTAACTAGCAGAGAAAAAAATTCAAAAAAAGAAAAAAATTCCCACATTCACTCCTTACGCTAAGGGTATTTTATATGATAAAACTCATTTGTATTTGATACTCATGCTCTTTTTTTTCGTACCTTTTTTTCAAATAAAACATATATAGATTAATTTTTTTTTAAATAAGTTCAAATATCTACGACTCTCAATAAAAAAACATCCTGTATAGTTAAGGTGCATTTGAATTAAGAACAGGAGAGAGATGAAAGGTACCATGGTGGAGTGACCGGAAAGGAGGTTATCAAGGCTGCAATGAAGGTGTTGCTCCGGCGGATAGGTGGCCGGAAGACCGCCGGAAAGAGAGATATTCTGGCAGAAATCCATAGTGGTTTTGAAAACAGAGTTGAAAGAGTTGTATAAATAAACTGATGTCACTAGAGCAAGAATATTTATTTATGGAGAAAATTTGGAGTAAAGCGAATTTTTTTATTGTTTTTCTTTTTCGTGTCGGCAAATAAAATGTAAGCAAATTTAAATGCAAGAATATTATTTATGGAGAATATCAAATTTAAATTGAGAATATCAAAAAAATATTATAAAACCAATGAACTTTGAGCTAGGCCTTGTGTGAAGTTGTCAGTTTGAATCCTGAGTTTATCCGGGTTTTCGTTTCACCGTGTGTTACGTCAGAGAGTTATGTTCTTATGGTGGCACAACTGTCAAGTGAGCGGTATGATTTCCTAGGGGAATGCCCAGACCAAACTCTGAAACCAGCGTGAGCCCAGTTAAAATAACATAGTTTGGCCGAAGTGAGACAAAAATGATCTTCAACTTAAGGAGTGCGATGACCAAATCACAAGAAAGGCGTCGTTCCAAAAAAATAAAATAGATGAATTAGGGTATTATTATTATACATTACATGTGGAATCTAAAAACGTGTTTAAATATAAGATATATCATAAACTTCCTCACAAACATAAACATTACATGTGGAATCTAAAAACGTGTTTAAATATAAGATATATCATAAACTTCCTCACAAACATAAAAATAGATATTGGGGATTTTTTACTTTTTGTAAAAAAATGATGGTTAAAGCAAATATGTTAAAAATAGATAATGGGGAATTTATTTATTTATTTATCTTTTTTGTAAAAAAAAATGATAGTTAAAACCGAATATGTTTGTACGCTCTAAAACATTTTTTTGTTATGTACAAAGAAAGCAACAATACATGAAGTAGTTCCGCCTTTTTTACAATATTTTTATACGTACTATAAATATATAACAAATAACTTTTTAAAAGAAAAAGAGATGGGAATTCAAAATATTTAGTCTTAAATGCATCATTTTAAAACCCCAAAATCATAAAGGTAGTCACTCTATCTTACCCTTTCAACCATCACTAGTCGTGGTGGTCACGGGTATTTAAGTTTCACCTATGGTGTATTCGAGTGAGTTTTTCTCTCCAGATCTCAAGTTCGAGTCTTGGTGATAGGGGTTTCTCATTGAGGGGTTTTAATTGGGAATCTATTGTGCGAGAGGCTCTCTAGCGCGGACCCGGTGAAGACAACGTATGCTAGACCTTCCGATATTCGCGAATAATTCACACATTTCAAAGAAAAAAAATGTATCTTACCCTTTCACCCAGGGACATGGTAACTAAGTTAACCGATCAGCCGGACCGAAACTGAGTTAGGAGCTGTTTGTTTACTTCTTAATGAGGCTCTTAGTGGTTCAGACCTCTTGCTGGTTCAGACTGATTGTTTCACGAGCAGATGTCTGAATGGTTCAGACATTTGCCTCTGAATGGTTAAGCATTATACAGAGTCTGAATGGTTAAGACCTCTAATCTGAATTGGTTAGGGATTTGTCTCTGAACAGTTAAGCATTATACAGGCTCTTAATGGTTCAGACCTCTTATTGGTTCAACACTTAGGTGCTGTTTGTTTTTTCAGAGGTAAAACGTCTACAGTCTGCGGACCACATCTGCAGACATCTGTAGCAGAAGAGCTTGACCAAACGTCTGTAGTCTGCAAGAGGAAGACTATTTGTTTTTTTACTTCTGCAAACTGCAATGGTCAGAGAACAACATTATCTAATCTCAAATTATTATTTAAACTGCAATGGATCTTTATTACTGCTGAACCCAATCCAAAACACTATCTCCTGAATTTTTATTTTTTTACTCTAATTACATCTTCCAACAAACGCTATCAACAATTTGCAAAATTTTGTCAATAAGAGCAGACTGAATACTCATAAACTTGATCCTAATCTGAACTGTCTATCACACAATTATTCTATTGTTTAACTGTTGTTATTGATCATATAATTGAACTCCAATAACGACAATCAATGAAAGTAATAACAAGTACCGTCATCTTCAGATGTAGGTACAGAGCCGTTAGGAGCAACTGCGTCTTTGGAGGAAGTGGAGGTCGGAGCGGAGAAGTGGTGTTAGAGGCGGAGGAAGTGGTGTCGAGGGCGGAGGAAGTGGTGTCGGAGGCGGAGGCGGAGGAAGTGGAGGTGGTGTCAGAGGTGGAGGAAAGTGGAGGTGGTTGTGGAGGAAGTGTAGGTGGTGGCGGAGGAAGTGGAGGTGTTGGCTGGGAGGAGTCTAGGGTTTGGAGAACTTGAAAGAGCAGAAGAAGATAAGAGAGGAGAGGGTTGGAAGAGGTGGGAAGACATTGGACCATGTCTGCGTGGGAAGAGGACGCGCATATGTTTGAAGACATTTTTTAATGAAATGTCTTCTAAAAAACAAAAGGTCTGCAGAGCTAAACGTCTGCGCGTGGTCTGCGTGACGCAAACATAAGAGGCTAGAAGAAGTTTTTCTGAAAAAAACAAACACCACCTTAATGGTTCAGATCTCTTACTGGTTAAGCACTTAACCCTTCAGATGTTGTCAAACAGCCCCTTAACCAATATAGCTTAAGCGAATTAAGCGAACCAAATGCATAATCGATAGCAGTTTTTAGTTTTGGACATAACCGAAGATTTTGTTTGATATTTTTGTTTTCGAGATGAGTTATAATGCAAAGGATTTAAAAATAAGAAGGGTAAGAAGCCACCAGAGAGTGACAAGTGTCTTAGGAGGAATTAAATGGAAAGGATAATTTTGTTTACAAGAGGAAAGAGAATATCCACATGCAAGTCACATGCTACCCCCCCCCCCCCCCCAAATTTTTAAACGTCCGTAACTTTTTTATACATCATTTGTTTTTAAAAAAAATATACCATAAAATCGAGCGTTTTTTTATCTTCAATATGAGTATCATATTGTTATATTTTTCAAAAAAAAAAAAAAATCAAAAACCCAGTTACATATTACACAATGGACATGATGTAAAACACAATGTAAAGTAGATAAAAAACACAATCAATGACAACAGATAAGGACACAATGGACAACATAGTAAAACACAATGACAATAACATATAACACAATAAATATCAGACTAAATAAAAACACAATTGATGACAACAGATAAAAGACACAATTAATGACAGCAGATAAAAGACACAATGGATAGCACTGAAAACACAATAGAAAACAAACTAAAAACACAATACACAACAAACTAAAACACAATTAACAAGATAATAAAAAAATTGAACAAATTATTAAAACACAATGGAAAACAACACAATGACCATAACGTATAACACAATGGCGATAACATATAACACAATAAATATCAGCCTACATAAAAACACAATTTATGACAACAGATAAAAGACACAATTAATGCCAGCAGATAAAAGACACAATGAAGAGCAGTGAAAACACAATAGACTACAAACTAAAAACACAATACACAACAAACTAAAACACAATGAAGAAGATAATAAAAAAAATGAACAAATTATTAAAACACAATGGAAAACATATTAAACACAATGACCTGAACTAATAACACAATTTATAGAAAACCCATATATAACACCATCTTCATTGTGTCATATATTGTGTTATAGGTTCTTATAAAAACGCAATGGATAGAACCCAAATTAACATTGTGTTATAGGTTTTGATAATAACACAATGTATAGAAACTCTACCAAAACGTAATGACCAAAACCCAGTTAAAAGACACAATGAACTGAACCTTTAATGCAGTGCGAAAAAACCCAGTAAAAATGAAATTTTTTATTTTATTTTTATATGATAATATGGTACTCATATTAAAGTTAAAAAACGCTCGTTATTATGTTGAATTTTAAAAAAAAATGTCGTATGAAAAAGTTATGGACGTTTTAAATCGATTGTGAAATTGGCGTGTGTCTTGCATGTGGAGAAAGAAAATCCATAAATATAGGATTCCCTTTATGCTCTTCTATTATTTTATTTTCCCTACAACTAATCTCAACCCTCCAAATCTATGATCAATGGACTAGAAACCTTCTTACACTTCTTATTTATTTTATCCTTTTTATTTGATCCTAACCCTTTTGTTTTCATAGGTTATCTTTTATTTTAGTTTTTATCATTTTCGTATCAAATGTTGAAATATCTTGTAAACAATTTTGTTAATGGTTTCACTTTTGATAAAGGAAAGTTGCTTTTCCTATATATATATATGGGAGAACCACCCCGCGGGGGCCGTTGACCACGATTTTTTTTTACAACTAGATGTGTATATTTTAACACCCTACGCAAAGTTTGGGTTTAAACGGCGCGCCCGAGGGGGTAGTTTTTTACGCCCAAAGTTTGGGTTTTTTTAATTTTTTTAATTTTTCTTTTTTTTTTAACCAAACTTTGGGCGTAAAAAACTACCCCCTCGGGCGCGCCGTTTAAACCCAAACTTTGCGTAGGGTGTTAAAATATACACATCTAGTTGTAAAAAAAAATCGTGGTCAACGGCCCCCCGCGGGGGTGGTTCTTGCGGGTTCTTACAACTCGAGGTGGTTCTCGTTTTAACTTATTCCTATATATATATATATTCCTATATATATAGGGGAAGGTTAAAATGAGAACCACCTCGAGTTGTAAGAACCAGCGAGAACCACCCCCGCGGGGGGGCGTTGACCACGATTTTTTTTTACAACTAGATGTGTATATTTTAACACCCTACGTAAAGTTTGGGTTTAAACGGCGCGCCCGATGGGGTAGTTTTTTACGCCCAAAGTTTGGGTTTTTTTAATTTTTCTTTTTTTTTTTAACCAAACTTTGGGCGTAAAAAACTACCCCCTCGGGCGCGCCGTTTAAACCCAAACTTTACGTAGGGTGTTAAAATATACACATCTAGTTGTAAAAAAAAAATCGTGGTCAACGCCCCCCCGCGGGGGTGGTTCTCGCTGGTTCTTACAACTCGAGGTGGTTCTCATTTTAACTTATTCCTATATATATATATATATATATATACTAGGTTAGAACCCCGTGTAATACACGGGTTGAATAAATGTAATTTTATATACCAAATAATAAAGAATATCTTTAAAACCCCCGTTTATTACATGAGTTGAATAAATTAATTTTATATACCAAATAATTAAACAACATATGTTTAAAAATCTCGTTTATTACATGGGTTGAATAAATATAATTTTATAAATTAAATAATAAAAAAATTATATCTTTAAGAGCCCCGTGTATTGTATGAGTTGAGTAAATTTAATTTTATATATTAAATAGAGAAAAAAGTTACATTTTTAAGAACCTCCTGTATTGTATGGGTTGAGCACATGTAATTTTATATACCAATCAATAAAAAGTTATATCTTGTTATATCTTTATAAACCATGTGTATTATAAAACGTTTGTATTAAACTAACAAAATAACCCAAACTACAGGGACTAAAATGACATTTAACTCTTTTGTTAATTTCAAGATAAATAATTTTGAAATCTAATAAATATTTCAAAAGACTATATTATCTCCTATACGAATTCTTTAAATTTATATTAAATTTTATTTTATAATTATCTTTTAATTAATATTAATTATAAATAAGTAGGAGATAGAGATTAAACTAAAAAATAGATGGTTCTAATGAATGATATGTGTCCCCTCATTGATTTCTTTTATTATATAGTATAGAGTTTAATAAATTTAATTTTATAAATTAAATAATAAAAAAATTATATCTTTAAGAGCCCCGTGTATTGTATGGGTTGAGTAAATTTAATTTTATATATTAAATAATGAAAAAAGTTACATTTTTAAGAACCTCATGTATTGTATGGGTTGAGCACATGTAATTTTATATACCAATCAATAAAAAGTTATATCTTGTTATATCTTTATAAACCCTGTGTATTATAAAACGTTTGTATTAAACTGACAAAATAACCCAAACTACAGGGACTAAAATGACGTTTAACTCTTTTGTTAATTTCAAAATAAATAATTTTGAAATTTAATAAATATTTCAAAAGACTATATTATCTCTATACAAATTCTTTAAATTTATATTAAATTTTATTTTATAATTATCTTTTAATTAATATTAATTATAAATAAGTAGGAGATAGAGATTAAACTAAAAAATAGATGGTTCCAATGAATGACATGTGTCCTCTCATTGGTTTCTTTTATTATATAGTATAGATTTTTTTAAAGGAGTTTTCTTGTTATTTTTTTTATCAACTGGGCCTTTATTTTTAAATCTTTTTCAAACAAAACAATAATTTTTATCGAGTTTTAAAGTCTCTAATTTCTTCTAAATCTACACATTTGTCCACTACCAGACTTGGATCCTCAACCTTACATCCTCAACCTTACGGAGAGATACATGTTTTCATACACTTTGATCAGTGGCGGATCTTGCCTGTTGAACGTGCCAGGGCCGAAAGATACGGACACTAAAAAAAGCCCGGGCCAAACGTAGTATATATAAAAAATTTCGATCGAAATGCGAAAAATTGGCACTACGGCCGAAAAACTTGCCCTTTCTAAGATCCGCCTATGACTTTGATACCACTAGGCTACACGTCCTTTGACAACATACTTATGTATTAAATAATTCATTTTGATCACACTCATATTACTAATGTGTGAGGCTATTATCTCTTTATATGCTTAATGCACCCCCGCCCCCTACCCCTCCCCCGGGCAAGTTAAATTGTAAAAAATATAGAAATTATGGAGTAAACTTCAATTTGAGTCCCTAAGGTTGACATGTGGTTGCACGTTGAACTCTTACCTTTTTAATTTAAACAATCAAGTCTCCAACATAAGGATGAGCATTTGGTACTGGTACCGAACCGTACCGGGTATATTCGGTACCGGTACCTATTTTCTCTGTTTTTCGATACCAGTATTTACGGGCAAAACACCGGTAAATACTGATACCGGTATCGGTACCCGGTTTTCCCGTTTTTCGATACCGATACCGGTTCGGTACCGAACGGGTACCGTGCTCATCCATACTCCAACGTAACTGAGCACCGTTGAGGACTTGATTGATTAATTAGAAGGAATGATGATGGTACAATTAGTAAAGTCAATAGGAGATAGAGAGATGTTTGGCGCAACCCGTAAAAAAATCCTGCATTTATGTTTTAACAACCTTTCCCCAAAACAATTACTGCAAAAACTGAAAGTCACCAGTTTCTTGGTTTCGGCAAATATTCAAATTCAAACGATTATGATTTATTTAAAAGTAGAAAAAGGTGAAAAGGAGCCATCTTTATTCTAAATCCATATGAATAACAATAAATGATCTGTAAATTGCGTCTTAAAAGTTGTACCTTATCATAGAACTACTATTTTTAGCCTTGAAAAAGGAACCAAACGTAAGGTGAGGGGGGCACTCCCCTCTTAGGGGAGTCCCCTCTCTTACGCACACCCAATCAGGTTATGCCACGTCAACTCCCCTCACACCCCAATTTGATGACGGCATTCTCCTATTAGATGATTTGTTTTTTTATTTAAAAAAAAAGGAAATAATTGATTGGTTTGAAAAGAGGGTGGCCCCACACTCTCCCCCTTCCTTCTTCGGTGAACTCCCCCCGACCCACCTCTCCGATGTGGGTCACCGCAGGGATGGCGGCGGTGTTCCCGCTGGGGGAATAGGGTCACCGAGGCCACTCCCCGCTGATGCCCCGGATACCCTAAGAGATGTTAGTGTCTTTTTAATAAAAAAAGGTTCGGTCTATTTCCACACCCCTTTAGTTTGTTTTCACACCTCATGTGTTACTCTTTGGCCTAAGAGCAATGCATAGGTACCAGGTCAACGATCAGCGACTAACACCCGTCAGTCTTTGTCTTTCAGCGGGACCTATATTCTGTTTTTAGGCCAAAGAGCAGCGCATAGGCATGTGATGTTTTTGTTTATCTAATAAGCTCATCATTAATCAAACATTCATTACCTAATAACCACAAACATGACCTTTTAAGCCCGTTAAATATAATGGGTTTCTAATAAGATAATTACATTGCAAAAGGGTTATCTAAAAGTGAACATTAAAGTTGATAACTATTTCATGTTGAAGGTGAATGCGACCGACAATTTTAGTTTTGTGTTCTATCACACAATATTTCTTTTTTATTTGTTGCTTTTATTTCGAAACATACGTCACCATCCTGATTTTTCATTGATTTAAGTCTATTTTCGTTTTAATGCTTTGAATGTGAGCTTGCCCAAATTTTGGTATACTGATTCAAATCATAAAAAAACCCATGAACGTATGATCCGAACCAGGACCATCTCAAAACCTGTCCAATTGAACATTTTTACTTTTTATTTAAATTATCATGCTTGACATATAAAGAATTAAAACTTAGCGAGGGGTGACTTAGATCAGTTCCACCAGCAGAATACTTCTAAGACAGATCCAAAACTCGTTCATCAACGTAACCTACAAAACAATAACATCGTTAGGCTCGCCACAGGATGAGATTCATCTCTGTAACCATCTTCGGACATGAGAATTAGTACTTATTCGTGAGTTAGGATTTCTGTAAAGTAAAAATGTGTGTGTGTGAGAGAGAGAGAGAGAGAGAGTCCGTACCTGTGAGTAGGGTTGTAAACGAACCGAACAAACACGAACAAGGTCATGTTCGTGTTCGTTCGTTAAGGAACAAGCTTGTCCATGAACTTTTCACGAACGCTTACCGAACGAGATTTGTTGTTCGTGTTCGTTCATTAAGGAAACGAACATGTTCGTGAACTGTTCACGAACACTTACTATATGGTAACGAACTCTAACAAATGTTCATGAACATAAATGAACACAAACGACGTATATGAACACAATATTCATTTTAGAATAAAATCTACATTTTCATCACAAACATTACGAAGAATCCACAAAAAATAAATAAACACTTAACATAATTATCCGAACAGAGTTGGCGTGATTATCAAAAACATGATAAACACAAAATTAAGAGTTTGTTAAGCCTTAAAACAAACTAAAATTGAAATAGTGAAATGAGGGATGTTGTGAAAGGCATATAAGATAACTAGGGTTTCAAAATTTGAAAAACTAGAAATAATAAAACAAACTACAACATATAAAAACCTTTAACTAACTAACACAAATAAATATTAACAAGCAAACATAAATGAACTCATTACTGAACACTCACGAACATAAACGAACACATTACCGAACGTTCACGAACATAAACGAACGAACGCAACCTCTGTTCATGTTCGTTCGTTTAACTTAACGAACGAAATTTCTTGTTCGTGTTCGTTCATTTACTAAACGAACGAACATAAACGAACTTCCCGCCGAACGGTTCACGAACTGTTCACTGAACGTTCGGTTCGTTTACAGCCCTACCTGGGAGGTGTAAATCTTCCTTTTATTTATAGTAGATTTGGTTAGACGTCGTTTTCCTTCAGGTGAGGTGAACGGTTTTAACGACACCTACAATGCTCTTATTGGTGGGGAGCATTCCATGCTCAAGATGTGTATGAGCGTGCTGACGACTAGGGGTGTAAACGAGCCGGGCCGAGCCCGAGCTCGACCAAGCTCAAGCTCGAGCTCGCGAATAAAACCCAAAGCTCGAGCTCGACTCGAACTATTTTGAGAACAACCTTAAACGAGCTAAAAGCTAGGCTCAAGCTCACTTCAACATCTCTTAAACGAGCCAAAGCTCGGCTCGAGCTCGGCTCATCAATGTTATCATTATTATTAATATATTATATATAAAAAATTAAAAATTTGTATGGGCTCGTTTAGGCTCGCGAGCTAAACAAGCTTTGTATTTCAGGCTCGAGATCGGGCTCGTTAAGGCTCGGCTTGTTCGAGCTTTTAACCGAGCCGATCACAAGTAGCTCTCGAGCCTCTGGGCTTGTTTACACCCATACTGACGACATCTCTGCTCTGATTGGTGGAAAAGGTAGAAAGTGTGACGTTGTGCATTGGCTGATCTTTCGCCACGTGTCTTTAGCACGAAACCAAATGGTTCAATTTGGTACATTCCTCTAGCAGGACTAGGACCAACTCAAAACCCTAGAACGTATGATCAGGACCAGGACCAACTCAAAACCGGTCCAATTGGACAATTTACTTTTTTATTTCAATTATAATGCTTGACATAAAACTACTCGTCATTATGACACGTTGATAACCAACGACTGATACTGACTAGTAGGACTGTTTCGCGCATTTGGGTATTCCCGTGTAGATTCAAGAGTTATTTTGTAAGTTAACACATTACAACGTGTGTGCGTGATTCACCATTTTCACGTTACTTTTTGCTTGCTTAACGGTCCCGTCGCAAAGCGCAGGTCCTTCGTACTAGTTGCTATATAAGATGTAACTCTTTACCATGTCACCGTGTATGTCCACACATGTGTCCCACATAAAAACTTTAGAATCAGATTCTATAAGCTAATTATCGACAAGAAGGATCAGATAACCAGTTTTGAATAACATGGGGTTACGATTCTTTGTACATCATGCATTAAAAGTTGTAACTTAGTTCAATTCAACTTTGTGATGTAAAAATGCTTTTTACTTTATATATGTACTGATGTACATAGTTTCCCACAAAAGAACCGCTTTTTGTACTTGAATGAATTACAACATTTTTGTAGTTTTACTATGCAAACAACTAACAAAGCAGGATGTACAAGTCTTGATGCAGATTAGAGTAGACCATATCTGTGCAATAATAAGAGTGTACAGAGACTAAATTGAAAGCATGCATGCAGATGAGGTTGTACCTCCAATGGCACCTTCAAGTCTTCAACTGTTACTTTCAGCAATAATTATTGGTGTTGAAGTAAGGTCATCTCTTAGACCATTCAGTGTGTGTCGAGGACATGAAAATGAGGCGTTATACGGTATGTGTCACGTCAGCATGCGTTCTAAAAATGGCGTGGTGCAAAAAAGGAGTAGAACAGGGCGTGACAAGTTGCGTTTTTACAAAAAAGTAATAATAAAATAAACATTAGCCAACCAAAACCAACCCAAAATCCACCCACCAATGAAACGACGCTACCTCATCCACACATCCCCCCACCCCCGGCCAGTGGAGATCCTCAAGCCCTAACCACAACGCCATGCTCCACGCCGGACAGGGGGTGGTTAGTTTGGTGTGGACTGGCTTTCACGCTGGATTTCCATGTTCACACCGTGTGGTCTAATGGAATAACGTTCATGCTATGTGGCATGGGCCACTGGTGTTATGGGCGTCGTACACCGCCACAATAGGGGCATGAATGCATGATGGGAGGGGGGGGGGGGGGGGGGCATTGGTGGGGGTGGAGGTTTTCATACAGCACATGACCTTTTTTATCTTTTTATTTTTTAAATTTATTTAATTAATATTTATTAATGGATGGTGGATGTGCAAAACTTATTAAGCTATTACATACTAAAGGTGAAAAAAAGTGAATTTATGTCTACGTGCCAGTAATGTGATGATCGTGTTTTTTTTTTTTTTTTTGACGTGACAGTGATGATTTAAGAAACGTTAAAGGATAACTAAAAAAGAAAGAAAAAAAAAAAACAAATGAACATTGAATTCACAATTAAATTCCTGTTCTTGATGTCAGATCCCATATGATGTGTAGGCCAAACTTGTTTGTAGCACTAGAAAGAATAATCATGCTGTAATCGCTTGTACCTTATGTATTTTGATGTGGTATACATATGGGCTATGGTCTGTTGACATGAAATGACACATGCTCATTTAATTGCACCAACAACTATAAGAAAAATCCAATCTGATTATTTTGATTGGATATAATAAGTATACATTTTATGGTGTTTATAGTTGTGTCCTTTAAACTGTTTTGAATAAACATTTTTTTCATATTTTAAAAAGGCCAAACAATAAACCAGAGGATTTTCAAGATTAAGGGTGTAAATAAGTTGAGTGGTTCGTGAGTTACTCGAGATCGGGTCGCCTAAAACTCGAATTGAGCCGAGTTTAAACAAGCCCGGGGTTATATTGAAGCTCATTTAATTAACGAGCTCTATTCCAAGCTTTACATATCGAGTTTAACTAGTCTCGCGAGCCTGAACGAGCTTGAGGGAACCTATTATTTGTGAAATAAATAAATAACATATAAAATGTTATATGTTTATATAAAAATTACAAGTTTAAATACATATACAAATCATTATAAATGTATGTAAATAAAATACTACTCACACGAGCCGAGCTTGAGCTTAAAAATAGAGCTCCAAACAATTCATCGAGTGCAATAAATAAATGAGCTCGGCTTGTTTACACCCGTATTTAGCATTGATTAATTAAACACATGTTCTTAGAGGCTTAGAGCATACGCTGAATGGGCCTAGCCCAACATGTTTACGTCTAACACACAATAACCCATGAAAACCGTAGCCCATCTATTCCCCATAAGGGCACTTCATCAAGATGGGGGAGCTGTCCTTCAATAATACATACATGATGATATACTCGTATTCCCCGTGATTCACTTACGAATGCATACACATATCAACGAGAAACTCAATAGTCAATACTGCATTGGATGTCGGAGAGTAGTCCAAAGGCCCGCTCTCTGACCCATTGTCACAAGTTCTTCATGGTTTTACCACGAAACGGCGAAGTGTGACTGGTTCATCTCCTAAACTACTACGATGATCCTGATCTCTACCGTAACGGATCCATGTAGCAACAGGGATTGCTTAATTAAACACATGTTTTAAACGAAGATAAACACTTACTAGTGACTAAATTAAGAAAAATGTTAGGCTCGTTTTCCACTTGAGACAAATTCTTTTCAATAAGTAGTTTTTTTTTTTTTTTTTTTGGGTAAAGGGTTTACCCCGGTGATTTTTTTATATTTGTTTGATATAAAAAAATCACCGGGGTAAACCCTTTACCCAATAAGTAGTTTAGAACGGTTTATTTCAAAAACAAATTATTCTTGTTACATTTTATATTATAGGGTAACATAAATTGTATCTAATAAATATGATGGATTATATTTTCCATTTTATAAAATAAGTTGTAAACAAGCAAATCCCAAAGTAATGTATTAAGGGGTGTAAACGAGCCGGGCCGAGCCTGATCCCGACTAGGCTCGAGCTCGGCTCGTCAAGTTTTTATGAAGCTCGAGCTCAAACTCGGCTCGGTTCAAGTCTACTTATTTGAGCTCGAGCATGCCTCGTGAGTAAAACCCAAAGCTCGAGCTCGGCTCAAGCTGCTCAGCTCGAGCTTGCTTTGATATCGCTTAAACGAGCCAAAGCTCGGCTCACCAATGGTTAAATCATATGGGTCCAAGTTGAAATCGACTTGGGCCTTTTAGGATATAATCATCATAATATATATAAAAAAAACTAAAATTTTGTTTGGGCTCGTCTAAGCTCGCAAATCTAAACAAGCTTTGTATTTCATGCTTGAGCTCGGGCTGGATAACTAAACGAGCTGTATTTCAGGCTCGGGTTTGTTAAAGCTTGACTCGTTCGAGATTTTAACCCAGTTGATCCCGAGTAGCTCTCGAGTCTCTAGGCTTGTTTACACCTATACGGCAGCCCATACCCACACCCCCTCTAATCTAGTCCCACACCATTTGCACGTATGTATGTCAAATCGTAGCCCCTCAAAAAATAACTTTGTTTTCAAGTATTATCATACATCAAGAGTAAAAGGAGCCTATATATATCAGTTTATTAACATGTGGCTTTGAGTTTATACATATATGTACATAAATGTAGAATCATATCCTACATGAACATACATAGAATACTAACTTAAATTATATAATTCTATATACATGTAGGCACTTACCTCGGCCATTAGATCATATATGTAAACTTATGCCTGGGTCGAATCAATGAACATGTACAAGTTTTAATCAAGGAGATGGCCCTCCCAAATACTGAAGCCACTCTTCTGGAGTCCCCTTTCTCATTTTTAGCATCTTTATCGCAGTGTTTGTTAAGGGTATGGCAATTATATCATAGTCTTTCGGAGCCTGCAACGCCACCATTTAGTTAGGAAACACTTCATTGCATAAAAATCAGAGTAGTGTATGTTAAGTTTTTGTTCAGTGGAAGTTTGGTACTTTTATTAGTTTAAGACGTGGTGTTTGAAAGTTAGATGAGTTTAGAAACTGAGCCCTGTCGACATACAAATTCTGATTAAGGAAACTTAAGAATACCTTTGTGGCCTTATGCAGCTTCATGTTTGCTTCCTCCGGAGTTTTCTGACCTTTCTTTGAGTTGCAACTTAAACAAGCAGCAACCTGTTAAATAATCAGAGTAGCACTTGCTAAAAAAACTATTTTAAAGAAAGAAAATTAACATAAACACAGTATAAATGTGTTACATCCATAGTAGTCAAAAGTGCACAAGTGTTATTACCATAGTAGACGCAAGGCAAGGACAGCGAAGCGCAGGTTTTTTTAATCTTTAAGGTAATAGAAATAATTTTTTTATTTTCCATGCTTATTATATATTGTTCATTTTTCCTATTATTGAGACTTTTTGTCTCGACATGCGCTTTTTTTTCACCTTTGTGCCTTGCGACTTTGACTGCTATGGTTATACTTTGTACCCATGAGTTCTACTTGTTTATTTGTGGAAGTATTACTCCAACCTATTATTCTATATTGCTCTCTTTATATCAAACCAAAGTTGAAATACATTTGTTTCTGATGCTAATTGATAAAAGAGTAAAATGCCATTTTCATCCCTAAGGTTTGGCCACTTTTGCGACTGTCGTCCCTGAGGTGCCATGTTCATCCAAAAAGTTTGAAATCTTGCCATTTTCATCCATGAGCCATTTTTCAAGGGACGAAAGTCGCAATAAATAGCCAACCTCAAGGACTGCAATGCACAAAAAAGTAGTTTTGGATGAAACAAGCAAATATGCCCAAACCTCAGGGACGATTTTGGCAATTTACTCTTGATAAAAACATTTACATAATACGATAACTTTGATTTATTATAGTAAATAGTATATAGGGTGCAAATGTGACAAATCTTTTGTCGTACCAGATTTTCCCATTCCCATTCGCCACCACGTGATATAGGTAAAACATGGTCAATAGTTAAGTTTGTGGTTGAAGAACAATACCTGTAGATATAAGAAATAACATGTCATCGCGTCAATGTGTCATACTACAAATTGAAATTGATACATTTTAAACATAATATCTACTTTTAGCTGTAAACCTATATATAAACAATCAATGTTTATCCTTTTCACCGTTACTCATACTGCTGGAACAGCGAGTAGATATACGTAATTATGCTCGAGACTCAAGTGATAGCAGTCAAACAATATCAACATGGATAATCCAATCTCATATTTTCACATCGCTCAGCAACAATCAGGTATTATAGCTAAATTTCATAAAGATTTCAACATCTATAACTTTGCAGAGTACTTACTGGCAAGAAAACTTGTCACGGGCCAGTATGTTCTTTCGACTAAGCGTACTGATGATTTTTCTCCTCTTTACAACTTGAAGCAAATGTGGAACCTGGCAGAACAGACAGATAAAGCATTTAAACGGTTCAGATAGATTAATGTATCTACCAGAAGGATTCAGAAACTGATAATATGGCAGTTAGCAACAGATTACCCTTAAAACAGCAGGTATATAGAATGATCCATTAACAGAGTTCACTGTTTGATCGTAGTATTCAAGAACATCAGCCTGCATATCATACATCCAAAGACTCGAGAAAATTAAAATCCATGAACTGCAGATCAAAAGTCTCAACTGGAGTATGTACAACCACATTCTAAACTGCATTAAGGCTTAAAATCAACTGATTTCTTAATTCAAAATCGTTACAAGTATACACATGTCTAACCTTTTCCATGAACTCCAAACAAATCGCACGTTTCCAGCAGACAACATTTATAGGCCTAACACGATAATCACAGTTAGATCAATTTACAGCCATCAATAATATCCATCACAATCCAGATCAAAAGTAATTCTAACAAATACAGCTAACAAAGCGCAACATCAACTCAAACAGCACAAGAATATAAGATACATGCTAAAGTGCTAAACAGTTACAGACATCAACATCGATAGACGATAATTAAGCAACTCTAAGGCATCAAAACATATATGAACACTTAACTAATAACGAGTCCGCATAACACCGCATCATTAAGCAACAATAATGCATATAACATATATATAAACAGTTAACTAACAACAAATCTGCAGTAACACCTCATCAATCTCAAATTAAACTACTTATCATCATATAACTTCATATAAAATCTCAAAAACACAAACCTATACGAGATGTCCAACACTAAACCTCTAAAACACGACAGATCATCACTCTCATAATCCGGATCTCCCAACAGATCATCATAAATCGCTTCCTGATCAACAACCGCATCGATATCCTTACCTCTCATGTTCTTCGACTTACTTCCAGACATCGACGCGAAAATTTTCATACTCCGAGCCGTACGATTACGGTTATAACTGCTTAACTTCGTGATCTTCCGTTTATCTGCTGTTCTCAGTCCTCTGCAACTTCCGCCGCCGTATACGGCGGCTCCGATGACGTATTTTGGATCAAAACCTAGCGGCATTTCGTCGATAGTGAAGATCGGCATCAGGCGTTGGATTGCGGTGAATTCAGCCATTGATTGATGTGAATTTGCGTGCGTTTGATCGAGATTTTGATGAATTTGTTGAAGAATTTGATGAATTTGAGATGATTTGTTGGAATTTGTGAGTGATTGAGTTGTGGAAGTTTTGGTTAATACATTTTTGCAAGAAAAATCTGTTACCACATATTCCCTCTTCTCGCCTGCGAATATCTATGGTATAACCCTTGTGAAATTACTGTTATGTCCCTGGACGGTTAGCAAATGAAGTAATGAACCTTTGCATGATTACTTTGACTCCCGCCGTACCAACGGACCAATCCCCGGTCTAAAAAGATATTTTTTATGGTATGTTTTTTTTTAATTAAATGTCACTTTAGTCGCTCAGGTTTTGGGTCGTTTGTCAATTTAGTCTAAAAGTTTCATTTTTCGCCTATGGATCTAAAAAGGTTTCACTGTTGCAATTTTAGTTCAATGGGTTAAGTTCATTCAGTTTTTCTGTTAACGAGAAAGACAATTCGGTCATTTTATATGTAATTCTGTTAACTAGAAGAGCAATTCGGCCATATAAAATGATCGAATTGTCCTTCTTGATAACATAAAAAATGGATGAAGTTAACCCAGTGGACTAAATGGCAACGATGAAACTTTTTTTAAACCCACAGGCGAAAAATGAAACCTTTGGATTAAACTGCCAAAATGGCCCAAACCACAGGGACAAAAATGACATTTAACTCTTTTTTTTTCGAGTGTCGGAAAGACAAATTCAGAGACCTACCTAAAATTATATTTTTTTTTATCATACTTTCATACAATGTAGTGTACAATTTATTACTCTACAACAATCTAAACGGGTGTAATTATTGTTACGCTAGTTCAAAATTATAGCGTCAAAGTAATTCTAATTATTTGTATCATTTGCACATTTATATATATAAATTTGTTACTAATCCACAAAAGATAAACACAATCATTAGTTAATATACTTAAAACTAAAAAAACAATAAAAATAAAAAACCATTTTTTAAAGCAGTTAAGTAAAGTAAAAGGTTTTAAACATAAAACTGTTAAAGAAATACAAATCTTAGGGGTTGTTTGGTAGCCTCTGAATGGTCATTAAGAGGCTACCTCTTAATGGAACCATTAAGAATTTTATCAATGAGGCTACCTCTTAATGGAACCATTAAGAATTTTATCAATGAGAAGGTAGAAGAATGTGACATGTGATGATTTACCATTCAGACTTGAGGTTACCTCTTAACCATTCAGACTTGAGGTTACCTCTTATTTATTCAGAGGTTTTAAACCATTAAGAGGTAGCATCTGAATGGTCATTAAGAGGCTACCAAACAGCCCTTACTATATAATAAAAGAAACCATTTGATGGACACTTGTCATCATATTAGGCTATGTTTTATTGAAAATTATTGTTTTAGTTTAATTTATTCTAATTAATTATAAATAACCATCATAATAAATATTCTTTAGTTTAATATGTTATGGATAATTATTATTTAGTTTAATTTCTTTTAATTAATTTTAGATAACTCTCATACTAAATATTATTAATTTAATATATTTTTAAATAACCAAATTATTTATCACCAAAACCAAAATTTGTATATATTATTTATTTTTATTTTCATTATTAAAAAATTATTATATCGATTTTATTACATAATTTTTAACAAATTTGTATTAGTATATTTTTTTTTCATTATTAAAAAAATTATTATACCGTTTTTATTACATATTTTTTTTAACAAATTGTATGTAACTTTCAATGTTACTTTATATATAAAACTAGGTTAGAACCCCGTGTATTACACGGGTTGAATAAATGTAATTTTATATATTAAATAATAAAAAGTTATATTTTTATGAGGCCCGTATATTGTATGGGTTAAATAAATGTAATTTTATATATCAAATAATAAAAAAAGTTATATATTTAAAAACCATTAGTATTACATAGATTAATTAAAGAGTTAATTACATAGTTAGTCCATGTGGTTTGCACAAAATAACATACTTAGGTACTAATAGTTTAAAATCACCTTCTAGGGTATTAACTTTTCATTTTGTAACGTTTGGAGCTATTAACTTTTAGGGTAGTAACATAGGTAGTCCCTGTGGTTTGCACAAAATAACATACTTAGGTACTAACAGAATGTGATTTGAAGCCTACAAATAACCTTAATACCCCCAAACGTTACAAAATGAAAAGTTAATACCCTAGAATGTGATTTTAAACTATTAGTACCTAAGTATGTTACTTTGTGCAAACCATAGGTACTAACTACGTAATTAACTCTTAATTAAATGTAATTTTGAATACTAAATATAAAAAGCATCGTATCTTTAAAAAAACCCGCGTATAATCGGGTTGAATAAATCTACCAAATAATAAAAAAATTACATCCATAAAAACCCCGTATGTTACACGTGTTGAATAGATATAAAAAAGAGTTATATATTTAAAAACCATGTGTATTACACATTTTAAATAAATGTAATTTTGTATATTAAATACTAAAAACGCCGTATCTTTAAAAACCCGTGTATAGTCGGGTTGAAATCTACCAAATAATAAAAAAATATATCCTTTAAAACCTCGTGTATTATACATGAAGAATAAATCTAATTTTACATAGCAAATGATAAAAAGCTATATATCTTAAAAACCTTCGTGTATTACACGAGTTATATAAATGTAACTTTGTATAGTAAATAATAAAAAACGTTATATTTTTCAAAACCCCGCATTTTACACGAGTTGAATAAATATAATTTTGTATACCAAATACTAAAAAAAGTTATTTTTTAATAAATTAGAATAACATTTAATATTAATTCATTATTTATATATTTAATATAAGATAAGTAGGAAAGAGAGGTATTTGTTTTCAAAATATATTAAACCAACAATTTAGATTTGAGGATAATATTTTATTAAAGTATGATAAGATTTAATATTAATTTATTATTTATTTATTTAGTTAATATAAGATAAGTATAATTTTGAGGATACCTTGAATGAATGACAAGTGTTCAAAAGTTGGTTTCTTTTATTATAGTAGATAGATTAGATTTATTACGGGTTTTTAAATATAATTTATATTTTATCACTCAAGTGGTTGCTTATTTGTTTATTGAATAACATGTTTGATCACTGTATATTCTTTTCAATAACCATCTCCTCATTGACCATATCTATCGCGTACCGAGTATATCCATTAGTTTTTTTAAATATAATTTTCTTTATTTGGTATATAAAATCATATTTATTCAAGCCGTGTAATACACGAGGGATTTTAAAGATATAACTTTTTTTTATTATTTGGTAAACAATATTACATTTATTAAACCTGTGTAACACACGTGGTTTTAAAGATATAACTTTTTTATTATTTAGTATATAAAATTACATTTATTCAACCCGTATAATATGGTTCTTATAGATATAACTTTTTATTACTTAATATTTAAAAATAATATTTATTCAACCCGTGCAATAAATAAGGTTTTTAAAGATATATTGCTTTATTATTTAATATATAAAATTTATTTATTCAACCAGTGTAATACACGAGGTTATAACCTAGTAAAATATAAATTATTATTGGACACAAATCCACCATACACGTTTAAAACTTTTTAGAAAAGTGAGATAAAATATTTTTTTTTTCATTTAAAATAGGGTGTTAATATTCTTGTACCTCTCCCCTCTATCTCTTGCTATATATACATAGTTATATATAGAGAGACATAGTAAAAAAAGGCGTGGGAATACCTATAGAGAGAGATAGAGTGATAAAGAATGTGAGAATAAAATGAGCCTTAAAATATTCTTTATGCTAAGAAAAGTGACACGAACCCACTTCTTCTTCTCCAATTCTCTTCACTATGCTTAGCAGCCTAAGTCCTTCGTCTTCGGTTAGAGGTGTACAAATCGTTTTTTTGGAATAACAGGTCCGGTTTTTAAACCTTTTTTTTCAAAAAAAAAACTGGTTATTTTAAGGTTCGGTTAAAAAAAACCGGTTTTACATGGTGGAAACCTAAAATGGGCTACTCGATTCGGTTAAAAACCAGGTTTGGCCAAAAAACCGGTTTTTATCCGGTTAACCGGTTTTTTAACCAATTTTGGTTTTTAAACCGGTTAGAAAGATCAAACATATTAACCTACATACAAACCGGTGGTTCGGTTCGGTTTGAAACCGGTTATTTAAAAAACCGGTTTAGGTTTTTTTCCGGTTTCGGTTCTAACACCGGTTTTTTTTGTACACCTCTATCTTCAGTTGAAACGTTTTCATATCCACATTTTATTCAACTTTCTCTTTTCATTTTACCTACTTTACTTGCAATTTAAGAGCTCACGTACCAAGAAAACCATCAGACGTCGGATCTCCGGTGAAGAAAAGCTAGTTGGTCAAGAAAGTTGAGAGGTATCCCAGAATACCCTAGATCCGCCCCTGGACTTCATCTCACGGAAGATGTGCTCGGTATTGTACCGGTTTGTATTGAAAAACACTGATATAAATAATAAGTAAAATCATATTGATTATAGCAGTAGGGTACAGATAGTGTAAAAATACCGAAACCGACTAGTACTGAAATCGAAACCCTAAAAACAAATATCCGTATCGGTATCGATTCAGTTGGTAAAAAATGCTCATAATAAATATTGGGAAATGAGTTTAATAAATTGATTTTGAAAAATTACCAAAATTGTCTCTGAGGTTTGGGCATGTTTGACATTTTCATCAAAAACAACTTTTTTGTACAAATATAGTCCCTCACTTTTAAGATTTTTTTGCCTTTTTCATCCAAACATCTAATTTGCTTTATTTTTTCTATCAAACATTTAGATAAAAATGGCAAAAAATCTCAAATCCCAGGGACGATTTTGGCAAAAAAGTCAGACGTTCGGATGAAAATGGCAAAAAATCCAAAAAATGAACGAATATATGATACAAAAAGTTGTTTTGGATGAAAATGATAAACATGCCCAAACCTCAGAGACGATTTTGGCAATTTACTCATTGATTTTTATAATAGACATCAACTCTAGATTGGTCTGATTGACTTGACACTAAAGTAAGTGTTTTGGGCCTTTTTTGGGCTAATCACGAGAATAGCCAAGTCATGGTCAAAATTTCAAAAATAGCCAGTTGACTTTATGGGCTTTCACGAATTCCTACGCGGCTCAAATTAAAAGTTAAGAACTTTCCTCACGACCAATTACCTTTTGCCACGTGTGCTGCTGTCATCACCAGCTGTCCCCTCAATCTCCCTCTCTGTCATCACCAATTGTTCCTCTTTCTCTCTCTATCTCGTTTATATACATTTTTTTGGAAGGTAATAAACAGAACAACAAATCAAACAAAACATGATACAGGGGAGCTACACCACATTTGCCAGCATAAAGACTTGAACTTCGATCTGCACATATGCTTCAAGAATTTTATCTGCACATCTTCTTTCTTCTTTAATGATGCTCTACACATCTTCTTCTTCTTCACTTCAGCAACAAAACCCCATATCAAAATCTGTGTGGGGGTTGTAGTTAGTGACAGTTTTTGTGGTGGGTGGTGGGCGAAGATTGGCGATTGTTGGTAGGTGATGGTGGTGGTTGGTTGGTACGTGACTGTGGACCGTGGTGGTTTACGGTGGTGGTTGTGGTGGGGGAGGGTAGTGGTGCTCGGTGAGGGTGGTGGTTGGTTGCAGGGTGGTGGTGCTCGGTGAGAGTGGTGGTGGTTGTGGAGGGTGGTGGTTGGTTGCAGGGTGGTGGTGCTCGGTGAGGGTGGTAGTGGTGCTCGGTGAAGAAGAAGATAGGGACAGGGACTGAACAAAGGGGCAGAAGACAGGGACTGCACATATGCTTCAAGAATTTTGTCTGCAGTTGTACATGTGGCAAAAAGTGATTGGTCGTGAGGAAAGTTCTTAACTTTTAATTTAAGCCGCGTGGGAATTCGTGAAAGCCCATTTTATGGTGTGTCAACTGACTATTTTTGAAACTTTAGCAAAGTCTTGGCTATTCTCGTGATTAGCCCGCCTTTTTTTAGGACCCTATAACAAAAAAAAGAAGGTTTTGTGCCTTTTTTTAGGACTCTATAACAAGAAAAAAATAAGTTTGAAGGCATACCTTAATGAAACGCCAGTGTAAATAGAAAATTTGGTCACGACATCAAAGGAAAGGAAAGAGTGAGCAACCAAAACTCTTTACGTTTTTAGGCAAAGTATACCAATTTGAATGCAGTCGCCATTGATGGGTACTTAGGGACATTGCGTGTAAAAGATAATTCCCAACGGTTTCCGTTAATGTGCATTTTTTTAGTGTCATTTGTTATACTAACTAGTATTTTGACCCGTCGCGCGTTGCGGCGACGTCGAAACTTAAAGTAATTCGAAATTTTACCGTCAAATATTTGACCCGACTCATTTCCGAGCAAAACATACGTCAAAACATAGACGAATTGAAAACATACATTCAATAATTATGAAAACGTATTATATTTCACCTCACTCATTGCCAAGAAAAAATTACGTCAAAACACCGTAAGCCAACTTTTATTTATAACGAAATGTATTTAAATAAATCACGAAATGTATTTAAATAAAGCACGTAAATGTATTTAACGAAATGTATTTAAATAAACGTATTATATTTCTTTTAAGTTAAAAAACGGTATCTCATTTTGCGGCAGCGTTGAAACGTAAAGTAACTTGAACCCTTTATTTGAAACGTATTATATATGACAAAACGTATATCAACTAAATCATACATAAAAGTATGCACGAAGACATATTGTCAAAACGTAGACCAACGAAGAACGTAAACGTTCTATATTTGACCCTTTACATAAAAGTAAGTATGTGCAACTCGAGGGGGTCAAAATGATATTTTACAAAGTTTTTATAAAGTTAAAGGATATAAGTGACAATGTTAAAAGTTAGTGGTTGAAAAAGAAAAAAAATCAAATAGAAAAGGAGATGAAAAAAGCATAAAAGAAAAAAGAAAAAAGAAAAAAAAAAACTTAGCTACAGTTATTTGGCAAATGGGAAATGTTATATATAGAATTTTTTTTAGTGGGATACTTTACATTATGACATTATGTTAATTGAGTTATCACTTGAACCAGAACCAATGCTTGCCAAGATAGTAAGAGTTTATCTTGAGTGTCACATGTGTTCTATTGTTCTATTGTATTACGAATTTGTAGCTAAAATGAAATCTAACAAAAGATACATACCCATAAGATAATTTCATTATCATAGACCGACAGACCGTGTTAGGATCATTCTTTTGCGAAAATGGCCCAATTTAGAAATTCATTTTAGGCTTCCAAAAAATGGTTGAGGAGCCATAATCATATCTAACCTTGACATATTTACTCACAACCTATTATTAGATAAATAGTTTCAAAGGATAGTTGTAAAATTGTAACATCCTTTCAACTTGAAAACACATAAAATTATTAATTTCGCATCCTTTTCTTCGAACTCTGCATACAAAATTACATTATACATTTATCTTCCTCTATTTTCTTTTCTCTCCTTAGTTCACTTTTCTTCTTCTCTCGGAAACACATTGTCCATGACAAAATTCACGGAAAGGCCAAGAGGCCTTGGCCTAATGTCATTGGTGAATTCTCCCCTCAATCAAGTAATGAGGGTTCAAATCCCGTTGTGGGTATCTAGGTGGATTTTAAGTGGTATAAAGTTAGATAGTTTGTGTTGTGCCGCCGTTATAAACAAAAGGAAAAATCGCACACAACTTAGAAATCCCCTTTTTTCTTGATTCTAAGCACAAATTTGAAGTTCATACGAGTGTATAATATAAAAACATAACCAAGTTCATGAATTCTATCAAAATCACGTATAGGTCAATATTTTGCCATCACCCTAGTTTTTTCTTGAAGGATTATGCTCCTCTTTTTACTTTTGTGAAAATGCATAATTTTCAAATAAACTTTCATTAAACAAGTAGAACTTTCATGCACATCGTATTGGCACTTACTATGGCAGCCGGAAGAATAACCTAAAAACTAAAATCGTGATATACTCAAAAGATATTAACACATATTTTAAATCGATTGAAAATTATAAAAATGAATATAAGTACACGTTACAATTATACCAATCATCACGTTAATGGCAATCGCTATAGCTTAATACACATAAAAAAACATTCGAATATTTATGGGATGGCTATTTAGAAAACCCTGGTGAGTCAAAAAACCGTGAAAACCCTATGTAACAATATGCAACAACCCATAATTTTGTAAAAAAATTTAACGTATGTAGTATACATAGTTTTTAGTAAAAGAAAAATCCAAAAAGCTTCGACTGGATATAAAAAATAACAAAATTGTAACATGGATGTAACATATGTGCTGTTTAGTAAAAATGATATTCTAGTGTTACACCTCTTTTAGTTTTAAAAACTATAGTTTTTTTTTTTAAATCCGCTTGGCGCTCTTTGGATTTTTTTTTCAAAGCGTTCGAAAATATGTACATTACATGCCAGAATTTGTTTATTATAAAAAATGGTTTGTACATAGAGTTTTCACATATTTTCTCAACTCAAGTGGGTTCGAACACCGAAGTGTTGAATGAAGAGGGATGTCGGATGTGGGGTTGAAACCCGAAGGAGGGGCGCTCGGTAGATGTGGGGCAACAATCAGTGACCGGTGGGGGTCAATTGTCGAAAGGGCCACAAGCGTTAAAAACGACTTCCTTCCAAGATCTGATTAGTTGTGTGGGAATTACAATTATATTTGATTTTTTATATAATAAAAATAAAATAAAAACGAGATAGACTTGAACTCAGACGTCTACAACCAAATCATTGGCATTTATCGTTGAAACACAAATTTATTTTGGATTTTGTAAGATATAACAATAACCACTAAATCACACGACCAAAACCGCAATTTACTCTTATTATTATATATAAAATTCAAAACTCAATGAGTTTACTTTTGAGCTATTTACAAAAATGGCCAAAGACTAATCCCAATTACGAAAATGGCCATCTCATGACTTGTTGGAAGAGCGCATCACAGATCCCGAGGCAGCTATTGCGTCTGCACATATATAGAGAGAGAGCGCATCATAGATCCCGAGTTTAGCTCCGGTGTTGACATTGCCCGAAGGAATAAGAAGAGTTTGTCGTGTACTGTGATGTTTCACACACCGGTATGGGTTGTGTACTTATGCAAAGAGGCAAGGTGATTGCCTATGCGTCACGACAATTAAAAGTTCAAGAAAAGAATTACACCACCCATGATTTGGAATTGGGTGCCGTTGTCTTTGCACTTAATGTCATAGCCCAACCGATGGCGGAAACATCGGGGTATGACACTGAGCGAAACAGATTGTCCAGAAGTTTCCATAACAATTATCATTACCAATCAATTTAAAATAACATGTCCCATACCATGTCTCAAAAGGTAAACAAATTATTACAGACACAATCTAGGCAAATAGTCTATTTCGACAACTCAGATTTAAATAGAGCAATTGTTTATCTGCTTCTAGAGGCCCCTGAATTAATTAGTACAGACAACTATTTGTTGGCCTCTAGAGCCTTATTCTAGCCTCGATTTCCTAGAAGATGTGCATCCTAAGCACCTGTCACATACGTTAAAGTAAAGTCAATACATATAATGTAAAGGTGAGCATACAAGTTTGATAATCGCATATAGAGTTCGAATTTCGTTTAGCATAACCAGCACGTACACATAGAGAAATGAAGCACATTAGTTATCGACATAGATCCATCGATACCAATGACTGCGGGTTGACTGCCTGAGGCAGTTTGCAATACATGATTACCACCGTAATCCATGCAAGTAATTGTCCTTAACAACCCCTGCGAACAGGTTCTGAGTCCAAACTATTATAGTGAGATTCGATTATGATGTGTTGAGTCCTGTGACGATGTCTATTGCAGACAATGTCATCTGGATCCCGTCATACACCACTTTCTCGTCAAGAAAAGAGAGACAAACATCTTGCTGCGATCATCGCTAAACAAGTAGCAAAAGCCGTGAGCGATGTTTACGAGAACGTTAGCAAATCATCTGAGGAGTCGAGAACCGAAGCTCCTAAAGCTACCACCAAAGCTCCCTTCAATTTCAAACAATTCAAGTCTTGTGGGCCAAAGGGATTCACTGGCGAGGAAGGCCCTACAGCGTTGTTCCAATGGTTTGACTCCATTGAGGTCACACTGCGACAAGGCGGTTGCCCAGACGATCTCCGCACTCTGAAAGCTACCGGCGTCTTCCAGTCCCGCGCATTAGACTGGTTGACGGCCGAGAGAAACAAGCGGGGAAACGATGCAGCCTACGGCTTGTCGTGGGATGAACTCAAGGAGGTAATGCTGGAAGAATTCTGCCCTCCTCATGAGCGCCAAAAGTTAGAAGATGAATTCTGGCACATAAAGCAGAAGGAGGGAGAAAACGCTGCTCTCACTGCTCGCTTCAAGCTACTCAACATCATCTGCCCTGACAAAGTCAAGACTCCAGACATGGCTATCAAGAAGTATATCCGAGCCCTGCCTGACTGTGTGGCCGATTTCGTGCAAGCAGCTAAGACTAAGACGATCGAAGAGACTTACCTACTGGCCGCTGAAATCAACGACAAGCGGGTCAAGGCCGGTTTCTGGGATAAAACTTCAAAGCACCTGCATCAAGCTACCACCGCCGCACCAACTGCTGAAACCACCACCACATCGAGCAACAAGAGGAAGAACAAGAGAAAGAACAACTCCAGCAACAAGAACTGTGCGATCACTGCTACACCAATACAAGTTGTGCCAGCCCAACAGCGTCAAGTAGCGGCGCCCGTGGCAAATGCACCGCTTGCTAAGTGTGCATACACTGGGCCACACCCGCTCTGCCCTACTTGCACCTACCACCACCCGACTACCATCGCTTGCCGTTTCTGTGCTCAATGCAATATGTACGGCCATTTTACCACCAACTGTCGTGCTTGACAAGCTCCTGCTCATCAAGCTCTACTCACCGCCCCTCAGGGTCAACAAGCTCCTCCGGCACCCGTGGTCAACGCCAGAGCCTGCTTCGCATGTGGCGATCCTAACCATTTCACTAACATGTGCCCAAACAGGGTTGTGAAGCAAGAGCTGTTGGACCGTTCTACGACCTATAAACGTCAGTTAAGGCAGTTCATCTTTGAGTACGAAGGCGGAATCAACGTAAACAAAGTCATAACAGCTAGTTTCCTTTTAATCCTTCTTTACTGATTGATTTACGTGCTTTTACAACATATTCTGATACAAATCCGGCAGCACTTTGTCTCTCATACAATGACCTTCTCCCTTACAAATGAACCACACATCAACCTATATATAGATCTAAGATTTCGCTTGAGACTGTTCAAGCCAAATCATGATTTCGCTTGAATCAGTTCAAGCTAAATCTGATTTCCCTTGAACCATTTCAAGGTAAATCTGATTTCCCTTGAACCATTTCAAGCTAAATCTTGATTTAGCTTGAATTACACAAGAACACTATCAAGCGAAAACTACAAATTAAACAAGTAAAACCCTAATGTGTGTACATTCAAACTATCTAGACACAAGACTTGATGCAGACGAAGTCAACAGACATTCCGTGCACCAACAGACTCCCCCTTGGATGTTGACGAAGTCTTCAGCTCCTGAGTCTTCAGTCTTGGTCTTCTCCAACTCTGTCTTTTCAACAAAAACACTCTATCTTCACAGGTTTACATCTTGTCCTGACTCCATTTTCAGACTTCCCTTTGACTGTTGATCCAGACTCCCCCTTTCACATACTCCCCCTCTCAATATGCTAGAATCTGAGATATCTGGTTAAAGCTTTGACATTTTGCTTCCGTGGGAATTCCTGAAACCTGCATATCCTCTACCACAACATAAGTTTCACAAATTTATAACATTTGAATTTAAAAAAACTTACTGGTAGACATCATATAAACAACAAATATACTAGTTACATCAAGTTCAAACGAATGACCTTGATTAACTAACCCCTCAATCTTTCAAAAACATTTGTATATAATTATTCAAAGTTTTCAACAAACTCTCCCAACCCAATTCATCAAGTTTAGCACTTGGAATTTTGAAAATCAGCTCTTCAACATCAGTTATCGAAAATCTTTTTGGATTTTGATTTTAAAGAAATGCAGTAAACAAATATATACAAACAATATTTTTGTGAGTTTGTGTAAGAGGATCATATCAGTTCATGAGACAAATCACAAGCACCGTTAAGCTTTTGACATTTTAAGTTCTAAACGATTCACATAGATTGACGATATAGTTGTCCTTTTAAACTCAATCTAAAAACTTTCGAAATGCTTACCGATACGTTAAGGTATATTAATTTTGCACTAAATTCTTATGGACCCCACGATCTCAGCATATCCCCTCATCATGTAATACACTAACTCAAGTAATGCCTTTAAACTTTCATCAACTGTGATATGTGCGAAAACAAAGCAGAATGTTTAAACATTAACAATCAGGTCGATACTTCCGTATACGCAGAGAAAGTCCAATGTTTAAACAAAATAAGAAAAATAAAACAAGTTGAAGTTGTTTAGGCTTTAACCACCAGGTCGATACTCCCGTATACACAGAGGTGATCCAAAGCTTAAACGAAACACCAAAGAAAATAAAGCAGAACGTTTAGGCAACAACATCCAGGTCGATACTCACGTATACGCAGAGGATGTCCGATGCTTAAACAAAATAAAGAAATAAAACAAGTTTAAATCTTTGCAAAATAAAATGCACAATCACAACGACTTTTTCAGCAAGTTGTGAAAGTTCACAAACTGACCGGTTTTTATGTCTTTCGACATTCAGCGATTACCGAGTAGGCACACAGTCAAGAAGGACAAAACTAAGTACTATGCTTTCAACCGTGTTTCCCACTAGAACTAGGCTTTTTCATTTAAGTTTGTATCGTTATCGCAAATCTACTAGTCTAGCTGAGCCTATCGTCACATCCTTAGTAAGATCGTTTATCACATTTGACATTTCATATCTTTAGCATGCTGTGACAGTCCACTGATTTACTATCATTTCCTCTTGTCTCAACAAAACTCATTTTTGCTTTTTCAGTGTTTTTGGCATTTTCAAATTTTCAATTTTTTTTTAAAATTTTTCTCCCCATAAAATCAAAATATGTTTCAATTTTGATTTTCTGAGAAAATTTGAAAACAAACTATACAAGAAACGTGACAAACTGATATCAAATCGCTTCAATTCGCCATTCACTCGGCTTAACAATCAGAACTCCCCCTGACAACAAACTATTTTCCCATTATGATTTCAAAACACTTAAGTTTGTTTTAATCAAATGGTTTTTCCGGAAAATTAGTTTTATGTGTCATTTCACAAATTCGGGGTTTCATCACATTGTTCTTCTTTAACCATTTTGAAAGATTTAACAAATAAGACCCTTGTCAACAACAAACACTAGTAGAAAATCAAGTACAACTTAATGTCCCTGATTTACCACTTGTAAATCGAAATATCACAATTACAATCTTGTGAATTTCTCAAGAATGATGCCGATTCCTGTTCCACACTTACCAACCTGGGAACTCCGGCAAGTCAGGTTTTTCTATTTGAAAAGATTCACCCAAGCTTGACCAGCCTTGGGTATGACAGTTTTTACCTCAACACTAGGCTCCTCTGGCTTTGATGAACCAGAATCATTGCCTGCACATGGCTTGTCTGACTTTGACCTGTCAGATTCATTGCCTGATGGTGGCTCCTTTATTTCCGAAGAAACAAATCCATTGCCAGAAAATGGCTCTTTTGTTTTATTAGAAACAAATTCATCGCCAACCTTCATTGGTACCCAATTCTTACTAGATCTAGGTTTTCCATTTTTATTAGCCTGTGAAATGAAAAAACTTTCATGGTCTCTTTTATATTCGAAAACCTTGATCAAGATTTTGTCTGAAAAATTAACTTTCTTTGATTGATTATCATTTTGCTTAGTTAATTTTTCTTTCTTTAACTTCCTTATCTCTTTCCCGTTTGTCCTCAGATTTGTATCTGATGAATTCGTTTTGCTTGCCTCTGCAGTTGGGGAAAGCAATTCATCAGAACTTTTTCTCGGATTACTAGTTTTATCCGAAGACAAAATCCTTTCCAGATACTCTCTCGCCTTCTTCCTTTTCTTCCTCAGTCTGTCTTTCTGCCCTTGTGAAAGCTTAATTTTCTTTTCTTGAACTTTCTGTTCTTGAACTTTTGGTTCTTGAACTTTCTGTTCTTTGGGCTTTACATTGACTGATTTCTTTCCCATTTTCTGAGATTCAGCCCTCAATCTTCCTTTTGATCTCATTGGGAAATCTCTGGCAATGTGTCCTTTGATGTGGCATTCATAGCACCTTCTCGTTTCGAATCTCTGACTTTGGCAGTTAACAGCAATGTGTCCTTGATATCCACAAGTGTAACACACTCTGTTATCATACCTCTCATTACTTTCATACCAAACACCGTCTTCATACCACACACTTAGATCAAAGCATTGATTTGCCTTGTGGTAATCACCATTTCTTTGTTTTCTATCATTGTAATGATTTGTCCTTGAAGAATCTTCATCCCATCTTCTCTTGTAAACTGGATTTGGCTTTTGAGCACTGTGGTCAAACCTGCACCACTTATTACCAACATTTTTTGAGTTTTCATTTTTAGATTTTTGTGATTTTTCAAAATGATTGGATGACTTATCTGATGAGCTTTTATTTTCATTTTTAGGATTTTTCAAATTTTTATCTTTTTGTTTCTGTTCTACACTCTTCTTAACAGGTTTTTGTTTAGAACATTCACCTGTTTCAGTAGATTGCAAAACAGTATTTTTAATTTTTTCTTGTAAATCTAAAAATATTTTTCTTTTCTTTTCTTTTTCATCATCAGATATTTCATCACAATCTTCAATTTTGACTTTGACTTTGTCAAAATTTGTGACATTGTCACTTATTGGAACAGAATTGATCGGTTTTGGACAAACATATGATGCAGAAGTCACAAAACTTTTCAATTTATTCTCAAGCTCATCAATTTTGTTTCTAGCAATTTCAGCTTCATTTTCAAGTCGAATGATTTTCTGAAGATGAGAATTTATTTCAATCTGTTTTTCAAGATTATTGTTAAAAATAACAAACTTTTCATCTTCTAAAACCTTCATTTGATTTTGAAAATCTTTTTCTTTTTCTTTTAACGCTTCATTTTCCAATTTTATCCAAAAAACGTTTTCATTTTCAATTTTGATTTTTCCAAAATCTTTTTCTTTTTCTTTCAAGTCATTAATTTCCATTGTCAAACTGTCCAAACTACTCAACAGTTTGTCATTTTCAGACGTCAATTTCTCACAAGTTTCTCTCATTTCAAGAATCTGTTTATTATCAGATTCTTTCTCATCCTTCAAGCTTTTGATTTCCACTGTCAAATTCTCCACATCTTTCAAGAGATTGAAATTTTCTGCTTCGGATTTCTCACATTTTGAGCACACAACTTCACCTTTTGAAGTTTCATCCTTCTTTGATTCTTCATTCTTTGTCATTCCTTCTCTAATCTTTTTGATTAATTCAAGAAATTCATCCAAACTCATATTTTCTGAGTTTCTTTCTATTTCATCTATTAACTCTTTCTTTTTCTCTTCTTTATCTCCCCACCATTTCTTTTGCCAATAATCATCCTCTTCTTTGTACTGTTGGATTATGGCTTCAATATCAAGCGTACTATCATCCATCGCAATATTTCCATATTCATCAAGATAACACTCTCTGTTCGGATCCCATCTATTTGCTCTCCTCGCTTCCAAAAAGATACGAGATATTCTAATGATTTTGTTTTCAGCTATCATTTTTCTGTATCTATACTTCTGCTCTTCAGTTCTATCATCTTTCCACGGAATAGGATCGGAATTTGTCATCTTGTATGTTCCTGAAAAATAATCAGCAAAAACACTTAGAAATTTTCGAAATTTTGAAAAATCAGCAAGTTCAAGCGAAATTCCTTTGAAGTGTAAACAGTCTCAAGCGAAATCAATACTTAAGACTGTTCAAGCGAAATTACACTATTACACTTCAAGCGAAATCTGATCTAAACTATGTTTCAAGCGAAATCTAAAAGAACTATTTCGCTTCAACTATTCAAGATATTCAAGCGAAATCTGCCAAGAGTTTCAAGCGAAATCCACCAATACAATTTCGCTTCAACTTGTTTCAAGCGAAAACCTCTAACTCAAGACCAGCAGATTCAAGCGAAATCCAACAAACTCAATTTCGCTTGAAATGTTCAAGCGAAATCTTCTGATTTTCAAGCTAAATCTTATACTTTCAAGCGAAATCAACCTTTAAGTTCGAACACTTTCAAGCTAAATCAGGTTTTAAGTCATTTTTAACAAGTTTTATTCTGAATTTTAGTCCGAATCTTTGTAGGCTTTATTAAAACTATGTTATACACAATATACTCGAAAATCAGACCATTTCGACCGTTGGAACTCGTTCAGATCAGAAAAGTATAAAAAGAAATGAGTAGAAAGAAGAGAATCCGCTGCTATGGTATGAACTCCTCGTCCTGTGCTCTGATACCACTTGTTGGACCGTTCTACGACCTATAAACGTCAGTTAAGGCAGTTCATCTTTGAGTACGAAGGCGGAATCAACGTAAACAAAGTCATAACAGCTAGTTTCCTTTTAATCCTTCTTTACTGATTGATTTACGTGCTTTTACAACATATTCTGATACAAATCCGGCAGCACTTTGTCTCTCATACAATGACCTTCTCCCTTACAAATGAACCACACATCAACCTATATATAGATCTAAGATTTCGCTTGAGACTGTTCAAGCCAAATCTTGATTTCGCTTGAATCAGTTCAAGCTAAATCTGATTTCCCTTGAACCATTTCAAGGTAAATCTGATTTCCCTTGAACCATTTCAAGCTAAATCTTGATTTAGCTTGAATTACACAAGAACACTATCAAGCGAAAACTACAAATTAAACAAGTAAAACCCTAATGTGTGTACATTCAAACTATCTAGACACAAGACTTGATGCAGACGAAGTCAACAGACATTCCGTGCACCAACAAGAGCCCCAGCAGTAGCAGCCTCAGCAGCAGCAGCAACACCAGCAACAACAGCAACAAGCAGCACGCGCACGAACTTTCAACATCAACGTGCGCCAAGCCCAAGCCGACAACAACGTGGTCAATGGTACGTTCCTTGTGAATGGTATTTATGCTTCGTGTTTATTTGATACAGGAGCCGATAATTGCTTTGTGTCGTTCGAATTCGAGAAGCTCCTTAGTCGTAAGAGCTCCCAACTCTCCTCGACGTTCGATGTTGAAGTCGCTACCGGAAGAACCGTCGCCGCTAATTCTGTTCTTCGTGATTGTACTCTTGAGCTCAATAATCACATCTTTCCAATCGACCTTATTCCGATGCAACTCGGAAGTTTTGATGTCATAGTAGGCATGGACTTTCTTCGCGAAAACCATGTTGAAGTTGTGTGCTTCGATAAGATGATTCGATTCTCGCTCGCGAATGGTGATTTATTGTTTGTTTATGGTGAAACTGCTTCAAAAGGTCTCAAGCTCATGTCATGTGTCCAAGATAGCAAGTATCTCCACAAGGAATACAGAGCTTTCTTGGCTAACATTGTAGTAGCGGAGAAGGAAAATAAAGAGAAGAAGGAAGTGAAAGACGTTCCTGTGGTTCAAGAATTTCCTAACGTTTTTCCAGAGGATCTTCTCGGGCTACCACCAAGTCGTGATATCGACTTTCGTATCAAGCTCATTCCTGGAGCCAACCCTATTGCCAAAGCTCCTTATCGACTCGCGTCGTCCGAAATGCGTGAACTCTCGAACCAACTCCAGGAATTACTTGAAAAATGCTTCATTCGCCCGAGCACCTCTCCTTGGGGCGTGCCAGTCCTTTTCGTCAAAAAGAAGGATGGGTCGTTCAGGATGTGCATCGATTATCGGGAATTGAATAAGTTAACTTTCAAGAACCGCTATCCCCTACCCCGCATCGATGATTTGTTTGATCAGCTACAAGGTGCTACGTGTTTCTCGAAGATCAATCTACGCTCAGGTTATCATCAACTACGCATTCAAGAGGAGGATATACCCAAAACCGCGTTTCGCACTCGATACGACCATTACGAATTCGTTGTTATGCCTTTTGGTCTAACTAACGCACCTGCGGTTTTCATGGATCTGATGAATCGTGTGTGTAAACCATATCTCGACCGTCTCGTCATCATATTTATCGACGATGTCTTGATCTATTCCAAATCGAAAACCGAACACGCGCAACATCTACGTTTGGTTCTCGAGCTACTCCAGGGGAATCAACTCTATGCCAAGTTCTCCAAGTGTGAATTCTGGTTGGAGGAAGTCCAGTTCCTGGGTCACATCGTAAATAGTCAAGGTATTCACGTCGATCCTGCGAAGATTGAAGCCGTTTAAATTAGATTACACCTAAGAACCCGTCTGAGGTCCGTTCTTTTCTCGGACTAGTGGGCTATTATTGACGATTTATCGAAGGATTCTCAAAGATCTCTGTGCCGCTTACCGCTTTCATGCATAAAGACAAGCATTTTGTTTGGGGAACTGAACAAGAGTCTGCCTTTCGAACCCTTAAGCACATGCTTTGCAATGCTCCTGTTCTCACGTTACCCTACGGAAACGACGACTTCATTGTCTACTGTGATGCTTCCAACCTTGGTATTGGTTGTGTTCTCATGCAACGGGACAAGGTTATAGCTTACGCATCTCGTCAGCTCAAAATCCACGAGAAGAACTATACAACCCATGATCTCGAGCTAGGCGCAGTTGTTTTTGCGTTAAAGATTTGGCGACACTACCTGTATGGTACAAAGTGTACGATCTTTACCGATCATAGGAGCTTGCAACATATCTTTAATCAGAAGGAACTTTATATGCGTCAATGCCGATGGGTAGAACTTCTCAACGATTACGACTGTGAGATTCGTTATCACCCAGGCAAAGAAAATGTTGTTGCCGACGCACTCAGCAGACTGAGCTATTTGCTTAGCACTCGTAACATCCAAGCCCAACACGACCTTGAAACCCTCATCCGCGAAGCGCAACATGCATGTTTTAATGAACGCACTCTGAAGAAGGAACGAATCTACCACGATGGAGCCCAGCTTGTGAATAAATCAAATGGAATATTCCACTTTCTGGACCGAATTTGGATCCCTAAACGGACCGAATTACGACAGATCTTGATGGACGAAGCCCACAAATCCCGGTATTCTATTCATCCCGGTGCCGATAAAATGTATCAGGATCTTCGCTACAAGTACTGGTGGCCTGGCATGAAAAGGGATATTGCTCTCTACGTTAGAAAATGCCTGACTTGTGCAAGGGTCAAGGCTGAACATCAAAGACCCTCTGGCTTACTCGAACAACCGCCTATCCCTATGTGGAAGTGGGAGAGTATAGCTATGGATTTCATAACAAAACTTCCGCACACGACATCAGGTCACGACAGCATCTGGGTCGTTGTTGACCGGCTGACCAAATCAGCTCACTTTTTGCCAATACGGGAAGACTACAAGGTAGAACGATTAGCCCGAATCTACACCGACGAGATCATTTGTAATCATGGGATGCCTCGCGACATCATCTCTGATCGTGATGCTTGGTTTACCTCGCGACTGTGGGAAACGTTCCAAACGGCACTCGGTACATCGCTTAATCTAAGTACCACTTTCCACCCTCAAACCCACGTTCAGACTGAAAGAACGATTCGTACTCTTGAAGACATGCTCCGTTCGTGTGTCATAGACTTCGGTGGTAATTGGGATAAATACATGCCGTTAGTCGAATTCTCGTATAACAACAGTTATCATTCCAGCATTCAAATGGCACCATTCGAGGCTTTATACGGAAGAAAATGTCGACCGCCTATTGTATGGCACGAGATCGGTCATTCGTAATTAACCGGTCCTGAGCTGTTGCAAGAAACGACATACAAGATTTTCCAAATTCGAGACAATCTAACGAAAGCTCGGAATCGACAGAAAAGTTACGCCGATAGACGACGCAAGCCCCTTGAATTTGACGTTGGCGACTACGTACTCCTAAAAGTATCACCTTGGAAGGGTGTGGTCAGATTCGGCAAGAAATGGAAACTAGCGCCTCGATATGTTGGACCTTTTAAGATTCTGGAAAGGATCGGAAAAGTCGCCTACAGAATCGAACTACCGGAGGAACTTAGTAACGTCCACCCGACTTTCCATGTGTCAAACCTCCGAAAGTGCCTAGCTGAGCAGGATTTAATTGTAGCTCCCGACGACCTTCAAATAAACGAAACACTACACTTCATGGAGAAGTCTGTCGAAATCATGGACCGCCAAACCAAGCAACTCAGACTCTCTCGCATTCCTATTGTGAAAGTCCGATGGGAAGGCAAACGAGGCGCATAGTTCACTTGGGAACTCGAAAGTGACATGAAGGCGAAGTACCCGCAGTTATTTAAGGAGAGAGTCTAGAGAGAGAAAAGTGATTCACGGTGTTGTACAACTTTCAGCCTAATTTCGGGACGAAATTCCCTAAACAAGGGGAGGCTGTAACACCCCGTGTTTCTGAAGTCAAAGTCAAGGTCAACGTCAACGACCGATCACACGATTTGACTTGTAGTAGATTTCTTTTATGTGTTGTATTATGTGGAGTAAGTGTCAATAATTACAATAATCGACGTATGAATTCGCTAGTTAATCGACTTACGACTGTGAACTATAGGAAGTAACAATGCAACAAAGTTAACTAAACAATAATCAAACTATGCTAATCAATTGACATCGAATCGAATCGCAACTCGAATTACGCATTTGGAATATTGTTATACATGTGTGTGCCTTATGTGTTACTTGTGCATGTTTATGTTATGTTGTGGAAATCAATCGAAACTCGAAACGCAATCGAACTCAATCGAAATCGAACTATGGTAATTAGTGGAGAAGGGACAGTGCTAGATATGAATAGTTGGGACTAAAAGTAATTTGAATAGGAAACTCCATCGCATTCGCATCGCTTGCAATCGAAATTGAATTAGCAAAAATCGTCGCGTCGAACACACGAACCAAGTGCCATCTGGCCGGATAGCCATCCGACCGGGCTGCCACTTGGTCGTGGTGTCAAGATGCCATCCGACCGAGATGACATCCGACCGGATAGTCATCCGGGCGGGGTGCCATCCGACCGACCCACACTTTCCGCTTTGGGTAACTCTATAAATACCCATGTCACTTTCATTCTTTCTACTTTTGGAAAATCCCTGTCCGAACGGCACGCTTTCCTCACCTTTTCTCCGATTTCTCTCAATCTCGGTAAGATCTCGTCCTAAATCTTGTACTTTCTTGATCTATACGCACTCCTACACCTTTCTATCTTTCGAATCTTAACTTTTAACCGTGAAATCACTAGATTTGAGGTGTTCGAGGGTGACGTCATCATGGTGTTCTTATGAACTTCATGTTTTGGCCTCAATCCACCAAGAACAACTTAGATCTAATCGATTTCCACACAAATACACAAAGATCTTGCATAGATCTAAACATAAACATGGTGAAAAAGGATTGAAAGATGGTTTCTAACTTTCTTTCAACTCTTTTACACTCAATGCACTCAAAAAATGATAGAATCGGACCTAGATCTAGTCCTCCACTCATTCTCAGTGTTGTGCTAGCTCAAGTGCTGGATTCTACCCACGAGACCACCGATTTTGGGTTAGCCAAGAACAACCGTCTCGAACCGGTTAACTGGTTGAGCTAGGGTGATCCCTATTTGATCGGGCCACTTAGGTTAAGATGAGGTTCTGGTTGGTTAACACGTTGTCAAAACGTCTCGATAAAACGACAAACAAATGAAACGACCAAGTGAAAGACGAACGGAACAACCGGGACGGAGTACTATCCGACCGGACTACTGTACGAGCGGATAAGCCACCCAAACGGATTGCCATCCGAACGGATCACACCTTGTGCCCCACACTTAATCAACTTTATCTGAAGTTTGAATATTGAATGAATTACCATCCGATCGGACTACCATCCGACCGGATTACTCTTCGGATCATGAGATACTAGGACTTTAAAGACTTAAACAATTTTCAACATGTTCATTAACAGGGTTGCCACCCGGTCGGATGGACATCCGACCGAGTGACTTTTCTGCTGTGAATTTGATCCCACTAAGTAACCGCATCACTAGATTCGCCATCCGACCGGTCTACCGTCCGACCGGATGACCATCCGAACGGATTGTCGTCCACACAACTGAACTTCCGATCGACCGACTTGAAGGATAGAGATACTTCAATCTTTTTAAAATGCTACAACGAAAACTTCAAAAGTCAAGCCATCATACGCAAACACATCCTTCTCATAGGAAGAAACAATCCACTCTAATAGTCATCCGACCGGGCAAGCTGTTCGACCGGATGACCATCCGAACGGATTGTCACCCGCACGAATGGCCGTCCGATCGGATTACCATCCGACCGAACTGCTGTCCGACCCACTCACACTTTACATCGTTTTACGCGTCACTTATCGCTATGCTATCAAACTATTCAGGCTAACCTTACTCGCTAAGTGCTCCCTTCAATCCATCAACCGTTGTGAGTATACTCAATCCCTTTTTGCTTTATGCACTTTTGGGTGTTACATACGTTACAACTATTCAAATCACAACAAACACACTACTCAATACTATTTGAACGCTAACCGTTAATGCATGTTATGCGTGACTTATGAATGCTTGTTTGTTATGTTTACATATGGAATGTTGTCTACCTGCCTTAGCAACGATAGTACTGTAGTTTGGACTCAGCACCAGTTCGTAGGGGTTGTTAAGGACAATTACTTACATGGATTACGGTGGTAATCATGTATTACGAACTGCCTCAGGCAGTCAACATGTAGTCATTGGTATCGATGGATCTATGTCGATAACTAACGTGCTTCATTTCTCTATGTGTACGTGCTGGTTATGCTAAACGAAATTCGAACTCTATATGATATTATCAAACTTGTATGCTCACCTTTACATTATATGTATTGACTTTACTTTAACGTATGTGACAAGTGCTTAGGATGCACATCTGCTAGGAAATCGAGGCTAGAATAAGGCTCTAGAGGCCAACAAATAGTTGTTTGTACTAATTAATTCAGGGGTCTCTAGAAGCAGATAAACAATTGCTCTATTTAAATCTGAGTTGTCGGAATAGACTATTTGCCTAGATTTTGTCTGTAATAATTTGTTTACCTTTTGAGACATGGTATGGGACATGTTATTTTAAATTGATTGGTAATGATAATTGTTATGGAAACTTTTGGACAATCTGTTTCGCTCAGTGCCATACCCCGATGTTTCCACCATCGGTTGGGGTGTGACACTTAAGTTATGGAGACATTATTTATATGGAACCAAATGTGTGATCTATTAGGATCATAAAAGTCTTCAACACTTATTCAATCAAAGGGATCTCTATATGAGACAGCGCCGTTGGATGGAGACACGAAATGATTACGATTGCGAAATTCGCTACCATCCTGGCAAAGCGAATGTAGTCGCTGATGCTCTAAGCCGAAAGAAAAGAGTCAAACCTATAAGGATTAATGCCAAGAGCATTGACCTTAAGAACAGCTTGAATGAAAGGTTGTTAACTGCTCAGAAGGAAGCTATATTGGAAGCTAACTTTCCAAGTGAAAAGTTAGGTGTAACTGCTGAACAGTTAGCACCTGGCAAAGATGGAATCCTCAGAATGAATGGAAGGATCTGGGTTCCTATTCATTGGGGGATTCGAGATATAATCCTCCAGGAAGCTCACAATTCCAAATACTCAGTTCTCCCTGGAGGTGACAAAAAAGTATCAAGATTTGAAAGCTAACTATTGGTAGATAGGCTTGAAGAAATCTATTGCCACACATGTAGCTAAATGCCTGACTTGCGCTCAGATTAAAGCTGAACATCAAAAGCCGTCAGGTTTGCCACAACAGCCCGAACTTCCTACATGAAAGTGGGATATGGTAACCGGGGATTTTATAACCAAGTTACCTAAAACAAGGCACGGAAATGATACTATATGGGTCATAGTTGATAGATTGACTAAGTCAGCACATTTCTTACCCATCAAGGAGACTCATAGCTCCGACAAGCTAGTTCAGTTGTACGTGGATAAGATTGTATCTCTCCACGGAGTGCCGGTATCTATTATATCCGATAGAGATACTAGATACACTTTTCACTTTTGGAAAAGTTTCCAACAATCTTTAGGCACTCGTTTGAACTTTAGTACTGCTTACCATCCTTAAACAGATGGACAAAGCGAGCGTACAATTCAAACCTTGGAAGACATGCTTTGTGCATGTGTTATTGATTTGGAAGGTAGCTGGAATGACCACCTACCGTTGATTAAATTCTCCTATAACGATAGCTACCATACTAGCATTCAAACTGAGCCTTTTGAGGCATTGTATGGAAAGAAATGCAGAACGCCTGTTTGTTGGGCATAAGTAGGAGTAACTCAGTTATCAGGACCTGATATAGTCCTTGAAACGACGGACAAGATTGTCCAAATTCATGATCGCCTGAAAACTGTCAGGGATAGGCAGAAAAGTTATGCTAATAAGAGGCGAAAACCTCTGAAGTTAAAGGTAGGCGACAAAGTCTTACTAAAAAGTATCACCTTGGAAATGAGTGATGCGTTTTGGTAAGAAGGGCAAGTTAAGCCCGAGGTATATTGGACCATTCGAGATTTTCGAATATGTTGGGAGTGTAGCTTATAAGCTAAACTTGCCTAAGGAGCTTAGTGGAATTCATGATGTATTCCATATCTGTAATTTAAAGAAATGTCTAGCTGATGAATCGCTAGCAATGTCTCATGAAGACGTACAAATTGAAGAAAGCCTGAGGTTTGTAGTAAAACCTTTATCGATCGAGGATCGACAAGTTAAAAAGCTCCGAAGGAAGCACGTGCCTATAGTAAAGGTTAAGTGGGATGCTCGTAGAGGCCTTGAATATACGTGGGAAGTTGAGTCCACTATGCGACAGATGTACCCTCACTTATTCCAGAAAATCTCAGGGTCGAGATTTCTTTTAAAGGGGTGAGGATGTAACACCACGTAAAAACATGTCCAATTATGTGAGGACACGTGTCCTAAACCCTAATCATGTGGAAGATTGGGTTTGAAGGACTAAAGTTGTAAAATGATCAAAATATGAAACCGAAGGGACTAAAAGTGTCATCATGCCAAACTTGTGCCTCTGAATGACCACCCACGAAAAATATATTCTTAAACGAGTAATAATTCGAATATAAGAATCCGTTTGTGAAAATAATCGAAAGATTATAAACTATAGGGGTTAAATGTGTCAACATGTTAATTCTTACCTCTGAGTGACCTTTTAACGAACCCGGGGCTTCGTAATATTCAAATATACTCTTAAGAATAAGTGATATAAATTTCACGAGGTTTCGAGATCGTTATGTGTTGTTTACGTGAATTCCCAAAAATAAGGGTTAAAAGCGTCAACGAGACGAAACTAATATTTTCGGTGATTGTTGAAACTGGACCTAACGGTGTTTGGTTATACTCTCAAGATCATCTACAAACTAACTAGAAGGGTTAAAAGTGCCTAAAATGAAAGATATATTGCATATAAAGGTGCAGGGACTGAATAAAAACATATTTGGCTGAAACCACTAGGGGTCGCGTTGCGCGACACCCTTCTTCCTTTCCTGTCGCGCGACGCGACGGTACCAACTGGACAGAATGTATGTTTCTGACCTGCAGCTTGAAATTAAGGGACCTTTCTTGCAATTTCTTGGTGTAGGCACCAAGTTAACACCTTTGCAAGGCTTCTAAACTCAACCAAACACTTGTAAGTCCAAGATAATTCCTTGGAGGCTATACAACACACTTGGAATGATCTTGTTTCACCTCCACAACTATAAATACCCCTTATTACTTCCACATTAATTGCTCATATCACTCATATCTTCTCTACTCTCTCATCTGGTGGTTCCTAATAAAAAGGGAGCTTTTTCTTGTAGAAAAGATAGCTAGGACCCTTTGTAAGTGTCTTAGCCCCCTTCCTTAGTTCAGTTTTTAGTTTAAAAACCGAAAAGTCAAAGTTATCGTAATTTGACTTTGACTTTCGGTTTAATCACAAATGGTCCAGCCACTGTCCGAAATAAAAGTGGTTATGTGACCATATTAAGGTAGGTGATTAACCCTTAAAAGGGCACCTCCTAATTATTTTGTTTGACTAGTTAATTGTCGGGTCAAACTATTAAGTCAAAAAGTCAAACTGGACAGAATTTAAAATAATGATTTAAACTAATGAAACAGAGGTTATAAATTATATTTTAGCATTCAAATAACTTGGTAATTAGTATTAGAACATGTTTAAACATGTCTAACCCGACAATTATCAGTTTAAGGTCAGTTTATAACCGAAAGTCGCAAAAGCTTTACTTTTGCTTTGACTTTCAGTTCTGAACCGATTAAGCTTGATTCTTCCATGTTTTAAGCTTCCATTAGGACCGCATTATGTTATAGTATAACCCCCTAAGGTTATATTACCTGGTCTTTAGTGGTTTGAATTATATGCTAATCTCCGTTAATATGCTTATAAATGCCCATTTTGCCCTTTTGACATATAAATGAGATTTTTAGAAATGTGAGAGGACAAAAACCTTTGTTACTGATATATAAGCTTGTCCCGGAAATTTGACATCAGTTCTTGGTCTCAAACAGAAGTTATGCTCGATATCGTAAATAGAAGCTTTTTATTAATTAAATTGCGATATCTTGCATAAAGCATATTTAAACTTGGATTTTGACCCAAAACTCATTACCTACTGTTAAGATATTATTTTTAAGGATTTTTTGTGATTTTTGGTCAGATTATAAACTGATCATATCATGAAGTTCTTGTGTAATTCGGTAAATGACGATAATACCATTTTCAGCATAAAATGAGATTTAACAAATGATTTGAATACCAAACCTTTTCCTACTGATTTCATACATTAAATAAATTATTTTGAAGCATTCAAAACTAATCAAAATCTCATATTTCCATAAAACACCTTAATTATCGCCAATTAGCGATTTTTACGCCATTTAGGCGCATAGTATGGTTTTAAACCATAATTTACACCTAAGACTTGTTACCTACTGAATTTTTAAAAAAAAATTCAATATTATTACAGTAAGTATAAGTCATGAACTCAGACTTCTAAAAATGTCCTTAAAAGCATATGTGAAATGACCAAAATACCCTTTCAGGGCATAGTTTGGCCATAAATGGTAAACCTCACATATATTTAATATCTTACTGATGTAATGTGATAAAATAAATATTTTTACTGATTAACATAGACCAGAACCTCAGTTTATTATAAAATCTCTTTTATAATCATTAAAATGACCAAAATGCCCTTACGGGACTTAAAATGGTTTTAAATACTTCTTGGGAATAAATGTTGACATCTTACTGATGTATTTGCATATTTTAAGCATAATAACATATGAGACCTGTATATAATTCATTTGGTTACCCGTTACGCATTTATGCGTTCGGATCGGTTTATGTGACTAGTTTACGTAAAATAGCCGAAACGGGTCTAACCTTGTCATCAAACCCTCAAATTTCAGAATGTGTATAGTTTGCCCATATTACACAAGTATCCAAACTTGTCAGGCCTGAATCACATTCTATTCTGGTCTCCGCTTAATCTAGCGTATCGTACCGTTTCTAAAACTTTAAGTTAGCCGGTCTAGGTCCATGACCTAAATAAGACCCGTTAGCATTCTGAATTGGTTATATATTACCATCATTCCAGACTAGAGCCACCCGGTAAAAGCTACCTGCATTTAGATAGATTGAATACGACTGAGTTATTTTGCTGTGAATCAAGTATTAGCTCAGGTAAATACTTTTAACTTATTTTCCCTTATACGGGCTTGGGATATTGTATTATAATAATACCACTTGGTCGGGTATGAAATCATTTAATCGGATTGTGATTAATAGATTTGCATAACCCGTTTTAATCTGTCTTGTTTGATAACATAAACATTGGGGGTTAATTCGACCGTGTCCTGGATATCCTCGGCTCATTTCATTTGAAAATGGCCACGACCTATGCACGGGGTGAATGCATACACCTGACAGATGCAAATGCTAAAATATAAACCCACATGTTGGGGATAACTCCTTTGTGGGTTCTATAAGTGGTGAGTCGGTTAATCATGATCGGCTTCCAACCGGCCCCATATGTATAACAAACATGTAAAACTGTGTACAAGATTTTATATAAAAATTGTCCCAAGTTATAAATGGTTTGTGCCTTGTGCACTTAAATCAATTTTCATAAACTCTTTTCAAAAGAGTCAGTTAATTGTATTTACCAGTGAAAACTGACGTATTTTCCAAAGACTAAGTGGCAGGTACTACTCGTAATAGGCTGGGAGATTGCTTGGTGTCGAAATAGAGGATCTTGCAAATCCTTAAAGATGCCTTAAAGTCTGCTAAACTTCATTTTATGCATTCTGTAAAGATCCACCTGTGGATTTGATATTATAGGCTCGTCTATAATAAATACTTTGATATTTTCAGACATTTGAGTTTGTAATAATATTTTATATTCTAAGACTTCCGCTGTGCTATTCTGTGTATGTTTGACCATGATGATATCAACTACGTCACGATACTCCCCACTGGGCCCACCAGTAATATGTGGAAATATCGGGGTGTGACAGGGTTTTATAGTGGTGAGTCGGTTAATCATGACCGGCTTCCAAACCGGCCCCATATGTATGACAAACATGTAAAACGGCATACAAGATTATCTTAAATAATTGTCCCAAGTTATAAATGGGTTGTGCCTTGTGCACTTAAATCAATTTTTATAAACTCTTTTCAAAAGAGTCAGTTAATTGTATTTACCAGTGAAAACTGACGTATTTTCAAAAGACTAAGTGGCAGGTACTACTCGTAATAGGCTGGGAGTTGCTCGGTGTCGAAATAGAGGATCTTGCAAATCCTTAAAGATGCCTTAAAGTCTGCTAAACTTCATTTTATACATTCTGCAAAGATCCACCTGTGGATTTGATATTACAGGCTCGTCTATAATAAATACTTTGATATTTTCAAACATTTGGGTTTGTAATAATATTTTATATTCCAAGACTTCCGCTGTGCTATTCTGTGTTTCTTTGACCATGATGATATCAACTACGTCACAATACTTCCCACCGGTAATACGTGAAAATATCGGGATGTGACAAGGTTTCTTCTCCGGTGAGCTTCCAATAAATATGAAAAAAAACGAAACAACGACTCCAATGGGTCTGCTGGTCCTTCAAACGAGCCAGCCAAACGCCTCGGGATGCAGCGGAGGCAGACGCATCCCCTAACTTTTTAGACGGATGCGCTTGCGGAGGACTCCTCCGGTAAAATTGTACACGTGTCACGCTGCTATTGGCGGACACATGAAAGGTCGGATGCCCTGTTCCACCAACGCATAAGGTGGCCATTTTCGTAAGGCAACTTGGTCTTTGGCCAATTTCGTAAGGCAACTTGGTCTTTGGCCAATTTCGTAATTTTCTCTTTACTTTTTGTGAACCTGCCCCTAGGTCCGACCTACAGACACCATAACATCTTCATTGTATTCATGACTCAAAAACATGGATGAGCAAATGGTATCGGGTACCGGTATCGAACCGATACCGTCACCAAATTTACCGAATCGAAACATTTTCAGTACCGACTCTTGACGTTTTCGATGCAGGTTCAATACCGACATTTATTGGATTTTACCCTCAAATACCGATACCAAACCGTACCGGGTATATTCGATACCGATACCTAATTTTTAGGATTTTCAATACCGATTCGGTATTGGTTGATACGATCTCATCCCTACTTCTATACCAGCTAAATTCAACTAGCACACAAATGGTTTCATAAAATTTTCAAAATTACTTTGACCAAAAAACTTTCATAGCTTATCAAATATCACACATATCAATTTAGCTCAAATAAAAAAATATCTAACACACACGAACATGTAATCAAATATGTCAAAAGGGTCTTATTGTAACACAAAACAAAAGTGCATCAAACTAACAATGAAACAAAATACAAATAAACATGTCTAGACACATGCCAAAAAACTCTTTAACCCCAAAACAATACACTCAAACGTTTAATCAAGTCTACAATCACACAAATCCACCGTTAACACGAACAATCTGACCGTTAACCCACTCTCCCGCATCACTCGCCAAGAACCCAACCAATGGAGCGACATCCTCTGGCACCCCTAATCGCGCCAAGGGAATCTGCTCAACCAACTTATTAACCATCTCCTCACTTTTCCCATCATAAAACAACTCGGTCGCGATGGGTCCAGGCGCGACACAATTCGCCGTAATCTTCGTCCCTTTCAACTCCTTTGCAAGAATCTTCACCATAGCTTCCACCGCGGCTTTAGACGCGGTATACGCCCCATACCCGGGTCTCAAAGCCGCCACCAACGACGTCGTTAGACAAATAATCCTCCCTCCACCACCTTGTTTCAGCCGGTTCGCAGCCTCCTTGCAGCATAAGTACGCGCCTCTTGTGTTAACCGCGAATAGTTTATCGAATTCGTCGATGCTAGAGTTGGAGATTGAGCTGTATGTGGCGTCTGCAACACCCGCGGAGTTGACAAGAATGTACACCGGTGAATCGAATGCGGATTGAGCTGTATCGAATAGGTATTTGACTTGATTTACGTCGGAAACATCCGCTTTGACTGAGATTGCTGATTGGGATTGGGATTTGGAGTTGATTTCGGATACGAGTAGATTGGCTTGAGTGGAGTTAGAGTTGTAATTGATTACGAGTTTTGCGCCGAGGGATGCGAGGTGGAGAGAGATGGCTTTGCCGATGCCGCGAGAGCCGCCGGTGACGATGGCGACACGGTCTTGGAGTGGGAACTGGGTGGTTTGTGGTGGTGAGATGGTGATTGTTTCGGCAGCCATGAAGATAGGTTTGGTTGTGAGTTTACGCCGGAGTTGTGAGCATATTAATATATGATAAATCATCGTCACTGCTTAAGTCACCATGCAATCATGCATGACTCTTGGTGACTGTTTTGACTTTTTAATGCAGATTTTGTAAGTTGGGTAAAAATGTAAAATATAATATGCAAGGTTTGAATACATGTTTATACAAATAACAATATATAGAATTTGACTTGTTATGTGTCTTTTAATCTAAGGGGTGGGGTGGTCACTAGTGATAGAATTCTATCACTCACAATATCCAATCAAGTTTCGTTATGTCAGCAACCATTTTTTCATCACTCACAACCTTTTTAGTGGCCATGGTCATCACTCACCACCACACCCAACAATTTCCCCTACCAACAATTCCTCTCACAAAATCTGGCCATCACGCGTTGAATTTTACACGCGTTATACTTTTGCAGCATTTCCACGCGTTATAAACTTGTGGTGGCGGTGGAAGAATATTGTTTATCACTCGTTGAAAATGCCATCACGGAAGTTCAATGGGACCGCCCACGGTGGCCTTAAGTATTATTTTTGTGGGGTTGACTAAATATACTCCCTTTTTTTACTAGTCATACCCTCTTTCTAAAAATACAATTTAAAAGTTGTCAAATTTCACCCTCTATACAATTCAAATATTGTTTTTGAAAACACTTCTCTGATTAGTATTTTATTATGTTTCTATAAAACATCACTACGAATTAATAAAAAAAGATATTTTTAAACAAAAAAAAGTTTTTGAACTTTTTTTTGAAAAAAACGGTTGATTTTATATTTTTTTATTTATTTCATATCTTAGTTCTCTGATCTTTCTATTTGTAACATCCCGAAAATACGAATTCTTATATTACAATAACATTGCGAATAAATAAGAATTATAAACTAACTAGGAATAATGTTAACCTAATTAGAGAATGAGTTGTGAGTAGTTTAGAAGTGAAAATAAATAAAGGGTGAAAACAGAGGGACCAAATGTGTTTAAACTAAAACTAATATTAATAAAACAAGTAAATTAGAAACTCAAACACACTGGTGTGTGTTTGAGGTCGAACCAGACAAGGAAAAAGGGCGACCAGGACTTCTCATCCAACCCTAACTCCACAAAATTGATCAATTGAAGGCTAATTTCTGTCCCAAATCAAAATCCGAACATAGATTAGTGATCCTCATCACAAGGGGATTACAAGGTATGTAAAATTTGGTGTTAAATCTCTGTTTGAAATTCTCATGAAATTGGGAAATCTGAAAATTGATGTTGCATGTTTGCTATTTGGGTAGAATAGGGTTGATACAGTGTCTAGGAGTAAAACCTAGACAATAACATGCGAAATCATGGCTAATTCCTGAAAATCTCATGAACACATTGAAGGTGATTCATGGGTTTTGTGGGAAACTAGTAAACACTAGGGTTTAGAATGATTATTCTAGTGTAATACGGGTCATAGAAAGTGATTTCTGATATGATGATGATAAAATATGTGTATATAGTCTAATTGAAGTTAATTAGGGTGATAAACTCAAGTCATGAGCTTGGTTTTGATCATGTAGAAATCTGACCCGCTAGGTGTTTGATAAAACGCCTAAATGAGGGTTAAAATGTTAAAAGTTGAGTAAAAACGCAGATTTGATCATTGTAGAGAATTATGCGTTAAAGCTTGTGAAAGAGTTCTAAACTTATTGTGAATTGAACTCTTTAGGCAAAGAATCTGGAACGTCAAGCGGACAAGCCGGAGGTGATACACGCTTGAAAGGTGTGCTTTAAAGGTACGTAACTTCGGTTTCGTTACATTGTGCATAAACAATAGTCTTAGAAAAGTTAATGAGAATGTAGTGTCAATTGCGAGTTGGTATGTCATAGAAGTGACGAAGTTCACTCGACAACAAACGGGTCAAAATAGTTAATTAGAATTGTTGGTTGATAATGTTGTTTAGTTATGCAAGTATGTAACTTGAATTGTTACATCGGGTAATTTTGATAACTAGCATATATGTAATAGAATTGTAGAATAAAGATTTTGTTGATTTAAAGTGATAGAATTCGCTAAATTGTATAATAAGTCAAGAATTGGTTGGAATCTCGTTGGTAGTCATCGTAATGGAGGATTCCGTAGATGGGCCAAACGGGTCGGATAGTAAAAAAAAGCGTGGTTAACGCATCATAATATGGTTACTTGATCATTGTATTTGATAATAAAGGACATATTAGAATACGAGAATTTAGTTTGTGGTTTGTTAGAATGAGAAACCCGAGAATGGGGTTTGGGCAAAACAAACAAAAAGTCAAAACACAAAGTTACAGGGGCTACCGTAAGTTACGGTACCCACCGTAACTTACGGTAGAGATCAGGAGTTCACGGTGGTTCAGTACTGTGTTACGGTGACTGGTATAACTTAATGTCTACCGTAACTTACGGTAGATACCGTAAGTTACGGTAGAGTGCAGAAACCTTTGTTAAATCTTGCATATTATGGTTATTCGAATCCGTTTCTAAGCGTAGTTTCGACTAAGCAATAATTCCAAGAACTTTAATACTAATATTGGACAAAATTTCAGTTTGTAGGTATAGCAAGTATGTGGACGACGATCAAGCATGTTTTGAAGAACCGGACACGAACTTTTGAAGCTTCCGCGTCAATCAACTTTGTTTAGATAATGTGTATGATGAATATAAATTGCTAAACAATTTACGAATGTGTGAATTAGTCGGTAGTTGACTAATGTTTGTTACCTTGAAACCTTACTTTTGGAACTTATGTTTTAAATGGGTCATCTTTTATGTAAAACCTTATGAATTATTGTTAAATTCGGGTAGTAATTAAGACGGGTGTTACAAGTTGGTATCAGAGCTTAATGTTGTCAACAAGTGTTCGGTTCAAGCTTGATCGATCGTCTGGTAAGAATTAATTGCTTTAGTAGACTTACTAGAATACTAGAAAAAGGAAATTTGATATGCATGGGAAGTGCGTGTTTACACACTCAAACCCGGAAAAGTGCATTAAGCATAAATGGTTTAAGCAAGTGGTGAACTTGGCTAGATCAAAATGAATGACGCATATGTCATAGATGAAATGTTTAACAATTAGTGGAAACATTTCAATTTCAAGATGACGTAAAGATGGGGGGAGTGCATAAATACGCTCGAACCCGGGAAAATACACTAAGTAAGAAAGGTAAGACAAGATATATACTTGACCAAACCGAAAAAGAATAACACATTATTTATGACTGAGTGAGAATGATATAAATTTCCGTATAATAAGATGGAAATGAATTAAATAATTATTGATAAATCGTGATGGATGTTTCAGTTAAAGAAATGTCTGGAGTAACCGGAGATGATTCAACATCTCAATTGACTGAACAAATGAAAGCTAAGATTTCCGAGACGGTCGGAAAAGCTCTAGAAAATAGTCTATCACAGTATATTGATAGATTACAAACCACAATCGTGCCGGTGGTGAACGATATGATGGCTGAATTGAAAGACAGCATACTACAAGAAATAGAAGAAATGAGGGTGTTGGATATGAATCCAAGATCCGTAAAGAAGTCCAAGTCTAATAAAGCTCCCAAGAAGGGGGTTACAAAAAGTGTGTTACATCAGTGTAGATTTTGTGAAAAAATTCACAAGGGCACATGTGGTAAGCCAAGACATAAAAAGTCTAAATGTCCAGAGAGGCTTGGAACCAAGGACACAACCGACACAAAGTCTGATGCCCAGAAATCAAGGACAAAGTTGTTTTATATAACAGCCACGGAGGCTAAAGCTGAACCTGATGTCGTTTCAGGTATACTCTTGTAAATTAAATTTCAGCATAATTTTTAGAGTTAAATGCTTGGTTGGTCCCTGTGGTTTGCAAAAATTGCAGACTTGGTCCCAATGGTTTACTAATTACACGCGTGGTCCCTGTGGTTTTCAAAAATGCACTTGGTTGGTCCCTAGCCCTAACATCAGTTAAATTTCTCAGTTAAGTCCATGTTAAATGACCAAAATACCCTTGCTTATTAACAAATACATAAACAGATCAATCTCTCACCTCTCTCTAACTCTCTTTCTCTCTCTCTCAGCTCTCTCTCTCTCTCTCTAGTTCTTTATTCTCACCACCACCCACCCACCCTACCACCACTACCACACACCTGCGGCCACCGCCACCTAACAACACCGCCCCCTAACCACACCGCCGCCACCACCTTACTCCCTCTCTCCTCTCTCAACACTTTCTCTCTCTAAAAAAACCCACTTCAAAACTACCACATGATCCATTGCATCCTCATTCATCCGAACCTCAATCGTAATCTCATCCTTACACGGCACAACCATATTATACAACTTGGCTATCAAGTCCTGCCTACTCTTAAGCTCCATCGTCGCCACCAAATCCTGACAATACCTCCGCCCACTTGCGTAGAACTTAAACACATTCTGCCCTTCTTTCATCAACAACGGCGAGTTATCGCCTTCACCCACACCTAACAAGCTAAAATTCTTATCGAAAATCGTATCTTTGGTTGCGAATTTGGCGGCCCAAGCTAAAGCTAAATTTTCATTCTCCTTCTTACCAGTAAAGTAATTAACAGCAAACATAATTAAAAAAGACACACAAATCATTTCAACTGTATAAGCCCTAATTCTCTTACTCAACGAAACCGGTTCCAAAACCCTAGCCTTTTCATTTTCATCCAATACAGAGTCATCCGACGTCGTTTTAATGACTTCCGGTGGACTAATAACATTATTATTATCAACTGGAAAACCTTCAAACTCATCTTCATCCCAGTAATCAAAGGACGTGGTTTTGGGGTTTAGATCGGGATCCGATTGGGGAACAGGGGGCCCGTGGTGGGATTCGGGATCGGAGGGGGTGAAGAGGGTGGTGGGGGGGCGGAGGAGGGCGGCGGGGGAGGTCGGAGAGGGGTGGTTGGAACAAAACGGTGTCGTCTTCGAGGTCATCGTCGGCGTCGAAGCCTTCCAAGTGGGAGTCGGCGGAGATGTGGTGGAGGAGGAGGGAGAGGAGAGCGATGAGGTAGAGGAGAGTGTCGCCTCGAGGGGAGAAGAAGAACGAGGATCGTGGAGTCGCCATTAGTGGAGTGGAGTGGAGGTGTTGGATTGATCTGGAACTGGATGGAGAAGAAAGGAAAGGGTGGTGGGGGCGGTTTATAGAGAGAAAGGAGGTGGGTTATAAAGAGAGTTAATAAGCAAGGGTATTTTGGTCATTTAACATGGACTTAACTGAGAAATTTAACTGATGTTAGGGCTAGGGACCAACCGAGTGCATTTTTGAAAACCACAGGGACCACGCGTGTAATTAGTAAACCATTGGGACCAAGTCTGCAATTTTTGCAAACCACAGGGACCAACCAAGCATTTAACTCTAATTTTTAATTATTACGAGTGCAAATAAATCGTTTGTTTTATATCGATTTATTTAACATTCTACATTAGTGTTGATGAAATTACCAAGGCTTTGAAAAATAGAAAGAGGTAATAATAGAAGTTCTATAGTTTATAAGAGGTGCTGAAACTGTACGTTGAGCAACGAGCTAAAAAAAATAATCATGATAAATAATGCCTTGGGAAGGGGTGCGCGCACACTCGAACCCGAGAACGTAATGAAAGATAAGCGTCATAATAGGGAGGAGTGTAATAACACCCGAACCCTGGGAGTTTACAATAGTAATAGATGACAAGGACATGGTTATAGACTAAGCCAAACTAAATGAAACAAATAGAAATATCGTTTATGTCAACAAACGATGTGGATAAATTCCATACAACGATATGAAACAATAACATGAAATGAATTGATTTTGTTATTGTAACAATGGGTTAAAGTCAGAAATCAAGAAATTAAGATTTGGATAGGAATATCCTCAAAAAAAAAAAAAAAAAAACTAAATGGACAATATGTATTATTTGTTGCTGTAAATAATGGAATACCAATAAATTTGAATTTAAAAGCTCGGGTATGGGTAGATACCCAAGTAACATGTTATTAATAAATTCACCTTGATGAGGGTGAATATGTAAAAGAATTAGTAAGACAAACATTATGAAAGCGTTAGAATAAGAACGATTAAACCCCAAAAGCCGTATAACCATAACAGTGGTTTTACCAAATAAAACTCAAGAAATGGGCTTTTGAAATATTAGTAAAAGAAACAGACCTAAGGGTCGCTAACAACAGAAAGGTGGTGTTACGATCAAATAAGCAAAATGCTTAATAATAAAAGTAAACGGAATACGCTAACACTACTGAATAAATCAAAACGAAGTCTTAATACATGCCGGAATGGCTGCTTTGATAGTGACTTCGGTAAAATACCCGATAGATGAGTATGAATACGGATCTATACGTAAACCAAGAGACGGTGACGCAGATTAAAGGTCAAAAGACTCGGATTAATAGTTAGGACTAAAAGACGATAAAATTTCACAAAAACAGAAATTTCGATAGTTATGTTCGACTATTGCAATGCTGGATGGACTAAATAGAGTATAATACCTGATATTCCGAGTAAGCGCGAAACGAATAATGGAAGTGTGAAATATTACTGAACCTATGTGATAGGTCGTAAAAGAATATGGAAAGGAAAACACAAACTAATAAAACCGGAGTGTTAAAACCATTAAGATAAAGAACCCAGGTAACGAGTTGGAAGGAAATAGGGGCATAAACCAAATAACGGTATGAATAAAATAACCGACGCAAAGGACACATAAGAAGTCATAGAGTCGGAAAGATAATCCGAAAGAAAATGAGTGTAGCCTTAGACTACGGTCAAGGTCAAACGAATAGAAGGTGATCCATGGGATCACCATAACCTCCAGATTATAAACAATGTAAAGGTCTACGGGAACAAAATGACCATTGGGTTGCAAATACAAAGGAACATACTAGGAGGGGGGTCTCACCCTAAAAAGGTGAAGACCTAATAGAATAGTCTACAAGGCTAAGTAAAGGAACCTACGGGTCGATAATATAAAACGTGGAGAACCAATTATGATTTCTCGCGTAAAATGATAATCCCGAAGAATAATCCTTGTCGTCACTTCCTTGATATGATTAATCGACATGGTTAAAGAGAGAAACATCAAACTAAAATTCAGTTTTAGTAAAAAAAAAAAAAAAACGATGTTCTAACACCTATGAATACCGAGAGAGAAGTTAGAAAATGGTTAGTACTAAAGAATATAGGTCAAACGCCGAAAGCTGTAAGATGATGCATTCGGAGGAAAAATTCTTAAGAATGAAAAGTCGATGTAAAACTAAACATGGCGTGATGTGATCACGGACACAAAAGTAATAGAGAATGTAATCACGTTATAGTGTGAATGACTAGATATGAAATTATAAGCAGGCAAAGGGCCGATGGCGGCAATATTGCATACCCGAATGACGAGGTATGAGGTAAGATGGTGACCAATTAGTTTAGGCAATAAAACAAGTTGTAGCCTAAATAACACTGTGACTTGTGTAGAGCGCTTGTTAATATAAAACTAGCGTCAAGTAAGTATGCTGACGGACTCAGTGACTGAATGGTCAAAAGACAACCCGATCAAAAGGGGGGACAAAGGATAGGAAATAGGTGATATAGTTATGCTAAAAAAAATTTCCCAAGGAAGGGTGTTATCCGATTTAGGGAAAAGAGATAAACTAAGCCCGAGGTTTATCGGGCCATTTAAAATCATCGAACGGGGTTGGCAAGGTGGCTTATCGCCTCGAGCTACCGGAAGAGTTGAGTGGGATACATGGCACGTTTCACGTGTCGCAATTACGGAAATGTCTAACGGAGGAAACAACTTATATCCATTACGATGATATCGAGGTGGATAATAGCCTGAATTATGCGGTGAGACCATTGGAGATTTTGGATCGGAAGGTCAAGCAATTGCGAAAACAAACAAATTGATCAAGTCAAGATCAAGTGGGAGCATAGGAAAGGCTCGGACACTACGTGGGAGTCCGAAGAGGAGATGCGACGTCTCTACCCTACATTATTTGGTATGTACTTTGGTTTCGGGGACGAAACCCTTTTTAAGGGGGATGGACTTGTAACATCCCGAAAATACGAATTCTTATATTACAATAACATTGCGAATAAATAAGAATTATAAACTAACTAGGAATAATGTTAACATAGTTAGAGAATGAGTTGTGAGTAGTTTAGAAGTGAAAATAAACAAAGGGTGAAAATTGAGGGACCAAATGTGTTTAAACTAAAACTAATATTAATAAAACAAGTAAATTAGAAACTCAAACACACTGGTGTGTGTTTGAGGTCGAACCAGACAAGGAAAAAGGGCGACCAGGACTTCTCATCCAACCCTAACTCCACAAAATTGATCAATTGAAGGCTAATTTTTGTCCCAAATCAGAATCCGAACATAGATTAGTGATCCTCATCACAAGGGGATTACAAGGTATGTAAAATTTGGTGTTAAATCTCTGTTTGAAATTCTCATGAAATTGGGAAATCTGAAAATTGATGTTGCATGTTTGCTATTTGGGTAGAATAGGGTTGATACAGTGTCTAGGAGTAAAACCTAGACAATAACATGCGAAATCATGGCTAATTCCTGAAAATCTCATGAACACATTGAAGGTGATTCATGGGTTTTGTGGGAAACTAGTAAACACTAGGGTTTAGAATGATTATTCTAGTGTAATACGGGTCATAGAAAGTGATTTCTGATATGATGATGATAAAATATGTGTATATAGTCTAATTGAAGTTAATTAGGGTGATAAACTCAAGTCACGAGCTTGGTTTTGATCATGTAGAAATCTGACCCGCTAGGTGTTTGATAAAACGCCTAAATGAGGGTTAAAATGTTAAAAGTTGAGTAAAAACGCAGATTTGATCATTGTAGAGAATTATGCGTTAAAGCTTGTGAAAGAGTTCTAAACTTATTATGAATTGAACTCTTTAGGTAAAGAATCTGGAACGTCAAGCGGACAAGCCGGAGGTGATACACGCTTGAAAGGTGTGCTTTAAAGGTACGTAACTTCGGTTTCGTTACATTGTGCATAAACAATAGTCTTAGAAAAGTTAATGAGAATGTAGTGTCAATTGCGAGTTGGTATGTCATAGAAGTGACGAAGTTCACTCGACAACAAACGGGTCAAAATAGTTAATTAGAATTGTTGGTTGATAATGTTGTTTAGTTATGCAAGTATGTAACTTGACTTGTTACATTGGGTAATTTTGATAACTAGCATATATGTAATAGAATTGTAGAATAAAGATTTTGTTGATTTAAAGTGATAGAATTCGCTAAATTGTATAATAAGTCAAGAATTGGTTGGAATCTCGTTGGTAGTCATCGTAATGGAGGATTCCGTAGATGAGCCAAACGGGTCGGATAGTCAAAAAAATGCGTGGTTAACGCATCATAATGTGGTTACTTGATCATTGTATTTGATAATAAAGGACATATTAGAATACTAGAATTTAGAGTGTGGTTTGTTAGAATGAGAAACCCGAGAATGGGGTTTGGGCAAAACAAACAAAAAGTCAAAACACAAAGTTACAGGGGCTAACGTAAGTTACGGTACCCACCGTAACTTACGGTAGAGATCAGGAGTTTACGGTGGTTCAGTACTATGTTACGGTGACTGGTATAACTTAATGTCTACCGTAACTTACGGTAGATACCGTAAGTTACGGTAGAGTGCAGAAACCTTTGTTAAATCTTGCATATTATGGTTATTCGAATCCGTTTCTAAGCGTAGTTTCGACTAAGCAATAATTCCAAGAACTTTAATACTAATATTGGACAAAATTTCAGTTTGTAGGTATAGTAAGTATGTGGACGACGATCAAGCATGTTTTGAAGAACCGAACACGAACTTTTGAAGCTTCCGCGTCAATCAACTTTGTTTAGATAATGTGTATGATGAATCTAAATTGCTAAACAATTTACGAATGTGTGAATTAGTCGGTAGTTGACTAATGTTTGTTACCTTGAAACCTTACTTTTGGAACTTATGTTTTAAATGGGTCATCTTTTATGTAAAACCTTATGAATTATTGTTAAATTCGGGTAGTAATTAAGACGGGTGTTACACTATTTCTATTAGTATCATAATTATATTAAAATGTAATGTAATATAGTATAATTAACAACTTTTGTTTATTAAAAGTAATAAAATGCAAAAAGAAAATAAAAAGTTAACTAGGACATTAGTTAGTAAAATGCTTTGATCAAAGCATGTAATATCAATCAACAATCAATAATCAACTTAAGTTGAAATTTAATTATTGTGAGGGTATGTTGTTGACTAATCAAAATCATTATCTACAAATTAAAGTGGTGATTCTCCAAATATATTTCTCTTCTTTAACTAGAACACTATATTAAGTTGGTTGGTTTCAAACCTTCATTTAATTTTTTGTGTATTATTGTTTATACAAACTAAATTCGAACTCTCACTTAAAGCCGTTATGAACGAAAAAAAATCCCACTTCAAAATTAAAATGACTCGCCTCAGTTTAAAACATAAGAAAACGATTTTTTTTAAATAACAATTTTTTTTTAAATAAAATAATGTTTTAAAGGCAAATGCTAGTAATAATAATAATTAAAGATAACAAAATAACAAAAAAAAAAAAACAAAAGGGTTTGAATTGTATTAATGTGAAAGTTAAATGAGAGGGTATGTTTAGTAGAAAAGGAGGTACATTTAGCAGCACTCTATTTTTGTTTACCTTGCCCAATTTAATTTAGTGAAAATCATGAAAGCTGATAGAGAAATCAACAAAATAATCTTTAGTTGTTTTTTTTAAATTACCTATCAATCATAACACAAACATGTGTCTTTTTGTTTGACGCAGTAAATTTAAATATGGCACGGTAGGTTAAATTCTTGCACCAAAGTCACCACGAGTTAAAATTTGATTTTTTTTTTTCAAATTAAAACGTGGTGCAAAAGATTCAATAGTAGTGTAGGAGATTTCGCTTTGCCGCGTGAGATTTAATCGATGGTTTAATCCGTTAGTAACTGGTGACACATGTCTTCCTGTAAATGGTGGAAATTTATGAAAATAAAAAAATTTGAACGACTATTTTAGTAATTTTATAAAGTAAAGTTTATTTGGTTAATATACTAGGTCAAAATGGATATTTTTGTGATTTTTTATTTAATTTATATTACTTTATACATAAAAACTTTCTATTAAAAAAATCATATCTTTATGCTCTTTAATTATACTTTTTTCACACAAAATTTGTTTGAAAGATTTTCTAAAAAAATGATTATTGACGAATAATTTCATGAAAAAAATATTGGATTATGATTAAATTCACACATTCACCAAGCTTTTCACGAATTTATTTATTTATTTTTATATTTTTTTGTTACATAAGCTTATGTGATTGTGTGTAAAAGAAAGGAAAGAAATAAGCTTATGTGATTGTGTGTAAAAGAAAGGAAAGAAATGTCAAATTTCTCTAGCAAAGTTATGCATATATTTATTGAGTTTGTTTCCATTTTTCGTTTTCTTAAAATAAATGTTACCATGTGTATCTTCTTTTTTAATGTCAAGGAACGACGTGTCAACCACCGTGACATCAGGCGCTATGGCCAAAGTCGATTACTCGACTGCCGCCAACCCCTTGGCTCTCCCAGATGCGCGGAAACCCGACCTTCACCCGCCTAAAGGCACGACAGTGGAATAATCGATAAAACTTCGTCTCTCATCCAAGACGAACCGGCGCCACCCGTATTCGTCCTTCACCTGGATGCCGCAGAAAATAATGGGGAGAGTGGGAGTCGAACATGGGTCACAAAAAACACCTAGTTTTTCCTCAACCATTCCACCACTATTTCATTGACCCATTAGTGTATTACATGACAAAAAAGGACCAAATATAACTTCCTGAATAAGATTAGAAATATATAAATTGTTACAAAAAATACACCACTACTATAAAACCATAAAGGAAAACTAAACATGATCCTAAAACCTTCCAACCTCTCTACCGGTTGGAAGTCATAGGCTACAAACAAACATTTTAGTCATTTATGGAAATTCAAAATTAGATCCTCCGGCAGCGGAATCAGCCGGGCCGGAGCTAGGGTTGATAGCAACCCACAACAACGAGAGGGTGATGGCGATGAGGCCGGACCACACAAACACAATCGTGGGCGTCTTCCGTCTCCTCCCCATCAACCCTTTAAAAAATGGGTACAAATGAGCCAACACCCAAAAACTAAAAAACGCACCACCAACAAACTTCCCCCATTGCGGCGCTACACTATAAATTGTCCTCGAGAACGCCACCACCATCGCGAGTACATTAACCATCCCGATAACAATCGGAGGAATCATGAGCGACGTCCATTTCACCAAATATAACTCCGCGTAAACATCGTCAGCATCCTCAACCGCTTTCGCCGTCAAAGTAAACGAGATCTCGATTCCCGCAATCACCTGTTGGAAAGAATATTGGAAATGATTTTTCACTAACTTTAAATACAAATAATTATAAAACTAGAATTTAAAGCTAGCGCTTTGCGCCCGGCCATTAAATCGAACAAACGTAAAAGCGTTGAACAACGCACTCTCGTTGCGGCGTGTTAACTCGTAAACATTAGACCGAACCGTAAAACATAAAAAATTAACTAAGTTAGCTCAGGACCGGCAATTTGTGACGGGGTCGTTAAACCGCCAAAAAATAGACGTTGACACATGTGCGTTGCAACGTGTTTATTGGAAAAATTTAGACTGAAACGTAAAACGACAAATTTATAAAAGATGAAAAGTATAGGGAAGCAAAGTTGAAACTGAAAAAGTGTTGTGGTCAAAAATGAAAAATGAAAAATGAAAACCAATTGGGTTGAAATCTAAAAGATGAAAACTATAGGGTTGAAAAATGAAAATCATAGAAGTTGGAAAATAAAAGATGAAAACTAAAAGGACTGAAAGTAAAATAAAAAGAAGAATTTAATGCCATTTTAGTCCCTGTGGTTTGGGTCATTTTGTTAGTTTAGTCCAAAGGTTTCATTTTGATAACTAATATAGAGAAAACTGTCAACGGTATCCCTATGTCACCTTCAAAAGTCCTTGAATGACGGCCGCTAAATGGGAACTCGTACCAGAAATCAACCAAAACTGCTCGTTGCGCCACCAATCTTCCAACAACACCTCGGACCACCGGACTTCCAACACCGCGAGACCGATCAAGCACAATGTCATCAACAATAAGTATATAAGGAAAGTGGCATTGACATTTTTAACAATGAATTGACCCGAAAACAATGAGAGTGCTGGGAGAAAACAATAAACAATGAGAAAGAGTGATGTGAATGGGTAAATGCCAACATTGAGGTATGCTAAACGTTGTAGCCACTTTAGGCGTTTTGATGCTAGAAATGCGTTGTTTCTTGAGAAGAATATTTCGACCGAGCCGGTGGCCCAGCGGAGGACTTGGTGGAGTCTATCGGTTAGGTTGATGGGTGCGGAGCCGCGAAAAGCGTCTCGTTTTGTTAGGCAGTAGATTGATCGCCACCCGCGGTTGTGCATTCGGTATCCGGTTACCACGTCTTCGGTTACTGATCCATAAATCCAACCCACTCGATCGCCCCACTCCGTTTTGTCCTCGTACCTGTGTTGTTTAAACCAACAATAACATGAGTCTAGAAATTATATATAGAGTTAAATGTCATTTTAGTTTCTGTGGTTTGGGTCATTTTGTCAGTTTAGTCTAAAGGTGTGAAACGATTTTAGTCCACTCGGTTAACTCCATCCCTTTATTTTGTTAACTAGAAAGGCATTTCGGTCATTTTAAATGTAATTATGTTAACCAGAAGGCCAATTCGACCATATAAAATGATCGAATTACCCTTCTAGCTAACATAAAAATAGACGGAGTTAACCCAGTGGACTAAAATGGCAACGCTTGAAACTATTTGGACTAAAATGACAATGTTTCAAACCTTTAGACTAAACTGGCTAAATGACCCAAACCACAGGGATTAAAATGGCATTTAACTCTTATATATATTTGTCCCTAAGTTTGGTCACTTTTGCGACTTTGTCTGAATGTTTGTTTTTTATCCAAAAAGTTTGAAATATTGTCATTTTCATCCCTGAGGGCCAAATTTCAAGGGACAAAAGTCGCAATAAATTGCCAACCTCAAGGATGAAAATGACAAGATTTTGAAACAACAAGGACTCGCATGCGAAAAAACAAGAATTTGGATGAAGGTCGCAAAAGTGGCCAAACCTAATGGACGAAAATTGCAAATTACTCTATTATTTTAATATTCTTTTGGTTCTTAGGCTATGGGGTGTGGGGGTCATGGATTGGAACATTATTTCCACATAGGATCATTAATTAAATGGTATACAATCCTCCTCCTTGATTGATGGTGGTTCCCATGGATTAAACCACAATTATCACGACCCTCTCATTTGATAATTTTAAGACAAAAACAAATTAACAAAAATAAAGGGGATAATGGTTTGGGTCATGACCACACCCTTAGGGTAGTGGTTTTGAATAATTGATTAAAGATGGATGATGTGGTGCCTATGTGGAGGGTCATGGTGGTCATGAGGGTCATGACCACACCCTATAGCCTTATATATTATATACATAGTACTTTGTTATATTGTTTGACTCGAGCGGTTTTGATGAAAGTTATGAGCCAAACTATTAGTTATGGTTTTGAGGAACGACATAATCAAACCGGTCGGGTTTGTTGGGCAGGGGCAGACCTAGGTAGAGGTCTGGGTGGGCAGGCGCACCCTTTGAAAAAAAGATTAGTGAATTTTCTAGGAAAAAATCCCGATCGCATCCAACTTGGTTAAATCCCGATCAATGATTATAATACATATACATAACTAAATATTTATGAAACTAAAAACTATTGATAGAAACAGTTGGCCAAGTTTCAAACCGGACTAAACTGCAAAACCATACGATCTGGATCTCAAACAGGCTAAACCGAGAAACTTCCTTCGGTTTAGACGGTTCAGTTGGCTTCGAGCGGCTTATTGACACTTGTGATATTCAGTACTTTATTTTTGAGTAAAATGCCAAAATCGTCCCTGAGATTTTATCATTTTTGTTTGTTCCATCCAAAATGACCTTTTTGTGCATTTGAGTCCTTTAGGTTTACGTTTTCTTGTCATTTTTATCCTTGAGTTTGACAATTTATTGCGACTTTCATCCCTTGAAATTTGGTCCTCATGGATGAAAATGACAAGATTTCAAACTTCGAAATTTGACATTACCAACAAGAAATCACGGAAACAGCTTCGGCAACTGCAGTGGCATCAAGCGGTTCATGAGCGTCCCGAAGGACGCCAGGAGGTCGACCATATTGGACCGTTGGGTGGTCAGCAATCGGTCGACCTTGAAACTCGGCTACAGGTATCGAATTCGACAAGGGTATCGAGTTTCCAAACCGTCTTGGTAGCTCATTAACATTAAGGTCTGGATCAAAGTCAGTAGCCTTCAATGCTTGTGTCTCCGAAGCCGATTCGGTACCATCACCGCCCTTCTTTCCAGACGCTAACAAGCCGAGATTCGGTGGATCAAATCCATACAATGCAAAACGTCTAAACATACATCCGGTTCCCACGTAAAACGGGCCTTGGATCCCGTCAAGTGCACGCATGTTTCCATCAAAGAAGACCGTATTATGATTAGCATAACGGTCAGAAGGATCGATTCCTTCAAACCGTTGCGGGAACTGAATGTAGCAAATGTCTTCACCACCACCATCCATCATGAAGCAAATCCCTTCGCGAACCGCCATGCAATTGTTTACATAATGATCACAATCTAAGTTCAAGATAAACGGACCGTTTGATAGGACCGCGGAAGAACGTACAAGTGCATTCATCGCCCCGGCTTTCTTGTTATGGTCATAGCCGGGACGTTTCTCTCGTGACATGTATACAAACATCGGTAATCTTATATCGACATCTGAGTAGTCGACAAGACCGTCCCCTGACCCGTATAACGGGTCAGGGGACGGAGGTTTCAACATTACTTGTAAGATGCCAGCGTGGTCCCCTTTGGCGTGATCACGGATAGGGTTAGACCATGTACCGGGCCAATGACTGCCGTCGGCCATCCATGTTGCCCGTTTGATCTTTATTGGCTCGGTCGGGTCAACACCACTTTCCCGAATGGTGTGTAGCATCTTCATCTCCTCCTTCGTGTTATAAGCATCCGATCTTCTCCTTATCGTATCCGGCAAGTTGTTGATCCGCACCTTGAACTCGTCATACTCCCGTTTCACCCTCCTCCGATCTTTAACAAAATCCTTCCGTCTCTTGTTCTTTGTCGGATCACCTTTTAACGAGAAATAAGTATCAGGATTCCGTGGTTCGATGTCGTGTTTTCGGCAAAACGGGACCCATAGATCGGCTAAGCCACACGCCTCAGCCATTGCCTCGAACGTCAGAAGTGCACCACCGTCATCAGATATGTAGCAAGCAAGCTTCTCAACCGGGTATTCAGCAGCCAAGATGGAGAGAATGGTGTTGGCGGTGACCAACGGCGGCTCTTTTTCCGGGTCAGCGGTTGATACAAAGAAATCAAGACCCGGGAGGTCAGAACGACCCTCGGGGTTTTTTGTTTTATCGGGTGTTTCGAACTTATCACGAAGAAGCTCGAGGTCCGTTGACCGATTTACTGGACAAAGTTTCGGGATTTGATCAAGGATCCAAGAAAACGCGAACCATATCTCGCATACGATTGACATGAACCATAACCATACCGCATCATCATTCACGTGCGTAACTCGCCATGTCAAAAAGAAACCCAACACAACTAAACGAACCACTATTAATAATCTATACGGAGTGATGATATTCGATGGAATCGGTATTCTCTGGGTGAGCGGCCGCCATGGTTTATCAGCCGGATCTTCAAAACCACCGCCGCCGCTGCTCTTCCCAACGCCATCGTTCGTTTTATATGCTTGATTACATCCCGGACACAATCCCGTCTCATTCTGTGCATCTAAAAAACAATCTCTACAAATCTTAAACCTGTAAAAACAACAAAAAACGAGTAATTAAACCGTTTTCATTACGCGATGTACAAAACATAAACGAGTTACGAACCGGCATTCGCAAGGATAGATATCAACACCCCACTCATCCTTCATAACCTCGCGATCACAAGCCGGCCTGGCACACGATGGGCCCTTGGGTCCCGCCATTTGCGGGTGGGTCACTTCCGAATCAGTGGCTTTATCTATGCTATTGTAACCTCCGGTAAAAGTGAATTAGAAACGTATTGTTGTTCTTCGGCTTTTGTAGCCACTGATGTCTCAGATCGATTGTCCGCGATATGAACCGTGTAATTCGTGTAATCCTCCGATGCCTCACCGGACTTATCAACCTCGTCTTTTGATGAGCTGACATAACGCCCACTTGCAGTCCGCCGAGCAAATTTTACTTTGATCAGATTGATCCGGTTTTGTCGATTATTGTTTCGTTTAGTGATTTAATCCAAAACAATTGGTTGGTTATTGTTGCTTTCTATAAATAGTAACTTAACAGAAACCTTTTAGGAACAAAATGAAGGGTTGAAAACATTTATCAACATTCAACAGTGTCTAAACTCTAAAACAAGTAACTGTTATTCCTACGGGGTAGAGGTAAGGCTGTCTACATCTTACCCTCCTCAGACCCTACCTTTGCTTTGCTATTGGTGGGATTAACTGAGTATGATGATGATGATGATGATGTTATTTTTAAAAGTTGACAGAATATTTTATACATCACATGTAATATAAAATGTATACATGCTTAAAGATTTGGGTTGTGCAAGTGCTGCACACCTCTCCATTCAGATCCCGGACCTATGGTCACTGGTTTGAGCAATGCGGCTTGACCGACGCATAGATATGAGTACTTGCCATATGGTTTGTGGCTCGAGCCGGGGCTGAAAATGTACAACTCATTAAAACCTTCTCTACCCACCCCCACCGAGTTCCTTTTACCCTGCAAGGTACAATGCTTATGAGTTTTTATGCTATTTTCAGATCCGGACCGGACCAGCCGGTCGAACCAGGAACTACCTACACAATCGGTCTGGTCGAGTAATCTTGAACCGCCTCCATTTGATCCGCCCAATTATCACCAACTGGTTAAATTGTCGACCAGACCGGTGGCAGAACCGTATTTTTAAGTATTATAACCTTCCAAAATCTCCTGATTTATTTATAGGGGTGCAAATGAGCTAGAGAGCTACTCGAGCTCGGCTCGTAAAAAAGCTCGAAACGAGCCGAGCTTAAACGAGACCGAGCCTGAGCATGAGCCCAAGCCTAAAAACAAGCTCGTTTAGGAAACAAGCCCGGCCCGAGCTTCACTTATCGAGCTCGAGCCGGCTCACAAGCCCACTAATTATACAATTTTTAATTAATATATTAAACATATATCTAAACAATAATAAATAAATACTATTTATAATATTATGAAAATATAACTAAATTATATATATTAAACATATATCGACGTTGATTGGAGGGTATGGAATGGATGCGACACGTGGCGGTCGGAAGTTGTTGCTGTTTCTTGTGTGGGGGGTGGTGAATTTGGTGATGGGGTTTGGGTTTGTTGAAGGTTTGAGATGATGGATGAAGTTTGTTGAGAAGATGGAACAAGTGTAAACCATAGCCATTCTTTTTTTTAATTACTCCTTTACATTTATTGAGGAAAGTCATTCATGAGATATTTTAGTTTTTTATGGAATAAAAAATAACAAAATATTATGTTTGATTTGTTTTATTTATTTACTAGGTTATAACCTCGTGTATTACACGAGTCGAATAAATGAATTTTATATACTAAATAATAACACAATATATCTTTAAAAACCTATTTTATTGAACGGGTTGAATAAATATAATTTTATATATTAAATAATAAAAAGTTATATCTATAAGAACCATATTGTACGAGTTGAATAAATATAATTTTATATACAAAATAAAAAAGTTATATATTTAAAACCACTTATTTTACACGAGTTGAATAAATCTAATATTGTTTACCAAATAATAAAATAATACATCTTTAAGAAACCTCATTTATTACACGGGTTGAATAAATGTAATTTCCTTTACTAAATAATAAAAAATATATATCCTTAAAAAAACCCCGTGTATTGTACGAATTGAATAAATCTAATTTTATATATCAAATAATAAAAAAGTTATATCTTAAAAAAACCTCCACTATTACACGGGTCTAATAAATGTAATTTTGTATAGTAAATAATAAAAAAAAGGTATATCTATAAAAAAACCACGTGTATTACACGGGTTTAATAAATCTAATTTTATATACCAATAAGTCATATCTTTCAATATACTAATGGATGATACTCGATACGCGGTGGATATGGTGATTGTGAAGATTGTTCTTGAAAAGAATATATGTTATTCAAGAAGCAAATCAACATCTATTTGAGTGATAAAATGTTGGTACCAATTCCGACAAATTAATTTATAAATTATGTAATAAAATTGATATAATAATTTTTTTAGTAATGAAAATAAAAATATTTCATATATTAATACAAAGTTTGATTTTCGAGATAAATAATTTGTTTTATTTAAAAATATCTTAAATTAACAATTTAAATTTTAGACTCATATTTATTAGAAAAATAGAATAATGGTATTCAAAATTTAAAGTAGGATGAAATTTAATATTAGCTCATTATTCCTTTATTTATTTATTTAATTAATATAAGATAAATTTGGTAGTGAGGCGAGAAAATCATAAAATAAATGCTTACAATGAATGATAGGTGTTACACATTAATGTTTTATTATATAGTATAGTATAAATATATATTTATATTGATATAAATAGATTATTATATTGTAGTAAAATTTGTTAACAAAGTCTCAATAAATTTAACCCTTTATTTAAAACTTGTAAATGTAACGAAGTCTCAATAAATTTAACCATTTATTTAAAACTTGTAAATGTAGAAATGGTAAATAATATTAGTTAATTTTATTTTAAGTTTCGTAAAATTTATTTGATACCAAACTAAACAAAACGTTCAAATATATAGTTAATATCAAGAGTAAATTACGATTTTGGTTAGAAAAAAGACGTTGAGGGCTCAGATGTTAAAAAATTTCTTTTTGGGCTAAAAGGGTAAAAATGATATAACCACGGGGACCAAAATCGTAATTTACTCTAATATCAAATTAGATAACTAAGTTTGAATTTGAAGTAAATAGATAAATATAAAAGTAATAATTAAACTAAATAATATTTAGTAGGAAGATTATATATAATTAATTAGAAGAGGTTAAACTAAAATTATAATTATCTATAAGAAATGGTCTAATATGATGATAAGTGTCCTCAATGTGTTTTTTTTTTATTATATGTATAGATTTATTTTTTCATCCTGTCACCCACCATTTTAGAGGAAATTCATCCACTAAAGGTCTACTCTGGTAAAACCATTAAGCAAATTGTAGTAAATGGGACTACAATCCATGACCATTGAAAGGTCATGGGGTTACGTCCTCCTAAACAAATTAATCTAGAACTTATTGGCATTATTGTTATTAGTTGATTGTATTTTGTTGTTAAAAGTTTTAATTGTTGTAAGTGCTTTGGTTGGATGGATACAATCATACGAACATAAGGGTGAAGGGAGTGGTTACCTATTCCAAATATGTTGGGGCGGATCCAACCCATATTTGTGAGTTCCCAGGAACCTAGTGCGTTTGGGAAAAATGGGAAAAAAAATAATGAGAACCTTATAGAATTAAAAAAATTGTGAGAATTAAAAAGAATTTACCAAAAGGAACCCATTAAAATAAAATTCTGGATCCGCCACTGCAAATATGTAATTCCTGATTCACCCAATCACACATTGTCATGTCAATTCACCTAAATAAGTACCTAATGCTCAAAAACGTTGGTGGTGGTTTACCTAATTGGGTTTAGGGAAACTATTTTTTTTATTAAAAAGGAAAAATGTGTGATTGGTTGAGAAGGAATTGACCCCACCATACACCCATCTCTCCCCCTCTTCTCTCCCTCTCACCGAATCGGTGTAGGTTCGCCGAACAAGCAATGCAAAATTGGTAAACTTGTGGTTGGCGGTGGTTTACCGCGTCGGTAAAGTTGTTTATCGCCTGAGTTTGTCGACCACACTGTTCACCCTAAAACGATTAAGGTTATCAATTTGACATTTTTGTGCGGCTTACACACTTTTAATTGTTTTAAGTGCTTTGGTTGGATGGATACAATCATACGAACATAAAACGATTAGTTATGAGCACCGTTTCGAGGTAAGTTGTAAGTCCCGAAAATCTGGATCAAACAACGATATCAAACAATCACCAAGGATGGGCGGAATCCAAACTTGATGATGATCAAGAAATCAAGAACACGAAGATGAAGATTTGAATATTCAAAAGCTTAAACTTGCATACAAATCAATTGTCTAATACAAGTCTCTAAAACCAATGAACCAAAACCATAGCCCCTAATTCTCATTTCCTATTTATAGGGAGGGGTTTCCCCTAAAACCCTAGGCCCATTATCCCTAAGCCCACTCTAATACCCCACATTCTAGAACTTAGTCCATTAAACAACAAACTTACTAATCCATAAACCTATAGGTCCTAACAATCTCCCCCTAGGTTTACTGGATTAGTTGTTGAATCCGTTAGGAGGGCCACCAGACAACGGAGCCGGATCAGCAAATAAACGATTCTTGATCCACGTTCTTGAAATTCTTTTCCGGCTTAACTTTCATAGACATCAGCATACCCGCATCGCTTTGTAGTTGCTCGATCGTCTGATCTTTGCTTGATTTTTGAGCTTGCAAAGATGAGATCTGAGCTTCTTTTAGGGCAGCATCTTGTTCCAACACAATCACTCTTCTTTGCATCTTCGCTACACCAACAGCCGCATCATCATCACTATTACATTCTTCAATATATTTCATTTTCTTGGCTGCAAAGCGCATGGCAGCTTCATCATGCTCAGAGAAATCGGCACCACTGGAACTTCCTACATTGAACCTGATGCCGCTTGAGCTTTCTGGTTGCGAGTGAGTTGTTTCAGGTAGATCGAGATCGAAGTCGAATTTTAAATCAAAATCGAGATCTTGCGTGCTTGTTTCTTGAGTAGCAGCAGTGACTTGTGGATCAATGGGCATAGTAGGCAATGGTTCTGAGCTTGGGCCAGTAGAATGAAAATCAGGAGCAGTTTCGGTTCTTCGTTTCTTGCTAGCTGCTTGTTCAGCATCATTTGTTGAATCATCTTCACAGTGAACTTCTGTTTCCAGGAATAGGTACGGAAGGAGGGTTCCCGACACTATTCTTCAAAGACTCAATCAGGGCTTGAAAGTTTTCAGTTGTCATTTACGTTGATTCTCGAACGGGTTCCTCATCTTTCTCAGAGACAATCACTTCCACTTCACTGTCGGAATCGGGTTCTTCTTCACTAGAGTTTGATTCTGAATCAGAATCAAGTGTCTCAGCTTTCTCGTCAACACGTGTATGTTGCATATCACGTTCTTTTGGCAGCTTTGGCATTCAGAGGGCTTTGGTTCAAAAAGCACAGAAACCTGAAAACTTTGAAATTCGAACAAGTGGTCCAAAGATAGTGAGAGAATCCGTGATGATCAGGAGATGAGATTAGTATGAAACGTGACTCGAAGGAGAAAAGGTTGACAATTTATAATGTTTCGGATTGGTCCTGAGATCAAACGGCCAAGCCCCAACTCGGAACAATGGTCCGAATTACATTCGAGAGCAATGGGCTGGATCTGATTCGTTTTATCCGAAATAGTGGGCCCCAATCCGAAACAGTGGGTCAGACTATCACTTTAATGTTTTGCATTTTCAGGACAGAAAACATCTTTCTCAAAATCAACGATCCAACCAACCGAGCAACCTTTTTGAGCATAGAAATAACAATAACAAAAGAAAGCAAATTAATAATAGAAAACTAATGGAGGAGTAATATAGGGAGAACCTGCCATGGGATCAAAATCGTTTTCAAACCGATTAAGGAACATTTTTCAGCTCTTCGCTTACTTGGACTGGTCCATGCGATTGTTAATATGCTTGTCCTCTTAAATCCAACGCTCAAACTTCAACTTTTAGCTTTATGATACGCTTTTAGGTAGAATTATACTGTAACATCCGTGTGTCCCATTCCAAGGCATACCCCCGCGATCAAGGTAAGCACAACAGTTCATCGTAGCAGGTGAGTATACTGAGATCATCCTTTTTATTTAATTTTTTTTATTTTTCAACGCCAGACTTCCTGGTGAACAGGTCAGTACTTCCGTACAGTAGAGAGACCAGAGAAGTTCTGACGAGGGCGAGACAGATACCTTTAACGGTACGGATTTGGCTTTAAAATCACACAGAATTCTCTTTTTAGTGAGATTTCTTCCATTTTCAGGTTTTGGCCCTTTTGTGGCTCTTTTTTTTAAGATATCCTGACTGTGTCCAGGTCTGCATATAATCTACATGCAACAGAGGGACAGCCCTGATATCCCGGATGATTTATCAGTATAAAGACCCAAAACTTCTGATGTTGGCTATCTATCAACGCAGGATTTAAGACCATGAAATCATACACCGTTGGTCTGTTACCCACGAGATGTCCAGTTCATTATGTTTGTATCACTTTTGCCTCTTTTTGCTTTTCGAGCGTTAGACCTATCAACACATCGCAGTGGATCCAAATTTGTTCAGCATTGAAACCTTACATGTGTTAATCAAGCTCTTTATCACGAAAATTTATTTCACTCCCCCAAGCAACTATTTCTCCCCCTCAAACAATGCGTATGTACATATATCTTTTTTTTTTTACTTTTCTCCCCTCAAACAATGCATATCTAGATATATATGTGCATATATGTCCTTCTCCCCTCCTAAATTTGTGCATCACACTTTATGCGCAAATTTACTTATTTATTTACATTAGTATAGGAACGGTTTTTTTTTTGTCGCTCAGTCGGTGAAAACTGTAACACCCTTGTTATTATTTTAATGATTTTCGTATAAATAACGAAAATAAACATGTAATTACGATAAAGTATTCTTAGAAAATACGAGTAATCTAAAACTTTTACAATTTAAAAGTTTAGAACAAAATGTAATTAAGTTCGTCATTCAAAAGTGACGATAAAACAACGTGTGGAAGCTTGTATCTTGGTCGTGTTCGGTTCTTCAATGAGCTTGATCTTCCTCCGGGTACTCTTGATAAACACCTATGATCAAAACCAACTTAACGGTTAGTTTTGATATCTTAAATAATAGTATAAACAAATTCTAGTATCAAAACAATCGAAATAAAATAGATTTTCAGACTTTTGGTCTGTCGCGGGCCGCGACAGATCACACAACATCTTACGCGGGCCGCGTGTAAGCCCCGCGTGTCGCGACATAATTAATGTCTCCCTCCGCGTGCCGCGGGGGAGACTGTTTTCCAGCAATTGCAGGTTGCAGACCTGCATTTCAGCCCAGCTCTATTTTTCTGAAATTCCAACTTCAAACGCTCATAACTTTCACATTACAAGTCCGTTTTGTGTGATTCTTTTTCCTACGCGTCTGTAATTTATTTCTCCATCTTATGGATTTAAAATCCGACATCCGGATTAACATAATTTCAGACTTTTAAGTCTTCGGCTTACCACCCTTTTTACCAAATATTGACCCGTTCATAATTTTAATCGCACCAACAAGTTTATTTGATCGTTAAACTCATGAAATTCATTCTTTCAATATCTCCTATTATATTAATCTCGAATCACGAGTTTCTTAAGTAATAAAATCCCTTTTTCGCTTAAATGCATATTTTGACCCGTTAAGGGTAGTTATGCATTTTAGTCTAGAACTTGTGCCTTTCTTTTGTCGCTACAAACGTTCCATATCTAATTAACTACAAGTATTCCATCACAACTATTTTGTGGTGGATTTATCATAATGAACCCCTTTTTCCCAAATTTTACCCATCGGTTGGTCATTTTACGCAAATGACCATTTTGAGCATTTGACCCGCGAGTGTGCATTCCTATGACCTTTATTCATGTCTAATGATTCCAAATTCTTTATGCAATTTCCTAAAAGACCCCTATGAGTCGTTTGCCCAATATACCCTTCAAGGGTATTTTGGTCAACTTTAGTCCCTCACTTCACGACGAAGGACTTTCGCTAAATATTTTGACCAAAAAGCTTAGTTATACGTACCTGGCTCGGGTCGAAGTATTGACCCGTTTACTTAACTTTTGCTTTAAATCTTTATAGTTAAAGCAACGCAAGCCTATGTTATTTCCTGTGATTACAAAACTCAACAAGCAATTATCAAATGTTATTGTCAAATGGCGTTACCCACACCAATTGACCTATTTAATCAAGTTGACCATTTGTCCGTATGAGATGGTATTTAAGTGCCATTCCATCCCCTTTAAACCTATCCCGGTTTTCCTTGTACTCATTTTACTTACCTTTTGCATAATAGCCAAAACATCACAATTAGGTGTTTTAACTACAAAATTCTAGTTTCGAGCCTTCTTTGAGGCATTTCAACAAACACTTTAAGGGCAGAATTTTACATGTTTATTTATCAAGTCTCTAGCTTATCTCTTAGCCCTAATTTCACATAAATCAACCTTCTTACAAAGTTGTTAGCTTTTATAATTCTGAAGTCACTTCACAATTGTCAAATTACACTAGAATATCACCCAATTTCCTAGTGTTTATTAAAATCTACATAACCCACTAATCACCTACAATGGTGATCACGGATTTTATTAAAATTTCACATGGTTTCAACTTGTATTTGTCTAGGGTTTGTCCCTAGACACTATAGTTGTTCCTAAATCATCATAAGACACACATGCAACCATGATTTTCAGATTTTCCCAATTTCATGAGAATTTCAAGATGAGAGTTTTCATCAAATTTTACATACCTTGTAATCCTCTTGTGATGAGGATCAATAATCTATGCTCGATTTTCGTTTTGGATCAGATTTGGACCTTCAATTTTGTTGATTTGTTGAAGTTAGGGTTTGAGCTCCCATAGAGCTTCTCTGGTCGCGTACGTACACACATATGTGTGTTTGTTGATGCAGATTTTGTGTCCGATGCTTATCGAATAGATTAGTTATTATTTTACGCTGAATTTGTAATAGTTAGTGAAATGGTCAAACGAACGTGTATTGACCCGCTCGTTTGAAGTTGTCAAACGAGAGGGTTATTTGTTTGACCATGTGTGTTTGCTAGACAAATGGGTGTGGGTATAAATACCAACCCTTTGTCTCATTTGCAAAGTGAGAGGCAAGGAGCTCATTTGTGAGAGTTCTCAGTTTGCTTTATTGTGTGGGCGGAGAGATCACCATTTGGTCTCTCCCCTGATGTATACTTCTTTGGTATTAGTTCGGTTATCATGTAATTGGGTCGATTTGTAATGTTTTACTACCAGATTAATACAAAGTTGTTTGTTTATCATCTCTAATCTCTCCCGTCATGAACCGATCTCACACGAATCACGGTTTCGGTCACGAAACTCGATCCTACAATTGGTATCAGAGCCATGGTACCCGATTTAGTAAATATAACCGTTTGCTAAATCACATGTGCTCTAGATCTGTGATTTTTGTGCTTTTTGTTCAAGATGTAAAAATGGTGAAAACCCAGATCTGGACCGAAATATTCGGGTCTAGATGAAACAGAACATATACAAGAGTTGGGTTTTATGTTTTACACCTAAATAATCAACTTATCATCATCAAAAATCATGTATACAATGTTTTCGTCAAATCTGCAAAAGAAACAGTGGCTGTGTTCTTGAGATGAGTATGGCGGCTGGTAAGAAACACTAGGGTTTCAACGAAATCGGTTCTGGACGAAATCGTTTCTGGACGAAATCAACATTCTTGTTTGACGAAATCACCAGGTCTTCGTCATACACATCAGCGACGAAATCACTAATTTCGTCATCATCCTTAAGCGACGAAAACACTGATTTCGTCATCATCCTTCATTGTACACTCCGACGAACTCACCATTGTCAATCACAGAGATACCACTCCTCCATCTTCTGCCTCTCTTTTGTCGCCGCTCCACGAGCAACGACCCGAACCCTCCCTTGCCGCCACGTAGACGAAGTAGAAGGTGAACGGTTGACAAATTGTTGTGGTGGAGTGAAGAATCGTCGGTTAGGGTTTGGATTTGAGATTTGATTGAGGAGGATTTGGGGAAATGAAATTGGGGATTTGGAATTTTTGGTGCTGTGTATCGAAGGAGAAGATACCAGGTTCATCAGCAGCAGCTCAAGCTCTTTGAAACGAAGAGAGAGAGAATAAAATTGATGTGGGTCGGCTGCTATGAGGTCTGTGTATTGAAGAGATTTTGATTGTTTGAAGGTATCGCATAGAGAGACTTGAAAGTTGTCGGCTACTGCTTGGTGTTTTTCGAAGAAAGAATTGGTTCTGGTTTTGAGGTTGTATCGCAGGAAGTGTGAAGAGAGAAACCTAGAAGATGATGTCTGCGATTTGTAATTGTCGGCTGATAAAATTTTAGGGATATTGACTTTTGGTTTTTATTAAAATGCCATACGATGAAATGGGCATTTTTATTTGGGCCAAAGTTAAACAATACATGTTGATGGGCTGATGATTTGATTTGGATTTATATGTTTGCACAAACATCTCATGGGCTTCTTTAATTATTGCCATATGTTGGGCCACACCTGATCGAAGGTATCAGCCATCAGGTAATAATTATTATTTTTTTGGCCATATTGGTAATTCTTTGGAGCATGATCTCTTAGGCCCACATGATCATAAAAGAAATTGGTGACAACCGTTTTCTAACGGCTGAAATTTATTATGCCATGTGGTCTCAATGTATTTAATTGGTTGGGATGTATTGTGGCAATCTACTTAAATAAGCCCAATGATTCACTGAATTCTCAATATATCTCTCACCATTTGGGCTCGGTAATTCATGATTAAATCATTGACCATAGTCGGCCCATTCTAAAGCAATTAAAGAGGGAAGTGAAGATGGGATGGATCTTAAAAGTTTATTTGTGAGGTCTAAAGTGTGGTTCAGTTTTGGGTAGTGAGTTCAAGATTATATTTGAGCCAAGAATTTTAAGTGAGTTGCAGAATGGGGTCGGGTGTTCGCGAAATTTATTTGAACCGAGCTTCTATTTTCAACGCCAAATTCGTACGAGTTCGAGGGGGCGCCAGATTAGTTTGGGATGATGAAAACAAATGATGATTTTTGAAAAATGTGGGGTAGTCACGGTTACCGATGCGAACGTCAAACTTGGTGACTTGACTACTATGGGCCAAAAACAAAAATGGTATGTTCACTTCCGCACGTCAATATTTATGATTGTTATCGGTTATTCGTAAATGTTCGAAAGCATTTTGTTTATTGTCATATTCTCGCATTTGAAAACGAACGTATGAACCTGGAACGTCAATACCGGTCCTAACGAGTTCACAAAGTCTTTGGAGGGATACAAGTCGGATCCTACGGGGTACTAGGCGAAATTTCTTTATCAACTAGAATATGCAAAGAAGAAAGTTTTTTTTGTTTATTGTCATATTCTCGCATTTGGTAACGAATGAATGAACCTGGAATGTCAATACCGGTCCTAACGAGTTCACAAAGTCTTTGGAGGGATACAAGTCGGATCCTACGGGGTACTAGAGGACGTTCTTATTCAACTAGAATATGCAAAGAAGAAAGTCATTTTCGTGATTTTTCGGAACCGAGAACATTCAGTGAAGATTGACGACAGTTCCGCTAAGTGAAGGGAATTGGTGAACATTTGAAAGTTGACGACAGTTCCTTTAAAGTGGAGGGAACCTGTTAAGGTTTAGAGATCTTACCAAAGAAATAGGGGGAATAAAAATTTTCGTATGTTGAATTTCTTCGGTAAATTTCTAAACGCAATCACAGGTGGTAGAGTTTGTGATTTTCTGGTGATACTAATGGTTCGGCGTGGAATGTTTTGCACAGACACATATTTGAGGATTTTAATTAATTCTCCAGCCAGCGTGAAGAGTTTTGCACGGAAACATACAGGCATCTTAAGTCTACAGTAGTTACAAAAGCGCTGTTCACTGAAGACCTGGGGAATCTTTATGAAAGCTGATAGTTCAAGACTGAAGACCTGCAGGATTCGGTTTTGGGTTTGATGTTTATTTGGGATTTTACAGGGATCTGGGGGTAACTCGATTCGTTGAGTTTGCAAACGATGTACTTGGTCTAGCTGACTTCCTGAGTACTGATGCTGAAGATCTGTAGTGCATTACGTGGTAAACTTCACAAAGGCGAGACAATGAGATCTGGATGTAGTTCAACTAAGCATGCTGGTTGAGCTTGCAAGGGATACACTTGGTCTAGCTGACTTTCCTGAGTGTTGATGCTGAAGATTAAAGTGCATTACTTGGTCGATTCCACAAAGACGGTTTACAGAAGACAGTTCACCAGAAACCTCTACCAATGTAGTATGCTTGAAGATCAAGACTTGATGCAGTTTTTAAAGAATGGAACCCTTATCAAATGCCGGTTGGAGTATTGGAAGATCAGCGGAAGATCGGTCAATTGAGACTTTTGAGGAAATTGCACAACACCCAACACGGATACGCATACTTTGAGGGGGAACTATTATACAAGGAGCGTCAAGATACTACTTACCTGGATCATCGGTCAAGGGGGAATTTGTTAATACAGAGAAGATGAATACTTGACTGAAGATTGATTGCAGTTGCATTTTCAGCATTCGACAGCAACGGACAAGGGGGAATTTGTTGATGCAGATTTTGTGTCCGATGCTTATCGAATAGATTAGTTATTATTTTACGCTGAATTTGTAATAGTTAGTGAAATGGTCAAACGAACGTGTATTGACCCGCTCGTTTGAAGTTGTCAAACGAGAGGGTTATTTGTTTGACCATGTGTGTTTGCTAGACAAATGGGTGTGGGTATAAATACCAACCCTTTGTCTCATTTGCAAAGTGAGAGTGAGAGACAGGGAGCTCATTTGTGAGAGTTCTCAGTTTGCTTTATTGTGTGGGGGGAGAGATCACCATTTGGTCTCTCCCCTGATGTATACTTCTTTGGTATTAGTTCGGTTATCATGTAATTGGGTCGATTTGTAATGTTTTACTACCGGATTAATACAAAGTTGTTTGTTTATCATCTCTAATCTCTCCCGTCTTGAACCGATCTCACACGAATCACGGTTTCGGTCACGAAACTCGATCCTACAGTGTTTTTGATTTTTTTATTTTTTTTATATAAGTGTTTTAATAAAACACTTTTCTAGTTGCCATGTTTAGTCCCTCAAGTTTAGAGATTCTTAAATGAAACTATAACTCATAGTTTATTGTTTAATTACCCATTACTAACTAGGTTTATTTTACCTAGTTAACTTAGTGGGTTCCGGGAGTTAAAAACCCGTTTTATTTTAAGTCCCGTTAAATCTCGGGCCTTTTATATACTTTGGTTTTCTCAAAGTATTTCTTATCCTTTTAAATAAATATTAAATTTATTTATTTAATTCCTAAAGTTTACCGGGTAAGTTTTACCACTAACTGTATTTTACCCGTCCTGTAGTATTAACGCGGTTTGATTTCCAAACCCGTTTTCGGGGTGTTACAAGTCTACCCCCTTAAAGAGGTTTCGTCCTCGAAACCTTTTCTTACATAATTCATTGAGTTTAAACTCAATGTATTCGATCTGAGAAATATTTTAAACATTTCTTATACTTTTTAACCAATAGTTAGTATTACCCGAAAAGTACGGTAACATCTTTTTGGTTACTAATTGTCTACATATCTCATACGACATAGTGTAATTTCGAAATAACGTAATCTCGTTATTTCCACTAGTTTAGTTACTTAGCGATATTCGTCACTTTCATATACTATCGAATCCTTTATGGATCCGTTACTTTGACCCGTTTAAAGGTCTTTAGTGAAATCTTTCACTTTTAGCAACAAATTCTTTTGTTTTCAAATTTATTTATTTATTCGGTTCAGTTATACCGAATCCACCGTTTACAAGCAAACTGTTAGTGCACTATGTCTATTGACTGCGTCTTGTATCATGTAATAGGATATTATAGCTTGAAAGTGATGATTTAGCTTGAAAGTGTCACATGTCATTTCAAGGGAAATCATGATTTAGCTTGAACTTGTTCAAGGGAAATCATGATTTAGCTTGAACAGCTTCAAGCTAAACCTCAACACTATATATAGGCTTCAAGCTAAATCATGATTAAGCTTGAAGAACACTTTTACATTTGACTTTTGGAGAGCTCTAGTTCTAGAGAGAGAAACTAGAGAGAGAAAGTTGTCAAGTGATTCAAGGTTCTTTGTACGTTTCAGATATATCAATAGAATCACAATTATATTACATCTTGTGTGTTACGGTCACGTTCGTGTACGGATTCCGCACGTTTCACGTTCGTTTAGCAATCGTTTCGGATTCAAACCGGTCCTAACAAGTGGTATCAGAGCAGGAATTCGATTGCTTTGATCAAACAACAAGATTTGTACCAGATTTCAACGTTTTCAGATCTGAATCGCAACTTTTCTTCTTCATCTACTCTTTATTTCACGTTTTTGATGGATTTTCGACGAATTGAACGGGATTTCACGGTCCGAATTTAATGAATTTTTAGTATGTTGTGCGAAAATAGTTGATAAACAATCCTACCAGGTTTCAGATTCAAATTCCTTGTCGTTTAGGAGAAATCTGAGTTTTTGTGTTCAAGTTCGTAACATACAGCAGGATTTCGCTTGAAACAGCACTATTTCGCTTGAAAAAGTTGATGATTTCGCTTGAATCTGATGTTTTGGTCTTGATTTCGCTTCAACAGAACATGTGATTTCGCTTCAAGTCAGAACATGTGATTTCGCTTCAACAGAATTATAATTGATTTCGCTTCAAGACATCAGTCTAGGATTTCGCTTGAACAGAACATTTGATTTCGCTTCAACACATTAGTGTGGGATTTCGCTTGAACAGTTAACACTTGATTTCGCTTGAAAGTAGTTAACTGATTGATTTCGCTTGAAAGCTGCTTGACTAGCTGATTTCGCTTGAAAGTTGTTGATTGATTGATTTCGCTTGAAAAGTGAAATTTCGTGTCGAGAACATTTCACGGCAACCAAGTGTCAGTCTATTTCAAGTTGTTTAATATTGTTTGAACTAATTGTGTTTGTTTGTTTGTTTGCAGGTGATTTGAGGTGATTTACACGACACAAACACCAAGAATTCAAAATGTTTGATGAACTGGAAAACATTAAATTTGAAAGAATGAACAATTGGACTTGTTGTTCTTCTTCTGAGAAAAAGGAAGTTTTAGTTGAAAGATTTGAACATTTCATGTGTCGAAAGGATGAAACGTTGGATGAGTTGGAAATACGGTTTAAAAATTTAATGGACAGTTTGAGAAACAAGAATATTAGAATATCAAATGAGGAACAGATATTGAAATTGGCAAATGCATTACCTGCTAAATGGGATAAATTCTTGGTTGATCTAAAAAGGGAAGATTTTTTTCTAAAACTTTATCCAACACAGTTCTTTAATGAGGTTAATGGAGAGCTTCGTAATGAAAATAGGAAAAAGAAGGAAATTTTGACCGAAATGGAAAAGAATCTACAAAAATTGGAATTGGATGTAATTACGGAAATTGATAATAGAATTCGTGTGTGTCTTGCAACAAAGAGTATTCTAAAATATGATATGAAAAGGAAATGTTATATTGATGAAAATATGAATCTTTTTGATTTTGTTAAACTCTTTTGTGCAGGAACATATAAGATGGAAGCAAAGGATATTCCAAAGAACGAAGAATCTTTGAAGCTTGGATCTTCAAGTTCAGAATCAGTGTGCTCTAAATGTGACAACTTTAAGGCTGAAAATGACAAACTTTTGAGTGAAGCAGAAAGTTTGACATTGGAAGTCAAGAAGTTGAGAGATGAGAAGCAAGCTGATGATAACCAGTTTCTTATGTTGCAGGGAATTTGTGAAAATTTGAAGTCTGAAAATGTTAAACTGCTTAGTGATGTGAACAGTTTGACAGCAGAAAACAAAATTTTAAAAGACAAAATTGAAAATTTTGAACTTGAAAAATTAAAATTTGAAAATGATTTCAAAAGTCAGTTAAAGATTTTAGAAGATGAGAGAGATGTTTTTGGTAAAAGTAATCTTGAAAAACAAATTGAAATCAATTCTCATCTTGCTAAAATCATTCAGCTTGAAAAAGAAGCTGAAAAAGCTCGGATGAAAATCAAAGAGCTTGAAGTGAAATTGACGGGTTTTGTGACTTCTACATCACATGTTTGTTCAAAACCAATCAATTTCAAAATTGAAAATGTCAAAATTGAAGATTGTGATGAAATATCTGATGATGAAAAAGAAAGGAATAGAAAAATAGTTTTAGAATTACAAGAAAAATTTCAAAATATTGTTCTGCAATCTACTGAAACAGGTGAATGTTCTAAACAAAAACCTGTTAAGAAGAATGCAGAACAGAATCAAAAAGATAGAAATTTGAAAAATTCTAAAATTGAAATTAAAAGCTCATCAGATAAATCATCCAATCATTATCAAAAATCACAAAAATTTAAAAATGAAAACTTACAAAATGTTGGTAATAAGTGGTGCAGGTTTGACCACAGTGCTCAAAAGACAAATCCAGCATTGAAGAGGAGAAATGATTATAACCAAGCCAAACAATGTTATGATCTAAAGGTTTGGACTGACAGAAGTGGATGGTATGATAACAGAGTGTGCTACACCTGTGGTGTTAGAGGACACATTGCTGTTAACTGCCAGAATTGGAATTATGAAACAAGAAGATGCTATAACTGCCAAATCAAAGGTCACATTGCAAGAGATTGCTCAAGGAGATCGATGGAAAGATCGAGGGTTGAATCTCATAGAACGGTAAAGAAGCCAGTCAAAGTCAAGCCCCATGAACAGAAGGTTCTAAAACCTAAAGTTCAGGATCAGACAATTCAAGAAAAGAAAGTTAAACTTTCACAGGGGCAGAAAGATAGACTACGAAAGAAAAGGAAGAAGGCGAGAGAGTATCTTGAGAAAATTTTGTCTTCGGGTTCACTGGTTGGTTCGAATAATAGTTCTGATGAATCGATTCACTCGACAGCAAAGTCAAGCCAATCGAATTTTTCAGATACAAATCTGAGGACAAAAGAGAAAAAGGAAAAGAAGAAAATGGTCGGCGATGAATCTGATATTTCAAAGTCAGACAAGCCACCATCAGGCGATGAATCTGAGTCATCTAAGTCAGATAAGCCAAGTTCGGGCAATGAATCTGATTCTACAAAATCAGAGGAGCCACAAGTTGAGGTAAAGAAGGAAGAAACTGTTCTTTTGATGAATGATGAAAAATTTCCTCCATTACAATCCACAAACACAAAATCAAAAGGTGTTGATGCTGGAAAAATGTTTAATAGCAATGTTAAACATATTTTTAGTAAGATGGTTGATGGTAAGGAAAAAGGAGTGAAAGAGTTTTATGAAGAAAAGAGAAAAGCTCAAAATACACCCAAGGACAGTCAGGCTTGGGTGAAACTTTTCAAATAGAAAAATCTGACTTGCCGGAGCTTCCAGGTTGGTAAGTGTGAAGCAGGTATCGGCATCATTCTTGAGAAATTCACAGGATGGTAACTGTGATATTTCGACTTACATGTGGTAAATCAGGGACATTAAGTTGTACTTGATTTTCTACAAGTGATAGTGGTGTTTGTTCTTATATTGTTAAAATCTGTACAAAAAGGTTTTAAAGAGAACAAGGTGATGAGATGACCCCGAACTCATAAGTGATGGGTAAACAAACTAATTTTTCCGGAAAAACCATTCTGATTAAAACAAACTTAAGTGTTTTGAAATCATTATGGGAAAATAGTTTGTTGTAAGGAGGAGTTGTTGATTGAATATGCCGAAACCCTCACGGCTGAACAAACATGATTACTTTCATCAGATTGAAAAACGGTTTTCAAACTGTTAAGATCAATGGGTTGTAAATCATGGGGGTATGTTATATTTTCTGTAAAACAGAGCATGAGATGCAGAAAATGGATGGCGAGACAAAGCTATCAGTGTTGGTTGTCAAATTTTCTTTATATGGTTTTGCATTTTAGGGGGAGTAATGTTGTTAGAAAATACAAAAACATTTGAAAATTTGAAAAAGTCAAAAACATGATAAAATTAAAAAAATTGAGTTTTTGCGTAAAAAGAGGAAATGATAGTACATCAGTAGACAATTACAGTATGCTAAAGAAATGGAAAGTTTAAATGTGTTAAACGATCTCACCGTGGATGTGTCGGTAGGTTTTTATACATTTAGTAAATTTTTTCGGGATATAAACCTAAATTCAAACTTGCTTATTTTGTGGGGAACACTACTTGGATATATAGGTAACCCCTGAAATCTCGTTTGAAAGGTCTCTTAATCTGATATACTAGGTCTTTATACTCTATGATATCTGGGGTATTATTCCGGGACTTCTGCTGAACGGTAGTTCTGACCTAGTCCCTGGCTAATACTTGCTTAAATGCTTGAAACACAGCATTACACCCTCAGCATGCTGAAACAATAAAATTGATATATGCTGCTGTTGTAAGCAAAAAGATCCTCTAAAGGGGACATACCTTAAAGTCGAAGCTGATATCTCTCTGCGTATACGGAAGTATCGATCTGAGATCCCTTGGCCCTCGCATACCTAATTTATATACAGATATCATTGTAGTATACTCACCTGTAAGACTGATTATTGGGATTCTGGATACGGGAGTATATTCAAGAGGTGGGACACATGAATGGGTTTAAGTTCTTAATACACATAATTCGTATCCTGAATGAGTTGAAATTTGTATGAAAATTTAAGTGGACAAGTATATCGACAATCTAAGTGAATTGTTTAATGCATAATGTGATTTTAAGCTCAACGGTACTTGTGACTTGTCAAAAACTGATATGATCCTCTAACGCATACTCAAACAAAAATATTGTTTGTAAATATGTTTGTACATATTTCTTTATTGCTTTACATTTTCAGAAAATACAAAAAGATTTTGATTTCTGCTTTATTTTCGACAATCGATATCTAAGTGCTGAGTTTCAAAATCTAAGTATGCTGATCGTGTTTCTGAAAATAAAACAAGTTCATTAATTTGAAACTTGAATTAAAATCAAAATTTTTCAAAAACAGTTTGTGATATCTCCAAGGTCATTAATTTGGACTTGGATGATTAACTGTGAGGGAGTTGGATTCTTTAACACTGCTAAATCTATACAGTTGGTTGATAGGGGGAGTGGATTAGAGAATTTGATTGGAATTGCCAGGTTATGATTCCTGGATAGTCTAAAATGTTGTTACTTATAAATGTTTGAGAAATTGCAGATGAGATAGTCCAGACTACGATCCCGGAAGCAAAGTCTAAGGGGGAGTCTGAAGACAAGTTTGAAACAAAGAAAAGCTTGTATACGGAAAGCAAGGTGTCGATCCCAAAGTACGGAAGCTTGATGAAAGGGGGAGCCTGAAGCTGATAGAAGAAAAGAGAGTGATGGATGCGTACAATGTTACAATCTGAATGAAAGAAAAGGCAGAATGATCAAGACTGAAGAAGGTGATTATAACAGAGATTAGTCACTGAAGACTTCGTCAATATCCAAGGGGGAGTCTGTTAGTGCACTATGTCTATTGACTGCGTCTTGTATCATGTAATAAGATATTATAGCTTGAAAGTGATGATTTAGCTTGAAAGTGTCACATGTCATTTCAAGGGAAATCATGATTTAGCTTGAACTTGTTCAAGGGAAATCATGATTTAGCTTGAACAGCTTCAAGCTAAACCTCAACACTATATATAGGCTTCAAGCTAAATCATGATTAAGCTTGAAGAACACTTTTACATTTGACTTTTGGAGAGCTCTAGTTCTAGAGAGAGAAACTAGAGAGAGAAAGTTGTCAAGTGATTCAAGGTTCTTTGTACGTTTCAGATATATCAATAGAATCACAATTATATTACATCTTGTGTGTTACGGTCACGTTCGTGTACGGATTCCGCACGTTTCACGTTCGTTTAGCAATCGTTTCGGATTCAAACCGGTCCTAACACAAACCAAATTTCTTGATTTTAATTGCTGACCTTAACCGGTCTCACTAACTAGACTTATTAGTCCAGTTACTTTTTACCGCTTGCTTAGTTATAATGTGATTCTACTTCACATTGCATTTCTTGACCGTGATCATGTCACGTCATGTTTAATTTATATCCACCTTTTTATTTTCGAGAATATCACTTTTTGAATATATCCTCTTGCACCTATCAGTATCAAGACTTTGAACCTTTCATGCTTACTATTCAAATTCCTATTAGAATTTATATTTGTAAAAACGTTATTTCTTACTAAAATCGAAGTTTTAGTTTTTGGGATCTTTTCTTTAACTTTTGTCAATTATCCATACCATGATATTGACACTCCATAATTTATTCTTTTACAATCTTAGTCTTATACGGGGAATTGTAACAAGTTCCCTTACCTCACACTATCGACCCGTAGGTTCCTTCACTTAACCTCGTAGGCTATTTCCTTAGGCTTTCACCTCCTTGAGGCAAGGCCCTTATGATCCTTTTGCTTTAATTCATGACCCGTGGGTCATTTTGGCCCCGTAGACCTTTGCTCTAATTAATATCCCGTAGGTTATGATGATCCCGTAGATCATCTTTTATTCTAGTCTTTCTTCCATTGTCTATTTATACATATATAACTTTAGAGCATCCTTTGTTGTGTTTGAGATCATTAAATTTTGTTTTTGAGCTTTAGTTGACCTTGACCGTAGTCTAAGGTTTCATTTGTTTACTTTCAGACTAACCTTTCCGACTTTACGACTACTAGCGTCATTTACACGTCGGTTTGTCTTACGCTTACCATTACCCGGTTCATACTTATACTCCTTTACAACCCATTACCCGGGTCCTTCTATCTTATTGTTTTTTTTAGCTTTCCGGTTTCACCGGTTTGCGTTTTCCTATTTTATTAAGCGTTATTCCTTAACTGACTCGTTTGACTCATTTTGGGTGAATTTTCATCACTTATAAACGTCAAACTTCATCCTTTGTTTGACCCGTCCAACTCTGAAATGGTTGAACGTAATTACCCAAATTTATGTTTGCGAAAATTCTTGTCATCTTTTAGTCATGACTCATATTCCGAGTCTTTTGACTTTCTATTTCGCGTTCCTGTTTCTCAGTCTACGCATGCGTTTAAATCCTTACCCACCAACCGGGTGTTTTACCGAAGTCGTTATTATTGCAACCCTTACGGTATGCATTATGACTTCGTTTCGCTTTTATATTCCTACTTCATTCTCAAATTTGGTGTTTTACAAAATCGGCCCGTTAAGAGTCATATTTGCATTCTCCGGGTTCGAGTGTAAGCACACCCCTCCCAATTGCATACCTTAATCCTTTTACATTAATCTTTGTCCCTTCACTCGGGCTCATCATCCTAATGTAATACGCTTCCGTCACCCGGCTGTGCGTTTACATTATTATCAAATATCTTGCTCATTTGATTCATTTGGGTACTTTTAAGTTAGTCCCATTCACCCCGCCCTTACTACATCGGATGTAAACGTGTCCTCCATAAGAAGTTCATGGTATCATATGCCACTACTTACTTGGCCAGAGTAAGCGATTAACACATGACACACATGACCTTTTTATAGTTTTCACATCACGCCCTATGTAAGTAACGCCTCTATTTGTTTCTCTTGGAAACAATATCCCGAATACATTTTCTATTCGGGTTTTTCCAAGTTTTTAATCTACATATGCAACTTTCAATTTCTACTTATTTGTTGCATATTACTATTTGTGCGATTATTTAAAATGTGCACCTGGTAACGTTTGCCCCGACGGGCGTTCCTTGCCATTAACCTTGTTCGCCGTCGTTACGCGATTTAGTCCTCGGTGAGCATGCTCCTCTTGTCATACTTCGGACCGTTCCATCATCATATCTACAATTCGTTTGACTCTCGTCGTCTCCAAACGCGAGTGTCCTTCAATTAAAACATTCACAAAAAATAGTAACGTCAACTTCAATAATCGCCCGTATTATAATACAAGGCTTTTTCTACTATACGCGTCAACGCGCGTATTTTCGTCAACTATTTCAATCATTTTAATTGGGGTAACGTGTATCACACGATAGCCCTGTGTGTTGTTTACAACACTTTAGCATGCTAAACTATTAGCATACATGTACTTACCGGATTTGTGATCAAGCCTCGAACCGAACACCAATCTTTATTAAGAGCATAAGGTTTAAGTCCAAGCATAGTTTTCCCCACCATACTTGAATCTCTTAAACCAAGGCTCGATACCAACTTGTAACACCCTTGTTATTATTTTAATGATTTTCGTATAAATAACGAAAATAAACATGTAATTACGATTAAGTATTCTTAGAAAATACGAGTAATCTAAAACTTTTACAATTTAAAAGTTTAGAACAAAATGTAATTAAGTTCGTCATTCAAAAGTGACGATAAAACAACGTGCGGAAGCTTGTATCTTGGTCGTGTTCGTGTTCGGTTCTTCAATGAGCTTGATCTTCCTCCGGGTACTCTTGATAAACACCTATGATCAAAACCAACTTAACGGTTAGTTTTGATATCTTAAATAATAGTATAAACAAATTCTAGTATCAAAACAATCGAAATAAAACAGATTTTCAGACTTTTGGTCTGTCGCGGGCCGCGACAGATCACTCAACATCTTACGCGGGCCGCGTGTAAGCCCCGCGTGTCGCGACATAATTAATGTCTCCCTCCGCGTGCCGCGGGGGAGACTGTTTTCCAGCAATTGCAGGTTGCAGACCTGCATTTCAGCCCAGCTCTATTTTTCTGAAATTCCAACTTCAAACGCTCATAACTTTCACATTACAAGTCCGTTTTGTGTGATTCTTTTTCCTACGCGTCTGTAATTTATTTCTCCATCTTTTGGAGTTAAAATCCGACATCCGGATTAACATAATTTCAGACTTTTAAGTCTTCGGCTTACCACCCTTTTTACCAAATATTGACCCGTTCATAATTTTAATCGCACCAACAAGTTTATTTGATCGTTAAACTCATGAAATTCATTCTTTCAATATCTCCTATTATATTAATCTCGAATCACGAGTTTCTTAAGTAATAAAATCCCTTTTTCGCTTAAATGCATATTTTGACCCGTTAAGGGTAGTTATGCATTTTAGTCTAGAACTTGTGCCTTTCTTTTGTCGCTACAAACGTTCCATATCTAATTAACTACAAGTATTCCATCACAACTATTTTGTGGTGGATTTATCATAATGAACCCCTTTTTCCCAAATTTTACCCATCGGTTGGTCATTTTACGCAAATGACCATTTTGAGCATTTGACCCGCGAGTGTGCATTCCTATGACCTTTATTCATGTCTAATGATTCCAAATTCTTTATGCAATTTCCTAAACGACCCCTATGAGTCGTTTGCCCAATATACCCTTCAAGGGTATTTTGGTCAACTTTAGTCCCTCACTTCACGACGAAGGACTTTCACTAAATATTTTGACCAAAAAGCTTAGTTATACGTACCTGGCTCGGGTCGAAGTATTGACCCGTTTACTTAACTTTTGCTTTAAATCTTTATAGTTAAAGCAACGCAAGCTTATGTTATTTCATGTGATTACAAAACTCAACAAGCAATTATCAAATGTTATTGTCAAATGGCGTTACCCACACCAATTGACCTATTTAATCAAGTTGACCATTTGTCCGTATGAGATGGTATTTAAGTACCATTCCATCCCCTTTAAACCTATCCCGGTTTTCCTTGTACTCGTTTTACTTAAAACCGTTTTTGTTTGTTCGTCACTACATGACTAATTTACCATTTTACCCCTTTGTCCATACTTATGATTTCTTACCATTTTCCCTTCGTTCCGACTCTCATTGAATCGTGTCGGAACATCCTATGCCAACCACTTAATAGTATTCATAGACTACACTTACAATCATGTCGTTTGTAAATAATGAAAAGAGGCGTAAGCTTTACTTACCTCGTATCCGAACTACGCTTTTCCTTTCCTTCTTGATTCGTTTGACCCGCTCCTCCATCAAGCTTCCACCTAGCTTGTTACGTGTCGAACTATCATCATCGTTTTCAAGGTGGTTAGTTTAATCATAATTTAATACGATTATTCCACCTTACACATTTCATATAAAAAATTACCATTTATCGTATTATAGGCCAGTTTGACTTTATAAAAGTCAAATGCCCATTAGTATACTAATTGCATATTCGAGTTCATCAACTAGTTTTAGCATTCTTTAATTACCCGGTAGGCGTTATCTTTAGACCACCGTTTTAACCAAAGTTCTAACCACGTTTATCACATTTAGAACTCTTTTTAATCACCTTTTGCATAATAGCCAAAACATCACAATTAGGTGTTTTAACTACAAAATTCTAGTTTCGAGCCTTCTTTGAGGCATTTCAACAAACACTTTAAGGGCAGAATTTTACATGTTTATTTATCAAGTCTCTAGCTTATCTCTTAGCCCTAATTTCACATAAATCAACCTTCTTACAAAGTTGTTAGCTTCTATAATTCTGAAGACACTTCACAATTGTCAAATTACACTAGAATATCACCCAATTTCCTAGTGTTTATTAAAATCTACATAACCCACTAATCACCTACAATGGTGATCACGGATTTTACTAAAATTTCACATGGTTTCAACTTGTATTTGTCTAGGGTTTGTCCCTAGACACTATAGTTGTTCCTAAATCATCATAAGACACACATGCAACCATGATTTTCAGATTTTCCCAATTTCATGAGAATTTCAAGATGAGAGTTTTCATCAAATTTTACATACCTTGTAATCCTCTTGTGATGAGGATCAATAATCTATGCTCGATTTTCGTTTTGGATCAGATTTGGACCTTCAATTTTGTTGATTTGTTGAAGTTAGGGTTTGAGCTCCCATGGAGCTTCTCTGGTCGCGTATGTACACACATATGTGTGTTTGTTGATTTTTTTTTATATAAGTGTTTTAATAAAACACTTTTCTAGTTGCCATGTTTAGTCCCTCAAGTTTAGAGATTCTTAAATGAAACTATAACTCATAGTTTATTGTTTAATTACCCATTACTAACTAGGTTTATTTTACCTAGTTAACTTAGTGGGTTCCGGGAGTTAAAAACCCGTTTTATTTTAAGTCCCGTTAAATCTCGGGCCTTTTATATACTTTGGTTTTCTCAAAGTATTTCTTATCCTTTTAAATAAATATTAAATTTATTTATTTAATTCCTAAAGTTTACCGGGTAAGTTTTACCACTAACTGTATTTTACCCGTCCTGTAGTATTAACGCGGTTTGATTTCCAAACCCGTTTTCGGGGTGTTACAAAAACGCATCATTTTCAAAAGATCCACAAGCACATTGAATCTCGAGACGCTGACAGATTTTGTAAAAAGATCCGCTGAATTAGCATCATTGTGGATCTGTTTGAGTTTAAACAATTCTCTGTCATAGCAATCTCGAATAAAGTGGACATTGATATCAATGTTCTTGGTTTTAGAGTGAAAGACAGTGTGAAAGACAGGGTTTTGTTAATCTGGACAGCGGCATCATTATCAAAATAAGTAGTAGAGTTTAGATAAATCAAACCGTAATCCTTGAGCTGGTGTTGTATCCAAAGAACCTGAGAGCAGTAGGCAGCAGATGCTGCGACGCACTTTGCTTCCGCTGCAAAAGTGAGCTGTTGCTTCTTGCACTGCCATGAGATGATACTGTTCCCCAAGAATTTGCATCCAGTCAATGTAGACTTGATATCCCTGTTTTGATGAACTTGTAAGCCTAGAAACGTTTTCACTTTTCTCAACGAGCGCATTTCGAACGTCTTTCTCATCATCCGAAAATACGAATGGCCTTTGGATGTGCCATCAATGCGTGTATCTTTCCAAGATCCGGACCTTCAACTTGTTCAAACCTTGAACTGCCAATCGTGCCTTGTTTCTCACGATTACGTCGGGTCATCTTGTATGATTCTGAACAGTCATGAGTTGATGCCCCCTGATTTTCTGTGGGATCGCACACCAGCAGCTTGAGATTGAGAAACTCTAGATAATGTACCAAAATGCTCCCCCTCACTTGATGTAGTAGCGATGTTGATCACTATAGAGGATCTACAATGCAATCTGAGGGAATTGCTCCCAGAAAAAGAGAAGTTCCTTGAGCATTTGAGGGTCCTGAGGAAACATCAGTGTTACAGACTACATCATCAGGGATAGCTATCGCAGGTTCAGAAACCGGCTTCTGAATCGGTCGAAGAACGAAATTGCGAGTCACTCTCGGTGAAGAAAACCTCCATTCTTATGTTGTGCAACTGTGATGTGCTCAACAGGTTGTCCTTCAGATCCTGGAATTAATTGACATTTGAAAAAGGGGAGAACTCCATTATAGACCGTGCTCTTCTTGGTGAAATTTCTGGATTCTCTTTTGCGAAGTCGACACATCCTCCGTCGAATACTTTTATGTCATTCAAGTGGGACATGTCTCCCATCATGTGCCTATAACAACCACTATCAATAAACCAAAGTCTAACGATAGCCCTCCATAGCTATTCCTGCACAATCAGTGGAATCAGTTAGACACTAGAACCCAGGCCATAGTGGACCTGAGTTGACCATCACTATCTGTGTATGAGACTTCGTGAAAGATCATCTGGCTCATAACATCGCTTGTGGTTTTTGGTGATGAAGTGGATGTTGATGGTTGCGAACACGGAGACTGGGATCCAACAGGAGTTTTAGGTTTCCAATCCCTAGTGTCTGAAACACTTTCATTTGATGAAAAGGATTTTGTCTTTTCTTGAAACATGTTTGTTTTTAAAAACTTTTGGTTTTCCTGTTTAGCAAGACTCCAGTCTCTGTCAGAAGGCCTTGCTTTGGGATGTCTATTTTTTATAAAATTTTAGTGCATGGCCTTCTGATGGTACGTGTTCCTAGAGTAGTAGTGACGATGAACATAATTTCTTGCGACGTGTCCCGGAATTCCACAGTTAAAACATGTCTGCCTTTTTGAGAAAAAGAGATCTAGTTCGGCTTGCGTTATTCTCGAGAACTGATCACATATTTTCCATTCATTTGACACTGAGTGCTTTGGAGTGTGCTTGTTCTTGGAGGAACCCGGCTCACAGCTACCAGCACAAGAGTAAGTATCCGCGACCTTACCCTTGAGCTTGGGTTCTGTTTGCTTGAGATTTAAGTTTTCCCTTTTTGCATTCTTTCTTTTCGGCCTTCTGTTTCTACGTGACTGCTTTCTTTTAGGGGGAACAGATTCAATTGACTCTGTTTTGTTAAGGTTACTTTTGGGATCGATAGATGAACTGTCTGTGGAAGTGAGTTTCACAGATCCCTTTTCCCTAGAGACCATGTTTTCAGGAGATTCTGCAGAGAAGGTTTCCATAATAATTTCTTCTATAGTTTCATCATCTGATTCAACTGTGGAATTAATTTCTATGAATTCCTTCTCCATAGGTTTCATGTTTCCATGGGTTTCTGCATAACTGGATTCTATGGATGTCTCTTCTTCAGCCCAATCAACCTCTGAGTTCTCGACATTAGATGATTCCAGTAAGTCAGATGATGAGTAGTCTATGTCTAAGACAGTTTGACTATCTTCTTTTGCAACGCTGCTAGATTCTGATTGTTCATCACAACCGAAATCCGTGGAAGATTTGAGCTCATTATTTGAGATTCCTGAATTCTCTGTTTGACTACCAAGATCGTCAGATGATCCCTGTTCAACAACAATTTCTTCATTTTCACAAACAAAATCTTCATATTTTTTATCATTGCAGGGAGCTTCTGATGTATTATTCGATGTTTCAGGCATACAATCACAATTTCCTGAATCATCAGAATTGATTTCTGAGTTACTTGAAACAGATGTCTCAGGTTCCTCAGTTAACACACCAGGCTCTCCTGTCAAAACATCTTCAACATTTTCAACATGGTCATTTTTATCACAAGCATAATCTAGAATGATAGCACCAGATTCATCAGTCTTAGTGGGAACACCCCAAGTCTCAGCAAACCAAGAAAAGGCACAATTCCAAGCATAAAGGCCATCTTTATCAGAAATAACATTATCAGCAACACGTTGATGTGATTCATCATACTCTATAGACTTCTCTTCTGTTCTTACTGACTCTGCACATGAACTAGAACAATTAGTATTTTCAACAGAATCAGAATTTTGTGAACTTTCCTTCATCTCTTCTGCGGATGTGTTAACTGGTTCTGTTTTTGTTTCAATTTCTGCTTCTATATTTTTTACTATTTCATTTTCGTGATTGGACTTATCTGCTGATTTGTTTTGAACATTATCATTTTTCACAAAATTCATTGGTTTTTTGAAATCAACATGTGGATTCCTTTTAAACTTAGATGGATCATATTCAACATAATCACTAGGTTTGCCATACATCATAGTGTCATAATTTTCCATTTCCTGCTCAGTGATTGTCAATCTGGAATAATTATGATTGTATGGTGGCGGAACCTGTTTATACTCTAAACCCTTTCCCTTGTTTTCTTGATAAGCAAGTTGCACATTACACAGATTTTGAACTGTGGTACTGGAAGTGTAAAACTTTTTGATGTTTAACTCGTTCTGTTTGTACTTTCCAGTGAGGTGCTCTAGCTCACCCTTCACAGAGTCACATTCAAGAGTTTTGACTGTGAGTCTATGTTTATAGTCGTGAACCCAACATTTCTGTTGATTCACGTCTCTGTGAAGTTGAGCTATGTCCTTTTTAAGTGCTTCAATCTTTTCATAGAGAATTTTATTATTCTCTCGAAGACTGATGTACTTTCCCATCACAGTGTTGTAATCGGTGATTAATGCTGAATTTTGAGATCTCAGCAAAGCAACTTTCTTTCTACAGTGCTCGGAACATAAAAGAGAATTTAACGTTTCCGAAAGTGATTTCGGTTCTTCAATTTGGGCCAATTCATCGGGATGAGATCCTGTCGATTGTGGGGCCTTCTTATCAGATGATGTAGCAGCCACGGGTGAAGATGAGGGAATCTGAGCAAACACCTTTTTTGTTTTAAATTTTATAACCCTTTTTCAATTTTTAAAAATTTTTCTAAATAAGTTTCAACCTTTTAAAATATAATAATTAATAATTTTTAATATATTAGGGTTAGGATCAAATACAAAGGATAAAATAAATAAGAAGGGTAAGAAGGATTCTAGTCCATTGATCTTAGATTTGGAGGGTTGAGATTAATTGTAGGGAAAAGAAGATAATAGAAGGGCATAAAGGGAATCATATATTTATGGATTTTCTCTCTCCACATGCAAGGCACATGCCAATTCCCCCATCGATTTAAAACGTCCATAACTTTTTCATACGACATTTTTTTAAAAAAAAAATTTCACCATAATAACGAGTGTTTTTTTATCTTTAATATGAGTACCATATTATCATATAAAAATAAAATAAAAAATTTCACTTTTACTGGGTTTTTTTTATTGCATTGTGTTAAAGGTTCAGGTAATTGTGTCTTTTAACTGGGTTTTGGTCAGTAGAGTTTCTATACATTGTGTTATTATCAAAACCTATAACACAATGTTAATTTGGGTTATATCCATTGTGTTTTTATAAGAACCTATAACACAATATATGACACAATGAAGATGGTGTTATATCTGGGTTTTCTATAAATTGTGTTATTAGTTCAGGTCATTGTGTTTAATATGTTATTCATTGTGTTTTAATATGTTGTCCATTGTGTTTTAATAATTTGTTCAATTTTTTTCATTATCTTTGTTCACTGTGTTTTAGTTTGTTGTGTATTGTGTTTTTAGTTTGTTTTTCATTGTGTCTTCATCTGCTCTCCATTGTGTCTTTTATCTGCTGTCATTAATTGTGTCTTTTATCTGTTGTCATCAATTGTGTTTTTATTTAGTCTGATACTTATTGTGTTATATGTTATTGCCATTGTGTTATACGTTATGGTCATTGTGTTTTAGTATGTTGTTCATTGTGTCTTTATCTGTTGTTATTGATTGTGTTTTTGATCTACTTTACATTGTGTTATTATCAAAACCTATAACACAATGTTAATTTGGGTTCTATCAACTGCGTTTTTATAAGAACCTATAACACAATATATGACACAATGAATATGGTGTTATATCTGGGTTTTCAATAAATTGTGTTATTAGTTCAGGTCATTGTGTTTAATATGTTATTCATTGTGTTTTAATATGTTATTCATTGTGTTTTAATAATTTGTTCAATTTTTTTCATTATCTTTTTTCATTGTGTTTTAGTTTGTTGTGTATTGTGTTTTTAGTTTGTTGTGTATTGTGTTTTTAGTTTGTTTTCCATTGTGTCTTCATTTGCTCTCCATTGTGTCTTCATTTGCTCTCCATTGTGTCTTTTATCTGTTGTAATTAATTGTGTCTTTTATCTGTTGTCATCAATTGAGTTTTTATTTAGTCTGATACTTATTGTGTTATATGTTATCGCCATTGTGTTATACGTTATGGTCATTGTGTTTTAGTATGTTGTTCATTGTGTCTTTATCTGTTGTTATTGATTGTGTTTTTGATCTACTTTACATTGTGTTTTACATCATGTCCATTGTGTAATATGCAACTGGGTTTTTGAATTTTTTTTGAAAAATATAACAATATGGTACTCATATTAAAGATAAAAAAACGCTCGATTTTATGGTATAATTTTTTTTAAAAACAAATGATGTATAAAAAAGTTACGGACGTTTAAAAATTGGGAGGGAAATAGCATGTGACTTGCATGTGCATATTCTCTTTCCTCTTGTAGACAAAATTACCCTTTACATTTAATTCCTCCTAGGACACTTGTCACTCTCTGGTGGCTTCTTACCCTTCTTATTTTTTAAAACTTTGTATTATAACTCAACCCATAAAACCTAATTTTAAAATTTAATTTTAAACTAAACTAATATTATAATTATATATATTTTTTAATTAAATTTTTTAATTAATATATATCAATGATTAGGTAATGATTACCCAATAATTATTATTAAATATTATTATTAATAAACCGTAAACGACAAATTGAAAGGTCGTTTCGTCTGTCTTCTACGTTAACTCAACCCCAAACCCTAAAATGAAAACCGTTCAGCCGACAACAGTCCAGCCAACAACGCCCCACTCATCCTTCATAACCTCGCGATCACAAGCCGGCCTGGCACACGATGGGCCCTTGGGTCCCGCCATTTGCGGGTGGGTCACTTCCGAATCAGTGGCTTTATCTAAGCTATTGTAACCTCCGGTAAAAGTGAATTAGAAACGTATTGTTGTTCATCGGCTTTTGTAGCCACTGATGTCTCAGGTCGATTGTCCGCGATATGAACCGTGTAATTCGTGTAATCCTCCGATGCCTCACCGGACTTATCAACCTCGTCTTTTGATGAGCTGACATAACGCCCACTTGCAGTCCGCCGAGCAAATTTTACTTTGATCAGATTGATCCGGTTTTGTCGATTATTGTTTCGTTTAGTGATTTAATCCAAAACAATTGGTTGGTTATTGTTGCTTTCTATAAATAGTAACTTAACAGAAACCTTTTAGGAACAAAATGAAGGGTTGAAAACATTTATCAACATTCAACAGTGTCTAAACTCTAAAACAAGTAACTGTTATTTTTAAAAGTTGACAGAATATTTTATACATCACATGTAATATAAAATGTATACATGCTTAAAGATTTGGGTTGTGCAAGTGCTGCACACCTCTCCATTCAGATTCCGGACCTATGGTCACTGGTTTGAGCAATGCGGCTTGACCGACGCATAGATATGAGTACTTGCCATATGGTTTGTGGCTCGAGCCGGGGCTGAAAATGTACAACTCATTAAAACCTTCTCTACCCACCCCCACCGAGTTCCTTTTACCCTGCAAGGTACAATGCTTATGAGTTTTTATGCTATTTTCAGATCCGGACCGGACCAGCCGGTCGAACCAGGAACTACCTACACAATCGGTCCGGTCGAGTAATCTTGAACCGCCTCCATTTGATCCGCCAAATTATCACCAACTGGTTAAATTGTCGACCAGACCGGTGGCAGAACCGTATTTTTAAGTATTATAACCTTCCAATATCTCCTGATTTATTTATAGGGGTGCAAATGAGCCAAGCTACTCGCGAGCTACTCGAGCTCGGTTCGTTAAAAATATCGAAACAAGCCGAGCTTAAACGACTCGAGCCTGAGCCTGAGCCCGAGCCCGAGCCTGAGCCTGAAAACAAGCTCATTTAGGAAACGAGCCCGAGCTTCACTTATTGAGCTCGAGCCCACTAATTATACAATTTTTAATTAATATCATAAATATATATCTAAATGATATTATGAAAAAATAACTAAATTATATATAAAATAATAATTACATCTAATATAAGTTAATTAATAAGTATTAAACGAGCCGAGCTTAAGGTTGAAAAACTATCTACTAGCCGAGCTCGAGCTTTAAAAAAAAGCTCGAATCGAGCTTAGCTCGAGCCTTCATAAATTAAATGAGCTCGAGCTCGGCTCGTTTCCACCCCTATTTATTTACTACTTCGTGCTCCATAATTCTTTTTTTTTAGTTCTAGGCTTCATATTTTGTTAACATTGCAAATCAACACTGAAAGATAAGGTTCCATTTATTATTTTTTATATTATTTACGACACCATCTGGTTTTTGAAACCGGTTCGATTGGTTTTAGGGTCCAATTATAAAACATGGCTTTTATTAGTACCAATTAAGTTGTTTTTACTATTGCTTTTTGAGTTGTACTTTCTATCTTAAGTATAGAAAAGCTAGGTATGATTTTAGAGAATTACCCTGTCCATGATGGTGAAATTTCTAGGAGCACTGGTGTAGATCATGCTCATTTTCTCAGTTAAATGCTTGTAGTTATCCTCTTCTTCACCTTCAATCTCTTCATCTTCTTGCCTGTTATTATCACTCAAACTATCTTGCTGGCTTCCAAGTCCCCATCCTGATAGAAGTTGTTTAAACCAACCCGACTCATTTCTGTCGAAATCCGGAGGAACGATGCTGAAGTTTGAGAAAATTGGTGGCTTGACAAAGTAATTGGAGCTCTCAAGCCCGATTGCATAGGCTGCTTCTGGCGTGCTTATCGCTAAGTGACCAATGATCGAGCCCATTAATTTGAGTGATGATGATCTTGAGTTGGTAATCACAACCTCTGAGCTTATGGCATCTTGTTGCAGTGTTACAATGTGTTTGAATTCAATTTTGTCTTCTGAATTGCTACTGATCAACTCAACCTAGTATATAATCAAATCAATTAACAACATAATATACTTGTACACTGGGGTAGCAATTCCTAACACGACTAGAACACTACACGAAAAAAAAAAAACAGGTTTTGGGTCGTCTGACACAACCAATGTATTAGACATGCCAACCTGATCACGACCCGTTTAATAAGTGAGGTGACATGTTAAACCATTTTAAGGGTTTTTACAAAAGTTAATAATTAGATTTTACATATGGAAAATGCTAAGTTATTAGGTATTATTTATATCCATAAGTAAACATATAACGGGTCAACCTGAAACACGATTTAAGTAGGCCCGACATGACACGTATATAAGTTGGGTTAAAATGAAAGAATATAGCCTGTCAACCAGCAAACCCGACACGATTAACACCCTATGTTGTACATAGTGTTTGGTAGATAACTAGATATACAAGGACGCTTTAAAACATACAAAAGTTTCAAGAGTTAACTGTCATTTTCATCCCTATAGTTTATCCAATTATGCCGGTCCAGACCAGATTTGAAACTTGTACCATTTCCGTCCCTCGTATTCTTGAAACATGTCAATTTAATCCAAAAAGTTAACGGTCGTTAACTTTGACAGTTAAATGAGGGGTAAAAAGGTAATTTCATTTTTTCTACTTTGTTTTATCCATATTACTTATATCTTAAAAACAAAGGTCGGTGGTGTTTGACACCGACCTAAACACACCCCTAAACTTTGAAAAGGAATCACTTTCACCCCCTAATACTCTGCCTTACTTGCTGCATGACATGGCTTTTGTTTTGGCATTTTTTCTAAAATAATATTTTAATTTTATGGGTAGATAGATGCTCACATTTGATTCTATTCTTTTTTTTTTTTTCTCAAAGATGATACTCACATTTGACTCTAGACTTACTAAACTAATTACTGAAACTATTTGATTCTATTCTTTTTTCTCAAAGACGATACTCACATTTGACTCTAGAGTTACTAAACTAATTATTTACACATAATTTTAAATTTATGTATTTAATATATTATAAAAACAAAGGTTGGTCCCTACAATTTCGAACTTGACACCCATACTTCTTATTCTTTAAGAAAGTAATATATTCACTTCTAACTTGACATCACAACGTGCGACACATTATTATACTTTTTTTATCTATGTCTAACCATGTTAATGTCTAAATTATTTTTAAGACTTTACATCGCTATCTAAATTACTTTTAAGGCTCTACAACACAACGAACGAGACATAATTTTGTTTATCTATGTATAATGACGTTAATGTCACAAACGTGTAATGTAATGTCATGTGCAAGTGCTACACATAACCTCATCATTGTAGCTGCAACGCTTATATAGGTTATACCGAGTTAGATCAGATACGTTAAAACACGCGTTTTTATACAGTTAACGCATCACATAACGTGTCGCCATATATAAATAGATGCGACGTCGCCGCCGCAACGCGCGGCTATGGCAACAATCTAGTTTATATCGTTTTAAAAACGTGTAAAAAATAGAAAAAGAAAATAAAAATAAAAATTACTTTTTTACCCCTCATTTAATGTCATGAACGGAAATGATACAAATTTCAAATTTGGTCCGGACCGGCGTAAACATATAACAGATTTACCTGAATAGACTCATCTGGACTCCCACCAACACTACGAAGATTCCACACACTCGGAGACCACAAAACCCCTCCGTTACCGTTACCGTCACCGTCACATTTAAAAGCTAACGAAACACCACCACGAACAACCGCACCACTACCGTCATCCGCCTCAGACACGGACGTATGCAGCAACTCTAATAACCCACCATGCCACATAGGCGCCTTGTATGACGTAATCAGTCCACTTGGCAGCATGAGAGTGGCGACGCTGCCGTTGTCCAATCCCATCCTGACGACACAGGTTTCGCCGAGGCGCGTGAAGGAGGCGCCATGGCCGCTGAACTCTGTTTGGAGATAGTCGACGTTGATTGGAGGGTATGGAATGGATGCGACACGTGGCGGTCGGAAGTTGTTGCTGTTTCTTGTGTGGGGGGTGGTGAATTTGGTGATGGGGTTTGGGTTTGTTGAAGGTTGGAGATGATGGATGAAGTTTGTTGAGAAGATGGAACAAGTGTAAACCATAGCCATTGTTTTTTTTTTTTTTTTTTAATTACTCCTTTACATTTATTGAGGAAAATCATTCATGAGATATTTTAGTTTTTATGGAATAAAAAATAACAAAATATTATGTTTGATTTTTTTTTTTTCATTCGGTCACCCACCATTTTAGAGGAAAATCCAGTGAAGGTCTACTCTGGTAAAACCATTTAGCAAATTGTACCAAGTGGGACTACAATCCATGACCATTGAAAGGTCATGGGGTTACCTCCTCCTAAACAAATTAATCTAGAACTTATTGGCATTATTTTTATTAGTTGATTGTATTTTGTTGTTAAAAGTTTTAATTGTTGTAAGTGATTTGGTTGGATGGATACAATCATACGAACATAAGGGTGAAGGGAGTGGTTACCTATTCCAAATATGTAATTCCTGATTCACCCAATCACACATTGTCATGTCAATTCACCTAAATAAGTACCTAATGCTCAAAAACGTTGGCGGTGGTTTACCTAATGGGGTTTAGGGAAACTATTTTTTTATTAAAAAAGGAAAAAATGTGTGATTGGTTGAGAAGGAATTGACCCCACCACACACCCATCTCTCCCCCTCTTCCCTCCCTCTCACCGAATCGGTGTAGGTTCGCCGAACAAGCAATGCAAAATCGGTAAACTTGTGGTTGGCGGTGGTTTACCGCGTCGGTAAAGTTGTTTACCGCCTGAGTTTGTCGACCACACTGTTCACCCTAAAACGATTAAGGTTATCAATTTGACATTTTTGTGCGGCTTACACACTTTTAATTGTTGTAAGTGCTTTGGTTGGATGGATACAATCATACGAACATAAAACGATTAGTTATGAGCACCGTTTCGAGGTAAGTTTTACATCAATAGACTCGTATCTTCGTTCTGATCCAAAGCCCTAATACGTCAATTTGAAATTCAGAAAAAAAACTTAACGGACCGTTAAGTTTTTTTAGCTGAGGATCGGTGGACGAAAAATAGGTGAAAGGTGGGACTAGCATGGGGAATATTCAAATGTGGGACTGACAACGGCCAATGACGTCTAGTTGGGATTATTACATACCAATTCCCCTTTATTTTATTATAAAGAAAGCTAACTTTTAACTCTATACATGTTTACTTAACCATATTGATTGTTTATTTTTACCATCGTTTATATTAAAGCCTGTATGGTCTATAATAACCTATCAATGTATCATGTAACAAATACATACTCTTGTCAGCACTCTTCTACGATCCTGCGGGAAAGCGCGGGTTCCATACTAGTTTAAAGACAAAAGATTACAACCCACAAAGCCCCACACCATCTTAGGGGCTGTTTGCTAGCATCTTAATGACCATTCAGATGCTACCTCTTAATGGTTTAAAACCTCTGAATGAATAAGAGGTAACCTCAAGTCTGAATGGTTAAGAGGTAACCTCTGAATGGTAAATCATCACATGTCACATTCTTCTACCTTCTCATTGGTAAAATTCTTAATGGTTCCATTAAGAGGTAGCCTCTTAATGACCATTCAGAGGCTACCAAACATCCCCTTAAACACTTTTAAAAGATAAATAAGAGTAAACTGTCATTTTGGTCCCTGAGGTTTGGCCAGTTTTGCTATTTTGGTCCAAATCTCAAACTTTTTGCATCTGGGTCCCTGTGGTTTTACTTTTATTGCCATTTTAGTCCAAAAGTGAAATTTTGCCAGATTCACCTAAATAAACCCTCCACTTTTGTCATTATCCACAAGGGTATTTTGGTCATTTATGTTTTATTATAAACTGATTATCACTTAAAATTAATAAAATTAAAATAGAGTAAACTAACAGTATAAAAGGCATCTCCTTCCCCAAATTCACCCTAACTCAAACCCTAATTTGTGTGCAGATCGAAAATGGTGGTGTGTTCCTGTGGAGGCGATATATACTAAACAAAGTCCTCGTATAAATCAAACCTGTTAGCTTTCATCTGTTGATTCTTGATTCAATTCAAAACCCTTTTCATTTTCCCAATTTCCAATTGGACCACTTTACTTAATAATTGTAGATGGAGCTGCCGTAGACCGGTTCTGTACCCTACGAAACCTCCGAAAACATCATTCTCCGATGGGACGCCACCGCTTCCGAAGACGCTAGACTCCGTATGATCTTCAACGGCGACCGTCAAGAGATCGATCTATACTTGCAGGCCGTCGATCGAATCCAGCTTTCCATGGAGTCAACCACCCTATCAGACGATGAAGGAGCCGCCGTCGTACAGTCAAAGAAAGTCAACAACACTATTCAGATTGCCATGGCCAGACTTGAAGACGAGTTTCGCAACATCCTCATCTCCCATGCTACTCCAATCGAGACTGAGTCCTTATCTGAGTCAACTCACCTCACTCCCCGATCCACTAACTCGTTCACCGAGTTTTCCGTACACAACGATTACAGCACCAGGGTTTTGTGTTGTCCAGGATGTTCGCAATTGGGTATCGGCTCCACATGAACACACCACCATTTTCGATCTGCACACAAATTAGGGTTTCAGTTAGGGTGAATTTAGGGAAGGAGATGCCTTTTATACTGTCAGTTTACTCTATTTTAATTTTATTAATTTTAAGTGATAATCAGTTTATAATAAAACATAAATGACCAAAATACCCCTGTGGATAATGACAAAAGTGGAGGGTTTATTTAGGTGAATCTGGAAAAATTTCACTTTTGGACTAAAATGGTAATAAAAGTGAAACCACAGGGACCCAGATGCAAAAAGTTTGAGATTTGGACCAAAATGGCCAAACCTCAGAGACCAAAATGGCACTTTACTCGATAAATAATGATAATAAAACATAATTTCAGGTTTATTAAAGGCCCATCATCTTCATCCCTTCCCAAATCCAAATTTCCAAACCTATAGGCAAAGATTTCACATTTCCACTTAATCTTCAGCCCTTCCAATCTTCCATGTTGCTTCTAACTTTCTAACCATTGCAGCCCAGTTACAAAGCCCAACACTGGCCCATACGGTCATATGCTTGAGTTCAGTTCAGGACATCACGGGAAAGGAGTCGCTCGGGATTTTTTTGTCGGACCTTGTGTTATGGACTGAAACCATTGCAAGGTATGAGACTTGTACCATATTGGTTGTATGGGCAACTAATATAGGGTTTATATACCAAATGGACTCTCTCACCTACCAGACTAGTCTTTTGGGTTGCGTTCTCTTGTTTGGTATGTAACATTGGTATCATAGCCAGAACTCGGAGTGGTGGCCTGAAAAGAACCAGCCATGACCAACGAGGCTCGGAGTGGTGGCCTGGAAAGAGCCAGTCGTGACCAATGAGGATGTTGGCCCTTAAGGAGGGTCAATTGTTATGGACCAAAACCTTTGCAAGGTATGACACTTGTACCACATCGGTTGTATGTGCAATTGATGTGGGGTTTATATACCAAATGGGCTTTCTCACCCACCATACTAGTCTTTTGGGTTGAGTTATCTTGTTTGGTATGTAACATACAAGACATGGGGCGGTGTTTTCGTGTCTTACCACTGGGGGCCGAACTATACGGGAGATCAACTCCATCCCCTCTGGTACCGGTCTATATGAGAACGAAGGTGTGCTCAGTTCGCACAAATTTAATTTTTTTTAATTTGTTTGGCTTGTAAAAATGTTGTGATTGGAATATCAATTTCATTCTTATTAATATACCGGTTTGGATATAAGACGAGGTTATTTTGATCTTTTATGTGTTATTGATTTTAAGACGGTTAAACCCCGTTTAAAGCAAATACCTAACCTCGTCTAATGCTTCGTTTTGTGGTTGTGATTGTGTTTTGTATGAAATAAATTTGAATTTACTCTCTCAACAATCCGTCCAAAATATGAAAATTGTCAAATTAAGTACATGGGTTTTTCAACAACTCATCGGCTGTGAGAAACCTTTTATGATTTTGAAAAGAGTAAACTGCAATTTTACCCCCTGAGGTTAGGGGTCATAGGCACCCTTACCCCCTAAGGAAATAATTGCAATTTTACCCCCCCACTGTTCACTGTTATGTCGCAACCTTGCCCCCCGGCCTCAAATTTGTTGACTAATCTGTTGACTATAACTTGAAATGACCAAACTACCCTTCCATGTCATCTCTTATTACATTCACTACCACTCTGTTAATCATCATCTTTTCAACTCTCCTTCACCTCTCTCTCTCTCTCTTCTTTCTCTCTCTAGGTTTTAGGATTCGCCAGCGATACGCTTCTCCGGCAGGCATGGCGAATGACCCGCCGGAGGGCTACGGTGACGACTTTCTCGAACAAATTCTCGCGATTCCGTCGTACAACATCACCAGATGCTTACCTGTTAATACCGCTGATTCTACTGGCTCTGAAACAGTTTCCGTTCATCATCAACAACAACCGCAACAACAACTGCAACCGCAACAGTTTACGTTAGGTTTAAGTTTAGATAACGGCCGTGAAACAATCGGAGGAGCGTTTGCAGGACAGCAACTGCAGCAACAGCGTGTAAGTTGTTGTTGTTGTTAACCTAATTAGGTTTTTGAATCGTGTTATGTTCATGATTGTGAATTGTAATGGAGTTAATTTTGTTTTGTTGCTGTGCAGGAGAGAGGAGGAAGTATGAATATGAGTGGTTTGTTTCCTCAGTTTGAGAATTTGCAGTCACACTCGCTGTTACACACTGTTCCACAGGTTCATAATCATTCATTTTGTGTCTATTGTTGATTATTTGATGTGGATAGTGTATAAAGTCTATTGAATGCCCCCTCTATTGACCTGTGACCAAATTAGAAATTGTTGCAAATTGATCATGATTCATATGAATTGTTTTGTTTGTATCTTAAGTTTTGGTTCGAAGTGAATGGTATAATGTTTGTGATGTGGTTATAGGTCTTTGGCCTCTAGTACTCTCCCTCTGACAGTGTTGGATACATTTGAATGCTTATTTTATGTTCATGCATTCTTGTATAATGATAGGGTTTTCAAGGGCAACCAACTAGCAGTACAACAGTGACCGTAACATAGTCACCGGAAAACCTGTCATCAACACCGGAGATGAGTGGTCGGAGAAGATGACCGGTGTTGATGGAAGTTGCTACGGAGGATGTTAAGATTGCTTAATTTATTATGATAAACATGTGCAAGATTGCATAATTAGTGACAAAACACTAAAAAATGGTTGAGGGTGGTAGCTGGAGGTGGCAGTGGTGGTTGTGGTGGTGAATGGAGGTGGCAGTGGTGGCAGGGGGTAATATCACAGAGTGCACAAAACACAGGGGGTAATATGAAAGGGCATTATAGTCATTTCAAGTTATAGTCAACAGATTAGTCAACAAATTTGAGGTCGGGGGGTAAGGTTGCGACATAACAGTGAACAGTGGGGGTAAAATTGCAATTATTTCCTTAGGGGGATAGACATGCCAATGACCCCTAACCTCAGGGGGTAAAATTGCAGTTTACTCTTTTGAAAACTAACTTGTACATTGTAGCCCAACCTATTAACTCCTTATCAAACTAATGACACTTTTGGTTTCTGGTGGGTAGAGTCAGAATTTTTAAAGTAGTGAAGTCATTAAAAATACCTTCCTCTAATACAATGTGTTTAGTTTAAATTAAGATGATAGAAGGATAGATGCTATAGATATTTCCATATTGTCTCTATATATTAATTTTCAACATTGCAATGAACAGTAGGTATTTTGTCCTTTAAATGTTTTGTCTTTATATTTTTTTAAATTAAACTTTAGTGTTTTTTATTTTAATTGTTTAATAAAATTTTGTTTTTGATAATTTGACCATAAAAGTTAAACAAGTTTAGTTTTTTGTTAGTTTTTATTTTACACTATCAGTGGAGGAGTAGCGTCGTGGTGCCTCTATACAAGAATAAAGGAGATGCTCAATGTTGTGAGAACTACAGAGGAATCAAACTGCTAAGTCACACTATGAAGCTCTGGGAGAGGGTAATTGGAAGCTCTGGGAGAGGGTAATTGAAACTAGAATTAGAAGAGAAACTCAGGTTTCAGTAAACCAATTTGGATTCATGAAAGGGAGGTCAACTACAGAAGCGATACATATTCTAAGGAGGTTGATGGAAAAATATAAAGCGAAGAAGCAAGATTTACATATGGTGTTTATCGACCTGGAAAAGGCATATGACACTGTCCCACGACAACTGATTTGGGATAGTTTGGAGAGTCGAGGGCTACCGGGGAAATATATAGACATAATTAAGGATACATACGATAGAACGGAAACTAGTGTCCGTGCACCTGTAGGAGATACTAACTTCTTTCCTGTGGAGGTTGGACTCCACCAGGGGTCTGCGTTGAGCCCTTTTCTTTTTGCGGTTGTCTTGGATGAGTTGTCCAAGTTGATTCAGAAGACAGTTCCGTGGTGCATGCTTTTTGCAGACGATATTGTGTTGATTGCAGAGACTAAACAGTGCCTGAACGCGAGGGTAGAGGAGTGGCGAGTAGCCTTAGAGGGCAAGGGCCTAAGGATTAGTCTATCTAAGACTGAGTATCTACATTGTGATTTCAGTGGGGTAGCCGATGACGTTGACACCCAAATCATCATTGAGGATCAACTGGTCCCGCAGGTAACTAGATTTAAGTATCTGGGGTCGTTTGTACAAAGAGATGGTGACATAGATAGTGATGTAACCCATCGCATACAGGCTGGCTGGTGTAGATGGAGGGCAGCCAGTGGGGTATTATGCGATAGGAGGTTCCCAACTAAATTAAAGGGGAAATTTTACAGGGTAGCAGTCAGGCCCGCTATGCTATATGGAACAGACTGTTGGGCTATCAAGAAGACACATGCGCGCAAGATGGAGGTAGTAGAGATGAGGATGCTGAGGTGGATGTGTGGACACACGAGGTTAGATCGGATAAGAAATGAGGTTTTTAGGGAAAGATTAGGAGTGGCTAGTATATCGGAGAAGATTAATGAGGGGAGATTGAGATGGTTTGGGCATGTGAAGCGGAGGGAAACGACGACACCAGTTAGAGTAGTGGAAACTCTTACTGTCGAGGGGAGGAGATGAAGAGGCAGACCCAAACTGACATGGGATGAGCAGATTAGGCATGATTTAGTAGAGTTGCATCTTTCTGAGGACATGGTCCAAGATAGGACTTCGTGGAGGCGTAGGATTAGGGTTAAGGACTTCTAGAAGATATTGCAGTAAGGTCTTAGGTGTATTTTAAGGAGGTAGGTTTTGCTTACTTTTTAAGGGACTTTTCCGGTGATTGCCTTCTTGTGTTTATGCCCAATTGATGTTGTATGCATGCTATTATACATGATTTAAATTATATTGTGTCACTCGGATCAATTTCTTGGTATGGGGGACTCCTTATTTCTATATTCTTTGACTTGGTGTGTTGGTTTGTTGTTCGTTTTCAAGCTGAGGGTCTCTCTGGAAACAGCCTCTCTACCCCTATGGATAGAGGCAAGGCCTGTCTACATCCCACCCTCCCCAGACCCTATAAGTAGCTTTGCTATTTGTGGGATTTACTGGGTATGGTTGTTGTTGTTGTTGTTTTCATGATTTTGTTGTCATTCGGTAGCTACTTAGTATAATACGGTGTTTGGTGGTCATGATTGTTCCCTCAGGTTTCTTTACCCCCTAAGCTTTCTAATATATGTCGTTATAATTTCGACTCCGTCTACCTTTTATGTCACGTGAGTCACCTGGGGTTAAAAATTTGTTTTTTTGTTTTACAATTTTTCATGGTTTTGATCGTCGTTCGGTTGCTACTTAGCACGGTTTTACGCATCCGACCCCGTAACGCTGGTAGCGCAATTTTACGACCCCTACCCCGCAACGCGGGGACTTAAAACTAGTTGTTTTCAATTTCAAGATTGTTAGTTTATATAATTGTTTAAAAGACTGCCATAGAAGAAAAATGGCGATAAAAATGCATAAATTCGACAGCCATTTGGCATCCCATGTAATTAATAATTCAACCCCATGGCTTTTTACAATTTTTTTTTCACTTTTTGCTCTTCTCCTCTCTCATAGTAACTACCATTACAACACCAAATTCATGAATTATCTTCTCACACATCACAACAGACCCTTGGCATAATCAATTGAAACGCCCCATCATCAATTGAAATAGGGCAACCATTGCACATTGAAGGCATTAAAGCATCCTCGCTTCATCTTCCCATAACCCACTGTTTCCATTCCTTCCCCTCTCCCCTCCAGGACCATACAAATCCCATAACAACTTGGAACCCTAGCAAAATTCAATTCACGCTATCTCAATCTTACTTTTCTCTCTCGATCTGGAACCCTAGCTTCTTTCCATAGCTCTCCAATCGGACAACGAAGAACCGAAGATGTAGAACAAATCGAAGGTGAACAAACAAATGGTGAAGGTCCTTAACAACAGTATCGATTCCTAGGTTTCATATGACCGTCATCTGCCGGTCTTCCCCACCTATGCAACAAACCATCTCCCAACTCAAACACAACCCCCAAATTCAACCAAATCAACAGCCCCATCGTGGTTCCTTTACTGTTTCTCTTCCGTCAAAACCTATTCACCTTACTCTCCTTCAAATTGATCCGATTGTTAACAGACCTAAGTTTAAAACACGTCGGCGATCCGCCAGTCAGTCAACCTCATTTACGACTTTTGGGAGCGCTTCTTTTAGTTTAAAACACGTCGCATTATATGATTTTTTTGTTTTTACCTTACGATTGTTTCTGGCTTAGCATTTGGTGTTATAGGTCCGAATGTATACGTTTGTGAGTTGTGGTTGTTTGGTATCTTCTTCCTCATGTGCGTTTCGAGCGACTTCTCTTTTACCCCCAAAAGTCTTATGTCTTCTATGTGTAAGTTTGCATAATTTTTAGTGTGCTATGTGATTTTCTTTTGTATACAAATTGTTTTGTTATTGTTGAGATTAGCTAGCTTCTATATAAGAATGGAAGGTATGGGGGTCGGCCCTGCCCCGGCGAGCCCCGGCACTGCACCCCCACACCGCCCCCTCCCCTCCGTCCCGTCCTCTCCGTCGCCCACAAGACGCTCGCGACGGGCCCATTGGTTTGAAAGATAGCCGTTGACAACGGTTATATTTAAAAAACAAAGATTTTTTTACTTTAAATAATCACCCCACCTCTTCCATTTTTTTAAGTTACTTTATCCAAATCTCCCAACTTCTCCCTTCTCTCATCCATTTTATAAAAAAATCTCCATCTTTTTATAAAAAAAATCATGAATCCGTTCAACCCAAACAATCCCAACCCGAACAATCCCAACCCAAACCCGAATCAAGCTAACTTTTTTTCGACGCCCGGTTACACTCCGACTATCGATTCTTCATGGTGTCTCCGCAATTTACCTTTCCGGGTTTCCAACAATCACCCAACGTGTTCAAACAAATGTCTCAACTCCAACAAATGCAACATTACCAAGCACTCCAACAAATGATTCTACGCAACTCGTTTGAATCTCAAGCGCAATTCGAATCGCAACCGCCTTATAAATGTTGTGCGGCCCCATCCTCCACCCCCTTATAAATGCTTGGAGGGTCATCCCATATGGGATGGGGATGGGGATGGGGATGGGGATGTGACGTCCTAAGTGACGGCCCATCCCTTTAAGGATGCCCCTCACCATACCCACTAGCCTAAGGCCACATTAACCATATTTGTTGACTATCATTGCAAATTCAGGCGCCCATGACAACTTTGTCAACTTTTTTAATTAAGAGAGGATGGTAGTTAAATTATAAGACTGAAGGGTGTGTGTGGGTAGGGGCAATGTTGTAGAAGGCGTTAGGCGCTAGTCGGGCGGTTGTGACAACCGGTAATTTACGGCTCCTAATTACGTGATTAATAGGTGATTAATGCGATAATAATTAGTGTTTACAGCGCAAATTGACTTAATTAGGCCTTTGGAGTGCCCAGGAACGTTTATTCTATTATACAGTGCGCGTGTGGTGATTTACGGGAAACCTGCCGAATATTACGCGACAACGGACTAAAACCATGCGAAAAACTGACGACACTGACAAATATGGATGTTACGCGAATATTTTTATGTTTATGGAGTTTGGATTGCGATATCGGGTCTCGTAGGAATTACGGGCCACTTACACATGAAATGGGCTTGTGGGCCCTAGGCCCAAGCCCAAAACCCACAAGCCTAAACCCGCACATAACATACAAGATCTCTATGCAATACTTATAAAATCTTACAAAATATTTACAAGAGATTTCCAAAATCTCTAGAGAATCCTTTCAAGATTTCACAAGATATTCAAAATCTAAACTAATCTCTACAAGAGATCTTATTCCCAAGGTTAAAACAAGTAACCTGGTTGCAATTTAAATACATAAAGGATTTTAGAGACCTTCCTCTCTATTAATACGGAGAACCTGATCTCTCCTCCTCATCTCCAAATAAAACCACAAACAAAAAAAATATGAGAATCAGGTACCCATTTCTCTCCCTCTCGATTACCTACATACCCACACAACACATACACCTTCAAACCAAATTTCCTTTTCAAATCCATACACAAACAACTACACAAAACTTGATCAACTCCCAATCCCAACCGATTACCCCTGTCTTCTCTCTCGTGCTCGATGAAGACCGACCAGCCACCATCACTGGTGGCGGCTCGTGGTGGCGTGTAGCGGCTGTGAAACAGAGGAGGGAGAGAGAGTATTCGAGAGAGAGGGGGCCGTAGATAGGAGCGGCACCGCCGCTCACGGCGGCGGCGGCGGATCGAGCAGCGGCGCACGGTGGTGCATCCGATGAGATAGAGACCGAGAGAGAAAGAGAGATTGGAGCCACGGACCGGCGGTCGGAGCCACGGACCGGCGGTCAGAGCCTCGGACCAGCGGTCTTCGTCACTATCCGACGAGTTCTGGTAAGATATTGATCTTGTTCCCCGATTCTTTTCAATGGAGATGATGCTGATGATGTCCAGTTTGTTCAAGTTTCGTTCAAATATTCAAATCAAGTTCAGGTTGTGTTTTGGCTCAGACAGGGTGAAGATTCGAGATGTGTTTTTGGCTCGAGTCTCGGTTCATTCAGGTTCAGTCAACCCAGTCAACACGACGGGTTGACTAGTCAACGCAAGTCAGCAATTCGGGTCAACGAGACAGTTTGGACTCGGGTCAAACCGAGTCGACTCGGTCAACACCCGAGCCAACTTGGGTCAACAACAGGTCAGTCGCGGTCAACAAGTCAAACCGAGTCAACCCAGTGACTCGGTCAACTCAGCTGGTCAAACTGTGGGTCAACTCAGTCGACGAAAGCAGCGCGAATGTTTTGGTAAAAATTTTAGCGTCGCGATTAATATTTACATTGTTTTTATTTAACGAGCTCGAACCGAACGATTAAAGTATAGTTTATGTTTCGATATATTTAACAAATTTCATAGTTTATGTTTTTATTTAACGAGCTCAAAATGACAACTTGTGTTGTCGGGGCATCCAAAAACAGAGGAAACTCTGTCCGTTTTTTTTTCGAGAAAACCCGTAAAATAAAACGAGTTTTATTATGAAAACGTGCTTTTCTTGTAAAACGGCAACTATTGTTATAAAGCGACTTTTACGAGATACAAATATAAAGTTTCCTTCGACAACAACTTACAACTTACGAAAACAACGATTCGGAAAATATTTACAACGACAAACATAGTTGTTTTGAACTTCGGAAATTCGACGAATTCGTTTTATAAAAATAAATATAGTTTTATATTTATTTCAAACTTCAAACAACTCGATGATACTTTCGCAAAATAAATATAACTTTTTATATTTATTACAAACACCGAAACGGCGTATACGTATATTATGGCAAGTATATCCGAGACGCAATATACATAATACAAGTTTATTATATATTACTATATACACAACGACTTCTCGGGGCGACAAAGTATAACTTAATCATTTTTCTTAAGTTAACAATTTACCGTCAAAATCGTTTAGTTAACGATTTGGTAGAGCTCGGTAACACGAAGATTAGTTACCGCGTTAATTAGAAACTTATAAGATATTTCGTGTTAGGAATATTGTAGAATGCACGCTAGCAAGTCAAGTCTTGGAAACGGCATCACGAAGTCGTATATAGCTAGCTTTGCACAGGAAAAATTCAGGTGAGTTCATAACCCCACTTTTTACGGTTTTACATTTTTCTAAATGTTTTCGGGGTGGAAAGACATGCACTTTTTGCAAAGCATACAAGAATTACATATTCATAAACCATTTTACAAGCAAGTTTTAACAGACACAAATGGTTTACGAAAAGCTTATGTTTTGTACCGGTTTTTCAAACAAGCGTATTTTTCGAAATATGCATACACACAAATTCTAGTTTTCTAAACTACGAGAAAATACAAATACAAGAGTATACAAACACATGAGAATCGATACTTGACATAAAGAATACAAGAACTGAAAATTGATACTTGATATGATGAATACAAAAACAAGAAGCGCCCTTGGTGATAACTAGTACCAAGTAGGATGCGTTTGAGGAATGATACGAGAAATAGTGTCACGAATAGGGTACCATAAGCACCATTAATCGTGTACATACTTAGACCGCAGAACAAAAGGTTAGATCTAACGGGTGTCAGGGCAGCCCCACTCTTGGTGACAACTAGAACCAAGTAGTGTTTTTGTGTCTCAGTCGTGAATCGACTATAGAAAAATGCCTATGGTTTGGTGACTTCCTATGTCGTGTCACATGTTAATGGCCTTGCAACCCATTAACAACAAGATACATACAGAATACTTGATTTATATAAGAAAACATGATACATACAAGAATACGTGATTTATACAAGAATACATGATACATACAGAAATACTTGAATTATACAAGATACATACCATGTTTTCATACAAAGTTTCTGTATAACTTGACAAGAAAATGATTTTAAATTCGTTTTCTCAACAATACTTCAAAAACCGGTTATTCAAAAAGATTTATTTCAAATCTTTTACAAACAAACTATGAACTCGCTCAACTTTATGTTGATTTTTCGCATGTTTCTTTCTCAGGTTACTTTTCAAACAATGGAACGGTTGGAATAGGAGAACCATGAAGAGTCGAGTACTTAGTGGCGTTCATTTTCTAAAAGAATTAGCTTATTTGCTTCCGCTGTGCAATGAAGATACCAGTCCAGTCACGCCAATGCTCTGATATTTTGGGGTGTGACAGCGGTGAGGTACCGCCTAGGGATTAATCGGGATTAATAGGGATTAATCGGATTGGACTTTTTAAGTATAATTTTACAATTTTTTTATATATATAGATAACTTTATACTTTTTATTAATAAATTTACAAGTTTAGGAGATAACTTTATACTTTTTATTAATAAGGAAGCATATGTAAACTAGTGAAAGATAGAGGGGGTTAAATGTTAAAATACCTAAAATTAAATGTTAAAATAAGTTTATAAGTAATATTTGGGCTGTAAAACAATGGGCCAGATTCAAAAATGGGTTAAATTTTGTGTTTAATGGGCTGTAAAACATGGACCGATTAGTTCGATTTTGATTGCCTGGGACCGATTTTGACCGCCTAAGACCGATTTTGACCATATCCGCCTAATTGGACCGACTAGCTAAAAATTAGTCAGTAACTCACCGCCTAACGCCTAGGCACCGATTAATCGGCCGCCTAGGCCGATTTCTGCAACATTGGGTAGGGGGATGGATTGGCTTATCAATCTTCATCTAGGATCATTAAGGGGAGGCGGGGTGGTCCGTGATGGCCACCCCATCACGCGTGAAAAAAAAGAACACCGCCGCCTAGTTTATAACGCGTGGAAACCTTAACGCGTTGTGTATATCACGCGTTGAAATTGGAACGAATTTGAACGTTGCACATTTTTCGACCGTTGAATAACGGTAAGTTTATTAAAAAAAACCTTTAAACCTTTTATATATATCTCCATTTTAAACCATTTCACACACACCAAAACATAAACCCATTTCACACAATCTACATCTTTCTCAAATGGAGTTCCCTACGGATTCGATGTTTCCGATGTCTAGCGATAGCGATACCGAGTCGTCTTCCGACAATGAGACGCTAAAATATTGTGTCGGTGTATAACGAACTTGATACTAGTTCGTCCCGCCCAAAGAAGAAGATGGTAGACCGTGATCGTATACGTGCCAACGAAGTGTTAATGAACGATTATTTTGTGGAGAATCCGATCTACAATGCCGAAACGTTTAGAGATCGGTTTCGTTTACCCAAAGAATTATTTTTAAAGATTGTTGGAGACATCGAAGCAAGTGAGGAATGGTTTCAAGAACGTTACGATGCGAGGGGCAAACCAAGTTTCACGCCGATACAAAAATGCACGTCCGCCATTCGCCAACTAGCGACAAGTAACCCTCCCGATCAATATGATGAATACCTAGCTATGGCGGCCAGAACTTCACGTGAATGTTTGCAATTTTTTTGCAACGCGATCATTAAGTTGTATGGTAAAGAGTTTTTACGTAAACCGACGAGCCACGGCATCTCACGTATTTACGCCGCACATGAGGCTAGATGGCATTTTCCCGGGATGCTCGGTAGCATCGATTGTACACATATCGAGTGGAAAAATTATCCAAGAGAGTTGCGAGGGGCGTATGTTAGGGGTGACATCAAAAGACCAACCATCATACTAGAAGCGGTGGCGTCGAATGATTTATGGATTTGGCATTCGTATTTCGGTGTTCCAGGTTCAAACAACGACATCAATGTGTTGCACACGTCGTCGTTGTTTCAAACCGTAACGGATGGTACCGCACCTTCCTTTCCTTTCTATGTTAACTAACGACATTACAAACGAGGCTTTTTTCTTGTGGATGGTATCTACCCGTCATGGTCTGTTTTTGTGAAAGCTCCCTCATTTCCTATCGAGGCTAAAGAAATCGTATTAAAAAAATTGCAAGAATTGGCAAGAAAAGATGTTGATAGGGCATTTGGTGTTTTAAAGGGTAGATGGGGTATACTACACCGACCGGTTCGTGCGATGAACAAGAAAACAATACATAGCATAGTGTATGCATGTATCATATTGCACAATATGATAATCAAATAAGACGGACGTGCAATATCCCCGGATTGGGTGCCGGATCCTCCTACACAAGTTCAAGTTCCACAAAATATCCAACAAGAATTGCGTAATGAAGAAACTCACTTTCGGTTGAGATACGATTTAATCGAATTAGTAGATTCTCTAGGTTTGGAGTTTCATGAGTCGGACGAGGAGTAGTTTTTTTTTTTTTTTAAATTGTAGCCTAAAATATTTCTAGTATGTTAAATTGAACTAGTATGTTTTAATTTTAAGGAAATTGGTTTTTAATAAACCAACCTTTGCCCCATTGGTAATTAATAATCCTACCTACAGAATTGGTAATTAATAATCCTACGTTTCAATATGTTGGTACTCAATAGACCTCCGTTAGTTTTTTTTAACTGAAGTTAGTTTTTAAGTTTTATTTGTTACACAAACAGTCCCTGTAGTTATAATTTACTAGTTTTAAGTTTTATTTATTACACAAACAGTCCCTGTATTTATAAAAAAATCATAAAAATAAAAAAAAAATCTAAAAAATCAAAAAAATTCAAAAAAATCATAAAAATTCTAAAAAAATCAAAAAAATTCTAAAAAAATCAAAAAATTCAAAAAAATCATAAAAATTCAAAAAAAGTCAAAAAAATCATAAAAAATCATAAAAAGTCATAAAAATTCAAAAAATTCAAAAAATTCAAAAAAAGCAAACGTTTCGACCCGTACCGTTTCGACCCGTACCGTTTCGACCCGTACCGTTTCGACCCGTACCGTTTCGACGCGTACCGTTTCGACCCGGACCGTTTTCGACCCGGACCGTTTCAAAAACGGTGGTGGTGGTGGTGGTGGTGGCGGTGCTGTGGTGGTGGCGGTGGTGGTGGCGGCGGTGCGGTGGTGGTGGTGGTGGCGGTGGTGGTAGTGGCGGTGCTGTGGTGGCGGTGGTGGTGGTGGCGGTGGTGGTGGTGGCGGTGGTGGTGGTGGTGGCGGTGGTGGCGGCGGTGCGGTGGTGGTGGTGGCGGTGGTGGTGGTGGTGGCGGTGGTGGCGGCGGTGCGGTGGTGGTGGTGGCGGTGGTGGAGGTGGTGGTGGTACGGTTCGAAACGGTGCGCGTCGAAACGTTTGCTTTTTTTGAATTTTTATGACTTTTTTTTGATTTTTTATGATTTTTTTGATTTTTTTGAATTTTTTTTATTTTTTTGAATTTTTTTGATTTTTTTAGAATTTTTTTGATTTTTTTAGAATTTTTATGATTTTTTTGAATTTTTTTGTTTTTTAGATTTTTTTTTATTTTTATGATTTTTTTTATAACTACAGGGACTGTTTGTGTAATAAATAAAACTTAAAACTAGTAAATTATAACTACAGGGACTGTTTGTGTAACAAATAAAACTTAAAAACTAACTTCAGTTAAAAAAAACTAACAGAGGTCTATTGAGTACCAACATATTGAAACGTAGGATTATTAATTACCAAATCTGTAGGTAGGATTATTAATTACCAATGGGGCAAAGGTTGGTTTATTAAAAACCAATTTTCCTAATTTTAATGAAATTTATAATTTTAGTGTTTTATTGTTAATTTCTAATTTAAAATAAAAAATTAAAAAAATTTGTGAGTGATGGAATTCTATCACTAGTGATGACCACCGACACTACAATTCTATCACTAGTGATAGAATAGTGGGTGATGACATGTAGGGCTGTAAACGAACCGAACGAACACGAACAAGGCCTTGTTCGTGTTCGTTCGTTAAGGAAATAAATGTGTTCACGAACGGTTCATGAACACTTACCGAACGAGATTTTATGTTCGTGTTCGTTCATTAAGGAAATGAGCGTGTTCGCGAACGGTTCACGAACACAAATAAATTTGGCGAACGAGACGAAGGATAAAGATAGATGGCCCAGAGAGCAGCACTCGAACTTGAATCCCTTATTGTGGAATGGAGGTCGATCGTATTCGCCGATGTAAATAATGAGAAATGAAATGGAAATGATGCATAAAAAAGGTGAAAGTGGGTTTCCTAGTTTAATTGTTAGGGTAATGAAATAAATAAAAGTTTAATAATATAAAAAGTACAAATAAAATATAAGAAAGTACAAAGATCTTCAATTAAAACACAAACATACAAAGATAAACGAACGCAAATCAACGAATGTTCACGAACACGTCCACGAACACCTTACCGAACGTTCACGAACAGAATCGAACGAACGAGACCTCTGTTCATGTTCGTTCATTTAACTAATCGAACGAAATTTCTTGTTCATGTTCGTTCGTTTATTAAACGAACGAACATAAACGAACTTCCCGCCGAACGGTTCACGAACTGTTCGCTGAACGTTCGGTTCGTTTACAGCCCTAATGACATGGCAGGAGTTGATTGGATATTGTGAGTGATAGAATTCTATCACTAGTGACCACCCCACTCCCCTAATGGATTGCTACACCACCTCTTTGTCTCATTAACCATGGTTGGGATGAATTAAACCATGGCAACCAAGAGCCTCATTTTTTTAATATTTCCTTCAGCTTTTCACAATAATAAATTAAAATAAGAGAACAATGATAGTTCAAAAAAAAAAAAAAAGAAAGAGAGAGAATAGTACTTTGGATCATGACCACACCCTTAGGGTAGTGGTTTTGGATGACCACACCCTTAGGGTAGTGGTTTTAGATGATGGATTAAAAACGAGTGACATGATGCTGATGTGGGAGGGTCATGATTACCATGAAGGTCGTGACCACAAGCTGATGTGGAAGTCCGAAGTCTTATTAAATCCACCAAAACTGGAACAGCAATGCTACACTTTAAACAAAAACATTAAACTTCCTCCTATTTTCCCAAGTCAAGGACGACTCCTTTAAACGATTGTTCACCCAAAGGTTAGCCAAGGACTTCGTTTCTTCCAAAACTTTGGACACCTCCGGCTGAGCTTGGTTAAAAATAACCTCGTTTTGCTTTCGCCAAATACACCATAGTACGATGGCATAAAGAGTTTTCTTCTTCTTTGTCAACCCGAAGTAAATCCGTGGAGCCCCCAAAGATCTTTGATGTCTAAAGCTACGATAGAGGAGATTTTGCACCACATTGTGTTATTTTACCATATATGACAGAGGGGATTTTGCACCAAATTGTGTTATTTTACCATATAGTCTAGGCAAAATGACAAGATAGGAAAAGATGATCACAATATTCCGTGTACTCTATAAATAAAATTTAATTAATCGTTGACAGGTCTATAACTTCTTGATCAAAGATATGTATAAAGTTTTATTATTTTTGGAATACAATTCCCAGTGCCCATGTTTAGAAAAAAATTGTTTTAAAAGGAATTCTCACGAATTCTTATGGTCAATAGACCCTTTTGATTCAACCAATGAATTTAAAATTGATCATAGAAACTTTCAAATCTCAAAATCACTAGAATAATAATTGGTCCATATTAAAGATCACATGTCGCATGCTTCATGTTATTTGAAATATTAGGTGTGGAAGAGGGTAGTTTTCAAAGAATGCTTCGCTATGTAGACGTTCATATAAGCGGGTGTGAGGATGAACCGGAAGAGGATGGACTTAAGGTATGGGAGATGGACCTCCATATATTATATATATCTGTGTGTGTGAGTGAGAAGAAGAGGCCCGACAAGGAGACGACGATGAAGACGGGGCCGGCCCTAGGGGAGGTGTGCTGGCCCGGCGCTAGAGCCCGCCAGCCCTAGGCTAGTCCCCATACCGATCAACCTTGCATATCCTTTATTTTGCAATACAGGTCTTGAATAATGATGATGATGATGATATGTATTTATACAAGTATCTACTACAGTAAATACATATTTTTTTTTCTTCTAAAGTTTGCTACTAAACATCATGTTTAAGGAGATGAAATTTTTTTTCTTCACTTCTCATGTTAAAACCCATTTGCAAAACAGGTCTTGAATAATGACGATGACGATGATGAGACTTCCCTGCAAATGGGTCTTAATATAAGAAGTGAAGGAGAGATATATATTTTTTTTCATATCTTGTCAAGCACATATTTAGTCCAAAAATCTAGAAAAAAATATGCATTTATACAATATCTACTACAGTAAATACACAATTTTATTTATTTTAAAAATTTTGCTACTAAACATCATGTTTAAGGAGATGAAAAAAAAATTATTCACTTTTCATGTTAAAACCCATTTGTAAAATAATAAAAGAAAAAAAATATTTACAATAATTCAATTATACACTAATTGTCTTATAGGTATGTTTCGTATTGACCAAAAACCATAAAAATAAATATTCACATCAGTACCTATGTTAGCGATTCAGTCCATTAAGGTACATGTAACAGTACACACTTTAGAGAATGCAGTAAACTAATACAAGAAAGTCGTCGTTAAAAAATAAAAATAAAAATAATAATCTCTTACAAAATATAAAAAAATAAAAATAACAATCTGTTACAAAATATAAAATGGTCTCGGACACAGACACCACCAGGGCAAGACAACAAAGAAAGAGAGATAGCCGCAAGCAAGAATCACACAAACATCTCATCGCATTTTTTTCATTTCAAATTATTCATTCATTCATTCTTCCCCAATTTCACACAAACAATTCACACATCTTTTTATCTTCATCACAAACAAACAACTCTTTTTCTTCTTATACAAGTTTACCATAACGATCTCACACCCGATCGATTCACAAAAATTAGGTTTTCATGTTTCAAAATCACCGATTCATCAAACATTTGCCTCCGATCATCTTAATTTTGCAGCTCCTGAGGTATAATCGATCTACAGTTTCATTTTTTTAATTATTATTGTTATAATTGTTATTTTGCAGCTCCGATCATCGAGTTGTTTGATTCTGTTTGCAGATTGTTATCTGATTATTAATTCATTCAAAATTGATACTACTTCTGTGGATTTATCTGTATTTTTGTATGTGTTTTTAACTTTTTATGCATTTACAGAGATTAAAATTGATTTGATATTAATTCATTCAAAATTGATACTACTGTTGTGGATTTATCTGTATTTTTATGTGTGTTTTTATGCATTTATAGAGATTAAAATTGATTTGATATTAATTCATTCAAAATTGATACTACTGTTGTGGATTTATCTGTATTTTTATATGTGTTTTTATGCTTTTATAGAGATTAAAATTGATTTGATATTAATTCATTCAAAATTGATACTACTGTTGTGGATTTATCTGTATTTTTATATGTGTTTTATGCATTTTTAGAGACTAAAATTGATTTGATATTAATTCATTCAAAATTGATACTACTGTTGTGGATTTATCTGTAACTTTATATGTGTTTTTATGCATTTATAGAGATTAAAATTGATTTGAATTTGAAATAGTGGTTTGCTTTTGGATCTATATGTTTTATGCTGTTGGATTGCTAGATTTTTGGTCCCAAAAGAATCAAATTTGAAGTAAAATGTGGAATCTTTATAAATATCTTTAAGTGCTTTTGCTGAAAATGGTAGGATTATGACACATGCTGGTTCCTGATTGAGTAACTTTTCCATTCTCATTCTGGTAATTTGTTTTGTTTTTATTATGTGATGATTGTAGATTGAGAATTTGAGATCATCCTATTTTTACTAGCTGCATTGTTTTTAGTATTCACTTTTGTTGTTATTAAAGTTTTCTATTATTAGTTGGTTTCAAACTTTCAGACTTTCGGACTTTCAGTTCGTTTTCTGTTTTTACGTCGGTTTGTTTTGTTTAATAGATATTCCGAGGCGTTAAACTGGCCACTGGGGTCTGGGGATACGAGTTTGATATAAGTTGCATGGGTGACGATGCCACAGCTGAGAAGTGGAGCAAGGAGATCAAAACGGTTAGTTAATCTTAATCTCCAGCCTGCTACTCAACAGATTGACCAAACGGAAAACGTTACTGCACCAACGAGAACCAGAAGGAAGACGGGTGGTGGAAGGGGACGAGGTGATGCTGCAGGTGTAGGAAAAGGGCTCGTGGCGGCAACGATAGGTAGAACGGCGGCTGGCGGTAGAGGCAGAGGTGTTAGATTGATTGATTTGGACCAGGAACCACCGTGTGAAGTTGTTCCTGAATTTGTAGCTCGTGGAGTTGGTGACCCTGCGTTTAATAGAATCGGCGCGGTTGCAGATAAAGATATAGCAATGGACGGTGGAAGTGGTGATAAAGTTATCGGAGTTGAAGAAGATGGAAACACACCTGCCGTGCCCGAAAGGGTAAATACAGATTTTTTCTTCAACTTTTGGATAATCAGAAGCAGATTTTGTACAAACATTAAAACTGATTCTTTTGATTTGAAGTCGCAATAATCAGATAATCATTTAGTATGTTTCATATAAGATTTGTAAATTAACATGTGCTGATGGGTTGATGCAGGTACAAGTAGGTAATTCTCCTATATATAAGACCGATAGAAAGTTGGGTAAGGGTGGTTTTGGACAAGTTTATGTTGGTCGGAGGGTAAGCGGCGGAACCGAAAGAACAGGGCCTGATGCAGTTGAGGTATGTTAAAACAATAATAGAAGTTTTTCATATCAATTGCTCGTTCATACCATCAACAATTTGGATCCTCTTGAGATTCTATTTTTTAGGTAGCATTAAAGTTTGAGCATCGTAGTAGTAAGGGTTGCAACTATGGTCCTCCGTATGAGTGGCAAGTTTACAGGTATTTAATAATCTGTTTATGTTAGCATATTTAGGGGAATGTAGTAATCTCGTATATGAGGTTATGAACCTCAAGTTTCGACATTATGATCTAATTATAGATTTCCGTTATCACAGCTCGTTGAATGGTTGTTACGGGATTCCGTGGGTTCACTACAAGGGACGGCAAGGCGATTTTTACATTCTGGTGAGTTTCGACTTTTGACTTTGACATCATGAACCACTCAGTTTGCAGTTGATTAATTTGTGTTTATAATTTTTTTTGGAAGGTTATGGATATACTTGGACCTAGTCTTTGGGATGTTTGGAATTCTTTAGGCCAATCGTAAGTTGATTGTTTATTTTTAAATATTTTTGGATTTCTGTTCAACATGCATAATTTTTCATTAATTGTTTATTTCTTTTTACAGGATGTCACCAAGTATAGTGGCTTGCATTGCCGTTGAGGCAATATCAATTCTTGAAAAGCTTCACTTGAAGGGGTAAGGCATTTCTAGACATTATAGCGACAAATTAAAAAACACTTGTTGCTGACGGTTGATCATTTCATTGTTTTTTCTTTTAGATTTGTACATGGAGATGTGAAGCCGGAAAATTTCTTACTGGGTCAACCAGGATCTGTAGATGAAAAGAAACTATATCTTATTGATCTTGGTTTAGGTATGCTTTTCATGATTATATCTTTGTTAAATCTATCTTTAAAATTTTGGTAGTGTCATTAACACATTATTACATTATTTGTCGATGTTTTAGCATCAAAATGGAAAGAGTCAACATCTAGTCAGCATGTTGAGTATGATCAACGGCCAGATATATTCAGGTTAGATTTCTTCGTGTGTATTTATTGTTTAACGATTAGTTCTTTTTTTATATAAATTATCATTAAAAACGTTATTTGACAGAGGTACAATAAGATACGCAAGTGTACATGCACATTTAGGTCGAACAGCAAGTAGACGGGATGACCTTGAGTCACTCGCATACACATTAATATTTCTTATTAAAGGAAGATTGCCATGGCAGGGTTATCAGGTCAGTTTCGTCTTTTCACCTGTCTCACCTTTTCACTTTATTACTTTTGTTTTAGTTTTTCATTGTCTTATTTAACTTGTGTATTTGTAATTCCATTTTTCAGGGAGATAACAAGAGTTTTCTTGTTAGTAAAAAGAAAATGGCAACGTCACCCGAGTTGATGTGTTGCTTTTGTCCTGCTCCGTTTAAACATTTTCTTGAAGCAGTTACAAATTTGAAATTTGATGAGGAGCCTAATTATTCAAAGCTTATTTCTTTATTTGAGAGTCTTATTGAACCGGTTACATCATTAAGACCAATCAGAATTGACGGGGCACTTAAGGTTTTTTGCATTTTATTAATTTTTATTATATAGTTTTGGAGACTTGAGACTAGAGTGTTCAATGTAATTCTTTTCTTTTATGTGGCCTTGTCTTGTTAGGTTGGACAGAAACGAGGTAGATTGCTTATTAATTTGGAAGAAGATGAACAGCCGAAAAAGAAAGTACGATTAGGTACTCCTGCTACACAATGGATTTCTGTTTATAATGCGCATCGGCCGATGAAGCAAAGGTGATTTCTGTGATTATACTTTGATGATATTTACAGAAATATGTTATCGTGTGTATATATTAACATTTACAAAAAAAAAGAGTAAATTACTATTCGAGTCCCTATGTTTTGGTGGGTTTAACTACTTGAGTCAAATTTCTTAAATATTTAAGTATCTGAGCACCTGGTTTTTCTAATTGCACCTATTTGAGTCCAACTGACTAACTCTGTTAGATTTTCTCAGTTAATTTTTGTGAAATGACCAAAATACCCTTACCCTTAAAAATAAAGAGTAAAATGCCATTTTTGTCCCTGAGGTTTGGCCAGTTTATTGAGTCTCGTCCAAAGGTTTGTTTTTCCGCATCTGGATCCAAAAGGTTTGTTTTTCCGCATCTGGATCCAAAAGCCAAAAGGTTTGAAATATTGCTATTTTCATCCGGCTTGTTAACTCCATTCATTTCCCCCCGTTAAGTCGGTGGTATTTCTGTCTTTTTTTGTTAGCTTAAAGGGCAATTCAGTCTTTTTCACTTTATGTACAAGCAGAGGTTTGATCGAATTTCCGACAAGATATCATACCCTAAAAACAGTTCAGAAAAAAAAGAACGACAAAAAAAATCTCTTTTCGTTCCAAGCTACAAGCTGTTCTCCGTTCTTAGCTTGCACATGAATGTTAAACTATTTATGTTCTTTTTTATCATTGTCATAGTCTAGAGGTTATGTGTACATCTAACGCTATATATAAAGGCATATGTACCTATGAACACAATCAATATACAATACAATTCTCGGTTTATCTTTGATTTTAGTTCTTACTTAATATCAACTAAACAAATATGTTAAAAGGCCTATGCAATTATGAACACATATCTAAGCTGGTTTCAAGAATACTATTGACCTTTGATATTTCTGCTTAAAACATATTTTTGTTGCAGATATCACTACAATGTCGCTGACGCACGGCTCCGTCAGCATGTAGAAAAGGGTAATGAAGATGGTTTATACATAAGCTGTGTGGCGTCAGCCTCAAATCTTTGGGCTTTAATTATGGACGCTGGAACTGGATTTAGTTCCCAAGTTTATGAGGTTTCACCGGTTTTCCTTCACAAGGTTATTCAAATCGTGTTGAATCTTCTAGCTGTTTAAATTTCATAATTTTATATGTATTATTAACGAGAATATATTAATTGTTCTTCAGGAATGGATTATGGAACAGTGGGAGAAAAACTATTACATCAGTTCAATAGCTGGTACAACTAATGGAAGCTCGTTGGTTGTTATGTCAAGAGGTTAGATTAGATTTGCTTCTATTGCAGTATGTTTTATTTTTCAACTTCAACCCACTTGTGTAGAAACAGGTCAATTTAGGTTATATTTGATGTAAACAGGTAAAATAAAAATAATGGCTTAAAATGGAATGGGCTAAACAGTTTAAAAGTTACCTGAGGTGTACTTTTTAATTTTTTAGAACCGTTTTATGTAGGGCTGCAAACGAACTGAACGAACACGAACTGTTCTTGAACACTAACTGTTCGTGTTCGTTTGTTAAGGAAATATATGTATTCACAAATTGTTCATGAACACTAACTGAACGAGATCTTCTGTTCTTGTTCGTTCGCTATGGAAATGAACATGTTCTTTTCGTCTGTGTTTAGTGAATGTTCATGAGCACAAAAGAACACAAACTAATGGTCATGAACACAAATGAAAACAGACGAACACAAGCAAGCGTTCATGAACAAAATATATAATACATTGATACTTATCAAGTATTATATTTGTTTAAATTTTCGGTGTTTTAATAAAATATAAAAAGTAAAATTAAAAACACTAACGAACTATTGAAAACAAACGAACACGCTAGTGAACGTTCACGAACATAAATGAACAAACGCGCCCTCTGTTCATGACTTCATGTTCGTTCATTTAACTAAACGAATGAAATTTCTTGTTCGTGCTCGTTCATTTACTAAACGAACGACACAAAAGATCTTCCCGCCGAACGGTTCACGAACTCTTCGCTGAATGTTCAGTTCGTTTGCAGCCCTACTAAACTGTATTTTAAGTGTTTTAGAACCTTTTTATGGAAAGAACTAAATGCTTACTTTTCTACGTTTTTATACATATCTTTATATTTATGTATTTTTCAGGAACACCTTATACTCAACAATCGTATAAAGTGAGTGAATCATTTCCGTATAAATGGATCAGTAAAAAATGGAAAGAAGGGTTTCACGTCACTTCAATGACTACAGCTGGCAGTCGTTGGGGTGTCGTGATGTCAAGAAACGCAGGATTTTCCGACCAGGTAATATTACGTTCTTTCATCGAGCCTCTAAAAGTTATAGCAGAATGTTAAATCCGCAAATTTGAATGTACATCGTTAATATTTGGCAATTAACAACAGGTTGTAGAACTTGATTTTCTTTACCCAAGTGAAGGAATACATCGTAGATGGGAGAATGGGTACAGGATAACATCTATGGCTGCCACACCTGATCAAGCAGCGTTCACCTTGAGTATCCCGAGGCGTAAAATAATGGACGAGACACAAGAAACCTTGAGAACATCCGCCTTCCCGAGTACCCATGTGAAGGTAGAACCGTAATAGTAAAACCCGTAATTGCTGGGATTTTTTTTTTACTTTTTTTATGAATATTTTTGTTTGTATGTTCATTCTGCAGGAAAAATGGTCAAAGAACCTTTATATTGCATCCATGTGTTATGGTCGAACCGTATGCTGACTGATGCTGGTAACAGAGGCTACATTTTACTGAAAACCCCCACAGGAGTTGAATACATTTGGGGGTTTTACAAACTGGTATTCCGTGTGAACGGAAAATTTTGGTGTAACGTAAAGATGGTCGTGCTCTATTACTATGTAAGATCATAATAGAGTTGGTAAAGATAAGAAAGAAACCAAAAAAAAAAAGAAAAAGAAAGAAAAAGAGAGTATAAACTATAAAGAGAAATGTGTGTCAAATATGGATTTAAGTTAGGGTGCAGATGAACAAAACATTTGGTTTGTCATCAGGTCTTGTTCATAACTACTGTGTACCCTTCAAAGATTTTATCAATTGCCAAAATGAAATTTTTATAAAACTTTGAATATTGGTTGTTTGTTAAGTTAGGGTGCAGGCGAAAGAGTTGGTCTCAGTCTTCTCGGTAGGGGTGTTTCTTTAACTGAAACCCGGAAACTGACCCAAATAAAACTAACATGAACCCGATTATGGTGTTACCCAATTAATAAACTATCAAAATATTAGTTTCTATAGTTACTTGACTCAAATCAAGTTGAGTTTTTATATAGTTTGTTTTGTAATTAATTATTATTATATAGTTTGTTCTGTAATTAATTAGGAATAATGGATTTTAATAATTATAACTATTAGCCGTTGGTCGGCAACGGTTCCAATTTCAAAAATAACCAGTGGCGGTCTCACCTTTTCACATATTGTAATTTCGGTTTAGTAAAGGTTCATTGGTTTATAATATATGAAAAGGTGAGGCCACCACCGGTTATTTTTTAAGTTGGGACCGTTGCCAACAAATGACTAATAATTAGAATTATTAATATCCATTATTCCAATTAATTATTATTATATAGTTGGTTTTGTAATTAATTAATTATTATTATTTTGTATACAAGTTATCTATACTACTATATTAAGAGAATTGAGTTTTCTACCCTTTTTGTAATTTTGCCTAGGTACAAATCTTGTAGCACCATGTACAAATGAAGCAAACCATTTTAGAGGGGGGAAACTTGGACATTGTCCAAAGTTTTAAAAGTTTTAAGACACTTTGAGGGCAATCTAGACATTTCATCCATGGAATCCATGCCCTCTTCCATTAATTGAATTAAATTAATGAATTATATAAAAGTTTTATAATAATTAAAGGAATTAATTGATTAAATTAAAGGTTAGACATATCTTTAAAAAAAAATTAAAGGTTAGACATGCAACCTTTGGGATTTTCATGATTTAATAGTATTATAAATATAAATAATCTATACTTCTATACTACCTTATTAAGAGAACTAGGATTTTTACCCAATTGTGAATTTTACATTGTGTACACATTTTGAAACAACATATACAAGAGAGCCAAGCTTTTTTATAGGGGGTAAACTTGCGCATTTCCCAGAAATTTAAGACACTTTAAGGGCTTTTTAGTGATTTTGGTACCTTTGTAACCTATAATTAAAATAAATGTATAAAAATTTTTCATCAGTACTACTCATCAATATTTTATGATTATCAGATAAATGTATAAAACTAATAATATTATTACCTTATTAAGAGAACTAAGATTTTTACCCTTTTAGTAATTTTACATTGTGTACACATTTTGAAGCAATATGTACAAGAGAGCCAAACTATTTTAGAGGGGGTAAACTTATGCATTTCCCAAAAATTCAAGATACTTTAAGGGCATTTTAGTGATTTCGGAACCTTGTAACCTAAAATTAAGATAAATGTATAAAATTTTTCATCAGTATTACTCATCAATATTTTATGATTATCAGATAAATGTATAAAATTAATAATATTTTAAACATATATTTATATAACAAGTGATCAAAACCAAACTCCTCGTGGAGTTGAAAACTCAAATAAATCAATAAATAAACATATAATTGGAATTAACTATTTTTGTTGAATGCAGTGTAACTTAATAATCTGTTTCATTTTATCAAGTGTCGTAACCGATCTTGCTTAAATGGCTATCATTGAGAATCAAATAAATCATTATAACCACTTTGATGAAAGTTATATATATATATATATATATATATATATATATATATATATATATATAGGGCAAGGATAAATCGAAAACCTATGTGAGTTGAGAAAACCTTGAAAACTCAATATCTACCATTGATCTTGTGAATGGTCGGCTGAGATTTATTGTGAGTGTGATTGTTTATGCTTTTGATGAAAATTCTAAGGTAAAGGTACACTAAGGGTAATTTTGTCTTTTTGACAAATTATTTGTGTCTTGTGCTGATGGGACTTCCATCATAATGCCTGCACCACAACACTTGTTGCCACCCCCATATTAAAAAAAGCCTCTATGATTTGACAACTGCTGTACAACCATTAATGACCACTACAAAAAGTCATATTTTTTAAATAAAAAAAAACGTATTTGTGTAGATCATTTAGAGATGGCCCATTAGAAAAAAAATGAGCATAATAAAATCAATTACATAATTGTTTTTTAACACAAAATTGTTTGTCATATGGAAAACTTTTTTTCCCATATCTGTCGTGACTGAGTGCAATAAAATTATTCATGGCCTATTGTTGTATATACGATTGTACAAAAAACGAATTACATTTGTGACTGTGTGCATTATTTAAATTGTTAAAAAGCAATAATATAAAAATGTGAAAGGTTTCTGGGCTATACAATAAGTATTACATTATATATAACATTTTACAAAAAAAAGTACAAAAAAATAACGTTACATTTTCTGTATAATTTCAAAAAATGTAAACACCCAGTAAACAAGAAAAATGCTTGTTTTTTTTACCATTTAAAGAAAATCCACATACATAAAAGTGTAACGCGTTTTCTTTTGATGTAATTCTCCTTTTTCAGTTTTTATATACATCAGAACTTTTATTTCTTTTTTATATACATCTATATTTGTATTACATAAAAATGTAACATATATTTTTTAATTATCAATTTATGCCACATTTGTAATAACACACTTTATTTCTGTAACATAAAAATGTTACGTAGAAACTTAACATATAATTTTTACATGATCAAATGTTACATAGAAACGTAACATATAATTTTTACATGATCAATTTACGTAACATAAGTAACACTTTTTTTGTAACACAAAAAAATGTAACACTTTGTTTATGTAACAGACACTTTACTTTTACATTAATCTGGAAAAAAAATTGACAACACACTTTATTTTACAATAATCTAAAAAAGTGTAACAATGCACTTTATTTTCTGTAACGGGGCATTATTTCTGTAACACAAAAAAATGTAACAGACATTTTTTCTTTGATTGATTATTACATTTCTAACACAAAAAAAAAAAAAAGTAAAAACACACTTTGTTCTTGTAACAATCACTTTATTTTTACAATAATCTGGAAAAAAAATGTAACAACACACTTTATTTTTACAACAAATCTAAAAAAGTCTAACAATGCATTTTATTTTCAGTAACATGCATAATTTATGTAACACAAAAAAATGTAACATGCATTTTTTTCTTTGATTGTTACATTTCGTAACTAAAAATTGCAAATCTGAAAATTACAAAAAGTTGGAGATCTACAAAACACAAAAAATGAAGATCTACAAAAACACATACTTATGGATCTGGAATATCATGTTCAACATCAAACATCTTCAACATCTGAAACATCATCTTCAACATCGGATTCGTTGACCACCGCCGGATCTTGAAACCACCATCGGGTCTTGAACCACTCAAAGCACTAACTTCGCTAAGTAAACGAGTGGTTTTTGGTGATGATTTGTGGTGGATCAATGGATAAGAAGAAGAATTTTAAACTACACCGTCACTGGGATTTTACGCTTGTAGATCTAGAGTTTTGGTGGTTGATTATGAATGATTTTGATAAGAAGAAGAATAATGAAATTAGATATGGAAAAACGGATATCCAGAGAGATAGAAAGAGAGAGAGAGGAATGAAGAATGAAATTATGAATGATCTTGAAACACGTACATCTATAACCTCAAAAAATGTGAGCACAAAACAACTTTTCAGACATTTAATATACTGTGCTTGTTTCATGCAAATTTCCAAATCTACCCTTTATCACACTTGATACAAGAAACACGTGGATGCTTCTTGTCCACATACATGGGTTTACTGGGTTTTCTTAACTGGGGTGGGTTTTCTCATTATAATTAGCCTATATATATATATATATATAGGGGGCCGCTAGAATGAGAACCACCACGAGTTATGAGAACCACAAGAACCGCGACCCGCGGGTGGCCGTTGACCACGAATTTTTTTTACGACTAGATGTGTATATTTTAACACCATACGTAAAGTTTGGGTTCAAACGGCGCGCCCGAGGGGGTAGTTTTTTACGCCCAAAGTTTGGGTTTTTTTCCCAACTTTTTTTTCTAATTGTCTTGCAAGTCTTCTTCTTTAGGATTCATTGTGAAGCTCGAATTCACGACATCTACGTCGACCACCGGAAAACGAGAACACTGCAGCGATAGTTCCTTAGTTGAGTCTCCTCCTTCGTTCCCGATGCAACAACCCTCGAGTCACAGCCGCAACTTACAAAGAGGAGGTGGTGAGTGAGTTATGATAAAAGAGGTGGTGGTAGACGTGGCGACAGGTAGGGTTAAAAAAGAAAAACAGAAGCAACAACTTACATTGACAAAATAGATGATGAAAAAACCCAGCAAAAGAAACCTTTAGATCCAGATCAAAAGCAGAGACCCAAAAGACCTAAACCTACCTGCGATAAGAAGGGCGAAGCAGTTGTAGTTGAAAATTTCATGTGGAGTTCATCAAAGGAGATATATTTGTGGCGATTCGAGAGAAACCACGTCGGACCGTTTAACATAATCAAATATTTGAGTGATTTCGCCGGCTAAGAAGAAGCACCAGACACGGGCTGTTATATGTTGTCGGTATGGTGCAGTGGCCGACGGTTGGACCGGAAGGAAAGAGGTTGTGGGCCTGTGGCGGTGGTCCTACAGAGATATAAATAGTTTAGGGTTTAGAGATAGAGAGACGAGACACGAGAGACGTAGTTACAGAGATGAATGCGGCGGTTTGGTGGTGGTGGTGCTACGGTGGTGGTGGTGATGTTCCGGCGGTGACAGTGCTGCGGGCGGCGGTGATGGTGATTGGTGGTTGTGGCAATGTTGTGGTGGTATTGTTTTTGTTAAAGTGACTATGACAGAAAGAAAATGAGATGTAGATTTCCAGCACATAGTTTTTTTCTAAAAAAGAACATGGTTTTTGAAAACCACTTAGAAAATAAAGGCTTTCAGCTACTTTATTCTTCTGCCCTCTCTATATTTGTAGTTGTACAGAGGTTACATTTATTAATAATTTTAATTGTTTGTATGATCGGATTTGTTATTTAATTAAAATTAAAATAATAATAATTATTAACTATTTTCTTAATATATGCTAATTACTTTTAATTTAGAGAGCATTAAATATGACAATTAGATTTATTTGCCACTAAATTTATAGGATTTTTACTACACAAGTGCCACCCCCATATTAAAAAAGGGTCATGCTATTTACACACGGAGAAAATTATTTTCACACCCCAAAGCGCCGCGCTATGGCCAAAGCGGGGCGCTTTGGTGTAAAGTCAACCGACAAGAACTGAGCCTGTCAGGCTTTGTCTGTTGACTTTACATCAAAGCGCCGCGCTTTGGCCATAGAGCGGCGCTTTGGGTGTTTTTTTTTTTTTTTTTTTTTGGGCAAAACGCCCCTCTTAGGTCAAAGCGCAGCGCTTAGGGCCTTTTTTAAATTTTTTAAAATTGTTTTTAATTCACAAACGCGTCGATAATAGTCTAAATTTTACGTTTTTTCCATTATACATCATTTTTTAATATATATGGACTATACTGCAAGTTCCGGATCAAATCGGTTACGTGTGATGTCGTATTCCATTATATCGTATCATTTTGGTTTGAAAGCACAAGTACTCCTATGAGTAGTGTTATGTGTATCAGCCGCCTACCGTACATGTACATGACGTATTTTTTCAAATTTTCTGGGTTGTGTTCTTCATATCTTAAACCAAGCTTCAAAGTGTTCTTGATAATACTCTTGTTTGATCTGCATTTGGATTTAAATTAAGTTGTTTATGTGTTGGGAAATGTTATTGGATTATAATAGTACATCACCTTGCATGGTTGGTAAATTGAGTATGGTATAGCCGGAGTGGGTCTGATTGTGTCAGGAGGTTAGACATATTATGATAGAAAGTCAGACTTGATAGTCGCACAAGATAGCTGGATCACACAAACATTTAAATTAAGTTGTTTATGTGTTGGGAAATGTTATTGGATTATAATAGTACATCATGGTTTGTTTCTTATTCTTATTTTAATATTTTTTTCTATTTCTTTGTCCTTTCTTATTCTTATTTTAATATTTTTTTTTTGTATTAAATGGTAACTTGTTACCCTTGCATATTTTATAAAGTAAGATAGTAGAAATCTTTTTTTTTAATGTTAGAAAGTCATATTATCAAATTTTATCCAAGTTTTAAAGATTCTCATATAATTACTAAATGCATAAATAGCTATATAGTGGTCCAAGCAAAAGTATACAATCGAAAACCAATAAAATTGTTTCAAAGTCAAATAAGCAGTAGAGGTGAGGTGAAAACACAACAAAGCTTGGCTTCTACATGGTCCTGAATAACGGCACCCCACAAAACCTAACCAATAGTGGTCCAAGCAAAAGTATACAATCGAAACTCAAACAGTGACATATAGACCAGACCTGACTCACCAAGCTACAAACCAAAACAGTTCGAAACAAACTAATTAAATATATGTGCACAAACAAACTAAATATTGTAAAATTTGGCCATAGCGGGGCGCTTTGGAGTGTTTAAATAGACTAAGGGCGTGTGCGTATTGAATCATATTTTTTAACCATTTAAACAAGCAACATCCTATGAGTAGTGTTATGTGTATCAGCCGCCTACCGTACATGTACAAGGCACGTACTTGACCGGCCAATCACTGGTGAGTTAATGGTATTTGAATGTTAGGTATAATCTATTAGGTTTTCTTTTATAAATATGTAGACATGCATTACTTGTAATAGTGTTATCATGTACCCTATATTTGTTGTGTAAGCTATTATTGACTTTCTCATATGATGTCATCATCTTTATCATCACCACCAGCTGACAGGGATGTGAAAGGTGAATTAATTAGTCAAGTTCTTCTACAATACAACAGTGATGTGTTGTGTAATGATGTGTTGAAGCAGTGTTATACACATTTGTCGAAGTGTATTGAGAAAATGTAAAAAAAAAAAAAAATGTAAAATTTGAACTTAAACGTAGAATTTGAACTTAAACGTAGACCAGTCACCAGTCAAAAATACGCAAAAAATGTAAAAAAAAAAAAAAAAAAAACCAAAGCGCCGAGCTTAGGCCAAAGCGAGGCGCTTTGGAAAAAAAAAAACAAAGCGCCCCTCTTTGGCCATAGCGGGGCGCTTTGATGTAAAGCAACAGACAAGGTCTGACCGCGTCAGTCCTTGTCGGTTGACTTTACACCAAAGCGCCCCGCTTTGGCCATAGCGGGGCGCTTTGAGTGTGCAAATAGACCAAGCGCGTGTGCGAATAGACCAGGCCTTAAAAAAAGCTTCTATGATTTGACAACTACTGTACAACCATTAATGACTACTACAAAAAGTCATATTTTTTACATAAAAAAACGTATTTGTGTAGATCATTTAGAGATGGCCCATTAGAAAAAAAAATGAGCATAATAAAATCAATTACATAATTGTTTTTTAACACAAAATTGTTTGTCATATGGAAAACTTTTTTTCCCATATCTGTCGTGACTGAGTGCAATAAAATTATTCATGGCCTAGTGTTGTATATACGATTGTACAAAAAACGAATTACATTTGTGACTGTGTGCATTATTTAAATTGTTAAAAAGCAATAATATAAAAATGTGAAAGGTTTCTAGGCTATACAATAAGTATTACATTATATATAACATTTTACAAAAAAAAGTACAAAAAAATAACGTTACATTTTCTGTATAATTTCAAAAAATGTAAACACCCAGTAAACAAGAAAAATGCTTGTTTTTTTACCATTTAAAGAAAATCCACATACATAAAAGTGTAACGCGTTTTCTTTTGATGTAATTCTCCAGTTTCAGTTTTTATATACATCAGAACTTTTATTTCTTTTTTATATACATCTATATTTGTATTACATAAAAATGTAACATATATTTTTTAATTATCAATTTATGCCACATTTGTAATAACACACTTTATTTCTGTAACATAAAAATGTTACGTAGAAACTTAACATATAATTTTTACATGACCAAATGTTACATAGAAACGTAACATATAATTTTTACATGATCAATTTACGTAACATATGTAACACTTTTTTTGTAACACAAAAAAATGTAACACTTTGTTTATGTAACAGACACTTTACTTTTACATAAATCTGGAAAAAAAATTGACAACACACTTTATTTTACAATAATCTAAAAAAGTGTAACAATGCACTTTATTTTCTGTAACGGGGCATTATTTCTGTAACACAAAAAAATGTAACAGACATTTTTTCTTTGATTGATTATTACATTTCTAACACAAAAAAAAAAAGTAAAAACACACTTTGTTCTTGTAACAATCACTTTATTTTTACAATAATCTGGAAAAAAAATGTAACAACACACTTTATTTTTACAACAAATCTAAAAAAGTCTAACAATGCATTTTATTTTCAGTAACATGCATAATTTATGTAACACAAAAAAATGTAACATGCATTATTTTCTTTGATTGTTACATTTCGTAACTAAAAATTGCAAATCTGAAAATTACAAAAAGTTGGAGATCTACAAAACACAAAAAATGAAGATCTACAAAAACACAAACATACTTATGGATCTGGAATATCATGTTCAACATCAAACATCTTCAACATCTGAAACATCATCTTCAACATCGGATTTGTTGACCACCGCCGGATCTTGAAACCACCATCGGGTCTTGAACCACTCAAAGCACTAACTTCGCTAAGTAAACGAGTGGTTTTTGGTGATGATTTGTGGTGGATCAATGGATAAGAAGAAGAATTTTAAACTACACCGTCACTGGGATTTTACGCTTGTAGATCTAGAGTTTTGGTGGTTGATTATGAATGATTTTGATAAGAAGAAGAATAATGAAATTAGATATGGAAAAACGGATATCCAGAGAGATAGAAAGAGAGAGAGGAATGAAGAATGAAATTATGAATGATCTTGAAACACGTACATCTATAACCTCAAAAAATGTGAGCACAAAGCAACTTTTTAGACATTTAATATACTGTGCTTGTTTCATGCAAATTTCCAAATCTACCCTTTATCACACTTGATACAAGAAACACGTGGATGCTCCTTGTCCACATACATGGGTTTACTGGGTTTTCTTAACTGGGGTGAGTTTTCTTATTATAATTAGCCTATATATATATATATATATATATAGGGGATGGTTCAAATGAAAACCACTTTTATTGTGAAAACTCGAAAACTAACTAAAAAAAGCCTAAAAAACACACCAAATTTTTTTTTCAATTTTTTTTATAAAAAATCGCAGGTTTTTGTGTATAAGAAAAAAACTTTTTTTTTAGTTTTTTTTTTTTTTTTTTTTGTATTACACATGTGTAATACTACACATGTGTATGTGTACTACACATGTGTAGTATTACACATGTGCAATACAAAAAAAGATTTTTTTTTTGAAATTTTTTTTATATACTAAAAGTGATGAAAATTATTATGCAAAAAAAAAAAAAAAAAATTGGTATGTTTTTTTGGCTTTTTTAATTAGTTTTCACAATAACTAGTGGTTTTCATTTGAACTTTCCCCTATATATATATATATATATATATATATATATATATATATATATATATATATATATATATATATATATAGGATTAGGATCATGAGTGAACAAGTTGTTTAGAATGAACTAAGTGAACTAATCTTGGCCCTTGATTTTTTAGATTAAAAGGGTAAGATTGACATTAGCCAAGTACTTTTAATTAAAATCCCTTAATTTTCTTCTCTTTTAACTCTCTCTCTCTCTCTCTCTCTATTTCATTTTTAATTATTTATCTATTATTTTAATTATAATAGATTGAAGGGCTAATGTTGTTTTTAAATAAAATTTTATGTTCCTTTTAAAATTAAATATTAAACCTAATTAAACTATGATTTTTAACATATGTGTATACAGGTCAGTATGTACAAGACTTATACACTTGTGTATTATTACATCTTGTTTTCACGAGTTAGTATAAACCAGATTTATACACTTGTGTATTATTCAAGTACATATGTGTATACGGGTTGGTATATACCAGACGTATACACCTGTGTATTATTCAAGTACATAGTGTATACATATGGATATATATCAGACTTATACACTTGTGTATTACTACATATTGTTTCCACTATACATCTTTTCATCAAACATTGATCTAATACATATATGTATAGAGAATGTAATTAAAAATTTTTAATTGTGTTCTAGCTGGAACAATATTTGATAATGTTTATAATTTTTTAAGATTATAAAATATTAAGTTAGGTAATATGTGAGAGAAAAAAAATAGAGAATGTAATTAAATATTCTTTTAATTGGAAAGAGAAATCAGGAGAGAGAAAAAATTAATTAATTAAATGAAGATAGAAATATATAATTATACCCTTGTGTCTATTAAAATATTTGTAAGTTACAAAAGATAATTACAATCTTGCCATTAAAGAAAAAATCTAGATCTACAAAATCAATGGTCAGGATAAGTTCAGTTTGTTCATAAATAAATCATTGTTCACTCATGAACCCTACCATATATATATATATATAGGATTTAGAGAAAACGCTCAAAAGTGTGAGAACGGTGAGAACGCTTATGGGTCGCCCGATCAAAACAATCTATGGACTAGATGACGCGGTGGCGTTTTCGTAAATAACATCACTTTTATTACTCTGGCGCGCTTCATTAAGGGTAAAAAAAGTCTTTTGACTTCGCCACACAAAACGCCATCTCATGAAATTAAAACGCCAAACATATAGCACACAAAATTCTAACTAAAAACGCCACTAACTCTAAAACATTTACGAACTTGCATGTACAGTAGCTGCTCACGTGGCTTTCTCAACATGGAAAATTACACTATTGCCCCTGAATTGAAATTACAGTATTGCCAGTCTACTTTTTTTCCCAACTTTTTTTTTCTAATTGTCTTGCAAGTCTTCTTCTTTAGGATTCATTGTGAAGCTCGAATTCACGACATCTACGTCGACCACCGGAAAACGAGAACACTGCAGCGATAGTTCCTTAGTTGAGTCTCCTCCTTCGTTCCCGATGCAACAACCCTCGAGTCACAGCCGCAACTTACAAAGAGGAGGTGGTGAGTGAGTTATGATAAAAGAGGTGGTGGTAGACGTGGCGACAGGTAGGGTTAAAAAAGAAAAACAGAAGCAACAACTTACATTAACAAAATAGATGATGAAAAACCCCAGCAAAAGAAACCTTTAGATCCAGATCAAAAGCAGAGACCCAAAAGACCTAAACCTACCTGCGATAAGAAGGGCGAAGCAGTTGTAGTTGAAAATTTCATGTGGAGTTCATCAAAGGAGATATATTTGTGGCGATTCGAGAGAAACCACGTCGGACCGTTTAACAGAATCAAATATTTGAGTGATTTCTCCGGCTAAGAAGAAGCACCAGACACGGGCTGTTATATGTTGTCGGTATGGTGCAGTGGCCGACGGTTGGACCGGAAGGAAATAGGTTGTGGGCCTGTGGCGGTGGTCCTACAGAGATATAAATAGTTTAGGGTTTAGAAATAGAGAGATGAGACACGAGAGACGAAGTTACAGAGATGAATGCGGCGGTTTGGTGGTGGTGGTGCTACGGTGGTGGTGGTGATGTTCCGGCGGTGACAGTGCTGTGGGCGGCGGTGATGGTGATTGGTGGTTGTGGCAATGTTGTGGTGGTATTGTTTTTGTTAAAGTGACTATGACAGAAAGAGAAGGAGATGTAGATTTCCAGCACATAGTTTTTTTCTAAAAAAGAACATGGTTTTTGAAAACCACTTAGAAAATGAAGGCTTTCAGCTACTTTATTCTTCTGCCCTCTCTATATTTGTAGTTGTACAGAGGTTACATTTATTAATAATTCTAATTGTTTGTATGATCTGATTTGTTATTTAATTAAAATTAAAATAATAATAATTATTATCTATTTTCTTAATATATGCTAATTACTTTTAATTTAGAGAGCATTAAATATGACAATTAGATTTATTTGCCACTAAATTTATAGGATTTTTACTACACAAAAAAATATTTTATTGGTCAATGATATTCCATATTAATAATGTGATTAAAGACGTTTTTAACTTTCATTTTTGTTATCAATGGCGACCCTCTAACGAGAAAGGACTCTCTGACGTAAGGAAAGAGAGTTTAAATTGTCTGGTGGGTCGCACGTTTTTTTTACTTATTTGTTTTTCTTTTTATTTTCTCTTTTATTATTACACCATTTTTTTAAACATTACGTTTTTTTTCCGATTTATTTAGTAACGTATAAAGACATATTTTCTGCCTTTTGGAATATATCGTCATTAAGTATATATTTTTTCGATTTTCAAAAGCAAACGTCGCAAGGCACTACTAAAAGATAAGAGTTATCACGCCGCGTAGAGCGGGTATCACCTCTAGTTAGATATAAAACGCCAAACTTAATTATAATAAAATTGCGCCTAAAAAACCGCCAAAAAAATCCTATATATACAACATCTCAGACCTTTAATTAAAAACACACACAAAAACCCCCAAACGCCATATTTAATATATACCATTCGTCTTAGAAACGCCAAAAAACCCAAACTTCAAATATCTTCTAAACCAAAACGTTTATTTGAAATTCATTTTGGTTCTCTGTAAGGTTTCACTCAATGTAATGGACAAAAATCCTTAAGTGAGGATATTGCCCATTTCATTGAGTAAAATCTTATTAACTTTATCATCAACTTCCTTCCAATTTATAACGCCAAAACATACAACAACATTATTGAACTTTGTTGTCAATAAAGTTTAGCTGTATGGGGTGGACAACATTGTCAGTTATCTTTCTTAACCGAGGATTAACAATGTTGTCCATCTCATACAGCAAAACATTATTGATTTTAGCATGATCAAATTTTGAGGTTTAAGATGCTTTTGTTTAGTGGCGTTCTTTTTATCGGTAAAACGCCAAAATTTAAAAATCAAACATCGTTTCATTTGAAAATTCAAGATTGTTGGCTGAAAGGGTGTAAACTCAATAACATTTTGCTGCATGAAATGGACAAATATTATAGAAAAAGAGGCTGATTTCAGACTTTGTGCTTCCACACGACGACAAAAAAACTATTTCAAAAAACAAAAATAAAAAAATCATACGAAAGTCGAAACAGCCAGTGAAGATGCTTCAAAAGAAGAAAGAGACTGCTGACAGTGAAGATTTGGAAGATCAATATATATATATTTTAATTTTCTTTTTCAGTTGATTGTTATATAATAACGTCATATCTAATTAAAACGCCACAAAGACAAATGCTTGTCAAAACGCCAACATGCCATAAAACGCCCCAAAAACTACCAAACCATAATAAAATTAATTTGGACAAGAATTATAACCCCCCCCCCCCCCCAAAAAAAAAACAAACAAAATAAAATAAATAAAAACTAAACTTGAAAATGTAACTAGAAACAATAACTACAAATCAGTAAAACTGAAGAGAGGGAAAATTTATTATATTAGAATTTAAAACGCCAAACTTGAAATATGTGACGTGTTACAGACTTCAGAGATAAATCTTATAAAAAACAATAATTACAAACAGTAACTGAAACGACGAATACTTTATTATAATAATGCACCGCCTACCTTACGCGCCAAAAAGACATCCTATAAAATGATACGTCTCAGCAACTTCCATTTAATCAAACAAAAAAAAAAAAAAAAAAAACAAACGCCAATACTACTAAATACCACTCACTGTAAAACGCCAAAAAATAAAAAAATCAAAGATGGCTAATATGCTTTCTTGGATATTCAGTATTGTTTTTCGTGAAGTTTCACTGAATAAATTGTTAGCAGAGGGGAGTAACTCAGTAAGATTTTGCTGCATGAGATGGATAAAAATTCAAGAAAAAGATACTGATGACAGTCATATGTCATTTTGTATTCTTTGTTCTTTAAGAAGGGTTGGATGAGGAGAAGAGATCAATGACACTGAAGAGTGAGATTATTATAAAGATGAAGAAAAAGCAAAAAACCCACCCACACGTCATAGATCTATGTCCCCAAACATCCACAAAAAGCCACTTCAACAGACGAGCAGGCAAAATAATCAAACCGATGGGTTTGTTAAGTTTTACATAAAACGCCATATATTTGGTGACATTTCTTGTACTATTAAAGACGAGAGAGACTGATGACAGTGAATATTGTGAAGAAAGATCCGACTAAGAATTTTAATTTATTTTCTTCGCTTCTATTTTTTTCCCTGTGGTTGTAATATAATCTTACAATTGTAAAACAACCAAGATACCACAAACGCCAAAATGTATATAAAAATAATAGAACAATGAGCCATCTTGTTTAAAACGCCTTGAAAAACGCCATTCAGATAGATTTCCTGACCCCCTTGGGTTCCAATGGCATACGATTTGAATAAACGCCATAAACGCCAAAATGTTAATACAATGAAACCATTAAACGCCATTAATTATTGAATTTGGTTAACAACAAAAATCTTAAACCCAAAAAAATAAAACAATATTGTGAAAAGCGGAACTGGAAAAGCAAAATATAAAAGGACAAAAAGCCCCTCCGTCCTTCTCTATGTCGAGTGACACGTGTTGGGCAAGGATGCGTTCTCACCGTTCTCACACTTTTGAGCGTTTTCTTCTGATCCCGTTATATATATATATATATATGGGAGCGCTAAAATGAAAACCACCTCCAGTTGTAAGAACCGCGAGAACCAGTACCTAACCATTAGATCAACAAAATGGATAGAATAGATTAAAAGTAACTAAAATTAATATTAAATACATCTTGTCTTATTATTTCTTTAATATTTTAATTCAAAAGGGTAGTTTAGTAAAATTACTCTTTTATTGTCTTTTTGTCTTTATTAATTTTTTATTACTTTTTTGTTTTATTATATTACTTTATATTTTTTAAAAAGAATTTTTTTATTAAAAGCATTTTTAAATTCAAAATTTTTTAACAAGACAATTTTTTTGCGCGCCGGTTTTTGTACGCTGTTTTTACGCACGGCATTTTCACGCATCGATTTTTAACGGGTCGTTTTTGCACGCTGTTTTTTACGCTCGATTTTTTCAAGCGTCGTTTTTTACATCCCGTTTTAACGCGGCGTTTTTTACGTTCCGTTTTTTTGCGGCGTTTTTATGCGCCACATTCACGCCCCTTGTTTAGGCGCCGTTGTGTCACACGTTTTTTTACGTTTTACAACTTACGTAGAAAATTTTTTACGTTTTACGTTAAAAAATTTACGTTAAAAAGTTTACGTTTTACTTTTTAAACTTTTTACGTTAAACGTTAAACTTTTTAAACTTTTTACGTTTTACGTTAAACTTTTTAAACTTTTTACGTTTTACGTTTTATGTTAAACTTTTTACGCTTTACGTTCTACGTTAAACTTTTTACGTTTTATGTTAAAAAGTTTACGTTTTACGTTAAAAAGTTTACGGTTTAACTTTTTTTATTTTACAAAAACTTTTTTACGCAAAATGAACGCGCCCATAAATCACAAACTCGGTAGGTGTCGCAGATAGATTGTTATCATTATCGACTGGGGGAGAAAAATAAAAAACCAAACAACATCAAAACAATGTGTATCTCGAAAAAAAATGGGGCTTGGCTCAGATTTTCCGATAATCAAAAGGCTGCAAAGTGGGGTTGTAGGTTCAAAAACCTACCCTCCACCATCTTTGCCGCGCCATCGTCATCAAAATCTACGTTTTTTTATTTTTTATTTTATTTTTTTTGCATCATCGCCCCCCCAATCCATCAACGGCAAAACGATATATGGAGACCAACAACATCAAAACAATGTCATCAACGGAAAAACGAGAACTAGAGACCAGATCGCCGGCAACAATGTCAACCACAACACTGTTCAAACCCACAAAATTTCAAAGAAACTCACATTTTTTTACAACAGACCAATCCCAGAAAAATAAAAAAACCCCCAAGAAATACCAACAGAATCAAAGAATCCAAACCTAAACCAAAACTCAAACCAAAATTCAAACCCACAAAATTTCACCTGCATCATCACCATCAAAATCACCTGCATCATCACCATCAAAATTTCAAAGAAACCAAAATCACCATCAAAACAATTAATTTTAGAGATATTTATTAAAAACCTAAATTTTCATTTGCTCGAACTCAAACCTGCATCCGGCTTCACCGGCTCAGCCACCGACCGTGCGGCGGCGGCATCCACCGGAGACGGCGATCGGAAAGGCGTCTTATGGATCTGAACAAACATCATAACTAAATGACAACAATCGATGTTGCTGCTCCGCCGGACTTGTGGTCGCCGCCGATGGTGCTGCTCCGCCGCCGCCGATGTTCCTGCTCCACCGGACTTGGGGCCGGAGAAGGAGGGTGTACATTGGGGGAGGGGGTGCGGCATAAACCAATCACCACCACTATTCACTGTAGCCGGTGGGCATCTCCGTCGCCGGCAGCCGCTAAAAACACAAAAGAGATGGTGTCAAGATGAAGGATGATGGTGGTGAACGAAGTTTGTGAGAGAGAAATGAGGGAATTTAAATTTTGGGGGATGGTGATAAATGTCTGTGAATCAGACTAAAAAGACAAGAGAGAGAAAGCAGACATTAACGAAGAGGAGAGAGGAGAGAACTTTAAATGAAGAGAGAGAAGGGGGGATTTGACATTTGGGGTAAAAGACCGAAATACCCTTTTAGTTGTTTTCATCTGATTGGTTGAGAGTGGTTCTCGCGGTTCTTACAACTGGAGGTGGTTTCTATTTCAGCGGCTCCCTATATATATATATATATATATATATATATATAAAAGAAACACACCGTCATGTGAATCAATTCAGTTTGAAATGGTTCTAAAATCATCATCGAACCAAACCTGCAAATGTTGCATCTTCTGGCAAAAGTAACCTCCATGATCGGATAGCATCACCATTTTGTTAACTCAACGACATCTAATCATGACATCTTCGAATTAGAGCACTGCCGTAATTGTGTGAAGTCATCTGAGCTATCACATCAGATCCAACCACAACCTTCATATTTGCTCGCCAGTTTAACACAACCGCTAGCAATATCGTTCCCATTTTCGGGATTCAACGGCCACCATCTTCCATTCAGTAGTTCAATTGCAATGGTCCAAGACCAATCAGAAGTGCTCTTATCTCAGTTAAGCAGGAAAAGACAACATGGCAACCAAACGCAACCACCACCTCAAGCCTTTGTCTATCTCGTCTTCTGAATACCCGTCCTTTTTACGATCACATAAAAGATATTACACAGACCTTTTAGAATCATCAATGGGTTAGACATATTTTGTTTTCTGTAGCCGATAACTTAGTTCCATTTCAGAGAAGTCAGGTACATCAACAGCGCCCACTACACTTCAAAACAAATAGGTACACAAATAATTTGTATTGCATGCGTTAACATTCATAATACGCAGGTACCACTGAAACAACAACTCCACAAGTCAAGGATGATAACAAAGGGAAAAGTACGGCTTCCACTGAACCATCCTTAAGTGATTGTCATCAACCAAAGGATTCACCAACAAATCAAAAGAAAAACAACTCACCTGGTACACCCACAACAACTTTCACTATTCATATAGTTTACGGCGTATACACAATCCACGTTATTTGTATTAACAAAAAATGGTTTCTTAGCTACGTTCACACACACATTCAACATAATCAAAGAAATAGAGAAGACCCGTGGATGTATTGGTACGACGTCCACACCACTAAACACCCCAGCTCACCAGTAAACTAACGAATAAGACGATTGGGAGGATGGTGAACAGTGGACAACCAGTATGGACGAAATCAAGGAGAAATTCAAATCTTATTTAAATTGATCATACTATCTCGTTCGACGTGGTTACTATGGTCCCCCGATTTAAAATAATTTGTCAATGACTTTCAAACGACCTTTTCTTCTTACCTTTAAGCATTTTAGCACATTTTTGGGCCATTTGGCCAGAAATCAAATGATCACTTTTTTATACAAACAAATTGGGAAGTCCATATTAAAAATTAAATAAATAAACAAGCCTACTACTAAAGTAGTAAAAAACAAACAAATAACTAAATGAAAAAAGAAACATGAGGTCGAGTTTGGTAATGATTTCCACTTCCATTATCTCGTTTACCAACTATTGTATTCTTGGTTTTTATGTCAATTATGCAATTCATGAATTGATATATTAATGATACCACCACAATACTTTAAAAGATAAACCAGGTTAAACAAACCATGCAAACCGCAGGCCAACAACGATTACACCTTAACTTTAGGTTTCATTTATGATACTGATTTCCAGTTAATTTTATTCAGTCCTAGGTGATATGCTATATTTGTTCTTTCATCCAACCATTGTTACGCATTTCAAGTTAATTTATCATAACTCACATGTTTCGTTATGTAAGATAAGAGTGACATATTGGGTTTTGTAACTAACAAACTTCATGCTTAAAAGTCAACATTTATAATACATATCATAAATGAATATGATATCAGTCGAGATACCCGCCGCAACGCGCGAGCTTTCTCATTTCTTTACAAAGAATTATTGATCTTGTTATTTGTGACGTACTTTATTTTTTTTTTTTCAATTTATTTATAGTTTCAAAATAATTGTTTTCACATAATTAAAATCTATGTTGTCAAGGCTCATTTAGGCGCGCGTCTAAACCCACTTTTCAGGCCCATCTCAACCTTGTTGTTTCGCTTCAAAAGCCCCACTTTCAAGCCCTCAGACGCATTTTCAGGCCAAATTCAAAGAAACACACCTGAAACAACTATAAGAACCATAAATCTGAAAGCAACCTAAAACAACTTAAACTAGCCCTAAAGAAGCCTAAAACATGTCCAAAATCCCTACAAGTTGTATTTTTATACTAAATGACTCGCCTAAAAAAGCCCTCGCTTTTTAAGCGCCTTGCATTGAGTCCCAAGTCTCACCCTATACGCCTTGAGTGCACCTTACGCCTTTGAAAACTATGATTAAAATATAAATACATAATAATAATAAAAATAAACAATTGCATCCATGGTACCTTCCAAGCATAATGAAAAAACAGAATTAACTATTATGAATTAGCATCAAAGGTGTGCATTTGCGTGTTGTAACATGTGCAGAAAACATTTCATGGGCTTCAAAAGTTTGTACGGTGGGATTATCGGTTGCCGCTTGTCCTAATGAGGTGTCTTTTCCTCTCCTTTTATTTGCTTTTCCTGGGTCTTTTATTTTTACTTCTTGCATTTCTACCGATTCGGTGTTCGACACCCAGGTAGTTTGCCCGGTGTATAATCCCGGTGTTTAATTCCAGTTCTTCTTTAGCTTTGCAGGTTTTTTATGGTCTACAAGGGTTGATTATCTCCTTTCTTTTTGTTGTTGTGCAGGAAAATGGTTTAGCATTGTCTGGACATTGTTCTGATTTGTTGGGAGTGTTAATTTGGTGAGTTTCTTGGTTTGTTGTTAGGGCATTTGCTTTTGTTTATTTAAGGGTTATTGAATTTTAGGGTTATATTTGATGCATGTTTACTTGGCAATTTAAACGATGGCATTTATAAATTTGATTATTAGTTAAGAGGAAGGGACTAACTCAGTCGACTGACATACAAAAGTCAAAAAATTGTCATAAATTAAACTTTAACACATATCACAAATTCACAATCGTAATTAAGAAAAATGAAAAAAAGGAACAACTTGAAAAAAGAGTGTAGATTTCTTAGCTATGTAACCATGTCCAGAATTCATGTTCCTTAGTACCAGGATTAACCATAAGACCTAAGCTTATGCAAAGAAGATAGCACATAGGTGAAAGAATGGAATAATTTATGGATTTGGAGTTGGAGATAGATATGGAAGATGTGGAAGTTAGAAGAATGCCATTGAAAGGGTAGGATGGTTGTTCACACAAGGGGTAAATCTGAATTGCAACGTGAAGTACAAGGGTTTAAGCAAATAGTACAACACCAAAAGGCATAGAAAACATTTTAAGTGTTGGCGTGCTTGCTTGGCAAAGTTACAGAGAGAGTGGGTTATGACTTTATGAGAGTGATATATGATGATCCTTCAACAATATATAATTTTGATGTTTGGTACTTTCTTTTAGAAAAAAAAAAAACCAAATTATGAAGGGTATACAATATATTATAAAGAGCCAGTGAATGAAGGGTGAGAGCAGAAATCACGGAAAGGAAAACTTGGGTTTTAGACCATGGGGTATGGTGGGGCGGGGGTTTGGGGCGTGGCCCGACACGTGGCGTGGGTGGGCTTCGCTGGGCTGACCCACATTGAGGACGGTATGGTGGGGAGGGGGTTTGGGGCGTTGCCAGCCCAAACCTCCATATTTATATTTTTTATAAACAAACGGCTAGCCCAAACGGCTACTTGTCTTGGCCAATGAGATCCCGCCATGTCATCTTGATAGCCCCGCCCAACGCCCAGGCCGAAATCCCCGCTCAAGGGGCCACGCCGAAACCTAAGCCCATCCGGGATGGTGACTTGGGCGTTTGTACCCAACCCCCGCCCCATACCCCATAGTCTTATAGAAAAGAATGAAAGATGATGGGTCGCTGTCCTCATGAGAGTTTGAAGTTTTCTAAATAAATTAAATTAAAAATAAAGTTTAAAAGACAGACATAGATAGCTTCGGCAAAGGAATATGAATGGTTCTAGGAGTGGGCGCGTTACAGCAGTGTGCCTATCTTTTTTCGATGCATAACGCTGGTTCCAGAGTCTTACCAGCGTCGGAAACGACGTCAGAGGTGATGACCAGGATCTGTAGGGTGTTGTTACCTTTTGCTGCGGAGACATTGCATGTCCCCGATCTGTACACCGAAATAGAATCATCGCCTAATCATATGGGTGGTGACAGTGATTTATTATATATATATATTTAGCTATATATTTTTCTTATTTTGCTTTAAGTTTTCGTAGTGATTTATTATTTAAGTTTAGGACAAATGAGCGTAAACACTATATATCTCATAGAGCTCTTTTAACAAGTGTTTGCACAGTCCTAAAACATTTGAACAGTATTGTGAAAAAATGAGATGAAACAACTTAGAACCGATAATGTAAGTATGTAACCACTAACCATTGTTAAAATATAAACCTGCATATTTAACCAAAGTTGTAGAGATTGCTAGGTGTTTATATGTAAAGCTGCATATGTATTTGGGCTGGCATGGTGATCAATTATTTGAAGTTTTCCTTTGTTTTTTGCTTTTCCTTTTTATTTGTTTGGGTTTCCTTTCATTCTTTATATATATATAGGCCGGTTAACGTACAAGAGGCCTTATTTTTAATGTGCAATTTCATGTTTACGCCATGAGATTTCATCATCTACCCACCCCATGCGGTTTTTTTCACATTCCATGCATGCCATGAGATTTCATGAAGTCGGTTTGGGTTGGTTTTTAGCCGGTTTTTGCCCAAAAAAAAAGAAGAAGGTTTTTTACCAGTTTAAACTGTTTTTTTTAAACCTCCGTTACTAATGTAATCTTCCTGTTACTTATTACTTACAGAATCAATTCGGTGCGCCAAAAAAGCACACGAGGACTGATTTACCAACAACAAGCATTTTGATCGGCTGCACATAATGAAGACTAGGCAGCCAGAAGCATAACCAAGGCATTGCCTTAATGAAGCTTACATAGATACACAACTTTTGTACAACTTATCCACATAACACACTAGGTGTTAGTACGCTAAGTTGTAGCCAACTCTAAACTCTTTTGTACATCTTTGATATGTAGGCTAGGCAATGTGACTACTGCTATGATATATATGATATGTTAGTTTAGTAACCAGGTGTGAACCTTATCCACCGAGCTATTCTTCAGGTTTTCAAGTTTACTCAACTTTCTACGCCGTGTTTTTACGCCGTCGCAACGCGCGGCGGGTAACAAACCTAGTTGTTAGTAAAGAAGAAAAAATTGCCATGATGTATGTACTTCATTTGAATACATCTCTCCTTAGAAAATAACAATACAATTACATTTTATTAAAGCTGGGTTGGTCTGGCATTATTTTAACAACATATATAACAATTTTTGCTAGAGTCTCATGTGTAATTTAGTGTTTTTCTAGACATTTTAGCAAGGGTGTTGTTCCTTTTAAACTTTAAAATGGAGCTACAATTGCAACATAAATTTTTTTTTTTTTTTTATTGAAAATAAAAGAGGCAGAAAGAAGTTAACCTATGTGAACTGTGAAAAAAGTTGACCAAATTCTGCCTACATAAGAGTTGTAGAGATCATAGAATACAGGTGTAAAAAAAGTTGATGCATAACCTGTAGATAGATCAAAGGATTAAAGAGACAAATTGTGTGAATATTGTTATTTATTTACCAGCAAAATGGCACCAAGATAACTACCAAATATGAAACCAAAGCCTTGAAGAACAATCATTGCCACAACGACATGTTTGGTATGTTCAAAAGAAGGCTCGGGTTTAGTTGATAAAATTATACATATTTTATTTTTTAATGTTAAAGTAAATTAAGATGAACCCATGCATAGAAGTATAGAATGACGATGAGGACCAAAAAATAAATTGAACTCATCTCTCTACACAATCTATAAGGCTATGTGGCATGGTGATGGTTCTTTTTTGGAGGATGGTCTGTCACGTAGGCGACACGTAGATCGGGTGTGAGGATAGGGCAAAGAGCATGGAGGTATGAAAATGGGGGATGCACCTAAAATATATGTATATGTTGTATGTATATATGTGTCGTGTGAGGAGTTTTTGTCCTCTAGTGGGACGACTTGAACGGCCTGGAGAAGCTAGGGAGGACGCAGCCGGTGGGGGAGGAAATGGGGGGAGGAGCGGCGCCGCACCGGGATGGAGGGGGGACAGACCTCATACCGGGGGAGCCTAATATAATAAAGGAATGTTGATAAATTCTAGGTGTCAAAATTCTAACCCTCCCAAGTTATACTAATTCCATGTGTAATTTTTATAGCTTTTTAATTTTTATGTTTTATTATACATATTGCATCTCAATCTCTTTTCATACATTAAAACATAATATACAGGGCCGGTGATGAAGGTGTGCGGGGAGGACCACCGCATAGATCCCGTGATTTCGAGGGGCACGTGTTTTTTTTTATAAAAAAAATCCGATATATATATATATATGTTAATTTTTTTTTTCAAATAGTATACTCATACCAACTCTAAGTAGGCTCATTTACAAAACAATTTTTATGGTTTAAAGTTAATCCATTGACATTAGGTTTAGTAAGTCCAATACCCAATTGATTTAAAAAATTGATAATAATAAAACAGTTTAAAAATCTTGGGCGGCAATTTCCTGGATATTGAAACGACGCAGGCACAGAACAACCTATCGACGCATGCATCGAACAGAAGCAAAGAACAGGTAACAAAAGTACAGAACAAGGCATCGAACAGAAGCGGTGAAGCACGAACAGAACAACCCATCGACAGTTGCTCCGTGATTTCGAGGGGCCCTGAACATCGAGTAAGAACAAGATCATAACATCGAAGGGAAGAGGTTTAGTGTTGTTATTTTGTTAGTTTCTGAAATTTTGAGTATTGATTATTAATTTATAATTTTATATCACTCAGTTTTAACTTATGAGTCAACTTTATCATCTATCACAAAAAAATGTTGATGACAATATATTACGAATATAGGCCACATACTGTTTTATTGGTTTGAGACATGGAGTTAAATTGTGAAAAGCTGTTTTTAGTTTGCAATTAAATTAATGTATTAATATAGTAATTAGCAAGGGAAAGCAGGTTAATTTCTGAAAATTTACGATTGATAATTTATTGAAAATTTAGTGTTGTTAATTGTCGTTAAGTGTGAAAACTTTGTTAGAAACTTTGTGGAAATTTCTGAAAATTACAGAAAATTAAGTGTTGTTAATTGTCGGTTATTTAGGCCTTAATGGCTCCTAAACAAGCATCCAGATGGCAAAAAAGTCAGAAGAGGAAACGCGTTGAAGAATTGGTGAAGTCTCAAACCGGTGTTATACAAAAGTTTTTGGCGCCTAATCCGCCTATTAGTTATTACAGTATGTAACTCATTCGAATACTATGATTTTGTCATTTTTGTAGTTGCATTGTTTATCGAATACTATGATTTTGTCATTTTTGTAGTTGCATTGTCTATCGAATACTATGATTTTGTCATTTTCGTAATTGCATTGTCTATCCTTAAGGCATGGAGCTTGAACATGGTAATGAATTCTCAGAGACGCCTATGATAATGTATAACTGTTTAAAGCATAAACATCAAACCCTCCTCAAACCAGCTTATCTGGTTCAAACATCTGAAGCCTCTGCCCTTTCCAACTTTCCTCAAACAGCTTATCTCATTCAAAATTCAAATCATTGTTTTCCAAAACAGATCTGCAAAACGAATTACAAAACCCTAGAGTATTGAAATTCAAATCACGCTTCAATCTAATAGCCATTTCCAAAATTCTGATTCCCTTTCCTTCCAAACTCCTTTTCACGTCACAAACCCTAAATCTTGCACTTTTGAGATTACTCTTAACCATATTCCTCTGCCGTATCTCGCTGATTCAAATAATTCTTAAATCGGTAAGTTTTTAGCCACAATCCATCATTCCATCTTATTGTCTAATTCATCCGGTCTTTATATATGTTATATTTAGATTGATATCAGGCTAACATACATGCATAGCGTATATAGAAGCTTATATTATTATTTATGCATGTGAAGTGTGTATGGTTTTTAATATATATTTTAAGCCCTTTTTACACTTTTTAGCCGAGTTTTAAATTTATAAAACACGATATTTACTAACACTAAACACACATATGGGCAAGTGCACCCATCATGAGCGTAGTATAGTGTTGGCAAGATACCGAGGTTGTCCAAGGACACAAGAGCTTTTAGTACCGGTTTATCCTCAACGTCTAATCAAATCAAAAGTTTAGAAAAATGTTTTAAACTTAGAAAAATAAAACTAACTAAAATGCTGAAAAATAAAATAAAAATAAAAACAGATAGACAAGATGAATCACTTGGATCCGACTCGTGTGTAGTGTAACCTTTGATTATTTCCGCACTTTTGCACTTTTTAAGAGATTATCTTAGTTATTGTAGTAGGCCCCTCTTTTGAAGGTGACGTTACCCTCAACCCAGTAGTTTGAGTCAGCAAGGATACAATCCTAAAGGGTCGGATTATTGAAAGATAATTAATTAAGTTATTAATGCATAATGTGGTAGGCCCCTCTTTTGAAGGTGACGTTACCCTCGGCTAAGTAGTCTGAGTCAGCAGGGATACAGTCCTAAGTAGCCGGGTTAAAGTATTAATAGTAGCTTACATATGAGGGGATCAAAGAGTTTGGACCCCCGCCATCCAATACCAGTGGGTATTGAAGGAGGTCCTACTAAATTTGACCTAGGTTCTTGCAGGATCTATACACTGAACAAGGCAAGACTCTTACCAAACCGTTCCCTTAACCCCCTTCCAGGTAGCCAACATATCTCCATATAGACCGTGGAGATATGAATGGTGAAAATATTTTATTTTATATAGACAGTAAAATAATGCCAAGACACCACGGACAAACGATAAGGAAGAATCACCTTCAACATCAGAAAATAGTTATTAAAGTCATTAATACATAACCAAATAAAAAGTGTGAAAAGATTAAAAATAAAAAAGTATTACACTAAACACATGTCTTCACCAAGTGATGTAAGAGACTTAGGCAAACATGGCCTTTGATTGTCAAGAACTCTTACGATCAATCTTGGATCCCGAGACTACTACACACACTCTATGATGGATGATGGTGGTGGATGTGGGTTGTGATGGTGGTGGAGGGTGGGTGTAGTGTGAGAGAGGTGGTTTGCGAAGGGATGGTTTGCAAATGAGCCAAACATCCCTATTTATAGCCTGAACAACAGCTCAGGCACGGCCCCGTGTCCATCTTCCTTCTCTTTCTTCATTAAATGCAGTTTGTCTGCATTAGTTGACCATGCCCCCGTGTCCGCTGGGCACGACCCCGTGTGTAGAAGCGTATCTGTACTATCAAGATTTCCTCAGATTCTGCGAATCTTAGAGTTGACCACGGCCCCGTGTCCGCTGGGCACGCCCCCGTGGTGGGTGATAGAAGCTTCTACAGCTTTGTCTTTTCTGCAGACACTTGGGCACGCCCCCGTGCTCACTGAGCACGGGGCGTGTTCAGCCTTATGTTTTCTTGTTTTGCTTGGGAAGATGCTTTTGGGGGGTCGGGCATGCCACGTTTTTCCCTTTTCTTGTATTTTTGTTAGATTTAGCTGCCTTTTTGCTTCTTTTGTTCATTTGAGCTCATTTAATCCTGAAAATACAAAAGGAAGACAAAAACACGCTTTTTCCAACATTAGTACTAAAAATGGTTAGTTTTATGCCTCATTTGATGAAATTTATATGTTGCATTTTGCACACATCAAATACCCCCACACTTGAATCTTTGCTTGTCCTCAAGCAAAACTCTTTATAATGTGGCTTAACACTCCCAAATGGAATGGGTAGAAGAGAAGGTTTTTTTGGGCTTGTCATAGAGTGTCGGGATTTCCAAGATTCTTTATTAAGTTTTATTTTTATTTATTTACAATCCTATTCGTCATGATTTATTTAAAACGTTACATAAGATAAATTACTTATTAGGGCATAACATGTCTTTTTAAAATTCCATTTATATACAAGTTCACATACCTCACGGGGGATCACTCAACACTCGGCCGAAGATGTATTTTTGTGAAACACTCGAGAGCGGCATGGAACTTACTTCTACCATAAGCTTTCCAAGCAATCAATCCTCCTCCTTTTTAACTATATACCTTTGTAAATATCAAGAGGACTTTTTGGGTGAAGGGTTAGGCTTGGGTTAAAGGTAGGTGGTTGGGTTAGTGGTTAGTAGCAAATGGCGAAAAAGGCGTAAAAAGCGTCGGTTTTTTTTTGCAAAACATATTGTTTTTGTGACTTTTTATTCCAATGAAGTATTATTCAAATAAGCTTTCTTTTTGTGAGTCTTGTTTGTTTATTGCAAACTTCATTTTTTTAACATAAGAAAGTCACACAAAAACCGAGCTTTGTTACTAAAATAAAGGGTTTAAAATGAAAAAGGGTTTTGGTGGGTGAGAAGGGTGTTTGTTTAGGGTTAAGAAATGAAAAGGTTTAGGCTCAAAGGGGTTAACTAGGGGGATTTTGGGTAGGTGGTAAAAAAAAGAAAAATAATGGTGTAGAAAATAAAAAGGGTTAGTCCTAATGCCTCCATCATTTACTTACTCGGGTTTAAGTTGGTAAGGACCAGGAATGTATCGTCATGGCAAGTTCTAGAGTTGTAAGAACCAAGCGGCTATTCACACAAGAAACGAAAAATGAGCATTTAGTTTAAAGATGTGTATTTGTATGCTCAATAAAGGCTCAAAACTCACTTTTTGTGGGAATGGGTTTTTATGTGATCAAGTATATATAATCAAATTTTAACTAGGTTTGTCATGCCATTTCATAATTTTCTTATGTTGGTTCTTTTTATCACGACGCTATCGGTTATAAATTTGTAAAAATATCACCTTTTTAGAAATTTGAAATTCCCAATTTAAACCTAGACAAGTAAGAAAAATGAAAGATTTTTGAAAAAATTTGGGGTGTTTAGCGGTTCCAATAGAGTTTTGTGTAAGGCTTGTAATTAGGACTTGCAAAATTCAAGGTTTTAGCATCCCCCCACACTTAAATTACACATTGTCCTCAATGTGTCCCAAAAATAAGTTTTTAGGTTGATTGAATGTGTAAAAAGGTGTGAAAAGCAAAATTTTATGTTACTGGGCGTCTGGACACGGCCCCGTGGTGTCCGGGCACGACCCCGTGTTCAGATCGCCAGTAACAGAAATTGAGTAAAAGAAACCAAAGCCTGGACACGGTGGCGTGCTGGGTGAGCACGACCCGTGTCCAGTTACCTGAATTGGGCAATTTTCTGCAGATGGTTGGGCACGGGTCGTGTTGGGTGAGCACGGCCCCGTGCTGAGCTTGCTGTAATGAAGAAAAATTAGTCGGATGGCCCTGTTTTTGTGCATGGGGGTGCTGGTGCAAGTTTCCCTTAGTATCCTTCACCATCCCGAGTGTGTTTTACCCATTACAACATCATCCAAACACCAATTTAACTAAAACCGTCATTCCATTAAATAGAGAGAATTACATAATAGTCCTATTAAGTTAAAATTCTAGATAAATAGGTCAAAAGAAACACAAGAAGTCTAAACCAAGAAGTTCTAGCCTAAGTTTATTTTTAGCAAAATTTCCGAAAAGATAATTCTCTCGGTTGGGTGTGGCTTAGAAGAACTTCTTCCTCCGGACATGTACCCCTTATACGTCAGCGAGCCATTCCTCTATCTCTCTTAGGAGAAGAAAGGCGGGCTCATTGGCATTGGTTTGAGGGGGTGTAACTTCCACCGGGATTTCTTGTAGATCTTCAAGAGGGGGCTCCGCTGGAATGTCATCCCATCCGGTAGGGTTGTTGACTCCAAGTGCTATGTTCCAATCCTCTTGAGGGAGAATCGGTTCCATGGGAGGTGTCACAAGAATGTTCAAACTCTGGTGCAAGAGGTTGATCTCTTGAAAACTGTTTTCCAACCCCACCGTAAGATAATTTATACGGTCTATGAGGACCTCCTCTACTGACGTCATTTCATCAAGCGCCTCACGTAATGCCATTACGTAGCATACGAGAGTTGCTTTAATTGAAGGCCTTCTTTCCCTTCGACTGTTTCTAGAGTGCGCAGAAGAAGTTCCACTGTTTTGGCTCGACATTCTACGAAAATAAACGAAAAAGAGCTTATTTTAATGAAACAGTAACCTCGGACATGGCCCCGTGCTCAGCGAGCACGGCCCCGTGTTCACCTTTCTGCAGATTTTTAGAACAAGGAATCTCGGAGTTTTAAATTATTTTTCCAACTTTTAAAGCATTTTTGAACATGAATAACTTAAAACAATGTTGCAAAACTTATTTTTAACAAGATTCCTTGAACAAAAACCTAACAAACATCACAATAAAACTTGGAATCATGTTGATCTCAAGCTCTAATGGAGGTGTTGAGGTGAAAGAGATGGAGAAGAAGGTAATGGTTATAAGAGGAAAGGACAAGAAGGTTGTTAAGAAACTTCTTTTAGAACATACCTAGGATGGTATGTGAGAAGATTCCCTCAAATCTTTGTCCCTGGAATGGTCCAAATGTGCAGGATTCTTGGCTGCATTTATAGAAAACGACAGCACGCTGCACATGGCCCCGTGCCGGCTGGGCACGGCCCCGTGTGTAGACAAAGTTCTGACACATTTTGTCCGTATTCTGACGATGAGTCAGAAAGGAATCTTATGGTGGACACGGGGGCGTGTTGACCTGGGCACGGCCCCGTGTCGAGAGGCTGTTTATGAAGTTATGTCTAATTCTAAGGAATTCATCCTGATCGGGTGGTTCCTTACTGGATGGAACAACCCCAAAGTTCCTGAGATACCTTAATTGTTCTAGACTAAGACGAGAACGCAAGAGGTTGTCGGTGAGGGTGATTCCTATGCTAAATGTAGGTGGACAAGTCCAACCCTTTCCCGGGCTCTCGTTAAAGAAGGTGTATGCCGAATCGCTCAGGTCTATGTATGCACCGAACGAAGTCGATGGAGAGTCCTTCACGGCACAATCGACACAGGGAAGACTATCGCTCAAGTCCTCGCTAGAGTTATAGGTGATTTCGGGAACAACAAAGTTGTTTTTATTCGAATGTGATCCCAATAATTCTTCTTGGGCTTCGTCTTGAGGTGAATTACTGAAATCCAATTCAAGTTCTTTCACCCAATTAAGAATTAAATATTCTAATTGAAATAGTTCGTCAAGAATCATTTCTCCTAGAAGATCCGATTGGGAGCTTTCGAGAGAGTGATAGGGATTATTTTTACTTTTGCCCCTCTTAAGGCTACAGGAAAACAATGGGTCTATATAATGGGGCTTAAAATTTAGAAAATAACATTCTAATTCTTTATGAGGGCCAACACATATTTGACACCACGTACCATAAGAGTGCCGAAAGTAAAAAATATCAGTATCACTCATATTTGTGTCAGAAATTACCAACCGTCGGGATCTTACGGTTCTGTTTTCAGTAACTGAAACTTGGGCACGAGGGCGTGTTGAGTGGGCACGGCCCCGTGTTCAGCTTACTGTCTGACTTAAAACAGGATTGCCAGTACCAAAGATTGGGCACGGGGGCATGTTCAGCGGGCACGCCCCGTGCTGAGTTCTGCAGAAACTGAAAAATTAAGAAAATCCTAAAAAAAACAGAAAAATTTAGAAAAAACGATTAGGCCGTTGATTCCTAACTTTCTTAAAATCCTTGTGTCACCGGCAACGGCGCTAAAAACTTGATGCGTGTGAAGTGTGTATGGTTTTTAATATATATTTTAAGCCATTTTTACACTTTTTAGCCAAGTTTTAAATTTATAAAACACGATATTTACTAACACTAAACACACATATGGGCAAGTGCACCCATCGTGAGCGTAGTATAGTGTTGGCAAGATACCGAGGTCGTCCAAGGACACAAGAGCTTTTAGTACCGGTTTATCCTTAACGTCTAATCAAATCAAAAGTTTAGAAAAAGGTTTTAAACTTAGAAAAATAAAACTAACTAAAATGCTGAAAAATAAAATAAAAATAAAAAACAGATAGACAAGATGAATCACTTGGATCCGACTCGTGTGTAGTGTAACCTTTGATTATTTCCGCACTTTTGCACTTTTTAAGAGATTATCTTAGTTATTGTAGTAGGCCCCCCTTTGTAAGGTGACGTTACCCCCAACCCAGTAGTTTGAGTCAGCAAGGATACAATCCTAAAGGGTCGGATTATTGAAAGATAATTAATTAAGTTATTAATGCATAATGTGGTAGGCCCCTCTTTTGAAGGTGACGTTACCCTCGGCTAAGTAGTCTGAGTCAGCAGGGATACAGTCCTACGTAGCCGGGTTAAAGTATTAATAGTAGCTTACATATGAGGGGATCAAAGAGTTTGGACCCCCGCCATCCAATACCAGTGGGTATTGAAGGAGGTCCTACTAAATTTGACCCAGGTCCTTGCAGGATCTATACACTGAACAAGGTAAGACTCTTACCAAACCGTTCCCTTAACCCCCGACCAGGTAGCCAACATATCTCCATATAGACCGTGGAGATATGAATGGTGAAAATCTTTTATTTTATATAGACAGTAAAATAATGCCAAGACACCACAGACAAACGATAAGGAAGAATCACCTTCAACATAAGAAACTAGTTATTAAAGTCATTAATACATAACCAAATAAAAAGTGCAAAAAGATTAAAAATAAAAAGTATTACACTAAACACTTGTCTTCACCAAGTGATGTAAGAGACTTAGGCAAACATGGCCTTTGATTGTCAAGAACTCTTACGATCAATCTTGGATCCCGAGACTACTACACACACTCTATGATGGATGATGGATGATGGTGGTGGATGTGGGTTGTGATAGTGGTGGAGGGTGGGTGTAGTGTAAGAGAGGTGGTTTGCCAAGGGATGGTTTGCAAATGAGCCAAGCACCCCTATTTATAGCCTGAACAACAGCTCAGGCATGGCCCCGTGTCCATTGGGCACGGCCTCGTGTCCATCTTCCTTCTCTTTCTTCATTAATTGTAGTTTGTCTGCATTAGTTGACCACGCCCCTGTGTCCGCTGGGCACGACCCCGTGTGCAGAAGCGTATCTGTACTATCAAGATTTCCTCAAATTCTGCGAATCTTAGAGTTGACCACGGCCCCATGTCCGCTGGGCACGCCCCCGTGGTGGGTGATAGAAGCTTCTACAACTCTGTCTTTTCTGCAGACACTTGGGCACGCCCCTGTGCTCACTGAGCACGGGGCGTGTTCAGCCTTCTGTTTTCTTGTTTTGCTTGGGAAGATGCTGTTGGGGGGTCGGGCATGCCACGTATATCCCATTTCTTGTATTTTTGTTAGATTTAGCTGCCTTTTTGCTTCTTTTGTTCATTTGAGCTCATTTAATCCTGAAAATACAAAAGGAAGACAAAAACACGCTTTTTTCCAACATTAGTACTAAAAAAAGGTTAGTTTTATGCCTTATTTGATGAAATTTATATGTTGCATTTTGCACACATCAATTATGAAAAAAAGTTAGCAAGTGATTTATAAAAACTATTAGTATAAAGAGTAAATTGCCATTTTAGTTCCTGAGGTTTGAGCAAAATTGCCACTTTAGTCCAAATAGTTTTTTCTTACCATTTTAGTCCAAATAGTTTTGTTTTCTACCATTTTAGTCACTGACTTTTGTCATTTTTTTCCATTTTCATCCAACCTACTAACTCCATTCAAAAAAATTAGTTAACTTAGGTGAATTTTGGTCAAACCACATTTTTTTTCTTTTTTTTTGCAGGTGCGATGGTATGGGGATGGTGTTGTGCTAGTTTACAGTGAAGATGATGGTGGTGGTTGTTGGTTTTACGATGATGGCGGTGGTGTTCGTTGATGACGTGGGTGGTGGAAAAGTGGCCGGCGCTGGTGGAAATGGTGGGTGGTGATGGTGGTGGGGTGGGTGGGTGGTGACGGTGCAGGCATGTGGTGACAATGATAGAAGGTTGTGATGGGTGGGTGGTGGGAGGTGGTGGTGGTCGATGAAAATGGAAAAAAATGATAAAAGTCAGGGACTAAAATGGTAGAAAACAAAACTATTTAGACTAAAATGACAAGAAAAAAACTATTTTGATTAAAGTAACAATTTTGGTCAAACCAAAGGGACTAAAATGACAATTTACTCTAGTATAAACTATGTATACCAATACTGCCACTACCATGAATCTCCCATTGCTTAGAAACAACTATGAGTTTTCTGACAGTTTTTATATGATATCACAGGCTGTGGTGTAACATCCGTCAAAAAAAGGATCTCCGAAATCCAACTCGGATTGTAAAACTGGACCTTAACTTAAAACTAAATAAAAATAAGAGTTTTAATAAATTTTACTATTTTCAATATTTTATTAAATAATTATCATCACGAATTGAGTTCGGCTAAAAAACAGATAAAAAACGTTGAGTTTATAAAGTTTTTTCGATTAGTTCAGTTAGATTTTTATAAGGGAAGCCTTAACTAGACTGAATTTGTTAGTTATGTGAAGTTATAAGTGTGTGTGTGTGTGGGGGGGGGGGGGTAATTTTTGTAAACAACAAAAACTATAACAAACTAACTACGTTGGTTAGTTAAGTAAAAACCGGTTAAGTATGGTTAATAAAGTAGAGGGGCTGAATTGTCAAAGTCTAAAAGTTGGATTAAAAAAAAACAAATAAAAGGAAGTGTGGGACGAGTCTTGAACCCGAGTACCCACCGTCCCAACGATTTATCTTCAACACGCAAACCAATTGAGGCTTTTAGGGTTAGACATGCGTTTTGATGAAATTGAAAGTAGGATTGTTATATATCATACTAGGTTAGAACCCCGTGTATTACACGGATTTAATAAATGAAATTTTATATACTAATAAAAAACAATATATTTTTATAAACCTCATTTATTACACGTGTTGAGTAAATATAATTTTATGTATTAAATAATAAAAAAACTATATCTTTAAGAATCTCGTGTATTGTGCGGAATGAATACATGTAATTTTATATACCAAACAATAAAAAAGTTATATTAAAAAAACTCTGTATATTGTACGGATTGAATAAATTTAATTTTATATAGCAAATAATTAAAAAAATGTTATATCTTTAAAAACCATGTGTATTACACGGATTTATCTATTGTAAAAAAAAGTTCTTTCTAAATCAAAATGGATTTTTTATTACTTTTTAAATTAGGTTAATACTAATTTAAATTTTTGGTTTGATTAATAAGTTGTTTAATATAATTTCTCATAGTTAACAATAATAACATTAACAATAAATAATATCCATGTTTATCAACTATTACGTGAAACAATGCTTTTTAGTTCAGATAAGACTTTGCGATTTAAAGTTTTAGTGTAGATAAGACTTTACTATTTGAAATTAAGTTTATACCAATGATTTAGAGTTGATAAGATTTATATTAATTCAATTAATATTTAATAATTTAAATTAAATAATAATTATCTACAATTAAGAATGCTCTAGAATAATGACAAGTGTCCCTTTATTGGTTTCCTTTATTATATAGTTTAGATTAGTATATTTTGTGTAAATTTTGGAAATTTTTAGATATCAATTGAAATTTTGGTGAATTATTTATGCTTTAATCACTAGATTAATCAATTAAAAATATAAAATAATCATAAATAAATTTCATAAATATTTCTACTGAATATTTCAGAATATATAAACATTGTGGAATTCTTTTATAGAATTCCTCCATAATTTTTGGGAATTTATGAGTTTAATTTGGACTTATGAGCATTTATACATGTTTTAATTATTTAAAAATACAAAATTATCACAAATAAATTCTATAAATATTTCTACTGATTTTTACAGCTTATATAATTGTTATAGGATTTTTCTATAATTTTTTATAACTATTATGTAAATTAAAGAATTGGTAAAATTGTTAAACAAATAAATCCTGTTATAAATTTATTATTTTAAAATAAAATATGTAATAATCATTAGAACTAATATATATGATAATTAGATGAGTTTGATGAATTAATCTAATTTTTGGCAATTCAAAATATTAAAACCTATTAAATTGGTATTTCTTTGATTTTGCCATGTTTAATAATTCTAGAAATAAATATATATTGTTAAACGATTATTCTATATAATCTATGTCACACCCCCAAATTCTCACCTAGGGTATGTCCCTATTAGGAGTGCGACGATCCAACAACGTGCCACTAATTATATCAAACATGTTCAATAAAATGATAAAATACTTGATTGAACTAAAATACTGTTTGTAAGTTTAAATGAAAACCAAAGTAATCAGCGGAAGCAATAAAGTATATAATGTATCAATAAACCATTAAGGTAAATATGTTCGTTAAGACCATGCCCACTCCAGCCGCTCCAGGTCACAAGTTCCAGTGTGTAACAGCTAACGACCTACAAGCATGCAAACAAGTGTGTCAGACTACGCTGGTGAGTTCAAAGTTTTGCTTACCGAGTTTAGTTATCCGTCACGTGTGTAAAACAGTTAACAAAATGATATGTTGTTATGTTGTTCTGATGATTTGATTTGATGTTGTTATTAACTCGATTACCGCAACTGGCTACAAGATATGAATGCCCAACCCCAATGCCTCTATCAAGGCATTGGTCAAGTGGTCGAGGTAATTAGCTCAACTAATAACCTCGAGTAGATGTAAGGGGTCTTATATATACACGATGTGAATGCCCAACCCCAATGCCTCTATCTAGGCATTGGTCAAGTGGTCAAGGTAATTAGTTCACGCCCGTCCTCCTCGGTACGGTGTGAGGGTGCCAAACCTAATAGCGCTATCAACTAAATACCTCGTTGCCTTACCGGCAACACGGTAGATGTAGGGGGTCTTACATAATAGAAACTAAGCAATAACAAACATCCCATTAACCTGCATTCCTCCCTGGAACGTTACCCGATATCCCTTCCCGGGATGCATGCTTGGAAAAGAGCAGTGAACTCACCTTTGATTTGCTCGGTATGCTATATTTTACTATCCGTTCCAATTGATTAACCAGATCCTAGTGTGGTTATCATTAACAGTTAGTTCGTATACACGTGACTCATGTGTTCTTTGCATGTATCACATAGATTTCAATTAAGTAAAACACATATCATATCACAATTTATGGCAAGTGTTCTTATCCTATCATCAATCATAATACAAGTTCAGGTTACTAGTTCACATATTACAAATCTCCTGTTAGCTAAATCAACTTCACATTCTAAGGCGGCCCAACTACTATGCAAAGCCCATATATAATTTAAGCACCTTATGGCCATAACCCACGAATTATTAATTCATCACGAACACAATCTGGTCCCTTAACTCCTCACCAAATACACATACCCTTCACTTGAAACACATAACCCAGATTTCGAATTCATAATTATGGCAGCCTCTTACATGTTGCGGCCCAATACTTAGTTAATCTAATAAATCACGTGTTAAGCCCAAATTATAAATGTCACTTTGCATATGTTAAATAATTATAACAGCCTCTAGCCCACTACTGTTTCTCTAATGACCCAACTAACAGATGTCACGCCCCAATGGCCCAATATCCTTTTGTTTAAATTAGTTAAGTAATGTGCAACCAGTTTAACATGCAAGCCCACTAAACAATTTCCCTATGAATTTAACGGCCCATTAATATAGCAGGTTATCATCATGAAGAATTTTATGTAATCGTTTAAACCTAACAGCAAACATGCCCTCTACCAAAATCTTAACTCAGTGGATCCAATAACTCAAGTAGACACAAAATCAATGATGGATCCATATCCGCACGATTACAGGAACAATAAATCAAGACACAAAATCAATTTAGCATATACCATATCATGCAAGATTATAAAATATGAACATGTATTATACTAACCAGTAACCACAGGATTCAGCAAGGGTGGGGGCTACGGAAATCGTGCAGGGCTGCTGAGGTCGTGCGACTAGGGGAAGGGGTCTTCGTGGCTGCTTGTTGGACAGATACATGGCACCAGTGTTTGGCCGGAACTCTGGCTCCGGTCGCCAGAGTATTTTGATCAAACGAGAGAAGATGGGAGGGGAAGAAGAGGGTGTTGTCGGCTGATTTGTATTGTGTAGGGTTTTTTTTATTTTAGAGTTATAAGCTAAACAAGAACATGATACGTGTATTATAAATGATAAAGGTTTAGGGGGCGGTTGCAAGCTAACCGAATTGGGCTTAAGCCCATGCACTTGGGCTGTCAAAACAATTTAGTAAATCTCACAGGTTTTGGGGTGCGGCCCAACCATACACTCATAGTATTCAATTATAACTTTCAAGTAATTTAAACATGTATTCGAAAGCTATCGTTTAATAACAAAGTTCATATGGTATTCAAGTAAACTACCACATACGAATTTGTTTGTTTAGATAAATAAATGTAACGATTATTATATATATTCATGTGCGTGTTAAATTATACATGCTAGGCTCGTGTTAACAGTTAAACAACACTTTTCACTCGACACGGTTATTATTACTTAATAAATAATAATAATAACAATAACAATCAATTAAGAATAATAATAAAACACCATTCTCTCGATTATTGGGATCGAGAGTGCGGGTTGTCACATTCTCCCCATGTCACATTCTCCCCATGTTACAGGAATTTCATCCCCTAGTTGAAAGAATTTTCGTCCCGAAAATTTAAATCGTGTGGTTCTAAAATGAATTCGACCTATGGGTAACTTACAACACTTGGGGGGGGGGGGTATGGTCTCACCCAGTCCCTCAACGAGGTGATAAAGTTGAGTTTCTTAACTAATCAACGAAATTGTTCCAACACATCTAAAAGCATTCCTCCAGGACCATTAGTTTGAAAGGTATTCCTCCCCAATCCAGGGATAGTAGTACTCTAATCCGGAAATATAAAGTAGTCCCAACTCAAGGATAGTAGTATTCCGATCCAGGAATGTGAAGCAGTCCCAATCCAGGAATAGTAGTGGTTCCCAACACCCGAGAATGTGTACTATTATAAGGACGCGCGTGTAGTCCCAAACTAGGGGTACCGTGTGTATTTCCCAAATCGGGGAAGTAGTGGGTTGTCCCAAACCGTGGACACATGCTTTTAGTAAAAAGTTGTTAACTCGCTTTAAGGTGCGCGCTGTATCAAAATTCTTGCGTCGACGTCGCGAACTGGTATAGTAGGAAGGCAGTCACCACCCAAACACCCTTAATAGTGTTCGCATGTCCCGAGTGACCAGTGCTAGGGTACGGTTGTTTCACATACGGTTGAGTTCCATCGATACTGTAAACGAGGTAGGTGTTGTTTCCAGTCGTGGACAAAATCGGTAGCACATGCCTGCAGCATGTCTTCAAGAGTTTGTTTGATTCGACCATTCGTTCGTAGGTGTTAAGTAGTGCTCATGCACGATCGTGAGCTGAAGGATTTGTGCATGTCCTGCCACAAATTGGACGTAAAACGTAAGTCATATCTAAACACAATGGAAGTCGGCGCCTTGCGCCTAGCAGCTACTTCCTTCAAGTAGATGTTTGCGAGTGTAGAAAACTTATTCGTTTTTTGATGGCTAGAAAGTGTGCTGGTTACGTGAGACAATCAACGATCATCCAGGTGATGTTGTTTCCGTTTCGAGTTGTAATTAGACTAGCGACCAAATCCATGGCAGTCTGTGTTCGCTTTCCATATAGGTGTTTCTGGTTGCTAACACCTCACCTTGACTTTTCTACAAGTCAAACATCATTCCCATACCTAGCTAGGTGGGCCTTTATGCCCGACTACCAGTACAAGGTTTATAAATCCTGATGTCTCTCATCAAAACCTAGACGACTAGAATATTGAAGCTGGTGTGCTTTGCTCAACACAAGTTCCCTACCGTTGCCGTATAATGAGACCCACATTCATTCTATGAGGTAACGAGTATCGTCCAACCTGTCAAAGGTTGCTTCTCCATGCCCCGCATGGGTTCGACTTGAAAATCCACTTCCCTCAGTTCTCCAGTTTGAATAGAGCGAGTCTGGTCAGGTAAGTTAGAGTCGATAGTGAGCTACGAAGCTCGTGCACGTTCAAGTTTCATAGTCGTAATCATCCTAAAGTTCCCTCCAGCGATGTCATTAACTGATTTAGCTCTGTCGATGCCAAGGTACACGGGAGGCCCTTGTGATCGGTCTAAATAACGCATCTGGTACCGTCCAAGTAACGCCTCCATCTAAAATCCTAAGACCACGGTTCTCACCGCCAGTGGTGTGTCGTGCAGTTCCTCTTTGTAATTCCATCACGTAAGTCATCACTCTCTCGTGTTGCGTCGGTGTGTAACTGGGACTCTGATTCAAACCATCATGGTATACCACTAAATCATCAGTACTTTTGGATAAAGACGATGCTTAGTGTATTGTTGAGTTGCGATTCGAAAGCTGAAAAGACATCCCCCCCCGTTTGTCTTCCACAGCACCCTGATGTGCTAAAGAGATTCAAGTTGTGCGACCTTCGAAAATCCTGTAGGTAAGCTGCGATAGTATCTAGCGAAACCAAGGAATTGCTGCATCCCCGAAGGAATCTTTGGTGTCGATCGGTTGCTATCAAGATGCATCCTAGCGAGATCCACGTGTATTCCTACTCCGTTGGTTACATGATCAAAATGCATTTCTCGAATGGTGTGACATTTAACAAGGCTTCACACGTAATGGCTCCTCCCACAGAAGCGCTGAAATAGGATACATATGCCACCCATGGTGTTCCTTCCTCTTGGTCATGATTCAGAATGTTGTCAACAAATACGGTCAATTCATGTGATCCCTGAAGTTACTGGTGTGTTGATCAACTCAATGATAGTGGTGTACAAAATTGAAATGGCTGCATTGCGTTCTACATGCTGTTCTAAAAGCATTCTCCTCTTGGACTTCCATCTGATGATAGTTCGTTCACAAGCCAATCCTCGAATGGAAGCTTGTTCCTCGCAACTGGTCGATGGGTTGTCAATACGTGGTCGAGGCAAACCGTTCTTGACTGTCACCTTGTTGAGTTCTTGATAGTCAGTACACATACGAAAAGGCTTCTATTTATGGGTATAGCGAGGACTCTTTAAAGTGAAAACTCCGATCTGACAGTTCCTGTAGTTGGTTAAACAGCCCCTGCAACCCTCCTGGTGCAAGACGGTAAAGAGTACGAGTAGTTAGAACTGTCTCTGGCGCGAGGTCAAACTGAGTTCCTACCTAACAGTTATAGAGATGATCCTGGCAGTTCCTCGGGTAGCACATGGAGGGTAATCACGAACAATTGATGGATCCTCGATCCTCTTTTTCCTACCCTTACTTATATAACAGTTGCTAGCAGTTGCTAACATAGCGGGGTAATCCCTCCGTAGAAACTCCTGGCTTTCATTGCTGAAATGACGCTAACTGTTGCGCCACTCTGACGTGTTAGAACAGATAAGAATCCTCCACTAAGGAGAGGGATTCGTAGAATCTTCTCCTCACAGGGTACATCTATCAAGAATAACAGAATAAAGGTCGATGTCGAACACTTGTCCCACAAGGTCGAGTTTGCATCCCAACGGTCGTATGAGGTTTCCATTGTCTTGCCATCAGCCGATACCACAACAGGTTGGGTTTCAAGAAGCATCAAGGTTATAGAGAACAGAGGCGAAGTGATTCGTTACCAAGAACGTGTATGCCACCATGCTATTACAATCCTGGCGTCGTCCACGCCAATCCTAAATGCCCCTCCAAGAGCATCATTTTCCGTGTGGTTGTACTCGTTGCGAGGATTTCCAGTACGTCCGTCGTTTCCTTGGTTGTTGTCGTTTTGATTTAGCAATAGTCACTCCATGTCGTAGGCACCTTTATTTCTACGCTGTTGGTCGCCATTCCAAGTACCTTGATGTTGCCGTGACTGTTGCCTCCGATGCTGTTGTTTGAAACGGAGCTCTACGAACTTACATCAACAGGGTCCATCTTTTCATATTCCGTGCCACGTTATAAGGCGCTACTCACTGTGCTGGCAGTTACCCATTCCACGTTTAGTCGATTGTCATATCTTATGTCCCGATTGATTCGTAAGAGTTGACTACCATGAGTCGTTGGCAAGGGGTAAGGATTCGATTGAAGCCAATTCGTTGGTGCTCGTCACCGGTAATCAGGGTCGTCAAAGTACTGAGGTCGGTAAAGTACTACGCTCATTCTCCGGTCCATCGATGTTGTAAGTTGTTCGAGTGATACATGGTATGATACGAGTGTGTTGCAGAAGTGATCGCACTTCGGGATCCAAGGCGTCATTACGTTAAGTTCCAGCAACGAAGAAATGTGAGAAAGATATGGACCAATCATTGTCGTTGCAACATCCAACTCGGGAATGTTCGTACAAGCACCTAACATTCTACAAAGTTCGCTAGGTGTTCAGATGGGTGTTCAGGTAATACTCGACTACATCGAGATTCGAAAGGATCCAAAGATGAATGAAAAGTTCACGTTCAAGTAAGGGATAATCACTGCTATGACCCATATAGGTTTGTTATGTTTCACATTGATCAAATAATGGAACGGAACCCCTTTTTCACTTGTTAAGCCTCACTGGGACTCGCATGCACCCCACATTATTATTATGTGTGCACCCACAATAATATTGTGATTTGCATGCTCATCTCAGTTCCTCCTAACTCATGTCAAATGGTCCCTCAAACTCAGATATCTAACGGAGGTTATCAAAGTAATAAGGTCACAAAATCCAAGGACTATAACATACTATCAATGCATCATAATGTAAGCAAGCAATCCATGCCATCATGCTATAGTGACGAGCGTGTGTTCGCATGTTGCATCATAAACAAACGTGTACTAGTTATGCAGTGTATGAAACAGGTGTAAAAGACGAACCTTGCAATCTGGAGCTGAGTGTCATGGTCGTATTCGCGTATTCAGAACTATTCGGTTATAGTCTGGTTTTATAAACACATTTTAAAACCAAGTTCGCTATAACCAGTGGCTCTGATACCAAACTGTCACACCCCCAAATTCTCACCTAGGGTATGTCCCTATTAGGAGTGCGACGATCCAACAACGAGCCACTAATTATATCAAACATGTTCAATAAAATGATAAAATACTTGATTGAACTAAAATACTGTTTGTAAGTTTAAATGAAAACCAAAGTAATCAGCGGAAGCAATAAAGTATATAATGTATCAATAAACCATTAAGGTAAATATGTTCGTTAAGACCATGCCCACTCCAGCCGCTCCAGGTCACAAGTTCCAGTGTGTAACAGCTAACGACCTACAAGCATGCAAACAAGTGTGTCAGACTACGCTGGTGAGTTCAAAGTTTTGCTTACCGAGTTTAGTTATCCGTCACGTGTGTAAAACAGTTAACAAAATGATATGTTGTTATGTTGTTCTGATGATTTGATTTGATGTTGTTATTAACTCGATTACCTCAACTGGCTACAAGATATGAATGCCCAACCCCAATGCCTCTATCAAGGCATTGGTCAAGTGGTCAAGGTAATTAGCTCAACTAATAACCTCGAGTAGATGTAAGGGGTCTTATATATACACGATGTAAATGCCCAACCCTAATGCCTCTATCTAGGCATTGGTCAAGTGGTCAAGGTAATTAGTTCACGCCCGTCCTCCTCGGTACGGTGTGAGGGTGCCAAACCTAATAGCGCTATCAACTAAATACCTCGTTGCCTTACCGGCAACACGGTAGATGTAGGGGGTCTTACATAATAGAAACTAAGCAATAACAAACATCCCATTAACCTGCATTCCTCCCTGGAACGTTACCCGATATCCCTTCCCGGGATGCATGCTTGGAAAAGAGCAGTGAACTCACCTTTGATTTGCTCGGTATGCTATATTTTACTATCCGTTCCAATTGATTAACCAGATCCTAGTGTGGTTATCATTAACAGTTAGTTCGTATACACGTGACTCATGTGTTCTTTGCATGTATCACATAGATTTCAATTAAGTAAAACACATATCATATCACAATTTATGGCAAGTGTTCTTATCCTATCATCAATCATAATACAAGTTCAGGTTACTAGTTCACATATTACAAATCTCCTGTTAGCTAAATCAACTTCACATTCTAAGGCGGCCCAACTACTATGCAAAGCCCATATATAATTTAAGCACCTTATGGCCATAACCCACGAATTATTAATTCATCACGAACACAATCTGGTCCCTTAACTCCTCACCAAATACACATACCCTTCACTTGAAACACATAACCCAGATTTCGAATTCATAATTATGGCAGCCTCTTACATGTTGCGGCCCAATACTTAGTTAATCTAATAAATCACGTGTTAAGCCCAAATTATAAATGTCACTTTGCATATGTTAAATAATTATAACAGCCTCTAGCCCACTACTGTTTCTCTAATGACCCAACTAACAGATGTCACGCCCCAATGGCCCAATATCCTTTTGTTTAAATTAGTTAAGTAATGTGCAACCAGTTTAACATGCAAGCCCACTAAACAATTTCCCTATGAATTTAACGGCCCATTAATATAGCAGGTTATCATCATGAAGAATTTTATGTAATCGTTTAAACCTAACAGCAAACATGCCCTCTGCCAAAATCTTAACTCAGTGGATCCAATAACTCAAGTAGACACAAAATCAATGATGGATCCATATCCGCACGATTACAGGAACAATAAATCAAGACACAAAATCAATTTAGCATATACCATATCATGCAAGATTATAAAATATGAACATGTATTATACTAACCAGTAACCACAGGATTCAGCAAGGGTGGGGGCTACGGAAATCGTGCAGGGCTGCTGAGGTCGTGCGACTAGGGGAAGGGGTCGTCGTGGCTGCTTGTTGGACAGATACATGGCACCAGTGTTTGGCCGGAACTCTGGCTCCGGTCGCCAGAGTATTTTGATCAAACGAGAGAAGATGGGAGGGGAAGAAGAGGGTGTTGTCGGCTGATTTGTATTGTGTAGGGTTTTTTTTATTTTAGAGTTATAAGCTAAACAAGAACATGATACGTGTATTATAAATGATAAAGGTTTAGGGGGCGGTTGCAAGCTAACCGAATTGGGCTTAAGCCCATGCACTTGGGCTGTCAAAACAATTTAGTAAATCTCACAGGTTTTGGGGTGCGGCCCAACCATACACTCATAGTATTCAATTATAACTTTCAAGTAATTTAAACATGTATTCGAAAGCTATCGTTTAATAACAAAGTTCATATGGTATTCAAGTAAACTACCACATACGAATTTGTTTGTTTAGATAAATAAATGTAACGATTATTATATATATTCATGTGCGTGTTAAATTATACATGCTAGGCTCGTGTTAACAGTTAAACAACACTTTTCACTTGACACGGTTATTATTACTTAATAAATAATAATAATAACAATAACAATCAATTAAGAATAATAATAAAACACCATTCTCTCGATTATTGGGATCGAGAGTGCGGGTTGTCACAATCTAAGCTTCAAACAGGAGAACCTAATTTTCTAAAATCAATAGGCTATCCTTTCATTTAGTATTTCGATTTTACATTGTTGTTATTGTTTAGATATAAAGCGTTCCTTTTCTTGCGGTGCATTCTTGTGGATCGTTTCTCCGCAACCAGTGAGTAGATCTATTTCTTTCCGCTTTTTGGTCATTAAATATTCTTGGGTCGTGTCATGTGTCATTGTTACTTTTGTTTTATAATTGAATAAATAGCATGCAAAATCTATGTGTCGCTTTGTGTATCATGATCATGTTTCTATTGTTTCTATGGTATCTCGTATCTATTGTTACCTATACGTGTATCTATGTGTTTACTTGTCACACCCTCAAATTCCAAATAGCTGAACCGCCACTGTTACCTTTATTCCCAAACCAACAAATGTTAGAACCCAACCAGGAAAACCAATTCCCGATACATGCATTTGACCCAATGAGTTATCTAGAATCCCAACCCCAATCCCTTTAGAACGTGATCCATGGTGGGATGATGATAGAACATTTTTTGAAATGAATAATGCAGACCCTTACGAGGAACCTATACCTCATAACCCTGACCGAGTAAACCCACCAATGGGTCGAGAATGTGTGCAGGAACTCTGTCACATGGAGAAAGTTTAGTGAATGAAGGGAATAGAATTCGACAGATAGGGGAGAAATTAGTTTGGAAATACGATGAGAATGAAATGCAGTACTGGATGAATGATACTTAGAAAATGCCTAGATACGTGTGTCATTTTGTATTTTGAAAAAAAAACTAGACTAGATAGACTAAAATAAATACGGATGCATAACTACTAGTATATTTTATTTCTAGTTGTAGTATGTAACCGATGCCTATATATAGAAAGAGTAAAAGTCGCAATGATCGACGTTTTTGATCAATTTATTTGTGTGATTGTGTATAAATATTTGTACTAAATTTATTCTGTGATAATTAATACCTGATAAATGTTCACAATTCAGATGGACAACGAAGTAAATCAGGAAAACCAGAATAATTAGAATAACAGAAACCAAATAGATAATAGCGTCATCCAACATATAGTAGCACAAGGAATTATAGATGATATGCCCTATGTTATCAAGACTGTTAAAGAAACAGAAAATAATAAATCTGCAAATGGAAGTAAACGCCAACACACTAAGCCAAGTCACAGTGTGAACAATAATAACGGACCTATAATCCAAGCTCCAGTTCCTAAAAGAAGAAGAACCGCTTCTTACGGTTGTTCTTATAAAGAATTCTTGGCCTGCAAACCAATAGAATTCTCAGGCAATGAAGGAGCCATTGCAGCCTTACGTTGGATAGAAAAGACAGAAGCAGTCATAAAGATAAGTAAATGTGCAGACGAAGATAAGATTATGTTTGCTTCTAATCTTTTAAAAAATGCAGCCTTAGAATGGTGGAATACTATTCTCCAGTCTAGGGGAAATGACAGAGTTTATAATATGGAATGGATCAACTTTAAGGAAATGGTTGAAATAAAATTATGTCCTCCTAATGAAAAGGAACAAATCGCCAATAAATTCCTAAATCTTAGAATGACTAGGATAGACTACAAAGGTTACACTACCATATTCTTCGAATATGCTAGGATAGTGCCAACCTTAGCCTCACCTGAACCAGTGTTAATCTCCCATTATATTTGGGGATTAATTAGTGAGATTAGACACGTAGTCAAGGCAGCTAGACCACAAACCATAGAAGAAGTAGTAGAACTAGCCAATACTCTGACTGACGAATTGGTACGCCCCCAAGAGGAAAACCAGAGAAAGAACCTAGCTCAAAAGCTTACTCAGGAATTTCGCTATGGTAATTCTAACCGTGGGAAAGGAACAGGTTATTCTGCACCCTACTGCAAGTTTTGTAAAAAGAAGCACTCAGGAAAGTGTGATGTGTCCTGCAACTTTTGCAAGTACCTAGGACATAAGGAAGAAGATTGTAGGAGAAAGGCTAGTGCCAGAAGATGCTTCAATTGTGGAGAGGCTGGTCACATCAAACCAGACTGTCCGAAACTAATTCTAGCAACAACCAACAAGGCTAAGAAAACTGAAGGACCTAAGAAGAATACCAGAGCGTTTGTTCTAACAACTGAGGAAGCCAAGCTGATTCCGGATGTGATTGTCGGTACGTTCTTAGTTAATAATATATTTGCCAAAGTATCATTTGACTCTGGTGCAAACCAAAGTTTTATCAATACTTCTTTCTACAAACTTCTCGACCAAACCTTAACCAAATTTCAACAAGATTGTCTGGTAGAGACAACAAATGGAGAATCCATTAAGATAAGTGAAATCTTGCAAGGAGCAAGAATAGAAATCTTGAACCATCATTTCTTTGCTAACCTTTATCCAATGAATCTAGCCGGATTCGATGTTGTATTAGGAATGGATTGATTGGTAGCCAATCGTGCCAGTATTTTATGTGATCAAAAGTCAGTACAAGTAAGTACACCAACAGGTGAGAAGATCACAATTAAAGGAGATAAGCCAACCAGATCAACAAAATTCAACTCTGTGATGAAAGTCGCAAGTTATGAAAGGAAAGGAGGATTAGTATATATGATTTCTGTAATCATCAATACTAAAGGAATAGAATTGAAAGATATCCCTGTGATATCCAAATTTTCAGACGTCATTCCAGAAGAGTTACCTGGATTACCGCCTGATAGAGAGGTTGAATTTAGGATTCACATAATACAAGGAATGACACTAATTGCCAAAGCACCATATCGATTAGCACCAACGGAGATGCAGGAACTGAAGAAAAAATCGGACGAACTTCTTGACAAAGGTTTTATACAACCAAGTTGTAACACCCCGAAAAATGCAAATTATTTATTTTAAATATAAAGTTGATAAATAAACTAGTTAACTAACTAGGATTTAAAATAACCCAGTTAGGTGAAATCCTTGTAGTAACCTACAAATGGGTTAAAACGCTAAAATTAGAACCAAAGGAAAGTTTAGGGACCAAATGTGTTCAAAATGAAACTAATATTAATAAAATCTAAATAAATAAAACACAAACACATTTGTCTGTGTTTGGTGGTGATCGACTAGAGCAGGGGCGACCCCAAGCTCCATCAAAACCCTAGTTCAGCATAAAATCTCTAAATTGAAGGATCAAACTCAGTCCAAATCAAAGTCCGAACATAGATTAGTGATCCTCATCACAAGGGGGTTACAAGGTATGTAAAATTTGGTGTTAATTCTCTGTTTGAAATTCTCATGAAATTGGGAAATCTGAGATTTATGGTTGCATGTTTGTTTTATGATGGATTAGGAACAATATAGTGTCTAGGGACAAACCCTAGACAAATACAATTTGAAAATCATGTGAATTTTTAGTGAAAATCTATGAACACCATTGTAGGTGATTAGTGGGTTATGTATAATATGATAAACACTAGGAAATTGGGTGTTGTTCTAGTGTAATTTGACAATTGTGAATTGACTTCAGAATTTTAGAAGCTAACAATTATGTAAAATGGGTTGATTGATGTGAAAACTGGGTTAAATGATAAGCTAGAGACTTGCTATATAATCATGTAAAAATCTGCCCTTAAAGTGTTTGTGAAAATGCCTCAAAGAAGGCTTAAAACTGAAATTCAAAGTTGATACACATAATTTTGATGTTTCGGTTTACTACGCGATATATGGTTTAAAGGGAGTTCTAAACATGTTATAAATGAACTCTATAGGAAAGGACGCAGGAGCGTCAAGGGGACAAGCAGGTGGCGAATCACGTTTGAAAGGCTTACTTTGAAGGTATGTAACTTGACCGTTACTTAAGTGAAATTTTGTTAAATTTCATATAGTCGTATTGTAGAATATAAGTTGTGTAAATTTTAAAAGCGATGATGTTCGCTAAATTGAATAATGGATCAAGGATGGATAAGATCTCGTTGGTAGTCATCATATTGGAAGATTCCGTAGATGAGCCAAACGGGTCGAATAATCAATTAAGGCATGGATATTGCTTCATAATATGATTGATTGGTCTTTTATTATCGATTAATAATTGACATATCAAAATACAAGAATTTGGTGTGTTGTTTTGTTAAAACGAAAGATCCAAGAAGTTGGATTTGGCTGAAATAAATAAAGAAGACAAAACATAACCTTTCAGGAACTACCGTAAATTACGGTGGTACTGTAATTTACGGTAGAGGCCAAAAGGTTACGGCAGGATTCTACTGATTTACGGTAGACCAATATTTCCAGGATCTACCGTAACTTACGGTGTCTACCGTAAGTTACGGTAGAGTCCTGTATCATTTGTTGAATTTGGTATATTCTCGTTAATTGAATTCGTTTTGAGCATAATTTCGATTATGTAATATTTTTAAGAACTTTAACACTAAGATTTGATAAAAATCTTTAGTTTTCAGGTTTTGCAAGGATGTGGACGACAATCAAGCATGTTGAAGAACCGAACACAACTTTTGAAGCTTCCGCGTTATCTAAATAGACAATGTTTTTGGAAATGTAATCTTTTTGCTAATTAACTTATGAATGTTTGAATTAGTCATTAGTTGACTAATGTTTTGCTACCTATAAACTTTATCTATGAAACTTAGGATATAGTTTAGACATCCTTTACATAAAATTGTATGATTTATTACTAAATTCAAGTAGTAATTAGAAGGGTGTTACAAGTTGGTAATCAGAGCTTAAGGTTGTTAACAAGTGTTCGGTTCAAGCTTGATCGATCGTCTGGTAAGAATTAACTTATTATTTTAACAAATTATATTATGTAATAAATGAGAAATGAATTGATGTGCATGGGAAGAGCGTCTTAACACACTCAAACCCGGAAAGTGCACCGAATGTGAACGGTTAAAGCAAGTTGGGAACTTGGCTAAACCGAAACAAATGAAGTAATGTTATAAATGAAATGTTTAACGTTTAAATGTAAACATTTCAGTTTCAAGATGTCTGATGGAAACAATGATAATCCGGTGCAAACAAGCACCAAACAAATGAAAGAAATAATTGCCGAAGAAGTAGGGAAGGCAATTGAAGGTAGTCTATCCGGGTTTATAGACAAAATTCAAAGCACGGTGTTGTCGCTTGTTGAAGAGCGAGTTAAAAGGTTGGAGGATAGTTTCAACCTTATGAAGGAGAAAACCGGAGATCGTAAAGGGTGCTCATATAAAGAATTTATGGCGTGCAAACCGCCAATCTATAACGGGGAAGTTGACCCGATAATCTGCCAAAGATGGATAACTGACGTCGAAGGAGTGTTTGAACGGACCCATTGTGATGTAGGTGACTTTGTTGCTTACGGAACGGGTCAATTGAGGGGTCAAGCCAAAGATTGGTGGGACAATAAAAAGAAGGAAATAGGAGCCGAAGCGGCAAGGGTCATGACTTGGGATGAGTTTAAGGTGCCGTTCCTTAAACACCATAGTCCCAAAGCAGTTATTAATAGGATCAAAGAGGAATTTATCCAGTTAAGACAAAAGGGAGAATCAATTGATAAAATCACAGGCATTTTCATGGATAAGCTGAGATTCTGTGACGAGTTGGTCACCACGGAAGAGCAGAAGATATACTACTATTACAACATGCTGAGTGCTGAATACCGGGAGTTTATGACTCCCTCAAAATATGAAACTCTCACAGAAATCATCAACACCGCCTGAGAGCGGGAAATCGAGTTAAAGAAATAAGTTGAAAGGGGTGAGCGAAGGGCACAGGATGTGAATCCAAGCCCTACAAAGAAAGCTAGAATTGCTGAATCAGGGAAGAAAGTGGAGACTAAAGGCGGGTCGCCAAGTTGCAAAGTATGTGGAAAGGGGCACAAAGGTGAGTGCCGCTTCAAAAACAAGCCGTGTCCGGTATGTGGGAAGACGGGGCACACTGCATCGCTATGTCCCGGAAAAGTTTCCGTTTGTTACAAATGTTATCAACCCGGCCACAAAAAGTCTGAATGCCCCGAGTTGGTTGGAAAGAGAGACACAACAGAGTCTCCAACGGAAGCTCCAAAGGCGAAGGCTAGGTCCTTCCAACTTACCACGGCTGAAGCAAAGATAGAACCCGACGTGGTCTCAGGTATATTCACGATTAACTCAATTCCTGCACGTGTATTGTTTGATACGAGTGCGAATAAATCCTTCATTTCGCATGGATTTATTCGACATCCTTCATTTGTATTGACGAAATTATCTGTGCCCTTAGAAGTTGAAATAGGGGACAACAAAAGGTTTATCGTTTGTGATGTTTGTCGAGGCTGCAAATTAAGCATTGACGATGAAGAATACTTGATAGACCTAATCCCGATGTCAATGGGGGAATTTCAAGTAGTCGTTGGGATGGATTGGCTATCTCAACACCATGCGAAGGTCGTGTGTTTTCGTAAGGAGATAAAGCTAACATCTCCGAGCGGGAAACACGTCACTATCTATGGTGAAAAAGGAGGTAACCCCATAATATGCTCGATGTTGAAAGCACACAAGCTTATGAAGCAAGGATGTAAGGCGTTTATGATATACGCGAATGAGCCCGAGAAAGAATCATTGAAGGTTAGAGATGTACCGGTAGTACGAGACTTTGAAGATGTATTTCCGGAAGATTTACCGGGGATACCGCCCGAACGAGAAGTAGAGTTCGGAATCGAATTGATTCCGGGCGCAAAACCTGTAGCTAGAGCACCGTACCGACTCGCGCCATCAGAATTACAAGAGTTGATGTCCCAGATTCAAGACCTGCTTAACAGAGGATTCATAAGGCCGAGTGTGTCTCCTTGGGGCGCACCAGTACTGTTTGTGAAAAAGAAAGACGGAAGCATGCGTATGTGTATCGATTATCGGGAGTTAAATAAACTCACGATAAAGAATCGATACCCGCTTCCTAGAATAGATGATCTATTCGACCAACTGCAAGGTGCAAACTGGTTTTCGAAAATTGACCTTAGATCGGGGTATCACCAACTAAAGGTCAAGGAGGAAGATGTGCCGAAGACGGCTTTCCGCACGCGATACGGGCATTACGAATTTCTCGTGATGTCATTTGGGCTGACAAATGCACCCGCGGCTTTCATGGACTTCATGAACCGGGTTTGCAAGCCAATGCTAGATAAATCGGTCATCGTGTTTATCGATGATATTTTGGTGTATTCGAAAAGTGAAGCTGAGTATGCACACCACTTACAAGAGGTGTTAGAGACACTTAGACGAGAAAGGTTGTTATCGAAATTCTCTAAGTGTGCCTTTTGGCTACGAGAAGTGCAATTTCTCGGCCACATCATAAGTGCCGATGGAGTATTGGTAGATCCGTCAAAGATTGAGGCTGTGTCGAAATGGAATCCCCCGAGGAACCCTTAGGAAATTAGAAGCTTTTTGGGGCTTGCGGAATACTATAGGAGATTCATCCAAGATTTCTCCAAGATTGCGTCGCCGCTAACAAAGCTGACCCGGAAGGAAGAAAAGTTCATTTGGGGTGTCGATCAAGAAAGAGCGTTTCAAACGCTAAAAGAGAAATTAACTCAAGCTCCGGTACTAACCTTGCCGGACGGGGTCGAAGACTTGGTGGTTTATTCGGATGCTTAACTATTGGGGCTCGGATCTGTTTTGATGCAACGGGGCAAAGTTATAGCTTATGCCTCGAGGCAATTGAAGATACACGAGAAGAAATATCCCACGCATGATCTCGAGTTGGCTGCGGTGGTATTTGCATTAAAAATATGGAGGCACTATTTATATGGAGTAAAGTGCACCATATTCACCGATCACAAAGGCTTAAAATACTTTTTCGATCAGAAGGAGTTAAATATGCGACAAAGGCGATGGTTAGAAACGGTGAAAGATTTCGACTGTGAAATACACTATCACCCCGGAAGGGCAAACGTGGTGGCGGATGCCCTAAGCAGAAAGGCAGATTATGTCCCGATACGAGTACAATCATTGCAGCTCATTGTCACCTCGGGCTTACTTGAACGAATCCGAGAGGCACAAGATGAAGCAGTAAAGACGGAAAACTGGAGAAAGGAAAGGATTGTTGGACAAGTTAAAGATCTCGAAGTAGGCAACCATGGTTTGAAAACACGTTTTAATAGAATTTGGGTTCCTAACACATGTGGAGTTAAAAAGCTTCTATTAGATGAGGCTCACAAGTCCCGTTATTCCATCCATCCGGGAGCGACCAAAATGTATAACGACTTAAAGCAAAACTATTGGTGGCCCGGAATGAAAAGAGATGTGGTGAAGTACGTGGAAAAATGCTTGACATGTTTACAAGTCAAGGCGGAGCACCAAAAACCATATGGTAAACTCCAACCGTTGGAAATTCCGGTTTGGAAATGGGAACATATTACGATGGACCTATTAACCAAACTACCAAAGACAAACCGCGGTTTCGATGCCATATGGGTAGTGGTGGATAGATTGACAAAAAGTGCTCACTTCATTCCGATTCGTGAGACTTATACGTCAGAAAAGATGTCAGAAGTTTACACTAATGAGATAATAGCACGTCATGGAGTACCGGTATCCATCGTGTCTGATAGGGATACCCGGTTCACTTCAAATTTCTGGCGAGATTTCCAAGAGCAAATGGGAACCAAATTGTTCATTAACACTGCGTATCATCCTCAGACAGATGGACAGAGTGAAAGAACAATACAAACATTGGAGGACATGCTACGGGCGTGTATAATCGACTTTGGAGGAAGTTGGGATGTTTACTTACCATTGGTCGAGTTTTCGTATAACAACAGCTACCATGCTAGTATTAAGATGGCACCGTACGAAATGCTCTATGGTAGGAAATGCCGAACCCCGGTATGTTGGGGTGAAGTGGGTCGACGTGAACTCACCCACCAAGATATAGTACGAGCCACTAATGAAAAGATTGATGTGGTTCGGGCATACTTGAAAGCGGCTTAAGATAGACAAAAGGCGTATGCTGACAAAAGGAATAGGCCAATCGAATTCCAGGTTGGCGACAAGGTCATGCTCAAAGTATCCCCATGGAAGGGGGTTATCAGGTTTAGAAAAAGAGGAAAATTAAGCCCGAGGTTTATCGGGCCGTTTGCGATTGTAGAACGGGTAGGAAGGGTAGCTTACCGCCTTGAACTACCGGAGGAACTAAGCGGGATCCATAGCACATTTCATGTGTCACATCTTCGGAAATGTCTAGCGGATGAGACAACTTATATTCATTATGATGATATCGAAGTGGATGATCGCTTGAATTATATTGTAAGGCCCATATAAATTTTAGATCGGAAGATTAAGCACTTGCGAAATAAACAAATCGATCAAGTCAAGATCAAGTGGGAGCATAGAAAGGGTTCGGACACTACGTGGGAGTCCGAAGAGGAGATGCGACGTCTCTACCCTACGTTATTTGGTACGTACTTTGGTTTCGGGGACGAAACCATCTTAAGGGGGGTGGACTTGTAACACCCCGAAAAATGCAAATTATTTATTTTAAATATAAAGTTGATAAATAAACTAGTTAACTAACTAGGATTTAAAGTAACCCAGTTAGGTGAAAGCCTTGTAGTAACCTACAAATGGGTTAAAACGCTAAAATTAGAACCAAAGGAAAGTTTAGGGACCAAATGTGTTCAAAATGAAACTAATATTAATAAAATCTAAATAAATAAACACACAAACACATTTGTCTGTGTTTGGTGGTGATCGACCAGAGCAGGGGCGACCCCAAGCTCCATCAAAACCCTAGTCCAGTATAAAATCTCTAAATTGAAGGATCAAACTCAGTCCAAATCAAAGTCCGAACATAGATTAGTGATCCTCATCACAAGGGGGTTACAAGGTATGTAAAATTTGGTGTTAATTCTCTGTTTGAAATTCTCATGAAATTGGGAAATCTGAGATTTATGGTTGCAAGTTTGTTTTATGATGGATTAGGAACAATATAGTGTCTAGGGACAAACCCTAGACAAATACAAGTTGAAAATCATGTGAATTTTTAGTGAAAATCTATGAACACCATTGTAGGTGATTAGTGGGTTATGTATAATATGATAAACACTAGGAAATTGGGTGTTGTTCTAGTGTAATTTGACAATTGTGAATTGACTTCAGAATTTTAGAAGCTAACAATTATGTAAAATGGGTTGATTGATGTGAAAATTGGGTTAAATGATAAGCTAGAGACTTGCTATATAATCATGTAAAAATCTGCCCTTAAAGTGTTTGTGAAAATGCCTCAAAGAAGGCTTAAAACTGAAATTCAAAGTTGATACACATAATTTTGATGTTTCGGTTTACTACGCGATATATGGTTTGAAGGGAGTTCTAAACATGTTATAAATGAACTCTATAGGAAAGGACGCATGAGCGTCAAGTGGACAAGCAGGTGGCGAATCGCGTTTGAAAGGCTTACTTTGAAGGTATGTAACTTGACCGTTACTTAAGTGAAATTTTGTTAAATTTCATATAGTCGTATTGTAGAATAGAAGTTGTGTAAATTTTAAAAGCAATGATGTTCGCTAAATTGAATAATGGATCAAGGATGGATAAGATCTCGTTGGTAGTCATCATATTGGAAGATTCCGTAGATGAGCTAAACGGGTCGAATAATCAATTAAGGAAAGGATATTGCTTCGTAATATGATTGATTGGTCTTTTATTATCGATTAATAATTGACATATCAAAATACAAGAATTTAGTGTGTTGTTTTGTTAAAACGAAAGATCCAAGAAGTTGGATTTGGCTGAAATAAATAAAGAAGACAAAACATAACCTTTCAGGAACTACCGTAAATTACGGTGGTACCGTAATTTACGGTAGAGGCCAAAAGGTTACGGCAGGATTCTACTGATTTACGGTAGACCAATATTTCGAGGATCTACCGTAACTTACGGTGTCTACCGTAAATTACGGTATAGTCCTATATCATTTGTTGAATTTGGTATATTCTCGTTAATTGAATTCGTTTTGAGCATAATTTCGATTATGTAATATTTTTAAGAACTTTAACACTAAGATTTGATAAAAATCTTTAGTTTTCAGGTTTTGCAAGGATGTGGACGACAATCAAGCATGTTGAAGAACCGAACACAACTTTTGAAGCTTCCGCGTTATCTAAATAGACAATGTTTTTGGAAATGTAATCTTTTTGCTAATTAACTTATGAATGTTTGAATTAGTCGTTAGTTGACTAATGTTTTGCTACCTATAAACTTTATCTATGAAACTTAGGATATAGTTTGGACATCTTTTACATAAAATTGTATGATTTATTACTAAATTCAAGTAATAATTAGAAGGGTGTTACACAAGTTCATCACCGTGGGGAGCACCGGTGTTGTTTGTTAAGAAGAAAGACGGATCGATGCGTATGTGCATTGATTACCGAGAATTGAACAAGGTTACAATTAAGAATCGATACCCACTACCCACTACCGATAATCGATGATCTGTTCGATCAACTTCAAGGAATTCGATTCTTTTCTAAGATCGATTTACACTCATGATATCATCAATTGAAAGTATAAGAAGAGGACATTCCTAAAACTGCTTTCAGAACGAGGTACGACCATTATGAATTTACGGTCATGCCATTTGGTTTAACCAATGCCTAGCCGCATTTATGGACATGATGAACATGATATGTAAACCATACCTGGATAAATTCATAATTGTCTTTATAGATGATATTCTAATTTACTCTAAGAGTAAAGAGGAACATGCAGCGCATCTGCATACACTTCTGACCTTATTGAGAAAAGAGAAGCTTTATGCTAAATTCTCAAAATGTGAATTTTGGCTACAAGAAGTACAACTCCCTGGACATCTGGTTAATCATGAAGGAATTCATGTGGATCCCACAAAGATCGATGCGATTACCAAGTGGAAAGTCCCTGAATCACCAACAGAAGTAAGAATTTTCTTGGATTGGCAGGATATTATAGACATTTTATCCAAGATTTCTCTAGGATAGCCATTCCATTAACCAAACTGACTTGCAAATCAATTAAGTGTGAATGGGGACCAAAACAGGAAGAAGCCTTTAGAATTCTTAAGCAAAGGTTAACTAACACACCCATACTCGCATTACCAGAAGGAACTGAAGACTTTATATTCTATTGTGATGCGTCTAATTTAGGATATGGATGTGTGTTGATGCAACGTCAAAATGTTATAGCTTATGCCTCTAGACAACTTAAGAAACATGAAGAGAACTACACAATCCATGATCTAGAGTTTGGAGTCATAGTTTTTGCCCTTAAGATTTGGAGACACTATTTATATGTATATAAATTTGTTGTCTTCACAGATCATAAGAGTTTAAGATACATTTTTGGGAAAAAAGAATTAAATATGAGACAGAGACCCTGGATGGAAGTTCTTAGTGATTATGATTGTGATTGTGATATTAAGTATCATGCAGGAAAAGTAAATGTATAGCTGATGCTTTAAGTTGAAAGTATCATGAAAAGCCAAAACGAGTACGTTCCCTTAGATTAAATCTACAAGTAGATTTAAATGATCAAATTAGAGAGGTACAGGAAATAACATTCAAGGACGATGCTGAAGGTTTAAAAGAAATGATTAAAGAATTAGAACAAGGAACAGATGGAATTTGGAAGTTCCATAAGAAAAGGATGTGGATACCTAAACAAGGGAACTTATGCCACAGAATTCTAGAAGAAGCTCATAAGTCTAAATATACGATACACCCTGGAAGTGGTAAGATGTATCAAGATCTAAGAAAGAATTTCTGGTGGATAGTAATGAAAAAGGATATAGCAAACTACGTTGCTAAATGTTTAACCTGTTCACAAGTTAAAGCCGAGCATCAGAAACCCTCAGGATTATTACAACAGTTAGAGATGCCAATATGGAAATGGAAATTGATAACAATGGACTTTGTTACCAAATTACCCAAGATAAGAAAAGGTAATGATACAATCTGGGTGATTGTTGACAGATTAACCAAATCTGCTCATTTCTTATCAAAGAAGGAAACTTTTAGTATGGAACAGTTAGCCAAACTATATGTAAATGAAATAGTTTCATTACATGGAATTCCTTTATCTATTATATCTGATAGAGATAGCCATTTTACTTCTCATTTTTGGACAAGTTTCCAAAAATCAATGGGAACTAGGTTAAATCTAAGCACAGCTTATCATCCTCAAACGGACGGACAAACCGAAAGGACAATACAAACAATGGAAAATATGCTTAGAACCCGTGTAATTGATTTTGGAGGAAATTGGGACGACCATTTTCCATTAATAAGAATTTTCCTACAATAAAAGCTATCATACTAGCATTAATGCTGCACCATTTGAAGCACTTTATGAACGAAAGTGCCGAACTCCGGTCTGTTGGGCAAAAATTTGAGAAAAGCAACTATCTGGACCAGAGATAGTACAAGAAACAACAGACATGATAATTCATGTCAAGGAAAGACTAAAAGCAGCACGAGATCATCAAAAGAGTTATGTAGATAACAGACGAAAACCTTTAGAATTTCAAGTAGGAGATAAGGTATTGTTAAAAGTTTCTCCATGGAAAGGAGTAGTCAGATTCGTTAAAAGAGGAAATCTAAGCCCCATGTATTTTGGACCTTTTGAGATTATTAAAAGAATAGGACTCGTAGCCTATCAGCTACAATTGCCAAAGGAAATGGCAGGAATACATGATGTGTTTCATGTTTGCAATTTCAGAAAGTGTTTAGTAGACGAATCATTAGTGATACCTCTTAAGGACCTAGAGGTAAATGAGAAACTTAAGTTTGTCGAGAAACCAATTCATATTGAAGATAGAAAGATCAAGAATCTCAAACATAAGAGACTAGTTCTGGTCAAAGTGAAATGGGATTCCAAAAGAGGACCAGAATACACTTGGGAACTCGAATCAGAAATGCAAAGGGAATACCCACACCTGTTCCAGTAGACCTCGAGGGTGAGATCTAAAACAAGGTGGGGAGGATATAACAACCCTTCTATAACCCTTAAGGTGACTCTAAAACGTTCCTAGTATACCCCGAAACAGACCCAGGATACCTTAATATTTATAAAAATCTAATAAAGCAAGTAAAACGGGCCGTTCGCGGGCCACGACTCAGTTGGCCGTAGGTCTCGCGAGGCGCGAGCCCTGATTACTTGCCGGACACTCGTCTTGACACCTGTCCCGAAGCGTGTCAAGCCTACCTGATGATTCGCCACAGCTATGCCCTAGTCTACCTTCCTCGCGGGCCGCAAGAGAGTTCGAGGAAGGTCGTCGCGGGGCGCTAGCCGCCTTCGGGCAAGCTATAAATAGGACGTTCAAGGCTCATTTGTTATCGTTCAATTTCCTTTTCTCACTCACATTCTCTGTAAGCTAAAACTCTTGGGAAATAATATCCCTATAAAGCGAAGCTCTGCCTCGTTGTAAGTATTATAACCCTGCTGTTACCCTAAACGATCGATCTAGGGCTCCGTAACGCATGTCAAGGCTCTGCCTGACTTAGTCATTGGAGTTCTGTCTCGTGTTACTCCCGATTGATTTAGGACTCCGTAATGCATGTCAAGGCTCTGCTAGAGTCAGTCATTGGAGTTCTGTCTCGTGTTGTACGGTTAATGTGATTTGGGTTATTTTACTAACACTTGTGCATTGCTTAATTTTAATTGATAATAACCAGGAGATCACCAGGAAGCTATAGTAGTATCACCTAAGTCAACAATGTGAGTACATTTCTCTTTATTAAACACTTTTTGTGAGTCAAAATGTTTTACCAAAACCTCAAATGTTTTCAAATACAATTACAGTGATTAAGTCTTTGTAATTCTACAATTGCTACCAGTATTATGGGGTTTGTATATAGTACTTGATAACCTTCACAATTGGGCGCGGGTATCCAATGTGTGATATGACCATAGTCACAGATCCATCGAGTGACATGTACTGTACGAGTAATTGTGTAGATATAAACATTGTAATCACCCTTAATACTGTAATGTGTAACACTGATGCTTTACAAAATGGAATGTACTTGCCAGTATTTCTTGCTGATAAAATGTTTTAAAACGTGTTTCAGGTAACAAAATGTGAAAGCCAATAGAAGATAACTGGAGAGCACTGAAGGCTTGGAAAAGTGGCTATAAAAGTTACCTAAATAAAAAGGAGTTTTTGTTTTCAATAATTAGGGTTTATCCCTACAAATGTATTGTCAAATGAACTTGGGTTTTATCCCAAATGATTTATTATTATAAAAGTTTGGTGTTTTAACTTTGATAAAAATATTTCCTAACTACGGTCCTGATATATTCCGCTGCCAAATTAATAAACACCGATACCACCAGCTTTGCGCACACGCTCGCGACACCCGCCTCCTGGGGCAGGGGGTCGGGGGCTGCGACATTTAATCATTAACAACAATAACCAAATCAAATCTATGAATAACATCTCACACAACATCATCAAAACACTAACATCATGGAATCACAGTTTATCATCACAATAAAATTATCAAAACCCTATCGTATATAAACCCTATATCATTGATTAGTTATCATAAACAACTTCCGGATTTATAATAGCACTTATCATTATAAATATTTTATCGAAAAACCCTTATTATTTTGCAATACTATTTACTTAACATCATTCCAACGATCAACCAGATTCAAATAAGTTTTTAATTAAAACCCTAAATCATATTAATCTCATACATACCAATGCCACTCAATAAGTATACACGTAGCCAAGAACACAAAGAATACAAGTCCAAAAGAGTGATGAACATACTAACTGAGAGATTGTGAAACGAAGGAATGTATGTTAGAACAAGAGAGATGAAGCTTCGAAGAGAGTTACTACTGACGACACCAAGAAGAGAATAAGGAGTAGGGTTTGTTATTTTCGTTGGAATGGCAACTACCATATACGCATACCTACATGCATGCACAAATACATGAGGTTGGGCTCGGTAGTTTGGGCCTGCGAGAAAACTGGGCTGAGCACACAAGAGCACAAGAGTGTGCGATTGTAAAAAGGGTGTGCGCCCGGCAATGTGTTCAGCTGGATTTTATTAATAAATAATTCATATAATAACAAATAAACTCACAAACATACACTTATAACCCATCAGATATAATCAATCACATAATACACACACAAGACAACGTATAACGGAACGTGAAGAGTAACGATACGAGCTAAAGGTCACGGGATTAGGCGATGCTAACCTTGAAAGTACGGGTTGTCACATCATCCCCAAGTTGAAAGAAATTTTGTCCCGAAATTTAGCATGCAGTCACTGAAGAAGCTTTTGTTGTTGAACATTTTCGCGGGGTGTCACATTATCCCCATGTTGATTTGGAATTTCGACCCGAAATTCGGTAGTAGCTTCAGCACTGGATGCATTGTTCTTAAACAACTGAGGATACTTCCGCATCATCTGATCTTCCCGTTCCCAAGTAAACTCTGGCCCACAACGTGAGTTCCAACGAACTTGAACTATAGGTATCTTGCTGTGCTTGAGGGATTTTATTTCCTGATCCATGATCTCAACTGGTTCCTCAACGAAACAGAGTTGGTCATCAATCGTGAGTTCTTTGAAGGGAACAATGAGAGTCTCATCTGATAAACACTTCTTCAGATTTGACACGTGGAAAACGTTGTGTACACCACTGAGCTCTTCAGGTAAGTTCAATCGATATGCCACGGTGCCAATCTTCTCGGTGATTTCAAAAGGTCTGAGATAACGCGGATTAAGCTTGCCCCTTTTACTAAAACGAACCACACCTCCAAGGAGAGACTTTTAGCAAAACTCTGTCGCGTACCTGAAAGGCCAAGGGTTTCCTACGCTTATTGGCGTAACTTTTCTGACGGTCACGAGCCGCCGCCATTCGGTTTCTGATTTGAACAATCTTTTCTGTTGTGTCGAGTATGAGTTCAGGGCCAGTGATTGGGCTATCGCCTACCACAGCATAACACAGAGGTGATCGGCATTTCCGTTCGTATAACACCTCGAACAGAGCAGCCTGAATGCTGGTGTGGTAACTGTTGTTATAAGAGAATTCCACCAGAGCTAGGTGTCTTTCCTAGCCGTTACCAAAGTTGATGACACATGCTCGCAGCATGTCTTCAAGTGTTTGGATGGTACGTTCAGTTTAACCATCCGTTTGTGGGTGATAAGCTGTGCTCATGTCTACACGTGAGCCGAAGGATTTGTGGGTGATAGCCGTTACCAAACGGAGCAGCCTGAATGCTGGTGTGGTAACTGTTGTTATAAGAGAATTCCACTAGAGGTAGGTGTCTTTCCTAGCCTTTACCAAAGTTGATGACATATGCTCGCAACATGTCTTCAAGGGTTTGGATGGTACGTTCAGTTTGACCATCCGTTTGTGGGTGATAAGCTGTGCTCATGTCTACACGTGAGCCGAAGGATTTATGCATTGCTTGCCACAAATCAGACGCGGATCGTGGGTCACGATCAGAGATAATGGAAAGTGGCACTCCGTGCCTAACAACTAATTCCTTTAGATAAATGCTTGCAAGTCGAGAAAACTTGTTGGTTTCTTTGACTGCGACGAAGTGCACAGATTTAGTTAAGCGATCTACGATCACCTAAATGGTGTCGTTTCCGCTCCGAGTTTTAGGCAAACCAGTAACGAAATCCATGGAAATTTGCTCCCATTTCCACATAGGTAGATCCGATTGTTGCAGTAAACCTGATGGCCTTTGGTATTCGATCTTAACCCTAGCACATGTCAAGCATTTGCTAACATACTTTGCGATGAGTGCTTTCATGTTAGGCCACCAGTACAATGCTTTGAGGTCATGATACATCTTGTCGGAACCAGGATGTATTGAGTAGCGAGACTTGTGTGCTTTGTCCATCACAAGCTTTCGTAGATTTCCATAGAATGGAACCCATATACGTTCCATGAAGTAATGAATGCCATCATCCTTGAGTTCGAGTTGCTTCTCCATGCCCCGCATGGATTCATTTAGAAGATTTTCCTCCTTTAGTGCTTCAACTTGCGCTTTGCGAATCTGTTCAGGGAGGTTCGAATGGATGGTGAGCTGTAATGCACGGACACCCTTAGGTTTAGTTTCCTTTCGGCTGAGGGCGTCGACCACAATGTTTTCCTTGCCCGGATGGTATCTGATCATGCACTGATAATCGTTTAGAAGTCCGATCCATCGGCGTTGCCGCATGTTCAACTCCTTCTGATCGAAATATTATTTATAGTATAAAACATGAAATCGAAATTAAAAAAAGTTGCACGTTATCACTGGTAGAGTTACTATATATAGAAAAGTATATATAATGTGGCGGGTGAAGAAGAAGTGAAGGAATTTATTGCGCATTGTAACGCCTATTTTGCAATTATTATGGATTAATTAAGGGCATTTTGCTGGAGGTGTGTCTTCCATCATTTTAATTTTTATAAGTAGTTTATGTTGACAATTTCAATAAAACTAGACACAAAATATAACTAATACAATCATTTGAATGCAAGTGTTTGTCTGATCAATGGTTTCTTTGTTTGTACATTAATAGAAAAAAAAACCCTAGAAGTACATGATTTCTTATGCAAAGCCATGTAAAACCTACCTAAAATATACCTACTCACACACATTTAACACAAAATAAACGATTAGTTTCTAGACCTTAAATGAGTGTTCTAGCTAGTTCATTTTTATATAAGGATATATTGGTCTATAATTGAAACAGGTTAGATATATGATCAGAACTCAAAGGTGTGGTCCACAAGTATATAATGCGTAATTTATATAAGGTGGGTCGACTGATGGTGTACACAGACAGAGAGAGTACACCAAGGAGGGACACCATATGAGAGATGATCACGAGTACACATTAATGTCATCTGAACCACAAGTATATAATGCGTAATTTATATAAGGTGGGTCGACTGATGGTGCACTCCGATTAAATTCGTTATTTAAAGAATGTCGGCCTACTTATTTCCATACTTGCTTTCCTCGTTTAACATCTTTTAATTTGGAAGCAAAATCATTCAAACAGATAAAAGTACGTAAATATGTAATAACGAGGTTTGGATAAGGCTTTCATAAACAAAAGTATGTTCTACATGCATGGGCGTTGAATGACGTATGATTTACCTGGGCAGCTTTGAATGATAAGTCTATTTCTAATAAGAGAATTTTACCAAAATAGCCAAGACATTTGTCAACTTACCAAAATAGCCTTGTCATGAGTCCTTGGAAGGACCGTCACTAATCCCAAGGCGGCTGATGCCTCTTCTTGTTCCTTTTTTGCGTCTGCCACTCTCCAATCGACACGTGTAGCAATGATTGATTACATCCAGAGTGACGCATGCGAAGCCTCTCATAAGAGGCAAGGTATCCGGCTTGCGTCGGGCTTCCAGCAGCCACTCAGCTTTTAATGCGTCCGTACAAGACCCGTCGGATGAGTCCGTAACGCAACAAAAAGTCAGTTTTTCAGACGCATCACATGAGTCGGCGACGCATCCTTCGCGTTTTTGTCAGACCCTTTGTAAGCTTTTGCCAGACGCATCACATCAGTCGCTGTCACAAATCTTTTGGAAGATCTTGAAGTATTTGCGACGCTTACCATGCGTCGCTAACGCATCCAAGTTAATTTTTTTTAAAAATGTGCCATACTTACCGGTTTATTAAATACATGGGGACCCATCTTTAAAAGTTATCTTAAAGTTTTACTACTGAGTGAATTTTACTTTACTTTGAACGGTTACTTTCGTGTATTATGGCGGTTAGATTTGTGGTTTACACCGGTGGCAAGTGGGAATTCGTTGACGGTAGGCGTGAGTACGTAGTGAAAGCTGATTCTCTTATACGTGGGTTTGAAACTCCTACCAAAATTTCGTATCATACCTTTTTTAAAAATGTGTGTGACTTTTGTGGTTTTCGAAATATCACACGGTTATCCTACAAGATGTCTGATTATTCTGAACCTATAGATATTATAGATGATTCAGATCTTTTATTTTTTTTCAATCTGAGGGAAAATAATCCGTATGAACTTTTTAAACTATACATGGTGCAAGAAGTTGGTGTGGGTTCTTCTTCTTGTGCTCCTACGTTTGAATATAAATGCCCCGATTTAAATGATTGTGTTTTTTCAAACGATGAAATTAATGCCAGCGATAAACTAGAATTTAATGATAATAAAGATAAATGTCGATTTTATGAAGGCTACACCTTTCGTAACAAGCAGGAAATGAAAATCGAACTAGGAAAGATGTGCTTATCCGAATCTTTTTTGTATAAAGTAGACAGGTCATCAAAGACTCGTTATGAAGTATCATGTGTTGTCGAAAATTGTGAGTGGAGTTTCAAATCCGCTAGTCGGCAATCTTGTGATGTTTTCTACGTTAAATCTTTTAACAACAAACATAGGTGTTCTAAGACGCAGACACATCCACACATGCGTCAGGCTAACCCAATGGTTGTGGGTAGCATGTTAAAAGAACAATTTCAAAACTCTGGTCGAATTTACCGCTGCCCCGAAATAGTCAAAGATCTTAGAATAAAAGAAGGAGTCAATATAACTTATATGCAAGCGTGGCGAGGAAAAAACAATGCATTACAACTTTTGCATGGAAATTCAGCAAGTTCTTTTGCTGAACTTCCTATTTACTGCTACAATTTGGAGAAGGCTAATCCAGGAACAGTGACGCACATATTGACTGATTCGGAGGATCGTTTTGAAACGGTATTTGTCGCCCTAGGTGCGGCGGTAAGTGAAGCATTAAATTTTCTAGTAATAACCGAACTAAAATGTTAATTTTATTCTATCTAACAAATTGTTAATGTTAATAAAATGTTAATTTTCATCTATCTAACAAATTGTTAATGTTAATATTTATTGATGTTAATTTTCATCTATCTAATAAAATGTTAATTTTCATCTATCTAACAAAATGTTAATGTTAATATTTATTGATGTTAATTTTCATCTATCTAATAAAATGTTAATTTTCATTTATCTAACAAATTGTTAATGTTAATGTTAGATTCGTGCCTTTGTAAGAACCTTAAGACCGGTCATTATCATAGACGCGGCCCATTTGAAAGGTGAGTTTAAAGGACGTTGTTTTTGGCTGTGGGCATGGACGGAAACAATCAGATTTTGCCTGTTGGTTACGGGATTGGTAAATCCGAAGACGGTAATTCGTGGACTTGGTTCCTTTCAAAACTTAAAGATTGTATTGGCGAGCATCCAGAGTTGGCAATCATTTCTGACCGAGCACCTTCTATACAATTAGCCGTAAGGGCCGTGTTTCGACAAGCGTTTCACGGGTTGTGTTGTCGTCATTTAATGGTTAACCTTAAATTACCAAAAAGCAAAAAAATGGAAAACGAGTCTCTATGGTGGCAGACTTGCAAATCTTACCGGCTATCCGATTTTGAGGAGTCTTTCAACGCGTTATGTGCCGCAGTTCCGAGACTAAGGAACACTCTTACAACAATTGGGTTTGAGAAGTGGTCAAGAGCACATTGTTCTGTTAAAAGATACCATTATATGACTTCTAATAATGCCGAGTCGATGAACGCTCTATCGAAACATTCCCGAAAATTGCCGGTGACGCAACTTATTGAATTTTTCCGGCAATCTGTTCAAAGATGGTTTTATGATCATCGCAACCAGGGAATCCATGGTGAACACTTGCTAACAGAGTGGGCTGTAAATAAGATCCAAGACAAAATTGATAACTCTAGGACTTGGACGGTTACCGGCGTTCGTGTTAACAATTTTGAAGTTGAAGATGGTAAAAAAAGAGGGTTCGTTGATTTAGCTAATGGCACATGCACTTGTCGGGTATGACAATTATCGGGTTTGCCATGTGGTCACGTTATTGCTGTATCAAGATTTTTAGGTGAAACCGACTATGGTCATTATTCCATGTCATGTACAGTAACGAAGTTTATAAAGCAACGTATGCAGAAGAGATAAATCCTCTCCCGCATAAATCTGAGTGGGAAAAACCGGACGGTTTATTAAATCTGCAACCACCGAATATTACCAAACGTCAATCCGGTCGGCCAAAGGAAAACAAGCGAATCATATCATGAGGGGAGGAACCCACTCCCATATTCTGTGGTCGGTGCAAAAGTCACGACCATCACCGGGAAAGTTGTAGACAGCCCACCTATTCCCAGAGTACCTCCCGGGGCATCTCAACGGCACATGTACGAACCGTACAAGTCGAACCGGAGGATTTTCGGGATTACGTATCGCAACATACAATCCCCACGTACAATTTAGGAGAGAATTAAAACCCGGTAAATGTATAGCCTATTAGGTTATTAGTTTTAGGGAGTTTTATGTGAAAACCGTCTTTATGTGACATGCACTATTACTGTTATCATGCATTTTATATTTTTATGTTCATACTTTTAACAAAACTAAATTAAACAGTTAAAGGATGCATTTAGTTTCATCCAATTATCTTTCTAATTTTAAAGAAACTAAATTAAACAGTTAAAAGATACAACTAGTTCCATCCGATCAGAGATTAACTAAGCATGGTAAAAAAAAGGCCTAACAATCTACTTCCAATGAGCATCATCACAAGACCATTCTGAGTCGGAAGAATGCTCCCCCGGGTAGAAATCATGGCACACATCATCACAAGACCATTCTGGTTGAAGGAGGTCATTCCTAAAACATTCCAACACCTCTGGGTCGTAGTCCAACTCTGGATCTGGAAGAGACGCCTCATACTCTTGTTTCAACACTTCTATCACCGCGTCATGGTCATCAAACCAATCCTGCACCACATACCGCACTAGGTTGAACTCATTGTCTACCACTTCCTCAACCAATTCGTTTTTCTACACATCGGACATCGTGAAGATTAATATAAACGATAGCTTCTTCAAAGTAAAATTTAATTTAAAATTAAAATTCATTTTAAAATTTAATTTAAAAATACATATAAACCACCACAATCATCAACCAACTAAACAATAAACACATCTTCAAAAACATTGCTTCCTTAGCTTTCTTAATCGCGAAATCATCCTTGTTTTCCATGCTCCTTAACAGTACCGGTATTACCTTCTCACAACCAGGGCACGAGGACGAAGGTGCAGATGAAGAGGAAGGTGTATCGGCCCACCTAATAAAACCACATTCTTGCTTCTGTTACAAAAACAGAGCCATTAGGAAATACCCATACAATCAGGCTCAATCAACCATACTTTTTAACTTACACAGCATAAGAACCGTCGATTTGGATTAGCGTCAGTCCTTGAAAGCTTGTAGCAGGTTGCCGCACCACACGAACATATGAAATTAGAAGGTTCCACGAACTGAGTAGATTTCTTGGAGGAGGAGGTAGCCGATTTTTGAGACATCTTGTTTGGTCGGTGTGATCGATTTTGTGAGACAAGGTAGAGAAAGGATTTGGTACTTTGAGGGAGGAAATGAATTGAATGGGAAGCTTATGATAGTCTGGTTACATTTAAAAGGTAGAAAAATAGGAAAACCCCAAATAACATTATTTATTGAGAAAAATAAATAGTTACAAACTAACCTATAACTAGTTATAAAACATTTAAAGGTTACAGTTAATTCGATTTATACTATTCACATTAAATTTAGTCAGTCATATGTATGATGTCGAATAAAAGCTAATATAAAAATCAAAAACAAATTTCGAATGCTATTAAATTAATATATAATGTGAAGTTACATATTATTAGGCGTGGATAGGGCTGTAAACGAACCGGACGTTCAGCGAACCGTTCGTGAACCGTTCGGCGGGAAGTTCGTTTATGTTCGTTCGTTTAATAAACGAACGAACATGAACAAGAAATTTCGTTCGATTAGTTAAATGAACGAACATGAACAGAGGTCTCGTTCGTTCGATTGTGTTCGTGAACGTTCGGTAAGGTGTTCGTGAACGTGTTCGTGAACATTCATTGATTTGCGTTCGTTTATGTTCGTATGTTTGTGTTTTAATTGAAGATTTTTGTATTTTCTTATATTTTATTTGTGCTTTTTGTATTATTAAACTTTTATTTATTTTATTTCCCTAACAATTAAACTAGGAAACCCACTTTCACCTTTTTATGCATCATTTCCCTTTCATTTCTCATTATTTACATCCACGAATACGATCGACCTCCGTTCCACAATAAGGGATTCAAGTTCGAGTGCTACTCTCTGGGCCATCTATCTTTATCATTCGTCGCGTTCGCCAAATTTATTTGTGTTCGTGAACCGTTCGTGAACACGCTCATTTCCTTAATGAACGAACACGAACATAAAATCTCGTTCGGTAAGTGTTCATGAACCGTTCGTGAACACATTTATTTCCTTAACGAACGAACACGAACAAGGCCTTGTTCGTGTTCGTTCGGTTCGTTTACAGCCCTAGGCGTGGAACGTGCCGCGTAGAGTTCATCTGCCATAAATCGTCTATATCGCATACATGTGTCTTGTATGTTACCTTCAATGCAAGTCATTGAACGGTCAAGAACAAGATTATTAAGCAACATACACACAATCACCCCTGAATTTCTCCCCACCTTATCCACGTGGCTCGGCCATGCAACATCACCTATAAAATCCAGTGCATCAGTCTCGGACTGTCCCGCGTTTCGCCAATAATTTATGCTCCCTAAAAACCATATGAATGCACTCTCAAACTCCACAAGAAGCTGGTATCGTAATTACCGTCTTTGCGGTTTCCAAAATTCGCTCGACAGTTGGAATCGTAAGCCGTGTCCCCGGGCCCCAACTTAGAAATCTAGGAATTCTGGGTGATTTATAAAATTTTTCCATCTGTTTAAACTCTGGAAAAATTTCTAAAATCCACATCTACACATATACACGGTAATCATTAACAAATTAGAAAGATGGGATTGTTTATCCAACACAGAAATCATTACCTTGAATGGCCAAACGCATCCAGGCAAATTGAAACCTGCGTTACCGGGTACGTGTCGTCGAGTCATATCGTAGACATGTGAATAGGTGCTCTCCCAAAGATAACTACCCCACGGGAACTGGTTCCATGCTTCTAAGTCATCAACAAGATTCATCAACTTCATATCAATGGTTTTGTGACTTTGAGTGCCTTTAAAACCTAACCCTACTATCATCAAAAGGTAGATACGGAGACAATCATCCTCCGAATATTTTGACCACTCTGAAGTGAATATCTCGTTCAAGTGGCGTTGTTTAACCACCCGTTTCCCTGGAAATATCCTAGATTTGAATGAATTGGCTGACTCGTTGAATATGACAGTTGGGTACTCGCCAAATCTTAACCCGGTGATAACACAAAACTGTAAGGGGGTAAACAAGACTGAATCATTGCCGAACATGTAACATATTCCATGACTAGGGTTTTCAGTGAAAGCCTGATGTCGTGCAACACAGAGCAACAATGGGCTTTCACAAATCACAGACTGAATATCCAAATAGTGCCCGAAGACACTATCCCTCAACCTAAGTTCTATCCTTGCCGTGACTGTTTTCTTGATCCTATCGATGATTGTCCAAACAACTCTAACTCTAATTCTAGGATTCTTAACCTAAACAATGATAATGAAATGCAGAAAAAATATAAAGGCAACATTAGAACCAAAATAATAATAAATCGATAAGAACACATGATTTGCTTACCGGTTTGGCGGAAGGAGCGACATTGTCCACGAATGCAGTGGCAGAATGCATGAGTTCATCTGCATTGTTGATGGGTGGTAAACGGGCCTCATCCCAACCATTCCAGTTCATTGTGGTCCCGTGAGAGCGACGATGGAGGTTTGACGGGTCGGGTCGGATCGTCTTCAACAAATGTACATCGGTTCGGGTCACACCTCTTCGGGTCAGAACCCCTAAGCGTCTAGATGAGCACTTCTTCGAACCACGGTATGACGGATCAGAGTATGAAGGGTGGGATCTTCTTCAAAAGACTGACAGATCGGAGTTTGAACGGTCGGATCTCCGACACACCACCGCCGGATAGGAGCTTGAAGGGTCGGATCTCCGTCAGCAGGTGGGAACCAGTAACCCGATTGTGATGCGTCTACGTGAGCACTGAACGTTGACTTTGAACATTTATTTGGAAAAGCGTCTTGCAAACGCATCCATGGTGAACGTGGCAGCAGGTGAATGAATTTGATAGTATTAATGCGTTTGCACATGTTTTGATGAGTTTGGAACCTATCTAATGAGTTTGGCACAATTTTTAGGGAATATAGACGCATCTTATGCGTCGCTACAGTAAAAGTACGATTTTTTTTTGTTATTTTGGCAAAAGTTTTATATAAATCGGCATATTAATGGTAAAAAAAAATAACGTACACTAAAAAACTCAACACATTTGCAAAGATTTTTAGAGAGGAATTATTTATTTATGTCGAATCGGAGAGGAAAAGATTTAGCGAGTGACGAATACTGCTCTCAACCCGCTAAAAAGGCATCAAGTTGGATACTAAGTCGATGGAGAAGGCCGGCAAATGCAAACGAAAGCGGGACATCTACTAACGAAATTGAAAATCGACACGGTATTGATGAAGGTGACTATGTACATAATAGACATAGCTTACACCAGCACAACCGAGGTAGGTGGGCGATACCAGACGACGAAAACGAGAATTGGTCTAAAGATGTGGTAGAATTCTATCGTAGCGAAGACGCTCCGTTTTGTTATGCAACAGTTTTTACTAGATACGTTCAGCTCGACAAAAACTTTTGGGGAACTTTATTGGGATTTCGTTCTAACGGCAACCTCAACGAAACAGTAAATTATATAAACTACTATGTTAAAAAAAATATTTTTTATTAAATGCATCTGTAACTGAATTAAAGTTTTTTTTACAGCATATTGAAGGCTGGGTTGGTAGACTGATGTCTTGGAGAACTAGAAAAATTCTGAAAGAGCCTATGTTAAATCTTCGTTGGACAATTCTACCACCAAAGTTTTATGAGTGTTTATTGGACTCTGTTCCAAAAAACGTGGCAACTTATTGCAATGGTAAGTTCAAGCCGTACCCATCCTTTTTTGACGTTGATTACGTATTTTTTCCTATCCCGCTAGAAAATAAGGAATGGCTAATGCTACGACTCGACCTGGCGACCCAACAACTGTTAATGTATCCCTGTGCAGACATTTGCGAAGGCGAGAAATACCGACAACTTGTGGTTCCCAAGCTTACAAAAATTGCGGTATATTTAGGAGCAGTATTGGTTGACATGCAATACTGGAAAAATTTTGGAAAACCGGAAAAAATAATGTCATTTGAGATGAATGACGACTACGTTGTGTCTCGCAGCTCCCTGTCTGGTAACGAAGCAGTTTATCTATGTATGATAATGGAGCATCTGCTCACGGATAAACCTATCAGTCTCAATAGTGATATGAAGGAAATATTTAAGACATATAGAAGGTTTATGGCAGATAAATTGTATTTTTGGCGTTGCTTACCGCGTCCAAATATTGTTTAATGTGAAATTTGTTTCGCCGAACGTTTGTTTAACTATAAATCGAAGTACTTTTTTAATGTTTTTTTGTTTTCCAACATTACAATAAACGATAAGACATACATAAACGTTTATTATCAAGGTACATAAATAATAATAAATGGAAATCTTCATAAACATTTTTTAATGATGTATGTAAGACAAAATCTAAAAATAAGCAAAAAAACGCATTGGATGCGTCCTTCTTAAAGACAATATTCCAAGCCAGCCACACAAGCCAGCCGCAAGCCAGCCGCTAGGCTGATCAGTTTCACATGGTCCTAGACAGACGCAACAAGCTTACTTTTTCGTCTCATGCGTTGGCTGCCACCGCTTCCCCAATATTCTACACACGTGTCAGCATTTTACTGGTGGACGCATCCCAAACCTTAAGGGGCCTTCCAAAGACGCATCACTTGGCTAAATTGGTAATTTGACTTTATTCTTGGCTAGAATAGTAATTTTCTCTTAATAATAACGATAACAATAGCAATTACAATTTTTTTAATGGCGACTTTCTAGTGTTTAGGCCACCCCACTCTCCAAAATTGGAGAGCCCCATTGCCCCATTTCGGGGAGACTATGTTGTCTTACAGAATCCCCACTGGCTTTAGAGTTTGGCTTGGGCGTACCCCTGGGAAACCATACAGCCGGCTATCACTTGAAATTGTTATGCCACCACAAGAGCAGAACTTCTTGGTGCAACACACGGTGGAACGAAAACCTCGGTGGGCTCTGGATTCGAACAAACAACCTCACACAAGTCCTAGCTTAAATCCTTCATTGCCTTAATCTACCAAAACTCCAAAAGTGACACAAGTGGGGATCGATAAAGTCTCCACTGAAAAGCTTAAGCCCCCGTACCATAAGACCACAAGTGGTGGATGAATAGCAATTACAATTACAACTATTATTATCATTATTATTATTGATATAAATAGAGTAAACATATGAAAATAGTTCCTTGTGTATTCCAAATCTTCTTTGAAATATATATATCTAATATCCAGATAAGACCCAAATAAATAAAAGGTTTGGATTGATGAAACCAAATAGACCTTCTGAGCATCATGATATAATTAATGACTAGAATTCAACTCATCATGAATAATATAAGTAAATTTAACACTAGTATTATTCATTTCTTGGTCAATGAAATGACAATAGTAAATTGTCTTGTTTTCTTGGTAGCTAAATGTTCTTCCACATGCTTCTCGTACTTCTTATATAGCACATCAATTATGGAACTCCCAAAATGAGAAGTCAACATTGGTTCTGTAATAGCTCTTATCACCTTTGAGGTGTTTTTCGTTGTTGTGTTTATCCCTTGGTTGTGGTTATGCTCTAAGTTTAAATCATCCATATTTGTGTAATCGGTATCATCTGGATCCCAGTTTACTTCATAAACATTCATGTTATCAACAGAAAATGATCCATTATCTTGAATGATGTTCCTAACTTCATCCTCACATGGAAGATAAAATGGAAAATTGAATGAGTTAATATCTGATTCTCGAATCAGCTCCTGTAGTATTTGATAAAACATATAAGTTAGTATTATAAGCAAACTAGAAGCTTTAAAGAGCATATTCTTCGTTAACTTGAGTTAGAATTAGAATACAAAAACAAAATATACCTCCTTGAGCAATTCAAGTAGTGATTTGGTGAGTAAATCCCATAGGCTCCAACAATCATCACTAGCTGGATCAACTTTACTTCGACCAGGTAACGTTATAAACATGTGTCCACCGCATACTATTTCTTCATAGCGCAATTCTAAATACTTTGTAAAGTCGGTATGAAATTGCTTTCCATATGCTTGGAGTACATTAAGCGAACTTGTTTTCGAAATGTATAAATTTAATTTATTACTTTCAAGACCTTCAGGTACCTATCATGTTCAAATATTGCACAAACTAAGTGTATCATCCAAAACAGTTATTCATTATATTTATAGTGTCTCAGTGTCTCAGTGGAAAGAATATGAGAATGTGTTGTGTAAGTCTAGGGATAAAACCCTGGCATCACCTGATTTACTCTGGGACATGTGATTTACCTTCCTCATGTATGTTAACTGTGAGACTGATTGGCGAGGGACCCCCACTTTGGGCGTACACCATTTTTTAGAGGACCACAAAAATAAAATAACTTGAAACATTATATATATTGATTGGTTGTTTAAGTTGGAGTCCAGGGTATAACACATGCTTGCAAATCTATATCCCATAAAAGTTATTTTTAAAGTATAAATAAATGATACTCCATCTTGTAAATATATACACGTAGTACACATGTTTTTAAAACTAGCATATCTCATAAATATCTCTTGTTTAATTTTCTTGCTAATAAAACCAAATTGTATATAGGATGATAGAGGGTTGGATGGTATGGCACCTGAGAAAGCCATTGAATGCTATAAGAAGAGTGAACGAAGTGCAAACTTTTGTCGGGAAAGAGCCTACGATAGAAGGAACCTGGAACAGCTGAAACAAAGCAACCGCCAATATTTTCTCCTTGGTCCTTCTTAAGATTTTCATAAAAGTTGGGTAATAACTTAAAAAGAGTATTAAAATCATTTCCAAATAAGTCGTTTAAGCACACTTGAAACTGCGGTGTTTTACGATTATTTTCGTGACACACCTCATGAACTATATTAATAATGCTAGATGCTACCAATAGAGTATTCATGCCAGAGGAACATCCTAAATCTGCTATCATGAAACAACCGTTTTTGAAGAAGACATCATGATTAGCCATATCCTTAATTGCATGTTTTAAAAATGGTAACGCTCTTCGTATCGCGCGTTCCTGAAAAGAAATTAAGTTACGATAGGTTTACATATTCTTAGGGGATCATGGATAGCGATATCGAGATTAAAAAAGACCTGAAGAAAGGAATTGTTGGCATAACTTGAATCTCCATTGCCATCATTCATGTGTTGAACGTTTATTGTTTCCATCTTTATTGTTCTTTGCCCTAGTTGCTCGGGCATGACCTCATGAGGTAGTGCTATATATAAGACATCGGCAATTTGCAAATAAGGCAAAAATCAACATTGCTGCCGTCATCCAACCCTACATCGATCTTATCTTAATATCTTTCTATTTATTGCCATCTTCTATATAATGCTAAGCCTCACAAAGATTTTACTTTAGTATACCGATGTGGTTACTTACTTAGTAGTTTGCTTTGTACCAATATAAAAGTTACTAAGAACAAATTTTTATAAACAACTAAATTATAAGATACAAGTAAATATTAATATTTTTTGTTAAATTTACTTCTCCAACAAAACAATATTGCAACGTGTTTCTAGTCGTACAGTGACAACGAAAATGAATGATATATGTCAGTAGAGAAATAACAGCCTTTTTTTTCCATCTACTAAAGTCTAAACTGAATCACAGTTGTATATAACTACTTGAAACCTCAATAAAATCACTTTTTGAACAGAAAAGTTATTTTTATTTTTTATATGTTATTCTTCGGAAAAAAAATTAAAAGATCGATGGGCTACATATATTTAACTCATAAACTATATATATATATATATATGTATGTATATATAGGGTTGAGTTCATTTCAGAACTCTAAATAACTACAGAACTTTCAGAACTCCTAATAAACAATCATTTTATATATAAGTTTTTGTATTTAGGATCTTTTTATCATCTATTATATGTATTTATTTGATTACATACACGTTAAAAGTAGTTTACATATGTTTAATTGCCAAAATTATATATATTTGTCATAACTAATTACATATATGTAAAAAAAACTAGTTTACATATGTGTAATTATAAAATTACATATAAAAAATGATAAAATTACTATTAACATGTATGTAATCGTAAAAATACACATAATAAATGATAAAATTATCCTAAACATAAAGATATATAAATAAAAAGATTGTTTATTAGGAGTTCTGCGAGTTCTGTAAATATTTATGGTTCTGAAATGATCCTGGCCCTATATATATATATATATAGGCTAAAGCTAGATAGGAAACCCTTATGTTTTTAAAAAACCCTAGAAAACCCAACCTCCCGACATTTTTTTTTTGAAAAAAATAACACATGTAATATACATGTTTTTAAGAGTTTTGGGCCAAAAAAAACAAAAAAGCGCCGAAGGATTATTTAAAAAAAAATAAACAAATTTCAGCAACTTCGGTGACTAACATGTGTTAGGCAAAAAATGCTGAAACTTGTTTATTTTTTTAAAAAGATCCCTTCGGCGCTTTTTTGTTTTTTTTTGGCCCAAAACTCTTAAAAACATGTATATTACATGTGTTATTTAAAAAAAAAATGTCGGGAGGTTGGGTTTTCTAGGGTTTTTTAAAAACATAAGGGTTTCCTACCTAGCCCTACCCTATATATATATATATATATAGGGAGGAGCTCATGCGAGAACCACCCTTATTGTGAGAACCGCGAGAACCAATGTGAACACAACCTAAAATAGCTAAAAAAACCTAACCCCCACCCCCCCCCCCCCCAAAAAAAAACCCTAAACCCCCCTCCCCCACCCCCTAAAAACCTAACCCCCCCCAAGCTAAAATGCTAAAAACTAAACCCCCAAAAAACCTAAAAAAATCCAAAAAAAATCTAAATTTTTTTTTTAATATTTTTTATGTTAAAATCGCTACTTTTAGAAGCAAAAAAAAAAAAAAAAAAAATTTGTGTGATTTTTAGGCATTTTTGGTTGTGTTCACATTGGTTCTCGCGGTTCTCGCAATAAAATGTGGTTCTCGCATGATCTTCTCCATATATATATATATATATATATATATATATAGGTAGAGATTCCTGTAAAAAAATGGTTTTTTTTGTGAGAAAGTAAGAAAGAATCTACACCATTAGATATTTGATTTAATGGTTGAAATCATAATGACAAAATTGTAAATAATTTTTATTATTAAACATATTAATTTTCTAGATTAAGGGTATATAGGTAAATTTAACATTTTTAAATTAAGAAACTAACATTAATGCACATGTAACTTCCCCCCGTCTTTTATAAACGTCATTAACTTTTTATACGTAACTTTAAAAAAAAATTACACCATAATAACGAGCGTTTTTTTATCTTTAATATGAGTACCATATTGCTATACTTATATAGAGAAAAAAATATGTTTCGATCAGATGTTTAGTCCATGAATGGTGTTATATACTTACTGAATTGTGTTAATCTGTTATATACTTGCTGAATGGTATTATATACTTGCTGAATGGTGTTATATACTTGCTGAATGGTGTCATATACTTACTGAATGGTGTTAATCTGTTATATACTTGCTGAATGATGTTATATACTTACTGAATGGTGTTATATACTTGCTGAATGGTGTTATATACTTACTGAATGGTGTTATATACTTGATGAATGGTGTTATATACTTGCTAAATGGTGTTTATAGAGATCTTTTAAAAAAAAATCCAGTTCTTATAATTAAGATGGCGGTTATGAGAAGTTTTTGATTAATTGAATTAATGATAAAATTACTTGTTTACCCTTTTGAATTAATTTAGATTTAGGACACATGTCATCTACACAATATTTCTCACACTTTTGACCTTTTTACGGGGTTCTAGAGTGAACACTAGTGTATTTGGGAATTGAGTGAACAAATCCTGACCATTGATTTAAATCATCAAATTGTAAAATACACTAGTGTATTTTTATCATCAAATCATGGCTATTGATTTACACTTGTATGTTGATAATCAAGAGATAGGATTAGTTCACTAGTGTTCACAATCAAGGGGTTGTTCACAAATGACCTAACCCTATATATATATATATATATATATATATAGGGGAACGCTAAAATGAAAACCACCTCTAGTTGTAAGAACCGAGAGAACCACTTTCTAGCCACTAGATCAATAAGATGGATGGATGAGATTAAAAGTAACTAAAATTAATATTAAATACATTTTGTCTTATTATGTTTTTAATATTTTAATCTAAAAGGTTAGTTTAGTAAAATTACTCTTTTTTGTCTTTATTATTTTTTTATTACTTTTTTGTTTGGGAAAATCACGAAATGAATTTGTAATATTTAGCTTGTATCGTGCAACTTAATGTATGACTTTTAACCGTTTGTCTATGTGAACCGTGAATTTAGTTTTTTAACTCTTTTTAACCGTTAATTAGTTATTAATAATCAAATTCACTAAGTTAGTTAAAAGACCCTATATAAAGACTATCTAGGTTAATAAAATTCAGTTAGATCAGTTAGTAAACTTATGAAACTTCAGGGGACTAAACTGAAAATTTTACAAAAAACGGACAAAAAGGGGGGTTCTTCTTTAAAAAACCGGCCCCTTCATGGATCGAACGCGCGCACTTCATATGAAACCATAACATCTTAACCAGTTTATCCTCCTAATAGGAGCTGTTAGAACTCTTACCTTAATTACTTTTATACACTCGTTTGGACGGCCCAAACAGTTTAAAATTATTAAATGTGAACGGCCCAAAAATGTGATATATACAACGTTTTATACAACGTTTTATTTTAATTAATATAATTTATAAATTAATATTATAATTAATTAAACTAATTAATAAAGTTAAATAAAAATAGTTAAATAATAAAAAGAAGGAATTAATTGATAAAATTAATTTTGTACCCGTTAATAAAGTTAACAAGGTTAGCTAACTTGGTTAATTACTTATTAATAATCAAATTAACTAAGTTAGTTAAATATCCTATATAAAGACTATCTAGGTTAATAAAATTCAGTTAGATCAGTTAGTAAACTTATGAAACTTCAGAGGACTAAACTGAAAATTTTACAAAAACGGATAAAAAGGGGGGTTCTTCTTTAAAGAACCGGCCCCTTCATGGATCGAACGCGCGCACTTCGTATGAAACCGTAACGTCTTAACCAGTTTATCCTCCTAATAGGAGCTGTTAGAATTCTTACCTTAATTATTTTTATACACTCGTTTGGACGGCCCAAACAGTTTAAAACATAACGGCCCAACAGTAGATTATCAAAAGTGGACGGCCCAACAGGAGCTGTTAAATTATTAAAAGTGGACGGCCCAAATCGTTTGTTAACGGACATAAATAAAATAAAATTTATAATACTTGGGCCTGTTTTATTTTGTAATACAGTAGATTTATTTTTTTTGTTATGGAGACAAATTTTTTTTTATATATATATATAGCAAACATAAACATTAAACATAACTTAAAAAAAGTAAACAAAACATAATAAAAAAAATATATCTAAAACCAAATCCTAATTGCCTCCCACTCGGAGACGTGCTTGAATTCATGACCCTCGTCATGATGGTAATTGATCAGCGCCACCTCCTTCTGGTCATCCTCAACCAGGTCCGGCATTTCTCTCTCGACCTTCTTGAAATAGCTGTCAAACCGCTCACATTCCAACCGCAGCACACGAAAGCGGGACGATAAGGCATCCACGGTCCGGTTATGGTCCGGACCACGAAGCTGCCCAAAGATCTGTTGAACCTTAACCCATAGCCCCCCCTGTCCACGTCTTGGGGGATCGGTCATCGCTTCTTCCCATGCTTCGCACAATGCGATGTCTTCGACGTCGGTCCAGGTAGTTGCCATTCGTTGACGGAGTCGGAGAAAAATCTATTGAAAACGGTGAGTTTTTTTGGATTGCAGACGACGTGGTTGTTGAACGTGTTGAGGGTATTTATAAGGGGGAATAAACGTGGGAACTTGGAACGGCAACAGTTATATTTTAATAATAAACGCGGTTTAAGTTTTTTGAATATAATTTTTTTTGTGGGAACTTGGAACGGCCCAAACACATAAACAGCCCAAACAAATTTTAAATTATTTAAAATGAACGGCCTAAACACATAAACAGCCCAAACAAGATTTAAAATTATTTGCAAGGTAATTTACTGGACTATTATATAATACAAATTACATAAAAGATATAACATGTAAAAATACAAACATAACTTCGCCAAACCGCTGAAACGGCTAGTAGAGAAAAAAGCTCGGTCACCAAGCAAGCAGTCTTCAGATAACAACATAACTTCGCCAAACCGCTGCTTCTGAATCGGTAGATAACCGAGAGCAAATTGAAAGTTGGGAGTGATTCAAATCTCTTCTTCTGGAATCCGAGTCAAAACGCTTGTAGCAACGATAAAGATGCGTCTTTTGCTCGATAGTTCCATCCATACTCACTGGGTAAGTAGAGGTGGCATTTCTAAAGAGAAGGACACTCCAAAATGAGAAACGATATCAAAAACTAATTTGACAATTAAAGCCCAGGAACACGTCTTTTACACTAACATATACGTGAGGTTTCATAAATATTTCTTGCCTTTGATAGATGAAAACATCTATGACAATCAAATTAAGAAACCATGATAACATTTTCTATGACATTTAAGTGTGGTAGAGGGATTCCTTTAACAATCTCAAAAAAAATACAAGTGGGTAAATATATAGGAGAACAGACGGTCAAACGACTCGACCAACACGTTGACCCGGCTCGAACCATAGGTTGAAACTGCTCGGAGCAGCTGTACCGGCTCGGAGCAGCTGTACCGGATCGGAACCAGTTGAGACGGCTTGGACAATGGGGCGAACCGGCTCGGAGCCAGTTGAAACGGCATTAGTCAGCTGTACCGTCTCGGAGCCAGGTGTACCGGCTCGGAGCAGTTGAGACGGCTTGGACAATGGGGCGAAACGGCTTGGCTTGCAGAAGTGGGGTCCACTTGTGTACGGTATCGGCTCGGCTACAACCTTAGAACACGGCTTGGCTCGTTGAAAGAACTCGGCTAAGATCTTTCAACATGAGCCGATTGTAACGGCTTGGCTAAGATCTTTCAACATATGTCGGACACGTGGCGCGAACTGCAGGATTCTTAAGCCGTTACAGGCTTTGTCGGACACGTGGCTATCAAGGGTTGGCTGGCCGTTAAAGGTAAATCTTGTGCCGTTTCAGGATGCTGAAACGGCTCGGAAAGGGGTGTCAGTTGGCCAAAATTGAAAAAACAGCGTTGACTTGGCTATTTTCGTGATTTTCCCTTTTTGTTTTATTATATTACTTTTTATTTTTTAAATTGAATTTTTTTATAACAGCATTTTTAAATTCAAAATTTTCTAACAAAACAATTTTTTTGCGTGCCGGTCTTTCCACGCCGTTTTTACGCCCGGCTTTTTCACGCATCACTTTTTAACGCGTCGTTTTTGCACGCCGTTTTTTACGCTCAGCGTTTTTAAGCGTCGTTTTTTTAACACGGCGTTTTTTACGTCCCGTTTTAACGCGGCGTTTTTTACGTCCCGTTTTTTTCTCGGCGTTTTTATGCCCCGTATTCACGCCTCTTGTTTAGGCGCCATTTTATCACACTGTTTTTTACGTTTTATAATTTACGTAGAAAAAGTTTTACGTTTTACGTTAAATAGTTTTTACATAAAAGTTTACGTTTTACGTTAAAAAATTTACGTTTTACGTTAAACTTTTTACGTTTTACTTAAAACTTTTTACGTTAAAATTTTTACGTTTTACGTTAAACTTTTTACGTTTTACGTTAAACTTTTTACGTTTTACATTTTACGTTTTTACGTTTACGTTTTATGTTAACTATTTACGTTTTACGCTTTTACGGAAAACGGACAGAGTTTCCTCTGTTTTTGGAATAAGCCGACAACTCAAGTTGTCGTTATCTTTTCAAAACTCAACAATTTTCAACAATATAAACACAATGTATAAAATTTCTATCAAAATGCCAAACGTAACAAGTCACTAAAGTATCGGTTAGAGCTCGGTGCGCGTTAACTAAATAAAATCTAAACTAACTTAATAATAACTCGCTACGTTTAAACTTTACCGGTCCTGAGTTGACCATCTTTGACTTGTGTGACTGCTGCTGACCCGAATCGGGTCCGTTGACTGCTTTCGACCCAAACCTAAACCTGAAACTGACCCGAGTTGCACCGCGTCGAGCTGAAACCCGAGCCGCTACTGAACTGTGTCACAGCCCTGTTTTTCTTGTCGAACCGAACTTGAATCGAGTGAACCGTAACTGAACTATGTCGAACCGAAAATGAACCAAGATCCGAGCCAAAACTGAACTGGGCAAATCCGAACCCAAAAATAATCCCCAAAGCCAAATCTGAATCTGGACTGAATGAACCCAGACTTGTACCGAATCTCAATCCTGAAACCTGAACCGATTCCAACCTGAAATCGGAGCTCCGCTGCAAAAATTCCCACAGCCGCCATCAGAGGGTCATCGACCACTGGCATCACGCGCCGCCACCATGTTAACTCTTTCATCAAACCCATGTTCTTTTTCACTTTTTAAAATAGCATAACCAAAGAAATGAAAAAAAAAACTACTAACACATCTCAACAAATTTTTCAAGCTGAAAAGATGCAAAAAGCTAAAGATCTAAATATGAAGGTTTATATAGATTAAAACTAAAATATATAAAATAAATCAAGAGCTTTTACCTGTTCAAACTTTGAGGAGACGAAGGAGAGGATGGTAATATGAATCTTGTTCATTTAAAACCATTTAATCAACATGTTGAGATGTAATTAGTTTGTGCACAATACTTCCACTTCCATTCGATTCTTTTACTTTAACACATCTCAGCCTCTTTCTATTTCCCCACTGTAACTTATACATAAATAGAATAAACCAAAACTCCAGTCTTTGTCTGTGAAAACCTAGTAAAACCCCTAATTTTGTTAAGAACCCTAAAACAATATAAAGACCCCAAACTAAAGAAAATGCACAAGAATGTAAATAAAGATTACACACATGAATACCAATCTCAAAAAGAAATTAACAAAACCATTAACAAATCAACAACAAACAACAAATCAAAATCATAAAAAGTCACTGACCCTCTGTATAGACTGAGGGTCGCCGGAGATGGGTTGCAGATCTGAGGGTCGCCGGAAAAACGAGGGGGCCGCCGGAGTGGGTGCGGTGTTTGGGGGTCGCCGGTGTGGGAGTGTGGCGGCAACTTGAACTCTGGTGAGTGGAGAGTGTGGCTCACTGGAGAAGAAGGGGGTGTGGGTGTGTCTTGTCTGCACCGAAAACAAACATCGTCGCTGGAGTCACCATCTCCGGTCACCGGATTAGCATAGAGAAGAGAGGGGTTCGGGGGAGGTGATGAATATGGTGGTGGGTTATGGGTTGGGAAGAAGATGAAGTACTAGCTTTTTTGAAAGAAATGAGGACAGAGAAGATGAAAGAAACAAATGAGGAGAGAGACAAAGTCTGATGGGTTTAAATGAAGAGAGAGAGAGAGGGGAAGATTTGATATTTGGGGTAAATGACCAAACTACCCTTTTGATTGGCATAATCTGATTGGTGGAGAGTGGTTCTCACGGTTCTTACAACTGTGGGTGGTTTTTATTTTAGCGGCTCCCTATATATATATGTACTTTTCCAGACTACATTTATGTAACTTATGGAGCGTGCTCTCTCTATATATATAGAGAGAGAGAAAGTGTTAAATACAATATGCCTAATCGTAAGATATAAGATACGTACGCGACGGCCAGATCATGACCCATGTCATTCTTTGATTTTACCTCCCTGAGGGAAAATTAGACAGTTCCTTTAAACACCGGATTACGAGCTTGTTACACCACGATCCCGGTATTTATGATTTGGATTAGTTTCAAAAATTTCAGAAATTTTAAAACTATATAGTGCTGTTAAATCTCGGCGATTAGGGTTTCAGTTAAATTTGATTACAATGGATTCACAAAGTAGTGCCGGAAAAAATACATAAGATGTTGAAATGGAAGACAATCATGATTCAATTGAAGAAGTTCGAAATCCGTATTCAAACAATGTCGAAATATGGATCCGTCCAGCATGCGTATTTACATGTTTTGTGATTTCCAACATGCATGATTATTTTTTCTATAATATGTGTGATTAGCAAAACACATTATTCCTAGATTTATATAACACGCTTCGTTACATAATTATAACATGCCTGATTAGCAAAAACACATTATTATTAGATTTATATAACATTCTTCGGTGCATAATTATAACATTCGTGATTAACAAAACACGTTATTGTAAGATTTATACAACATGCGTAATTATTTTTTTATAACATGTGTGATTAGCAAACAGTAAAAAATAATGCTGGTAGGTAAGTTGAAGTGGAGTGTTGCAAAAGTCTATGAGTTTCTGTGGTTTATAGCTTAATTGTGTGTAGAATTGGAAGCGAGAAGAATGTGTGTTAAAACGAAAGCAATAAATGAGAGATTTTAGGGCTAGAATTTCGCTCCAATTTTGTATTCAGTTTCCGAATCTCGTAAGATAAATGAGAGAGTGAAATTGACAATTATGTTCTTTTCCCATCATAATTTTTGCTTATTACGATCATGCCACCATGTCTAATCAAGAGCAGATTATATCTAATCGTGTGGCTGTGGTTATCGCGAACGCAACACAACCTATATACATATATATATATATATATATATATATATAGGGAGGAGCTCATGCGAGAACCACCTTTATTGTGAGAACCGCGAGAACCAATGTGAACACAACATAAAATAGCTAAAAAAAACCTAACCCCCACCCCCCCCCCCCCCCAAAAAAAAAACCTAACCCCCCTCCCCCACCCCCCAAAAACCTAAACCCCCCCCACCCCCCCCCCCCCTCAAGCTAAAATGCTAAAAACTAAACCCCCAAAAAACCTAAAAAAAATAAAAAAAAATCTAAATTTTTTTTTTGAAATTTTCAATATTTTTTATGTTAAAATCGCTACTTTTCGAAGCAAAAAAAAAAAAAAAAAATTAAAAAAAAAAAAAAAATATTTTTGGCTTCGAAAAGTAGCGATTTTTTTTATAAAAAATATTGAAAAATTCAAAAAAAAAAAAATTTGTGTGATTTTTAGCTATTTTTAGGCATTTTTTGTTGTGTTCACATTGGTTCTCGCGGTTCTCGCATGATCTTCTCCCTATATATATATATATATATATATATATATATATATATGTGTGTGTGTGTGTGTGTGTGTGTGTGTGTGTGTGTGTACAAATATATAGGGGAAGGATAAAAAGGAAACCTACTTGAGTTAAAAAAACCTTAGAAAACCCGATGTAACATTTTTTTTTCTACAAAAAAGGGAATGTAATATACATATTTTTGAACATTTAAAAAAACAAAAAAATCCGGGTTTTTTTTTAAAAAGGTTTAAAATTTTTATGCTACAATTTTTTTTAACATATATATTATGTAACATGAAATTTTTAACATTTAAAAAAAACCACTCGATGCTTTTTTAAATGTTCGAAAATATGTATATTACATCCCCTATTTTTTTAGAAAAAAACTGTTAAATATAGTTTTTGCAAATGTTTCTTATGTTTTTTCAACTCAAGTGAGTTTTCTCCATATATATATATATATATACCACTCACACGCCAAAGACCATGCATATGCAAGTCACATGCATATTCCACCATCTTTTTTAAACTCTCGTAACTTTTATATACGTGATTATTTTTTTAAAATTACACCATAAAATCGAGTGTTTTATTATCTTTCCAACGAGTATACTATTGCTATACTTCTAAATTAAAAAAAATGACATGAACTTGGTGTTCAATAAAAACGCCATAAAAATACCAAGTTCAGGAAAACGCCATGAAAAATAACCAGTTGAAAACGCCATAAAACACTAAGTTCAGAAAAACGTCATGAAAAATACACAGTTGAAAACGCCATAAAACACCCGGTTTAGAAAAACACCATGAAAAATTCAGTTGAAAACGCCATAAAAACACCCGGTTCAGAAAAAAAACCATGAAAAACTTAGTTGAAAACACCATAAAAACATAGTTCAAAACACCATAAAACACCTTGTTCTGAAAAACGCCATAAAACACCTAGTTCAGAAAACACCATAAAACTAGGTGAAAACGCCATAAAAACACCATAAAAAATTCAGTTCATTTTTTTCGAAAAGTATATCAAAAGTATACTCATTAGAAAGATAAAAAAAAGTTGAGTTTTATGGTGTATTTTTTAAGAAAAATAATCACGTATAAAAAGTTATTGGCATTTAAATATGATGGGGGAAAATGACATGTGATTAGCATGTACACCCTTGTTTATTTTACCCCTCCTGGTAGTTCTAAGGTTCCATTATTTACAAAAATGTCACTGCATCATCTTAGCAATAAATCACAAAGATCTTATGGCTGAAAATCTTTCTCACCGTTTTCACGCTTTAAATCGTTTTCTCCTGATCCCACGCCTATATATATATGGCAAGGATAAATCGAAAACCCACTTGAGTTGAAGAAACCTTGAAAACTGCATCATAACCCTTGATTGTGTTTGATCTACGGCTATGAGCATTTGAACAATTATAAAATTGATTAGTTGTACTTTAAGACCGAATAAAGTTACTACAAGGGTAGTTTGGGAAAGTGAGTACAAAATAGTCTCTTGGGAATGCATGTAAAGAGCACACACGGTCAACTACATCAATAAAAAACTCTAAAAGATGTCTACTTTTCAAGCCTACTTTTCAATATTCATCATTCCATTTCTTTTTTGATGATATGATATACCAACTACACTTATCCCCATATTAAAACTCAAAAGCTTCCATATACCAAGTTTTGAGAAAATTATGAAACAAAAAGTCTCTCCTTTTTTCATTTTTTATGTACATCAGATGTTTTGTTTCTTTTTTATATTTAGATGTAACTGATACAAAAATTATTACCTATATCATTTGTAGAGTGGGGATCCTACGGAAAGTGTGTTTTTCCTAGAAAGTCTAGGAAGCGATCTGGGCCATCCAATAGGTGTGTTTAATGGTTGAGATCATCTTGGTGGCATTTTGGTAATATGTGTTTCTTAAAAATAGGATTATTTAATTAATCAGGGGTAGATACGTCATTTAGCTTGTTTTAAATATGGAAATAATTGTCATTCCATAACCACCCCACATTTATTGCGATTTTCTCTCCCTCTCTCTCCCTTTCTCCCCTCTCTCTCTTCCTTCTATCCTTCATTAAGAAACACATCAAGAAAACACATTGTATTAATCTGCTTGCTGTTAAAACACAGCATCAAGAAATCCTCCAGCATTACCAGCATGGATGGTAAAACACAGCGTATGAATCTGCTTGCTGTTAAAACACAACTGTATGAATCTGAATGCTAAAACACAACTGTATGAATTTGTTTGCTGTTAAAACACAACTGTATGAATCTGAATGCTAAAACACAACTGTATGAACTGCTTGCTGTTAAAACACAACTGTATGAATCTGCTTATTGTTAAAACACAACTGTATGAATCTGCTTGCTGTTAAAACACAACTGTATGAATCTGAATGCTAAAGCATAACTGTGTGAATCTGCTTGCTGTTAAAACACAACTGTATGAATCTGAATGCTAAAACATAACTGTATGAATCTGCTTGCTGTTAAAACACAAATGTATGAATCTAAATGCGAAAACACAACTGTATGAATCTGCTTGCTGTTAAAACACAACGTCAAGAACATTCTGGTGGTTTCCAGACATAATTAAAAATCGATACAGACCAGATAATAGTAAACAGAAAAAGAATTGTATTTGCCATATCCGCAATCATGAATTGTGTTTGAAGCCATAACTATCTCTCACGTAAAAAATGATTTACGAATAAAGTTGATCAAGATTGTGAAAGAAACGAATGAGAATTGATTGATATTTACATCTGGTAGTAATTTCACAAATCATGGAGAATCAGTTACCATAAAATCGTGCATAGTTAGTTAATGAGATATAAATTCCAAAATTAAAACAAAATGTCAAATTATACAATTGTCCTTTTAGTTAAAATCCTTCAATGCCACATGTCACGTTCTGATTGCTTCCTAGACTTTCTAGGAAAATAAGGCTTTCTACCAAACTCCTACTCATCATTTGTATTTGTGTTACATAAAAATGTAACATACAGTTTTTAATTATCAATTTACGCCACATTTGTAATAACGCACTTTATTTCTGTAACATAAAATGTTACATATAAACGTACCATATAATTTTATATTATCAAATGTTACCTAGAAACGTAACATATATTTTTTACATGATCCATTTTACGTCACATATGTAACAACCACTTTTTTGTAACAAAAAAATGTAACAGACATTTTTGCTTTGATTATTACATTTCTAAAACAAAAAAAAAAATGTAACAACACACTTTATTTCTGTAACAATCACTTTATTTTTACAATAACCTAAAGAAAATGTAACAACACACTTTATTTTTACAATAATCTAGAAAAGTGTAACGATTAGTGCTGTCCAAACTGCTCGACAATCGTTCGAAAAATGCTCGAAAAATGCTCATTCGATTCCCGCTCAGTTTGTAAATGAGCCGCTCGGATCGGATCGATTCAAATTCAATCCGAGCATGAGCAAAGCTCCGCTCGCTCGACGATCGCTCGGTTTCGCTCGAATTATTTTTATTAATAATTAATGTGTATATATATATATATATTATAGATTTTATAAATTAAAAACCCAAAAAAAAAAATATAATAGCCCAAAAAATATTCAACCCAACTTAATATTTAATATCAAAATCTAACCCTAAATCTTATTCCTAAAACAATATTCAGTCGTATCATAATTCATATCGCCGCTCTAGTCTCCGACTCTCACTCTCCGGTCCACAGTCACACTCACACACACAAAATCTAACCATAAAATGTATGGATCCAAAAGTTGATGTGTTGAAGTGGTGGAGTCAACATTGTAGCAAGTTTCCGTTTTTGACTAAGATGGTGAAAGACAGTTTTGGCATCCCGATCACTACCGTGGCTTCCGAATCAGCATTTAGTGCTGGGGGCGTATATTGGATGACTACCGGAGCTCTCTTTCAAAGGATATGGTGGAATTTCTTGTTTGTGGAAGTGATTGGTTAAAGGCGAGCTCAAAAACAACCTTAAAAACATTGAAAGTAAGCTTTTATTACATTTATAATCTACTTATACTTTTGTAGTTTATGCATTAACATTTGTATTTTGTTTTTTTTAATGTGTAGCAAGCTGCAAAAGATGAAGAAAAATTGGAGATTGATGTGTTGACTCCAGATGGGTCTGATAATAAATGAAAGGTATTTTTATAATTAACAAAACATAAAAGTTGTTATGTAATGTGTGTAGAACTTAATGGTTTTGTTTAATCCTTGTGTTTATAGGTTATATGTTGATTTGAAGTTGAATTTTATGGATGAAGATGATCAAGCTTAAAGAAGAAGTTTATGGCTTTTGAACTAAATGACAATTTGTATTCGCACTTTATTTTGTGCTTCTTGATATTGTTAAGAACATTTTTAGAATCAAGATGTGAGTTATGTATTGCTTTTGTTAGTAAAGTGTTGGACATGTTATAATTAAGTTAGAATTTGTTTTTGTTGAACGAAGTCTTATAATTCAATCGAGCGAAACCGAGCGAAAACGATCCGCTCGATTTTTTTAGGACTTGATAAAAACCGAGCGAAACCGAGCCGATCGATTCAAATTCAATCCGAGCATGAGCATCACTTTTGCGCTCGGTTTTGCAAATTCGATCCGCTCAGATCGGATCGGTTGTAATTCAATCTGAGCATGAGCAAACCCTCGATCGGATCGGATCGGCTCATGAACACCCCTAGTAACAATGCACTTTATTTTCTGTGATGGGCATTATTTCTGTAACACAAAAAAATGTAACAAGCATTTTTGCTTTGATTGTTACATTTCTAACACAAAAAATGTAACAACACACTTTATTTTTATAATAATCTAAAAAGGTGTAACAATGCACTTTATTTTCTGTAACGTGCATTATTTATGTAACACGAAAAAATGTAACATGCATTTTTTCTTCGATTGTTACATTTCTAACACACGATTACATAGTGTTACATAAAAAATGCCTAGATCTTGGAGGTTCGTAACTAAGACTAAGACGCAAAGAATTGTTATGAGAATTGTTACATAAAAAATAAACGTCCTTAACAATAATCCAACATATAGATGAAGTTACACCATGTGTAAACATACATTTTCTGTTTAATTTCAAAAATGTAAACACCCAGTAAACAAGAAAAATGCTTTTTTTACCATTTAAAGGATATCCATATACATAAAAGTGTAACGCGTTTTCTGTATAATTTGTTTTGTAACACTTTTTATTTATTATATACTGGGTAAACGGATGTATGATATTTAAAAAGCCTTTGTGTACTTTAACAAGAAAGAAAAGATACACATTTTCTATTAAAAATGAGATTGAAAAATATAAACTCATAAATACTGATATGACCATATGAAAGTACACTATACTAGTCAACTTTTCCTAATTTCTCTCTCTTACTCATTTTCCCATACACTCTCTCTCTCGTTTTAATATTTTTTTTTCAAAGATAATAATTTTAAATGCAACTGCAAAAAAAATTGTTACACTTTACAAATAAAAACTGTTACTCTTACTAATAAAAAAAGAATGTAACTACAAAAAATGTAATGTATTACTGATATAAAAATACATGTAACTGCAGAAAAAATGTTCCATTTGTAACTATCACTTCTACAAATCCAGATCCATTACATCTTCGTCGCACAATTATTATTGAACCATAATGTATCCAGATCAGTTGCATAACCTAAACATATAAAAAACAAAAAAAAAAGAAATTTAGCCTTTGAAGTAAATTTATATTTTTAGAAATAACAAAAGCCCATGATAAATGTACATGTTAAATAATAGTGGATGGCTTGTAAAATGAACAATACTTCCAGATTAATTCAAAATATTGTCTTCAAAACACGACCCTAAATGTAATTTCATATCAAATCGATACAAAAGATAAAATTTTAATTTTAAACAAGTATATATAAGAAAAATAGACTCTTAAAACGTACTTGATCTTATTTTTTTATAACAATCATCTTCTTTAAACAAAATGCATACTTTTTTTCCATGGATGAGCCATAGACCATAGTGATGACGGTGGTTGTTAAACTTCAAAACTGGGTGGTTGAACCAAAATCACCACGGCTACAAAATTTAACTAACTTAGACTATCAATTAATTTAACAAAAAATACAAGGGAAGGATTTTTTTACAAACTTAAAACACTAATTAACTTTTCCATAATATATTTTGTATGATTTAATAAGTTTAAGTAGTTACACAAGACATACATTCTTATTCAAAAAAAAAAAAACTTAAATCAAGGAATAACTTTGAACGGACACCAATTTCCAGTTTGTTTTTAAAAAATAGAGTAATGGCCACAGTTGGATACTTACAGAAAGCAATGTGTTTAATGAGCTTCTCAATGAACATGTGTCTCTCAGGAGGAAGGAGTTTAGTGACGTCAACCACCTTCTTTCCATCTTCTTCATCGAACAAAGATGATCTCAACCATTCAAATGTTGACAATCTATCGATTGCAGCCCATTGAATCTGGGTGGTTGTTCAACTTCAAAACTAGGTGGTTAAAAAAAATGTATACTCTTTTTCCATGGATGAGCACGTAGACCATAGTGATGACGGTGGTGGTTCGATTCAGATCCGATGGTGGTTGTTCAACTTTAGATCAATGAGATTTGGATATGAAAAATATTTTCTTAAAGAAGTGAGAGAAAGAAAGAGGGAGAGAGAGAAATAAAGAGTGTGTTGTGTGATGGACTATAAAGAAAAAGTCAATGTATAATAAACAACCTGGCAACATATAATAAAACAAGAGTCTGATACACTTCACTCACTCTGCCCAGAAAATGTAAAAAGAATCATATACCTTTTAATCTTTTGGTGTGCATATGACGTGGTTCAATACTAACCATACATATAGGTTTCCTCGGTTTTCTTAACTGGGGTGAGTTTTCTCATTATAATTAGCATATATATATATATATAGGATAATGCTAGGGAGAAAACCCTCCATTTTGAGAAAACCTAACCTCTCGACTTTTTTTTTTTGAAAAAAATAACACATGTAATATACATGTTTTTAAGAGTTTTGAGCCAAAAAATCAAAAAAGCGCTGAGTGTTTTTTTTTTTTTTTTTTTTTTAATAAACAGGTTTCAGCAACTTTTTCACTAACATGTGTTAGACAAAAAATTGCTGAAACTTGTTTATTTAAAAAAAAAAAAACCACTCGGCGCTTTTTTTTATTTTTTTGGGTCAAAACTCTTAAAAACATGTATATTACATGTGTTATTTTTTTCAAAAAAAAAAGTCGGGAGGTTGGGTTTTCTCAAATTTTTAGGGTTTTCTATCTAACCTTACCCTATATATATATATATATATATATATATATAGGCCAGTTAACGTACATTACGGCTTAACGTACATCACGTACGATAGTTAATTACGCACGTTCATTTCAAAATCACGCACGTTATAAACTAAAAAACCCAAATCACGCATGTTGGAAAACATTAATCACGCACATTGTCGTACGTGATGTATGTTAAGCCGTAATGTATTTTACACTTTTTCTATATATATATATATATATATATAGGGATTGTGTAAAATGAAAATCATGAGAGAATCAAAGAAACTAATCTTATCCTTTGATCAAGATGAGGTGATGGCTAAAATTTGATTTAGGTTATGATATGTGGGGACCATTTATTTTTAATAAAAAACAATTACAAGTACATAAGGCAAATATGACATTTTAACACACCATACTTTTTGTAAGAATTCTTTTTGTTAGGATCTCCCATAAAATTAATGAAACCCACAAAATAGTTTTAGGCATAAACTACTATCATTCAAATCTACAAATTTACATACACTATAAAAAATTATACATGTGAATATATTTTTTAATGCAAATTTGTATTTTCTACAACAAAAAAATCCCTAAATTTTCACTCGCCAACAAAATAAATACACCCAACTCTCCTTCATTTCTTGTTCGTTATCCTCGTCTTTTGAACATAAAGCCCCAACACCAGCGAAAATCAAAGAAAAAAACAGAGTGTTTACATGCGGTGTCAAGTGTCAAACATTTTTTTATCATGTTATTCGGACGCTGTCGATTACTTAATTCTGTTACACCGACTAGGCTCGAGCTCGGTTCGTCATGTGTTTATGAAGCTCGAGCTCGACACCCGTACGCTAAAAAACATTTTACATGAGAGTTAAACTGGACATAAAAAACATAGTTACACTAGACACCGTTCATTAAAAAATCATTTACGTGTGAGTTTACATTCCACATATTAAAATCATTGACGTGAATAAAAAGAATCAAATATAATAATCAATATTGTAATGTTTTGAGTTTTGACAATTGGTTAGACCCGGTTGGCTATTTTATTCATAAAAGCATACTTTATTTAAAAGTTTTATTATTTGTATATTTTTTCATTCCATCTTCACTACAAAATTACCAGAGACGAGTTTTCATTGCCGCCCGATTTAGGAGTTACATGTTACTATAAGTGTTTAAACCGAATTTTATAAAACGTTATTTAAAATTACACTAGTAAATTCTATTGTACTATGCATTCAAGAATCCACTTTTCTAGACAACGAAATTTACTAGCAAAATGTTTCATTTTATCTTTTCATTCAAACTATTCCCAGTTACTCATCCAAAAGAGCAGTACCTACCCAGTCAAAAAATAGTGCTCACCGACAACAATTGCAAATAAAAACATAAAAATAGTTAAAGAACCTGTTAAATCAGCAATATAGAATCTCTATTCGCCGTCCCGAAGCAGCACCTTCAACGATATATGGTCCTCAAAACATGAAAACAGACTACAACTGCAGCCTCCGTCAAAGAACTGGTCTTTAGAAACATAAAAACAGACTACAACCTGAAACCCTAGCCCCCATCGGAACTCCTTTAAGCCTGAAACCCTGTTGCCTTCGGATCTCTAGCCACCAACCACCATGGACGAAACTCTAGCTACCAAACATCGGGAATGGATCCCTACCGGCCGTCGGAACTCCTTAAAACCTGAAACCTCAGAAAAGCGAAACCCCCTCAAAGCGTCATGACCCCAGAGCTGAAAAAAACTGGAAAACACCTAAAATGGAAAAAAAAAATGTGGAACGTCAGAACCCCGTGGACTAGCTAGGTACCCACCGGAAAAACCCTAAAAAAACCCTAAAACGGAGCCGATCATCTCCGGTCATCAAAAAGTCCTGCAACCATCGCTCTGGCGTTTCTCTCTGCTTTGTGGATTTCAAAGGGGTAGTGTGTGTTTTGTGTGTGGGTTTAATTTTAAATTAAGGAGAGAGAGAAGGGGGTTGTGCTTGAGAGAAGTAGGTGGGTGTTTGGAATTCCTTCTCAAAAGTTACTTATAACTTCTCAAAAATGACTTCTCAACACACAAAAACACTTTAAAATAAGCTAACCCAAAGACTCAAAAAACAACTTATTAACTTTTATAAGTCAATAAGTCATAAGTTGCTTCAAAATAAGCTAACCCAAACACCCCCCCTATGTGGGAGACGAGTCTGACATATGTATAGAGAAGGGGTGGTGGGGGATTGTGTATTTACAAAAATGACCTTATGGTAAAAAGAGTGCGTACAATGACGTGTTAATTAGCTATTGAATAATGTAGTTCCTTTGGTTGCCACAATTCGAATTGGTTCTTTCTTGAATCGGATCATATATATATACACACACATACATGTATATATACATGTATATATATATATATGTATATCTACATGTATATATATATATATATACATATATATAGGGTCAAGATTTAGAGAAAACGGTGAAAAGTGTGAGAACAGAGAGAACGGTTATAGATCGTCAGATCAAAACAATCTATGGACTAGATGATGCGGTGGCGTTTTCGTAAATAACATCACTTTTATTATAATAAATATAGGATGTTTTTAGCGGTTGTTTTAGGCGAGATTTTATTATAATAAATGCTAGTAAATGCTAGGGTGTGGTTGGAGCCCCTTGGGGCTTTATCAGTCCAACTAGGATCCACGTCTGTGCCATGTCAACGCCACGTAGGATCCACCTCAGTCATGGAGCCCCCTTTAATTTGCATGGTGTGGATGGAGCCCCATATTAAAAAAAAAAAGATTTGATTGGTGCAAACACATGTGGGCCCCACCTGATCCTTTGAACCTTGGCGTTACCATGCTGGCGAGCCATCTATGGCGCCCCTAGTTAACTTACGGGGTGTGGGTGGATAGCGCCCCAGGGCGTTATAGTGTCCTAGCTGGCGCGGGTGGCGCCCCCACACCTTCCAGCCTTAAACACACAAAGCCCTAAACGCCATATTTAATATATACCATTCGTCTTAGAAACGCCAAAAAACCCAAACATCAAATATCCCTAAAACAAAACTTTTCTTTGAAATTCAGTTTGGTTGTCGGTAAGGTTTCGCTCAATGTAATGGACAAAATCCTAAAGTGAGGATATTGTCCATTTCATTGAGTAAAATCTTATTGACTTTATCCTCAACTTCCATCCAATTTATAACGCTAAAACATACAAAAACATTATTGAGTTTTGTTCTCAATAAAGTTTAGCTGTATAGGGTGGACAACATTGTTAGACATCTTTCTTAACTGAGAATTAACAATGTTGTCCATATCATACAACAAAACATTATTGAGTTTAGCATGACTAAATTTAGAGATTTAAGGTACTTTTATTTAGTGGCGTTCTTTTTCTCGGTAAAACGCCAAAAAGTTAAAAAAATCAAACATTGTTCCTTGGATATTCAATATTGTTCTACGCGAAGTTTCGTCAAATGGATTGTTATCTGAGGGGTGTAACTCAATAACATTTTGCTGCATGAGATGGACAAATCTTTAAGAAACAGAGGCTGATGTCACACTTTGTGCTTCCAAACGGTGACAAAAAAGCTACTTTCAAAACAAAAAAACAAAATGAATCATAGGAAAGTCGAAACAACCAGTTAAGATGATTAAAAAAAGAAGAAAGAGACCGGTGACATTGAAGATTTGGAAGATCAATTGTTTATATATATTTTTTTAATTTTCTTTTTCAGTAGATTGTTATATAATAACAACGCCATATATAAAAAAACGCCACACAGACAAATGCTTGTGAAAACGCCATCATGCCATAAAACGCCCCAAAACTCTCAAACTATAATAAAATTACTTTGGACAAGTATTATAAAAAACTCAAAAAAAGTATAAAAACCAAGGTATAAGAAAAATAGAACAAAGTGCCATCTTTATATAAAACCTCATTAAAAATAAAAAAACGCCAAAATCTCGAAAAGGTAACTAGAAACAGTAACTATCAAACAGTAAAACTGAAGCGACGGAAACTTTATTATTAACAACATTTATTGTATTAAAATTTAAAACACCAAACTTGAAAGATGAGACGTGTTACAGACTTCAGAGATAAAGCTTATAAAAAACACTAATTACATAACAGTAACTACTGAAACGACAAATACTTTATTATAATAATACACCGCCTAAACTACGTGCCAAAGACATCCTATAAAAAGATACCTCTCAGCAACTTCCATTTGATCACAAAAAGAAAAGCCAATATTCCTAAATACCACTATAACAACTCTCCCAAAACCCTTAAAACACTCCTATACGTCCTAAAATACACCCCATATACGAAAAATGGAACCGATATACCTTTATATTGATAAAAATCAAATAAAATCAATTTTAGTGGGTTCTCGCGGGGCGCGACAAAGTCAAGGCAAGCATGTCGCGGGCCGCGACAGGGTGGCACCAGACGGCACCACAAGGCGCCACTTGTCGTATACGTGTTGGGCCTATAGTCGTGACTAGCCAAGGCTAGATCCTAGCCTACAGTCCTCGCGGCCCACGAAGGATTTGGCTAGGATGGTCGCGGGGCGCGAGCCGCCTATCTCCAGCCCTATAAATTGAGGTTTCGACGTTCAGTTGAAATCGTTCAAATCAAAATTCTCTCTCTAAATATCTGAATAGTAGAAATAATTCTCAGGTATTATACCCACCAAAAAGCGAAGCCCTGCATCGTTGTAAGTATTATAACCCCCGGTTACGTATTAGTTACTCTGCTCGATTGGTCTAGAGCTTTGTAGCGCATGTCGAGGCTCTGCCTGACTCAGTCGTTGGAGTTCTGTCTCGGGGGAGGGTATAGATAATGTAAAATTGGGTTATCTTACTAACACGTGTGCGTTGTTTAATTTAATAGATTATAACCAGGAAGTCACCAAAAAGTCGTAGGGTTATCCAAAACAGCAATGTGAGTCCATTATCTTTTTCTCACAGTTTGTGAGTACATTCACTTTTTGTAAACTGTTTTTACAAAACCTCAATTGTTTTAAAGTGTAATTTAACAGTGATTGAGTATTTGTAATTCTACAATTACTGTCGGTATGTTGGGGTTTTGTATACATTACTTGTTACTAATACTGAGAATAGTAACATGATCACAAGTCAGGACTGACAGTACCGTGGGTGGTAATTTGGTAGAAGTAAACAAATGTAATTGCGGATGCCCTCAATAGTGTAAAGATATAAAATTGTTTTGATTAAATTGGGATGTACTCACCAGTATTTCCCACTGACAAAATGTTTTAAAACGCGTTTCAGGTAACAAAATGTGAAAGCCAAATAGAAGCCAGTTGGAGAGCACTGAAGGCTTGGAAAAGTAGCTATAAAAGTTATCTAAAACAACAAAAAAAAAATTTATTTAAATAAAATAGGGTTTATCCCTATAAACATATTATAAGTGGAAACTTGGGTTTTACCCATGTGTTTATTATTTATAAATTGAGGTGTTTTATTCTGATAAACTACGGTCCTGATGTAAATTTCCGCTGCTAAATTAATAAACACCGATACCACTAAATCTGTGAGCTCGCGGTCGCCCGCCTCCCGGGGCAACGGGTCACGGGTTGCGACAGAGAGTGGTATCAGAGCTACAGCCACTGATTTAAGCCACAGAAGTGTTCTGCTGACACCAAAATTTGTCAATTCTGTTAGGAAATAATCTATGTGACTATGTGTATATATGTATATTATTGTTATGTGTTATTTGATAATTTGTTAGCTTACAGTATGAGTAAGCAAGGTACGTCTGACGCCTACCGTCATCTAGATAGTTCTCCCAAAAGTGAAGGAACCTCGTCACAGCCTACTCCTTCGGGGTATTCTGCTGATATAGAAGAGCGAATTTTCATATTTAAGGCTCAATCCGAAGAACCATTCCCTTCGAAAAAGAGAGAATGGTTCTGTCGAGGAGCACACGAGAGGGCAAAGCAAATGAGAAAGTTGCAGCAACAAAGAGCTTTAGCAGCAGCCCATAGGGAAGTCAATGCCCAGACCCAAGACTTAGTCAATAGATGTTTGGAAAACTTCCATATACTAGCCACCACTGCAGCAGATCCAAACCTTGACCAAACAATCGCACCACAACCATTGCCACTGTTTCCAACCCAACCAATGGAGATAGAACCTAACCCAGGAAACGAATTTCCCATCCCAGCCTTTGACCCTGACGAGATACCTAGAATCCAAGCACCCAATCCTCTAGCATATGATCCATGGAATGATGACCATAGGGATTACCAGGAACTTTATCCACAGGGAGACCCAATACCAAACCCCATAGCCCAGTACACCAACCTTAATCCTTTAGATCTATATTGGAACGCCGACCAGTATGTGCAGGAGATATTAAACAACCCATACCCATATGGAGAACCGTTACCTTTGTACCCTGACCCAGTACCCGCACCACGACCACCCATGAGTGACGAGAATGTACAGGAACTCCGCACTTATGGAGAGGAATTGATAGAAGGAGGAGAGAGGATGAGAGAGATATGAGAGAAGCTCGTGTGGAAATACGACGAGCGAGAGATGCAGTTCAACCCCTAAATAATAATAATAATAATAATAATATATATATAGATATAAATATATAAATGCGTGTAGTTTGAAAAAAAATCAAATCAACTAAAATAGATAGCCTAATATCTATTGATGCATAACTAGCAGTGTGTTTACATTTCAGTTTTAGATTGTAACAAATATATATATGAAAAAGAGTAAATGTCGTAATGCTCGACGATTTTGATCAATTTGTTTGTTTGATTGTTTGTATTTAATCTTATTCTGTGATATTAATAGCTAATAAATGTTTGTAAATCCAGATGGATAACGAAGAAAATCAGGAAAACCAGAATAATGATAATAATGAAAACCAAATAGATAACAATGTCATCCAACATATAGTAGCACAAGTAATTAGAGATGCTATGCCATATATTATTAAGTCTGTTAAAGAAGCAGAAAATAATAAGAGTGGAAGTAAACAAACACCTAGTGAACCAAGTCACAATGTGAATAATGGACCGCTACTCCAATTACTAATTCCAAAATGAAGAAGAACTATGTCATGTGGTTGTTATTACAAAGAATTCTGGTCTTGCAAACCAATAGAATTCTCTGGCAATGAAGAAGGCTTGGATGAGGAGAAGAGATCAATGACACTGAAGAGTGGGATGATTATAAAGATGAAGATAAAGTTGAAGAGCAAAGCGAAAAACCCACCCACACGTCATCGGTCTATGTCCCCAACATCCACAAAAGCAACTTCAACAAACGAACAAACAAATAATCAGACCGATGGGTTTGTTAAGTTTTACATAAAACGCCAAATATTTGGTGACAGTTCTTGTAGTATTAAAGAAGAAAGAGACTGATGACAGTGAAGATTGTGAAGAGAAATCCGATTAGGATTTTAATTTATTTTTTTCGCTTCTATTTTTTCCCCTGTGGTTGTAATATAATTTTCTGCTTGTAAAACGCCAAGATACCACAAACGTCAAAATGTATATAAAAAATAATAGAACAATGGGCCATCTTGTCTAAAACGCCATTGAATCTAAGAACAAACAATGGGGCATCATCCTAAAAAGTCTTGGCTATACTTAGTATGGATGAAGCCATTCAGAGAGATATTGGCCCTTGGGGTTCCAATGGCCTACGATTTGGAAACGCCATAAACGCCATATTAATACAATGAAACCATTAAAACGCCAGGTAATTATTGAATTTTGTTAACGCTAAAAAATATTAAACGCCAAAAATGAAGCAATACTGTGACACCGAATTGGAAAAGCGGAAGATAAAATGACAAAAAAGCCCATACGCTGTTGGGCCAGGATGTGTTTTCACCGTTCTCACACTTTAGGGCGTTTTCTCCTGATCCCATACCCATATATATATATATATATATATATATATATATATAGGCCGGTTAACGTACAATACCTCATATCCTACATTATATACGCGGTGCCCACAGCCGTATGATCTTCAATCGAACAATCGCGTGCGAAACTAATTTATATGATTAAATTAATCATATTAATATATACAAATCATGCCGAAAAGGTTAAAATCGTCATTGCGATATCATAAATCTCTTTAACTGACCGAAGATAGTTCAAAATCAAACCCTAAATCAAACTCAAAAACCTGAAGATAGTTCAAAATCAAACCCTAAATCATATTGATGTGAATGTAATGTGACTTGTAATAATCACTTTTAACATAAATACCATAACTTACCACCCCGTCTAAATAATAAATTTACTATTTTAATATATAATACTCAGGGATAACAACCTTCTAGATTAAGACACCAAAACAACACACATAAAACACACACAAAAAATAGCCGATAAATACAAAAAAATGTCTTCTGATTCTGAGGAATTGAAGAACATTGCAATCAAAGAACTATTGTCAACTCGCACGTTGACAGAAATGAGCACTGATGTCAGCCCTTCTCACCTGATTCTTGATGTGCAGGGAAAGGTTCTTGCCGGAAAAAAGAAAAATCAAGACATGTGGGAAAGACTCCTTGAACAACCACTGTCGAGCTTCAGAGACACCGCATTGGAGCACATTAAGGAACAATCTCTAGCTGATGACTTTGTCTTCTCTTTTCTGAAGGATGCTCTGTCTACAGTGAAAGAAAAGATGGAGTTCAGCTCGAGAGAACGTGACAAGATCTTTGCTTCAAGAAACTAGGTTTTCTTCATCTTTTTATTGTCTTTTGTTGTGTTAAACAATACTATTATGCTTATTTTAACTTCTGATGGTTGTAATTTTAAACACTTTTAACTGTCATTAAATTTAAAAATTATGCTTATTTAGTATGCTTATGATCTTGCAAATGTGTTATATAAAATCACATCACTTAAATTTATAAATATCGCATGTTGGTAACACATACAAATTAACAAAAATCGCATATCATAGCATGGAAACTCATTAAATCGCATGTTACAGTAATAAAAAACTCATGTATATAAAATCACATGTTTACCACGTAAAATCGCATGTTCCTATATTAAAACCCCATGTATATAAAATCGCATGTACAAACTAAAAATCGCACGTTTTTAATGTACGTCTTCAGAAACCTCTTCCCAAACATCTTCTTCACTGCCATCATCACTCTCTCCACTATCATCTTCGAACTTATCTTCCTCTTCATCAACTTCATATTCGAATTCATGGAGTTCATGGCTGGGATCTTTGTTAGTCTGGACTCCCTTCATTTTCTTTTGTTTTTTAGCTTTCAATACCTCGCAAGTCCGAATATCATGACCTTTTCCATTGCATACACTACATGTCATTGTCCTCTTCCCTTTGCGACTAATCATTTGTTCATTCTTTGATTTAATCCTTTTATGTGAACCACGACCTTTGTTTCTTATACCAGTTGGGACACGTACAGTAGGCGGTGCATCAGTTGCTGGTTGTTGATAACCAATTAACTTTGAGAAACTTTGGATCAATCGGCTTGGTTATGCGACTCTGGTCCACTTTTTCTTTAATCTCCTTCATTTGATCCCTAAATAGAACGAGTTGATCAAGGTCAGTAATCAAATTGCTAACTAGATACTCCCCTGTATACAAGATTTCACGAGCAATCTGTTTAGCCTTTTATTGCTCATCCTTTGCATCAACCTTTATATCAAACGTGGAGTTTAATTCATTCGGAACCACATCTTTCGTCCATCTCTTCATAGCGTATTTGTTTGGTATTTCTTTAACTCCAAACATCTTGAAAAGAAAAAAAAGACGTGTTTACATAGCAGGGCGTACTGTTCAAAACGCAGACAACTACATTGCGCAGTTACATCTTCTTCAAGTTTCTTGAAACACACCTACAGAAACAAAAAACAAAATCAAAACATAAAATCATATGGGTCGGTGAACAAAATTGCATGTGTAAAAAAGGGTTTCTTGAAAAATAATTTAAAATCACATGGGAGTTCATTAAAATCGCATGTTGTAAAAACAGATGTTTTTTTCGTAAGTATTAAATATATACTGTATTACCTCTAAAAACCCTTCTCCATGAGCTTTAAAGTCTTTCACGATATCCTTAACTGGTCACCCTCGATTTTGGTGTCCATCGGCAGACATTCACTAATAGTTCCGTATATCTCTGTCTGCTGATCGAAGAATATAGACCTGGTGTATATCTTAGCAGCATCTGCTTCCAGAGTAGTTTTGCTCCAATCGTCAGGCTCTGTATATCTTGATATATGATCATTCCTTCTATGATTGAGTTTGGACATCCATTGAACCGTCAAAATGATTCATAAACTCTACAAGAGTGAGTTGTGAATTCGTCACCTGGAAAAAAAAAATGGTTCTCACTCGCTGATCTTTAAGTTGTTCGCATAAGTTCAGACATTGGCTCGTGCTGATAAAAAGCCAGAATCCACATGGATCTCATCACAAACATATCATCAATCAATTTATTTTTGGTATGACCAAACTAAATCATTACCAACATCCACTCTCTCTCAAATACTTCTGGCTCAATGGAATCGGTCCATACTTTGACGCCCGGCTAATTAGGCTGTACCGTACAAATGTTAAACGTGTCATGAATGAATAAAAGGTTGTATTTTATTGATATTGGTGTTTATGTGTGGTGTGTTGATAAATCCAAACTATGTTAAAAATTATGTTGGCAATAATAAGATAAACGCTTATCGCGTAACGAACAACATGCGAAACGAACGTCGGTGACCCGCCCGATTAATGTTAAAATCCTAAAAACAATTATTTATGATTAAAACAGTAATTTTAATCATGTTCGGAAGGAAAAATAAATTAAAACGCTAAGAAAATCTATTTTTTCGAGTTTAAGCTCGTACTGCGCGATACCGTGCGTATCTGACAAAATAATGTCAACGCAGCCAGTCAAGGCAACTGATAATTATTTAAGTAATATTTTTGCAAGTTTCTTTTTATAGAGTGATAAAAATTATTTAAAACCCCATAAATTAGGATTAAAACGCTAGATAAAATACCCGGTATCCAGTAAAATACCAGTGTTTAATCTATATATATGTAATATATGTATGTATATATGATTATGTGTGAGAGGTGCAAGAGGTGGCGGCCATATAGGACCTTCTCTCTCCTCTCTCTTCCACTTGTTGGCTTAGGGAATGATATGTGATGATTAGTGTCACGGCCCCCGACCCGGTTTAACCCGTTTCAGGAGCCGCGGGACAGAAAATACCGTGGTATTTATTTAATAGAGTTTAACAGCGGAAGATTTCATCAGGATCTTTTTAAAACTGAAATTTCCTGATTATCTTATTTCACAATTCGGGATAAACCCCGATAATTTACAATCATATGATTTCACTGAGAAATCTTTATTTTACAAAACATATTTCTTTATTTTATATTGAGCCACTTCCTTAAGCTTGTAGTGCTTCACGACACTTTTCCTTAATCACAACAGATCACCTGAAACATGTTTGAAAAATGTTTTGTCAGCGGGAAATACTGGTGAATCATTCTATTTACTAAAATGACACGTTTGTTATAATTTACAGTATTAAGAGAGATTACAATGTTTCCAGATTTCAACCAACTACCCACGGTATTTGTCACTCGACTCGTTTCTGTGACTATGGTCATATCACCCATTGGCTACCCCGTTGTCCAATGGTGAAGATTATCAAGTAATGTATACAAAACCCCACATACCGGCTGTAATTTGGTGATTACATAAACTTAATCACTGTAATTATAACTTGGAAAATGAATATGCTTTTATAAATAAATTTGATAAAAAGAGAATGACTCACATTGCAGATTTAACAAGGACAGAGTCTAGTATACTGATTAGCCTTTTTAACCTAAATTAAATAACATGCACACAACTTGGTTAGTAACTTAATACAGCATTTACGATAACTCATGAGATTAACCTTCACAACGAATGACAAAGTGCGATACTTAAACATCCATCGAATTAACGACGAATGACAAAGCATAAACCCTAATGTGGGCAGCACTTAAACATCCATTGGATAGTTTAATCGATCGGACATTGAATCGTAGCAGCGATCGAGTTATTACCCTGTTTTGTGGTAGCACTTCGTGAATTGTGTGTGTTTTGGAATGTTTCTACTATATCTCAGTGTACGTATGGAATTTTTACGTCGTACTAACACAGAATGTCAAGTCCCAAGCTCCTGTATTTATACTTAAAATTTGTCCCTCTCGCGTGTCGCGAGAGGTCCTCTTGTTCCTTTCGCGTGGCGCGAGGGGTACCTTATTACCATAGGGTAGCCTCGTGTCCCAGTAGCTCAGGTGAGTTGGTTTTGCATGCAGATTCAATTCACACGTAAAACTGTGTGGATAAGACTAACAGGATTTTACCCCCCCCCCTGAGTTTTAGGGGCCCTGATCCTGATTTCGATTATTCTGAAAATTTCAGGGTTTATACAGAATCACTTGGGTTTCTTAATTAGGGTTTCCTATTGGACAAAATAATATAATAAATAGGACTTTTGATGAGAGTTGTTACATCCTCCCCACCTTAATAAAAATCTCGTCCTCGAGATTTACTGGAACAAGTAGGGGTATTTTCGCTTCATCTCTGATTTCAGCTCCCAAGTGTATTCAGCTCCTCTCTTTGAATCCCACTTGACTTTAACTAGCACTAATTGTTTGTGCTTGAGAAACTTGATCTTTCTATCTTCTATTTGCAATGGCTTCTCAATAAATTTTAACTTTTCATTTACCTCTATGTCTTGAAGAGATACTACCAGGGATTCTTCAGATAGACATTTCTTGAGGTTGGATATATGAAACACGTCATGTATTCCAGCTAGCTCTTCTGGTAGTTGTAAACGATACGCAACTGGTCCTATACGTTGGATTACTGGAAATGGTCCTACGTACCTTGGACTCAGCTTTCGTTTCTTACCAAATCGAACTACTCCTTTCCAAGGAGAAACTTTCAAAAGTACTTTTTCTCCGACTTGAAATTCCAATGGCTTTCGTCTATTATCTGCATAACTTTTCTGACGATCTCGAGCCGTCTTCAATCTTTCTTTGATTTGATTAATCTTGTCGGTCGTTTCTTGCACTATTTCAGGACCTGACAATTGACTTTCTCCTATTTCTGCCCAACAAACTGGAGTTCTACACTTTCGTCCATACAGTGCTTCGAATGGGGCAGTTTCGATGCTTGAATGATAACTATTGTTATAGGAGAATTCAATTAAAGGTAAGTGGTCATCCCAGTTTCCACCAAAATCTATTACACATGCTCGGAGCATGTCTACTAGAGTTTGTATCGTCCTTTCACTTTGTCCGTCTGTTTGAGGATGATATGCAGTGCTCAAGTTTAGTTTAGTTCCCATAGCTTCTTGGAAACTAGTCCAGAAATGGGAAGTGAAACGACTATCCCTATCCGATACAATGGAGAGTGGAACTCCATGTAAGGATACTACTTCATCTACATACAACTTTGCCAACCTTTCCATGCTAAAGGTTTCTTTCATCAGTAGAAAGTGAGCTGATTTGGTTAATCGATCCGCAATTACCCAAATCGCATCATTACCTTTTCTGGTTTTGGGTAACTTAGTAACAAAATCCATTGTTATGCGTTCCCATTTCCATACAGGCATTTCTAGTTTTTGTAGTAGACCTGAAGGTTTCTGGTGTTCTGCCTTAACTTGTGAACAAGTAAGACACTTAGAAACATGTCGAGCTATATCCTTTTTCATTCCTATCCACCAAAAGTTATTTCTTAAATTTTGGTACATCTTATTGTTTCCAGGGTGCATGGTATATATAGATTTATGGGCTTCTTCTAAAATCTTATTTCTTAATTCTCCCTGTTTAGGTACCCAAATTCTTCTTTTGTGGAATCTCCAAATTCCATCAGCTCCTTGCTCTAATTCTTCTATTCGTCCTTTCATTCCTTCAGCATCATCCTTGATTGCTGTTTCCTGAACATTCTTTATTTGTTCCATTAAATCTAACTGTAGATTTAATCTGTGAGCACGAACTCGCTTTTGCTTTTCATGATACTTACGACTTAAGGCATCTGCAACTACATTTGCCTTTCCTTCGTGATACTGAATATCACAGTCGTAGTCACTTAGGATTTCCATCCATCTCCTTTGCCTCATGTTTAATTCTTTTTGCCCAAATATATATCTTAAACTCTTATGATCTGTATAGATAGTAAATTTACTACCGTACAGATAATGTCTCCAAATCTTAAGGGCAAAAATTATGGCTCCTAATTCTAAATCATGAGTCGTATAGTTCTCCTCGTGCTTTTTCAATTGCCTTGATGCATACGCAATTACCTTCTTGCGTTGCATAAGCATACATCCTAATCCTAGCTTTGAAGCATCACAGTAAACTTCAAAATCTTCTGTTCCTTCTGGTAAGGCTAGGATTGGAGCATTTGTTAATTTCTGCTTCAAGATCCTAAAGGCTTCTTCTTGTTTAGGTCCCCATTCAAACTTAACTGCTTTACAGGTTAGCTTAGTTAATGGTACAGCTATTTTGGAAAAATCCTTAATAAACCGTCTATAATATCCGGTTAAACCTATAAAACTTCTAATTTCCATTGCAGATTGCGGAACCTTCCATTTGGTAATTGCCTCTATCTTAGCAGGATCTACATGAATGCCTTCGTGATTCACCTTGTAACCTAGGAATTGCACTTCTTGTAGCCAAAATTCACACTTCGAGAATTTGGCATATAGCTTTTCTTTTCTTAACAAAGTTAAGAGTGCACGTAAGTGCTGACAATGTTCATCCTGATTTTTGGAATAAATAAGTATATCGTCGATAAACACAATTTCAAATTTATCCAAGTACGGTTTACAGATCCTATTCATCATCTCCATGAATACTGCAGGTGCATTCGTTAATCCGAAGGGCATGACTGTAAACTCGTAATGACCATACCTAGTTCTGAAAGCAGTTTTAGGTATGTCTTCTTCTTGTACCTTTAATTGATGATATCCGGAGCGCAAATCTATCTTAGAAAAGTATCTAGCTCCTTGAAGTTGATCAAATAGATCATCAATCCTAGGTAATGGGTATCGATTCTTAATTGTAATCTTATTCAATTCTCTATAATCAATACACATTCGCATTGAACCATCCTTCTTCTTTACAAACAACACTGGTGCTCCCCACGGGGATGAACTAGGTTGTACGAAACCTTTACTTAGTAATTCATCTAATTGCTTTTTCAGTTCTAACATTTCTGTGGGTGCTAACCGATAAGGTGCCTTGGCTATCGGTGTAGTTCCGGGAATTAGATGAATCCTAAATTCTACTTCCCTATCTGGTGGTAATCCTGGTAATTCTTCTGGGAATACATCTGGGTATTCTGAGACTACAGGAATCTCCTTAAGTTCTTTACCCTTAGTGCTAATGACTACCGAAATCATATACACTATTCCTTGCTTTCGTTCATAACTAGCAACTTTCATTACTGATACGAACTTCATGGGTTTACGTGGTTTATCTCCTGTAATCATGATTACTTCCCCAGTAGGTGCCTGAATTTCTATAGAATTTTTATCACAAAGGATTCGAGCATGGTTGGCTACTAACCAATCCATTCGTAACACAACATCGAATTCAGCTAATTTCATAGGTAATAGGTTTGCAGAGAATTTATGACTTGAAAGTTCTATTTCTACATTTTGCAAAACCTTATCTATTTTAACTGAATTCCCATCCGCCGTTTCGACTGTAAAAATCTGCCTAAGGTTGGTTAAGGGTAAATTAAGAGTTTGGTAGAATAAAGTATTGATAAAACTTTGGTTTGCACCAGAGTCAAATAATACTTTTGCGTAAATGTTGTGAACTAAGAACGTACCAGCTATCACATCTGGAATGAGTTCTGCTTCTTGAGTGGTCAACTGGAATGCTCGGACATTCTTTTTAGTAGCTCCATCGGCCGTCTTGGCTTTGTTGTCTGTTGGTTTGACCAATTTAGGACATTCTGTTTTAAAATGCCCCGTTTCTCCACAGTTAAAGCAGATTATGGTTTTCTTTCTGCAGTTTTCTTCACGATGTCCTACAGCTTTGCAAAAGTTGCAGGTTATATTGCATCTTCCATAATGTTTCTTTCTGCAATTCCTGCAGAACGGTGGAGTTGAGGATTGCCTTGTTCCTCTTTTCTTGAAACTGTTGTTATTACCCGTACGAAATCCTTGGGTAATTTTCTCAGCCAGTTCCTTTTTCCTATTTTCATCTCTTATGCGTACCAGTTCGTCAGTTAGGGTGTTAGCTAATTCTACCGCATCGTCAATAGTGCGAGGTCTCGCAGTTTTAACGATATTACGGATTTCGCTAATTAGTCCCCAAATATAGCGAGAAATGAGTACCGGTTCTGGCGAAGCCAGTGTTGGTACCACTCTAGCATATTCAAAGAATGTCGAAGTATACCCACGACAATCTACACCCATCATTCGATGGTTTAGGAACTTATTTGCCATTTGATCTTTTTCATATTCGGGACAAAATTTTCTTTCTACAAGACTCTTAAATTCTTCCCAGTTCATGGCATAGGCCTTATTTCTGCCTTTGGCTTGAAGTACTGTATTCCACCATTCTAGCGCCCCTTCTTTGAAAAGATTTGACGCGTACATGACCTGTTCGTCCTTGGCACATTTACTTATTGTAATCACTGCCTCGGTTTTCTCTAACCAACGCAGTGCCGCAGTTGCTCCTACATTGCCTGCAAATTCAGCGGGTTTACAAGCAAGAAATTCTTTATAAGTGCAACCAGGCGTTGCAGCTTTCATTTTCTTAGGGAGCGGAGCTTGCCGTGAATCATTATCGTGATTAGTATGATTACTGCCTCCGCTTATGCTATTACTGAAGTTATCTTCAGAAATACGTTTGCTAGGAATGATTTGTTGAGGTTCAGCAGGTTTCTGGGCAGCAGCAAGTATTGCTGGAATAGCATTGGCTATTCCTTGAGCAACAATATTTTCTATATCCTGCCTAGTCATAAATTGATCCTCCGGATGTTGCTCAGATTGATTAACCTCATTAACTGGTTCGTTATTAGCGTTTTCCATCTGATATTTAATATATATAATTTTATTAGTATCGAATAAATAACAATTATACACAAAACAATCATACAAATTTCACAACACACATAGGCAAAATTATCGATTTCTCGGTTCCCATTTTTATATTTTATAACATGCGTCAATACATACCATTATCTTACAAAGTTTTATTTTAGGTTATTTCATAAGATTATATTTTACTTTTATTATACAACCATAGTTTCACAAACCCACTATCCTTCGTCAGTTGGTATTTTAGTAACGACGTTCCCTCTCGTCGTATTTCCAGGAGATCTGTTCTCTTACTTCCCTGATCCTATTTCCTGCATCCACCAACTCCTCGCCAAAGTGGCGGAGTTCAGCTAGGTTTTCATTGCTCATCGGTGGGTTTGGTATAGGTTCTGGGTCGAACTGAGGGAGAAAGGAATAAGGACTGTTGAGAAGGTTTTGGAATTGCCAATCATTGGTCCACCATTCGTCCATTCCTAGAGGTTGGGTGTGGATTATAGGTTCTGGGATTGCTGGTTCCAAGTTCATTGGTAATTGAGTTTCAGCAGGATAAGGGTAGAGATTATTATTAATAGGCCTGACGACATCACAGCTCGCCAATGCACGATCCAATTCCTCCTGAAATGGTAACTCTTCTATTTGTCTAGAGCTTTCCCCAATTTCTACCTGGGTTTGTTTAGAACCTTCCCCAAACTCCATTTCCATTTGCCTAGAATATTCCCCAAACTGTATTTCCATCTGCCTAGAACCTTCCCCGACTTCAATCCCCTTCCCTTTGTCTAAGGGATTTTCTATTTTTGGAATCTTCCTAGTGGCGGGTCTCCTTCTGCGCATACGCCTCCATCCCACGAATCTTCTCCTTTTCTTAGGCTTGGGTTTCTCTGGAGGTGGAGCGTTGAATTCCATAGGTTCTTCTACATCGGGTATATATCTATTAAAATCTCTCGAAACATCTAGTTTCACCAGATAGAGATTTAAATTCTGAAGGGCTTCAGACAAGTCGTTCATGCTGTTTAGCATATATGTAAAATACACAAAAATTGATAGGTTAAAATTTTATAACAAATTTCATAAATAACCTTTAAATATTATTTCATACCGTGTGACTAATTTAACATAAAGACAACTGAAAATTAAAACAAACCAGGGTTTACTGTAACTTATTTATTTTACTGGATAATATTTCTGGCTTGTAGGTGATAAGGTTGCTAAAACTTAAGTCAAAGTATTTAAAGATTTGCATTAACTGCTACAGTGGCTAGCATATAGAGATCTGCCCATTTTTCATCTAACTTGTCTTCCCATGGTGGGTTACTGCCTAGTTCTTGAGTTTTCTGATTAATTCTCTTTTATTTTGGTTGTGATTTCTTTAATTTTTCCTGACTTTTCCTAATAATCAAACTTCTTTTATTAGGAGAAAGTGGTTCCTCATATTGTGCTTTACGAACAAATATTCCCTCCTCAGTATCTACTGAGTATCTTGAGGATTGGGATGAACTTCCCTTCTCTTTTGGCAAACTATCTAATTTAAGATAGATGTTTGAAAGCTTTTGCTTACCCATACTGTAACTAACAAATAGTCAGTTAATAAAACACATAATCACATAATTGTAATCAGGAAAAATTAAGTATTTTTAAATACTTAATTAGCTTAACAACCTGGCTCTGATACCACCTTTTTCTGTCATGGCCCCCGACCCGGTTTAACCCGTTTCAGGAGCCGCGGGACAGAAAATCCCGTGGTATTTATTTAATAGAGTTTAACAGCGGAAGATTTCATCAGGATCTTTTTAAAACTGAAATTTCCTGATTATCTTATTTCACAATTCGGGATAAACCCCGATAATTTACAATCATATGATTTCACTGAGAAATCTTTATTTTACAAAACATATTTCTTTATTTTATATTGAGCCACTTCCTTAAGCTTGTAGTGCTTCACGGCACTTTTCCTTGATCACAACAGATCACCTGAAACATGTTTGAAAAAGGTTTTGTCAGCGGGAAATATTGGTGAATCTTTCTATTTACTAAAATGGCACGTTTGTTATAATTTACAGTATTAAGAGAGATTACAATGTTTCCAGATATCAACCAACTACCCACAGTATTTGTCACTCGACTCGTTTCTGTGACTATGGTCATATCACCCATTGGCTACCCCGTTGTCCAATGGTGAAGATTATCAAGTAATGTATACAAAACCCCACATACCGGCTGTAATTTGGTGATTACATAAACTTAATCACTGTAATTATAACTTGGAAAATGAATATGCTTTTATAAATAAATTTGATAAAAAGAGAATGACTCACATTGCAGATTTAACACGGACAGAGTCTAGTCTACTGATTAGCCTTTTTAACCTAAATTAAATAACATGCACACAACTCGGTTAGTAACTTAATACAGCATTTACGATAACTCACGAGATTAACCTTCACAACGAATGACAAAGTGCGATACTTAAACATCCATCGAATTAACGACGAATGACAAAGCATAAACCCTAATGTGGGCTGCACTTAAACATCCATTGGATAGTTTAATCGATCGGACATTGAATCGTAGCAGCGATCGAGTTATTACCCTGTTTTGTGGTAGCACTTCGTGAATTGTGTGTGTTTTGGAATGTTTCTACTATATCTCAGTGTACGTATGGAATTTTTACGTCGTACTAACGCAGAATGTCAAGTCCCAAGCTCCTGTATTTATACTTAAAATTTGTCCCTCTCGCGTGTCGCGAGAGGTCCTCTTGTGCCTTTCGTGTGGCGCGAGGGGTACCCTATTACCATAGGGTAGCCTCGTGTCCCAGTAGCTCAGGTGAGTTGGTTTCGCATGGAGATTCAATTCACACGTAAAACTGTATGGATAATACTAACGGGATTTTACCCCCCTGAGTTTTAGGGGCCCTGATCCTGATTCCGATTATTCTGAAAATTTCAGGGTTTATACAGAATCACTTGGGTTTCTTAATTAGGGTTTCCTATTGGACAAAATAATATAATAAATAGGACTTTTGATGAGAGTTGTTACAATTAGTGTTTAGCAAATCTTCCAATATCTTTCATTTACCAAAACACAATCACAAAACATAATCAAACTTCCTCTCTCTCATGCAAAGCTCGGCCGAACACCCTATATTCATACATTTTTCAAATTTCCAACTTTGTTCTTGGGGATTCAAGCTCATTTCAAGGTGATTTCAAGTTGATTTCGAGGTGTTTTAAGCAAGAATCAAACTCCATATCATCAATCTTTGCTAAAAAACCCATCAAAATCTTGAAGGTATAAAATTTACTTTAAAAACCTTGTTCTTGATTCTTAATGATTTTGATGATGATGGAAGTTTCTCAAGGTTCTTGGATGATTCATTAACTTGAAAACAATAACAAATGGGTTTTTGTACAAAATAAAAATGGAAGTGTATGTGTGTGTTCATGTGGCCGTGTGTGTGTATACATATGTGTATGAGGTTGAGTTTTGATTTTTGATTGATTCATGTTTGATTGATTTTTGGAAGTTAATGCATGTATGATCTAAAAAAGGTTTTTGTGATTTGAAATGAGTTCATGAAAAGTGAAATTTTGGAACCACATACACATGTATATGTGTGGCCGTGTATGTATGTATATATATGCATGCATGTGAATTTTTGTTGTTAGTTCATAAATATGTAGGAACATGATTCTTGCATTTATGATAAATGATGAGAAATGATCATATGTAGATTATGATGTTCTTGAATACTTGAACATGATTTAAATATATGTTGGATGTATTTTGGTTCATATAAAATGATGATGATGTTATATGGATGCATTAGATGCTTGTACTTAAGCATGCATGATAATTTATGGTCATGAAATGATGAATAAGTTATGATTTGATAAAGATGGCTTTTAATCAGATTCTAAACACTAAAAATATTAACATTTGAAGTGTTATATGTCACACCTCGACCACGTAAAACAACAAATCGTGGCGGAAACGTTGGGGAGTGCTACAACAGAATCATTGTTTCACAACACATGGAATTTAGAATATTGTTTTATTACATAAAAAGTTACATTGTCTTGGAATTTGATCAACAAACAGTACAATTGCCGTTCATGTTTTTATAATTACTAAGGCCCGTGTCCATCCTATGTAAAGCAATCAACAGTCGTCACGAAATAAACCTGAAACATATGTGAAAGTAAATACGTCAGCATAAAAATGCATGTGAGTAACATAGGTTTTGTGAGTTAGATTCATGGCTTTGGATCATATAAGAAAAGATTATATATTTAGCTATTTTTAGGCATTTTTGGTTGTGTTCACATTGGTTCTCGCGGTTCTCATAATAAGAGGTGGTTCTCGCATGATCTTCTCCCTATATATATATATATATATATATATACATATATACATATGTTGGTGCATACGTCTGTCGACTTCGTCTTGTATCAAGTGTTGTATTTGTATAGATAGATCAGGGCACGAAGTACGAGAAAACTGTCAAGAGGATAATTTCGCATGAAATGGTAATTAGGTAATTTCGCATGAACCTAATTTCGTGTGAACCTGTTGGTGCGAAATTAACCTGCCTATAAATAGTGGTCCTGTAATTTCGTTTGATTTATTCATGTATGTGTGATTCCGGAGCCGAAGTGCTGCCGAAGTGTCATTTCGCTGTAAAACTTTGTCAAATCAATCAGAAAGACATTTAAAGTGAATATCTAGCTGAATCGAACGCGATATGTCTGTTTCCGCCTTTCATATTGAGTAGAACGCCTCTGAATGACTCATTTCGGTCGGTAAAACGATCCTACATGTGGTATCAGAGCTCAGGTGGAGGAGTTCTACCGTATTCAGCCTGATTTCATCAAATTTTCTTACTTCTACACCTTCTTTTGTAAATTGAACAAGTTTTTACGGTTAAAATAGATTGAATTTCACACATTATATACGAAATTGTGTTTTAACAAAGCCTTGAGAAAATTGGACCTAAAATCGAGCTAAAACCTGATCAATTTGACAAAAGTTTGATCGAAATGATGACATCAGCATAATTTCGTTTGAAATAGCTTTTTAATTTTGCACGGAATTACATCTTGTGATTAATTTCGTTTGAAATTACTGCTAATTTTTCACGGAATTAGTATTTCGTTTGAGTTATTTCATACGAAATTACTATTTCGTTCAAAAGAGATTAATTTCGTTTGAAATTGCTACTAATTTCGCACGAAATTATATTTCGTTTGGTGATTTCGTTTGAAAACCTTATTTCGTGTGAAAGTTACTGATTTTGTTTGAGCTGTTATTTCGTTTGAAAGCATGTTGCAGGTTATTTCGCTTGAGAGATTTCGTTTGAAAGAGTTAATTTCGTTTGAAAGTGACTGATTTGTGAAAAAAAATTTCGAAACATGGAAGAAGAGTTTTATAACGCATTTGCTACTGGTCCTAGTAATACTGTTACTGCTGTTCAAAACATGAATATGGAAAACGAAACAGGAACTTTGCAAAAACCCCCGAAGCTAATGGGTATTGAAGAATATCATAGTTGGAAAGAACGGTTTGAGAACTGGGTTCAAGCAAATCATCTGAGATCTTGGGAAAGTATTGAAACCAAGTATATTAGACCACAGACTGCTTTGAATGTTGATAAAATTATCTCAGAATTTTCAGATAAAGAGAAAGATAGTTATAAAGGAGAAAAAAATGATGATTAGTCTACTACAACAAGTTGTCAAAGAGGATATTTTTGTTTTGCTTCAGCATGATGGTAGTGCATATTCGATTTGGGAAGCACTTAAAAAGAAGTTTGAAGGAAGTGCTGAAATGATCAAGTGTAAAAAATCTTTGTTGAAGAAGGAGTTTGAGTTGTTTACGAGTGTGCCAGGGAGACTACTAAGACTCTCATTGAGAGATATTGTCATCTTGTGCGTTCAATGTCTCAGTTGAAAATTACTAAAGCTCCAGATGAATGGGTTGAGAAGTTTCACACCCCGATATTTCCACGTATTACCGGTGGGCCCGGTGGGGAGTATCGTGACGTAGTTGAGATCATCATAGTCAAACAACACAATATATAAATGCACAGCTGAAGCAAAAGATAAATATATTACAATCCGAATATAAAGTAATATCAAAGTATTACAACGGAAAGTAAAGGATCCACGGGCGGATCTTAAAACATAAACATTGTTCAACAGACTTTAGACGCCTAGAACTTGCAAGATTCCTTATTAACGCCCCGAGCTTCCAGTCAATTACGTTCAGTACCTGTCACTTAACCTTTTTGGAAAATACGTCAGTTTACACTGGTAAAAACAATTAACTGACTCATTTTGGAAAAGAGTTTGAAAATTGATTTGAATGCACGAGGCACAAAATATCTTTTATAACTTGGGACAATTTTATTAATAAAAATCTTGTATCCGATTTAAATGTTTGTCCAACATTTAGGGCCGGTGATTATACAATACAAGCCGGTCAAGATTAATCGACACACCATAAATATAACTCACAAGAAGACACCCTTACGAGTGAGTATATCTTTTACATACGCAACATGAGGTGTTATGCCTACACCTTGTGCTTAAGTTATGGCCATTCACTTTTTAAATGAGCCAAGGATATCCAGGACACGGTCATTAACCCCTAATGTTATTTGTTATCAATCAATACAGATTAAAACGGGATTATGCAATTTAATCATCTCCGATTAAAAGGTTTCTACACCCGACCAAGCGGTATTTTTTTATAATACCGTATCCCAAGCCCGTATAAGGGAAAATAAGTTAAAAGTATTTACCTGAGCTAGCAATGCAATTTATACTCAGCCGTATATTCTAATCAGCAAGCACAAGTACTTCTACTGGGGCTCTTAATCTGGAACGAAGGTTTTATTAACCTATTAGATTCCTAACGGGTCTTATTTAAGTCGTAACTTAGACCAGTTAGTTTTAAAGAGATACGGTTCAAAACGTATGATTAAGCGAAGACCGGAATAGAATGTGATTTAGACCAGAAAAGTTTGGAGACTTGTATAATAAGGGTAAACTAAACACATTCTGGATTTTGAGATAAAAACGATAACGTTTTACCCGTTTCGGCTAATTTATGCAAACTAGTTACATAAACCGAACCGAACGCGAATAACGCATAACGGGTAACCGGATGAGTCATGAACAGGTTTCCTAAGTTAATATGCTTTAATTATGTTGTGATATCAGTAAGATACCTTCCATTATGCCCAAAACGAGTTTAATCTCAATTTAAGCCCAGCAGGGGTATTTTGGTCATTTTAAAGATTATAAAAGAGATTAAATATAATTCTGAGACTCGGGTCTGAAATAATCAGTAAAACAACTTAATTTAATAGGTTATATCAGTTGGTGATAAGTCTTATATGACAAAATGGTTTTAAACCCATACTAGGTGTTTAATACGCGTAAAAAGCCATTTTAAGCGATTTCCGGGTTATACAGGAATCTGAGTTTTCTGATCAGGTTATAAAGTTCAAAATACTTTATTTATTATATAAAATCAGTAGCAATTGGATTGGTGTCAAAATATTATGTAAAACTCATTTTACCAGTAAAAAGGGTATATTCGGTATTTACCGAATTAAGGTGATAACCTTAGGTTATGATCAGTTTAAAAATAATTAAAAATCTTTAAAAATCTCAAAATATTATATTACATCAGTGGGTAAAAGGTTTGGTGTCAAAAACTGGGTTTAGATAGGCTTTATGCTAATGACGCCGTTTAATTACTAAAAGGCGTTCTAATTACGTCATTGAGCATAACTCCTAATCTAGACCTCAAACTGATGTGAAAAATTTAGGGACATGTTTATAAATCAGTAATAAAGATTATTTTCCTTTCATATTTCCAAAATTCTTGTTTTATGGACAAAAGGGCATTATGGTCAACATTAAGCAATTAACGGAAACGTGTAAACGAATCGGACAATCAATGATCCAACCACAGAGGGTTATACTATCATGTAACCTGGTCCTAAGGAAGCTCTAAGGCATTTCCAAACCCATCTAAATCGGGTCAGAACTGAAGTCAAAGCAAAAGTCAAAGTTTTGCGACTTTCGGTTCTGAACCGGGTCTAAACAGAAAATTGTCGGATCAACAAGCTTAGACCAGTTCCTATACTTATTACCAAGTTATATGAGTGATAAAATAGGTTTCATGCCTCCTACATTGCTAATTATGCGTTAATTCGAAAATTAGGATCCTGTTGACTTTTTATAATAAACTTTGACCCGACAATTGATCTAGTTAGAGTGGGAATCAGATGGTGCCCTTTTAAGGGTTTATTGCCCACATAAATACCAACTTATAACTACCTTCAATTTGACTAAACATCAGACCATTAATGATTAATCGATAAGTCAAACCTTAATTAGGATGGTTTGACTTTTAAGCTAATAACTAAGCAAAACTCGATTAAGGAAGGTCAAGGGTGCTTACCAAGGTCTAATGCACGACCTGGGATGCTTAGAGAAGGGCCTTGAGCTCCAGAAATGATCAGATGTTGAGTTGAGAATGAATGATCAAAATGGCAAACAAAGGGCCTTATATAGTGAGTTTGATCCATCAAGATTATGACAAACAAGCCTATGAGGTGTTCCCTGATGTTAAACATGTGTCCCTAAGGCCTAAGAATCAGTTTAGGCAACCCCTGGTGGTGTTAAAGGGCAAGATAAGTCGTTACATGGGCTGAACAGCCATTTAAACGAGTTTCTGCATCTGGGCATGGCTTACGGACCGTAAGGGTCCAGCCTTACGGTCCGTAAGGACCTGGTCAGCAATCTGAAACTTTCACTTGATGACAGATTTAGCTCCTGCACTTCCAAATGCCATTTCCGACACATCCAAGGCCCGTTAAACCATTTTTAAGGCTCTACAATGATGCCTAAGTATGGGGAACATGAAACATGCTCAAAAATATGCCGGATGTCGGTTCGTTTGGTCGTACGGTCACGTTGTTCGGTTAATTACGACGAAACACGGACGGACGCGAAAAACGAACCAAACGACGCGACGAATGGAATTTTAGCAAGCCAATCACTAAAATAAAATATTTTAGTGCTTACATAAATTTTTGGGTGTCCGGGGATATTCAGAATGTAAGATATGCGCGTAAACGCAAACTTGTGCGCTTTTTGACACTTTTAGTACCTGCATGACTTAAAAGTTTATTTTTGCGCACAAAACACCTCTAAGCCTATATCTAAGCTACGAAAAGGATAATTAGGGTATGTATAACTCATGGTCATATTCCGGAAGGTCCGATAACATACGAATCGACATACTTTTGCAGTTTGACGCTTTAGGTCCCTCTATCGCGCAAACTTGCACATCTCATCATTTAATAACATTGAAGCCTTATCTAAACCATATTAGGCATTCTTGAAAGTATTATTAAACATGATAATGCTTCGGGCTCGATAAAAGGTCATTCAGAGGTATATTTAAACATATTGACACTTTTAGTCCCTTATACTTGCAAAGTTGCGCGTAACTTCACTTTTGGGCATAAAAACCTTGGGTGGCCAATGATTGGCAAATCCCGAGAGTATAGTCAAATATCATGAGGCTCTCAGTTTGTTAAAAGGTCACTCAGAGGTAAGAATTAACATGTTGACGCTTTTAACCCTTTATTGCATAAACTTTCAATTAATTACACAAATGGCTACACTTGATTAACAAATGGCTCATTTGTGAATATAAAACCGTAAAAGGTTATTTAGAAACTTATCTTAGGTATGATAATACTTCCAGTTCTTTCATAATTAATGTTTTTTGATTTTTCGAAAAATTAGTCCCTTATATTCAAGGTTTGACTTTACTAGGGTTTATTACACGTGTCAATACTTCATTGAACGTAATTTTTACAAGGTGTTACAAGAAGTTAGCTGACGCATTACCACAGAAAGAATGGGGTACGTATCTCATGATTTTGAAAAATTCTAGAGAGTTTAGTAGATTGTCTATTGGACAGTTTATTGAAAAACTTGAGGGACAAGATCTCGAACAGCAAAAGATTGCCAGAATGAATAGTTCAAGCAATCAACAAGACATCAAATTGTACTATAAAGGAAATGTTCAAACTGTTGAAGCAAGTCCAAAGATCCAAACTGCTTTCAGTGCAGAAAATACATCAGGATCAATCAACCAAAGTTCAGTCAAGTCCAGGGGATTTTCTTCATATCTGGCTGTAAATTCAAGTGTTCAAAGTTCAAGAAATGGTGACGATCATGTGCTACACTGCAACATTGCGTTGCATCTTCAGAATGGTCAGAATTTCTCTGAAGAAGTTGCAAAGGGTCACATGGCATTGGTTGTTACCGTTTTGGAATCTTATGAGAGTTTGGTTGCAGGGAGGATCGGTAATCCTATGCTGACTAAAGAGGATTACGATCAGATCGATGGTGAAGAAATGTAATTGATGGATATTAAATGGTGTTTGGCTAGTGTGCTGAGGAGAGCTGAGAAATTTAAGCAGATCACTGGAAGAGATGACTTTCGTGATGCTAATGTTTCTACTTTGGGTTTTGATAAATCTAAAGTTACTTGTTTTCGATGCAGGGAAAAAGGACATTTCAAGAGGGAATGTACCAATCGAGAAGCAGGTGGAGCTCAGAATCCGTTCGGCAACAATGATTACTATTGGAAGTCAATTTATCACCAAGTTGCTCAACAACCGCATCAACAACAAACGCAGACTGCTCATGCTAGACAAATTGAAGATGGGAAGAAGAAAGCCTATCTAGTGAATCAAGATGATGAAAAAATGGCAGAAGGCTTTAGCTGGGATAAGTATGTGACAGAGAATATGGAGTTTAAAGCTTTCATTGCACAAATTGTTCAAAAGACATAATTGATGAAAGAATGGATAGCAGTGTTAGCTGATGAAGAGAAAAGTCAAGATGAAGAATCTGTTTCTTCATAAAATAGTTCAACAGAAAGTAGTGATGATGATGAAGAAATTGAACAGATAAACATTGGAAAAACGCATTTATCTTCTGACAGTTTTGAATTTTATTTTGCAGATAAATTGAAGAAATTAAAAGAGAGAAGAGTTGCATGAGAAAAGAAAGAAGTTAAAGTTGTTGAAAAAATTGTTGAAGTAGAGAAGATTGTGGAAGTTGAAAATATTGTAGAGATTGAAAAGATTGTTGAAATCACAAAACCTTGTCTTACATGTTTGGAACCCTGCAAACAATGTGAAGAAAAAGACGAGAGGTTTTGTGAACTAGATAAGTTGAAAGAAAAGTTATTGCTTGATGTTAAGTATGTGAAAGAATCGTACGATGTGTTAAACAGAACCGTGAATAGTTTGCAGAAAACAAACTCAGAAAGAGAAGATGCTTTGACCATGATGAATGCAACAATGATGTCTAAGCAGAAAGAAATCAATTACTTCATTGAAGAATGTGCTAACTTGAAGCAGGGGTTGGAAACTGAAAAAGCTGAAAATGAAAGAATTAGACGATTACTACAAAGTTATTCGAGTTCTGATTACTTAATTGACAGAATTTATCCAAATGTTGCAGGTTTTGAAGTGTTTCAGGACAAGAAGCCTGAGAAGAAGGATACTGGTAAGAAACATAGTGTCAGTTATAAAAAGTGTCCGCCTCCGATTTGGGAAGGGTATTCGCCTAGAAAACCAAATGAGGAACAAGTAAAAAAGGCAGTCAATATAAAGTAAGAGTCCGAGATAACCGATGAGTTACCAGACAATATTGACATTACATTCACAGCGTCCGACACAGATCATGAGTCTGAATTAATAAAGAAAGTGGTCGATCAGGTGTTGGATAAGGATGAGGAGTCAGAGTCAATGTCCGAGTCCGGAAGTTTGAGTTCGTCTGTCAAGAGTTCAAAGTCATCGGGAAAACGGGTGTATAGTAAAGAATTTTTGTTATCAAAATCTAATTTGAATGACGAAACATTTGAAATTGCATATACGTTAAATGATTCTGACAAATTATATCTTGATAAAGAATTTCCAATAAGAGGTGTTAAATCAAAAATGATAAAAAGAATTTTCAAACTAACAGAAATTAATATTTCTGAAATAAAAGATGTGAATCTTTCTGAAAAACCAAAATCTTACACCTCAAGAGTTCAACAACGTTTAAACAAGAAAAAGGGTTACAGTTCTGGTTCAGGTTTTCAAAAGAAACCAAATCATAATGGTAATTACAAAAAGAAAGGGCTTGGTTTTATTCCACAAGAAAATCATAAAAATGAGAAAATTTATAAAACAAATACAAAATTTGTTTTAGGTATTTCAGCTGAGGACGAAAAGAAGAGTTCTTTCTGGAAGCAATCAAACAAAGAGTTCTTTGCTGAAAAATATAAGATTGTAAAGAATGAATCTCATCAGAGAAAAGAGACAAGAACCTGTTACAGGTGTCAAGAAGTTGGTCACATCGCCTGGAACTGTCCAAAGGCAACCAACACAAAACAGGGAGTCTCAGATAAACTCAAAGAAAAAGTTGTTGATAAAACTGAACCACCAACAGAAAAATTTAAAGTGTTTAAAAATTCAACATATGAAGTTGGTGAGTGTTCGAAAAGATTTTACAAGAGAAGAGTTAATCTTGACAACCAAATGTGGGTTGTTAAGAATTCTGAATTGAAATCTGGTGATGAATCTGATTCCACAAAATCAGAGGAGCCAAAAGTTAAGGTAAGTGATAAGAAATCAGTTCCTCCAATGGATGATGAGAACTTTCCACCATTGAGGACTGAAAATTTTAAACAAAAGGTTGGTAAAGTTGAAGTCTCGAATCAATTCTATTCTGAAAAGAAAGAATTTGATGTTGAGAAAGCATTTAATGAAAATGTTAAAAAGATTTTTGGTAAAATGGTGGAGGGGAAGGTTAAAGGGGTTAAAGATTTTTATAAATCTATAAAGGCAACTTACACCCCAAGTGAAGATGATGTGATTACACCCAAAGCTGGTCAGGCTTGGGTGTCTGTGTTCTTTACTTAAAATCCTGACTTGCCGGAGCTTCCAGGTTGGTAAGTGTGGAGCAGGTATCGGCATCTTTCTTGAATTCTGTATTTTTGGGATAATCTACAAATGGTAAATCAGGGACATTAAGTTGTACTTGATTTTCTACAAGTGGTGTTTTTGTTTGAATCTTAAAATTGTTATATTTTCAAAAAGATGAAGTTGAAAGAACAGTGTGATGAGATCTCCTAACCTATAAATGGTTTGTATAAATCAACAAAACTTATTTTCCAGAAAAACCATTTTGATTAAAACAAACTTAAGTGTTTTGAAATCTTAATGGGAAAATAGTTTGTTGTAAGAGGGAGTTCTGATTGTCTATGCCAAGTGGATGGCGAATTGAGGCGATTTGATATCAGTTTGTCATTTTCTTGTACAGTTTGTTTTCAAATTTCCTTTAAATGCTTTTGAATTTTAGGGGGAGTAAGAAATTTTTGAAAAATCCAAAAACATTTGAAAATTTGAAAAAGTCAAAAACATGATAAAATCAAAAATGAGTTTTGTTGAGAAAAGAGGAAATGATAGTACATCAGTGGACTATCACAGCATGCTAAAGAATTGGAAAGTCTATATGTGCTAAACGGTCTCACTGATGATGTGCCAGTAGATTTTTGCACATTTAGTAGATTGTGTTGAGATATAAACTTAAATTTCAAACTTATTTATCTCGTGGGGAACATCTCTCGGATATATGGGTAACCCCCGAAATCTTGTTTGAAAGGTCCCTCTTTCTGAAATACTAGGTCTTTATGCTTAGTGATATTTGGGGTATTATCCCGGGACTTCTGATTTTGCGGAAGCAATGGCCTAGTCCCCGTATAATACTTTACGCTTGCTTGAAATATAGCACCACCCTCAGCATAAAAAATGATGAAACATTGCAAAATGCTAATCATGTGCTGTTGAAGAAAAGATTCTCTAAAGGGAACACACCTAAAAATCGAAGCCGTCATCTCTCTGATTTTGCAGAAGCAATAGCCTGAGCTCTCACGGCCCTCGCATTTAACCCTTTACAGATATCATCTAGGTATACTCACCTGTAAGACTAAATATTGGGATCTGGATATGGGAGTATATTCTGAGGTCGGACACTCGAATAAGTTCAAGTGCTTAAAACATTAATCTCGTATCTCGAAACAGTTGAACTTTGTGTGAAAATTTAAGTGGATCAGTATACTGACAATCTAAGTGAATCGTTTAGAACTTAAAATGTTTAAAGCTTAACGGTGTTGGTGATTTGTCTTAGAAACTGATATGATCCTCTTACACAAACTCACAAAAATAGTGTCTGTAAATTTTTCTTTACTGCATTTCGTTTTAAATCCAAAATTCAAAAAGATTTTCAGTGTGTTTTAGCATAAATTTTGAAAAATACAAAAAGATTTTTGACAGCTGATGTTGGAAAGCTGATTTTCAAAATTTCAAGTGCTAGACATGAAGACTTCTGGGTTGGGAGAATAAATTTGAAAAGAAAATTATTTTTACAAGTGGTTCATCAGAATTTAACATTGTAAAATTATTCTTTGATTGATGTTGTGATTACAAGTGGTTTGCAGAAAATAAATTTGTCAAATTTTAAATTTGTAAAATTTATTGTGAGGTAGAGATTGTGCAGGTATGCCAGGTTTCGATCCTGAGAAGGATGAGAGCCAGGTCACGATCTTGAATCTGTGGAAGCTAGACTACGATCCCGGTACAACTTAAGGGGGAGTCTGTTAGAAAGAGAGAGTCAGTAGATGAATAGAGTCAGCTCCAGAATATGAAGATCAACATCCGAGGAGAGGTTATCTGTTGGTGCTGATGAAAAGAGAAGAGAGAAGACTGAGGAAGTTTTGAATTGTCAGATACTTCAGGAAGACTAAAAGACTGATAAAGACTGAAGACGTTGAAGACTCGATACTGAAGACTCGTCAACATCCGAGGGGGAGTCTGTTGGTGCATACGTCTGTCGACTTCGTCTTGTATCAAGTCTTGTATTTCTATAGATAGATCAGGGCACGAAGTACAAGAAAACTGTCAAGAGGATAATTTCGCATGAAATGGTAATTAGGTAATTTCGCACGAAATTACTTTGTAATTTCGTGTGGAATTCTAATTTCGCATGAACCTAATTTCGTGTGAACCTGTTGGTGCGAAATTAACCTGCCTATAAATAGTGGTCCTGTAATTTCGTTTGATTTATTCATGTATGTGTGATTCCGGAGCCGAAGTGCTGCCGAAGTGTCATTTCGCTGTAAACTTTGTCAAATCAATCAGAAAGACATTTAAAGTGAATATCTAGCTGAATCGAACTCGATATGTCTGTTTCCGCCTTTCATATTGAGTAGAACGCCTCTGAATGACTCATTTCGGTCGGTAAAACGATCCTACAACATAAATATATATGTCGGCCGGTTAGCGTACAATTGGGCTTAACGTACACTGCGTACGTGAGGCATTATCGACATGCGATTTTGGTATTATTGAACGTCATGCGATTTGGGTCATCTTTTATAACATGCGATAATGATTTTTTTACATACATGCGATTTATATATTTACACATGCGAAAATGGTAAGTTTTTTTGAACATGCGAGGTTTGATTCCCCACATGTGATTTCATGTAATGAACGTGCGATTTCTAATCGCATACGTAATGTACGTTAAGGCCAATTGTACGACATACTTTTTCTATATATATATATATATATATATATATTTATAGAAAGTGTAATGTACATTACGGCTTAACATACGACTGTACGCGACCAAAATTACGCACGTTCATTTGAAATCCCGCATGTTGAAAAATAAAAACGCATGGGCCAAAAAAAAAATTACGCATGTTGTTTTTTACTAAATAATTCTTATGTAGCCTATGGGGTGATCCAAAACATCATGATCAAGAAACTCGTTACTGGTTTCTTAATTTTCCGACGACGGCGGCGTACGGCGACGGCGGGAGCTGTACCAGACGGTGTAGAATTTGTTTCTGTGTGTGTCGAGGATGTAACTGCCGGTGTAGGGCGGCGATGCCGGTGGCAGGGAAGATGAATCGTTGAAATCACAGCGATGGTGGCGGCGGCGATGTAACTGCCGGTGCGATGGTGGTGGCGGGGGAAGATGAATCGTTGAAATCACAGCGATAGTGGTGGCAGCGTTGGTGGTAAAAAAGCAAGCCGCATGTTATGAACAAAACCCCGCATGTTGTATTGAGTCTCGTACGTTAGCGTACATTAACAAAAATTGTATGTTAACCGCCCCCTCTATATATATATATATATATATATAGGGTGAGAGTTGGCTACAAAGCCTATTTTTTTCTACAAAGTATAAAAACTCATAAAACACCATAATGTCAACCATAAAACACACTCAAACCCACAAATAACAAAGTGAAGATTACTAAAACGCCATATTTGTGGGTTTTGTGCTGTGTTCTAGATGGTAAGGTTTTGATTATTGAATGACTAACATTAGTGTGTTTTATATTGATTATCATGTTGTGTTTTATATTCATAGTTCTACGATGGTGGGTTTGAAGTCTTTATAGACTGTTAGGGTTTCGATATTGTGTTTTAGTGATATTCACTCTGTTATTTGTATGTTTTGAGTGTGTTTTATGGTTGAAATTGTAGTGTTTTATGACTTTGTACACTTTGTAGGAAAAATGGACTTTGTAGCCGAACCCCACCCTATATATGTGTGTGTGTGTGTGTGTATATATATATATTGCGAACCAAGTGAACAAATCCTAGCCATTGATTTACACACGTGCATGGCTAGGATTTCATTATTAAATTGTAAATTACACTAGTGTATTTCATAATCAAATGCTGACCATTGATTTACACATGTGTGTGGCCTAGATTAGTTCGTTCAGTTCGCAAATACACTACTGTTCATTCTTGAACCTAATCCTATATATATATATATATACATATATAATATGGTGGGGTTCGGCTACAAAGTCCAAATTTCCTAAAAAAGTATAAAAAGTTATAAAACACTATAATTTCAGCCATAAAACACACCTAAAGCCCTCAAATAATAGAATGAAGACTACTAAAACACCATATTCAAACTATAATAGTCCATAAAAACTTCAAACACACAATCGTAGAACCATGAATATAAAACACAACATGCTAATTAACATAAAAACAATAATGTTTGTTATTCGATAATCAGAGCCTTATCATCCAAAACACAAAACACAACCTACGTCTATGATGCTTTAGTAATCTTCATGTTGTTATTTGTGGGTTTTGGGTATGTTTTACAGTTGACATTTTGGTGGTTTATGACTTTTACACTTTTTAGAAATTTAGATTTTGTAGCTAACTCCGTGCCTATATATATATATATATATATATATACATATATATATATATGTATATATATATATCAGAATATGAATATATCTTATAATAAAAAGCAATAATGAAAAAGAAAAAAAATATTAGTTGGTAATAGTTTTCTCGATTTTCATGTTTCTAATCTCTTTCTTTTATACCTAACTTTGTAATTAAAAGCAATAACGAAAAAGAAAAAGGAATTATTAGAATGTAATAGTTTTATCGATTTTCATGTCTTTAATGTCTTTCTCATATGCCTAACCTTATATATATGTACTACAATTTTTTAATACATCTGTACTACATATTTCATGCAATCATACTACCTACTTTTAAAAAAATATCTTTTTAATTACTAACAGGGACAGAGCTTTATTGGGGCCGGGGGTATATTTGTCTCCACCGATTTTTAGCTTGTAGTGTTACTTTTACCAAAAATTTCCGATTTTTTTTGTAGTGTAATCTTGGTTGTAAAACAAGGTATTCAAGGCCAAGTACTTCCCGAGTAATCGCTAGAAAATAGGCTGTTGAGGCGATTTTCTTCAACTCTGTCTAATTACACAGAATCGATCACACGTGGTTAACCTCGGGCATAATCAGGTCTAGTAGGTCAACTCGAGCCGAGTTTGACTTAAAGAAAATAAAACATAATGTCTATGCCTATTATATATTAAAGAAGGAATATCATTTTCACGTAGCGACTTTTGCAACCATGAGTGTAATATATTGGACTTTTAACATTTAAAAAAAACTACTATGGCACTTTTTTAAATGTTCGAAGATATGTATATTACATCCCCTATTTTTTAGAAAAAAATTGTTACATATAGTTTTTGCAAATGTTTCTTATGTTTTTGCAACTCAAGTGAGTTTCCTCCATATATATATATATATATACACGGTAAAAGTTGGCTACAAAGTCTACTTTTCCTACAAAGTGTAGGAAGTGTTCTCATTATGACATGTGGCATCTAGGAATTTTATACTAAAGGGCATATAGGTAATTGAATAATTAACATATTTATGAAAGCTTTATCTTTTAAACAAAAAGGGAGATTTTTAAGAAAACAATATATCTTTTAAGAATTCAAAATCGTAAGTTATTAATTATATAAAGAACGCATACTGAATCATATTCCATTTGATTTTTTTTTTTGCATCATTCAATCATGAACAAATTTTTCACATTGTGTTTTAGCAGTTATTAGCTTATTCACGTTGTGTTTTATCAGTTACATGTTTATTCTCATTTGGGTTTTATCATTAAAAGGTTTAATGAGGGACATGTACTTGTAGTTATTGTTGTGTTTTTTAGTTATTTCGGTTCATCAACATGTGTTATACTAGTCATTGATGTGTATTTTTTTGACGTTGCGTTTTAACCACATGTACTGATGTTTTATTTCTTCGCATAGTGTTTTAATTGTATGTACCATTGTTTGTTTCTTCACATACTATTTTATCATTTAAGATTTGGTAAATATTGTGTTATACATATTTTGCAATGATCAAATGGTGTTTTATCAGATTTAGACACACCATTCAAACTATAAAATACACAATTCTTTTAAATAGATCATCCAAACTTTAAAAGACATATGCTCACTCAAACGCTCTCTTAAAAAATACAACTCATCACTATAAAACACATCATTCCTTAAAGAACACAATCCAAACTATAAAACACGCTATTATATAAAATACACCACGCTTTTTATATAAAACACACACTTGGTAAAATAAATCAACTAGTTGAAATGTAATTTTTTTTATATATATGTACCAATAGGTACTCATATGAAAGATAAAAAACGCTTGTTATTATGGTGTAACTTTTTTTAAAAAAACAAATTACATATAAAAAAGTTATTGACGTTTAAAAAAAACGGGGGGACGTTGCATGTGACTTGCATGTGAGTTCCTAAATTTAAGGCACTCTAAATTTACTTTTATACCCTTATTATAAGAAATCAATTAATTTAATTAAAACAAGTATTAAAATTTTACCACTCATTTAATCTCATCTATCGATTACCTTAATTTAATGGCTATGATCACTTGTTACACTTTTTAGAAAAAAAACACACTTTATAGAGGAACTCCACCCTATATATATATATATATATATATATATATAGGATTAGGTTCAAGAGTGAACACTAGTGTAGCTTGCGAACTGAGTGAACTAATCCTGGCCATACACATGTGTAGATCAATGGCCAGGATTTGATGTTGGAATATACTAGTATATTTTATGATTTGATGATGAGATCCTGGCCATACATGTGTGTAGATCAATGGCCATGATTTGCTCACTCAGTTCGCAAATACATTAGTGTTCACTCTAGAACCTCACCATATATATATATATATGTGTGTGTGTGTGTGAGTGTGTATACGAATTGGGTAAAATGAAAACCATGCTTAGTTGAGAGAATCAAAGGAACTAATCTTATCCTTTGATCAAGATGAGGTGTATGGCGAAAAATTGATTTAGGTTATGACATGTGAGGACCATGCATTTTTAATAAAAAACAATTACAAGTACATAAAAGGGGCAAATATGATATTTTTACTCACTATAATTTTTGTAAGAATTCTTTGTCTGGGTGTCCCAACAAATTAATGAAACCCACAAAATTGTTTTAGGCATAAACCACTATCATTCAAATATACAAATTTACATACACTATAAAAAAACTATACATGTGAATATATTTTTTAATGCAAATTTGCATTTCCTACAACAAAAAAGTCTCTAAATTTCAACTCGCTAACAAAATAAATACACCCAAATCGCCTTCATTTCTTGTTCGTTATCCTCATCTTTTGAACATAAAGCCCCAACACCTGTGAAAATCAAAGAAAAAAACAGAGTGTTTACACGCGGTGTCAAGTGTCAAACATTTTTTTATCATGTTATTCGAATGCTGCCGATTACTTAATTCTATTACACCGACTAGGCTCGAGCTCGGTTCGTTATTTGCGTGTGAGTTTACATTCGACATATCCAAAAAAACAAGCGATTAGATTCGTCCACTAGCAAAAAACCAAAAACCTTTCATTGACGTGAAAAAAAAAAGAATCAAATATAATATTCAACTAGGTTAGAACCCCGTGTATTACACGGGTTGAATAATATTCTTTTAATCACATAAATTATATCTTTTTATCTTTTATTCTTTTGTTTTTTATATTCATTTATCTTGATTTAAGTATTAATCCATTAAAATTAAATAATTGTTTATGGAAATTATATATTATGAGAGAGACGAAGAAAATCCTTTTAGTAATGGTGGATAAATATAATTATGAAAATTCTGATAATAAAAAGACTCACGTTATATTAGATTATTATTTAAGATATGAGTGGTGGAGGCGATTGAGATGTTAAAATATCAGCATCATGAGTTAACCGTGAGTAGAGTACATATGGGGGAGAAAATGTCAACTATTGGGATGTTGGAGGGTTTTTTTTTTGTTTTTAATGGATTAACACTTAAATCAAGATAAATGAATATAAAAAACAAAAGAATAAAAGATAAAAAGATATAATTTATGTGATTAAAAGGATATATAGGAGTCATTCTTTATCTCTAATTTTTTGTTTATCCATTTATTTAAGCGGGAAAAAACAATTGAGAGCACTCTAGAAAGAGCCATGTGTCCTTCAAATGGTTTACTTTATTATATGTATAGATATGGTAATGTTTTGAGTTTTGACAATTGGTTAGACCCGACTGGTTATTTAATTCATAAAAGCATACTTTATTTAAAAGTTTTATTTGTTCGTATATTTTTTCATTCCATTTTAACTACAAAACTACCGGAGACAAGTTTTCATCTCCCGATTTAGGGGTTACGTTTTAAAGAACTTGTTAAATCAGCATTAAAGAATCCCTATTCTTCGTCCTGGAGCAGCACCTTCAACGATATCTGGTCTTCAAAACATGAAAAAAGAGAACAACTACAACCTCCGTCAAAGAACTGGTCTTTGAAAACATAAAAATAGACTACAACCTGAAACCCTAGCCCCTGCCAGATCTCCTTTAAGCCTGAAACCGTGTTGCCGTCGGATCTCTAGCCATCAACCACCATGGACGAAACTCTAGCTACCAACCACCGGGAACGGAACCCTACCGGCCGTCAGAACTCCTTAAAACTTGAAACCTCAAAAAAGAGACCCCCCCCCCAAAGCGTCATGACCCCAGATCTAAAAATAAGCTAGAAAAACCCTAAAACGAAAAAAAAGTGGAACGTCAGAACCCCGTGGACTACCTAAGTACCCACCGGAAAAATCCTAAAACGGAGCCGATTGTCTCTGGTCATCAAAAAGTACTGCAACCACCGCTATGGCGTTTCTCTCTACTTTGTGGATTTCAAAGGGGTAGTGTGTGTTTTGTGTGTGGGTTTAATTTTAAATGAAGGAGAGAGAGGGGGTTGTGTGTGAGAGAAGTGTGTGGGAGATGGGTATGACATATGTAAAGACAAGGGGTGGTGGGGGATTGTGCATTTACAAAAATGACCTTATGGTAAAAAGAGTGTATACAATGATGTGTTAATTAGCTATTGGATTAGTGTAGTTCCTTTGGTTGTCACAACTTGAATTGGTTCTTTCTTGAACTGGATCCTCTCTCTCTATATATATATAAAGGCCGGTTAACGTACAATACCTCTTATCCTACATTATGTACGCGATGCCCACAGCCATACGATCTTCACTTGATTAAACGCGGGCGAAACTAATTTATATGATTAGATTAATCATATTAATATATTCAAATCATTCCGAAAAGGTTAAAATCGTCATTGCGATATCATAAATCCCTGTAACTGACAAAAGATAGTTCAAAATCAAACCAAAAGTCAAATTCAAAAACCTGAAATTCTTCTTCCCCAACCTCCCTTCGTTCCTTTTGGTACGATTTAACCATAGGATAATAAGAACCACTGATTTCGGAGTTGTAAGGGACAAACGGAACAAGACTAACAACGATCGACCAGCAATCGAAGAAAAAGAATCCAGGTTATTGATTATTGTAATATGCGAATTCTGTGTTTTGAAAACAGAGTTTTTATAACATGCGAAATACATTTGAAATAGTAGGTTAAGTCTTGGTTATGATTTTTATAATATGTGAAATAGATGAAAACATGGTTTGAAAACATGCGAAAAACATTTGAACTACTAGGTTATGTTTGGATTATTGTCATATGCGAATTCTAATTGTACATTCCATATAGGTGTGGTTTATTATAACATGCAAAATAGATGAAAACATGGTTTGAAAACATGCGAAATAAATGTGAAGCTATTGTGTCTGGTTTATTATAACATGCAAAACAAATGTGAAAAAAATAGTCTGGTTTTTATATTGTGCGAAGTCTTTTTTTGAGTCACATGCGATTTTGTCGAAATTGATGCTTATGATGAATTTCATATACCTATATCCACATTGATGAAAGTGCACAACAAAAAATTGTGAATTGAACATTATAATTATTAAATATTAAAAACCTCTGTATAAAGAAAAAACGAATTAATATCGATGTGACTGTAATGTGACTTGTAATGATCACTTTTAACATAAATACCATAACTTACCACCCTGTCTAAATAATAAATTTACTATTTTAATATATAATACTCAGGGATAACAACCTTCCAGATTAAGACACCAAAACAACACACACAAAAAATAGCTGATAAATACAAAAAAATATCTTCTGATTCTGAGGAATTGAAGAACATTGCAATCAAAGAACTATTGTCAACTCGCACGTTGACATAAATGAGCATTGATGTCAGCTCTTCTCACCTGATTCTTGATGTGTCGGGAAAGGTTCTTGCCGGAATAAAGAAAAATCAAGACACGTGGGAAAGACTCCTTGAACAACCACCGTCGAGCTTCAGAGACACCGCATTGGAGCACATTAAGGAACAGTCTCGAGCTGATGACTTGGTCTTCTCTTTTCTGAAGGATTCTCTATCTACAGTGAAAGAAAAGATGGAGTTCAGCTCGAGAGAATGTGACAAGATCTTTGCTTCAAGAAACTAGGTTTTCTTCATCTTTTTGTTGTGTTAAACAATACTATTATGCTTATTTTGTATTATGCTTATTTTAACTTCTGATGGTTGTAATTTTAAACACTTTTAACTGTCATTAAATTTAAAAATTATGCTTATTTTGTATGATTATGATCTTGCAAATGTGTTATATAAAATCGCATCACTTAAATTTATAAATATCGCATGTTGGTAGCAAATACGAATTAACAAAAATCGCATGTCATAGCATGGAAACACATTAAATCGCATGTTACAGTAATAAAAAAAACTCATGTATATAAAATTGCATGTTTACCACGTAAAATCGCAGGTTCCTATAATAAAACCCCATGTATATAAAATCGCATGTTTATCATATACAATCGCATGTACAAACTAAAAAAATCGCACGTTTTTTTAATCTACGTCTTTAGAAACCTCTTCCCAAACATCTCCTTCACTGCCATCATCAATCTCTCCACTATCATTTTCGAACTCATCTTCCTCTTCATCAACTTCATCTTTGACTTCATGGACTTCATTGCTGGGATCTTTGTCAATCTGGACTCCCTTCATCTTCTTTTGTTTTTTAGCTTTCAATACCTCGCAAGTTCGAATATCATGACCTTTTCTATTACATACACTACATGTCATTGTCCTCTTCCCTTTGCGACTAATCATTTGTTCCTTCTTTGATTTAATCCTTTTATGTGAGCCACGACCTTTATTTTTTATACCAGTTGGGACACAGACAGTAGGCGGTGCATCAGTTGCTGATTGTTGATAACCAATTAACTTTGAGAACCGGTCAAACTTTGGATCAATCGGCTTGGTTATGCGACTCTGGTCCACTTTTTCTTTAATCTCCTTCATTTGATCCCTAACTAGAACGACTTGATCAAGGTCAGTAATCAAATTGCTAACCAGATACTCCCCTGTATTCATGATTTCACGAGCAATCTGTTTAGCCTTGTATTGGTCATCCTTTGCATCAACCTTTATATCAAATGTGGAGTTTAATTCATTCAGAACCACATCTTTCATCCAACTCTTCATAAATTATTTTTTTTGGTATTTCTTTAACTCCAAACATCTTGAAAAGAAAAAAATGTTTTTACATAGTAGGTCGTACTGTTCGAAACGCAGACAACTACATTACGTAGTTACATCTTCTTCAAGTTTCATGAAACACACCTATAGAAAAAAAACATAAAATCGCATAGGTGGGTGAACAAAATCGCATGTGTAAAAAAGGGTTTCTTGAAAAATAATTTAAAATCGCATGGGAATTCATCAAAATCGCATGTTGTAAAAACTAATTTTTTTTTCGTAAGTAAATATATTCTGTATTACCTCTAAACACCTTACTCCATGAGCTTTAAAGTCTTTCAATGATATCCTTAACTAGTCACCCTCGATTTTGGTGTCCATCGCCAGACATTCACTAATAGTTCCATATATCTCTGTCTGCTGATCGAAGAACACAGACCTGTGTATATCTTAGCAGCATCTGCTTCCAGAGTAGTTTTGCTCCAATCGTTAGGCTCAATATATCTTGATGTATGATCATTCTTTCTTTGATTGAACCTTTGTACATCTATTAAACCGTCAAAATGATTCATAAACTCTACAAGAGTGAGTTGTGAATCGCCACCTGGCAAAACAATGATTCTCACACGCTGATCTTGAAGTTGTTCGCATAAGTCCGTACATTGGCTCGTGCCGATAAAAAGCCGGAATCCACATGGATCTCATCAAAAACATATCATCAATCCATTTATTTTTGGTAAGACTGAACACGATCATTACCAACATCCACTCTCTCTCAAATACTTCTGACACAATGGAATTAGTCCATACAATATCACACATCTTCCTTTTAAAATCCTCATTATTGCACAACTCATGTCCAACCTACACAAATAAATGCTTTTCTTATCAACATGTAACAGATATATAATGTAAAAAATGGTAATGACACACAATATAGCACAGTCAACCTTGTCTGCCACTTTTTTCATTATGTGCCACATGCACAATCTATGTCTGCTGATAGTAAAAACACCCTCGATAGTCTGTTTCATCGCAGGGTCCTGGTCTGTCACTACTACCTTTGGCTGATGTCCAAATGAATTTACAAAGGAATTGAGAAGCCATTTATAAGACTCAATGCTCTCCGATGCCAACAACCCAACTCCAAGGGTTACATTTCGACAATGGTTGTCTATACCAGTAAACGGTACAAACACCATCTTATACCTACACACAAAATAAATTAAAAATTATTGCAACTAGGAACATGTTTTAGTAACATGCGATTTTGCTAGTTTAATGTGCGATATATTGAACTCCTAACTTCCATGATTTACTAACATGGGATTTTGCCCAGTTTAATTTGCGACGTATTGAACTCCTAACTTCCATAATTTACTAACATGCGATTTTGCCAGATTATGAATTATACGAAAAACATGAAAAATAAATTCATGTAACACTTACTTGTTTGTTTTGAAAGTAGCATCAAACGATATTACATCCCCGAACTCCATGAAGTTACGCTTGCATAACTCATCCGCCCAGAACAAACCAGTCAAACGCTTGTCCTCATCAACTGAATATTCAAACGAAAAATTGACTAAATATTATTTTTTATCGGTCAACCTATTGATCACCATGTCCGCATCATATTCTCCTATGTAGCTATTAATTCGAGCTCTGATGTTTTTGCAATCATCGACAGTGGTGCCAACTTTCTCAAAACCACCATATCGTTTTCTCATTATATGAAAGGCTTTGACCGGGCCAAGGTTTAGAGTCCCCAATTCCCATATCATTTCCTCTTGGACTTCTTACAATTGCTTGTAAGCTGGTAGCATATGAAGATCTTCAGGACATACAAACTTATGATTATGGCCAAAAACAACTTTCTTGACTGTAAATGATGTCCCATCCACCGAACCAAGCATAATTTGCGCTTTGCATCCAGTTCTAATAGTTCCTCTTTTCCTTGTTTTGTAAGGCTTTTTAGCCTTTGAATGAGCATCGTCAATAAACAATGCCTTGTGTACCTCTTTCAAGCACACAAAATATTTAGTTTTGATTATACCACCACTGTGGGTTTCACCATCTTTCCGGGCAGAAAAACCAGCTAACTTCGCATATGTTTGGTAAAACACGTATGCTTGTTCAATGGAATTAAAATGCATGCCAACCATATGTGTAGCTGATGCTTCAACCTCCGGAATATAAACCCTTTCATCTACAAAATTAAATAAAAGGATAAAAAATACAATTTATTAAGAACTAGTAATCCAGCATGTTTTACATATAATGAAAACTACATGCGAATTGTGGTATCATTCTATGCGAAATCATCATGTCATGACTTTTATAACATTCGAATTGTTGAACTCATCACATGCGAAATTAACATTTTGATTCCATGTTTTATACATGCGAATTATGATATCATAACATGCGAAACCAGCGTGTTATACCTTCGATCACATGCGAATTGTTAGACTCATGACATGCGAAGTTAAAAACAATTTGCTTACATATCAGTTACCTCTCTAATATCATTTAAAAACATTAGAATCAATTATAGTCACAAAATTATTACATCGATTATAAAAAACAACTGAAATCAAACATTTAAAATTCTGAATTAACAACTTACTATTGGAACACTCATTTACAACATTTGCATTTACAGAATTATGATTTCTGATTTCTTCGTTTGTAACTCTCTGATCACCAGCCAATTGAACGTGATCACTGACGAATTCAACATCTTCAAAATCAACATCTGTGTTTCTTTCGGTGCTGCTTTGTGGATCCATTACAAACAACAATCGATTAAAACCCTAATCGCACAGAAACGAACGAAAACAACAATGTATATTTTTCAGAAAATTACCGGGATAGTGGTGTAACAAACTAATCAGGATCTGGAATTGTCTAATTTGCCCTCTGCTGATTGAATGGAATGTTTGATACACCCTTATGTAAGAAAAATGAATCAGGGACACGTGTAAGGCTATGGGTATCGCGTACGTAATGTATGATTAGGGCTTTTGTATTCTACACTTCCTCCCTCTCTCTCTCTCTCTATATATATATATAAGGTGGGATTCAGCTACAAAGTCCAAATTTCCTAAAAAAATATAAAAAATCATAAAACACTATAATTTCAGCCACAAAACAAACCTAAAACCCACAAATAATAGAGTGAAGACTACTAAAACACCATATTCAAACCATAATAGTCCATAAAAACTTCAAACACACAATCGTATAACTATGAATATAAAACACAACATGCTAATTAACATAAAACACAATAATGTTTGTTATTCGATAATCAGAGCCTTATCATCCAAAACACAAAACACAACCCACGTGTATGATGCTTTAGTAATATTCATTTTGTTATTTATGGGTTTTGGGCTTGTTTTATGGTTGACATTTTGGTGGTTTATGACTTTTTACACTTTTTAGAAATTTAGATTTATTAGCCAACTCCTAGTGTGTATATATATATACATACATATATATATATATATAGTGGAGGGTTCAAATGAGAAGAATTTTTTGTAAGAAGAAAAAAGAAGAAAGTTTCAACCAATAAGAATGATTCATTTTACTTCATTTAATATTTGCATTTAGTTTTAATATAAGGGTATAATGGTAAACTTACATAAATCATTAATTTGTATTCTTCCTCTTTAATAACTAACTAAATTAAATTTGTAACTCCTTTTCAAAATATATATACTTTTTCCAAATTAAAAAAAAAAACTTAATTTAAAGTGTAGAATAAATTACTAGTTGTGTAGGATAAATTACGAGTTGTGTAGGATATATTTCGAGGTGTGTAGGATAAATTTCGACCGTGTAGGATAAAATGCTATAATGTGTAGGGTATATGTAGGAAAATTTTGATATGTGTAGGTTTTGTAGATTATATGTAGGATAATTAATGATTAGTTGACTAATTAATTAAAAAGAGAAAATTTAATGATATGCGTTATAAATGAAATAGTATTTTACTAATATGTCTTTTCTTCTCATATTAAATTTCTTCTCAAATGAACCTTCCCCTATATATATATATACATACATATATATATATATATATATATTAGAATACTAATATATCGTATAATAAAAAGCAATAATGAAAAAGAAAGAAAATATTAGTTGGTAATAGTTTTCTCGATTTTCATGTTTCTAATCGCTTTCTCATATACCTAACCTTGTAATTAAAAGCAATAACGAAAAAGAAAAAGAAATGATTAGATGGTAATAGTTTTCTCGATGTTCATGGCTTTAATGTCTTTCTCATATACCTAACCTTATATATATGTACCACAAACTTTCTGCTTTGGAAGAAATTTGATACAAACCTTTATATCAAACGTGGAGTTTAATTCATTCAGAACCACATCTTTCATCCATCTCTTCATAACGTATTTGTGTGGTATTTCTTTAACTCCAAATATCTTGAAAAGAAAAAAGATGTGTTTACATAGCAGGTCGTACTGTTCAAAATGCAGACAACTACATTACGCAGTTACATCTTCTTCAAGTTTCATGACACACACCTATAGAAACAAATGAAACATATACTTTATGTTGGAACATAATTTATATCAACTAAGGTATAAAATCAATCTTTTTTAGTACTAATGTTGGAAAAGTGCGTTTCTTTGTATACTTTTGATTTTCATGATTAAAAGAGCTTAAATGTACAAAAGGAGCAAACTAACGGCAAAAACCAACATAAATATGAAAGAAGAGAAGTTGATACATCATACCGACCCTCCGAGCTTCACCTTAAAACCAAAAACAACAATTCAGAAGACAAGCACAGGGCCGTGCCACCAAGGCATGGGGCCGTGCCCCACTCAAGATTCCAGAAAGAAAAACACAAAGAGAAGCAGACAAGAGACACAGGGCCGTGGTCAACTCCCAGGTTTGCAAATCTTGGATAATACAGCAAGTACAATGGCCATGGGGCCGTGCAAGCATACAGACTGAAACAACTCATTAAATGAAGATAGAGAAAAAGGAGGCTCGGGGCCCTGCTTACTGGGCATGGGGCCGTGTAAACTGCCTGTTTCCAGTTATAAATAGGGGTGCTTGGTCCAATTGCGATCCATCCCTTGGCAAACCACTTCTCTCACACCTGCCACCACTCCACCACCACCACAATACCACCATCATCCACCACATCCATCCATCATCCATCTTTAGAGTGTAGTAGTCTCGGGATTCAAGATTGATCATAAGAGTTTTTGTCAAACAAAGGCCATGATTGGCTAATCTCTTACATCATTTGGTGAAGACAAGTCATTTATGTATTACTTTTGATATTTAAGCTTTGGATAACTTTTTAATTGGGTTTGTATTAATGACTTTAATATCTAGTGTTTTATATTGAAAGTGAACTTTAGTCTATCATCTCTTCATGTTTTGTTGATTCACTCATTCGTGTCTTTACGGTCTATATAAAGCACGTTAACTGCCTGGAAGGGGGTTAGAAGGGTGGTTGGGTAAAGTTCTTGCCTGGTTCAATGTATAGATCCTTCAATGACCTGATTCAAGCTTATTAGGACTTTCTTTGAGGCAGATAGCATCAAATCGGGGAAGTAAGAATGGCTTGAATCCCTTATAACTAAACTACTATTAAAACTTTAAACCGGCCTTGCGGGATTGTATCCTTGCTGACTCAAACCAATATGGCCGAGGGTAGCGTTGTCTCCAAAAGAGGGATATGCCACATTTTGCATTACTTAATTATCTTTCAATATTCCGGCCTTGCGGGACTGTATCCCTGCTGACTCAGACCAATATGGCCGAGGGTAGCGTTGGCTCCAAATGAGGGACATGCCACTATAACCAATATAATCTCTTAAAAAACCCAAAGTGAGGCATCATCAAAGGACACATAAAAGATGAGTCGGAACCAAGTGATTCTATCTTTTTTGTTTATTTCTTTAGTTTCCTTCTTTATTTTACTTAATAAAAAATATTTTCTCAAAGAGTAAATTGCCATTTTAGTCCCTGAGTTTTGTCTAAATTTGCCATTTTGATCCAAATAGTTTTTTTTTTGCATCTGGGTCCCTGACTTTTCACTTTTATTGCTATTTTGATCCAAACCACTAAAAATGTTTGGATCAAAATGGCAAATTTGGACAAAACTCAGGGACTAAAATGGCAATTTGGACAAAACTCAGGGACTAAAATGGCAGTAAAGTGAAAAGTCAGGGACCCAGATGCAAAAAAAAAAACTATTTGGATCAAAATGGCAAATTTGGACAAAACTCAGGGACTAAAATGGCAATTTACTCTTTCTCAAAATTTGGTTAGATTAATATTGCGGTATTAAAAGCTCTTGTGTCCTTGAACAACCTCGGTATCTTACTATCACTATACTACGCCAACGATGGGTGCACTTGCCCTAGCGTGTTGTAGAGAGTGATAATTTTATATCGTATTTTATAAATTTAAAGCTTGATAAACGAGTGAAAAGTGCTTAAAAATATAATAAAAATCATATACCCTCACGCCACGTCAGAAACTTACACAATCACATATTTTATGCTTAAATCACAAACAAACAATCCGTTATACATGCTTAATTCGTTATGCTAGGAATTCATACATGCTAGAAACCTATTTGCACTATGCCTTGTCATTAACTTCGATCAAGCCTCCCTTAACATGTATAGCGCTATAGGATTAACGTACCGCCCATATCTTGAGGTCATGTTAAGTTAAACAAAACGGTCTTGTCGTTGCTACGACAAGATTACGCTAGCAGGAAACTTTGGGTTAACAAGTAGGAGTTGCATGCTAGTATTGCCATGATATGTTCTAGATTACGTTTTTGCCATGTGGATTCGTTTAACCGTTTTTATACTTTTGCTAGTAATTAAACTTGTATGCTCGCTAATGCTTTATGTGTTGACATGTACTTTAATACGTATTGCAGGAAATTGATGAGATAATGAACAGAATCTAGTAGGATAAACTAGAAACCCAATTAAATTTTAGTACTTTGTCATAGTTTGCTTCTTGTCCAACTTTGTTATATTTTGTTTCAAACGAGGTACTTGATTCTTAGAAATGAAATGAAATCTTATTTATTAAATACTTGTCATAAAATAGTGTTAAGAAGTCTCTTGCAATCTCGTTTTCGTCTCACTCCAATGTTTCCGCCATCGGTTGGGGTGTGACAGTGAGAAGGTCCCTAAAAAAGAACTTCACAACTTTATGGCATTATATAATAGAATACAACTACTCACCTTAAAACATGCTCTTATGATCCATGGTAACTTTTAGTTAACGAAGCATCAAGAGGTAACAAATATACCAAACACCCCTTTTGTTATCATTGATTACAAGCTATCCATTTATTTATTTTTATGTTTTCTTTTATAAAAACCACAAAAACAACCCCACTTTTGGCTTGACTAGACATTGATAACAACTTGGTACTAAAAGTTGTTATCCATGGACGACCTCAGTATCTTACCATCACTATATTATATCTATAATGGGTGCACCTACCCAACGTGGAGTATAGAGTGATATCGTGTTTTCTAAATATTAAAACTTGAACTAGTGTAAAAACGCTAAAAATATACCACTTTCTATATACACTCAAAACCACGTCACCCATAAGATTATAATGCCTAGAAAACAATTTATGTAATAATAACAATACATTAAATATTATAATAAATACCTATAACCTAGTGGTCGAGTATACGGTGCTTGCCCCATGAAAGTAATGTGATTTCGATGTGTTAATAATAATGTATCCAGCGATAGAATTCACCTCATTAATATACATAATGTGAATGTTGTTGGGTGGAATGATTAGAAACAAAAATGGTTGTGAATAGGGTGTTAAGGTTTGTGTATGGAGAATGTGAATTACATGAACAAAGGATCAACAAGAAAATAAGGAATGAATTAGGAAATGTTGTGGATTTCTTGGTGAGCGATCATTGTCACAAATCATCACATATATACATACATATGGCAATTGTTTGGCGCCATTTTCAACCATCACAACTGTTGGACATGTCAGTTAAACAATAACTTCCATTAACAACCATTTCTATCTAAATAATCTTAATCCTAGGAAGTTTAAGGTATGAAATACATATGTGTTACATATGATTATTACATAATAACAATAAATAAAGATAATACTAAGTTTATATATTCTACTACACTCCCCTAAATTAGACTTAGTTTAATGGGGATCTTCGAAAGAGTCTTGTGAGCTTTATCCAAAGCCTTTGCTTCTTTATCAAAACTGAATTTTCTTTTCTTGAAAAGTTTCTTCACATCATTCCAATTGCCTCCCATGAAAAGTGCGTAATTCTTGTCGTTTTATTCTTCATTTGATGCCAATTCTTCAATCCTTGTGAGTTCCATTCTAGTTGGTTGTCCTTCTCTTTCTTGTCCCTGATTATCAGTTGGTGTTGCTGTAAATGTCTCATTCCGGTGGTCTTTTCTTCTGACTTGATGTTCCTTGTAATTGAATTTAAGAACATCTACATACTTTGCATAGATCATTCATAATGTATAATTATCATGCCAATCCAACCCAAGATCTTTTGCTATAAGTACCCATAGATTGTTTTCTATGACCCTTTCATTTCTTCATTCCCTTTTTACCATTAGATATAGATCCATTAATGCCACTTTTCTTCTATCATCTAGTGTTGGTAGAATGGGTCTAACATCACTTATTTTAAGATACTCAATCAAGAACAATTGTAACATTTTGTTAAACTTAGGATATAGATCGAACATATATAAGCATGTGATGTGAAGTTGGTGTCTTCCAGTAAATCAAGTAAGGCCATACATGGATTTGTTGTTTGAAATTATAAGGCATTATAATCATTTCTTTCCAATCAACATCTTGTGTGGGCATTAATAATGACAGTGTTTGGAAATAGGATTCTAAATATATTAGAGTATATAAACTTAATTATATATGTGTTATGTATATATTAGAATATTAAACCTATGTTTATAAGTGTGTAACGATAATATTCGAACGGTTGTGTTGGTTTGAGAGACACCGTTTAAATGGCGGTTATTCCCTCCAAATCCAACCACCTTATAACCGTCATGTATGATGTGTATATATTGATCTTGCCGGGAACATATACCGGTACCAAGACAATTTCCTACTCGAATTGTCCATTTTGTATCAAACTGTATTTACTTGTTCTTGTGAACCTTAAACATGAATCCAAATATTCAACTTTGTTCCGCTGCAAATCACTGTGATAATTAACAAAGTGGTATCAGAGCCACGGTGGATTATGATGATGCTCTCTATTCGTCTGCGCCTGTTTTACCCTGCAAGCATTGCTCCGATGAAAAGAAGGAACGACGGAAGACAAATTCACTTCAGAAAAGATGTTACTACTGCAATCGGTCTGGTCATCAAATTGTTTCTTGCATGACAAAGGAGAACGATGAAGCAACACTTTTGATCCGTTAAGCCATTAAAACTGGCATTCAAAAGCAAGAAAAAAACGAAGTTAAATGCATGGAATTCATTGTCAATGGTACTGAAGGAGGCCTGTGGTTTGAGATCTGGTATGTAAGCACAAGTTTTAAACATCACTACGCTCGTAATTTAGACGTATTCAAGAGAATTAAAAGCATGTTTGGTGTCGAAACCAAAACCGGTGAAAATAATTTCTTTTTTTATAAGAGGAATAGGGGCTGTGGATGTAGCGTCAGGAAACGAGAAATTTCAAATTCAAAGTGTGTATTATACTGTCGCAACCCCCGCCCCCTTATCTGTCCCGGAAACGGGCGGCCGCGAACATCATTTGTGGTGGTATCATTTTGTTTATTTGGCAGCGGAAATTATATCAGGACCGTAGTTAGGAAATGTTTATCAGAGTAAAACCACCATATTTTATATTAATAATCACATGGGTAAAACCCAAGTTTCTTTATTACAATATGTTTATAGGGATAAACCCTATTTTATTGAATTTAAAACATCGTCTTTTAGGTAACTTTTATAGCCACATTTTTTCCAAGCCATCAGTGCTCTTCAGCTGGCTTTTTCCTAATTGGCTGTCACATTGTGTTACCTGAAACGCGTTTTAAAAATATTTGTCAGTGGGAAATACTGGTGAGTGAATCCCAGTTTAATCAAGAAGAGTTTTATCAATTAACACAGTATTGAGAGCGATCACAATGTTTATTTCTACATAATTACTCATTCAGTACTGTTAATTCTGACTGGTGGGTCATATTACACATTGGCTAACTCGTTGTCCAATTGTACCGTGTTCCACATTTTGTATACAAACCTCCAACATACCGGCAGTAATTGAAGAACTACAAAGACTCAATCACTGCTTAATCACATTGTAAAACATTTAAGGTTTTGTAAAACAGTTCACAAAAAGGTTTACAAAAAGAGGATAAACTCACATTGCTGTTTTAGACTTCGTTTAAGCGTTCCTGGTGTTAATCTATAATTTACACAAATGTACATATGTTAGTATAATAACCCTTTATTTATATTAACGATACCCTCCCCGAGACGGTATTCCAACAACTACGTCGGGCAGAACCACGACAGGCGTTACGGAACCCTGGATCAATCGGGGAGCGTATCTAATACGTAACTGGGGTTATAATACTTACAACGGAGCAGAACTTCGTTAATTAGGGGGATATAATACCCGAGTATTACTTATACTACGTAGAAATTCGTTGAGAGAGAAAAGATTTGAGCGACGGAAAACGAAAACCCGATGCCCTCTTATATAGGGCCTGAAATCAAGTTTCTCGCGACCCACGTAAGGTTAGGCTAAGGCCTTCACGGCCCGCGTAGTAGGGGGGTTTAGGCGTAGGTGATCCGGGTCACGAATAGGTTCAACACGCATTTGACACGTGTCAACACTGGGTGCGATCTGGCCTTATAGCTGTCGCGACCCGCGTAAGGTGTAGCCAAGGGCTACGCGGCCCGCGAGCGCCCCTAATATTTTGTTTTTGTTTAATTTTTATAAAAATAAAGGTATTCGGGGTCCGTTTTCGCGTACGGGGTGTATTTTAGGACATATTAGGGTATTAGAAAAATAATTTGGAGGGTTGTTATATCCTCTCCACCTTGTTTTAGAACTCGTCCTCGAGGTCTACTGGAACAAGTGTGGATATTTCCTTTGCATTTCTGATTTAAGTTCCCATGTGTATTCTGGTCCTCTTTTGGAGTCCCACTTCACTTTGACCAGAACTAATCTCTTGTGCTTGAGGTTCTTGACCTTCCTATCTTCAATTTGTAGAGGTCTTTCTATAAATTTTAACTGTTCGTTTACCTCTATATCCTTAAGAGGTACTATCTGTGATTCATCAGCTAAACATTTCTTGAGATTAGATATATGAAATACATCATGTATTCCTGCCATTTCCTCTGGCAGTTGTAGCTGATAGGCTACCGGTCCTATTCTTTTGATAATCTTAAAAGGTCCAACATATCTGGGGCTTAGTTTTCCACTTTTGATGAATCTTACCACTCCTTTCCAAGGAGAGACTTTCAATAATACCTTATCTCATAATTGGAATTCTAACACCTTTCGTCTGTTATCAGCATAACTCTTTTGTCGATCACGTGCTGCTTTCAGTCGTTCCTTGACTTGAATGATTTTGTCTGTTGTTTCTTGTACTATCTCAGGTCCAGATAGTTGCTTTTCTCCAATTTCTGCCCAACAGACTGGGGTTCGGCACTTTCGTCCATAAAGTGCTTAGAATGGTGCATCATTTATACTTGTGTGATAACTATTATTATAAGAAAATTCTATCAACGGTAAATGATCGTCCCAATTACATCCGAAATCAATTACACAAGCTCTAAGCATGTCCTCCATTGTCTGAATTGTCCTTTCGCTTTGTCCGTCCATTTGAGGATGATAAGCGGTGCTTAGATTCAGCTTGGTTCCCATTGCTTTTTGGAAACTTGTCCAAAAATGAGAGGTAAAACGACTATCTCTCTCAGAAACAATTGATAGAGGAATTCCATGTAATGAAACTATTTCATTTACATATAATTTAGCTAATTGTTCCATACTGAAAGTTTCCTTCATCGGTAGGAAATGAGCTGACTTGGTTAGTCTGTCTACAATCACCCAGATTGTATCATTACCTTTTATTGTTTTGGGTAATTTAGTAACAAAATCCATTGTTATTAATTCCTATTTCCAAACAGGCATTTCTAACTGTTGTAATAAACCTGATGGTTTCTGATGTTCAGCTTTGACTTGTGAACAGGTTAAACACTTTGCAACGTATGCTGCTATATCCTTTTTCATACCTATCCACCAAAAATTCTTTATTAAGTCCTGAAACATTTTATCACTTCCAGGATGTATTGTATACTTAGACTTATGGGCTTCTTCTAATATACGGTAACGTAGGTTTCCTAATTTAGGTATCCACATCCTTTTCTTATGGAATCTCCAAATTCCATCTGTTCCTTGTTCTAATTCCTTAATCATCCCTTTTAGCTTTTCAGTATCATCCTTGATTACTAATTCTTGTGCTTTTCTAATCTACTCATTTATATCTACTTGTAGATTTAATTTAAAAGAACGTATCCTTTTTGGTTGTTCATGATACTTTCGACTTAAAGCATCAGCAACTACATTTTCTTTTCCTGCATGATACTGGATATCACAATCATAATCACTAAGCATCTCCATCCAGGGTCTTTGTCGCATATTCAATTCCTTTTGCTCGAAGACATACCTTAAACTCTTATGATCGGTGAAAACAGTAAACTTACTACCGTATAGGTAATGTCTCTAAATCTTAAGGGCGAAAATTATAGCTCCTAATTCTAAATCATGAGTTGAATAATTCTCTTCATGATTCTTAAGTTGTCTGGATGCATAAGCTATAACCTTTTGATGTTGCATTAATACACATCCATAACCTAATTTAGAAGTGTCACAATAGACTACAAAGTCTCCAGTTCGTTCTGGTAACGCTAATATGGGTGCGTTGGTTAATCTTTCCTTAAGAATTCTAAAGGCTTCTTCCTGTTTTGGTCCCCATTCAAACTTAATGGATTTACAGGTTAACTTGGTTAAGGGAATGGCTATTCTAGAAAAATCTTGAATAAATCTTCAATAATACCCGGCCAATCATAAGAAACTTCTAACCTCGGTTGGTGACTCAGGGGTTTTCCATTTGGTAATCGCCTCGATCTTTGTGGGATCCACATGAATTCCTTCATGATTGACTAAGTGTCCAAGAAATTGTACCTGTTCTAGCCAAAACTTGCACTTTGAAAACTTAGCATAAAGCTTTTCCTTTCTTAATAAACTTAGAAGTGCGTGCAGATGCTTTGCATGTTCCTCTTTACTCTTAGAGTAAATGAGAATATCATCTATAAAGACAATTATGAATTTATCCAAATATGGTTTACATATTCGGTTCATCATATCCATGAACGCAGCTGTGGCTTTACCAAATGGCATGATAGTAAATTCATAATGGCCATACCTTGTTCTGAAGGCGGTCTTAGGAATGTCCTCTTCTTGTACCTTTAATTGATGATATCCTGACCTTAAATCGATTTTTGAGAAAAATCGTGCTCCTTGCAACTGATCAAACAGATCATCTATTCTTGGTAATGGATACCGATTCTTAATCGTGACCTTATTCAATTCACGATAGTCGATGTACATACGCATTGATCCGTCCTTCTTTTTAACGAATAAGATTGGTGCTCCCCATGGTGACGAACTTGGTTGTATAAATCTTTTCTCTAACAATTCATCTAATTGTTTCTTTAGTTCTTGCATTTCTGCAGGTGCCAAACGGTAAGGTGCTTTGGCAATTGGTGTTGTCCCTGGTATTAAATAGATTCTGAATTCAACTTCTCTATTTGGAGGTTGTCCTGGTAGCTCTTCTGGAAATACATCTGAAAACTGGGATACTACTGGAATATCTTTTAATTCTTTTCCTTTAGTGTTAGTGATTATAGAAATCAAATATACTAATGATCATTTTCTTATGTAACTTGCCGTTTTCATCACAGAGATGAATTTAGTGGATCTAGAGGTTTTATATCCTTTAATTGTGATCTTTTCACCCCTTGGTGAATTTACTTGAATTGACTTTTGATCACACAAAATACTGGCTTATTGGCTATTAACCAATCCATTCCTAATACAACATCAAATCCTGCCAGATTCATGGGGTAGAGGTTTGCAATAAATTTCTGATTTAGAATTTCTATTCTTGCTCCTTGCAAGATTTCAGAAATCTTAATGGTTTCCCCATTGGTTGTCTCTACTAAACATTCTTGTGGAAGTTTAGTTAATGATTGGTTGAGAAATTTGCAAAATGAAGTATTAATAAAACTTTGGTTTGCACCAGAGTCAAATAATACTTTATCAAAAATACCATTAACTAAAAACGTACCAGTGATCACATCCGGGATCATCTTTGCTTCTTCTGCAGTTAGAATAAATGCTCTAGCATTTTTGGTATTCTTGTTATTCGTAGCCGGAGCTAGCTTTGGACAGTTAGGCTTGATGTGGCCTTGTTCTCCACAATTGTAGCATATCCTGTTGCTAATCTTTTTCCTGCAATCTTCCTCCTTGTGTCCTGATATTTTGCAGAAGTTACAGTATATGGAGCATCTTCCTGAATGCTTCCTTTTGCAATTCTTACAGTAGGGTGCAGAGGTAGAGCCTACATTTTTCCCACGGTTAAAATTTCCAGAACGGAATTCTTGTGTAAGCTTCTGGGTTAGGTTCCTTCTTTGATCCTCTTCTCGTATACGGACTAATTCATCTGTCAAGGTGTTAGCTAGTTCTACCGCTTCTTCTATGGTTTGAGGTCTAGCTGCCTTGACTACATGCCTTATCTCCCCAATTAATCCCCAGATGTAACGGGAGATTAATACCGGTTCAGGTGAAGCAAGGGTTGGCACTATTCTAGCATATTCAAAGAATAACTTAGTGTACCCCTTACTATCCACACCAGTCATCCTAAGGTTTAAGAACTTGTTTGCTATCTGTTCTTTTTCATTAGGAGGGCATAATTTCCTTTCTACCATGTTGTTAAACTCCTCCCATTCCATATTGTAAATTCTATCACTTCCTCTAGACTGGAGGATAGTGTTCCACCATTCTAATGTTGAATTCTTAAACAGATTAGAAGCAAACATTATCTTATCTTCTTCTGCGCACTTGCTTATTCGTAAGACTGCCTCAGTCTTTTCTATCCAACGTAGGGTTGCAATGGCCCCTTCATAGCCCGAGAATTCCATTGGTTTACAAGACCAGAATTCTTTGTAAGAACAACCGTAAGACACGGTTCTTCTTCTTTTAGGAATGGGCATTTGAAGTACAGGTCCATTGTTCACGCTGTGTTCAGGTTTAGAGGGTCGCTTGCTATCGTGCTTACTCTTATTTTCTGCTTCCCTAACCGTTTGAATAATATATGGCATCGCATCTATTATTCCTTGTGCTACTATATGTTGGATGGCACTGTTGTCCACTTGATTTCCGTTGTTATCATTGTTTGGATTATCGTTATTCAGATTATTGTCATTCTGGTTTTCTGGGTTATTATCTAGATTCTCTTGATTCACTTGGTCGGCCATCTGAATTTTAAACATTTGCCAATTATTAATATCATAGAATAATTAATAGTTTAGGCAACAACCACACAATACACATATTGGTCAAAAGCGTCGAGCATTGCGACTTACTCTTTCTATTATAGTATGCGTCAAATACACACTAAGACTGGAATTAAAAATTACATCACTATTATGCATCACTAACCACAAAGTGGTCTATACTACAATATATATGTATATTATTATTATTACACATATATATATATATATATAATATTTATTTATATATTTTTTTCATACAAACATATTATATATTATTATATTATTATTATTATTACCAACTCCACTATCACCTTCATGGATATGGATTCCTCCCGAAATACTTATGACGCTCGTCATATTTCCAGACGAGTTGTTCTCCTACATACCTCATTCTCACACTACTATCTAAGATTTCTTCTCCGAAAATTCGGAGTTCTTGCAAATTTTCTGCACTCATTGGGGGTGCAGGTGCTGGTACTGGATCTGGATACTGGGGCATGGGATTCTCCTGAGGGTACAGATTCTCTAAAATCTCCCTAATGTATTCATCATTGTCGTAGTAGGGATCTAGAGGGTCCAGATCTGGATACGCTGCTAAGTTCGGCAAGGTTTCGTCGTCTAGATGGTAGCGTGGCACATAATCCCTATGATCATCGAACCATGGATCATAATTTGGGTCTAAGGGATTAGGGGCTGGTATCCTAGGTAATTAATCAGGGTTGAAATCATGCATTTCTACCTCCATTGGCTGAGTGGGAATTAAAGGTAAGGGTTGTGGGGCTACTAGTTGTTCCAGATTTGGGTCGGCAGCAGTTGTTGCTAGGATATGAAAATTGGCTAAGCTCCTATTAAGCATATCCTGTGTATGGGCATCTGACACTCGCTTAGCGGCTGCTAGGACTCTTTGCTGTTGCAACTTTCGCATTCTTTTCCTACGCTCAAATGTTCCCTTACTGAACCATCCTCTCTTTTTTCTAAGGGAATGGCTCTTCAGATTGAGCTTTAAAGGCAAACATCCCTTCTTCCTGATCAGCTGAATACCCAGAGAGGGTATGCTGAGAAGAAGTACCTTCACTCCTAGGTGAATCGGACAACTGACGATACACGTCTTAGGGCCCTTGATCATTCATACTGTAAACTAACAATTTGGATATACATGTATTTTCATAATTTATTTCCTAACAATTTGGATAATATATTGATGTCAGCAGAACACTTCAGTGGCTGAATCAGTGGCTTAGCTCTGATACCACCTTCTGTCGCAACCCCCGCCCCCTTATCTGTCCCGGGAACGGGCGGTGTAGGTCCAACTAGCGGAGGATCAAGTCACCTAATCCTTGTATACTAACAGACCCGGTTTTGTCGGCGAAACATCAACAGTGACGAAACAAGGAGAGTTTCGTCACACCCTTATATACGATGAAACATGAGTTTCATCAGCAGGAGTTTCGTCAAAGGAGGTCAGGACTTTCGTCATGCAGAACTGGACCAGGAGTTTCGCCAGACACGTATGATGTGCAGGAGTTTCGTGGACAGCAGGTCATGCATGAGTTTCGTCATCATGCAACTGCTACACGTGTTTCGTCAGCAAGCAAACAGTAGCAGCTGATCAGCTGCAGACTTGAACATGTAAACAGACAATAGCAAACAACAACATGTAGAACAATAATAACCAAGAGTTGATGGAGGAAATTAAGCCGTGTTCTTCAACTCGAAGCGATGACGAACCGAATGGAGTCGCGTCCACATAAAGTGTATCAACAAACTCCCCCTTGGACGCTACTCGTGAGGGTTCATCTTCCATGTCTTTCATGTCGGAGGATCTTCAAAGTCTTCACGTGTTGTAAGTAGAAAGTGTATCAACAAACTCCCCATTTCATTTAGGAAGTGTGTTAACAAACTCCCCCTCAAAATAACCTCCATTTTCAGCACTTAGATCCATGAGGTGTTGATGATAGGTCAGCGGCAACTCGATCATCTTTATCTTTTGAGTGCCTCCATGTTGTGTCTTCATTCCGAAGCTTGTCTTCTATCACGTTCTCTTCTGCACATAAAAGAAAGCTAAACGCGTAATGAGGACAACCGCTTGGAATATAGTTAAAATAAACAAACGACACACATGTGACCATTGTTCAATCAACTACCGTCCGACAGATTGAAAGTTTAACAAATTGTTCAATTTTGGTTTTTAACTTTCAAAAATTTGCAAATTTCGACCGTTTATGAAGATTTAGTTGTTTTGGTTTCGATCAGATTTCAGGTAACGAAGACTCGGGTTCCAACATCGGTTAATCAAAAATAAGATAGAAAATAAAATCTTTTTGGTTTTTATAAAGTTTATATTAAAACACACCTAAAATATTTTTGGATTTTTGATTATTTCAAATGTAAAGACTGAAAGCAGTAAATAAATATATACAAAGATGCAGAAACTGAAAGCAATAAGTAAATATTTACAGACATTCTTTTTGTGAGTTTCGAGGGTAAGAGAATCATATCAGTGTACGGTCACGCCAAAACGCTCTTGTTGTTCAGTTAGTTAACATATAGATAAGCATTCTATAACAATTATCGGTATTGTTGTCCACTTAAGCTCAACTTATCAAATGTAATCATGGCGAGGGGATACGATTAGAGTATGATTAATACTTACCCACCGGTGTTCATCCACACACGACACATTCCCGTATCAAGGTATGCACGAGAGTTCATCTTACTGGTGAGTATACCATTTATCATCTGTTTTGACGTATATGAAAATGTGAGATACTCACTTATTTTTTATTGAAAACAAGCCCTATGTGATAGAATCACTTATTGATGAGGAACTTGATTTTCAGATGCATGAGGGCACATGAGCAAGTCCGTGAACAGGTCAGTACAAACGTACAGCAAACAGACGAACTTGACTCCCAGATAAATGTGATATTTTATCACTTATTTTGTTTGGACATGTGATTGTTGATCACTTATTGAGGTCGTATGCAATATGTACATGTATGTATGGTATCATGGAAGATCTAGACTTCGTCTCCGTTGTTTTCGGTAAAAGAAACAACCATGATACCCAGACGATAAACAGCATAAAGACCACATATCTTAGAACCTCAGCAATCTCTCAAACGAAATTTCGGTACCAAGACCATATGCCAATGAGTGGTTCCCACACAGTCTTCAGTCGATTTAAGTTCATATCACCCTGCACACTTTAAAATGATTGTGAGCCTACCGATACATCTTATTTAGAGATGCTTATCGTTTTTCATTTAAGGTTTGAAGAGATTTGGACAGAACACTGATGTACTATCATTTTCTCTTTTGCTCGACAGGAAACTCATTTTTGTTTTTCTATTGTTTTTGTGTTTTTGAAATTTTTCTATTTTTTTGGATTTTTAAATTTGGATTTACTCCCCCTAAAATGTAAAAACTATGATAAATTAAAGAACAAAAAGATATTTACAAAAACGATTTTCCGATGTCGGTTTTACTCTTGCTTGACCATAATGCCGTTTACCAGTAATAAAAAGTCAAATCTTGAATTATCAAATGCTTTGGTAAAAAGGTCGGCACGTTGGTCATCGGTGTGGACCTTAACAACATCGATTAGTCTTTTATCAACGCAATCACGTATGAAGTGATACTTAATTTCGATGTGTTTGGTCTTTGAATGCTGCACAGGATTTTTAGTGATCTGTAAGGCAGCATAATTATCAACGAAAACAGGAGTAGTTAGGAAATTAAAACCGTAATCGCGCATTTGTTGTTGAATCCACAGGACTTAGGAGCAACAACTTGAGGCAGCAATGTATTCAGCTTCACATGTTGATGTAGCGACACAAGTCTGCTTCTTGCACTGCCATGTGACTAGGCGATTTCCTAAAAACTGACATCCAGCCGTTGTGGATTTGCCATCGATTTTGCATCCGCCAAAATCAGAATCACTGAAAGCGATCAAGTCAAAGCTATCATCCCTAGGGTACCATAGACCGGTGTCAGGCCAACCCTTCAAATAACGAAAAATCATTTTTACAGCTGCAAGATGTGAGGCCTTCGGGTTAAGTTGATATCTGGCAAGTAGACACATTGGAGACATTATGTCTGGTCTTGATGCTGTGAGGTACATAAGAGATCCGATTATAGCGCGGTAATATGAGGAGCCAACAACTTCACCCTTCAAGTCAGGATGAATTCCATGATTTTGCTGCAGTGGGGTACCAATGGGCGATGTGTTGGACATCTGAAATCGGTTTAGGATGTCATTGACATACTTAGTCTGATGGATGAATATCCCAGACTTTGTTTGTTGTACTTGTAGGCCCAAAAAGAAGGTCATCTCCCCCATAGCGCTCATTTCAAATTTCTCCTGCATAACACGCTCGAAATTCCTACACAAAACATCGTTAGTAGAACCAAAAATAATATCATCTACGTATACCTGTACCAGTAGAAGATCTCCATCCTATTCTTTGATGAAAAGAGTGCAATCGATAAGACCTCTGTGAAATCCATTCTCCAGCAGATAATTAGATAAGGTTGCCTACCAAGCTCGCGTTGCTTGATGTAGACCATAGAGAGCTTTGTTGAGCAACCAAACCCGATCAGGGTGAATAGGATCTTCAAAACCTAGAGGCTGTTCGACGTACACCTCTTCTTCAACCACACCATGTAAGAATGCACTTTTCACGTCCATTTGGTAAACCTTGAATCCTTTGAAGGAAGCATAGGCTAGAAAAATCCGAATAGCTTCTAGACGTGCAACTGGTGCATAAACTTCGTTGTAGTCGATCCCTTCAATCTGATGAAAACCTTGAACAACTAATCTTGCTTTGTTTCGAATAACTACACCACGGTCATCCTTTTTGTAATATTCAGGTTTATCAACGAGTTTCCAGATACCTAGCTTCTGGAATTACTGCAGTTCTTCCTGCATAGCTTCCACCCAAGAATTATCTTTCAAAGCTTCTTTAATAGATTTTGGTTCTTCTTGTGATACATACACGTGAAGGACCAATCGTTTTGTTGATCAGATTCTCGAATCGCCGCATACAAGCCTGCATTGTTGTCGTTTCGCAACATGTTTCTCGTTTGAACGCCACTTTGTACATTTTCGATGATGTTTTGTTGAGGATGGGTATTATGAATTCTTGTTTCTGGATTATCTGGAACTGGAATGTTTGTACCCAGATTGTTGAGATTGAGATCAACAACCAATTCAATACCCTGAACTGGCGAAGAGGATGATGCTGTAGCTTCAGCTTTTTTAGGGGTGTCCACTGGGGGTGTAGCCTCTGAAGTACCATGAACAGCTTCTTGGTCTGCATCGAGAAATTCATCATCCTCTGAAGATTCGTTCAATTCGGTAGCATCGTGAAAATCCTCATTGTCGAGAGCATTATTGTTCACTGAAGCTGGTTCTTGATTGTTGACAATAATTGGACGAACCAACGGTGAATTTGTTGCGTTGTCACTCTCGAAAAACATCCTTGCCGCAGCACTTTCTTCGACTTCTTGAATATTGATCGAATTGAAAAAGTCATCGTACTCAAACATCCATGGTTGACCTGGACATTTGACTGGCAATGTGTGCCGTTGTACCCTGACCTCAGACCATTCCTCGGCCCTTTTAGTCTCTAGGTTCCAGACTCTTAAGTTCGGGGTGGCATAACCAATAAAGTAACCTTCACTAGCTTTTGCCCCAAACTTTCCATTAGGATCGATCATTGTGCAAGGAGCTACAAACGGTTCAAGATATGAAAAATCTGGTTTCCGTTTGTGAAGAAGCTCGAAGCAGGTCTTGTTGTATCTTTTGACTGTAAGGACTCAGTTCAATGTATAACAAGCTGAGGACACAACTTCAGTCCAGAAGGGAATCGGCAATTGTGACTCTACCAACATCGTCCTAGTAGTCTCGATAAATGTACGGTTTTTACATGCAGCGACGTCGTTCTGTTGAGGAGTGTAAGCCGCACTAAATGCGTGAAGAATACCTTTTGATCTACAGAACTCCTCCATGGCATGATTCTTAAACTCAGTTCCATTGTCGCCGCGAATCCGTTTAACCTTCAAAGTATACAAATTCTCAATCTGAATGATCAAGTTTTTGATAATACCGAAAGTATCACTCTTATGTGCCATAAACGCCACCCAAGAAAATCTTGAATAATCATCTGTTATTACGAGGCAGTATTGATCATTCCGAATGCTTTTATGCTTAACAGGACCAAACAAATCCACGTGCAAACGTTCAACCGGAACGGCCACCGTGTTGATCTTCTTTGTAGGGTGCGACTTCTTTCTTTGTTTTCCTTTCTGGCATGAAACACAGACGTCTTGAAGATGGAAGTTTTTAAGAGGAACACCATTCACTAATTCATTCAAAACCAAATGATTCATTTTGCGTAAGTGAATGTGACCCATCCGTCTATGCCAAGAGATTGAGTCTTTTTCTGTGGCTTTGGAAACGAAACAAGTTGCTTGTGCAGACGTAGTAATTGCTTGGCTCATATCAAGGACATATAGATCATTAATCCTTGGAGCAGATAAGAGAATCCATTCTTTAGGAATCTTGAAGCCGGATTTTAGCACATAAGATCCATTTGCATCAAAGTGCACTGAAAACTGCTTATCACAAATTTATGAAACGCTGAGAAGATTGTGATCAAGTTGTTGCACAAAGTTGATCTTATCAAAGCTTACAACCCCGTTGGATACCATTCCTTCACCAGTAATATATCCGCCTTTATCTCCAGAAAAAGCAACATAACCTCCTCTAATAGATTTGACGTCGTAGAGAAACTTCATGTCGCCTGTCATGTGCCTGGATGCCCCACTATCAACAATCCAATGACTGCTGAAAGTTCCTCCTGGAACACCATGCACATGAACTCACATGATTAGTTGGAGATGGGGACCCAAGCCTTTGTGGTCTTGGGTCTTCTGCTTTCATCGACAAAGGTTATTTCAATTTCTCGATGGTTTGGAAATTGTGATGTTCCCCCTGAATTTGTAACCGTTTTTGGTTTCCATGTCTGTTGTGTTTTACCAGTTTGAATTTTTGAAATCTTAACTTCGTGATTATTAGAAGTTTTAGAAATTTATGCTTTAACGGAAACAAGTTGTTTATGAACCACGTCGGTTTTAATTGCCTTTTCAATTACCTTGACTTGTTGGCGTCTCTGTTTCTTTTCCCTTTCTTTTACAAGACGGGGATCTTGTTTTGTAGAAACAGGTCGCTTTCGGTAATTTTATTCACGGGGATCATCAACTTTGGCTTTTAACTTATGAAGATACGGACAATTTCGAATGATATGTCCAATTTCACCACATTCAAAACATGATCTTCGTTCAACAAACCCCGAAGTAACATGTGACTGTCTTGTTGATGAACTTTGTGATCCCGAGGTACTTGGTTTTGAACTGTTTTATTCATTTCTTTTCAAAGATTTAACTTGATTGACATGATCTAAGTTAGATTTATTTGCAATAGTTTCCAATTTATCCGTTCCCTTTGATTTCACAAAGTTCCCTTTCTTGTTCTTCTTTTGGTTCGGTTCCTTTCGACCTTGAGTTGTTGATTTACCTTTTGATTTGGTATGATTTTGCTGATTTTTCACTGTTGGTAAGTTCTGATTGCCATATTGTTTTCGAACTTCGGCCTTTGGAATCGGAGGGCACTGTGTTACCACAACGTGTGAACCCGACTTTCCCAAAAACCTACTTGTCGAATCTTCAAAAACTTTACTGATTAAAGATTGATTTAGAAAATCTTTGTCAGAATAGATTTTATCATCACCAACAAGTGTGTACAGCAAATTCACACTCTCAGATTCTTGCTAGGAAGTGGACTCGACTAGAACAGTCTTAGCAGGTTTTGCGGGAGGATCACATAAAATATGATTCTCGAGAGGTATGTCCTCTTCTTTGATTACCGCATCAGATTGTGCTGAGTCGGTATCATCGGATTCATCATCTGAAGAATCAGCATCCTCAACAATGACTGGAGGATCCTGATTTTGTTCAGCAGTTGACACACTTGTAACTGTTGAAACATCCGAATTTGATGATACTTCATTTTTGTATCCAAGTCCGGTTGCAAATTCCTCAATGTCTAAAGGAACAGATTGCTCATAATAAGTTCTATTCTCCTCATCAAGCATTGCATCATAATTTTGTCTAACATGTGGTGGACATTTCTTGTATCCAATGCACGTGACATCCTTTTTCTCTTTTTGTATGTCAATGATGTGATCCAGCACATACCTAGAGTTTGAATAACTGTCTAGCTTAAGCCGGATCGCCTCACTTTCACACTTAACACAGGCTAACTCTTTTTGCATGATTTTGAGACGATTGATAGAATAGTTTATCTCAGTTTGTTTTCTTGAAACCATTTTTGTTAGCTCGGTTTTATCTTTTCTTAAATTTTCAACCACCATTTTAAACTCTTTTTCATGGTTTTCATAAAACATGTTAGCCTCTTTGCATTTCGAAAGATCCACTATCAACTTTTGATTGTGGATATATGTCACGCCATACTTGCTTTGCAAATCATCATATTTGCTTTTCAAGTCCGACAATTTATCACCTAAACTAACACATTTATCACAAGTTGGATTATCGACACATACCTGATTTGATGAGCCGCCCACATTAGCCATAAAGGCTGAATAATTAGAAGAAGAAGAAGAAGAATAAGTAGCTTTATCCACCAGAATTGATCTTCTGTCATTCCTTGCTGCAGCTTCTCCCAACAATTCATCAACATCTGCGTCAACTGACACACTTGACGTTTCATCCAAATGATCATCGCCTGAGGTTGAGGATTCTTCATCTGAGCTTCTACTATATCCGGAACTGTCTTCATCTTCAGATGATTCTCCACCACTGGCGGAAGATTCTCCACCACTGGTGTGTTTCAGATCCTTTACAACCTCAGCAAAACAAGCTGTTCTATCCTGAACATCACTTCCCAATTGAATCGACCAGTCGCAACCTTCATCGACTTGTACCACAAGAGCCTAGTTGGCATTTGATGCTCCTGCTTGATTTGGATTGTTCACAGGCATCAACGTACGCTCGTTATTCCTGTTTTGATCCTGATTCTGATTCTGCTGGTTGCCTTGATTCCTGAACGGATTCTGGTTCCCATGCTGAGCTGGTTTGGTACATTCTCTCTTGAAGTGACCTAGTTCACCACAATTGAAGCACTTGACTGATTGTTTATCGAACCCATACTTGGTATCTCTCTTGCTTTCCAAGCTGGTTCTACCAGTCCTTTCCATGAAGTCTTTAGCTCGCCTAACCGCACTAGCAAAAGCCCACTTGATATCCATCATATCCATTTCCTCCTTATCGATCTGGTGATAATCTTCTTGTTTCATATTGATGTTTCCAATCTGACCTGCTATCAACCTACAATACGCGCTCACCAATGTGTTTAGTAGCTCCATATGATCCTTAGCTACTTCGACACTTACTTTCGAGAAATTCGAAGTGTCGAGCCGAACAGTATTTGGATTAGATGGATGACCAACAGATGAAGTGCTTCTATAACAAGCTTGTTGTGGAACTGGTAGTGGATTTCTGTACAAATCAGTTGCTACAGAAGACCTTTGGGCTTGCTGCTAGGGAACTGGCTGTAGTGGATTTCCATACAAGTCTGTTATTCTTTGTTGTTGAGGAACTGATTGTATTGGATTTCCATACAAGTCAGTGCTTGAGACAAAAGCCGTTTGTAGCGGAGCATGTGTAACAGGTCTTGCAACAGTGCTAGAACCTCCACAGTTACCATAATACATATCAGGATTTTGTTGCACTGGAATCCGTTTCGCTTACATGATTTCTTCTTGATCTTTGTTCTCCAAGAGCTGAATGAAATCATTGATGTTTGTCGTAGCCAATGTGCCATTGTATTTCAATATTTCCAAGAAACCATTCCATTGAGGTGGCAGTGCATCGGCAAACTTTGTGACAATCTCTGCTGGAGTTATTGCCACCCCATAAGTATTCAACTCAGTCAGCAAGTGATAATATCTACTTGTCAAATCTGCCAAAGATTCTTTTTCTATACATGTGAAGTCATCAAACTCCTTTTTGAGTAAATCATGTCACAATTGGCGTGACGCTTCATTTCCTAGACCTCTCGTCTTCAATGCATCCCATAACCGCTTTGACGTCTTGAAGCTGATAAACTGATGATATATATCCTTGCTCAACACCTGAGTTAGAATAGCATATGCTTTCTTTTCTAAATCATATGCCTTTTTCTCGTCTTCCGTAAGATCTGCAAATGTCGCGGCAGTTGAAGCGGCAACATCAAGAGCTTGATCGAAAACTGTAGTAAAACATAACCACAGTTCCGTGTTTTGCCCAAGGACATACGTTTGGAATCTTTCTTCCCATCCAGGATATTCATTCATGTGCATTAGCTTCGGTGGACGGTTAAGGCTTCCGGTTTCGCTTTCGCTTAAAAGTATACTTTGAATACTTTGAGTTTGATTTGAAACAAACGCCCATTGACCCATCGAAATTGGATTCGCTTGCGATGGAATAGATGAAGATGCGGGTGCGGGAGATTCGGCCAATGATGGAGACAAACCCGTGCTTCTATACTTGCTCTCCGTATTAGATGCGGGTGCGGGAGATTCGGCCCATGATGGCGATAAACCTGTGCTTCTATATTTGCTCTCCGTATTGGATGGAATACCCCACCAGTCAGGATTCATTTTGAATATATAATACTGAATACCTGAATATATCACTTAAAACAAACCGTTAAAATAACTTGTGAAAGCTTTTGTTAATACTTGACAAAAGTGATCCACGAAACACTTGGTTTTTGGCGAAACTCCTTTTCTAACGAAAAAGGGTTTCGTCAAGGACCAATTGTGAGGAAAAATGAGAGTTTCGTCAAAGACAAATTTTGAGGAAAAATATGAAGTTTCGTTGACTAAAGGTGTACTGACAACTTTACTATATATTTTGAAAAAAAGAAATCAAATCCTTTTATCTCTGACACAAGGAGTGTTGAGCCACAATTGTCAAACAACCATACCCTTACACACTCACTGTTTACCAACCACTCATCATGATTTGTGTGAAGACTTCAAACAAACAATATTATAATTAACTTCAACAGTTTAGTCTTCAACCTCAGAACCCAGAAATATGATGAACATACAAGAACTTTTGAAGATGTGAAGAACCCTATGAGTTTTTCGATAAACTTATGAGTTTTCCGGCCAACCTAAAAATTTTCAAACACAATTTTTGCAAGAAAACTTCAATAAAAACCTTGACACAACATATATAAATGAGATTTAACAAGGTTTTGTATGAACTAATCAGCAAAAACACCAAGTTTTTCAAGATTTCTAACTGATTTTTCAGAAAATATGATTTTAAGAGCTCAAACTTGAGAAATTTTTTTGAAAACAACTCGGTTTTAACAAGGAGAAGAGCCAAGGCTCTGATACCACTTGTAGGTCCAACTAGCGGAGGATCTAGTCGCCTAATCCTTGTATACTAATAGACCCGGTTGTGCGGAATCCAACCGGGAAAGCAAACCGGGATAAGAACACGAAGACACACAGATTTACTGTTTAACACATATGATTGTATATATGAGAAGAGTTCAGTTTACAAGATTACAATATAAGTTTCACACACACTAAGCACTCTCACAGTTCTCTCGTTTCTCTGTGATGTGTCATCCATCTTCTGTCTTCAGTCCACTGCTGTTATATATAAGCTGCACTCGACGAAACAACTTCAGCCGACAAAACCTCATGGCGAAACATCAACAGTGACGAAACAAGGAGAGTTTCGTCACACCTTTATATACGACGAAACATGAGTTTCATCAGCAGGAGTTTCATCAAAGGAGGTCAGGACTTTCATCATGCAGAACTGGACCAGGAGTTTCGCCAAACATGTATGATGTGCAGGAGTTTCGTGGACAGCAGGTCATGCATGAGTTTCGTCCTTATGCAACTGCTACATGTGTTTCGTCAGCAAGAAAATAGCAGCAACCGATCAGCTGCAGACTTGAACATGTAAACAGACAATAACAAACAGCAACATGTAGAACAACAACAATAACCAAGACTTGATGGAGGAAATCAAGCCTTGTTCTTCAACTCGAAACGATGACGAACCGAACGGAGTCGCGTCCACATAAAGTGTATCAACAGGCGGCCGCGAACATCATTTGTGGTGGTATCATTTTGTTTATTTGGCAGCGGAATTTACATCAGGACCGTAGTTAGGAAATGTTTATCAGAGTAAAACCACCATATTTTATATTAATAACCACATGGGTAAAACCCAAGTTTCTTTATTACAATATGTTTATAGGGATAAACCCTATTTTATTGAATTTAAAACATCGTCTTTTAGGTAACTTTTATAGCCACATTTTTTTCCAAGCCGTCAGTGCTCTTCAGCTGGCTTTTTCCTAAATGGCTGTCACATTGTGTTACCTGAAACGCGTTTTAAAAATATTTGTCAGTGGGAAATACTGGTGAGTGAATCCCAGTTTAATCAAGAAGAGTTTTATCAATTAACACAGTATTGAGAGCAATCACAATGTTTATTTCTACACAATTACTCATTCAGTACTGTCAATCCTGACTGGTGTGTCATATTACACATTGGCTAACTCGTTGTCCAATTGTAACGTGTTCCACATTTTGTATACAAAACCCCAACATACCGGCAGTAATTGAAGAACTACAAAGACTCAATCACTGCTTAATCACATTGTAAAACATTTAAGGTTTTGTAAAACAGTTCACAAAAAGTTTTACAAAAAGAGGATAAACTCACATTGCTGTTTTAGACTTCGTTTAAGGGTTCCTGGTGTTAATCTATAATTTACACAAATGTACATATGTTAGTATAATTACCCTTTATTTATATTAACGATACCCTCCCTAAGACGGTATTCCAACAACTACGTCGGGCAGAACCACGACAGTCGTTACGGAACTCTGGATCAATCGGGCAGCGTATCTAATACGTAACTGGGGTTATAATACTTACAACGGAGCAGAACTTCGTTAATTAAGGGGATATAATACCCGAGTATTACTTATACTACGTAGAAATTCGTTGAGAGAGAAAAGATTTGAGCGACGAAAAATGAAAACCCGATGCCCTTTTATATAGGGCCTGAAATCAAGTTTCTCGCGGCCCGCGTAAGGTTAGGCTAAGGTCTTCGCGGCCCGCGTAGTAGGGGGGGTCTAGGCGTAGGTGATCCGGGTCACGAATAGGTTCAACACGCGTTTGACACGTGTCAACACCGGGTGCGATCTGGCCTTATAGCTGTCGCGGCTCGCGTAAGGTGTAGCCAAGGGCTACGCGGCCCGCGAGCGCCCCTAATATTTTGTTTTTATTTAATTTTTATAAAAATAAAGGTATTCGGGGTCCGTTTTCGCGTACGAGGTGTATATTAGGACATATTAGGGTATTAGAAAAATAATTTGGAGGGTTGTTATATATACTCCTGAATTAGATCGAAATATTCTTAGTCTTGATCAATTAGTGATTCAAGGATACACGGTACAATTCATCGGTGAAAAATGCAAGATTTTTCCCACCTTTAGTGTACCCGTTGTAAATAGAAGGAATGAAATCTCTAGTCTTACAAGGGAAGATGAGATTGGAATGAGAGAAAAAGAATCAATAAACAATCTAGAATCAGATCATGAAGCATATAAATCAGATTATTTGAACAAATATTTCGAAAGTCTGAATATATCTTCAAGTGAACCTGATTGGAACCTGATGATTCTACAAGCCATGTCTTTCAACGAATTTCAATACTGTAAAGCATTACTCGAGATGCTGGAAGATGTTGTGTATGTTAACAAGTATAAGTTTAATCTGGAAAGTAAGTCTGATGAGATGGTTGACTGGTTCTTAAGAAAGAAGTTAGAGATTACTACAACACCAGTTCCGCATATGCTTCTGATAATCGAAAGGTCAATCTATTAGAATTATATATGGTGGTTAAAAGAGAAGGAGGACACATGAGAGTTACTGAAAATAACCTGTGGGCTGTAGTTGCTAAAGATATGGGCTTCGATTATCATGACGGATAATTTATGAGGCTGATGTATGCTATATATCTTGATCTGCTTGTTTATTATTACAAGATTAAATCAACACAGTAGAAGGTGGCCGAGAAAGAGATTGCTGGGGATGTGGCAGAAGTAAGAAGGAGCCGGAGTTTAGATAATCAGGAAGGAACCGAAAGAAACAACGCTGCTGAATAAGATGGAGAGCATTATGCGTTCTATGCAGGTAATGACTGGCACTGGCTGAAAAAGCTGCAAAGGAGGAGGAAATTCGATTTCAAACAGGCTGAAAAGGCGGTGAATGAAGAGAACAAAAGTGTTATGATGCACTGTCGAAAGAACAATTAAGTTTAGGGGAATGTATTAGAGTATATAAACTTAATTATATATGTGTTATGTATGTATTAGAATATTAAACCTATGTTTATAAGTGTGTAACGATAATATTCGAACGGTTGTGTTGGTTTGAGAGACACCGTTTAAATGGCGGTTATTCCCTCCAAAACCAACCACCTTATAACCGTCATGTATGATGTGTATATATTGATCTTGCCGGGAACATTTACCGGTACCAAGACAATTTCCTACTCGAATTGTCCATTTTGTATCAAGCTGCATTTACATGTTCTTGTGAACCTTAAACATGAATCCAAATATTCAACTTTGTTCCGCTGCAAATCGCTGTGATAATCAACAAAATAATCATTCTTGTGTGGATGATATGTTTCCTCATGTTCATGTGTGAACATTTTCTCTTTATCCTTTCTTAATTCTTCTTCTAGTATTTGATTTGATTGTTATTCCCTAGATAAAAGTGGTTCATGGAATAGGGATTTGATTTTACAAGTGTTCCCTTCGTTCATGACCACAAAGCCTTGCATTCGAAGTTGTTCATGGCTTAGCACACTCTTAATCCAGGAGAATAGAAAACACTAGGTTTCTTAAAATTTCCTTTTCTAATCTTAATTCAACAATGCTTATACCCCTTATAATCAAGATATTTGACTCACCCATTTTTGTTTCCATACCAAAGGAATTCTTAATTCGTTTAAATTGTGAAATATTTCCAGTGTGATGATTCTTGTAGCTTGTGTTGACATACCAAAATTCGGACCATAAGCCACTATCAGTTCCAGTGACTGTATATTCTTCTGCATAGTGAGGATTTGTTGTTTGATCAATTTTTCCAATTTCTGTTTCCTGTCGTATGAGACTCATGGCTTCATCTTTTTCTTTAATCTTGTAGAAATCCATTAGATGACCAGGTTCACCGCAGTAGTAACATAATTTCTGGGATAGTTTTGAGCGCCTTTTTTTCTAAATTCCATTTTGCAGCATGTAAGCGGATGAATTGGACCTAGGATCTTTTGGTATTTTGCTTGGATACCACTATGTTGGGTGGAATGATAAAAATATAAGTTGTTAAGGTTTGTGTATGGAGAATCTGAATTAAATCAACAAAGTATCAACAAGAACACAATGAACGAAATACGTGCGGATTCCTTGGTGAGTGATCATTATCACAGATCCTCACATATATACATACATATCGCTGTTGTTTGGTGCCATTTTCAACCATCACAACCATTGGACTTGTCAGTTGAAAAATAACTGCCATTAACAACCATTTCTATCTAATTAATCTAACTCATACAAAGTTTAAGGTATGAAATACATAAGTGTTACATATGAATATATGATTATGACATATATACTAACAATTAATAAAGATAATACTAAGTCTAAGTTTACATAATCTAATAATTTAACACATAATTTACTCATTTCTTGGTCAATGAAATGACAATAGTAAATTGCCTTGTCTTGTTGATTGCTAAATGTTTTGTAACATGCTTCTCGTACTTCTTAAATAGCACGTCAATTATGGAACTCCCGAAATGATAAGTCAACAATGGTTCTGTAATAGCTCTAATCACTTTTGCTGTGTTTTTCTTTGTTGTGTTTTTCCCATGGGTGTGGTTGGGGTCTATGTTTAAGTCTTTCATATTTGTGTAATCAGTATCATGTGGATCCCAATTGACTTCATAAGCATCCATGCTATCAAGAGAAAACGATCCATCATCTTGAATAATGTTCACAAGTTCATCCTCACATGGAAGATAAAATGGAAGATTGAATGAGTTAATATCTGATTCTCGAACCAACCCCTGTAGTAATTGATGAAACATAAAAGTTAGCGGTTGAAGCAAACTAAAAGCTCCACAGAGCATATTGTCACGTCTCGCCTAAATATATCACTCTGTGACAATATTCTCACTTAATTTGAGTTTGCAGTTTGGATACAAAAAGGCATTATACCTTTTTAAGCAATTCAAGAAGTGATATGGTGAGTAAATCCCACAGACTCCAACAATCATCACTAGTTGGATCAACTTCACTCCGACCGGGTAAGACTAAAATCATGCGTCCACCATGTACTAATTCTTCGTAGCGTAGTTGTAAAAACCTTGTAAAGTCGGAATGAAATTGCTTTCTATATGCTCGCAGTACATTAAGAGGGCTTGTTTTGGAAATATATATATTTAATTTATTGCATTCAAGACCTTCAGGTACCTATCACATTCATAAATTGCAAGGACAAAGTTTAGCATCCAGTTTTTTAATTATTCTTTGTATTTATATGACCACAAAAACAAAGTATCTTTAAGGACCATTATCCAGATTGGTTGGTTAAGTTGAAGTCCGAGGTATAAAAACATGGTTGCAAATCAATATCCCATAAAACTAACTTTTCAGAATATAAAAGATATTCCATCTTGAAAATATATATATAGTATACACGTTTGTAAAACTAAAGTATGTCATACATATCACTTGTTTGATATTCTTGCTAATATAATCATATTGCATATACTATAACTATAGAGTTGGATAGTAAGGTACCTGAGAAAGCCATTGAATGCTATAAGAGGAGTGAACAAAGTGCAAACTTTTGTCCGGAAAGAGTCTACCATAGAAAGAACCTGGAACGGCTGAAACAAAACAAGGACCAATATTTTCTCCCTTGTCCTTCTTTAGATCTTCGTAAAAGTTGGGTAATAACTTAAAAAGATTGTTAAAATCATTTACAAAGAGATCATTCAAGCACACTTGAAACTGTGGTGTTTTACGGTTATTTTCTTGACACACATCATGGACTATATTAATTATGCTAGATGCAACCAATAGAGTATTCATGCCAGATGAACATCCTAAATCTGCAATCATGAAACAACTGTTGAAGAAGACATCACGATTAGCCATATCCATAATTGTATGCTTTATATATGGTAACGCTCTCCGTATTGCATGTTCCTGAAAAGAAGTTATGTTATGATAAAGACTTGAGAAACCATTGATGAATACAAAAGCGTAGAGATGAAAAGAGACCTGAAGAAAGGAATTGCTAGCATAACTTGAATCTCCATTGCCATCATTCATATGTAGCACGTCTATTAGATTATCTCCATCTCCGGAGAAGAAGGGCCGTCCGTTCAGATGTGGCAAAGGAGGTGGAGGAGAGAGATAGTGGCAGTAGGACATGGCGGAGAGAGGTTGTAGGTGCAACCCTTGCACAAGGGCGCGCCTGTGAGGCATATGTGGGGTTGGTCTGAGAGGGAGAGGAGAGAGAAGAGAAGGGTTCCCGTAGAAGCGGGTGGATTGCGTTGGAGAAAGTCTTAATGCCATCTGCCCTAGACCCAAGTGCTCCTCAGGCATGCCTAGGCCTTCATGTGTTACTGCTTTAAATAAGATTTGTGCAAGTTGTAACTAGGTCATGCATGCTGCTGAACGTACGTCATCCCACCCTACATGTTATCTGGCTTTCCTTAAAGCATCACGTCCTCACAAATATTATTTAAACTAACATACCATTTTGTTTTCAATATTTTTATGGATATATTTATAAACAGTACAATATGCATTTAATGTGGCATTCTTCTGCTTATAATAATAAATTATTTATATTTTACATCATAAAAACAATACATACAGCACAATATTGTTATTTATCTACAATTCTTATTAACATGTAGTTATTTACACCCTTTTTACCAATAATAACACTTAATTTAGTTGACTACATGTTTTTTTATATTGTGTCACTAAGAAAAAAAATAGGTACAGATAAATGTTTTGTTAGGGTGAGAGGGGCACTAAGAGGGGAGTCCCCTCTCTTACGCACACCCAATCAAGTTATGCCACGTCAACTCCCCTCTTAAACTCCCCTCATACCCCAATTTGATGGCGGCACTCCCCTATTAGGTGACTTGTTTTTTTATTCAAAAAAAAAAAAAGAGAAGTTTTCATTGGTTGAAAAAAAGGGTGGCCCACCTTCTCTCTCCTTCCTTCTTCGGTGTCTCCTCCCCGATTCCCCTCCCCTCCCCGCACCCCCTCCCCGCACCGATGGCGCCGGTGTTCCCGAGCGGTGAATGGGTTCACCGATCCCCCTCCCCGCGAGTGCCCCGATCACCCTTACTCCTACACAAATGAGTTTCACATGTGGCTTTAATTCCGGACAAACTGTTGACGTTGACGGAACCTGACAAAACCCAATAAAAGAATTGAAAATGTAATTAAAATATCCAAAAAATCCAACGTTTCTAATTAAAGTTTATTATTTTAAAATTTCGAGAAAAAACAGTTCGGATAATTTGAATATAAGAAATTATTTAAAAGGACTATCCAAATTCAAGAATTTCAGCTATCCAAATTTTCAGATAATTCGGGTTCGATTTCTATTTGGATTTTTTGTTTTGCACACACATAGATATGATTTTATAATCAGATATAAGACTGATATTAGCGATACTCGTCCTGTTCCTGTTGCTATTCCTATATGCTACCCCAACATTTCTATAGATTATATTCATCTCTTGTTTTTTGTATAAATGCTGGGTTCAATTTGCTACACGTTATGTAACATATGCTAAAACCAAGGCCTAAAGCCCAATTTGCCAAATAATATATTTTTAGTTTCTAGTATTTTTTTTTAATTTTTTTAGGAAATTTGATATAAGTTAGTGGTAATTTTTTTAAAATTAATTAACATTATTGACTAATTACCAAGAGAAAATTCCCGTCGGTAATCCTATTGTACTGTGTTCAATCATTATATACCATGATAAAATGATTTTTTTTTCTTGTACAAAACAATATTGTAACATGTTTTCAGTAATTAAATAACAACAATTGGATTAAGAGTTAAATGTTTGGTTGGTCCATGTGGTTTGCAAAAGTTTCATACTTGGTCCTGGTGGTTTACTAATTACACGTGTGGTCCGAAAAGTTGTCAAAAATGAACTCGGTTTGTCCCCTGATCTAACCTCTGTTAAATTTCTCAGTTAACTATGTGTGAAATTACTATATTACCCTGAACAATTAAAAGAAATAAAAAAAATTCTCAATTAACCCAGCCTCCTTTGTTCTACAATTAACGGATGCAAATGTGGGATTTGAATTTCTTGAATTTATAAATGGAAGTGGGGTACATGTGAAAAAGATGATGTTCCACAGCCAATGATCTCTGATTTCCCATTGAAATTATACAACTTTTAATTTTATTTTTTCTTTGTGACGAGAACTTCTAGGATGAAGCTGTACTCCTTGGATCCATTCGGTTGAAGATGACGATGATTCCATAAAGTGTTGGTGCGTGAGAGTCTGAGGAGTGATTTTGTGTCTTGTGTTGATTTTTATGAACATGATCGGTTGTGCTTTTTGAAGAATCGAGTTTGTTTTAGGTGATTAAGAGGTTAACAATGACACTTTTAGAGGGAGAAAGTGGTGTGTGAGAGAGAAGACTGGACTGAAAAAAAGGAGGAAGAAGAAAATGGTGGTGGAGGAGGTAGTTGCAGGTGGTGGGTTGTGAAGATGGAGGAGGTGGTGGTGTTAGAGTTTTGTTAGAGAGAGAGGGGATGAAGAAGATGAGAAGTGGGCCATATTCTTCATATATACGTATACAGGGAGAAGATCATGCGAGAACCATCTCTTATTGCGAGAACCGCGAGAACCAATGTGAACACAACCAAAAATGCCTAAAAATAGCTAAAAATCACACAAATTTTTTTTTTAATATTTTTTATATAAAAATCGCTACTTTTCGAAGCAAAAAAAAAAAAAAATTAAAAAAAAAGATTTTTTTTTTAAAAAAAAAATTGTTTTTAAAATTTTTTTTTTCCACTAAGAGTACCGATTTGAGCATAAAAAATATTAAAAAAAAAATTTAGATTTTTTTTTTATTTTTTTAGGTTTTTTGGGGGTTTAGTTTTTAGCATTTTAGCTTGGGGGGGGGGGGGGGGGTGGGGGCGGTTTAGGTTTTTTTTTTTTTTTTGGGGGGGGGGGGGGGGGGTGGGGGTTGGGTTTTTTTAGGTTTTTTTAGCTATTTTAGGTTGTGTTCACACTGGTTCTCGCGGTTCTCGCAATAAATGGAGTTCTCGCATGAGCCCCTCCCTATATATATATATATTTTCTTTAATTGTTCAAGGGTAATATAGTTATTTCACAAATAGTTAACGGAGAAATTTAACAGAGGTTAGGTCAGGGGACCAACTGAGTTCATTTTTGACAACTTTTGAGACCACGTGTGTAATTAGTAAACCACTAGAACCAAGTATGAAATTTTTTGCAATCCACAGAGACCAACCAAGCATTTAACTCTTAATGGGCCAAACAAACACCTCATAGCATAGCCTCCTCCACAAACTCCCGAAACCAAAGTGGCCCATAGCTCTTGACCCTCCTATAACTTTAATGCCCCCACTTGGATCACAGGCCCACGTCGTTTTAGGTCGGCGGTTTGTTAATGAAGTTTACGTTAAAAAAAAAAAAAAAAAAAGCATTTAACTCTTGAATTAATGGTGATAGAGAAACAATTGCCTTCTACCCACCTACTTAATTAAATGAAATGCAACGTGTGTTTCAGTCAACCATACAACTACAACTTGATTTTTTTTAGCACGTTTTAAAATATGTGTAACCCAACTTTTATTACATGATGTGTACGATGTATCACACTCGATCATACGACTACATTTTTTTTTGTGGAACAAGTAATTTCGATTATAAATCAATAAAAGATCGTATACGGTAGGTCACAAATAAATACTGATGAAAATAGTTTTCTTTTTTTTTTTCTTTTCGAATGAAAAATAGTTAACGAGAATAATAACTTTGGATATATAGAGGGTAAGTTTCATGCGAGAACCACCTTTATTTGCGAGAACCAATGTGAACACAACAAAAAATATCTATAAAAAAACCTACCCCCCCCCCCCCCCCCCCCCCCCCCCCCCGCGCCAAAAACCTAAAAACTACCACTACCACCTACTCTAGACTCTAAGAAGGGCCAGGCTCAGTTTGTCCAGGAGTGGCAAATGTAGAGGAAACTGATTGCTGATCATCAAAAGAAGTATCATGAGATCCAGCGATACCCTCTTAATCATTGGGAACAGATGAAACCTCAGGTGCATATACTTCATAGAAATAAAAAAAAGTTATATGATTTAAGGTTTTATCTAATATTACTTGATTATAATATTGTTTTGATTTAAAGGGATAAACATTCTCATAAAACTTTACATCTAAGGAAAAGAAAACCTTTTTATCATCTAAATTCCATAATTTGTGTCCCTTTTTAACATTAAAGTAACCATATTAAAACACACTTATTAGCATGATAAGCAAATTTATTAGACTCATTTAGAACAGTACAGAAACATAAGCACCCAAAGTTCCTCAAATGGGACAATTGTAGGTCCCTAGAGGAGGATCTAGTTAACCTTATCTTTGTTACCGAACACACCCGGTTGTGCGGAATCCAAACGGGTATGTGACCGAGACAAGAAGACACACACAAGAAAAAAGATTCACACTTTAAAGCTCAAATGTATTTCAAAATAGAGTTTGCTACAAGATAATCAAACAAGTTTCTCTCAAACTCACTGGAAAATACACTCTGTGTTCTATCTGTTGCTCAACTAAAACAGTCTGCAACATGCCTTTTATAACCAAGCCTTATCCATAGTCTACCAAGAATAGCTGGGCTTGAACAAGGAGCCCACGAAGAACCCATAACCCACGAAGAAGGTTTTTCGCTGAATGAGGTCCTTCGTGGACTTTACAGGCTAAATAACATTCTTCGCCTAAGGGTTCTTCGCCATGCATGTTTGTCACAAGTTAGGTTCTTCGTCCCTTGGTTCTTTGTTATAAACAAGATCAGCAGGTTCTTTGATATGTGCACATTCTTCGTGGATTGGCTGCACACATGCAGACTTGCAGAACATTTAACAACAACACCAGAAAACATGCAGAACAACAACATGGACATGATTGATCCGAAAGTTGATGGAGGATATCGGGCTTTGGTCTTCATTTCGTAACGCGGGCGAACCGAAACGAGTCGTATCTACATTAGATGTATCAACAAACTCCCCCTTGGATGCTGCTTGTGATGGTTCGTTCTTTACATTGTTGTCGGATCTTTAAAGTCTTCACGTGTCATGGACAGGGAGTGTATCAACAAACTCCCCCTTGAACGTTGCTCGTGAAACGTTGATTTTCAAATTTGAGATTCTTGTGGTGTTGATGAGTGGTCAGCTGCAACTCGATCATCTTGATCCTTTGATTACATCCATGTCGTGTCTTCATTCCAAGCTTGTCATCGAACACGTTCTCTTCGCCTTTAGCTGGTTCGAATGTCGCATCTGCACATACAAGAAAGCTAAACGCGTAATGAGAACAACCGCTTGGAATATAGTCAACGTAAACAACCGAAACACATGTGACTCTTAATCAACTATCGACCGACAACAGTTTGAAAGTTGTAAAATTTGAACAATTTTAGGTTTTAACTTTCAAAACTTGTTAACTTTGACCGTTTATGAAGATGCAATTGTTTTAGGTTTCGATCAGGTTTCAGGTGGAAAAGACTCGAGATCCAACATCGGGCAATCAAAACTAAATTAGAAATAAAATCTTTTTGGTTTTTATAAAGTTTATATTAAAACACACCTAAAATCTTTTTGGTATTTTTGCATTTTTGAAATGTAAAGGTGGAAAGCAGTAAATAAATATATACAGAGATACAGAAACGGAAAGCAGTAAATAACTATTTACAGACAATCTTTTTGCGAGTTTCGAGGGTAAGAGAATCATATCAGTGTACGGTCACGCCAAAACGCTCTTGTTGTTCAATTAGTTAACATTAAGATAAGCATCCTATAATGATTATCGGTATTGTTGTCCACTTAAGCTCAATTTATCAGATGTACTCGCGGTAAGGGGATACGTTAAGGTATGATTTATACTTACCGACCTGTGTTCATCCACACACAAAACATTCCTGTATCAAGGTATGCATGAGAGTTCATCTTACTGGTGAGTATACCATTTATCATATCTTTTCAACATATATGATATGAGACACTCACTTATTTTTGGAGGAATACAAGCCCTATGTGATTAAATCACTTATTGACGCGGAACTTGATATTCGATGCATGCAGGGCACAATAGCAAGTCCGTGAACAGATAAAGCAAGGTGTGCTTTATCGTACTACCGATGTTTCGTGTAGAAAGTGCCATGTGCAGTTGAACGTTATTTAGACGTATACTATTATGGTTATTTTCGACACGCTAAACTAATCCACAAGGCGTAACATCCAAATCGCATCAACGCAAGACTGGTCGTAAGTCTGTCGCAATTAATCGCATCACGCACACTAACGCTCACGATGCTGTTGAGTGAGGACCTATTCTACCCTCCTCGATAGTCGTGATGCGTCGCAACGCAACGCATATTCGAAGCAAAACTCGATTAATCGCATCGCTTTGATACTCGCATCGCTTATCGTTTCTAACGCTTATCGCTACTTGTGTTATGTGAGCACGCCTGACGTCGATTCACGAAACGGATCTAGTATGGTCGAAACATGGTGGATACGCCGCTTGTACTTCCTATATATAAGTGTTTTAGCCATACTAGCAAACTTTTGTGGAAAGATGCCATGTGGGGCTTCCTGTTGGTTAATTTGTGAAACTATGGAGTCTAACCAAATCACACTACTCGCTTATCGCAATCGCGCGTCGCTTCTCGCTGATCGCGCATCGCGTATCGCTTATTCGATTGTCACTTATCGTGTACCGCTTATTGCTCATCGCACATCGCCTGATACTCATCGCAATTTGTGTTGTATCGATATGTATGACATCGCTTCACGGGACAAAACTAACCTGGTCAAACATGGTGTTTCACCATGTTAGCAAACTCTTGTGGAAACATGCCATGTGAAATTTAATGTGGAATCTAATCAAATCGCATCATTCGCTTATCGCTTGTTAGTCGTAGCCTACCAACACACGCTATTTAACGCTATGTGTCATCAAGCTACTCGCACGCGCTGTCATCGCTATGTTTGCAATCAATCTCGCCGCTAAATCTCTTCGATTCTACCTTCAACTCGGTCTAACTTTCTATCGCTTGGACTGAGGAGACGAAATTCTATCTATGTCCTATCGGCACACGTGACACCGCCTCATGAAACGGAAGTAATATGGGCGAAACATGGTGGATACGCCGCTGGTACTTCCTATATATAAGTGTTTTAACCATACTAACAAACTTTCGTGGGAAAGTGCCACGTGGGGCTCGATGATAAATTGTCTTTTCGAACCGTTAAAAACTGATTTTCATAAAAAAAAAAAAATTAAAGCCGTTGGACAAGTGAAATTTCCTTACAACGTGTAGGTAACATCGAATCAGCTTAACTCCATGCCCGAGGGAAGTTTCATAAGTCTAGTTTTCCACAAAACTTTTGCAACATCAAAACAAAACCTTTCTTAAGACGTTGGTTCAACATCGAGTTCAGCTTGAACCCATGTCATAGGAGAATTTCTGTAACCCCAATTTTCATTTCCGAATTCCTTAAAATGTTTAAAACCTAAACTTTCTTGCAACGTTGGTTGACATCGACTCAGTTAACTCTACGTTACAAGAAAATTTTTCAAGATTTCCTTCCGAACTATTTTTAAATGTCTAAAAACGAACGGTTCTTGCAACGTTGGTTAACATCGACTCAGTTAACCCTACGTTATGAGAAACCTTTCAAATTCTTTAAAATTTCGATCGCATCGAACTTGCAAATTCTTCACGACTCGTGGTACTTTTGAAATGTCAACTCGGGGGATGCAACTTTTGTCATTACGTCGTCTTCTCGCTATCGCAATCGATCTCTCTTACTCGAAACGCGTTTGCTTGTCAATTCCCAGTCAATTAACTCGCTGTATCGCTAATTATACGAGATCAACTCTCAAAAGTCTACCTGTTGGATTAATTTCGGGACGAAATTTCCTAAAGCAGGGGAGACTGTAACAACCCGCACTTCCGTGCCTTGTTACTACTCGCTCCACTCGTTACGCCTAGCACCAAAGATTCGGATCATAATGTAACTATATCGCATACATCGCTATTTCGCAGTATAATCGCATATTTTAACGTTATATCACATCACAAATACTAACACTCACGGCGAAATTGAGTGAGGACCTATTCTACCCTCCTCGATGGCCGTAATGTGTCGCAACGCAAACAATTAACGCTAACAAGGACTTTCGGGTGAGTACTATAACTCCAGCCGTCGTGACGATGATGGCAATACGAGCAGTTAGTACCCTGTCAGTCATTGTGGCACGACGAAACATCACATCGAAAGCGCACCCGCGATCACGCGCAACTCGATTTCCGCACCGAATATTGAAAGTATGGATACGTATATACGACCTTTTGTGATTAATTATAATAAATATACATATATATAGGAATGAAAATGTGTGACCAAACTATCGCAACGCTTAACGATCGAAACGGAACGCCAAAAATCAGCTCGTCGGAGGTGGTTGATCGAACGACACTTCGATCGGATAGCCATCCGGTCGGACAGCCATCCGGTCGGACAGCCATCCGATCCGGACCACATCACATCCTCTCTTGCCTATAAATAGCCTTGCCGCTTCACTTAAACAGTGAAGTGACAGCTCTCACCCGACCAGAACGCTATTGGCCCTATTTCTCTCGATTTCTCGCGATTCCGGTAAGATCTCAACCTAAATCTTGTACTTCTATGATCTACACTCAATTCTACACCTTTCTATCTTTTAAAAATCAACTTTTAACCGTGAAATCTACTGATTTGAGGTGTTCTAAGATGATGTCATCAAGAGTTCATATGAACTTCAAAGTGTGACCTCATTTTCACCATGAACAACTCAGACCTGAGTGATTTCCACATGTTTTTACAAACAATCCCATCTAAATCTATGTTATATAATCAAAGAGTGTGTGATTCCGGGTTAAACATGGAAAAACCGTCAAGAACGGCTAGATCTGATGGAACGGGGTGGTTCCCGGCCGTTAGAACGGGTCGGATTGGATGGAATTTCAGTTGTTTAGCACAATGACACAACGTCTCGGTCAAATCATCTATATTCTTACTAAAACCCACCAAGTGTGACTTAATCAGAAAGTTGGAACGGATTGCCGTCCAATCGGACTGCTGTCCGATCGAACAGCAAATCAACTCCAACTGTTCGACCGGACTACTGTCCGATCGGACAATCCATTCAAGCACCAAAGCTGTTCGAACAGACATGCCATCTGACCGAACAAGCATCAAAGTAATGTTGTTCGACCGGACTGCTGTCCGATCGAACTGTCTAACCGAACCAAACCATCCGACCAGATAGCCATCCGATCGGATTACCACTAGATATATTATTCAACTTTTCACCGTTTATCGCACCGCGCCTCGCTTACGCTACCATTCCATGTTTATGCTAACTCAGGCGCACTCTAAATCAATCCAATCAAGTTGTATTCTTGCTAAATACGCATTGTGAGTATACTTGAACCCGTTTTGCTTTCGCACTTTTGGGTGTAACATACGTTGCTATCGAATCAAATCATATCAAATGCTTAAACTATTTATCACTTGCGAATGACTTACTTGCATAGTTATACGTGATGCTAGTTACATAAGTGCTAGGACTTATACTCGTGACGTCCCACCATGACTAGTATAGTACTATTGCGCCCGACGGGGTCCAGTTTGCCATCGCGTATTCGAGCATCGAGGACTTAGCTGGTAGTATCGGTTTTGTGAGTATATATGTCATGTATCCCGTTTATGTATGTAGGAATTCACAACACTTTTAACCTATTATGCTATTACATATCAAACCTGTATACTCGCCAATACTTTTGTATTGACATTATTTTAACGTATGTTGCAGGTCAGATCACAGGCTACATCAAATCAAGCTAGGAAGTCTAGAAACTCACCTAAAATCTAGGTTGTCAGATTTGTATTGTTCGAGAGGACAAGAAATCTGTGATAACTTATGTGATTGTACTGATTGTTAGTATGGGATAACAAATGTAATAAATACTGTAGCAATATAGTTGTTATGGATTCTCTTGAGCAATCTGATTCGCCTAGTGCCGTGCCCCGATGATTCCGCCATCGGTTGGGGTGTGACACCAAACACCTCAAAGCCTATTTCTAAGCTATGTAAAGGATATTTAGGGCATATTTAACTTATGATCAAGTTCCGGAATGTTCGTTACAGTACGAATCAACATACTTTCGCAGTTTGTTGAAATTAGTCCCTGTAAGCGAATAAACTTGATTTCGTCATACCAAACCTTCCAAAACTTATTTCTAAGTTATGTAAAGGTTATTTAAGGTATGTTAAGCCTATGTCACTGTTCCGGAGTGTTTGTGGCATTAAACTGGTTATATTTACGCATCAGTTCGCGTATAACCTTCCAGAAAGCGATTTAGAGCTCGAAATCGATCAAGAATTGATATGTGCAAATGATACACATATTTATACAAATCCCAAGTATGAAATACAATATTTCATTGGTTTGGTATTCGTATGATGGTTGAAGTGACACAGGTGTCACAGTCTTCCCTACTTTAGGAAATTTCGTCCCTAAATTCAGTTTTAGAGGAAACTTGTGAAGACAACTGTGATGGTTTCGCTTTCGAATGAATCCCTCTAACCCTAAGTAAAACTCTGGGCCATGATTGGATTCTTAGCGAAATTGTCAACCATCAAAGTGAAGTCCTTGTAGTGACAAAACATGGAGTTTCGAACTACGGACAGAAGAACGTTTCTTATGAAGACTTATCATAGGAAGCTTGTGTGTGCTCGAAATCAGAGTCGGAGAGTGTAAAATAAAATGACATTGTTCAAGGTCCAAGACTTCTAGTAACTTAAATAACGCTACGTTCGCAATGTAATAAGGAACACTTATATATAGGAAGTACCAGCGGCGTTCCACCATGCCCTTTCTACATTGTTCCCGTATCGTTATTCTTGTCACTATAGGTCTTAACACATGACAAAACTTGCTGTGGTTTTTGTGCACTGAATCCCATAATTATGTATGCATCCATAATTACGTAATTCCCTGCACAGTCCACACAGTTCATTTCATAATGCGTAGGGGTAAAAAAATCAATCGAATAAACATAATGTGACTTGATTAGACCACCAGAGGATCTTTTTAACTAGATCAACGAACAATCTTTTTAACTAGATCAACACATGATCTCCTTAACTAGACCGTTGTACGATCTCCGTAAATAGACCACTTAAGGGATCTTTTCAATTATATCATCACATGATATTCCTAACCAGATTTTTAAATTAATCTGCTTAACTAGACCACTCAAGGGGTCCAATTATGGAATAGTACTTCATAACCCAAGGGACTTAACTTCAATGTAGAAGTCCATTAAGGATTTAAGATAGTATCTTCAGATATCCTTCTATGAATCCCTTATACGAAGATATGGAAGGTATTACGAGGATTTGGATATTGAAAATTCAGATTACACAAAAACACAAGACATAAAAGGAATCACATAAGCACATATAATCACATAATTGTTTAACTTGATCTTTATTTGTTATTTTTTTTTCTTATTTAATTAAGCACACGAGTATTCAAAGCACACCAGGAATCTAATCCGTGAATTCCTTTTTGGCACTTTAAACATCTTAAAGAATCTAACTATGAAGATAGGAAGATCTTTATAGGAATCTCATCTTTGTTTCTTAAAAAGAAACGAGTATTTAAGATTTTTGGGGAGATCACAAGTGATCCTAAAAATGACAGAACCACACGAGTAGTTCGTCTTGGTGTTGGCATTATAAGGTTGCATCAAACACTCACACAATCATTTCAGTTTCGCAAAATAAAAATTGAAACAACAAATTTTATTTATATAACAACTGAGTTGATTCAAACATCAAAAGATAACAACCAAGGAATTTCAAAAGACTAATTGTTCACTGCTATATCATTGCCCGCGTTCGCCTCATTGATGTTAAACACTCGTCCACGCACTGGATTTGCGTTAACAAGTCTTGGGCAATTGTTTTCGTAGTGAGTAAGATCACCACTGTTATAACATGACCCAGGTGGGAACCGTGCTTGGACAGCAGCAGGATTTGCAGCAGCTTGGTTTGCATAACGGCAGGTATCGACCAAATGTCCCAATCGCCCACAGTGGGTACATTTGTGACATTGCACTTGCCCCAGATGATGACGGTTGCATTTGTTGAACAAAGGTGCGGTACTAACATAAGTTTGCCTTTTGGGAGGTTGGGCTGGCTGGTTTGGTGCAACCTGATTGTCTTGAGCAGTTATGGCAAAATTTTAAGAAGCCTTGCGCTTCTTCTTCTTGGGTGTCTCGGCCTGTTTTTCCTTTGGTTCAACTTGAGCAGTCTTGTCAGATGGTCTTGGGTCGCCCTTTCGAGAAAGCTTACCCTTCCTGATATGGGATTCAGTCAGGGTGGCAGACAATTCTATGGCCTGTCTGACGGTAGTAGGATTGTTGCCAGTAACGATATCCTGAACTAAGTCAGGAAGACCATCAATGTACTTTTCAATCGCCTTCTCCACAGGCGTAACCATAGCAGGACATAACAGGCTCAACTCCTCGTAACGGTCAGTATAGGCTCGATGTTCACCACTGTCTTGCTTCAAATCGTCGAATTCTCTTTCCAATGCTCTAAGCTCATAACGAGGACAAAACTCCTTCGTCATTAGAGCTCGAAGCTCCTCCCAAGTTTGAGCTAGTGCCACATCGGCACCTCTACCACGCATCACCCCGTTCCACCATGTAAGAGCACGCTTCTCAAACACGCTGGATGCAAACTCAACCTTACGCTCATTCGGACATTGCACATGCCTGAATGTACTCTCTAAACTTTCAAACCATTGCAGGAGCGCGGTTGCTCCTTGAGTCCCAGAAAACTTCAAAGGTTTAGCAGAGTTGAAGGTCTTGAAATTACACTGAGCATTGTTGTTGTTGTTGTATATCTGATGGATCTCGGTTACTAGGCCCGGAAGCACAGCAGCCATTTACTAAGCGACAAGGGCTGCGACTTCTTCATTGGTTTGGGGCTGTGCTTCTCGTCGAGGAGGCATTTTCTAAAAAGAACAAGAAAGTGAAATGGCATTGGGTAAGAATGTTACAATTACCAACCAAAAGGCATGGGTGATGGTCATTTGTTCGAACTACGAAGCAAAAGCTGAATCAAAGTAAATAGGTCTTCATAATGTATCGCGAAGACATGCTCGCCTATAAGTGGATACTCACCCCAAGAGTTCCCTGGTAAGACTGACTGGTCCGATACTGCGGATTTGTACGAACACTCTAGCCTTAGACAGAAGACTCAGGGTACAGGCACCTACCCTTCCAGTTTGCACGTGTTCACATTATTTAGACCCAAACTTTGACGAGATTTTGAAAACTTAGAAGGTTCAAAACCTAGTAATCAATCATCCTAGAGCAGATGATTAGTTTTCAAAGCGGAATCGAAATTTGTGTTCTCGTTGTGGATGTCACCTAAGGATAAGTGACGGTATTGTTTTAAAACTAAACACAAGATAACTTGAGTTAGGGTCCAAGGAAGGTTATAGACTAGGTCAAAGCATTACTAATAACCTAATTCCCTATAACCATTGGCTCTGATACCAACTTTTCTGTCACACCCCGACCACGTAAAACAACAAAACGTGGCAGAAATGTCGGGGAGTGTTGTAACAGAATCATTGTTTCACAACCATGGATTAAATAATTTCGTTTTATTGAATTATTGAACTCATTGTTTTATTACAAATTAAATTAATACAAATATTGTCTTTCAAATTTTAAGTCGCTAAGGCACGAGTCCATCCTATGTATAGCATGTATCAACAATCATCACATAGCAGCACCTGAAACATGTGTAAAAATAGGTACGTCAGCATAAAAATGCCTGTGAGTTACATAGGTTTTATTGAAAATAGGATTCGTGACTTGTAAGTTTAAAAGAATGTTTTAACAAAATAGTCATGAACTTTAAAAATGTTTTCTTTTATAAATCATATAACAAGTGATAAGAAAACAGATGATATAAAAGAAAGATGTATAAATAAATAATTAAGTAAAATGAGTTTGTATAACAATATTTTACCAAAAAGGTTTGTAGTATACATGAAAATATACTTTGGTTTTAAGAAAGTCGAATAAGTAATATATCAAAATATATTTCGGTTCCAAAATGCTTAAACAGATAGTATATTAAATATACTTTAGTCGTCAAAATAATCGTTTCGGTAGTATATCAAAAGTATACTTTGGTTTATAAATAACATATTAAACTATGCTTTGGTTTCATAAATAACCTATCAAACTATGTTTTAGTAATTAACAAAATATATGTTGTTTTGTACAATATCACACATGAGAGTATATCAAACTATACTTTTGGGAGTATAACAAAATATACAATAAAAATGTGATTTAAGAATTCAACCAAACCTTAGTGCATCAAAATACACCTAGGAGACTATAGAAATACCACGAAGGCAATCCCTATTTGGATAAAATATCGGTTTCTAACATTCCATAAACAACATGAATGGGGTGTCAAATCCTATAGCGCTATATCATACTACCAACCGGTCTGGTGAACATAAAATAAGTACTATCCAACAATTAATTTTATAATCTTTGAAAAATTAGAGTTTAAACCATAAATAATCATTCAGTTTGTAAAAAGATAAGTATAATATGTATAATCAATTATACTTTTGAAAACAAGAACATAACAAATAGGTACACATGCTTCACCCCAAAACATTTGAAAACAGTAAAAGAGGGGACTATGTACTCACTTGAGGATGCTTAGAAGTCTTGAATAACAACCAAGCAAAGCTAGAGGGATCACGGAATCAAACGGCACCTAATATAGGTAACTAAGTAAATAAATCGGACCTATATCGGAAGATCGGATAGAACGAGGTTTCGTAAACCAAATGAGTATAGGAACTCATGTAATATGGTTTAACAAAGCCAACATCCTAAATCTAAACCTAACCTAAGTGCTTACGACCCATTACGACCCGTTTAGGTAGCTTACGCTACTTTAACGCGTCGTTCGCGTAAAATGCGTTCGGATCGCCTAACTAGTCCTATGACAAATATTATATTCCTTAATAAGTCTAATAATGTTGCCTAATCAATTTAGATGTCAAAATTTATGTTACATATGCTTAAAATGAATTTATGCGTAAAAAGGGCATTTTGGTCATTTACCTAAGGCATATAAACTACCTATCATACAACTACTTAAACGAAGTGACCATAAGGTATAACCTCGGAAGGTTATTCCCTATACAACTATGGTCACAAAATGTGTTTGGTCGGATCCTAAAGATTGACCAAACGGGACGGGTTCGAAAGTCTAAGCGGTTGTTTAGACCGCTTACCTTATGATCCTATATAAGCACTAAACCTAAAGTGACGAGCTAAACATGTTAAAACATGTTTAACGAATTTAGAAAACAGGTTTGGTATCAAAACAAACGGTTTTGATACCTAAAAGTAGTTTGGTTACAAAATACGCAAGAATACGCATTTTGGCCGAAACTACGACTCGTCACTATGCCTAGATAACATGGTAATCAGTAGGTATAGTCACAAGAGACTAAAACCATCGTGATTACGCTCACGTTATGAAGTTCAAACGAACTTCGTGTTGACCATAAACTGGTCAATGCAGAAAGTTAAACAAAGTTTGACTTTCACGCTAAAAACGCGTAAAAGAACGAAAGAGGACTTACAAAAGGTCCAAGAATGGAAGTTTGATCTGAATTTTCTCAGGTATGAAGTGTTTCCACTCCAACTTAGAGAAAAATCTGATCAAGGTGTGAGTTACAACAAGGAATGGAAGGGGTATTTATAGTTTTTGCACAACCGTTAGGATCGTTCATCGTAAAAGGAGCCCCTAAAATGGCCCATAGTACTGAAAATACCATTTGCAAAGGTGCACAACAGCTGGAACAGCTGGAAACAGGCTTGAAAATCATTTTTTTGCAGATCTGGCATGTTCATACCGTCCGCGTAAGGTCCAAGGGGGGCTTACGCTGGCCGCCTGAGATCCCCAGTTCAGCAACAAGTTTGGTAAATTGCAGTTTTGGTCCCTGCAAGCTTCTAAGACCATTTTTGTAGCGTTTACGACCCGTTAAGCCATTTTCAAGGCTCTACAATGATGCCTAAGTATAGGGGACATGAAACATGCTCAAAAATATGTCGGATGTCGGTTCGTTTGGTCGTACGATCACGTTATTTGGTTAATTACGACGAAACACGAACGGACGCGAAAAACGATCCAAATCACGCGACGAATGGAATTTTATCATGCCAATCACTAAAACATAATATTTTAATGATTACATAAATTTTTGGATGTCCGGATGTGTTAGGATCGGAGGCTCTCACGATTGTGTTTGTTTGTGTAATTTGAACAAATCAAATAGAAACGAATAGAGTTTAAGTGCAGCGGAAATGATCACAAACTTTGTAAACACAATCATAGGAAAATAGTTTTGATAAACAAATGCTTTTCATCAATCAAAAGGTTACAAAGCAAATCAAAAGATTACAAGCATGCTTACAAACTAAACTCCCCCTCAGCCTGATACTTCAGTGGTTGGTTGCACAAGATGAAAGGATTGAATTGAGGAGAAGAACTCACTCAAAACGATCAAATGTAACAGTACAGAGTACTGCTCCATTTATAGACAATCCAAACCACTAAGGCATCTCAGCTGACGTCACCATGAAAGCGACGTCTAACAGCCTAACAACCTGTAACAACTGTTCCTATACAAACACTGCTAAACCTAACCACTGACTATACATAAAACAGATGACATATTAAACTACTACTCTCTCTTTACATCAGTGCTTTCCTCAAGGTTGATCAGTTCTTGATTGGGCAGTGCTTTGTCATCAGTAGATAGAGCCAGCAGTGTTTACCTCTTCAGGGCTTTGTCAGCAGTGGAAAGGGTTGCAGCAGTTGTATACGGACAGTGGATAAAGACCATCAGATGTTATAATCACTTTCAAGGGGAAAGTCTAATGTAAACTGCTGCTTATTGTGAATCCACTGTTGTGATCCGGTTTTGGCTTTCATTATCTGTTCCTCTGGTAGGGTTCAATCCCAACAATCTCCCCCTGGAACAGATAATGCCAAAACCCCTCATTATTGTGGATCTTTATTCCTCATCAGAAGTTCCTTGGCTTGTCTTTTAAATTCTTCTTCAAATTCTTTGGAACTTGTGTCATCCTCATCCCTGCACAGTGAGAGTTCAAGGAGATCCTGCAAATCTTCAACACCAAGACCTAGTGCTTCTTTCCTTGATATATACTTCACTTCTCTATTGGATCTGACTAGAGTCAATACGTGGGTCTTTTGATCAGACATCCACTTTAGTACTTTTAAACCCAATGGGTTTCTTGGGAGAGATTTATTTTCTAATGGGTTTAGAGAAATTGGTCTTGAGAAAAATTTTAAACTTTCAGACATTTGTTTGAAGGCAGTTTCGATAACATCATTTGCTGCATCTATATCTTCTGCTGTTTCTCTTTCAATCAGCTCTTGCCTCTCAATGTCTGTCATGTCTGTTGAAGTGTTTGGTGATGCAGGTTTGGTTAATACCCTTTTAAAAAGGTTTTGAAGTTTTACTGAGCTATCTTCTTTTAGATCCATTTTCTTGATGACATCTGTGAAGTACTCAACTTCCTTTTCTTTTTATTCTTCACTGGTCTGCAGTTTTCCTTTTCCTTGGTTTTCCACAAGGGTAGGGTTATCTGCGGAGGTGATCAGTGTTTTAAGATAATCAATCCGCTGTTCTAGCTTTTTGTAGTCAGGCCTTTTTGAAGTGTCTGGAACTGTTGTCCTTCTTTTCTTCAGCCTTTCATAAGCTTCGTCGGTGTACTGCTTTGTCCATTTTGCTATGGCTTCAGCAGTATCCACTTTAGCATCTATCAGTTCCTGTTTTTTCTTTTTGTATTCAGAAGTAAGATCAGGAATTAGCATTTTGTACTTATTCCAATTTGGAGCTGTCTTCTTCTTACTTGGATCATTTTTAACCCTTTCAATCCTGTTTGCTTCATGCTTCAAAGCAACCAGTGGCCACTCTTCAAATTGGTTTTCTTCAGCTTGATAGAATTTTTCTTTCATTATATATGCAAGATATTCTTTTCTCATTGCTTTTCGTTGATCTGTCTTTTCTTTGACCAAATCTTGTGCATAGTCTTTCATCAGCTTGACTTTTGTGAGCAAGAGTACCACTCTTTCTGCAATGGCTTCATCACCTTCATCTTTGCATTCAAGCTTAGCTCTAATCCTTGCTTGCCTTACTTTCATTTCGAGATATTCATCCATGTCTTCTGGGACTACGAAGCCAATGAGAGAGGGAAATCTTCTTTTTGAAGGATCTTCCTCGGTGTAAAATTGTCTCATCTCATTTTTCACAGCATCTAGTTCCAGTGGATATTTTGCGGCAACAGGATCATATTTTTCATCAGTGGCTTGAGTTGTTTCTCTTTTTCTTTTGTGAAGCTTTAAGGATGAAGAGGGTTTTGGTTGTGATGTAGGAATGATAAGAGCAGTGGTGGATGATTGACTAACAACTGTTGAAACAACTTGTGTTTCAACCTCTGTTGTCATTACAACTACTGATGTGTCAGTAGATGTCTTCTGCTTTTGAGCAGGGGTTGAATGTGGTGAGTTAGTTTTTGATGGTGGTGGTGAATCATCATCAGGAATGAAAACTCTTCTCCTTTTTATTGTAGGAGAGGCTGATGATGTCGTTGGTGAATCAGTGGTTTGAGTGGTGGAAAGTGTCTGACTAACAGCTGTTGAAACAACTGGTGCTTCAACCGCTGTTGTCATTACAACAGATGTTGTAACATCTGTTGTCTTCTGTTTTATGACAGGAGGTAATGATGATGATGGTAGGGCAGTGGTTTTGGTGGTGTGTGGTGAAGTTGTGTGTGTTGATGAGATGGCAGATGTTTGGCTAGCAGTTTTTGAAACTACTGTTGTATCAGCTGTTTGGATGGTTTTGGTGGTGTGTGGTGAAATATGAGATTTTGTGGTTTGAGGTTTAGATGTCTGTTTTTCTTTTCCCGGTTCAATGTAAACACCATCCTCAATTCCCTTCTTCTTTAACTGTTGGATTTTCTCCCCCTTTTTGGCATTATCTGGAAGAGGGTTATCCATAAAGAAGATAGTGGAAGGAACTTTTTCACCATGGGCAGTCTTTTGTATGCTGGCCTTTATAGCCTTGATGTCTGCTTGAGTATCTTTAAATCTTGACTCCACCATGTTTTCAGCATTTTTACATGCATTTCATGCTGCTGATCAGCCGTTTGTTTTTGTTTTTCTAGCAAGGGTTGAAAAAGATTCCAGAGCTCATTTGCAGCAAGTGCTTGTGGTGGAGCAGGTGCTTGAAGTGGAACAACAGTGGATTGTGCTTTTTGAGCTTTTAACAGCTGTTGCACCATATCCTTTATTTCAGTAACTGATGTTTCAAGTTTTTCAACTCTGCCCGTCATTTCCTGATATTTTGAATCATCACCCAAATTAATGGGATCATCTGAATCCCCACCAGCAGTGGTTGTATCAATGTGTGACTTAGGAACTGAGTCCCAAAAATCACCCATTGATGCCCCTTGTTCTTGGTACTGGGGACTTCTTTCTTCAGCACTTGATAAACCTTTGATGGTACCAGTGGTTAGAACCAACTCACTGGTGGTTACCGATGGTGCTATGGAAGAAATTGCCTTCAAGGGAGTCTTATTAATGAAACAACTGTCCAACTGAAGATCTGTTGATCCATCAGTTGTAGTTGCTGCTCCACTTGAACTACCACCGAGAGTTACTTGTAACTCAGGGGGTGTAACCTCCTCAGTTGTTGCTGGGATAGCAGGAGTAATAGCATCAGACCCAGTCACTTGTTGGAGTATACTCTCAGTGATAGGTGATAGAGAGGAACTGGTTTGTGTCTGAGCTATAGCAACTGCATGCAACAAGGGTATTATTGATTGTGGCATTATGATTGGTGAGGGTATGGGTATGGGTGTAGAAAGAGACATGTCCTTGGGATCAGGACTGAGGAAGATGGATCCGATTGGGTCCAGAGCTTCATATTGTGGGGTCCTCGTGTTTACAACCTGATCCTTTTGTGAGGATGCAGGAGGAGTTTGAGGTAAGGGTGGAGATCTTTCTACCAACTGCTGTGAGGAAGTAGTAGCAGTGGTTTTTGGTGACATTTGTTTTGTCACTGGCAGTTGCTCTGGGATCTCATCTTCCAGAGTTGCCTTTGTTTTGGGTTTGGTGGGTTTTCTGGATGTTTTCTTTTTGGTCTTTTTGGTAATGGCAGGTGTGGGTTTCAAAGCAGTGGTAGTGCTGCTATGATCACCTGGAGCAGTGGGCTCAGCAGCAGATGTCTGAGGAGCAGTTGTAACTGCTAAATTCTACTCAGGCACCTCTGCTTTTGTTTTTATTGGTGCCATCATTCTAGAAAATGTTTCAGTTGTTAATCCTTTTATTTGGAAATAGACACCCTGTTTGAGCAAATTTTCATTTTCTTTTACAAACTTTTGTTTGAAATAGTAGCTTAAAAATCTTGGAAAAAGTAAAAATGATTTGCTATCAGCATTTTTTACCAAGTCATTAAAGATCTCCTGGGAATAGTTGTAGTTTTCATTCTTTAAAATAGCATAACCCAGACATTGAATCTTTAATGGTATTTCGTTAAACGCTGTTATTTTATTTGAAACACACATCAAAAGTGTGTGAAATAAGAACCTTGATGCAAAAGGGAAGTAACCTTTTTGTAAGGTATCTACCTTTGATTGTTCTGCATATCCCCTTTTCAGAAAATCAACTTTCAACTCGTTTTTATCAAAGGAAGTTTTACCTTTTTGATCATCGAGTTTGAAGACTTCTGAGATTGATTGCGGAGTAATTTGAATCGCTTTACCCTGTATCGAAGAGTTGATGGCTACTACTTTCCCGTCTTGTTTTTCAAGCGTAGTATTTTTCCAGAACTCTCTCTGGGTTTGCAAATAAATGGGAGCGTCTGCTATCAACAAAGTTTTGTACTTTGATTCAGATAATGTGTCGATGATGGAGTCAAAGGTGTGGTTGTTTGTGGGTTTTGTGAGTAGACCCAAATAGTTATGAGGAGATTTGTACGGGATTTCAATGGGTTCTTCGGCCGTTTGAACGACCTCTTTGGAAGCAGAGGATGGCGATGATTTTGGTTTTGATTTCGATTTTGATTTCGTCATTTTTTATGAAGAAGATCGAAGAATGCTTTGAGAAGGAAGGTTGGAAACTGCTTTGAGAAGAGAATTTTTGGAATTCAATTCGACAGTGTAAAACCCTGTTTGGGTTTTGATCAGGGTTTTATTTAGGGAAAAGAAAAATGGATGCTGATGTGGCAGCGGTTACAAAGATCTGAAGGTTAAAAACTGACCACGTGTCAACCTCTGATGAAATGAATGAATAACGGAGGACAGTTGTTTTGGAGAGCCACTGATGAAATAATCATCAGTAGTTATAACGGTAATAATGTGGCAGTGGATGATTTTCACTATCAGTGGATAGCATATCAGTGGATAAGACACTGCTTTGAACAACAGTGTTTATCAAGGAAGTGAGAGAACAGGGATTGACTTTCAGCAGTGGACAGTATTTAAGAAACAGATGTTTGAACACAACAGTGGTTAGGGGTAAGATAATGGTAAATGAAATGAAGGCTCAATATATCAGCAACTTTTACAGGAATTTTCATTCAAGGTTTTACCACATGTCATTTGCATATTTTGAAGCTTTTACAACTCCTTGACAGTGGTTTAGTACCCCAGATGATGTACACTTTTTACTAAGGCTACTCATCCTTGTTATAATATTTGAATTAAAACATGAGTACCCAAGTATTTTAAGATCTGTTAATAATCAATCTTTTGCATAGTGTAAAAACAAACTTGAGTTTGACATGACCTTGACATGTGTACCATTTCCTTTTGATCTGCTTGAGGATAATATAACCAATCAAAAATAAAGGTTATCTATCCTGACAGGAGATTGAAACTTTTACTATCAAAAACCAGTAAAAGTTCAAAATATATTATTCTTAAAAAAATGAAGAATGATATATCCTGCTTTATTCGAGAAAATCCTTTTACAGAAAAATAAGTAAAGGATTTTCTGAAAACAACACTAAAAAGAAACTGGTATAGTTTTCTCTGAAACTCCTAATCATATCTATCTCAAGCTTATGAAAATGATCAGTGGTTTGACAACAGTGGTATGAAGTTTTAAATATATTTTGACCACTGTTTGGTACCATTCTCTTGTTGATTGATTGACAATAAACAAATGAGAACACAAGATCACATAAGTTTTTGAAAACCCTGGTGTAGATTTTGTTACTATGTGATGATTCTGAAAATTTGTCTAGTCCTTTTGAAAGTTTATTCTCTGTGAGTACTATCGTTACCTGAACCCTTTCCTGAACCAATGAATGCACATGATTTCTTAATGACCATAGTTACCCCAAACTTTAACTCTTAAGTGTTTTATGTTTATACTCTTTCCTTCTGACTTCAAAAGTTTTGAGATAAACACACTTCTGAGTTTCATGAATTTTCTTCTTCCCTTTTTGCCCTTCCCATTCATAAGTAATGAAATACTTACTGGGAGGTCTTTATTGAAGCAATACTCAATCCAGAATCATTTTGCAGTAATGTTTTGAGAAATTTGGTCATTTATGCACATGCTCATGCCAAATTTCACATTACCTATGATCTGGACATTTTTTATCCCTGATTTTCTTAATGTATTTTTAACTAGGTTGGTTTGTTCCTTTTGAGGATCTCAACCTGTTTTTCAACACATAAGATCTTATGACTAAAGTTTTAATTTCCCTCTTTTTACGTTAGCAAAAACACTAATGTTTTTATGAACATAGGCTTTTGTTAATCTGAGGTTCATACTTTAGCATCTAATATAGTGACATCACAAGTTTCATAACAACAGTTGAAATTAATTTTGAAAAATAAGAAATAATCCCATAGTTTAACAGATATATTTTCAGATCTAAAAACCATGAGTGTCTTGTGCATGATATCACTTGTTATGTGAGATTTGTGTGTCTTATGACATCTTGGTTGTTTTACAGAGTATTTGAATAACAAATTTAAGCGTTATCACTCGTTACTCTGTTTTTCAACAAAATACAACCAACCTTAGTATCAATGAATTTTGAGCCGAACTGTTATGTCAAATTGATTGTTAGATCGAATTTGACTGTCCAGGCTCTGATACCAATTGTTAGGATCGGAGGCTCTCACGATTGTGTTTGTTTGTGTAATTTGAACAAATCAAATAGAAACGAATAGAGTTTAAGTGCAGCGGAAATGATCACAAACTTTGTAAACACAATCATAGGAAAATAGTTTTGATAAACAAATGCTTTTCATCAATCAAAAGGTTACAAAGCAAATCAAAAGATTACAAGCATGCTTACAAACTAAACTCCCCCTCAGCCTGATACTTCAGTGGTTGGTTGCACAAGATGAAAGGATTGAATTGAGGAGAAGAACTCACTCAAAACGATCAAATGTAACAGTACAGAGTACTGCTCCATTTATAGACAATCCAAACCACTGAGGCATCTCAGCTGACGTCACCATGAAAGCGACGTCTAACAGCCTAACAACCTGTAACAACTGTTCCTATACAAACACTGCTAAACCTAACCACTGACCATACATAAAACAGATGACATATTAAACTACTACTCTCTCTTTACATCAGTGCTTTCCTCAAGGTTGATCAGTTCTTGATTGGGCAATGCTTTGTCATCAGTAGATAGAGCCAGCAGTGTTTACCTCTTCAGGGTTTTGTCAGCAGTGGAAAGGGTAGCAGCAGTTGTATACGGACAGTGGATAAAGACCATCAGATGTTATAATCACTTTCAAGGGGAAAGTCTAATGTAAACTGCTGCTTATTGTGAATCCACTGTTGTGATCCGGTTTTGGCTTTCAATATCTGTTCCTATGGTAGGGTTCAATCCCAACAGGATGTATTCAGAACGTAAGATATGCGCGAAAATGCAAACTTATTCACTTTTTGACGCTTTTAGTCCCTATTGATCAAGAAAGTTTATTTTTTAGCGCACCAAACACCTCAAAGCCTATTTCTAAGCTATGTAAAGTATATTTAGGGAATAATTAACTTATTATCAAGTTCTGGAATGTTCGTTACAGTACGAATCAACATACTTTCGCAGTTTGTCGAAATTAGTCCCTATAAGCGAATAAACTTGATTTCGCCATACCAAACCTTCCAAAACTTATTTCTAAGTTATGTTAAGGTTATTTAAGGTATGTTAAGCCTATGTCACTGCTCCGGAGTGTTTGTTGCATTAAACTGGTTATATTTACGCATCAGTTCGCGTATAACCTTCCAGAAAGCGATTTAGAGCTCGAAATCGATCAAGAATTGATATGTGCAAATGATACACATATTTATACAAATCCCAAGTATGAAATACTATATTTCATTGGTTTGGTATTCGTATGATGGTTGAAGTGACACAGGTGTCACACAAACCCAAATATACACCACAAGTAAACTGATGAGGCCCAAGAAACAATTAATTAATACAAACTTTGGCCCACCCAAGAAATTAAGCAAGTGGAAATTTGGGCTTAGTAAGTCCACAAAAACAACAGAACAATTTTTAGAAATAGTGGCCTGAAATATTCTTGGTTTTTCGTGAAGAAAGGAACAAAAATCTAGTCAAAATAATTTAACACATCCAGGCGAAGAACCTTAGTCTTTCGTGAATAATCTGGACGAAAAATAGACTGGTTCTTCATGAGAATGAACTGGACGAAGAACCAATATGTTTTTGAAACTCTGGTTCTTCGTTAGAATGAGACAAAGAGCAGGTTTTTGGTTGACCAAGGATTTTCGTAGGAATGGAAGTCTGACAAGGTTGGTGAGATTTGGTGAGAAAGTTGACAGTTTTAGCAAACACCTAATCTTTGAACAGAAAAGCTGGTGAAAAATCCTTTTTCAAAATATTTTAAGATTATCTTTTTAACAGGATAAATTCCGGTCACCTCTTCCGGCCAAAACCAACTTCAACGGAAAGTTTTCCGAACACAACTTTGCCAAAATTTTTAAGAAAAACCCAATCTTTTCATGAGTTTAATAAGGTTTTTATGAAAAATTTTAACAAACAACCAAGTTTTTCAGAGATTTAACCCTTTACACACTTAAAAACACATAAAATTTCTGAAAAAGCTGCAAGAAAGATGCTCGAAAACACGATACACGGCTCAGTTTCAACAAGGATGAGAGCTAAAGCTCTGATATCACTTGTAGGTCCCTAGAGGAGGATCTAGTTAACCTTATCCTTGTTACCGAACACACCCGGTTGTGCGAAATCCAAACGGGTATGTAACCAAGACAAGAACACACACACAAGAAGAAAGATTCACACTTTAAAGCTCAAATGTATTTCACAATAGAGTTTGTTACAAGATAATCAAACAAGGTTCTCTCAAACTCACTGGAAAATACTCTCTGTGCTATCTGTGTGCTCAACTAAAACAGTCTGCAACATGCCTTTTATAACCAAGCCTTATCCATAGTCTACGAAGAATAGCTGGGCCTGAACAAGGATCCCACGAAGAACCCAGAACCCACGAAGAAGGTTCTTCGCTGAATGAGGTCCTTTGTGCACTTTACAGGCTGAATAACATTCTTCGCTTAAGGGTTCTTCGCCATGCATGTTTGTCTCAATTAAAATTCTTCGTGATAAACAAGATCAGCAGGTTCTTTGATATGTGCACATTCTTCGTGGATTGGCTGCACACATGCAGACTTGCAGATAAGTTAACAACAGCACCAGATAGATCTGAAACATGCAGAACAACAACATGGACATGATTGATCCGAAACTCGATGGGGGATATCGGGCATCGGTCTTCATTTCATAACGCGGGCGAACCGAAACGAGCCGTATCCACATTAGATGTATCAACAACAATGAGGGTTTAAAACCAAACGTAACTTCATAAGGACTCTTTCCAACTAACATAGAAGATGGTAACCTGTTAATTAAATAAACTGCAGCTAAATACAATCAGACCAGAATCTAAGAGGTAAACCACCCTGAAACATCAAAGCTCTGGTTATGTTCAAAAGATGTCTGTGTTTTCGTTTAGCAACACCATTTTGTTATGGTGTATAAACACATGAAGTTTGATATATTATACCTTTGTTTTTACAAAACATACTCATTTAATTATTTACAAACTCAGTCTCATTGTCACTTCTAAACACCTTTTTTTTTTTTTTTTCTTAAACTGAGTTAAAACCAATTCACAAAAAAACTTTTAAGTTCTTAAACACTTCCATTTTAATTTTCAAAAGATAACACCAATCTGATCTAGAATAATCATCTACCACAGTTAAAAAAATATTTATACCCTTCATAGTTTGTTATCTTATAAGGTCCCCACAGATCTAAGTGAAACAAATCACCAACACATTTTGACTTATGTTCACTAAGTGGAAATGGAACTCTAACTTGTTTAGACTTATGACAAATCTCACATGGACCATGTTCTACTGAATTAATACCTAGACTCCCTTTTAAGATAGCCAGAACTTGATCAAATGGGTGGCCTACCTGCTATGCCACATACTTGATTAAAAAAAACCTGTTGAAACACAAATTAATTGAATTACCATTTTTACCAATTAGATACAGACCATTATCCTGGCTACCAATCACCAGGATTTTATTTGAGTTCAAATCCTGTAGCATACAATTACTCTCATTAAACAAAAAAATTATTTGATTATCTTTAGCCAACTTATGAACTGATAGCAGATTAACACTATAATCAGGAACATAGAAAACATCTTTTAACACAACATTGTTTATTAATTTTAACTCTCTTATCACTTTAAAACTTGTACCATTAGGATGACTGACTTTTTATCCACATTCAGACAAATCAACACAATTAAACATATCTTTATCTGTTTTAATCATATGTTTATTTGCTCCTGAATCAACAATCCAATTATACTCATATTCAAGACTAACAACACTTGAACAACTGACAAAATTATTAACTATACTATACATACTAGAAGACTCACCTCCCATATTAGACCCGGACATATCTCCTCCAGTCTTATCACTCACCAGACTTAACAACCTAGATATCTGCTCAGAAGTAAATGGTAAAGCAGCACTAGCAGAACTAGAAGAACCAACAGAAATATTTGATATATTATTAAAACCAGTGTTATTATTATTTCTAATAAACTATCCTCATGGTCTTCTCTTCATACCAGGAGGATAACCAATCAACTCAAAACACCGATCAATAGTATATCGTAACATATTATAGTGAGTACACTTCAAGTTAGGATTAGGACCTCTAGTAATTTTCCTCCCGGAATCAAAAGATTGACTAGACTTAGACACAAAAGAAACATTCTGCCCTTTTGAGCCACTACTATCAATTCTATGTGACTCTTCTCTAGAAATTAAAGCAAAAGTAGCTTTAACCAAAGGGAATGGTTCTCTTGTCAACAGATTTGTCCTTATAAGTTGATAGACATCATCAAGACCCATTAGAAATTGCATAAGTTTTATAAGAGTTGTAAAATCATTATAATCTTTTGCAGTCTGACAAGAACATGAAGGCAGATGCACCATAGCATCAAACTGCTTCCACATTGTTGTCAACTTATTATAACTAGGGTTAAGACCCACCCGCGTTGCGGCGCGGGTACATCGTAATCATTGAATGTATTAGTCCAAACATTATATGATGCATTAACCATATGAAAACACACATTTCAACGTACCCAGTTGAACTCAGTGTAACTTGTATAAGCATTGTGATTGGATCAAACGTAAAGTAAATGGAATTCAAATCGAACAATCATAACGTATTATATGTGACCCGACTCATACATAGAAAACGTAACGGGGATGAAGGAAAATATGCACGTGTAATCGGAAGGGATTAATTAAAGCTTTCGAAAAAAGAGGAAGAAAAAGAAACCATAATTTGACTCCACTCGGTTTGAAAAAAACCTAACGAAACATACATAAAATAAACACGAAAACATATTATATTTGACCTGAATCATTTCCCAAAAAAGTTTACGTCAAAACGTAGAACAACTTGAATTTATACCAAAATGTACAAAAAAATATGCATGTAAAAATGGTTTCTTTAAACGAAAACGTACTATATTTGACCTGACTCGTCTATAAAAAAAATTTACGTCGGAATATAGAACAAATCATATTTATACATACCCGTACATAAAATATGCACGTAAAGTTAGTTTTTAAGTAAAGGGAGTATAGGGCGAATCGAAACAAATATTAGTAAAAAATTTAATAGGTTAAAAACATTCGTAAAACCGTGCCAAGTAGCACCAATGCCACAACGACATCGACTCTCAAAATCGTAAAAATAAAATAGATAAAATGGTAAAAATTACACTGAACGAAAAGGAGACTAAAATCGTTGAACCACACACACCCATTACAGTGTCTTAATGCGAAGAAATTAACCAAAAACGTAAAACATACAAAATAATAACTTAGTCGATCTAGGACCCACCCATTGCGGGGAAGTTTCCAAAAGGGAAAAAATGGACGCGTTGCGACGGGTCTGTCAAATATGAAAAAATAGAGCAAAAACGTTGAACCTCACAGGCACGCTACGACATGTTAACTCGCAAAATTTAGAATGGAACGTAATACGAAAAACTTACGAAAGATAAAAAGTATGGGGGACCAAAGTTGTAAATAATAAAATGTTGTGTTAAATTACAAAAGATGAAAAAGTTTGAATTAAAAGTAAAAATTTCAAATGGGTTAAAATGTAAAAAGAAAAAACTTTAAGGTTGAAAGTGAAAAATCAAGTTTTTTTTTTTGAAAAAGTCCCCAAGCATGAGGTACAAGTCATTATGCACAAAAAAACTTTCTAATTTATATATGGAATAACGTTGAACCTCACATGCACGCTACGACATGTTAACTCGCAAAATTTAGAACGGAACGTTAAACGAAAAACTTACAAAAGATAAAAAGTATGGGGGACCAAAGTTGTAAATAATAAAGTGTTGTGTTAAATTACAAAAGATGAAAAAGTTTGAGTTAAAAGTAAAAATTTCAAATGAGTTAAAATGTAAAAAGAAAAAACTTTAAGGTTTAAAGTGAAAAATCAAGTTTTTTTTTTTTTGAAAAAATCCCCAAGCATAAGGTACAAGTCATGATGCACAAAAAACTTGCTAATTTATATATGGAATAATATTCAGCAATTGGACCACCATTTTGTGATATACAAATATTTTTTTTAAATATCATAGACAACAGAACCATCCACCTTATCATAAGTTTCTTTTAAGTCATTCCAAACCTCAGAAGCAAATTTGGAGAAAAAACTTGTCCTAGAAACAACCCTTCAGACACAGAATTCAATAACCAAGTTAAGACCACAGAGTTATACATATCCCATTGACTAGCTAACACATTATCATCATTTGATTTTTCACATTTACCATCTATAAACCCAAATTTGTTTTTAGCCTCTAGTGCAAGTTTCATTGCACTAGTCCAGACATCATAATTCTCTGTCACCTTAAGTTTTATACTAACTGTAGTTAGAGCACTATAATAACTAGATATAATGGATCACCAATATCAAGGTTACTAATAAGAGTGGCAGAAGTACCAGTACCATCACCCATTTTGAAAAAAACAATCAAACAACAAACAATAAAGCAACAACAACAATCCTAAGGTGAAACCATGTCAGGAGCAAGATTCCAGGATTGTCACTCTATGGTACCTGGACAAGTCTTTACACAAGAGCCAGTAAACTAATCACTCAAGAAAACAATAACAGATAACACACCACAGATAGTACCAAAGAACAAACACTAAGTCAGTCGTCACTACCCCGGCATCAACAACTAAAATCAACGGAAATAAACAACAAAAGAGAAATTAGAACAATCTTACAGAAGCGTTTAACTCCATCCTTAAGCAGATCTGATTAATAACCTTCTAACAATACACCAACAAGAAACCCAGTTAGTTTGCTTTGTAACCTTCTAAGGTTACAAAGACCTACACTGGCCTTCAAGATCCAAGATCTAGATCCTCGAGTTCCACAACTTCTGTACAACAAAAACCCTAGAACTCCAACAATAGGTTTTCAAGATAAGAAAAGCCTAAAATCATACACAACAAGATCAAATACCACAGCGGAAGACTCGGATCAAGAGCTAAATAGCTCTGATACCATGTAAATGATATGAAATAACTATGAAATTATAGCAAACACCAGAAATAGTGATAAAACGGTGACGGAAAAATTTTATTATGTTACCAACCCAGAAAAACACCCAACCAAAACCCTAGATCTTACCAATAGTAAGATCGATATCAACAAGGATACAATCATAGATATGAACAACACAAAAAATACAAGATCGCACAGGATCTACAACGGAGATAACAATATCTCAACAAGCCCTAACCAACTAAGAGATATGAACAGAACAAGATGAGTGAAAATATGAGTGATAAGATGATTCTAGAAACCCTAGAATTTCTTATATACCCAGAGCCAATACAAGTTACAAATCAACCCTCCTTCTCTTGCACATATTCTCTATCAACCCTTCCAGCATATCACAAGTTACACTCCAATCCCTCATACTTAATAACTGCACATTTTCAGAACAAAATAAGTCCACAACATATGTAACGTGTTATAATATAAATATGATTAGTATATGAATTACATATATATTTCTCAACAGTTTGTAATCATCACTCAGATGAATCATTATGTGGACAGTGAGATCATCATCATCAACTGGTTTTTGTGTGAGTGCTAACTCATCGGCAGTGGCTTTCATCTCAGGGAGAAATTCTGCGACTGGTTTGGTTCCTTTGTTGTTCACGGAGAGTTTTTAACGAAGGGAGATAATTCGAGATCACGACACATTGGCATAACTCTCGGTTAGGCGTTGAAAGAGTTGACGTGATGTTTCAGCTAATGATATGATTGGTTGAATTGGAGCAGAGTAACTGCCAATGAGGGCTCTGAGAAGGATTTGATTCTATCAGAACCACAACCGGTAGGCTGTATTTGGTTTTCCCTCAAGTGTTTTTGGTGGTGGTTCAGTTAAACCATCGATATATTGTTCTAGTTCCAGGCCTGTGAGTATAGAGAGGACATGTTTTCGGATTTTCGCCAAGATGGGAAGTTATCGGAAGATAGTTGGATGGGATAGTGAGTAAGGGTGGAGAGTGAAATAATACTGGTGGCCATGCTTGAGCGGAGTAAAACAACAGATGACTGGATCGTGAGGCTCAGAGGAGCATAATTGTGACATTCGCCACAAAACCAGGTAAATCCTAATTTGAATTACCTAGCTTACACGATTAACAAACTGATACTGATTATGCCTTGGTTGAATCCAAAGGCACGTTACACATAACTATGAGAAACAGGACAAAGAAAAACAGTTACATTAGGGCCATTGAATTCAGTAAACTGATTAAACCGAAGAAATTCTGGATGACCGGGTTTTAATGGGTTAAAACTGCCATAGGCGTCATAGGTGAACCTACGAGTACAAAAATGCTCAGACATGATCCGTAATCTATAACCTAGGATCATTGATGCTTTATTGGGTAGAAAATGCATTAAACTAAGCGGCTTCCGGTTAGCGGAACGCGTTAGTTTTAACGTGCACTGTACTATCCAAACATGTGTTGTAACATCAGTTAAGCCCAGAAAAGACTAATATAACCTAAATACAAGATGTTTTGAGTAATAACGTACAAGTGTTCAAGCTTTTGCGTCGGTTGGGTTCGTTTTAATTTTCTGCGCAAAAATGCCTATAAAAACGCATCGTTTTACGAATTTTTACCGCACCCGGGGAGCGTTTAAGACCGATAACAAACCAACACTTAAAAATCTACTTGAACTTATCTATATGTGGGAATTAGAGTTGTTGACTAGTCAAAGGGGATCAAAAAGTCCACCCTTGTGTTCGGCCACCTCCATAAACCCACCAAACCAAGCACACACCTCACAAACTTCATTTTTAACCATAAATCCTACCAAACTCTTCATTATAAAACTCAACTTGATAGTGCACTTCAGAAAATTCTGCCAAAACTCACAAGAACACAAGGTTATACATCTTTTTCTTATTCCTTTATTTTCTTAATTTAAACTAGCAAAACCATGTCTACTTTGATCCAAACAAGGCCAAACCCATGGCCATGTAATTTTTTTTAAGTCATGTTATTGTCCCATGAAGTTTTGCAATCAATTTTATTGACAAAGGATGCGTTTTGGATCAAAAACGACATTTATTCGGCACAAAGTTCGCCTAACGAAAATCAATAGCAAACGAACATCAAAAGGGCTTGATTGATGAATCCGAATACATGTTTGTTTTGTACATGTTTTGTAGGTACTATACCTAGAAAGTCGACGCAAACGGATCTCGGAATCTAGACCTAACGAGTGATACGCGGAAAGGTATAATAATTAGGCGAAAGTTTAATATTTATAGAAATTGTGTTGCCTACAGATTTGGACGTGGGTACTATTTGAACTTGAGATTTTAGGACACGGATTGGGACTACATAAAAATGTTCTCTCCAAAATTTGGGAATTTTTGGACAAACGAGGAATATTTAGCGAATTTATTACGTGTATACGCAATTAAATCGAAAAAAATAGTAAACTATTTAAATAAATTCTAACTTTTTGCAGAATTATCACATATACTATGCGAAAGCTACACAAAAATAATTTGAGCTAAACGGATAATCTGAGCCACAGTTTTAAAATCACACGTTTTACATGGTTTTCGGTATTTTAAAACCGGGCTTAGGAAATTTTCGTGAACTTCAAATTTTTACTGGGAGTTTATTCTATATAGAGAGTGTTCAGTAAAATTTTTGGAATTTCTAGAGTTCGGATGGTCAGTTCGCCAAATTAAACGGTTTATATACGATATAAACCATATTTGTTAAAATTAATAAATAATGTTTAAAAATTATAAAAATAATTTATCTGAGAAATTTATATCAGAAATAATATCTACAAAAATTTTTGGAATTTTCTAAATTACGGGTTTATTTTTATAAAATTACGCGTTTAATTATTATTTTTAAATAATAATCGATAAAATTTAAACGCGTAACGAACCCGGCAAAGTTTTTATCCCACTCTGGTGATATTTGGCAATAATTGGAAGGTCAAGAATAAATCCCGACCCTTCCAGACTAAATTGGATTAATACAGGCATATTACACGCTTATCCTGTAATTATCCGACTTTAAATACGAAAACGCTTATTTGGGTGACCTAGACCCTCCAAACACCTGAATTCCCTTAATATAAAACTAATCATTTTTCATATACTACAATATGGTATACTTTGATTAAGCATATCATTTCCCGAACACCTCGAACAAACAACTTTGTCCGGCACGGTAAACGGTGTCCGGCGTCCAAACCTGATTTCAAAACGCCGACCATGTCCAACCTCATGTTCTAATTACCCTAATTTGTTCCTATACATTTAAACCTAGTCTAACCTAGCCTAGAGACGTTAACTGTATGATACTGGTATTAGGAGTGGATTAGCATACTTTTGTCACACCCTGACTTTTGCGGAAGCGTATGATATGTGACTGGTTTAATATCATTGCATTCAATCGTAATAAACATCTACATGATCAAAACGATGTTCATCCATTCATAAAATTTGAGTATTACAACACTTGTTATTTAAGTTTTAAAACGCAACCTCCGTCTAGGTTACAAATCAACAAAAGTGGATGACATCTAAACTTGGAGTTTACTTCAAGTGACGACACTTGCGCCCAAGATCCATCCTGTCACCTGAAATACATGTAATTTTGAAAAACATCAACAAAAAGTTGAGCGAGTTCATGCGTTTTGCATACCTTGTATGAAAACATGGTATGTATCTTGTATAAATAAAGTATTCTTGTAGAATAAAGTATTCTTGTGTAAATCAAGTTTTCTTGTGTATACCACGTACTAATTGAATGTTTGTACAAAGACATTAAGGCATGTGAGGACATAGGGAGCATTAGTGTTGGCTCCTTTAAGGCATGTGAGGACATAAGGAGCATTAGTGTTGGCTCCTTTACTGTGTCGATTACCCTCGACTGTGTCGATTTCCCTCGACTGTGTCGATTTCCCTCGACTGTGTCGATTACCCTCGACTGTGTCGATTAACCTCGACTGGGACTCCGAAGCACTGCTAGGTACTAGTTGTGACCATGAGTGGGGTTCGGCCGTACCCGTTAGATCTAACCCTCGTCCCTAATTAATGAATGTTTTTAATGGCTTGGTACTAGTTTTCACCAAGACTTTATGGCATTTTTAGTATTAGTCTGTGCTCACATGATCTAGTATTTCCTAGGCATTTCTTAAAACGCATCATACTTGGTACTCGTTCTCACCAAGAGTGCTTCTTGTATTTTTGTATTCTCAAATCGCATCATACTTGGTACTCGTTCTCACCAAGAGTGCTTCTTGTATTTTTTGTATTCTCAAATCGCATCATACTTGGTACTCGTTCTCACCAAAAGAGCTTCTTGTTATCATACCATTTGTAAATATTGTAATATTTGTAACATGTATTTCACCCCCGAGAGTTATAAAACCAAAAACAGTTAAGAGAAAAGGGGGAGCATGAACTCACAACTTTGCGTTCCTGAGTCGTAAACTTCACCGGATTTGCTTATCTAGCGTCGTGACCTAAACGTGTTTATTAACGTTAGTCACTAGACTTGTTTCGCACAAGTACAAGTCATTTTCTTTTGTAAATGTGTTCTTGTGTTAAAAATACTTTATATTTTTAACTAAGTGTCTTACTTATATTATTTTCTTTAACATATAACACGTTAGATCGTTCTCAAATAACAACCCGACATTTAGACATGCAAAATACTACTTCTATCATTTCAGTTTTAATATACAAAACTGGGCTGTTTTCAGGAATTTTAATAAAATAGTAATCTTATTCCAAAATTTCCCAAATTTTTACAACATGTCTTATACGATCCAAATATTATTGTGTAAAAATCTCGGGATCCAATTCAATACCAATATTTTATAAAAATTCATTTTCCAGACTGCAATCAGATTTGTCACTTTCTGACTACAGTCTACGAAATAATTCATCTAAAATTTATCGTAAGTCCGATTGACAAAATTCCAGTGGGAGAATTACTACGACATCAGTGGTCATCTACAATACAATTTTTATGAGCTGATTTAACGTATATTTCAAGTTATGACTAAAAACATATCACCCATTTACTGCAGTAAAAACTCAGCTTTAGCTGCTGTTACAAAACGGGTCTTTAAAAATAGTAAACGACCTCAGAAAAATATGATTCCAGTGCCATTTGCTTCGTTTTTCGAAAATACATAATTTAGACTTCAGAAAATCAGTTTTTTGATTTATAATGGTCCGGTTACAGCCAGTTGGAGTTGGCTGGAAACTTTACTCAGCATACTTTTTATAGTCTAAATGCCACTAAAATGTACACATACGATTACCATTCATTCTAATAACGATTTATATCATTACGTAAGTCATTTACAGCAGCTTATCGTTTATATAACTCAGATTTATCATCTATTACCATCTCACATCTCCTGATTTATGCAAAGCTTTATGTTCATGACTTTTGTTTATGTTTTTAGTGTTTCTTGAGATTTCATCATTCTTTAACTATTAACCATCAAAAACATGAAGAGGATGAAGATCTAAGAGACTTACCACTAGCACAAGGCTAGGGGAGTTCAAGTGTAGAAAAGTGGTGGATAAAAGAAGACGAGAGAGGTCCTTCAAGATCCGTTGCTTGCAACCTTCCTAATTAGGCCCGAGACACCTTAGAATCACCATAGATTGCATGGAAAGGAGTTGAAAAGTGGAGGGTGAAAGAGGGGTGTTTGGGCCGTAGCCATGGAGGAGAGAAGAAGGGGTTATGGTGTTGGAAGATGATGAATGATGTAGAGGTTATGCCTTATGGTTCTTAAATAAAGTTTCCCAACACTCCATTAACTAGAGGTTAATGTGTTCCATATCCATCTTACATATCTAATAAAATAATCAAAAGAAATCAAATGTGGGAACTATGTCCCCTAACCAGTCATCAAAGTGGGGGGGGGGGGTCTAGTTGGATCTTGATGGTTAGTTACTTGGTTAAGTTGAAATGTAAGGGTAATAGTTAGTGTTTTAGTGTTTAGTGATTTTTAAGATGTAATATAGTGTTTAGGGTTCATAACTAGCTTCATAACACTAAAACAATGCTTCTAGTGAAATTTTGGTGTTCCGGGTAATGTCCGGTTGTTCGGTTAAATACCGGTTCGTTTAAGTGTTAAATTGCATCGTTTAGTGTCTTTTAAGCATCCTTTTGTGACACTTTCAATCCCCAACACTCAGGGAAGTATTCTGGATCAATTTGCCATATTTTTGCATACTACAATTTTGTCATATTGCTGAATTTTGCTGAATTATATAAAATTCAGCTTTTAAAGTGTATTTCCGGTGCTTTTTAGTGCGTATTTTAGCTTCCGGATGGTATATATGTAAACCCTTGTATGTATTCTTGGGTTTTAATGTATTATTGTCGTTGGACCTACACCTAGGCCTCAGTTCTACTGTCTGACTGCTTTCTGCAGTTCTGTTGACACAATGTGTCTTACCGGTGAGTTTACTAGTATTTCTGACGCAACGCTCTCGTTTATGCATAAAGCAATATTTTGTAGTATAAAACGTGCATGAATTCACTTGGATGGAAACCAAAAATTTATTTGTCTGGTAAACTAGATCATGCACAGTTATTAAAGCACATATTACTGTTTATTTAGTGTACGGAATGTACGAAAAAGTGACAGTTGTCACAGACTCTCTCCGTTAAAAGAATTTCGTCCCAAAATTCAAGCGATGCCATTGGTCGCAGGGGAGTGGTGAATCAAATATGGTCACTTATATTCATGATTTGTCTTCATGTTCTCATGTCATGTATTCTATCGTACTCAAGTAAATCACTCATGTCTTTTCTGTATCTTGTGGACTCTTGGTTCGTAACCTTAACAGGTTTCTATAGTATTGTGGACTCTTGGTCCAAAACCTTATCAGGTTCTATAGTAATTCTTGTCGTTTGTCATTGACGTGAATCCTATTTGTGGGAACTACTACTGTTCCTTGAGTCGGACTCCTCTAGACACATAGAAGGTGTCACGATCACTACTGATCTTTTTCTGGGAGTTTCTTCTTGTGCGCAATGGTTCTAATCCCTACACTGGGGATTTAACCTTTTCGTTTTCCAAATCACACTACGCCTTTTCTAGGCGAGGCTCTCTTTTAATTTGTACTTCTTACTTCAAATTCTTATGATTTCCGCCGCTCATCGGCGTAATCTTTCTGTATTCCGCGGGCTGCCTTGATATGTTCACATATCTAACCGGTTTGCCTCTAGCTTTTCCCGAACCAACGCGGGTTAGTAGATTGTTTATTCCCGGTCTCTGATCAACACGACGTGGATCGATTTATTATGTTTCATCTAAAGCTTCACACAAAGCGGTTTAAACGGCGGTGTGATAAATACTGTTGTAGGAAGAATCCACTAAGGGCAAGTGAGTGTTCCAACTTTTCATCAAAGTTTATCACACGAATACGTCTCATGTCCATACAGTTTGCATTGTTCAGTAGTTTAGTCCATCTACGTTAATATTTAAGTTTTTATGATCAACGGTGTGCTGCAACTCTTGTGTTCAGTAAAGGTCGTGCAGCGTGTCCTTTCAGGTAGCGACGTCAAGTTTGCGGCGCGCAATTACTGTATCTAGCTCAAGGTTTCTTCTTATGATTCCTTAATCAATGTGCCGCGTATGCAATGTTGTGGTCTCGTTGCATCGACGTACAATCGAGACTTTGTCGAGAAGCGTCACATAATTGCAACTCTAGCTCCTTAGCTCTTGGTTGCAGGGTTGGCATGAATCTCGTTCTTATCTACCACGTATCTTAAAGTTCTCGTTTTGCGGATTCGAAATCCGTTTTTCGTCATCATAACATATAATTGTTCTTTTCTCTAAGAGTTGCAAGATAAATTGCAGTTGTTGCTCACGACCTCCCTTGGTCGTTGGCCATATTAATAAATGTAATCATGATCTATCCAGGTATGGCTTACACGTTCGATTCATGAGGTCCATGAATATTGTCGATGCATGTGTTAAGCCAAATGGTACGACAAGGAACTCGTAATGTTCGAAGCGAGTCCTAAAGGTCGTTTCAGGGATATTTCCTCCTTGTATTCACAGTGGAGGACATCTTGCCCTCAAGTTGGTCTTTGAGTGGCAACTATAACCTGACGATTTGTCTGTTCATGTTATCAGTCCTTGGCAAAGGACTCTGATTCTCAATTCTCTGGAATTTATGCAAAATGGAAACTGTCAATTTCCTTCTCATGTCCTTAACTAAGGATGTCACGTCCCTAGTTCCTTCTGTCTAGCTGCTCTTGCAGTTATACCGGAAGCTCATGCTTCGCGGACGAATCTAGTCGGTAAGGTGTCATTCAGTACTGGTGCTGCTCCTGGCATGAGGTTTCTCTTGTCTCTTGTGGAGGTATTCCTGGCAAGTCTTCAGAAGAGGCTACTGGAACTTTTTCCGCCACGGGGATGTTCTCAAGCTCTGCAGTCTACTTGGATATCCAATCCATGCTGACTGTCATATTATGATCTCTCAAGTTAATGGTAACAGAAGGTTCCGGCCTTCTGAGTCCCTAAATACAATCCTTAATTGTTTCGTTTGCTTAAACTAGCCTTCTATATGCCCATTTCTAAAGAATACGGGACGTCTATTCTACTTGAAACTAGGCCAAGCGGTTTCTTAGGTTTTAAGCATGCAAGGTTAAAGTTGATGCCAATATTAATTAAAAGTAGATGCATAAGGTTGGTTAATAAGGAACGTACCCTTAACCGCATCTGGATCCTGGCATGCTTCACGAGTTTCGATTGCGAAAACCCTTCCTTGCTTGTTTCTTCCTAGGGCAATCTTTCCTAAAGTGCCCTGCTTCACCACATCTATAGCATCCTGGTATTCTCTTGTTTCTTCCATCTGGGTCCTTCGCCCAACAGGCGTCCTTGCTGTGCCCTTCTTTTCCACACTTCCCGCACTTAGGCCTCAGGCATTGACCTTCATGGTGAAAATTGCATTTTCCGCACCTCGGCTTAGTCCCTGAGTAAATTTTACCACCGGTCTTATTAGTGACTCCATTAGTTTTCCTGCGATGCAGCGGTTTCACTTTCTTTCTTTTGTTTGCTTTAGAGCTTCCATAGCCGACTTGTGTGCCCACCTTTAGGTTTGAAGACTTCCTTTTCTTATTGCCTGATGACTCCACATGAGTCTCTTTCTTGTTATCCTCAGATTCCGAAAATTTTCCCGCACGTAGAGCTTCTTCAGTAAGTGTAACGCTTAAATCGATAGCCTCTGCGATGGTTGGGGGCCTTGAGGTAGTAACCAAGCTCCTAATTTGAGGTGCAAGTCCCCAAATGAATCGTTCAATTCTTTTGAATTCTGGTTTGACTAAGTAGGGGGCGACTCTAGACAAGTCGTGAAATCGCTGGACGTATTCAGGAATCTTCGGTCCGTCCATTTTCAAATTCCAGAACTCCACCTCAAGCTTCTGGATTTCAGCCCTAGAACAATATTTCTTTTCCATCATTTCCTTGAGCTCATCCCAGCTTAGTGCATAAGCAGCATCTGCACCAAGGGTTTGAACCTGAAGGTTCCACCAGGAGAGTGCGCCATCCAGAAACAGCCCTGAGATATAGGTAACACTCTGTTGGGGTGAGCAGTTACTCATTCTTAGAACAGAGTCAGTCTTTTCTGCCCAACGAACAAATGCAACGGCACCTCCTGTGCCATCAAAATTCAATGGTTTGCAGTCTAGGAATTGTTTATAGGTGCAGCCAGTTGGAGGGTTATTTCCAGTAGTGCCACCGCTTTGTTCGGAGCGGAGGGCTTCATGTCGAGCAATTGCCTGTGAGATTCGCTCTTGAAGCTCGGCTTCTGTCCTTGGTAATGTACTGGTGTTTGTGTCACGTCTGGGCGACATTCTCTTCTGTCAAAATGGTATGAAGTAGGTTAGACAATATTCCCCAATTGTCTATGAGGTACATAGCACCATAAGTCATCATGTAATCACCCAATTTCACATGTATATATAATCAATGTATGAGCGAGGAAACAATTACTGAGCCTTCACATAGGCTTACAAACTTGGCTTATTGTTTGTAATGAAATGAACTCGAGGTTACATCACCTCGGTCATTTAGGTTTCAGTTATTTCCTGCTATATTAGCTTTATTGATGTGTATATTTTCCCAGAGATGGGGTTGTTCGTGTAGGGGTGATAGAGAGTGTAACGTCACTAAATCTTTCCGAATGTCATCCATCTTCACTTGTTTAAATATCGTTTCTCAAACGTCTCGTACACGGGTAGAAGTGTCAGTCACGAAGTAGGCTAAGACAGGCTTCCTACTTTATAACGTGCTAAAGCACTGATCTATGTATTGTTCTACTAGATGAAGGTGTGAACACCTATAGATTAATTTTTATGTGGTTTTCATTAGCTCGACCCGCAGAGTCCACCAGGATTTCTATGCACTACAAGTCGTTATTACGTGGGCCCCCGTAATAATAAATTATCTTGCACAGTTACCCCAATTTTCTCTCGTCCAAGCAGATGATCAATCAAGGAGGGGACACTACTGTCCTTATACCTTTGTCATGGAAAGGACCATGGTAGTGGTCCACGCGCTAACACTCGTTATCGTTACGCGCGTATAGGCACGATGATTAAATGAAATAGGAATAAAGAGAATTCCTAGTAGTTGGAGGGGCACCTTCAAGATGAATACTTCATCTTCCTTTTCTGGTCAAGTATGTCATCAATCTTGCTTCACATAAGCCGCAGGGATCTCGTCCCGCTGATTAAGAATTCGTTCAAGGTTGCCGCCTCTGCCTCGTCATCATCACCGTAGTCAGGCACCTTCACGGTCGAGAGGGAAGAGCAGCCATCTCCTACGGAAGCAAGCTCAGAATCCTGTTTGGTAATTACTCTAGCTATGAGCTTTGCAAAGTACGCGAGGTCGGTAGCTTCATCGTGCGAGTTACGTACAATAATAGGAGTCGGAGTCGAAAGTATCTTATTCACGTCAATAATCATTCCGTACACTTATTTGTATGTATTCACATCAATATTTATTCCGTACACTTATTCGTATATATGTATATCAATAACAAGTATGCTACTTAGCATAAACAAGCAATTTGATGCATTATATCATGTATAACTCTCGTTTTTTGGGGGGTCATTTTTCTAGTTGTCGATTTACGACAAAGACACTACTTGGTACTAGTGGTCACCAAGAGTGTATTTTATCTTTGGCAAGTCTAACTTGTGTAGACTATGCCTTAATTGGCACCTTATCCTGAGGGTATTCCCCACTAATGTCCTTGCCTTGTCTCTTTTTGAAAAGTGTTTGACTCGTGGATCTTGGCTCTTACGTGAATGCAATGAAAACCTTTTTGTAAAAAAAATGTTTTCGTGAGAGAACTCTAGTGATTGTAGTCTAGACTCGAGAAGGAATCCTGGTTCACTACAATTGAAGCTCTGATACCAAATTGTCACACCCTGACTTTTGCGGAAGCGTATGATGTGTGACTGGTTGAATATCATTGCATTCAATCGTAATAAACATCTACATGATCAAAACGATGTTCATCCATTCATAAAATTTGAGTATTACAACACTTGTTATTTAAGTTTTAAAACACAACCTCCGTCTAGGTTACAAATCAGCAAAAGTGGATGACATCTAAACTTGGAGTTTACTTCTAGTTACGAAACTTGCGCCCAAGATCCATCCTGTCACCTGAAATACATGTAATTTTGGAAAACATCAACAAAAAGTTGAGCGAGTTCACGCGTTTTGCATACCTTGTATGAAAACATGGTATGTATCTTGTATAAATAAAGTATTCTTGTAGAATAAAGTATTCTTGTGTAAATCAAGTTTTCTTGTGTACACCACGTACTAATTGAATGTTTGTACAAAGACATTAAGGCATGTGAGGACATAGGGAGCATTAGTGTTGGCTCCTTTAAGGCATGTGAGGACATAAGGAGCATTAGTGTTGGCTCCTTTACTGTGTCGATTACCCTCGACTGTGTCGATTAACCTCGACTGTGTCCATTTCCCTCGACTGTGTCGATTAACCTCGACTGTGTCGATTAACCTCGACTGGGACTCCGAAGTACTGCTAGGTATTAGTTGTGACCATGAGTGGGGTTCGGCCGTACCCGTTAGATCTAACCCTCGTCCCTAATTAATGAATGTTTTTAATGGCTTGGTACTAGTTTTCACCAAGACTTTATGGCATTTTTAGTATTAGTCTGTGCTCACATGATCTAGTATTTCCTAGGCATTTCACCCCCGAGAGTTATAAAACCAAAAACAGTTAAGAGAAAAGGGGGAGCATGAACTCACAACTTTGCGTTATTGAGTCGTAAACTTCACCGGATTTGCTTATCTAGCGTCGTGACCTAAACGTGTTTATTAACGTTAGTCACTAGACTTGTTTCGCACAAGTACAAGTCACTATCTTTTGTAAATGTGTTCTTGTGTTAAAAATACTTTATATTTTTAACTAAGTGTCTTACTTATATTATTTTCTTTAACATATAACACGTTAGATCGTTCTCAAATAACCAACCCGACATTTAGACATGCAAAATACTACTTCTATCATTTCAGTTATAATATACAAAACTGGGCTGTTTTCGGGTATTTTAATAAAATAGTTATCTTATTCCAAAAATTCTCAAATTTTTACAGAATGGCTTATACGATCCAAATATTTTTGTATAAAAATATCCGGATCCAATTCATTACCAATATTTTATAAAAATTCATTTTCCGGACTGCAATCAGATTTGTCACTTTCTGACTGCAGTCTACGAAATAATTCATCTAAAATTTATCGTAAGTCCGATTGACGAAATTCCAATGGATGAATTACTAAGACATCAGTGGTCATCTACAGTACAATTTTTATGAGCTGATTCAACGTAGATTTCAAGTTATGACTAAAAACATATCACCCATTTACTGCAGTAATAACTCAGCTTTAGCTGCTGTTACAAAACTGGTCTTTAAAAATAGTAAACGACCTCAGAAAAATATGATTCCAGTGCCATTTGCTTCGTTTTTTGAAAATACATAATTTAGAATTCAGAAAATCAGTTTTTCGATTTATAATGGTCCGGTTACAGCCTGTTGGAGTTGGCTGAAAACTTTACTCAGCATACTTTTTATAGTCTAAATGCCACTAAAATGTACACATACGATTACCATTCATTCTAATAACGATTTATATCATTATGTAAGTCATTTACAGCAGCTTATCGTTTATATAACTCAGATTTATCATGTATTACCATCTCACATCTCCTGATTTATGCAAAGCTTTATGTTCATGACTTTTGTTTATGTTTTTAGTGTTTCTTGAGATTTCATCATTCTTTAACTATTAACCATCAAAAACATGAAGAGGATGAAGATCTAAGAGACTTACCACTAGCACAAGGCTAGGGGAGTTCAAGTGTAGAAAAGTGGTGGATAAAAGAAGACGAGAGAGGTCCTTCAAGATCCGTTGCTTGCAACCTTCCTAATTAGGCCCGAGACACCTTAGAATCACCATAGATTGCATGGAAAGGAGTTGAAAAGTGGAGGGTGAAAGAGGGGTGTTTGGGCCGTAGCCATGGAGGAGAGAAGAAGGGGTTATGGTGTTGGAAGATGATGAATGATGTAGAGGTTATGCCTTATGGTTCTTAAATAAAGTTTCCCAACACTCCATTAACTAGAGGTTAATGTGTTCCATATCCATCTTACATATCTAATAAAATAATCAAAAGAAATCAAATGTGGGAACTATGTCCCCTAACCAGTCATCAAAGTGGGGGGGGGGGGGGTCTAGTTGGATCTTGATGGTTAGTTACTTGGTTAAGTTGAAATGTAAGGGTAATAGTTAGTGTTTTAGTGTTTAGTGATTTTTAAGATGTAATATAGTGTTTAGGGTTCATAACTAGCTTCATAACACTAAAACAATGCTTCTAGTGAAATTTTGGTGTTCCGGGTAATGATCGGTTGTTCGTTTAAATACCGGTTCGTTTAAGTGTTAAATTGCATCGTTTAGTGTCTTTTAAGCATCCTTTTGTGACACTTTCAATCCCCAACACTCAGGGAAGTATTCTGGATCAATTTGCCATATTTTTGCATACTACAATTTTGTCATATTGCTGAATTATATAAAATTCAGCTTTTAAAGTGTATTTCGGGTGCTTTTTAGTGCGTATTTTAGCTTCCGGATGGTATATATGTAAACCCTTGTATGTATTCTTGGGTTTTAATGTATTCTTGTCGTTGGACCTACACCTAGGCCTCAGTTCTACTGTCTGACTGCTTTCTGCAGTTCTGTTGACACAATGTGTCTTACCGGTGAGTTTACTAGTATTTCTGACGCAACGCTCTCGTTTATGCATTAAGCAATATTTTGTAGTATAAAACGTGCATGAATTCACTTGCATGGAAACCAGAAATTTATTTGTCTGGTAAACTAGATTATGCACAGTCATTAAAGCACATATTACTGTTTATTTAGTGTACGGAATGTACGGAAAAGTGACAGTTGTCACAACTTTGATAGCCAGGTATCTGTGCAATCTGTGAGTTTCACTAACCCCCTCTTTTTAATACATGTTTTACTGTTTTCATAGAGGGTTCATTTGATTAACATACTTGTGCACATGCAAACTGTTTGATGCAATTTATCTGAGTAGACACCTAACATGCTTAAATCCCCACAAGCAAGTTATACAATGCCGGTGAATACTGTGGATAGTAGTATTTGGCCCGACAAGCCTAGACCGCACTGAATACACGGCTGTATGCCTACTGCGCGAACACGCGGTCGCACATATTCATAACGAGCTATGATGTGTTAGGCATAGCCACATGGGGTACTTGGTTATTGGTTGTGGTTGATGTTGGCCACGGTGATTGGATACTAGACTCGGCTTAACTTGTAACTCAGAGAGATTTCATCACATGTGCAACAAACCATTTTCAAATATATTTTGAAAACAAACAAACTTGTGGAACTCGCCAACTTTTTGTTGATGTTTTTCTTTTAAAAATTAACTTTTCAGGTAACCAGGACAGTACGTGACGACCCCCTTTGTGTTAGCTACTTGTGAAGTTTATGTGCGATACTATGTGGATAGAGGCATGCTACTTAGCTAAATAAAACGGTTCATGGAAACTCGCGTAGTAACTAACTAAAATTTGTAACAGTAATGTGTAATAGCGATACATTAAACAATGATGTATCATATTGTTTAATTAATGTTTAATAGAGTATCTTTATTACAATGACTCAAACCAGAAGTGTCTGTTGCATCCCTTTTTATCGTTTCCGCTGCTAGTCGGTGTGTGACAGAAGATGGTATCAGAGCCATTGTTTAGAAAGAGCTAGGTTGCCACTAGAAAACCTAGACTATAATCATTAGCTCAACAATTGGCCATAAGAAATTAAAATTGCTTATTAGTGTGATTATTATTGGGATGATCTGGTCGAGCAAATAAATTATTACGGTCCGGAACGTAATAACTTATCTGCTTGTACTTGAGAGTTCCGAGAACGTCACTATGAGAGGATTATTAGATAACGTGAATTTGCATATAGATATGCGTGAATCTGATTGTTTGTGTGAACGTGCATACCTGTATAAAACTATTAATTGTTTTAGTGGTTATTAGAACTTGGCGTCATTAGTGTCCTTTCGCAGATATCATGTCTGACAGTCGTATTAGATCTGAGGATGAGCTGATGATGGATCCGGAGCAGGAGGAAGGAGATGAGGAGGAGAGTGATCAGGTTGTCTCTAGATATTCTCTGGATTTATCCGGATATGTGTGTGGTACTCCACCATCCCGACACCCACCTGTTACAGGACAGTCTAGTCATACCCATGATGTTAGTAGTGACATAGTTTCCCATGAGGATACCAGTAGTGAGCGTACACTGAGTCAGGCACATGGGTCACCTCCACCTACAGAATCTACTCCACCACGCAGGTATTTTTGTCAGACTGCACGTCGTAGGGTTCCTACATCTAACCCTGCATTCTCACCACCCCCACGTACATATGAGAAAGGAGAGCCATCCTACGCAGCTCGAGGTATCCCTGTCCCACCGAGAGCTAGAGCTCCTACGCCACCTAGGACTGGATAGTTAGGTTTCCTGTTCGATCGAGTGGTAGAAAACACCATAGCTCTGACTGATGAGATACACCGTAGGAATGAGATCTAGGATTACATTGTTGCTATGCACCAGGCAGTTATATTAATGCATCAGTCTATGTCATATTTAGTTTATCGCGATGGTCGTAGAGAGGGGCAGATGCAGCTTTGCAAGGGTGTACTTGCGATCGTAGTGATGTTGGTGATGTGGCTGATTATGCGTACGTGAGGACAGTAGACTGTGGTAGCATATGTATATATATATATATATATATATATATATCTTCTGCACCCTTTCAAGCACTAGGCTTGCAGGCCTATGTCGAGATTGGGGATACTATATATATATATATATTATATTTCCTTTTCAGATCTTAGTGATCCTTGTATGTACGATGCCTTAGTGGCTAGCTTTTGTTTGCAATCCTTAGTGGATTACGGTTGTATACCGAACTTTGTCATGTACAGCGGCTTCTATGTATGATAGTGGTTTCTTTTATGCGTTATATATGCATTGTTGCTATGTTTTGGATGCAAATGTTTGCTATGTTTTGGATGCACATGGTTGCTATGTTTGACATATATGCTTGGATGCGTGCGGTTGTTATGTGTTAAACGTGTGCAAATGGGTTGATACGATACCAATCGATGTGTGTTTGTATGATTTTATAAATGGCCCCCACAACGTCCTTGTTCTTACAAGGAGTTTATGTCCTGCAACCTTTTAGAGTTTCATGGTACTGAAGGACCTAATGGGATAGTTAAGTGGATTGAGAAAATGGAAAAAGGTTATCAATATTTGTAATTGCTCGGACGATTGTGTTGTTAAGTATGCCACAGGTACATTTCAAGACTATGCATTAACATGGTGGAATACAGTTATTCAGACTCGTGGCCAGGAAGAAATTAACCAAATGCAGTGGACAGAGTTGAAACAGATCGTGTTGGACCAATTTTGTCCTAAGAATGAAATTCGGAAACTGGAACATGGGTTCTGAAATCTAGAAATGCACGGTGCGGATCACGTAGGTTATACTAATAGGTTTCAAGGCTTAGCTAGGAACTTACCCTAAATGGTGACACCTGAGAATAAACGAATAGAACAATATATATGGTGTTTAGCTCTGGAGGTTAGGAGTATCAAGAATTCAGTTAACCACCCCACGATGTAGAGTGGTGTGCAGAGAGCAGGCACTATTACTTTTGATATGGTACGTAGGAATATACTAAAAATGCCCAATGAGAGAACAAGTGGGAAGCGGAGTGCGGATGAGTATAAGGCGGAGAATAGTCAAGGTAACAAGCGTAATAGAACCACTACCAGAAATTATAGCTTGACAACAACGGAGAAGAAACCAGGAGGATACAAGGGAAATCTTCCCGAGTTTAACAAGTGTGGATTTCATCATGTAGGTAGTTGTCGTATTTGTAACAGATGTCGTAAACTCAGCCACTTTGCAAGGGAATGCAAACCACCCATAGGAAACCAGCCTGGACAACCAAGACTCGTTCATAAACACAACAACAACCCCAATCCTTACTAATACGTCCCCAACAGCAACAACAGTTAGTGCCACTCCGAGCGTGTTACGGATATGGTAGTACCGAACACTTGAGGAACACATGTCCCCAGGTTTATTGTGGAACGGGTGGAAGGCAGGCCCAAGGGCAGACATCCAATGCGAACCAGGCTAGAGGACGTGCATTCATTATGAGAGCTGATGATGAACGACAGGACCCTAACGTCGTCACAAGTATTTTCTTAGTTTCCGGACATTACGCCTCAGTATTATTTGATACCGGTGCCGATAGAAGCTTTATCTCCCTTAAGTTTCAATCTCTTCTTGAAATGTTGCCAGTGAATTAGGATGCCCTTATTCTATAGAATTGGCCGATAGTAAGGTTATAAGTACTAACGAAATAATTAGAAATTGCACTCTAACCCTTAACGATCAAAAATTTCCTATTGACCTTTTACCTGTAGAATTGGGAAGTTTTGATGTAATAATAGGAATGGACTGGTTATCGAAGTTTAAGGCAGAGATCATATGCTTAGAAAAGATCGTTAGGATTCCATTAACAAGTGGAGAAGTGTTAGTAGTTCAAGGAGAGAAACCCGGTAGAATATTATCATTAGTATCCCATACTAAGATGCAAAAGTACCTTCATAAAGGCTGTATGGCATACATAGTAAATATGGAAACTAAAGATCCTAATGAGAAGCGAATTGAAGATATACCCGTAGTTTGTGAATATGCTGATGTATTCCCTGATGAATTACCCGGATTGACCTTACCTCAACAAGTTAAATTCCGTATTGATTTGATCCCTGGAGCAGCTCCTATTGCTAGAGCACCTTATAGGTTAGCACCCTCTGAGCTACAGGAATTGTCTAGTCAATTACAGGAATTACTAGACAAAGGTTTTATACGACCTAGTTTTCACCTTGGGGAGCCCCGGTTTTGTTTGTTAAGAAAAAGGATGAACGTTTTCATATGTGTATAGATTATCGGGAACTAAACAAGGTTACCATTAAGAATAGATACCCATTGCCTCGCATAGACGATCTATTTGACCAACTGTAGGGAGAAAGTTGTTTCTCCAAAATCGATCTAAGATCGGGATATCACCAAGTTAAGATTCGAGAAGACGATATTCCAAAAACTGCTTTCCGAACTCGTTATGGACACTACGAGTTCGTAGTTATGCCTTTCGAGCTAACTAATGCACTTGGAATATTTATAGACCTTACAAACCAGGCCTGTAAACCGTTTTTAGATAAGTTTTTGATAGTCTTTATAGATGACATTTTGATATACTCTAAGAGCAAAGAAGTGCACCCACAACATTTGCGACTAGTTTTAGAGCTACTTAGACACGAGCTGCTGTACGCGAAACTTTCAAAATGTGAATTCTGGTTGAAGGAAGTCCAATTCTTAGGTCATCTAGTGAGTCACCAAGGAATTCAAGTTGAACTTAGTAAGATTGAAGCTATTAAGAATTGTCAAGCACCGATGTCGCCTACAGAAATTCGTCAATTCATAGGCTTAGCTAGTTACTACCGACGCTTCATTGAAAATTACTCAAGCATTGCGCAATCCCTAAGCCTCCTAACTCAAAAGGATAAGAAGTTTGAATGGGGAGAGGAACAAGAGGTAGCTTTTCAGTTGTTGAAGCATAAGTTATGCAATGCCCCGATTCTTACCTTGCCGGAGGGAAATGAGGATTTTGTATTTTATTGCAACGTATCTCGCAAAGGTTTAGGATGTGTGAAGATGCAAAGGAATAAAGTGATTGCCTATGCCTCCAGACAGCTTAAAATACATGAAAAGAATCATACTACGCATGACTTAGAGCTTGGAGCCGTAATTTTTGCACTTATGATATGGCGACACTACTTGTATGGGACTAAGTGCACTATCTACACAGACCATAAGAGATTACAACACATCTTTGACCGGAAAATTTTAAACATGAGGCAGAGAAGGTGGGTAGAGTTATTGAATGATTATGATTGTGAAATTAAGTATCACTCGGGTAAGGCCAATGTAGTGGCAGATGCATTAAGTAGAAAGGAACGTATAAAACTGTTTCGAGTACGGGCTTTAGGAATGATTGTGCAAACGAATTTCAAGGAACAAATTCGTATGGCCCAACGTGAAGCTTTGGGTGAAGCTCAGTTGTTAAACGATGAACTACATGGGAACGAGAAGGACTTTGAGGTTAAGACTGGCCAAGTACGTTATTTCAAAGACCGATTATGGATCCCAAAGTGTCACAATTTACGAGAATTGGTTATGGATGAAGCACATAAGTCTAAGTATTCAATTCATCCTTGTTGGTGCATTACGTCTGTCGACTTCGTCTTGTATCGAGTCTAGTATTAGAATTGTTAGATCAGGGCGCGTAGTTCGAGAAAATAGATGTTAAAGGTAGTGTTAAAGGTAATTTCGTTTGAAGTGGGTAATTCCGCTTGAATGTGTCATGGGTAATTCCAAACGGAATTAGATTCCGTTTGAAATCTAATTTCGTTTGGGACTGCTTCAAGTGGAATTTGATTCCTATAAATACCCATTCAAACGAGATCATTTGTAACTTTGAGATTTCCGGTACCGAAGTGCTGCCGAAGCGTCGTTTGATCTGTAACCGTGTTATAATCAATATACAAGGCGTTTATAAGTAAACTAAGCTGTTTTCCAAGTCTCTTTCTTTGTTTCCGCCTCTGAAACAGACAAGAGCTCTTCTGATTGACTCGTTTGGGTCATGGAACGATCCTACAAGTGGTATCAGAGCTCAGGAGGAAGAGTTCTTGCCAAAACAGCCTTAATTTCTGACTTCTACACCTTCTTTTTGAAATTGAACTAGTTTTCACGGTCAAAATGGTCTGAATTTCACATATTATGTGCGAACCTATGTTTTAATGAATCCTTGAAAAAATTAGACCTTAATTCGATCTAAAACTGGTAAAAATCGTAATTTCGTTTGAATATCAGATCGAATTTGATGACGTCAGCAGCATTTTAAACGAGATTAGGACTTGATTCCGCTTGAAATCGTTATTCCGTTTGAAAAATTCACCTAATTCCGCTTGAATTTACCTTATTCCGCTTGAAATTATCTAATTCCGTTTCAGTGTGTAATTCCGTTTGAGATGTTTCAAACGAAATTAGATAATTTCGTTTCAGATCAGTATTCCGTTTGAAAAGTGTTTTCGGTTGAGACTTAATTCCGTTTGAGTTTAGTAATTCCATTTGAAACTTGTAATTTTGTGAAAAATTTACCGAAGCATGGCTGAAGAATTTTACAATGCGTTCGCTACACCGGTTGCTCCAGTTACTGCTGCCGAAACACTTTACAGTGAAAACGAGACGGGAACTTATCAAAGACCGCCGAAACTGATGTATATTGAAGATTTTAAAGGGTGGCAGCATCGATTCGAGAACTGGGTACAAGCATACAAGTTTGATGCATGGTGTGCACTAGAGAAAGATTACGAGAAACCGAAAAACGAACGTGGGCTTGAAAAAGGCTTTAGTGATTTTTCAGAAACTGACAAATTGAAATACACAAGTGAAAAAATGATGATTAGCATTCTCCAGTAAGCAGTTAAAGAAGATATCTTTGTGTTACTTCAACATTCGGGTACAGCACGATCAATTTGGAATGCGTTGATTCAAAAGTTCAGAGGAAGTGCTGATATGATTAAAAACAAAAAGGCGTTATTAAAAAATCACTTGATACATTTACATCCATCGAAGGTGAATCAACAAAAACAACCATCGACAGATATTGTCATCTTGTTTTAGAAATGGGAAGATTGGAGATAACGAAAGATGATGATGAGTGGGTGGATAAACTTGTTGATGCATTACCATAGCACAAATGGGGAACGTATTTGTTGATTTTAAAGCACACAAGAAAGTCTGAAAATATGAACTTGGCACAGTTTATTCAAAAGATTGAAGAGCACGAGTTGGATATTCAGAAAACAGCAATAATGAAGAATCCAAATGCTCAACAAGATGTCAGTTTATATTACAGAGGAAACAAGTTTGAAGTTTCTCCCAGTCCGAAGATCCAAACTGGTTTTAGTGCTGATGGTTCTTCCAGTCCAAATGTTAGCACTACAACTCAGAGTGGTGGATATTCTTCATCATATTCAAGCTTTGATCCAAACCATACCACACCACACCAAGTCCTCAACAGCAAAGTTCTACAAATTTGCAGTGCAATGTTACTTTGAACATTCAGAATGGTCAACATCTTTCTCCAGAGCTGGCTAAGCAACACATGGCATCTCTTGTTACCATGTTAGAGTCGTATGAAAGCTTAGTTGCAGGAAGAATTGGTAATCCGATGCTTACAAAATAAGATTATGACCAAATAGATGCAGAAGAACTTGAGTTGATGGATGTAAAATGGTGTTTGGCCAGTGCTGTGAGAAGAGCTGAAAAATTTCAACAAATCACTGGCAGAGATGAGTTTCGTGATATGGCAAATTCTGCTTTAGGATTTGACAAATCAAAAGTGACTTGTTTTCGTTGCAAAGGAAATGGACACTTTAAAAGAGAGTGTAAAAACAAAGAAGCAACTGGAAGACAAGAAAAGAATGATTATTATCAGAAATCTATTTTTATCAGATTGACCAATCACCACAAACTGCACATGCTCGGCCCATTATTGATGATAAAATGAAAATGATCGAAGATGCAAATAAGAAAGCTTATTATGGTATCATTGATCAAGATGATGAGAAAATGGCTGCAGGTTTTAGCTGGGATAGATACGTTCAAGAAAATCCACACTTAAGCTCAGCTTTTGTTGCATTACGTCTGTCGACTTCGTCTTGTATCGAGTCTAGTATTAGAATTGTTAGATCAGGGCGCGTAGTTCGAGAAAATAGATGTTAAAGGTAGTGTTAAAGGTAATTTCATTTGAAGTGGGTAATTCCACTTAAATGTGTCATGGGTAATTCCAAACGGAATTAGATTCCGTTTGAAATATAATTTCGTTTGGGACTGCTTCAAGCGGAATTAGATTCCTATAAATACCCATTCAAACGAGATCATTTGTAACTTTGAGATTTCCGGTACCGAAGTGCTGCCGAAGCGTCGTTTGATCTGTAACCGTGTTATAATCAATATAAAAGGCGTTTATAAGTAAACTAAGCTGTTTTCCAAGTCTGTTTCTTTGTTTCCGCCTCTGAAACAGACAAGAGCTCTTCTGATTGACTCATTTGGGTCACGGAACGATCCTACAATCCTGATACTGACAAGATGTACCATGATCTAAAGGAGTTTTATTGGTGGTCTGGTATGAAGAAGGATGTGGTGATATATGTTAGTAAGTGCTTGACTTGTGCTCGAGTCAAGGCAAAATATCAAAAACCATCCGGAATGTTACAACAACATGAGATTCCCTAATGGAAGTGGGAACAAATCACCATGGATTTTGTAACTCATTTACCAAAAACACCAAAAGGTCATGATGCTATTTGGGTAGTCATGGATAGGCTAACCAAATCTGCGCATTTCATAACCATTCATACCAACTACAAGATGGAAAAATTGGTGGAACTTTACACAAATGAAGTTATAGCTATACATGGAGTAACAGTTGCAATTATTTCTGACCATGATAGTTGCTTCATGGTTCAGACTTTCATAGATATGTTTAATTCAAGGAAAGTGATATGAATCTCGAATATCTTGATAAACAGAACTTTAATAACATATCTGGGTGTGGTGGATATGTTGCGGTACTTCCTATATATAAACACCCAGCTACATTATCAAGGTACCGTTAATCAATGTATACGAGTTTCATGAGTTTCATGTTACGATTAGTTCTTCGATTTGTTATGCTTTAGTCGGTATTACGTCTTGACTTCGACCTTTTTTCATGCGGTAGGTTCATACTTTCTTAAACTTAGTAATTGAATTTCGGGGACGAAATTTCTTAACTGAGGGAGAATGTGACATTCGCCACAAAACCAGGTAAATCCTAATTTGAATTACCCAGCTTACACAATTAACAAACTGATACGGATTATGCCTCGGTTGAATCCAAAGGCACGTTACACATAACATATGAGAAACATGACAAAGAAAAACAGTTACATTAGGGCCATTGAATTCAGAAAATTGATTAAACCGAAAAAATTCTGGATGACCGGGTTTTAACGGGTTAAAACTGCCATAGGCGTCGTAGGTGAACCTACGAGTACAAAAATGCTCAGACATGATCCGTAATCTATAACCTAGGATCATTGATGCTTTATTGGGTAGAAAATGCATTAAACTAAGCGGCTTCCGGTTAGCGGAACGCTTTAGTTTTAACGCGCACTGTACTATCAAAACATGTGTTGTAACATCAGTTAAGCCCGGAAAAGACTAATATAACCTAAATACAAGATGTTTCGAGTAATAACGTCTAAGTGTTCAAGCTTTTGCGTCGGTTGGGTTCGTTTTAATTTTCTGCGCAAAAACGCCTATAAAAATGCATCGTTTTACTAATTTTTACCTCACCGGGGAGTGTTTAAGACCGATAACAAACCAACACTTAAAAATCTACTTGAACTTATCTATATGTGGGAATTAGAGTTGTTGACTAGTCAAAGGGGATAAAAAAGTCCACCCTTTGTGTTCGGCCACCTCCATAAACCCACCAAACCAAGCACACGCCTCACAAGCTTCATTTTTAACCACAAATCCTACCAAACTCTTTATTATAAAACTTAACTTGATCGTGCACTTCAGAAAATTCTGCTAAAACTCACAAGAACACAAGGTTATACATCTATATCTTATTCCTTTATTTTCTTACTTTAAACTAGCAAAACCATGTCTACTTTGATCCAAACAAGGCCAAACCCATGGCCATGTAATTTGTTTTTAAGTCATGTTACTGTCCCATGAAGTTTTGCAATCAATTTTATTGACAAAGGATGCGTTTTGGATCAAAAACGACATTTATTCGGCACAAAGTTCGCCTAACGAAAATCAATAGCAAAAGAACATCAAAAGGGCTTGATTGATGAATCCGAATACATGTTTGTTTGTACATGTTCTGTAGGTACTATACCCAGAAAGTCGGCGCAAACGGATCTCGGAATCTAGACCTAACGAGTGATACGCGGAAAGGTATAATAATTAGGCGAAAGTTTAATATTTATAGAAATTGTGTTGCCTACAGATTTGGACTTGGGTACTATTTGAACTTGAGATTTTAGGACATGGTTTGAGACTACATAAAAATGATCTCTCCAAAATTTGGGAATTTTTGGACAAACGAGGAATATTTAGCGAATTTATTACGTGTATACGCAATTAAATCGAAAAAAATAGTAAACTATTTAAATAAATTCTGAATTTTTGTAGAATTATCACATATACTATGGGAAAGCTTCACAAAAAATTTTTTAGCTAAACGGATAATCCGAGCTACAGTTTTAAAATCACACGTTTTACGAGGATTTCGGTATTTTAAAACCGGATTTAGGAAATTTTTGTGAACTTCAAATTTTTACTGGGAGTTTATATCTATATAGAGAGTGTTCAGAAAAATTTTTGGAATTTTTAGAGTTCGGATGGTCAGTTCGCCAAATTAAACGGTTTATATACGATATAAACCATATTTGTTAAAATTAATAAATAATGTTTAAAAATTATAAAAATATTTTATTTGAGAAATTTATATCAGAAATAATATCTACAAAAATTTTTGGAATTTTCTAAATTACGGGTTTATTTATATAAAATTACGCGTTTAATTATTATTTTTAAATAATAATCGACAAAATTTAAACGCGTAACGAACCCGCCAAAGTTTGTACCACTCTGGTGATATTTGGAAATAATTGGAAGGTCAAGAATAAATCCCGACCCTTCCAGACTAAATTGGATTAATACAGGCATATTACACGCTTATCCGGTAATTAACCGACTTTAAATACGGAAACACTTATTTCGGCGACCTAGACCCTCCAAACACCCGAATTCCCTTAATATAAAACTAATCATTTTTCATATAGTACAATATGGTATACTTTGTTTAAACATATCATTTCCCGAACACCTCGAACAAACATCTTTGTCCTGCACGGTAAACGGTGTCCGACGTCCAAACCTGATTTCAAAACGCCGACCATGTCCAACCTCATGTTCTAATTACCCTAATTGGTTCCTATACATTTAAACCTAGTCTAACCTAGCCTACAAACATTAACCGTATGATACTGGTATTAGGTGTGGATTAGCATACTTTGATAGCCTAGTATCTGTGCAGTCTGTGAGTTTCACTAACCCTCTCTTTTTAATACATGTTTTACTGTTTTCATAGAGGGTTCATTTAATTAACATACTTGTGAACATGCAAACTGTTTGATGCAATTTATCTGAGTAGACACCTAACATGCTTAAATCCCCACAAGCAAGTTATACAATGCCGGTGAATACTGTGGATAGTACTATTTGGCCCGACAAGCCTAGACCGCACTGAATACACGGCTGTATGCCTACTGCGCGAACACGCGGTCGCATATATTCATAACGAGCTATGATGTGTTAGGCATAGCCACATGGGGTACTTGGTTATTGGTTGTGGTTGATGTTGGCCACGGTGATTGGATACTAGTCTCGGCTTAACTTGTAACTCAGAGAGATTTCATCACATGTGAAACAAAACATTTTCAAATATATTTTGAAAACAAACAAACTTGTGGAACTCGCCAACTTTTTGTTGATGTTTTTCTTTTAAAAATTAACTTTTTCAGGTAACCAGGACACTACGTGACGACCCCCTTTGTGTTAGCTGCTTGTGAAGTTTATGTGTGATACTATGTGGATAGAGGCATGCTACTTAGCTAAATAAAACGGTTCATGGAAACTCGCGTAGTATCTAGCTAAAATTTGTAACAGTAATGTGTAATAGCGATACATAAAACAATGATGTATCATATTGTTTAATTAATGTTTAATAGAGTATCTTTATAACAATGACTCAAACCAGAAGTGTCTGTTGCATCCCTTTTTATCGTTTCCGCTGCTAGTCGGGGTGTGACAATAATGTTGTCTAGTATAAAGAACAAACATAATAATTGGGGTTTGAATTGTATTGAGATTGTATTGTACATCCAATTAGGGTTACAAAGAAATGGTTTTTATATAGAACACCAAGTTACATATTTAGCCCCTACACTACGACACATCATTCACTTTCCGACACTCCCCCTCAAGTTGAGTAGTGGGATCACCAATACTTAACTTGCTCAAGCAGCTACTAAAAACGTTCCCGTTGACAGCTTTTGTGAGAATATCTGCGAGTTGATCTTTTGATTGTACATATGGGAGCTCTATGATACCTTCCTCCAATTTCTCCTTGATGAAGTGTCGATCTACCTCCACATGTTTTGTTCGATCATGTTGGACAGGATTTTCTGAGATCTGTATAGCAGCTTTATTGTCGCACATGATTTTGGTTGCTGTAGTAGGAAGAAAGCCAATATCAGTTAGGAGCTTGCGAATCCACAAAATCTCTGCTAGGCCACGTGCAACCCCTCGGAATTCGGCTTCTGCACTAGATAGGGCAACTACCTTTTGTTTTTTACTTCTCCAGGTAACTAGATTTCCTCCGACCATGGTGAAGTATTCTGAGGTTGACCTTCTCGTTCCTTTATCCCCTGCCCAGTCGGCGTCTGTATAAGCTTGGATTTCTAAGTGCCAATTTGGTTTAAATAGTATACCATGACCTGCTGTTCCCTTGAGATACCTGATGATTCTTAATACTGCTTCCATGTGGCTCGCTTGGGGCTGGTGCATAAACTGACTCACCACTCCTACTGCATAAGCTATATCTGGACGAGTGTGGGAGAGGTATATCAGTTTTCCCACCATTCGTTGATATGTCTCCTTATCTGCTAGTTCTGCTCCATCTTCCATGTGTATGCCGTGATTAACTACCATTGGGGTGTCCGCCGGTCTGCACTCAATCATTCCGGTTTCGGCTAGCAGATCAAGGATATATTTCTTCTGACAGATAAAAATCCCTTGTTTAGATCTTAGAACTTCAATTCCTAGAAAGTACTTCAATCTTCCCAGATCTTTCATCTCGAATTCCGAAAAAAGTTTATCTCTTAACCTTGACATTTCCTCTTCATCGTTTCCCGTAAGTATCATGTCATCAACGTAGATATTAAGCAGGTCACAAGACTGCCCCTACATTTAAAAAATAGGGTATGATCAGAGTTACTTTGTTTGAAGCCATATTTCTTCATAGCAAGGGTAAACCTTCCAAACCAAGCTCTAGGAGACTGCTTAAGCCCATACAGAGATTTCTTCAACTGACATGTTTCTCCAGCCTTGAAATCCTCATTGAATCCTGGTGGAGTGTCCATATAGACCTCCTCGTTCAGTTCTCCGTGAAGGAAGACATTTTTTTACATCAAACTGATGAAGAGGCCAACCTTTATTGGCAGCTATAGAGAAAGGACTCTGATTGTATCAATCTTGGCTACTGGGGAGAAGGTTTCAGAGTAGTCGATTCCATAAGTCTGAGTATAACCCTTTGCAACCAGTCGTGTTTTGTATCTTTCAATCATGCCGTCAGGTCTGTGTTTGACTGAAAAAACCCACCGACATCCTACCGGTTTCTTTCCTGGTGGGAGGGTGCATTTCTCCCACGTGTTATTCTTCTTGAGTGCTTCCATTTCGGTCTCCATGGCCTTTTTCCATTCTTTAGATTTCAAGGTTTACTGTGTTGTAGATAGCATTTGTTCAGAGCACAAGGCAGCGGTAAAAGCTTTAGCTTCCTTAGACAAGTTTCCAGTGGCAATGTTTGCCACATGGTACCTAGACCTTGGAGCCACCTTTTCTGGATAGTATCACTTAGGAGGAACTCCTCTATTTTCTCTTGGAGGGAGGGAATACCTTCCGGTTGTCTCTGCTGCACCTGGTTCAACATTTCCAGTAACTGCTTCCACCTCTTCAACGTGTTCAACATCTGGTTCAACATGTTCTGTAGGTTCGGTTGTTGTTGGTTCTGTGTGTTCCCCTGCTATCTCATAGTTATAAGACGTAGTACATTCATAGTTCTCATTATTTCTTACCTCTGGTATCACGTTGGATGGAGTTTCTTTAGTGGTACTGTGCTCCGCAGATTGTGTGGCTGTGTTTGAAGGTGACTGACTCAGAGTACTGTGATGGTTTTCTGTTGTTACTTCTTCAGATGAGGGAAATTGGGTTAGCCAACTCAGAGTGTCTATACATTCACTCTCCCCCTGACCACTGAGTTGGGTGTTATAAAAGTATTTTGTTTCAAGAAAGTCAACATTCATTGTGGTGAACATTTGATGAGTTTTTGGATTATAACACCGGTAATCTATTTGATCGATCCCATAGCCGACAAATACACATTTCTCAGCACATGGGCCAAGCTTGTTTCGGTTGGTTTTGGGTATGTGAACAAATGCTGTACACCCTAAGATTCGAGGTTCAAGTGTAAGAGGATAGGGAATACTGGCAGACTTAGATAGACAATCTAAGGGAGTCGTAAATTTAAGAGCCTTCGTGGGGAGCCGATTTAGGAGATACACAGAGGTTGCAACCGCCTCCGGCAAGAAAGATTTAGGTACCTGAGATTCAATTAAAAGAGCTCTAGTCATTTCAAGAATAATACGGTTTTTCCGTTCGGAAACACCGTTTTGTTCGGGGTTATGAGCACAAGAGGTTTGATGAATTAATCTTTTGGTTTTAAAGAACTGTTTCATGGATGTATTGGCAAATCCCCCCCCCCCCCCCATTGTCGGATCGAAGGATTTGGATTTGAGTTTGGAAATAAGTTTGAATCATAGCATAATACGTGATAAATTTCTCATAAACTTCGGCTTTGTTTTTTAAAAAAATATACCCATGTCATGCGAGTGCAATCATCCACGAATAGTATAAAGTACCAAAGACCCCCCCCCCCCTATCACAGGAGCAGGACCCCACACATCAGAGTGGATTAGTGAAAAGGGTGAAGCAAATTTCGTATTGCTAGGTTTGAATGGTTGTCGATGGCTTTTAGCACGAAAGCATGTTTCATAGTCTATTTTCCCATTTGAAGGGAAAAGTTTTGGAAACAAACGGTGCGAATAGCCAACGGATGGGTGTCCCAAACGTTTATGCCATAGCCAGCCTTCCCGGTTTTCGGTTCCATGTGCCAACATCACAGTACTCTGTTGAGCCACTTCATCCACATAGTATAATCCTTGGCGCTCAGTACCACGTCCAATAATCACACACGTCCTGATATCCTGTAGATGGCAAAAAGTAGGGTGCATTAGTACCGTGCAATTCAACTCTTTGGTAATATGGCTAATGGAGAGCAATTTGTGTGATAATGGAACATAGAGACAGTTTGATAATTTCATAGTTGGTGAAATTTCAATAGTCCCTCCTCCTTTTTACTTGCATCATTCCATTGTTTGCGGTATGGATTTGAGTTTTTTGAGGATCGGACATTAACTGTATGTCCAACGGTTCAAATGTGATGGCGTCAGTGACACCAGAATCGAATATCCAAGAACTATTTTTCCCATGACTGAGAAAATATTTCTCGATATTTACAAAGCTAAAGGAAGGCTGTAAAATAGCCAATTAAAAGAGAATATGGTACATATTACATCTTTGACCGACCTATATTTCGCATAATATTCATAAAGTGGATGGAGGGATTGTGGAGTGATCCATGGTATCCTTAATACCATATATGTTGCGTATAAACCTATACGTGACGTATAGGCAAGCATGTGACACCTTTGGCAGGGATGTCTGGCATTGGAAATTATGGTAACCCTATGCGCACCATATAGACCTATAAGATGCGTATATAGGGTGTCAAAATTGGGATTTGGGTGTCCCATTAATACGACCCATTTGGTGTCCATCAGATGTTAGAAGCTCAGACCCAAATCTAGTTAGAAATGGGGAATTTAAACCAGATGTGACACCTTTTGCAACCATTGATGCTAGTTTTGAGCAACCTAGGCACCTGAATCCTTGGTTACATTGACCAGACTAGAGTCATACATTTGGCTAGAGATGCAGGTCATGATTAAAAGATTGTCATCCTCCACAAAAAAAGGAAAGAAAAAATACCATAAGAAAATAAAAGGGACGTGTTTGTTTATGTAGAAGCAAAATAGTCAAAATACGTTTTTTTTTTTAAGGACAAACTGCATATTAAAGAAACATATGCATAATAATTAATACAAATATTTAGAGATTAAATTACAAATCAACACAACACAACACAACACAACCCAACCTTGGTCCCAATTCACTTTTGTTTTTGATGCTGAAAATGATCATAAGTTATGATTCATAACTAGTTAAAAAACAGAAGATGGTGATCATGATGAGGTTAATAAACAAGCTTAAGTAAGTCACAGATGGGATGACCAAAACAATGCTGGTACAGGTACCCATTTAAGACGACTTTAAAGGTTGCAAAATGTGAATAAATGCATGCTTCAAGGTAGAAAGTGCCATAATATTCATCAAGAAATTATAGAAATGCTAGAAATATGACAAGAATCCATGAAGACCAATGGTCCCATCAAGTTACAATTTCTTTTAAGACCTATCAGAGGAGATGAAGATAGTTATGATGGAGGGATGCCTACACTTTTAATATATTAATATGTTTGTCCACCTTAACATGTTTGGAAATTATACATTTTGACTCGTTGCCAACTTCACCAGTTTCCACCTCAAATTGTATGCATAGTTCTGACTTTTGCGATAATTAAGAGAAATGTGAAGATGATATATTTTACTTGTAATTTTGTTTTTTAACAGGCATTGTTGTGTTTCTCACATTTCCGGTTGCATATGAGAGATATGATATTCAAGTTTAATTTAAAGAACGTCTAGGAAACGACTTCTATAACATTTCTGTAGAGGTAATTAGTGCCTTTATATTCTTGTCTCTATGGTCAGGGCATGATAGCTAAAAGAGTGGTGACATGTTTGCACAAAGGATACTGCGCACAGAAAGTAACAGGTTAATAAACAGTCTCAAAAAGAGCATTTTTGCACGAAGCATTGAACCAAAAAGCAAAAACTAGCCATCGTCACAAGCTTGTTCATCAGAATACTACTCCAAAGTCAAGATCATAAAACAAACAACAGCTGAATGAACAGTCTCAAAATGTAGTAATTAAACAGGTAGGTAATCAACTCATAAACACCTCATTAATCTTGACCATTTCCAAAACCGTCACCCTTATCTTGTCCATGGTTACTCGAATCATCACCATGGAAATTGCCAAATGGCAGAGGTAGTGGCGCCGCTGGTGACTGGTTTGCAGCCAAGATGCTAGCATTCATCCCTTGTGATGGTGGACCTCGTTGAAGGAAACCAGCTTGATTCATAATCATAGAAGGATCAAACACGTGACCATTTGGTCCAACATTCAACAGTTGAGGATAACTCAATGACGACCCTTGTTGCACACCTGCTTCTGGAACCTGTTGACCCACATAAAACGGTTGACCAAATGAACCGGGAACCATTACATTCGGTACTGCATTAGCAGATGGCTGGAGGCCAGTCATGGGGTAGTTCAAATTCGGTCGCTGCATGTGCATTGTAGTTGGCCTGTCCATAGCATTTGATGGGTTTGGGTTTGGTTGCATTAGTGGCCTAATAGGAGCTGGAGGTTGGGGTTGGGACCATTGGGTGCGGTCTTCGCCATCTTTGGCTGGCTTTGGGATTGGGGCTTGAACTGTTGAGTCAGAAGTTTTTGGTTCTTTGGTGCTTGTGGCCACAGGCCCGTTTCCATCCTTTTGAGGCTTTGAATTGCGAAGATCCGGGTGATGAGCATGAACATGGGCCTTAAAATCAGCTTTATTTAAAAAGGATTTTAGACAAAGAGGGGCTGAACATAGGAACATGCCTTCCATCATTTTAACTGTCTGGATCTTCTGAATACGTTCCTCGCACCTATCATACAAATAAAAATATTAATAATACTAATTGTAACAATAATTATAAACTAGAACATTCTTAGACTAAGAGCTACATGATGGGTTTAACAAAATGGTAGGCCACCACTAGGCGTTCCCCACCGACCAGTCCAACGGCGACGTGGAGTTACTCCTAGCACAATCCTATAGTAAATCACAAGTCCTATAGTAAATCGTCATGCGATTTACTATAGTAAATCCAATGGTGCAAGGGTTTATACCCCAGACCTCCACAACAGATTCCCACCTCCTTACCACAGGAGCACTATCGTGGGGACCTACATGATGGGTTTAACGTAGCTATAAATCAAAAACCATTTAGCCAAATTATATAAGCTTCTATCTTTTGAAGCACAATTACACTTTGCTCAATTTTTTTAATTTCTTTTTTTTGTGAAAACAATATCTAAATACAAATTCTATCTCTTGTAGCACAATTAGATTCAGCTTTTAATCTTCCTAGAATGATTGTAACAATAAAACTTAAGTCATCTTAGAAAAGTAAAGGCATCATCATAGTAATATAGTATAAAAATACTTATTTAAGTCTTACAAAAAGCATGTGGAGTCACTCCTAGCACAATCCAGGCAAAGTGCATGCTCACAAGGGATCTGCAAGAATCAGAGAGCTGTTAGTGAAAATCAAGGAAACCAGTAACTAATTGCGGATAATAACTAATAAGGGTTAACAGGTCAAGTGGGTCAATTTTTTGGGTACAGGTAGAAATGGGTCGGTTTGGGTTGGGTTGGGTTGACCAGAACACTTTTAGTTCAATTATACTAATATTGTATAAATCAATTATGTTAAATATGATTACAAATAATTAATACTTACAGTAATAATTTAACTTTTGGAATTAAGTTGATACCCTCTTTATCAAAATGGCATGCAAATTGAAGCAGGACATAGAAGCACCAACCATAAACAAGAAAAAAGCACAACTATGTACTATCAAATTAAATAAACCAAGGAATGTGAGACCACATACCATACGTCCATAAATCGCTATTGGAAAATCACACTTAGCACACATATGGACCCTTTGTCCAAGCGGGCGGCTGGACTTTTGACCAACAGTCTTGACAAGAGTAACACCACTAGCAGAACCAATACTTTTAGCCACAGGAAGCTCAGCCAGAACAAGGTGGTCAGGGCATGCAACCGTCACTGTCTCCCCTGTTGGCGGCTTTCTCCACTGCCACTTTCAGCAGCCGCAGCCTTGTTTCTGAGCCGGATTCTAAGCATCTGTACAAATCTGAATAGTTACTAGAGTATTATACTAGTCATAATGTTTCTTACTGAAATAGATAACATAAAAACTAAGAAAATGTTTCTTATTGAAATAAATAATGTCTATAATTCTAATAAAGAAGCATAGCTTGAGCGCACATGATTTATCCTTTTCCATATATAGAACAATGAGTATTCATCATGCGAACTGTGAATTTTTTGTTTCTGTATAAGGAAAATGCCACATATAATGAAGAGAAAATTACCAAAATAGCCAAAAAAAAGTTTGACTTACCAAAATAGCCATCTCATGAGTCTTTGGAGAGGGGCATCACGGATTTAAATGCGCGGGATGCCTCTTTCAAGACCCCTCATGCTTCTTTAAATATGGAAGTGACACGTGTCTCAATGATTAGGTAGACTCCTCCAATGCCTCAGGCAGACTTATCCAATGCCTCAGCAGAGAGCAGACTCATCCAATGCCTTCATCCAATGCCTCAGCAGACTCTTCCAATGCCTCAGGCAGACTCTTCCAAATATTTTAAGAAAAAAAAATTTTAAAAAATACTAAAAATATTTTTTTAAATATATATTTTTTTAATTTAAAAAAAATATTTTTTAAATTTATATACGTAAAGTATTTTAAATTTATATACGTATAGTATTTTTTTTAAGTATTTTAAAGATATCTTTACGTATATAAATTTAAAATATTTTTTTAATTTTAAAAAAATAATTGAAAAAATTAATTTAAATATTTTATTAAAGTATTTTTTTTAATTTTTTATGTATTTTCTTAAAATTAGCCAAGGTATCTTTACGTATATAAATTTAAAAAAGTAATTTTTTTAAGTTTAAAAAAAAATATTTTGAGTATTTTTTTAAATATTTTAAAGTATTTTCTTAAAGTATTGGAGGAGTTTGCCTGAGGCATTGGATGAGTCTGCTAAGGCATTGGATGAAGGCATTGGATGAGTTGCTGAGGCATTGGATGAGTCTGCCTGAGGCATTGGAGGAGTCTACCTAATTATTGAGACACGTGTCACTTTCATATTTAAAGAAGCATGTGGGGTCTTGAAAGAGGCATCCCGTGCATTTGAATCCGTGATGCCCCCTCTCCAAAGACTCATGAGATAGCTATTTTGGTAAGTCAAACTTTTTCTTGGCTATTTTGGTAAATAGCTCTATAATGAATTTCACTTGAAGTTCATGATCAAGATTAGTAGTTCTAACTACCATATGGTGCCAGATATTATGATAGACGCAAATTGGATATTTAGAACTGTATGTTTAAAAATGATATTCCTCATCCTAATGTAGAAAGATGAAAATTATTAACAAATTAACATGTAAGAACTGTATGTGAGGTGAGCATACGATGAAAAACTTTAACCAATTCACCTTCACAAATTTATATAAAAAAATGAAATATCAAAAGTTAACAGCAACTGAATAAATAAACTAGTCTACTCCACACATTTGAAATTTATGTGGAATTTAACCTTTTCATAAGATGGTAGAAAGATAACTAAATCAGAAATTTTAACACATCAATCCTGTGAGTACAATGCTCATACATCAAAACTGATTTCATCTCTACTCACAAATTTTACATAAACAAGTGTTTCGAGCTCATATGTCGCTCCAGAACATATTACCATTTACGTAAACTCTCCGTGTAAGGTTTATATATTGAAATGGATAATGTCTGTAATTCTAATAAAGATGTGTAGCTTCAGCGAACATAGTTTATACTTTAAAGGTTGTATTATCCATCTCCGTATATGGAGCAATGATTACTCAACATGACACATGAAAAGCTTTTATTTCTTGTTTTCAAATAGAAAAGAACATTACATGTAACAAATTTCAATTAAGGTTAATGATCAACATTACCCATTCTAGCATTTAGCAGCAGTAAACTAAAGACCAAATGACACAGATGTGACGATAGACACATATCAGATATTTCAAGCATACAATTATACACTCTATCAGGCAACACTAAACTAAATAGCAAAATTGGGCATATGTTATGATAGACAAAAAACAGATGTTAAGAGCATACTCTTCACCAAACTAAATAGCAAAATTGGGCATATGTTATGATAGACAAAAAACAGATGTTAAGAGCATACATTCGCTGCAAGAAGAATAGTTAAATTTCCTCATCTTAAGAAGCAGCATTGCAAACTCTTCACCAAATTAAAACGGTAACTGATTTACCCCCACAAATTCATACACATATCCAAAGTTCAAAGCAAGTCAGAAGAATAAACTAGGCTACTCCCCACATTTAGGACGTCTGTAGAATTAAATATTTTCATAGAAACATAACAACATCAAAGTTAGAACACAACAATCATGTGTACTTATTATGCACAGACAAATCAAAAATCACATAAACATCTGCTTGAACGAATTGGATAATGTCTATATTTTTAATTAAGGTGCATAAATTTAGCAAAAACGCTTTATTCTAAAATGGTCGTATTATCCGTTTCCATGTATGAAACAATGTTTAACTTTGAAATTTTGTTTCCATAGAAGGAAAATGTCACATATAACGAACTTCACAGAGTTTTGTGATCAGCGTTAGCCAGTCTAGCATTTTGCAGCACTAAACTAACCATATGATTCAGATTTTTTGATAGACATAAATCAGACATTCAAAACATGTAGCGTATAAAGATGATAATAAAAAAACCCCAAATGTAAGAAAGGTATGTAAGGCGAGCATACGATTATACATTATTCTCCAAAAAAAAATGATCATATTCCTCATCCTGAGAAGCTACATTGCAAACTCCTCACCAAATTAAAACTTTATAACCAATTTACCCCCACAAATTCATAACATATATGTGAAGTGAAAAGCAATTTGGACAAACAAACTAGGCTACTCACCTCAATTAGAAGGTATGTAGAATTTGATCTGTTCATAAGAATAAAAAGACATTAAAAGTTATTACACAACAATCGTGGGTCTCACTCGACGTAGCATCTCTATCTCCTGGGATGAAGGTAAGGTTTTCCCATTTCTCTACCCTCCCCAGACCCTATGAGATATTGTTGGGTACGTATGTTTGTTTACGCGCTTTAGAGTGCAATATCACACTCCCAACATCCTACTATTTATGTAATGTAAACACTATGCATACTGTTTCTTATTGAAATACATAATGTCTATGTTTCTAACAAAGATGTATGGTTTGAGCAAAAACGATTTAACCTAAAACGGCTGTATCATCCCTTTTCCATATACGAAACAATTTTTATCGTCGAATTTTTGTTTATGTTCACATAAAATGAATCTCGATGACCAGAGGTTCATGAATTTAGCAGCACTAAACAAACGACCATATAGTGCACATATTATGATGGAGACAGATTAGACATTCAGAACATGTAATGTATAAACATGATAAAAAAAAAAGAAAAAAATTGAAATGTAAACATTGCAAACTCTTAACCAAATTAAACTTTAACCAATTCACCCCACAAGTCCATAACATACATCAAAACTTAATATCAATCTGGATACAAATTATTATTTATATCAATCCTTACGTTATACGAACCAATAGAAACAAAAAATTTTAACCTGCTAATGCTCTTTAACTTCATCAACTTCAGAAAGAACAAAAAAATCAACCTAACAATCACTAGTTTATGTGAAAATTTTAATCACCAAAATTTGACATAATTAATAGTGAAAATCATAAAAAAATATTTAGAGATTCATCAAAAGAAACTGTAAAACCCTAGCTGATCGATACATATATGTATATATAAAAAGGAACGGTGCCAGTTATATATACGAACCAATAGAAACAAAAAATTGTAACCTGCTATTGCACTTTAACTTCATCAACTTCAGAAAGAACAAACAAACAAATCAACCTAACAATCACTAGTTTATGTGAAATTTTCAATCACCAAAATCTGACATAATTAAGAGTGAAAATCATCAAAAAAAAAAAACTCTAGAGATTCAACAAAAGAAACTGTAAAAGCATAGCAGATCTGTAGATGGATGCATGTATAAAAACGATCGGTGCCAGTTGGATAAGTAGGGTTACCGTCGAAAGCGAGAGAGTGGAGTGATATGAAAATAGAGACGATGAATGTTGCCGCTCGGAGACCAACAACGAGGGTTTCGGATTGCTTACTTTATATACGTGTGTAGTGTGGAATTGAGTGTATTTTTGTCAACATAAACAAAATTAAAATGTATTTAATTTTGCATGCTGATGTAATTATCTGGAGGGTACTAAAACTTTATTACGTTAATTAATAATTAACGAGATTCCTTACGTTGCGGCGGGCTTTTACATGGTATTGGTTGGTTGTTTATAGTGTCGGTATGATTCCCGCGCATGATACAACAACCGGAAGATATGCGTCCAACAAGATATCAACGCTTGTTTTACATGGATCGAAAAAAGCGAATACATGTACCGATATTGTTCGGACGGGACTAGTTCAATTAACAACACACGATATAGCTTTTATGTACCAACGTTGTTTATCGATTCGGTTCGCCAGGCAAATTAAAAAGAGCAACTATTTTTTACATTTTCAAATTTAACTTTTATGGAATGATATAAAGAATTCTAAAATGTTATATTACATTACTAAGATAACAAGATAACTATGACCCTTTGTAAAATAAAATAATTAAACGGCAAGGTAACTTAGATGGCATGTACTTAATACTTGGATCACATATATATTATTATTCATAATTCGGTTTTGAGTAAATTTATATCTACATGTACATAAAAAAGCGTATCGCAACATTCTTAGAATTATGTTAAAGATCGTATCTAATAAGTTTATTTAAATAGCATATGAAAAATTATAAGCAAAAAACAAAATATGCTTAAAGTAACTGTACTTATTAAATAATAAAAAATAAAACAACTTGCCAGCTTAATTAAAAAAAAAAAAAACTCACCAGCCTGAAAACACTAGTTTTGAAGAAAAAAAAAATCTTTTATAAAAGTTACTACTATTATGTAATTTTTTATTTACTTGAATATAACATTCAGTAGATAGAGCTTGATCTTGCTCAATCTACATTATAGTTCATACAAATCCTAGTTTCTAAGTAAGAATGTCCTATTGCAAATGCATATGGTTACACTTATAGTTTATATTTGTCTCAACCCCTAATATCTCGCATTTGTACTTTCTCTAAGAAACACCTTTTGTTAATTCAATTTCTAGGCATATCTGTTGATACACTTTGTGGATGCGTCTCGCTCGGTTCGTCCGTGTTACGGAATGAAGATCACAGCCCGATATCCTCCATTGAGCTTTGAATCATGTTGTCAATGTTACAAATCTGCATGTTGCAGATCTGTCTGCTTGCTGCTGTGTTTGTATCTGTTAAGAAAGACCTGCATATCAGCATGACGAAAGACCTGCTCACTCCTTGTAACACGATGAAACACCTGCACCTTGCCTACATGACGAAAAACACATCTCTTTCATGGCAAAATACTGCCTTTTATGTTTGTGGCGAAAAACCTGTGGTTTTTCGTCATCTACAACTCTTTCGCCATGAGTCTTTCGTCGACTGAAGGATGTTTCGTCGACCTGAAGGATGTTTCGTTGACCTGCACAGTGTTTCGTCGACCTGGTCCTATATATATGCAGAACTGAAGACATAAACGGTAGAGAGTGAACACAGAGAGAAACCCGAGAGAACAGTGAGTTTGTGAGAGTCTCTTGTAAACTGTTTACTGAAACTTTGCTGATCTATAATACACGAGTAAACTTTAAACTGTGAATCATTGTGTCTTTGTGTTCTATATCTCGGTTTGCTCACTCGGTTGGATTCCGCACAACCGGGTTTGTTCGTATACAAGGATTAGGCGACTAGATCCTCCGCTAGTTGGACCTACAAGTGGTATCAGAGCCAAGACTCTCTTCCTTGTTAAAACCGAGTGTTTTTTGAGTGTTTGAAGTTCATATTTTCTGGAAAATTCTCTTTATTTTGCTGTTAGTTCATTGAAAACCTTGTTTAAAACTCATTTACATATGTGTGTTAAGGTTTTTTATTGAAGTTTCTTGCAAATTTTGTGTTCGAAAAGTTTGTCCGGCACTGGAAAACTCATTAATTTCACCGGAAAACTCATAAAGTTCTTGGTGTTCTTCATTTGTTCTTCAAGATCTTCAAAGTTTCTGGGTTTTTGGTTTCTAAAGGATTGATTGTTTGATAATTCTTGAATTAAATATTGTTACAGTGAAAGTTGGTAAACAAAGTTGGTAAGAGGATGGTCTTTGTTTTGAAAATATGGTGAAAAGCATGGTTTGGCTTACCAACTGTCAGGATAAGATTTGATTGCTTTTTGAAAAATATCTTTTCTATTTGTGTCCCTTTAGTCAACGAAAAACCAACATTCTGGGTTCTCTATTCTTGACGAAAAACCCATTTTCGTCACAGTTGGTCTTTGACGAAAAAACACATTTTTCGTCACTTAGTCTTTTACGAAAAACCCCTTTTCCGTCGTTACAGTTTTTCGCCAAGAATCAAGTTTTTCGTGGGTCACTCTTGTCAATTTTTAAACAGAAGCTTTCAAAAGTTGTCTTAACGGTTTGTTTTAAGATCTTTGAGCAGGTATACATTATTATATATTCAAAATGAGTTCAGATTGGTGGGGAATTCCATCGAATACAGAGAGCAAGTATAGAAGCACAGGTTTATCGCCATCATGGGCCGAATCTCCCGCACCCGCATCTTCGTCTATTCCATCGCAAGCGAATCAAATTTCGACAGGTCAATGGGCGTTCGTTTCAAATCAAACTCAAAGTATTCAAAGTACACTTTTAAGCGAAAGTGAAACCGAAAGCCTTAACCGTCCACCGAAGCTAATGCACATGAATGAATATCTTGGACGGGAAGAAAGATTCCATACGTATGTCCTTGGGCAAAACACGGAATTGTGGTTATGTTTTACTACAGATTTCGATCAAGCACTTGATGTTGCCGCTTCAACTGCCGCGACATTTGCAGATCTTACGGAAGACGAGAAAAAGGCATATGATTTAGAAAAGAAAGCATATGCTATTCTAACTCAAGCGTTGAGCAAGGATATATATCATCAGTTTATCAGCTTCAAGACGTCAAAGCGGTTATGGGATGCATTGAAGACGAGAGGTCTAGGAAATGAAGCGTCATGCAAATTGCGACATGATCTACTCAAGAAGGAGTTTGATGGCTTCACATGTATGGAAAGGGAATCTTTGGGAGATTTGACAAGTCGATTTTATCACTTGTTGACTGAATTGAATAGTTATGGAGTAGAAGTGACTCCAGAAGAAGTAGTCATCAAGTTTACCGACGCATTACCAGCTCAATGGAATGGTTTCTTGGAAATCTTGAAATACAATGGCACTTTGGCTACGACAAACATCAATGATTTCGTTCAGCTCTTGGAGAACAAAGATCAAGAAGAAATCAGAAAGGCCAAAAGGATTCCAGTGCAACAGAATCCTGATATGTATTATGGAAACTGTGGAAGTTCTAGCACTACTGCAAGACCTGCTCCACATGCTCAGCTTCAAACGGCCTTTGTATCAAGAGATATGTACGGAAATCCACTAACAGCTTCCTCAACTCAAACGTCTTTTGTCTCAAGCACTGACATGTACAGAAATCCACAACTAGAAGTCACAAAGCAAAGCTTTCAATCTACTGGAGCAAGATATATGTACGGAAATCCATTACCAGTTACACAACAAGCTTGTTATGGAAGCACTTCATCTGCCGGTCAGCCATCTAATCCAAATACAGTTCGGGTCGACACTGCAAATTTCTCGAAAGTAAGTGTTGAAGTAGCTAAGGATCATATGGAGCTATTAAACACATTGGTGAGCGCGTATTGTGGGTTAATAGCAGGTCAGATTGGAAACATCAAACTGACACAAGAAGATTATCAGCAGATTGATAAGGAGGAAATGGATATGATGGGCATTAAGTGGGCTTTTGCTAGTGCTGTTAGGCGAGCTAAGGACTTCATGGAAAGGACTGGTAGAACCAGCTTGGAAAGCAAGAAAGACACCAAGTATGGGTTCGATAAACAATCAGTCAAGTGCTTCAACTGTGGTGAACGAGGTCACCTCAAGAGAGAATGTACAAAGCCAGCTCAACATGGGAACTCGAATCCGTTCAGGAATCAAGGCAACCATCAGAATCAGAATCAAAAAAGGAATAACGAGCGTACGTTGATGTTTGTGAACAATCCAAATCAAGCAGGAGCTTCAAATGCCAACCAGGCTCTTGTGGTACAAGTCAATGAAGGTTGCGACTGGTCGATTCAGTTGGGAAGCGATGTTCAGGATAGAAAAACTTGTTTTGCTGAGGTTGTCAAGGATCTGAAACACACCAGTGGTGGAGAATCTTCCGCCAGTGGTGGAGAATCATCTGAAGATGAAGACAGTTCTGGTTACAGTAGGAGCTCAGATGAAGAATCCTCAATTTCCGGCGATGATCATTTGGATGAAACGTCAAGTGTGACAGTCGATGCAGAGGTTGATGAATTGTTGGGAGAAGCTGCAGCAGGGAATCATATAAGATCAATCTTGGTGGATGAAGCTGCTTATTCTTCTTCTTCTAATCATTCAGCCTTTATGGCTAATGTGGGCGGATCAAACCAGGTATGTGTCGATGATCCAACTTTTGATAAATGTGATAAATGTGTTAGTTTAGGTGATAAATTGTCGGACTTGCAAGGCAAATATGATGATTTGCAAAGCAAATATGACGTGACTTATATCCACAATCAAAAGTTGATAGTGGATCTTTTGAAATGCAAAGAGGCTAACATGTTTTATGAAAACCATGAAAAAGAGTTTAAAACGGTGATTGAACATTTAAGAAAAGATAAAACCGAGCTAACAAAAATGGTTTCAAGAAAACAAGCTGACATAAACTGTTATATCAATCGTCTCGAGATCATGCAAAAAGAGTTAGCCTGTGTAAAGTGTGAAAGTGAGGCGATCCGGCTTAAGCTAGACAGTTATTCAAACTCTAGGTATGTGCTGGATCACATCATTGACATACAAAAAAAGAAAAAGGATGTCACGTGCGTTGGATACAAGAAATGTCCACCACCTGTTAGACAAAATTATGATGCAATGCGGAGAATAGAACTTATTTTGAGCAATCTGTTCCTTTGGACATTGAGGAATTTACAACCGGACTTGGATACAAAAATGAAGTATCATCAGATTCGGATGTTTCAACAGTTACAAGTGTGTCAACTGCTGAACAAAATCAGGATCCTCCAGTCATTGTTGAGGATGCTGATTCTTCAGATGATGAATCCGATGATACTGACTCAACACAGTCCGATGCGGTAATAAAAAAAGAGGACATACGTCTCGAGAATCTTATTCTATGTGAGCCTCCCGCAAAACCTGCTAAGACTGTTCTGGTCAAGTCCACATGTAATACCCCGAAAATATAAATCTTTATATTAGAAATTTAAGAATTTCATAAACAAGAATTGATTATCTAGAAATTTTAACCTAGTTAAAATTACAAGCCTAGAAATAACTAACACTAGGTTAAAAACACTAGCACTTAAAGTTAGATGATAAATGAGGGACTAAACTTGCCAAAAATGAAAGTTAAATGCTGAATTATAACAAAACTCACCAAACACACCATTTTAGGTGTGTCTGGTCGATCAAGTGAAGCAGGGGGCGATCCCCACTTCTCCAAAACCCTAAAATTTCATTTATCTTGCAAATTGATGGATTAATCCAAGTTGAAATCGAAAATTTAGCTTAGAATCGTAATCCTCATCACAAGAGGATTGTAAGGTATGTAAAATCTGATGAAATCTCTTAACTTGAATTTCTCATGATTTTGGAAAATCTGAAATTAGATGTTGCATGTGTGTTATTTGGTTAGATTAGAATTGATATGGTGTTTAGAATTGAAACCTAGCCAATTACATGTGAAATCATGACCAAATTCAGGAAAATTCCATGAACACCTTGAAGGTGGGTTGTGGGTTTTACAAGATAATGATGAACATTAGGGTTTAGAATGACTATCCTAGTGTGATTTGATTGTAGAAAGTGATTCCAGAAAGATATGATGTTTAAATACTATATGAGGGCTTTATTGTTGTCAAGTTAGCTAATTAGCAAGCTATGAAGTTGAATACTAAAGATATAAAAAATTCTGCCTGTGAAGTGTTTGTTGAAATGCCTCAAAGAAGGCTTGAAACTAGAATTTTGTAGTTAAAACACCTAATTGTGATGTTTTGACTATTATGCGAAATGTGATTACAAAGAGTTCTAAATATGATAAAATTGAACTCTATAGGAAAGGATACCGGAACGTCAAGTGGACAAGCCGGTGGCGATTCGCGGTTGAAGGGCGTACAATAAGGTATGTAACTTGACCCGTTACATTAAGTAAATTTGATGATTTTCACACTAGTAGTCGTAATATAGAATAAGGGTTGTTTTGAGTTGAAGTAACAATGTCGCAATAGTGAATAGAAGATCAAGTTTGACTAGAACTCGTTGGTGGTCGTAACAAGGACGATTCCTTAGACTAGCCAAACGGGTCGGATAATTGAGTATAACATGGTTAATGCTTCGAAATATGATTGATTGATCTTTGATAAGGGTCAATATATAACATGTTTAAACTACGAGATTTTAATGTATTGGTTTGTTAGAAAAGCGAAAATCCGAGAGTTTGGGTTTTAGTGCAATAAACAAAACAAACAAAATTTTGGAATTTCAGATGCTACCGTAAGTTACGGTAGTACCGTAACTTACGGTAGAGTCCACATGTTTACGGTAGGTTTCACCTGTTTTACGGTGGACCAAACATTCCCAGAACTCACCGTAACTTACGGTGACACCGTAAGTTACGGTGGAACCAGAAATGTTCAAATTTTTTTTATGTTAAATCTTGGATTTTGTACTTTATAAAAATCATCAAAACTAACATTTGAAAACGTTTGAAAGGTTTTGATAATAGGTAACAAGGTGGATCTTACGGATAGCGGTCGAGCAAACTAACAAAAACCGAACACTACAATTTTGAAGCTTCCGCAACGTTTTAAAACTTTAGTACTTTTGTGTATGGGTTGTAGACATTTGTTTTTAAACAACTTTTAAAATGTTTTAACTTAGTCTTTAGATGACTAAGATAGATGTTAAATTTTGTAATGAAATTCATGTTAGTTTGACTATACTATATTTTAAATAGTATAAAATATTATTATAATCAGTAAAAAAATTAGACGGGTGTTACACCACATCTGCAAAAAAGAGTCAGAGAGTGTGAATTTGTTGTACACTCTTGTTGGTGATGATAAAATCTATTTTGAGAAAGATTTTCCGATTAAGAATGTAAATCAATCTTTAATCAGTAAAGTTTTTGAAGATTCGACAAGTAGGTTTTTGGGAAAGTCGGGTTCACACGTTGTGGTAACACAGTGCCCTCCGATTCCAAAGGCAGAAATTCGAAAACAATATGGCAATCAGAAATTACCAACTGTGAAAAAGCAGCAAAATCATGTCAAACCAAAAGGTAAATCAACGACTCAAGGTCGAAAGGAACCGAACCAAAAGAAGAACAAGAAGGTGAACTTTGTGAAGTCGTAAGGGACAGATAAACTTAAAACATTTGCCAATAAATCTAACTTAGATCATGTTAATCAAGTTAAACTTTTGAAAAGAAATGAACAAAATAGTTCAAAACCAAGTACCTCGGGATCACAAAGTTCATCAACAAGACAATCACATGTTACTTCGGGGTGTGTTGAACGAAGATCATGTTTTGAGTGTGGTGAAATTGGACATATCATTCGAAATTGTTCGTATCTTCATAAACTAAAAGCCAAAGTTGATGATCCCCGTGAACAAAATTACCGAAAGCGATCTGTTTCTTCAAAACAAGATCCCCGCCTTGTAAAAGAAAGGGAAAAGAAACTGAGACGCCAACAAATCAAGGTAATTGAGAAGGCAATTAAAACCGACGTGGTTCACAAACAACCTGTTTCCGTTAAACCAGAAATTTCTAAAACTTCTAATAATCACGAAGTTAAGATTTCAAAAATTCAAACTGGTAAATCACAACAGACTTGGAAACCAAAAACGGTTACTAATTCAGGGGGAGCATCACAATTTCCAAACCATCGAAAAATTGAAGTAACTTTTGTCGATGAAAATGGAAGACCCAAGACCACAATGGCTTGGGTCCCCATCTCCAACTAATCATGTGAGTTCATGTGCAGGGCGTTCCAGGAAGAACTTTCAGCAGTCATTGGATTGTTGATAGTGGGGCATCCAGGCACATGACTGGTGACATGAAGCTTCTCTACGATGTTAAATCTATTAGAGGAGGTTATGTTGCTTTTGCTGGAGATAAAGGCGGATATATTACTAGTGAAGGAATGGTATCCAACAGGGTTGTAAGCTTTGATAAGATCAACTTTGTGCAACAACTTGATCACAATCTTCTCAGTGTTTCACAAATCTATGATAAGCAGTTTTTAGTGCACTTTGATGCAAATGGATGTTATGTGCTGAAACCCGGCTTCAAGATTCCAAAAGAATGGATTCTCTTATCTTCTCCAAGGATTAATGATTTGTATATCCTTAATATGAGCCAAGCAATTACTACGTCTGCACAAGCAGCTTGTTTCGTTTCCAAAGCCACTGAAAAATACTTAATCTCTTGGCATAGACGGATGGGTCACATTCACTTACGCAAAATGAATCAATTGGTGTCGAATGAATTAGTGAATGGTTTTCCTCTTAAAAACTTCCATCTTCAAGACGTCTGTGTTTCATGCCAAAAAGGAAAGCAAAGCAAGAAGCGACACCCGACTAAGAAGATCAACACGGTGGCCGTACCGCTTGAACGTTTGCACATGGATTTGTTCGGTCCTGTCAAGCATAAAAGAATTCGGAATGATCAATACTGCCTCGTGATAATAGATGATTATTCAAAATTTTCTTGGGTGGCGTTCATGGCTCACAAGAGTTATACTTTTGGTATTATCAAAAACTTGATCATACAGATTGAGAATTTGTATGCTTTGAAAGTTAAACGGATTCGCAGCGACAATGGAACTGAGCTTAAGAATCATGCAATGGAGGAGTTCTATAGATCCAAAGGTATTCTTCACGAATTCAGTGCAAGTTACACTCCTCAACAGAATGGCGTCGCTGAGCGTAAGAACCGTACATTGATCGAGACTGTTAGGACTATGTTGGTAGAGTCCCAGTTACCCATTCCATTCTGGAGTGAAGCTGTGGCCTCAGCTTATTATACGATGAACCGAGTCCTTACATTAAAAAGACACAACAAGACCTGTTTTGAGCTTCTTCACAAACGGAAACCAGATTTGTCATATCTTGAACCGTTTGGAGCTCCTTGCACAATGATCGATCCTAATGGAAAGTTTGGGGCAAAAGCTATCGAAGGTTACTTTCTTGGTTATGCCACCCCGAACTTAAGAGTCTGGAACCTAGAGACAAAAAGGGTCGAGGAATGGTCTGAGGTCAGGGTACAACGGCACACATTGCCAGTAAAATGTCCAGGTCAACCATGGATGTTTGAGTACGATGACTTTTTCAATTCGATCAATATTCAAGAAGTCGAAGAAAGTGATGTGGCAAAGATGTTTTTTGAGAGTGACAACGCAACAAATTCACCGTTGGTTCGTCCAATTATTGTTAACTGTGACACCCCAGGAAAACCAAGAAACCGTACAACCTAACTAGCTTCCTCAGTGAGTACGTGCTAAATTTCAGGAGGAAATTTCTTTCAACTTGGGGATAATGTGACAACTCGTATCTCAAAACCTTTCTTGATACTTTGATGTAACCTGTATAGACGTTCTATGATTAACTTATGTGTTTGTTGCAATGTAATGAGTTTAAATGTTATATTACATGTTAAGTGAATGTGTGTATGTATATGTATATATGACTCGAATCGCACAACAACAACCCGATCGCACAAGCTATTGGAATTTAGTGCCACTCAATCCTCGGCCCACACCTTTTGTAACCGAACCAATAGGGCAGCCCAAGGAAGGGTTCGGCCCACCCCTATCTTACACGAAAACATATCCCATCTTAGGGATTAGTTCCACATAATTCATAACACACACAAACCCTACTCTCTCTTTCTCTCCTCTCGAAGCCGACGGCAACAACATTCCATCTCCCTCGAAGCTTTCTTGATCGGATCAACCCTCGTTCTATTCTTTAACCGGTTAGTGTATTTTTTCTATTGATTGCATGATAGATGAGGTATTGGCTTTACATGTTGTACATGGTGACTTAGGGATGATATGTGTTTGTTTGAATGTAAATTGATGAGGTTTGATGTTCATGAAAATCAGTTCACATGTGTAGTATATTTAGATCATTGTAGGATTGATAATCGTATGATGTTAAAGATCTTTATCGGCTGTGATGTATTCGTATTCGGATGATCGGTTGTGTTAAACTTGTTAGGATGCATGCTAGAAATCCTTAACATGAGCCGTGTTAATGTGTGTAAATAATTATGGTTGTTGATTGTGTCTTGAATATCATTAGGGTTCATAGGGAATTGATGATAAAACCCTTGTTTGATCGATTATTGCATGTTTGGAAACTGCTAGTGATGATTTGATTGAATGGAGGAGAATTAGGAAACTGTTAGAATGAATTGCATGATTTTAGGAAAATCACATAACTGATCGAACAAGGTTGTCGGTTGCACAAGATCAGATCGCACAAGATCTGATCTGAACGTACAAGCTCTGGTCGCACAAGTGTAGTCGCACAAAGCTAGGTACAACCAATAAAGCATAGTGTACAACTTAGAATATGCATGATCGCACAAGACCTTGTGGATCGCACAAGACAGTGCCGATCGCACAAGGCTTGGGCCACACACATCTGTTGAACATTACTATACTGTTGGGCCTCAAAGCCCAAACCCAGTCACACAAGTCTTATTGAATCGCACAAGTCCATCCGGACCGCACAAGGCCAATATTTATTATTATTTGTGATGTATATATATATATATTTGGGCTTTCTAGTTGTTTAGGCCAGGTTTATGTTGGATCGCACAACATGTTGTGGATCGCACAAGGCTGTGCTGAACGCATAACATGTTGGGCCGGGGTATTTTATTGGGCTTCCATTGATGAAACGCACAAGGCTGTTAGACTTGTGTGAGCCCAATCTTTCGAGTCGCACAAGTTCGGATATGTTATATGTTTGGCTGTTAATGTGTTGCCATGATCATTATGTGTTGTAGCCTATTAGCTTATGTGTAAACCAACGTGCACTACTTGAACCTAGACCTGACTTGTATGGTAACCATGTTAGGACGTGGTTGACCCCTAGCAGCTTGATTGACCTTTCGTTTGTCTGCCGAGCTAACCTAAGGTGAGTTCACACTTTCTACAAAGCATGGTAATTCCCGATGGGTTGGGAATGGGTTAAGGAATATGGATTCCTCGTCCTCCTTGGGTAGGACAATTCGGGTTAAGGAATGTAATTCCTCGTCCTCTTGGACAGTTTAAAGTTTACTAGACCAAAACTCTATCACGAAGTCCCTCCTTTTTATATCGACTTAATCGCCGAGCCAATGGCGAGCGGGTCATTAGTTAGATAGCGCTATTTAGGTCTGACAAGCCTCACACCGTGCCGCAGAGGACGGGCGTGAACTAATGGATCTGGGCACGTCAATGATGATAGACATTGACGCTAAGGGCACATAAACATGACTAAAGTCAGTGGTCGATATAGTAACGAGTCTAGTAGTGTAAACATGGGGTAGCCCCCACGGCTGGATTGCCAGAGTAAATGGGATAAACAAATCACGTTTTCAACTATGGGGTAACCCCCACGACAAGGATGTCAGTTAAAGGAAACTATGTTTTTGGAATAACTTAAGCCAACACCCAACTGTGAACTCGCTCAACTTTGTTGTTGACTCGTTACTACATGCTTTGCAGGTCACTAGGTTTAGCAGGAGCTTGCATGGGGGAAAGTCGTTGTGGAGCATGGACATTGAGTGTTCATGATAAACTTAAATACTCTGAATTTATGATTCGGGTTTTGAACTATTTGCTTCCGCTGATAACTTAGACTTGTTAAATTGTTTTTGGACACCAATTATAATGTGTGGTTGAACTTTTAATTACTCTACTATATTGTTCTATATGATTGGTGGTTCGATCCTGGTTATGTCACGCCTCCATGCGGTGATACTCCGCGTGTGGATTTTGGGGGTGTGACAGATTGGTATCAGAGCCATTGGTTATAGTGAACTTGGTTTTAAAAAGGGGGAAAAGCTTTTTGGTAAAACCAGACTATAACCTGTACAGTGCTCAACGACCCACAACGACGCTTCGCTCCACGTGCAAGGCTCAACACTATAGGTGATATGATTTATGTTTATATTGCCTACTTGCTAGATACATAGTATATTGCTCATCGTATGCTTAGTTAGTATAACAAATGTTGCTTGAACTCTGTGTGCTTACTCTCTTCTGTCACTCGACACTACACACATGCGCGACACTATTCTTACTTGTGTTCTCTTCGCTGTGGAGATCATGAATGGACGTCTGAATTTGACTCAAGCCCAGCTGACGGCTCTAATCAATGAACGAGTTGCTGAGGCACTCGCAGCTGTCCCTGCAGGAGGTATAACCTGCCATTTCGACCTATCCTAGGATGTTTAGATCCTACTCTCGTAAACCAACACTTGTTCTTAACCTTGTCCCTTCTTACACCCGCGACAGGTCAACATGCTCAGCCTCCTGTGTGCACCTTCAAAACTTTTATGGACTGCCGACCTACTACTTTCAGTGGCACTAAGGGAGCTGTAGGCCTCCTCCACTGGTTTGAGAAGCCCGAATCTGTCTTCGAGATGTGTGAATGCCCTGAGGCTCGTAGGGTGAAGTATGCTACTGGTACTCTCGAGGGTATAGCGCTCACGTGGTGGAACGCTCAGGTCCAAATGCTGAGGTTGGTTGCTGCTAACGCCACCCCATGGAATGATTTCAAGGAATTGATCAAGGAAGAGTACTGTAGTCGTGACGACATTCACAAGCTGGAGGTAGAGTTTTTCAACTTAAAGATGACGGGGTCAGAAATTGAAGCTTATACGAAAAGATCGAATGAGCTGGCTATCTTGTGTCCCACTATGGTAGACCCTCCCATCAAACGTATCGAACTGTACCTTAAGGGTTTGGTGCCAGAAATTCAAAGTCATGTGACCTCAGCTAATCTTGGCACCATTCAGCAAATTATCAAGTTGGCTCACCGTCTCACTAATCAGGCGGTGGAGCAGAACAGGTTACCAAAGCGTATTAGTGCCACTACTTCTGATACTCCCAGCGACAACAAGCGTAAATGGGATAGAACCTCAAGCAAAGGTTCAACTTTTGTTCAGTCCCAGTCTCAGCAGAGAAGGACTGACGACTACAAGAGCCCTAGTCAGCAATCAACTGGTAGCCAAAGTCAAGGTGGGTACAGGGGAAATCACCCCAAATGCAATCGCTGTAACCTACATCACAGCGGGTCATGCACTAGAAGTAACTGTCATCGGTGCAACAAGCCAGGCCACGCCGCAAAGGATTGCAGAAGTTTACACCCCGCAAATCAGAATCGTCAGCAACAACAAGCCCCACAAAATCAACGCCAGCAGCAGCAGCAGCTAGGTATCAACAAAGGGTGCTTTTAGCGTGGAGCTGAAGGCCACTTCAAGAGAGACTGTCCCCAACTGAACCAGAATCAGAACAACAACACTAATAACAACCAGGGGAATGGAAACAATGGGGGTAACAACGGCAATGGTGCCAGGGGTCGTGTATTCGTTATTGGCCAGGGTGAAGCGAGGAATGATCCCAATGTTGTGACGGGTAAGTTCCTACTGAACGACTTTTATGTTACTGTTTTACTTGATTCGGGTGCCGATACTAGCTACGTGTCCTTAAAAGTTAGTCAAATGCTTAAGATAATTCTTGGGTTGAAGCTATGCAGGAAGAACTACTGCAATTCCAGAAGCTAGGTGTCTGGAAACTCGTTGATAAACCTGAAGATTACAAGAAGATTGGCACCCGTTGGGTGTATAAGTGCAAAAAGGATGACCGTGGAGTAGTTATTCGAAACAAAGCGAGATTAGTCATTCAAGGTTTTCGTCAGATTGAAGGGATCGACTACAATGAAGTTTATGCACCGGTTGCACGTCTTGAAGCAATTCGGATCTTTCTAGCCTATGCGTCCTTCAAGGGATTCAAGGTCTACCAAATGGACGTGAAAAGTGCATTCTTACATTGTGTGGTTGAAGAAGAGGTGTATGTCGAACAGCCTCCAGGTTTTGAAGATCCTATTCACCCTGATCGGGTTTGGTTGCTCAACAAAGCTCTCTATGGTCTACATCAAGCACCGCGAGCTTGGTACGCAACCTTATCTAATTATCTGCTGGAGAATGGATTTCGCAGAGGTCTTATCGATTGCACTCTTTTCATCAAAGAACAGGATGGAGGTCTTCTATTGGTACAGGTATACGTAAATGATATTATTTGTAGGATCATGAAACGACCTAACGAGTCGATCAGAAGAGTGCTCAGACAGAATCAGAGGCGGAATTCAATGATTCGGTCTTCGTTTAGCTTGTATTCACTATTAAATGTCTCGTATATTAATTTCTGAACAATTTACAATCTGGAGACACTTCGACAGCACCTCGGTGTCGGAAACTAGAACGTTACAAATGATGAAAGTTTGAAGGGTATTTATAGGAATGAACCCCTGACCGTTTGAAGGTGACATGCACCCTTCAAACGGTCACCTCTTCAAACGTGAACAACCTCAAACGGTCATGCTACAAAAGTGAATTCTTCAAACGGTCATCTAAAATTCTATATTTACATGTAATATAATTTGTCTTCTTGTGTAAATCTTTCATATGATGCAAGATGATGATGTCACATATATGATGTCATCATCATATATGATGATATCATGCTCGATAAGATCCACAACGCAACCCAGACTCGATATAAGACGAAGTCGACAGATGTATGCACTAACAGACTCCCCCTCAGATGTTGACGAGTCTTAAGTGTCGAGTCTTCGCATCTTCAGTCTTTATCAGTCTCTTTTCTTTCTTAGCATATACCAGGATCTTCTCTTTGGCTCAAACCTCGTCAGACTCCCCCTCTCATCATGATGGGATCGCTGTCTGGAATTAGCTATCACCTTGAGATCAATCCTTGGTTTTATCTCTGTTCAGTTCATCTCCTGCACACATTTTCTCATCACAACATAAGTTTTTACTTAAAACAATAAGAAAAACGTACTGGTAATAGTTACATCAAGTTCAAATTAATGATCTTGATTAAGTAATCTAACTTTCTTTCTCAAAATCAGTTTCTTCTTTTAAACGCACACTCCCAAACCAGTTCATCATGTTCAGCACTTGGAATTTCGAAACTCAGCTCTTCAACATCTGTTGTCGAAAATCTTTTTGAATTTTTCAAAAATTTATGCTAAAACACACTAAAATCTTTTTGGATTTTTGAAATAGAATGAAATGCAGTAAAGAAATATTTACAGACATTATTTTTGTGAGTTTGTGTAAGAGGATCATATCAGTTTATGTGGCCAATCACTAGCACCGTTAAGCTTTAAACATTTTAAGCTCTAAACGATTCACGTTGATTGACGATATTGCTGTCCACTTAAACTCAATCTAAAAACTTTCGAAATGCTTACCGATACTTTAAGGTATATTAATTTTGCACTAAGTTCTTATGGACCCCACGATCTTAGCATATCCCCTCATCATGCAATACACTGACTCAAGTAATGCCTTTAAACTTTTATCAACTGTGATTTGTGCGAAAACAAAGCAGAATGTTTAAACATTAACAATCAGGTCGATACTTCCGTATACGCAGAGAAAGTCCAATGTTTAAACAAAATAAGAAAAATAAAACAAGTTGAAGTTGTTTAGGCTTTAACCACCAGGTCGATACTTCCGTATACGCAGAGGAGGTCCAAAGCTTAAACGAAACACCAAAGAAAATAAAGCAGAACGTTTAGGCAACAACATCCAGGTCGATACTCACGTATACGCAGAGGATGTCCGATGCTTAAACAAAATAAAGAAATAAAACAAGTTTAAATCTTTGCAAAATGAAATTCACAATCACAGCGACTTTTTAGCAAAGTTGTGAAAGTTCACAAACTTAACCAGTTTTATGTCATTCGACAATCAGCGATTACTGAGTAGGCACACAGTCAAGAAGGACAAAACCAAGTACTACACTTTTGACCGTGTTTCCCACTAGAACTAGGCTTTTTGCTTTAGATTTGTATCGTTATCGCAAATCTACTAGTCTAGCTGAGCCTACCGTCACATCTTTAGTGAGATCGTTTATCACATTTTATCTCTCCATTTCTTTAGCATGCTGTGACAGTCCAACTGATCTACTATCATTTCCTCTTTTTAACAACAAAACTCATTTTTGCATTTTTTTTTTCAATGTTTTTGTAATTTTCTAATTTTCTAATTTTTTAAAAAAATTTTACTCCCCCTAAAATCAAAATATGTCTCAATTTTGATTTTCTGGGAAAATTTGAAAACAAACTGTACAAAGATACTTGACAACATGATGAGAATCACTTCAATTCTCCATTCACTTGGCTTGAACAATCAGAACTCCCCCTGACAACAAAACATTTTCCCATGATGATTTCAAAACACTTAAGTTTGTTTTAATCAAAATGGTTTTTCCAGAAAATTAGTTTTGCGTGTCATTTCACAAATTCGGGGTTTCATCACCTTGTTCTCTTCAACCACTTGTAAAACTAACATTTGTAAGATCAATCCACACATCACTTGTAGAAAATCAAGTACAATTTAATGTCCCTGATTTACCACTTTTAAATCGAAATCACTTTCATGAATTTCTCAAGAAATATACCGATTCATGTTCCACGCTTACCAACCTGGGAACTCCGGCAAGTCAGGTTTTTCTATTTAAAGAGTTTCACCCAAGCCTGACGGTCCTTGGGTGCTTTTGAAATTCCATTTGACAATGATGGAAAATTTTCATCATTCATTGTCAAACTGGAATCACCACTTTTTACCTCAACACATGGCTCCTTTGGCTTTACCACACCAGATTCATTGCCTGAACTTGGCTTGTCTGACTTTGAAGAGTCAGATTCATCGCCAACAACTTTCTTCTTCTTCTTTCTCTCTTCTGTCCTCAGATTTGTATCTGATGAACTCGTCTTGTTTGACTTTGCAGTCGAGGAAAGCGATTCATCAGAACTCTTATTTTTACCAACAGATGAACCCGAGGACAATATCTTCTCCAGATACTCTCTCGCCTTCTTCCTCTTTTTTCTCAGTCAGTCTTTCTGCCCCTGTGAAAGTTTTACTTTCGGTTCTTGAACTTTCTGTTCTTGAACTTTACGTTCTTGAACTTTCTGTTCTTTGAGCTTGACAGAGACTGGTAACTTTGTCATTTTCTGAGATTTAGCCCTCGATCTTTCATTCGATCTCCTTAGGCAATCTCTGGCAATGTGACCTTTGATATGGCAGTTATAGCATCTCCTCGTCTCATAACTCCAACTCTGGCAGTTAACAGCAATGTGTCCTTGATAACCGCATTGGTAACACACTCTGTTATCGTACCAATCACCATTTTCAGCCCAAACATTCAGATCAAAGCACTGTTTGGCTTGGTGATATCCATCTCTCCTCTTGTAAGCTGGATTTGGCTTTAAAGCACTGTGGTTCGACCTGCACCACTTATTACCAACAATTTTTTAGTTTTCATTTTTTACTTTTTGTGGTGTTTGATTGCGATTGGATGACCGATCTGATGAGCTGTTATTCTCTTTTTGAACATTTTTCAAATTTTTAATTTTTTGTTTCTGTTCCACTTTCTTCTTCAAAAGTTTTTGCTTAGAGCATTCTCCCTTTTCGGTTGATTGTGGAACAGTTTCTTGAAATTTTTCTTTTAACTTCAAAAATAAATTCTTTTTGTCAATTTTTTTCTTTTTCATCATCAGATTTCTCATCACAATCTTCAACTATGACTTTGTCATAGTTTGTGACATCGTCACTTATTGGAACAGAATTTAAAGGTTTTGGACAGGGAATAGTTGAAGTATTCACAAAAACCTTCAACTTTTCTTCCCATTCATTGATTTTCTTTTGAGCACATTCTGCCTCTTTTTCAAGTCGAATAATCTTTTCAAGATGAGAATTGATTTCAATTTGTTTTTCAAAATTTTGTTTACCAAACATATCTCTCTCATCTTCTAAAATTTTTATTTGACTTTGAAAATCTTTCTCAATTTTTAATTTTTCATTTTCAAGATCTTTTTCTTTTTCTTTCAAAATTTTGTTTTCTAATGTCAAACTGTCCAAACCACTCAACAGTTTGTCATTTTCAGATTTCAACTTCTCAAAATTTTCCTGCAAAACAAGAATCTGTTTATCATCAAATTGCTTCTCATCTTTCAACTTCTTGATTTCCAATGTCAAACTTTCCGCATCCTTCAATAGTTTGCCATTGTCAGCCTCAAGTTTATCACATTTCGAGCAACCTGAGTCAGAACTTGAGGATTCAATCTTCACAGATTCTTCATTCTTTTGAACTTGCTCTGTCTCCATCTTGTATGTTCCTGCACAAAAGATTTTAACGAAGTCAAGAGGATTCATATTCTCATCAATATAACAACCCCTCTTCATATCGTATTTCATAACATCTTTTGCACTAAGACACACACAAACTCTTTTGTTCAATTCTTTAACCACATCCAAATTTAATTTTTTCAAATTATTTTCTATCCTATTCAACAACCCTTTCTTTTTCTCTTCATTATCATTCATATGTGTTGTAAGTTTACTGATGAATTTACTTAAAGATAATTTTGAAAAACTAGAATTCTTTCTTAGATTTTCCAAAAAATCATCCCATTCAGCTGGTAATCCATTAGCAAACTTTGATACTATTTCAGCTTCTGATATCATTATCTTGTTTTCTTTCAAATGGTCAATCAAACGATCAAATCGCTTCTCCAGATCATCTAATTTTTCATCTTTCTTACCCAGAAAACAATCGAACCTGTTAATCCAAACATTCTTGGACAAACCTTTATAATGACTACTGAAATACCCTCGATACCAATCATTTATCCTTTCAAGATCATGGTTTTCTTTTTCATCAAACATTTCTGCCATTTTAAACAAAATGTTCAAACACCTTGTGCGAACTAGTAACACTTTCAAACAACTGTTTCAAATGAATTTTCAACCTAGTGAAACACCTAAAACACCTTTTGTGATTTGAATGTATTTTCAATCAAAACACCTACAAACACTTGACCTTATCACAAGCACACAACAATCAATGATTTAATGATTGTAAAAGTAGCCGACAATCTGACACTTAATATCAATTGCAAACACATGCAAACACTTAATATCCAATGTCAGAATATTCAATTTGAATCACATGCAATCTTGGGCTATTCAATTAAGACTTTAATCAATGAAACTTGATTGGGCCGCAAAATCCACTAAGCCGACACTATACACATGCAAACTTTTACTGATAACACCTTGAATGAAATATATGAAGTCAGAAAATCACACGGGCCGATGAATTTAATATGCCGTCAAACTTAAATGAATCACATGACCTGTTCACATGCAAACAGTGGAATCGAGACAATTCTATTATACCTCAACCATTTACTTCACATGCAAATTGTTGTTTTCAACCACACTTATCCGACAACATTGAATTTTTACTTATATATGATTGGGCTGAAAATCTTGAAGGATCAATAGTCACATGCAAAGTATGAACAACCGATTCAATTCACATATTCACATGATCTCTTATCTCAACTACTGACACCTCGTAAAATGTTATACACACCTCGTTGTATTTTTCAAACAGTTCACACTTTTCAAACTGTAACCATGTTTCAAACGGTCATGTCATGTTTCAAACGGACATGCCCAATTTCAAATGGTCAGGTGGCAGTTTCAAACGGTCAGCTGCAGTTTCAAACGGTCAGGTGCAATTTCAAACGGTCAGGCGCTGGGCTCGTTCAAACGGTCACCAATTTTTACGCCATTTTTACCAGTTTTACGTCGAATTTTAAGTTGAAACTTTCAAGGGTTTGTTAAAACACAATTACGCACACATTGTGAAAGTTTTAGCCGATTTTAACCGTGAAAAGTATCAATTTTGTGGAAGAAGGTGTAGAAAATCAGATTTTTTCAGCGAAAACGAGCTAAACGATAAGAACTCTTCCTCCTGAGCTCTGATACCACATGTAGGATCGTGAAACGACCTAACGAGTCGATCAGAAGAGTGCTCAGACAGAATCAGAGGCGGAATTCATTGATTCGGTCTTTGTTTAGCTTGTATTCACTATTAAATGTCTTGTATATTAATTTCTAAACAATTTACAATCTGGAGACACTTCGACAGCACCTCGGTGTCGGAAACTAGAACGTTACAAATGATGAAAGTTTGAAGGGTATTTATAGGAATGAACCCCTGACCGTTTGAAGGTGACATGCACCCTTCAAACGGTCACCTCTTCAAACCGTGAACAACCTCAAACGGTCATGCTACAAAAGTGAATTCTTCAAACGGTCATCTAAAATTCTATATTTACATGTAATATATTTTGTCTTCTTGTGTAAATCTTTCATATGATGCAAGATGATGATGTCACATATATGATGTCATCATCATATATGATGATATCATGCTTGATAAGATCCACAACGCAACCCAGACTCGATATAAGACGAAGTCGACAGATGTATGCACTAACATTATTTTTGGTTCTACTAACGATGTTTTGTGTAGGAATTTCGAGCGTGTTATGCTGGAGAAATTTGAAATGAGCGCTATGGGGGAAATGACTTTCTTTTTGGGTTTACAAGTGCAACAAACGAAGTCTTGGATATTCATCCATCAGACTAAGTATGTCAATAACATCTTGAGCCGGTTCCAGATGTCTGACACATCGCCCATTGGTACCCCACTGCAGCAAAATCATGGAATTCATCCCGACTTGAAGGGTGAAGTTGTTAGCTCTTCATATTACCGCGCTATGATCGGATCTCTTATGTACCTCACAGCATCAAGACCAGATATAATGTACCCAACGTGCCTGCTTGCCAGATATCAAGTTAATCAGAAGGCCTCACATCTTGCAGCTGTTAAAAGGATATTTCGCTATTTGAAGGGATGCCTAGACACCAGTCTATGGTACCCTAGGGATGATAGCTTTGACTTGATCGCTTTTAGTGATTCTAATTTTGGCGGATGTAAAATCGACGGCAAATCCACAACGGCTGGATGTCAGTTTTTAGGAAATCGCCTAGTCACATGGCAGTGCAAGAAGCAGACTTGTGTCGCTACATCAACATGCGAAGCTGAATAGATTGCTGCCTCAAGTTGTTGCTCCCAAGTCCTGTGGATCCAACAACAAATGCGCGACTACGGTTTTTTGAATTCCTAACTACTCCTATTTTCGTTGATAATTCTCCTGCCTTACAGATCACTAGAAATCCTGTGCAGCATTCAAAGACCAAACACATCGAAATTAAGTATCACTTCATACGTGATTGCTTTTATAAAAGGATTATCGATGTTGTTAAGGTCCACACCGATGACCAACGTGCCGACCTTTTTACCAAAGCATTTGACAAATCACGCTTTGACTTTTTATTATTGGTAAATGGCGTTAAGGTCAAGCAAGAGTAAGACCGACATCGGAAATTTGTTGTTGTAAATATCTTTGTGTTTTTAAATTATCATAGTTTTTACATTTTATGGGTAGTAAATCCAAATTTTTAAAAATCCAAAAACATCGAAAACTTTAAAAAACACAAAAACAATAGAAAAACAAAAATGAGTTTCCTGGCTAGCAAAAGAGAAAATGATAGTACATCAGTGGTCTGTCCAAACCTCTTTAAACCATAAATGAAAAACCATAAGCAGCTCTATATAAGATGTATCGGTAGGCTCACAATCATTTTAAAGTGTGCAGGGTGATATAAACCTAAATCGACTGAAGACTGTGTGGGAACCGCTCATTGGCATATGGTCTTAGTACCGAAATTTCGTTTGAGAGATTGCCGAGGTTCTGAGATACGTGGTATTTATGCTATTTATCATCTGGGTATCATGGTTGTTTCTTTTAACGAAAACAACGGAGACGAAGTCTAGATCTTCCATGATACCATACATACGTGTACATACTGCATATGACCTCAATAAGTGATCAACAATCACATGTCCAAACAAATACGACCTCAATAAGTGATCAACAATCACATGTCCAAACAAAATAAGTGATAATATATCACATTTATCCGGGAGTCAAGTTCGTCTCTTTGTCTGTACGATGGTACTAACATGTTCACGGACTTGCTCCTGTACCCTCATGCATATGAAAATCAAGTTCCTCATCAATAAGTGATTTTATCACATAGTGCCTATTTTCAATCCAAAATAAGTGAGTATCTCACATTTTCATATACGTAAAAACAGATGATAAATGGTATACTCACCAGTAAGATGAACCCTCGTGTATACTTTGATACAGGAATGTGTCATGTGTGGATGAACACCGGTTGGTAAGTATAAACCATACACTAATTGTATCCCCTCACCCCGATTACATCTGATAAGTTGAGCTTATATGGACAACAATACCGGTAATCGTTATAGGATGCTTATCTAAATGTTAACTAACTGAACAACAAGAGCGTTTTGGCGTGACCATACACTGATATGATTCTCTTGCACTCGAAACTCACAAAAAGAATGTCTGTAAATATTTATTTAATGTTTTCAGTTTCTGCATCTCTATATATATTTATTTACTGCTTTCTGTCTTTACATTTGAAATATTCAAAATACCAAAAAGATTTTAGGTGTGTTTTAATATAAACTTTATAAAAGCCAAAAAGATTTTATTTCTAATTTCTTTTGATTACCCAATGTTGGAACTCGAGTCTTCATTACCTGAAATCTGATCGAAAACCAAAACAACTGATTTTTCATAAACGGTCAAAATTTGCAAGTTTTGAAAGTTAAAAACTAAAATTGAACAATTTGTTAAACTTTCAAACTGTCGGACAGTAGTTGATTGAAAAATGGTCACATATGTGTCGTTTGTTTATGTTAACTATATTCCAATCAGTTGTTCTCATTACGTGTTTAGCTTTCTTGTATGTGCAGTTGCGAACATGATAGAAGACTAGCTTCGGAATGAAGACATGACGTGGAGGCACTCAAAAGATAAAGATGATCGAGTTGTCGGTTACCTCTCATCAACACCTCAAGGATCTAAGTGCTGAAAATGGAGTTTATTTTAAGGGGGAGTTTGTTAACACACTTCCTAAATGAAAAGGGAAGTTTGTTGATAAACTTTCTACTTACGACGCGTAAAGACTTTGAAGATCCTCTGACATGATAGACATGGAAGATGAACCCTCACGAGCAGCATCCAAGGGGGAGTTTGTTGATACACTTTGTGGATGCATCTCGCTCGGTTCGTCTGTGTTACGGAATGAAGATCACAGCCCGATATCCTCCATCGAGCTTTGAATCATGTTGTCAATGTTACAAATTTGAATGTTGCAGATCTGTCTGCTTGCTGCTGTGTTTGTATCTGTTAAGAAAGACCTGCATATCATCATGACGAAAGACCTGCTCTCTCCTTGTAACACGACGAAACATCCTTCAGTCGACGAAAGACTCATGGCGAAAGACATGTAGATGACGAAAAACCACAGGTTTTTCGCCACAGACATAAAAGGCAGTATTTCGCCATGAAAGAGATGTGTTTTTAAGGGGGAGTTTGTTAACACACTTCCTAAATGAAAAGGGGAGTTTGTTGATACACTTTCTACTTACGACGCGTGAAGACTTTGAAGATACTCCGACATGATAGACATGGAAGATGAACCCTCACGACCAGCATCCAAGGGGGAGTTTGTTGATACACTTTGTGGATGCGTCTCGGTCGGTTCATCCGTTTTACGGAATGAAGATCACAGCCCGATATCCTCCATCGAGCTTTGAATCATGTTGTTAATGTTACAAATCTGCATGTTGCAGATCTGTCTGCTTGCTGCTGTGTTTGTATCTGTTAAGAAAGACCCGCATATCATCATGACGAAAGACCTGCTCACTCCTTGTAACACGAAGAAACACCTGCACCTTGCCTATATGACGAAAAACACATCTCTTTCATGGAAAAATACTTCCTTTTATGTCTGTGGCGAAAAACGTGTGGTTTTTCGTCATCTACAAGTCTTTCGCCATGAGTCTTTCATCGACTGAAGGATGTTTCATTGACCTGAAGGATGTTTCGTCGACCTGCACAGTGTTTCGTCGACCTGGTCCTATATATATGCAGAACTGAAGACAGAAACAGTAGAGAGTGAACACAGAGAGAAACCCGAGAGAACAGTGAGTTTGTGAGAGTCTCTTGTAAACTGTTTACTGAAACTTTGTTGATCTATAATATACAAGTAAACTTTAAACTGTGAATCATTGTGTCTTTGTGTTCTATATCTCGGTTTGCTTACTCGGTTGGATTCCGCACAACCGGGTTTGTTCGTATACAAGGATTAGGGGACTAGATCCTCCGCTAGTTGGACCTACAATATCTTACATGTAGTGAATTTGTCCTTTAAACCATGTCGCCACAAATGTGCCTCTCCTTCCTCATGGCATACATAATCACCCGGTTAGGTTCTCTCTTAATCATGTCTAGTGATTTTCCCTCCTTTGTCTCTGGGCATAATTTGTGTATGTCCTTATCCGAATTGCACTTTTCATGCCCCATTCCCAACATATGTTTTTATTTATATATATCTGTATATTCAAAATGTTGATGATTATAGTGTTATCAACATATTTAAGTATAACTAGATTTGCTAATGAGACTAAAGGAATTCAAGTTAGGTAATACTGTAAGTCATAACATCCGAAGTACCCATTTATATAAACGTAATTAGGTTTGAATCCTTGAAGCTATATATGACAACGTCTAAAATAGTAAATTTAATAATAAAACATACAATATACATTAAAATAGTTGGAACAATAGAACATTAGTTAGAGTACAATTCGAAATAAGGTAATCAATCCTAGTAATAAAATTGATCATCCTATATTTGTTGGTTTATCTTAACCAACTTCTTCATTAACAAACATACAATATTGATCCTTGAATTACCAAGTGGATTACCATTGTTTTGAGCCATGTCGTCCATAGATGTGAATATTGGTTTATATAACTTGATGCGTTCGGACTCTTCACGTAGGAAATAGTTTCCAAAAGACCCCAAGAACAATACAATAATGACCATTTAATTAGCATGTAGAATACCCTTGTTTTGAGGCATGTCGTCCGCAGAAGCAAATATTGGTTTGTATAATTTGGCGTGTCCGGACTTTTCCCGTAGGAAATAGTTTCCTGAAACCCAAAGAACAATGCAATAATGACACTTGGATTACCAGATAGAATAACCTTGTATTGTGGCATGTCGTCCACATTGCAAATATTAGTTTGTATAACTTAGTGTGTAACGCTTCGCGTTTTGGAACTTTTCTTTTTTAGAAAGTTTGTCTGTATTTCTATTTTTGGAAACTTGTATTCTCATTGTAGTCGTATTTCATTTTCCAACTTTGTAATCCAAGAATTGATCATAATGAAATTCGTTCTTTATATATGTAAGGCCCTATAATGGTGTAGGTTTACGCCTATCTTTATCAAACACAAATATGGGCTATTGGGCTTAGCCTTGTAGTGGGTTAGATAGTAATGAAATAAGCCATGTGGGCTAATTAAGGGATTTGGGCTTGTTTGGTTAGTATTGTGCATGTGGGCCTGGCCCAGTCTGTAACTAGGTCACCCTATGTAACTATAAATAGGGTGAACCTAGTTCATTATGAGGTTAGACATTTTAGAGAGGCTGTTTATTTTATTGTTCTTCTTAGAGATTTCGATTTCTTGTGGGTGTACCAGACGGTTCCTAGAAACCGTGTGCACTTTGGTTTATTCAATCGATTTCGTTCTTGTTCTTCTACACTTTTCATCAGTATTCCGCGCTCTTGAGTAGTGTTTGATATCCGATTGTGTAGTGATTCTGGACTTACAATTGGTATCAGAGCCTAAGAAGTCTTTCGAAAGGCTCGGTTCGTTGGATATCATTCGAAGAACAAGAATTTTTTTTGGTTTCGAAGAATACGAAGAACTGGTTGAAGGCATCAAGAACAGTTTAAGAACATCTAAAGAATTCTGCTTTGATTCGTTTGGAGAAGAGAGAGAAAGTGTTTGCTAAATTTTTAGGAAAGTAGTTGGTGGAATGGAATTTGGAAATTGATTTTCTAAATATTCCCTTGATTTGCGAGATTTTAGTTGGTGCTTCTTCCAAATATAGATATTGTGAGACCTACTCTCACTTGTGCTATCCAATTACAAAATTCAAAATGTGACAAATTATTCAAAGTGTGGGTCCTGATAACAAATCTTGTGCGACTGAATTTCCGTCTTGTGCGACTACGGAATTCTTGTGCGATCCAACAATCTTGTGCGATTACTTTGCATTCAGACAAATTCTTGTGCGATCCAACATTATTGGGCGATTGAAACTTCTTGTACGTCCAAGACATCTTGTGCGACTACAATTCTTGTGCGATTACGATCTTGTGCGATCCAGCAGTCATCATCAACAAACAAACAACAGTCATTCATCATCAGTTTAATCAACCACATCTAACATCGACTCCGGCCACCTGTAATAACACACCCACTGCACCGGTCACCTTCAACCTCTAGCCACCACCTCCGTCTTCATCCGAAACACTATCACGTTCATAGCACCATCTAAATCACCTCCGGTCCATCGTCTTCAACCCTCCGACACCATTCATTCAAAACAATCCGAAATCCAAGAATCATCATCATCGGTGTTTGCGGGTTCGGGTTCGAAACTGTTACACGATTTTACCACAGCCTCACCTGACCGTCATCATCACTATCCGATAACAACCACCTTCACCACTTCCGATAAACCTGCAACACACCGTAACCGTCATTCTGTTCATCTCCGACGTTCATCACCGCCGTTTTACTCCGACAGCCACCACTTCGAACCACCTCAATACGATCATCATCATCATCATCATCGTTCCTGTTCACCATCAACACCATTGACGGCTGAAGTTTGTTAATCATATTAAGGTTTTGGTTCGACGTTTTGTTTAAGGGAAGAAGAAGAGTCTTGGCGGCTGTGGTTTTAAAAATTAGGGTTTTGGTTTGGGTGTGTTCGTTGAAACGAAGAAGACGATCAGCAGAATCTGAGTTTTGCTTTCAATTTAGGGTTCCGGAAACGAAGAAGACGCACTGACAGTTGTCTTGATTGTTTAGTTTCTTTAAATTAGTTTATAATAATAATAATAACATAATCATTTGGTAATCATTACTAAATTATTAATAATAATTATAATAATAATAATAATATCGTTTATTATAAAGTTAAAAAAAAATTAAAAAAAGGGGTGTTTGCTTCTTTGTTATTTTTTGATAAGTTTTAACAGGTTTGGAGTCGCGGTACAGGAAGCTGGTTTGTGCATTTGGCAAAGGGTTTGGGTTAGCGAGTACACGAGTTCTCGCTTTAGCTTGTGTTTTGAGGAAATAGTGTACGGGTGCGGTCACGGTTTTAACGCTCCGTTTCAGTAAAAACGCACATTTTCGGGGATCACATATTCGGGGGATCACATTTTGGGGGGATCACATCTTAAAAATGTCTTCTAAGAGAGAAGTGCTTGAGCAGGAATTTCAAGGATTCAGATACTCATATGGTGAATCTATAGAAGCACTTACAGGCCGGTTTGCTGAACTGCTATCTGAAATGGAGAAGGCTAAGATTGAGGTGTCTAATCGCACTAGCAACACAAAGCTTCTGGATGTTCTAAAAAGGATTCCAGATCAGGCAAACTGTAGTTGGTTTAGAAATGTTAATGAGATAATTGTGACAACCGACTGCTACTGTTACAAAATGAAGCCGGATGAGCTGATCTCACTCATCAAGTCATATAACAATGCTGATAAGCAGTCTACTCAAGATATTCAAATGAATGACTACACTCCTTCTGAGGCTGAGGTATGTGTAGATGATGTTTGTTGTACTGAAAAATGTAGAAAGAAAGTAAAAGGTTTTAAAGAACAGGCTCAATCGCTTACTATGCAACTTCAATGTACCAAATCCAGTAGCTACGAAGTTAAAAAGAAACTGGATGGGTATAAGGAAATGGTAGAGGCTCAAAAACGTGACATTCGACAGTTGCATAGTGATCTAAGTGAAGCAAAATGTCGATATCTCCACTTCAAGGAGCTATCTGAAAAATTAACTGTTGAATTAAACAACTTAAAATCGACTTTCGAAAATACTGAATTTAATTTCAAAAAATTTGATGTTTCAAGCGAAAAGGTCGAGAAAATGATAAATCAACAGTTAAAGTATAGCAAAAAGGAAATGAGGAATAAGGGGTTGGGTTTTGTGGCGATACCCCCACCATACAACCATAACTATTCCTCAATTCCCATGACTGATGAGGAGATAGCCGATTTGCCTGAAATGGAATATGGGAAGCCTGGGGATAGGAAGGTTGAGCCTGTTAATCAAAAGAAAGTTAAAATCACAAGGCCAGATAAAACTGAAATTATTCTAGAAAAACAGGCGTTTGATAAAACTTTCGTGAAACCTGCTGAAGTTTCAAACTACACTGAGACTCTAAATTTTGAGAAAAATGCTGATGTTGATAAGCATTTTCAAGTGTTAGATAATACTGAATCAACATTTTCTCAAAATTCACCTGAAATAAAACAACAAGAGAAAGAGTCAAAACAATCTTGTGAAAATAAACCTGTCACAAAAGAGCCTGAAGTAAAAGAACCTAGTGTTAACGTAGATAACATTGAGTTTGCCATATTAAGAGGTTTGACTGAGTTTGTGAAAGAACTTAATAAGAGCAAACAAAGTGAATCTGCTTCGTCATGTGACACTTCTGAGACATCCACTTCTGAGAAATCAGAAATGGGCTAATCACCTAGTGTCAACAGTGCATCACCTGAGGAAGCAGAGGCATCTCAAACTGAATCATCAGCTTCATCTGATTCAACCAGTGACTGTGATAATTCAGAGTCAGTTGCTTCAGTGGAATCAACAAATGAATCATCTGAAACAGTTGAATCAAATTCGATCAAAGAAGAATCAGAATCGACTTTAGGAGCTTCTGTTGAGTCTAATGGTAAAACGACTACAGAAGCCCCTGCTACTCTTTCAAATGACAATGATTCTGAAACTACTGAACAAACGGTGTCACTCGAGAATGAAAATGTTACTATGGATTCGCCTGACACCGTTTGTGAACAAGTGAACGTTACTGATGCTTCTACTTCATGTGCAGATGAGGTAATAGTAGAGGATTGGGTTGAGGAGGATGACATCATTTGTCAAAAGGCTGACGATGTTTGTTCTAAAACATCAAATTTGTCTGCTGATGCTCCTCCATATGTGAGAAAGGCTATTTCTGAGCCAGCTTTGAGAGGCCCTTCAAACAAATATGTGCCTCCAAAGCCAACAGTTAGGAATGAAAATGCTAAATCCACTAACTGTTCTAACTGTTGTAAACATAAACATAAGATACAAGGGAAAAAGACTGAACAAACTGCACACAAATCATCCAACCAATTTTATAACTCATATTCAGCATCAGTTGGATGGAATGGATCGGGATATGCTCCTTACGTAAAGAAGCAAACATGTTACAATTGTGGCATACCCGGTCACATTGCGAGGAATTGCACACATCGTCCCTACGTGCCGTATTATACACAACATCAGAAGGTTACACCAAGGGACAAATCTTATTCTAAGCCAATGAAGGTTGAAAACCCAAAGGCAATGATGAATAAGCATCCCCAGGTTAAACCATCTGATGGGGACTGGAATGCTGCTAAAACAAAACGAAAACAAGCTTTGAAACCAAAACAAGTTTTGAAAAAGAAAAAGGTTGAAAAGCATAATGTTTTGCCCAAGGCTCCTAAGAAATTAGAGAAGCCTAAACAAATTTGGCAGGCAAAACACAAAGCAGCGACATCACCAGTCCTTGAATCAAAAGGGACCATGTGCTTTAGAGAAGTGTCTTACGTTGATGCTTCAGGTATACCCAGGACCACGATGGCCTGGGTACCAATGTCTTACTAATCTCCTTACTTTTCAGGGACAACCAAGGAGGAGCTGTTGACAAACCTTGGATGTTGATAGCGGTTGTTCCAGAGACAAAACGGGTAACATCTCACTGTTGCAAAAAGTTTTAATTCTTTACAGTTGATATGTTTCGTTTGAAGGAGATAAGAAAAGTAAGACAAGATCAGCGAAAAGGTACACATTTGAATTTCGTATTCATATTTCGATATTGATTAGTCTTAAATCTTATGATGGAACGGTTAGGCAAAAACAACAAAAATATTTTCATTTTCTTTTGTGTTTCTCTTTGTACATACTTTCTCGTTTTCAGGTAAATTTGCGCGTAAGATTTACGCACAAATTTAGGGGGATATCTTGAGATATCAGTAAATAGAGAAAATGAGAAAAATACAAAAACATTCGAAAAACAGAAAAATCAAAAAAAAAAATTTTGTTGCATACATGGGAAATGAAATAATTTCATTATGTGGATTAAGGCTGACTTATGTAAGACCAATATTGAAATGGTCTGACTCTAGAGTGATATGTTGGTAGGCTTTATCCTGATGGCTGGATTCTTTGACTGGTATTGCTTAGAACACTAAATTTATTCTATGACCTCAGGAAAGATCGGTCACTTGGAATTAGGACATGTCTATTTGAATGCGTGTGTGACGTCCCGATACACACAATTTCGTTCTAGTTCTGAAATCTTTTCTGTCCAACTCGTGTATCTCCTCTGTTTTGCGTGAGCAAAGACCTGGAGGTGCTAGGCAACGTCAGCTTCTGCTGCATCCAGATACATGCTGACCTAGCTGTACGTTGTCGCGCTATAGATCAAATACACCCGAAAGAGGCCCTCTAGTGCCCAAAAGAAACCCGAAAAAAAAAACCTATATCAAAATGAGAAAACTCATTTGATCTGTATATTATATCCATCTCTGCGAATGATCTATTCTTTTCTCTTCTCAATCCAGTCCCAGTCAAGATTTCAGAATCCTAGAACGGGCTTGTGAAATATGTGGTAGGGAAACTGCATGTATGATAGCGTGTTCTGATTAAAAATTCCGGGATTTGATCGTGATTGAATTGAGTGTTCATATCAATTAAAATGAAAACATGATAAATCAGTAGCAGACCGTCATTTGAAAAAGGCCTAGGGAGATAAGTTTAAGTGGACAAATATACTGGCAATCGCTCGGATCACCCAAAGTAAATTAGTGTTGATAAGTGTAGTTTGGCCTGAAACACTATGATTTGATCCCATTGCAAATTGTAATTGTATATTAGTTTCTTTGTTTATTTGTGTTTTAGTTTAAATTGTTAGTTTTTATAAAATCAAAAATCCAAAAATAGAGTGCTTCTTTGTTTTATTAAAAAATTTTAACCGTTCTTGAAGATTTGATTGATCATCATAATTTGAAAGAAATTTGAATTGTAAAATCTGAGTACAAATACTTGGATGTACCAAGTGTTCATGTGGTATTTCTCTCTGTTGCACATAAATGTTTGCTTATGAATTTCTGAGTATGTGCAGAATTTAAAATTCAAGTCAAGAAACAGGGGTTGTTGAAGATTGAGATGCTGTTGGCTGCTGATAAAGCATGAAGCATCACAACAACAAGATGTGCCTGAGTCAGAAGAACCAGATACAAGTCATCATCTGACAGTGATAGTGCATTTGAAGTAGTACCTGTGAACCTGCTTGAAATTGAAGACATTGACAAAGAAAAGAGTTGCTGAGAATCCTCCGCTTGCATTCTTTTCAACAAGATTTTCAAGCAAAGCTGATCACGAGTAAGAAGAACAAAAGAGCCCAAGTTTGAAGATGAAAAGATGAAGTATCTTCCCACAGATTCATGATGAAGACAACAGTTTGATAAAGACATCATAAACCTAGGGGGATATTGTAAGGCCCTATAATGGTGTAGGTTTACGCCTATCTTTATCAAACACAAATATGGGCTATTGGGCTTAGCCTTGTAGTGGGTTAGATAGTAATGAAATAAGCCATGTGGGCTAATTAAGGGATTTGTGCTTGTTTGGTTAGTATTGTGCATGTGGGCCTGGCCCAGTCTGTAACTAGGTCACCCTATGTAACTATAAATAAGGTGAACCTAGTTCATTATGAGGTTAGACATTTTAGAGAAGCTATTTATTTTATTGTTCTTCTTAGAGATTTCGATTTCTTGTGGGTGTACCAGACGGTTCCTAGAAACCGTGTGCACTTTGGTTTATTCAATCGATTTCGTTCTTGTTCTTCTACACTTTTCATCAGTATTCCGCGCTCTTGATTAGTGTTTGATATCCGATTGTGTAGTGATTCTGGACTTACAATATATATTTGTTATACATACAATCAGTCGTTTAAATACGTGTTTCGATACTCTTTATACATGTAAATACTTATACATGCATTCACGACACTCAAATTATGGTTGCATACATGTTACATACTTGAAAATGTGCTAAAAATGGAAGTTATGGCTTAAAATAATAAGAATATCAAAATTCACGGGCCAAATTGCAAAAAAAATCAAATTTGGGGTGGATAAAATGGGACGCCACGGGGTGTGATACCCTAAGCCATATCTGTCGCGGCCCATCAAACCCCTTGATCCGCATATTATTTTTTCTTGGTCATGGATTGGCGACCTTTTTACTCCCCAATCATCTTTAATCTTCATTAAACACTAAACCCTAACCAACCACTATATAACCAAGCTCCCTATCACTCATTTTCACTTTCCCAACTCATCTACACTCTTAAATCTGTGACAACCCGAGATTTCAAGGTCTATCTTTTACTCATCACTGACTGCACAATCCCGTTATCTGAATGATTAGTGTTTATGTGTAATGATTGATTGTTATACGTGTAGTGTTAATATAGTTTATTTAGAATTTAATAATAATGTTCTTCGTCACAAACTAACCTCGACGAAGAATAGGATTTTTCGCCAACCCATCTTGACGAAGAATGGTTCCTTCGTCGAAGAAGGTTCTTCGTCGGAAATGGGCCTTGGCCCAATCTATTTCGCGGCCCAACTGTTATGTGATTTTATAACCCTTGTAACCGCTAGACGTAAACATAAAACCCTAGAGTCTCCCCTCCCTTGCCAAACTCTGTGCGACGGCAACCATAGGAAACCTCAAAGTATTCCTTCTATCTCGATTTATCTAAACTCTTCGATATTACGGTTCGTGCTTAAACATTATTATTTGATGGGATGATGCTATTGTGATTCTATTGTTATGATTCTGTGTGGTGGTCATCTTGTGTGATTATCTAGGGTTGCAACAAACTGTATGACTAGTTGGAAGTATGCATGATGTTAATTGATGATCTATAACTGTTAAACATAAATTGATGATTAGATAGCATGAAAACTAGGGTTTATATGGTGTTGCTTGTTCTTGGTGAAGCATGTTGGTTTGACTCGATTAGGGAATGCATTATGAAACTGTTAATTGGTGGTTAGGGATTAATGTAAATCGAAGATTTAGCAAATGATTTGTACTTGATGGATGACGGTTACTACATAATGTTATACGTGTATGTATCGAAACATGCTTTCGATCTGTAACTGATTGACATGAGAGTATTGAGTAGTCGCAGAATGTGATCTTTGAAAACAGTCTGTTTGGCAACAAAAGGTTTCCCGGCGAAGGATACCAGTCGACGAAGGATTTGGTACTTCGTCGACATGCTCGACGAACAATGGGGACCTACATCATCATGCTTTGACGAAACATTAGGGTTTTTCGCCAAAGTCCCTCTCTGAAGAAGAACAGTTCTTCGTCATTATGGTCCTTCGTCACACCCTTGGTTGACGAAGGATGATAGTTCGTCATAGGGGTACGTCGCCGAGAAGACACTGAGTGTAACAGTAGTCAGTGTGATGCATGTATTGTTGAACACTTGTGGTTACTAGCTAAGGCATGATAACAATTCAATCTAAGAATAAGAAATCTGACTTCTGGTTAGAACATTTATCTGTTATGTACTGAATTGTTATATTCACATGGGATGTGGACTTGTATGAGAATTGGGCACTCAGTATTTGTTGTACAGTGATCTTTGTGATAAATACATTTTGTGTTACATAAGTAACTTAATTGATTGTGAAACTGATGTTGATTGGTAACCACGGTAAGGTTTGGGTTGACCAACTTGGACGGGTAATTTAACATACCGAGCAAATCAAAGGTGAGTTCACTTCTCTTGAGCATGCATCCCAGTGGGCGGGACAGTCATTGGGTATCCCTGAGAGGGATAGGTTTTTGGGTAAATCAATTGGGTATTCCTGAGAGGAATACGTCTTGTGGGTAAAATCTGGAATGTTGGATAATACACTCATCCTATCACCTTTAAGTCCCATCTTGTTTGTTACCTGAGAGGTAACGGAGTATTAGTTGGTAGCGCTATCTAGGTTTAGCACCCTCACCCAGTACCTGAGAGGACGGGTGTGAACTAATGACTTAGTCATGCCAAATGCTTTGATAGGAACATTGGGGAAAGGGCAAAGTAAATCAGGAGCCGTCTTGTATTCGAGTTATTATCAACATTGAAATCAATAAACTAAACTAAACACTTGGTAACCAACGTTTTCGTAAAATTATGAACTCACCAGCGTTGTCTGATACACTTGTTGCATGCTCGCAGGTCGTTAGGTACTATGGATCAGTAACTTGCTATCTGGACAGTTGGAGTGGTCATGGGTCGCACTGCTTGGAGATGTGTGACTTGTTTTCTGATTTCATTATACTTTGGGTTTTGATACGTATGAACAATATTTTATTAATTGCTTCCGCTGAACATTTTGAAATTGGAATACGTTATGAATGCTTTACTTTAATAAATGGAAACTTTATTTCAACCTTGATATTATTTCAATGTGATTGGTGGCTAGATCCTGGTACGTCACACGCCTAGAGAGTTTTTCGCATGTGGTATTTTGGGGGTGTGACAGTTTGGTATCAGAGCCACTGGTTATAGTGAACTTGGTTTTAAAAACGTTTTTATAAAACTAGACTATAACCGAACAGTTCAGAAAGCAACCATGACACTCAGCTCCAGATTGCAAGGTTTGTTTCTCGTTTACTTACTGTATAGTATATCTAGTATACACTTATGTACGATGTTTTGTGCGATTGCACACTTAGCATTACAGACCGACTTCATGTGTATTTACCCGAGTTAGGTGATTGATAGAGTCACAGTGCGATATCCCGTTAGATTTTTGTAGTTTATGTTTTGTGGTCATTTGTCTTGTTATGAGAGTTTGAGGAACCTTTTAGCATGAGTTGGGGGGAACTGAGATAAACATGCAAATTGCATTCCTATTATGGATGCACACATAATAGTAATGTGGGGTGCATGTGAGTCCCAGTGAGGCCTAATGAGTGTGAAAGGGGTCCCGCCCTGTTGCCTGATGTAAACTTAGTAGTCTGTGGAATTCATCGTGAGGTTTAACTCCTACTATACTCCGACTCTTAACCTTTTCCCTTTCTTATACAGAATCAAGAGCGGATGAGGCCATGGGCATGGTCACATTGCGATGACTCAGACCGAGTTGACAAACTTGATTAACACACGTGTGGCTGAGGCTTTGGCAGCCTACCAAGCTGGTATGAAATGTGCCAAATATTCTTTATCCTAGTGTCGTGAACGTGAATCTTATCTGTGTGTTGTGTGTCCTTTCATCATTAGGTCAGCAAGTGAATCAGAATCAAAACAATCCGCCTGCATGCACGTTTAAGACGTTCATGGATTGTAGGCCACAGACGTTCAGTAGGACTGAAGGGGCTGTGGGGCTACTGCATTGGTTTGAGAAGGCAGAGTCGGTGTTCGCAATGTGTAACTATCCTGTTGGGGACAGAGTGAAGTATGCTTCAGGCACACTCGAGGATGGTGCCTTGACTTGGTGGAATGCCCAAGTCCAAATGCTGGGCATTGAGATGGCAAATGCCACTACTTGGGAGGATTTCAAGGAGCTGATGAGATAGGAGTACTGTCCTCATGATGAAGTGCAGAAACTGGAGAACGAGTATTATGATCTGAAAATGGTGGGGTCAGAAATCGAGGCATACATGAAACGGTCTCATGAACTAGCTAATATGTGCCCGAACTTATCGTGACCTCCACACCGAAGAATCGAACTGTACATCAAGGGATTAGCCCCACCGGTGAAGGGCTTGGTTACTGCGGCGAATCTTAACAACTTAGCTCATATCATCTGCTTAGCTCACAAGATCACAGATCAGGAGGTGGAGTGTGGCTCGCTACCACCGCGTGTTTCCACTACTGCCACTACTGCTACAGCTACTACACCCGCTACTAACAGCAAACGTAAGTGGAATGATGTAGACAACGTGTCTAATCTGATTCAATCACAGAAGAAGCCAGACAACCGGCAGCAATCGCAGTTTTAGTCAGTCATCCTCTGTTAATCAGAACTAGAGCAACAATGCGAATCAGGGTTCCTACGCGGGAAAGCTACCAAAGTGCAACAAGTGAAATTTTCACCATCATGGGCCGTGCACCCGAGTCTGTCACAGGTGAAACAAGGTAGGCCATATGGCTAGAGACTGCAGGGTCTCACTCCCAAGGTAGCAGCAGCAGCAGCAACCCCCACAGCAACAGCAGCCACAACAACAGGAGAGGCAGCAGCCTCAGCAGAATCAGGGAAATCGTAAGGGGTGCTTTTAGTGTGGAGACAAGGGTCATTTCAGGCGGGATTGCCCTCAATTGAATCAGAATGCTGGTAACAACAACAATAATACTGGGGATAATAACAATGGGAACAATGGTGGAAATGGTGTGCGTGGGAGAGTGTTTACCATTGGCGCTGGGGAAGCTCGCAATGATGGCAACGTTGTGACCAGTACGTTTTCTGTGAACAATCTATTTGCTTATGTTTTATTCGACTCAAGTGTCGATTGGAGTTATGTGTCTTTGGGGTTCAGTCGTCAGTTAGGATTGAGTTCTACACCTCTTGTAAACAAACACGTTGTAAAGTTAGCCGATGGCAAATCGATTAAAGCTTCGCATGTCCTTCTTGGGTGTAAACTCGATCTCATGGGTCAAGTGTTCGACATTGACCTACTCCCTGTTACTCTTGGAAGTTTTGATGTGGTCGTTGGCATGGATTGGTTGTCTAAGCATCAAGCGGAAATTCTCTGTAAAGAGAAAATCATGCGTATCCCTCTTCCCAGTGGGGAATCCTTGTCGGTTCAGGGACATCGTAGTGGTGCAATGGTTGGCATCATCTCAGCCATGAAAGCCTAGAAGTGTATACGAAAGGGCTACCCTGCTATTCTAGCTCTTGTTACTGATTCACAACCTGAAAAAAGGAAGATCGAGGACCTTCCAGTTGTTCGTGAATTTTCTGACGTGTTTCCTGAAGAGCTACCTGGTTTACCTCCACATCGTCAGGTGTAATTTCAGATTGACCTTACGCCAGGAGCAGCTCTGATTGCTCGTGCTCCTTATCGTCTTGCACCAGGTGAGTTGCAAGAGCTGTCAAATCAGCTCCAAGAATTGTTGGATAGAGGCTTTATCCGACCCAGTTCGTCACCTTGGGGAGCCCCAGTTTTGTTTGTGAAGAAGAAAGATGGGTCTTTTCGTATATCTATAGATTATCGAGAACTCAACAAGGTGACAGTCAAGAACCGCTATCCCTTACCACGTATTGACGACCTGTTTGATCAGTTGCAAGGGTCAAGCTTTTACTCGAAGATCGATTTAAGATCAGGCTATCATCAGATGAGAGTCCGAGAGGAAGATGTCCCTAAAATAGCTTTTCAAACGCGGTATGGCCATTATGAGTTTTTGGTTATGCCGTTTCGGTTGACAAATGCACCCACGGTTTTCATGGACCTTATGAACCGGGTGTGCAAACCGTATCTTGACGAATTCGTCATCGTGTTTATCGATGACATTCTGATCTACTCAAAGAGAAAGGAGGACCATGAGCGACACTTGCGTCTTATCTTAGAGCTCCTGATGAAGGAGCAACTTTACGCGAAATTCTCTAAGTGTGACTTCAGGATTCGAGAGTTACACTTCCTTGGCCACATTATGAATGAATCAGGGATACACGTGGATCCTGCAAAGATCGATGCTATTAGAAATTGGGTGGCACCAAAGAATCCTTCGGAGGTGCGACAATTTCTCGGTCTCGCTGGGTACTATCGGAGATTTATTAAAGACTTCTCGAAGATTTCTCAGCCTCTTACTTCGTTGACACAAAAAGGTGCTGCATACTCATGGGGGACGAAACAGGAAGATGCTTTCCAGTTGTTGAAACAAAAACTCTGCAGTGCACCAATTTTTTCCTTACCTGAGGGTACCGAAGATTTTGTGGTGTATTGTGATGCTTCTATCCAGGGTCTCAGTTGCGTGCTGATGCAACGCGAGAAGGTGATAGCTTACGCCTCTCGACAGTTGAAGGTTCACGAGAGAAATTACACAACTCACGACTTAGAGTTGGGAGCCATGGTGTTTGCGCTCAAGATCTGGAGGCATTACGTGTACGGTACTAAATGCACTATTTACACTTACCACAGGAGCCTTCAGCATATTTTCGACCAGAAGGAATTGAATATGCGACAGTGTCGCTGGGTATAACTTTTAAACGACTACGATTGTGCCATCAAGTATCACCCAGGTAAAGCTAACGTGGTAGCTGATGCCCTTAGTCGGAAGGAAACGAAACCCAAACGTGTACGAGCATTACAGGTCACTATTTACTCTAATCTACCTGAACAGATCCATTCGGCTTAGACTGAAGCGTTGTAGGAAGAAAACCTTAAAGCCGAGTATTTGCGGGGCATGGAGAAATGACTTATAGAGAGATGAGATGGTATTCTCTATTTCATGGAACGAATATGGGTCCCTTTGTTTGGAAACCTTATAGATCTTGTGATGGATGAAGCACACAAGTCTTGATACTCTGTTCACCCAGGTTCAGATAACATGTATCAGGACCTCAAAGTCTTGTGTTGGTGGCTGAAGATGAAGGCTCACATCGCGACGTATGTGAGCAAATTCTTGACTTGTGCGAAAGTCAAGGTGGAGTATCAGAAACCCTCAGGCATGCTTCAACAACCAGAAATACCCATGTGGAAGTGGGAGCAGATTGCCATGGATTTTGTCACTGGGCTACCTTGAACTCAAAACGGGAATGATACCATTTGGGTGATCGTCGACCGTCTCACGAAATCGGCACACTTCCTTGCAATCAAGGAAACGGATAAGTTCTCACAACTTGCTGCAGTGTATCTAATGGAGGTGGTTTCTAGGCACGGGGTGCCAACCTCTATTATTTTTGATCGAGACCCACGTTTCATATCTGATTTGTGGCAATCTATGCATAAATCTTTCGGCTCACGTCTCAACATGAGCATTGCTTATCACCCACAGACGGATGGTCAAAGCGAGCGAACCATCCAAACACTTGAAGACATGTTGCGTGCATGTGTGATCAACTTTGGTAAAGGGTGGGAGAAACACTTGCCATTGATCGAGTTCTCCTACAACAACAGTTACCACACTAGCATCCAGGCAGCTCTGTTTGAGGCATTGAACGGACGAAAATGCCGTTCTCCACTCTGTTGGGCTGAGGTGGGTGACAGCCAGATCACAGGTCCGGAACTTGTACTTGAAACTTCAGAGAAGATTGTGTAGATCAGAAATCGTATGGCGGCGGCGCGCGACCGTCAGAAAAGCTACGCCGACAAGCGTAGGAAACCCTTGGAATTCGATGTAGGCGATCATGTTATGCTGAAAGTCTCACCCTGGAAGGGTGTGGTGCGCTTTGGAAAGCGTGGCAAGCTTAATCCACGCTATGTTGGACCATTCAAGGTTTTGGAGCATATTGGTAAAGTGGCGTACAAGCTCGAGTTACCTGCTGAGTTGGGTAACGTTCATGATGGCTTCCATGTTTCGCAACTAAAGAAGTGTTTGTTCAATGAAACACTTTTGTTACCACTTCAAGAGTTGAAGATCGACGACAAATTGCAGTTTGTCGAAGAACCCATTGAAATTATGGATCGGGAAGTCAAGGTTCGTCAGCATAGTCGAATCCCAATTGTGAGAGTTCGTTGGAACTCAAGACGTGGACCAGAGTTCACGTGGGAGCATGAGGATCAGATGAAGCTCAAGTACCCTCACTTATTCCCCACTGACAAATCTAAATCTAATGTAACTGGTGAATTTCGGGACGAAATTCCCTTTCAAGTTAGGGATGATGTTGTACCCGCGAAAAATCCACAGTCATCCTGAGTTAACGTCTTGCTGTTTTGGATTACTTGTCAAATTTCGGGACGAAATTTCTTTCAATTTGGGGATGATGTGACAACCCGAGATTTCAAGGTCTATCTTTTACCCATCACTGACTGCACAATCTTGTTATCTGAATGATTAGTGTTTATGTCTAATGATTGATTGTTATACGTGTAGTGTTAATATTGTTTATTTAGAATTTAATAATAATGTTCTTCGTCACAAACTAACCTCGACGAAGAATAGGATTTTTCGCCAACCCATCTCGACGAAGAATGGGTCCTTCGTCGAAAAAGGTTCTTCGTCGGAAACGGGCCTCGGCCCAATCTATTTTGTGGCCCAACTGTTATGTGATTGTATAACCCTTGTAACCGCTAGACGTAAACATAAAACCCTAGAGTCTCCCCTCCCCTGCCAAACTCTGTGCGACGGCAACCATAGGAAACCTCAAAGCATTCCTTCCATCTCGATTTATCTAAACTCTTCGATATTACGGTTAGTGCTTAAACGTTATTATTTGATGGGATGATGCTATTGTGATTTTATTTATATGATTCTGTGTGGTGGTGATCTTGTGTGATTATCTAGGGTTGCAACAAACTGTATGACTAGTTGGAAGTATGCATGATGTTAATTGATGATCTATAACTGTTAAACATAAATTGATGATTAGAGAGCATGAAAACTAGGGTTTATATGGTGTTGCTTATTCTTGGTGAAGCATGTTGGTTTGACTCAGTTAGGGAATGCATTATGAAACTGTTAATTGGTGGTTAGGGATTAATGTAAATCGTAGATTTAGGAAATGATTTGTACCTGATGGATGACGGTTACTACAGAATGTTATATGTGTATGTACCGAAACATGCTTTCGATCCGTAACTGATTGACATGAGAGTATTGAGTAGTCGCAGAATGTGATCTTTGAAAATAGTCTGTTTGGCAACAAAAGGGTTCCCGACGAAGGATACCAGTCGACGAAGGATGTGGTACTTCGTCGACATGCTCGACGAACAATAGAGACCTACGTCATCATGCTTTGACGAAACATTAGGGTTTTTCGCCGAAGTCCCTCTCTGACGAAGAACAGTTCTTCACCATTATGGTCCTTCGTCACACCCTTGGTTGACGAAGGATGATAGTTTGCCATAGGGGTACTTCGCCGAGAAGACACTGAGTGTAACAGTAGACAGTGTGATGCATGTATTGTTGAACACTTGTGGTTACTAGCTAATGCATGATAACAATTCAATCTAAGAATAAGAAATCTGACTTGTGGTTAGAACATTTATCTGTTATGTACTGAATTGTGATATTCACATGGGATGTGGACTTGTATGAGAATTGGGCACTTAGTATTTGTTGTACAGTGATCTTTGTGATGAATACATTTTGTGTTAAATAAGTAACTTAATTGATTATGAAACTGATGTTGATTGGTAACCCCGGTAGGGTTTGGGTTGACCAACTTGGACGGGTAATTTAACATACCGAGCAAATCAAAGGTGAGTTCACTTCTCTTGAGCATGCGTCCCGGTGGGTGGGACAGTCATTGGGTATCCCTAAGAGGGATAGGTTTTTGGGTAAATCAATTGGGTATTCCTGAGAGGAATACGTCTTGTGGGTAAAATCTGGAATGTTGGATAATACACTCATCTTATCACCTTTAAGTCCCATATTGTTTGTTAACTGAGAGGTAACGGAGTATTAGTTGGTAGCGCTATCTAGGTTTGGCACTCTCACCCCGTACCTGAGAGGACGGGTGTGAACTAATGACTCAGTCATGCCCAATGCTTTGATAGGAAAATTGGGGAAAGGGCAAAGTAAATCAGGAGTCGTCTTGTATTTGAGTTATTATCAACATTGAAATCAATGAACTAAACTAAACACTTGGTAACCAACGTTTTCGTAAAACCATGAACTCACCAGCGTTGTCTGATACACTTGTTGCATGCTCGCAGGTCGTTAGGTACTATGGATCAGGAACTTGCTATCTGTACGGTTGGAGTGGTCATGGTTCGCACTGCTTGGAGATGCGTGACTTGTTTTCTGATTTCATTATACTTTGGGTTTTGATATGTATGAACAATATTTTATTAATCGCTTCTGCTGAACATGTTGAAATTGGATTACGTTATGAATGCTTTACTTTAATAAATGAAAACTTTATTTCAACCTTGATATTAGTTCAATGTGATTGGTGGCTAGATCCTGGTACGTCACACGCCTAGCGAGGTTTTTGCTTGTGGTATTTTGGGGGTGTGACAGTCTCTCAAATCAGTTGCAAACATCAGAAAAAGGCAGCTTATTCTAAGTGCAAAAGTTAGCACTTTCTTCACTTTTCATCATCTTTCTTCCATGTCAAGGCTTGGAACACCTCTAGGAGTGTATCCACAAGTTTACCATGGTAAACTAAGGTGGAACATCAACATTTTGAGGTCCAAACTTTCTATTTTGGAAGGTTATCTTGTTAACTTTTATAAAACTTATGATTTCTTGTGCGATCTTATACCTACCTTGCTTCTAATCAAGTCTATGGTTAGTGAGCTTGTGTATGGTTGATTCTTATGAGTTTAGAGGTGCAAACACCCTCTAAACTTTCTGGTTTATAGGGTTTAAGACAACGCACAAGTGTTGAAATCATCCAAGTCTACCATAGTTCATATGGCAAGACTTGTGTTTTTTGAAAGTGTGAACCTTGGAAGTCATAGCTATCCTAACTTGTTCCACACCTCACTTGGTTCATTCCTTCCATGTTGAGACCACACCTGGGTTGATCTTACTTGGCTACTTGATGAAATGTTAGATAGTTGTATATTTCCTTTTCATTCATGGCCATCCGAATCATCCTTGTGATGATTTGTGCATTGGTGAATTCATACAATGAGGTTAATCTTACCTCCATGCTTGACTTATATAACATCTATGATACTCTTGATGGACTTAGTTTTAGGATTACTATTACTATATATATATATATATATATATATATATAGGTAGAGGATCCTGTAAAAAAGGCCTAAAGTGTGAGAAAGGTAAGAAAGAATCTCAGCCATTAGATCTTTGATCTAATGGTTGAGATCATTAGGGACCAAATTGTAAAATGTGTTTTTATTTTTGGACTAACTTGTAAATTGTAGGGGTAATATAGTCTTTTATATCCACTAGAATTTAGGAAACTGCAAATCATAATCCTACAATTTCGATCCTCTTTCTTCTTTCAGAATTTTACGAACAACATCATCAAATCACCAACTGTTGATTCAATTAAAACCCTAACACTCCGACGATTGAACATCTCCGCCTTCCTCCGCCGGTTGACATCTCCGCCGATCTCATCTCCGCCGTTCTGATCTCCATCGATTTTCCTCCACCGATCTGACATCTCTGCCGATCTCCGCCGATTGAACATCTCCGCCGATCTGAATCATCGACGTCGCTGCCGCTCTGAATCGTCGACGTCTTCGCCGGCACTGGAACGATGGGTTGTAGTGTTATACAGAGTTAGAAAATGGTAATATGGTGTTATATACCATTCATAGTGTTTTGATAGTCATTTATAGTGTTATAAGTCATTTGTAGTGTTATATCTTGTTTATAGTGTTATATAGTTATTTTTGTGTTCTGAATGGTGTTATTTTGTTTCTGAATGATGTTATTTTATTTCTGAATGGTGTTATTTTTTGTTTACTGAATGGTGTTATATCTTGTACTGAATGGTGTTATTTTGTGTACTGAATGGTGTTATATTTTTTATTTACTGAATGGTGTTATTTTGTTTCTGAATGGTGTTATTTTGTTTCTGAATTTTTCGTAAAAACACCATGAATTGAACTATGAATTTTTAAAAACACCATGTCATGAACATGGCTCTGATTCTGTGAATGATGCAAAAAAATTAAAATGAATAATGTTATGGATGGTTATATTCCTTAAATCAAGGATTTTCTCTCTCCAAATCCTTAAATCAAGGATTACCATATTTGAATTTGTTACAATCTTACCCTTTTCAATTAATTTAGATCTAATGGTTGAGATTCTTTCTTACCTTTCTCACACTTTTGGTCTTTTTTACAATAACTCCACCCTATATATATATACACATAGCCGAGCTCATGATACTAATCGGTTTATGATTATGTGTCATGAACTTAGGTTACTTTATCTAATGTTCTAAGTTTCTCGTTTTCAATTCTAATGGACAATCTAGGACCCATGAAATCGCATACAAACTTAATGCCAAACGAGTACTTAGACAAGATATATTTTATGAATACATATTTTTTTGTAATTTAAATTCCAATCCGAATCCTTCGTCAAAATTCTGAAAACTCACACGCCTTCGTTTACCCCATGTAGGGTGACCTCGGTGTTCCAACCTCTAACTCTTCAACTCGCGGGATTAACAAAGGAAAGCTTTGCAAAACCGTGAGTATACTCGAACGCCCTCTTTATGTTTTACATTTTTGGGTGCAATATGTTTACATTATCAAATAACACATTCACACTTATACTTTATGCAAACACAAACAATCCAATCATGCATGCTTAAATACGTGATACTTGATTTGTATTCTTGGAGCATTCTTATTTGATTTACTTGTCATTAACTTCGTACGAGCCTCCGCTTAAAATGTATAGCGCTATAGGAGTAACGCAACGCCCGTAGTCTTGTGGTCATGTTAAGTCTTTAAAACCTGCGGTAATAAGATGATTGACTTGTATAGTTGCAATCCTGGTTTACATTAATCTAGTTAACTATTTTTGCCATGTGGATCTGTTTAAACCATTTATATACTTATGCTATTATTAAACTTGTGTACTCGCCAATACATTTTGTATTGAACTATACTTTAAAACATATTGCAGGTAGATGACATTGATGCTCATGGAATCTAGTAGGATTGCTTAGATACACACTTTGATTCTATATTATGTTCTTGTATTGTTGTTAAATTTTGTTGTATCGTTTCTTAAATAATGTTGTATTTTTCCTTTTAAATGTTGTACTTTGATTTCACATGTTGTAATTTGACAAGTTATGAAATGAATGAAATCGGTTTTGAATTAAATATTGTCACAATAGTGTTATGAAGTCTCGAACAATCTTGTTTTCGTCTCGCTACGATGTTTCCGCCATCGGTTGGGGTGTGACATGGTGCATACAGACTTTTCTTGTAGGAAATAGTTTCCAAAAACACTAAGAACAATGCAATAATGACCCTTGAATTACCAGGTATAATACCTTTGTTTTAAGGCATGTCGTCCGCAGATGCGAATATTGGTTTGTATAATTTGGTGCGTCCGGACTTTTCCTATAGGAAATAGTTTCCAAAAACCCTATGAACAATGCAATAAATCATACTCACTTTGTTTGAAATAACTCGATTATAAATAGAAGAATATCTTTTATGGATAAAATAATTAAGCACTTCCATTGTTTGCATCCGGATAAGGAACGAATCTTCTTCTTCAATATGGAACGAAACATAAACTGGGTCAACCAGTCACACCCCGATTTGCAGCGGAAGAAAAAAAAACGTGGGATGCAACAGACACCTCTGGTACAAGCACATTGTTTATAAAGACACTACATTTTATTAATTACAAAATGTTGATTAGATACTACATGTATGTTACAACTACGTGTTCCCATGAACCACATAAGTCTTTTAAGTCGCATGCGTCTATCTCAATATTTTCCAATAAACACGTCTTGAACAACATACACGGATCACATCAGTCTCAAGTTACCTGAAATGCATGTTAGTTTTAAAAAGGGTCAGCAAAACGCTGCTGGTGAGTTCCACTGGTTTGGTTGTTTCGTTTCAAAATGTATCAACATGTTTAATTGCATATATTATGGTTCATAGATGAAATTACACGAGTGTCGCAATCACAAATGGAATTTCACGAGGTCCCAAACACCTTCAGCGCGCCGGACCGTGTCACACCAGACACCTTCAGCTCGCCGATCCGTATTAGAATCGACACCTTCAGCTTGCCGGACCGTGTCACAACGGACACCTCCAGTTCGGCGGTCTGTGTTACAATCAGTAGAGGTAGTTCGTAGGTTAGGCAATTTCACATCATCGTAAGTTGGTGCAATTAACACAGTTTGTAACATGCAAATCACCCTAGAAAACAGTAAAATAGATTTAAAAGTGGGGGAGTGAAACTCACAGTGCAAATAGTAGTCTCGGCTAAAGAGTGTTTAATCAACGAAATCAGCTTTAATAGCACACATGCAAGTAAGGACTCAAATCGGTATCTAAGTCGGTAATGGTTATAACTTGGATTTGGTCAGGAGTTTTCACCCCGGATTGAGTCTATATGACACGGGTATGGTGATGGAGGTAAGGGTAGTATTAGTTTTCAATTTGGCTTTCGGGCACCGGTTCGCGTGCCAGCCAATGTCAGTAGTTTAACGTGTTAGGATAATGGTATGGGAATACCAATAGTGCCAACACGTTGTTATTTAAGAATTATTAACTTCTCATTTAGGGAGTTTGGGTGTTTGGGAAGTCCAGGTTGCCCTATTTTGAGTTTCCGTTTCCACCGTCGGGGATTTTCTCGAACTGGTATTAGACACACCCCAAGGGTCCATTCCGCCCTGGAATCTTCCAGAAAATTTCCCGTGTTCCAATTATAGTATTTTTCGGGTTGGGTCAGTTCCCAGTTCCGGCAGGTTCGTTACACGGTAAACTGTCGAAATTGATTTAAAATAACCCATTTTTAATCCCAAAAATTCCCATTTTATCTATATTTTGAATAAAATTCGTAAAATTTTTATTTAACTCAGTAAAAATCTGTAGAATATGGGAAAAATTTCTGGGAATTTATTTTGGCATTTTACTTGTCTAAATAAAACCATAGTTAACCACCTAATTAACATTAATTAAAATAAATGATCCAAAAATTCCCAAACAATTCCTGGACATCCCTTATGTTTCCAAAAACATCTCCAAAAATTTTAAGATTTTTCCGATTTCGTTTCGGTGCGTTTCCGGCCACCGAAAATTTGCAAAAACGCGGATTTTCAACCCAAATCAAAACTCAACCAATGGACTGCGAATTTTCCCAGAACATTCCTTATATGTTCCTTACTGTTTCTGTAAAATTTGGTGATTTATTGCATCCGTTTGGTATTTTTCCGGAATTCTTTTTTTTTCAAAAGTCAAAAATTCACCAAAAATCGTAGAAATTTCCAAAAATTCTAAAATTTTAGGTGGACCTTCCTGAAACAACCCATCACCACCATACCAAATTTAAGATCAATCCAAGTACCACGAACAAAGTTATAGTCCGAATAATATACTGCCTAGTCTTGATTCAAGTTTCGGGTCATATACCTAGCGTTTCCTTCGATTCCGAGCGTTCCTAGTGAGTCCAGAAGTATGTGTGGGCTATATACAGTACCTACACATCAAGTACAATCCAAATATGCTAGAAATTAGATCAATCAAGCTTTATTTCATTGTTTTTCGGTTAATCGACTAGTTAAGCGATTTCTGTCGAATAGGTGTTGATTAGGGTATCAAACCCCAAAGATTTGTAACCATGGCTGCCATATAACACCAGAGAATCCATATGGTGTTCATATTCAGCCCATAAACATGTTTAAACTTCTGAAAATCATGGATTAAAAAGGGTTTTCATGACCTAAACCATGTTTAATCAAGAAACCATGCTTAAAACCTTATGGATTTGAGTTAATACCTTTGATTTGTTGAAGTTTCTTGTGAATTCAGCTGGTTGTTCTTGAAAGAAACCAGATTTTTGAGAGGATTTTGTGTTAAAATGAAATAGGAAAAAGAAAACCTTGATATTTTTTATTAAATAAAGGGGGTGGGGGCGGTTTGGGTGTGGGTCCCGCAAGGGACACCTCGTGCTTCGATTTGAGCGCTTAAAGATGATGTTTATCTTCCGTTGAGTGTTTAGGTTCGTTTACGGGTCTCGGACGCGTTCGCGATTTGCGTGACGGACTCCGTTTCGCGCGTACTTAGTGTCAAAAGACTCGGTTTTAAAAATCATACATACCCGTCTTGAAATCCGAACCCAGTTATCTTTTAATCATAAAAGACTCGTGTTAGGGTGGTTTAAGTGTTTTTAAGCTTGATCGATCGTTCCTTGCACTTTTGATTGCCTTATGTTATTCCTGAAACAAAAGCGTTTCCCTAACCGGGAAGCTGCTTCGTTTTGCGTGCCCGATCTCCGATTTGCTTCAAACCTTATGTCACAGTCTATGGCACAAAACTAAGTTATTCCTGGAACTCAAAATCTTAAAGATGCTACCGATAACCTAATAATCAATGTCAAAGGTTTAAATCGCTGTTAAACGGAACACTCCCGTTTAACACGTGTTTCAAGGCTAAGGACACCAACTTCGCATTGTTGGCCCTTATTAGAGTCATGTTAGTCATAACGTGTTCTCGGATTCCTCCGAGACATAACAGGTATTATTTAATCATGCATATAAGTCACACATGTTTTTAGGGTTTTTGCGCAATTTAAAGTGTTTAGTGTGCTTTACAGTTTTAGATCGTTTATGGTGTACCTGGTTTCGTCATGGGTGTCACAGTCTCCCCTGGTTTAGAAATTTCGTCCCTGAAATTCAATTCGTCTAGTTAAGGAAGAGATGTGGGTATTTTCTACGAAACTCATCCTTTCGTTCCCAGGTATACTCAGGTCCTTGCTTCGAGTTCCACCGGACTTTCACCAGCAAGGTTTTGTTATAACGTAGTTGTTTGGTTTTCCCGTCTACTATTTCTACCGGTTCCTCCACAAAGTGGAGTTTTTCATCAATGTGCACTGCTTCTAATGGTATAATAGTTGCTTCATCCGTGAGACATTTCTTTAAGTTGGATACGTGGAAGACATCGTGAATTGTGCTCAGTTCATCTTGTAATTTCAGTCGGTACGCTACAGATCCAACCTTAGCAATAATTTCATACGGCCCAATGTATGTCGGAGCCAACTTTCCTGTCTTGCCAAACCTGATCACTCCTTTCCACGGTGACACTTTTAACAGTACTTTGTCACCTACTTCAAACGACAACGGTTTCCGGCGAACATCGGCGTAACTTTTCTGCCGATCTCAGGCCGCTTTCAGTCTGCTTTAAATCTTATGCACCTTGCCTGTCATCTCTTGAATTAGTTCAGACCCCGTGAGTTGAGTATCGCCCACTTCAGCCCAACAAAGTGGCGATCTGCACTTCCGGCCATATAATGCTTCGTACGGTGCAGCTTGTATGCTACTATGATAGCTGTTATTGTAAGAGAATTCAATGAGGGGAAGGTGGTTATCCCAACTTCCTCCAAAGTCTAGGGTGCAAGCACGAAGCAGATCCTCTAATGTCTGGATAGTTAGTTCTGATTGGCCGTCGGTTTGGGGATGGTAAGCCGTACTCAGGTCTATTCTAGACCCCAAAGCTTCTTGTAACTGTTGCCAATAGTGTGAAGTGAAATGACTATCACGGTCTGAAATGATTGCAACTGGTACCCCGTGTCTAGCCACAATTTCATTCGTGTAGATCTCGGCCAATTTCTCAGTGTTGTAGGTAGTACGAATCGGAATGAAGTGCGTCGATTTGGTTAATCTATCTACTACTACACAAATCGCATCATGACCTCGGGGTGTTTTTGGAAGGTGGGTCACGAAATCCATCGTGATTTTCTCCCATTTCCATTGAGGTATTTCGGGTTGTTGTAACATTCCCGAGGGTTTCTGGTATTCTGCCTTAACCCGGGCACAAGTCAAGCATTTGCTCACGTACTCTGCTACGTCCTTTTTCATACATGGCCACCAATAAAATTCCTTAAGGTCGTGGTACATCTTGTCTGTACCGGGGTGGATAGAGTACTTAGATTTTTTAGCCTCATCCATCACCAGTTGACGTAGGTCATGGAGAGTAGGAATCCATACCCTATTTTTGAAATATAACACTTCATCTGGTTTCCTCACAAAATTCCCTTCATTTCCGTGTAAGTTTTCGCTATTTAGTTGGCCTTCCTCCAAAGCTTCCATTTGAGCATTACGAATCTGCTCTTTAAGACTGGTTTGAAAAATCATCCCAAGAGCTCGCACTCTGAGTGGCTTTACTCGGTATTTTCTACTCAAGGCATCGGCTACTACGTTAGCCTTACCTGGATGGATTTTTTATTTCACAGTCGTAATCGTTCAATAGCTCCACCCATCTGCGTTGTCTCATATTTAGCTCCTTTTGATCGAATATATGTTGGAGGTTCTTGTGATCTGCATAAACATTTCGTGCCGTACAAGTAATGCCTCCAGATCTTAAGTGCAAAAATCACTGCGCCAAGCTCTAAATCATGCGTTGTGTGATTCTTTTCATGTACTTTTAGCTGTCTAGACGCGTAAGCAATGACCTTGTTTCTTTGCATTAGGACACATCCGATCCCTTGCCGAGATGCGTCACAATATATGACGAAATCATCGTTGCCTTCGGGTAACGACAGGATTGGAGCTTCATATAACTTTTGTTTTAACAGCTGAAAAGTTGTTTCTTGTTCTTCGCCCCATTCGTACTTTCGATCTTTCTGTGTCAAGGCAGTTAAGGATTGAGCAATGCAGGAAAAGTTTTCAATGAAGTGACGGTAATATCCAGCCAATCTCAAGAATTGGCGTATCTCTTTCCTGAGACTTAGGCGCTTGCCAATTCTTAATAGCTTCGATATTACTAGGGTCAACATGAATCCCTTGTTGATCTACCACATGTCCTAAAAGTTGCACCGCTTGTAACCAGAAGTCACACTTTGAAAGCTTGGCGTACAACTTCTCTTTCCTCACTATCTAGATAGGGTTTACAAACTCGGTTCATGAGGTCCATAAATACCGCGGGTGCGTTGGTTATCCCAGAGGGCATAACCAGGAACTCATAGTGACCGTACCGAGTTCGAAAGGCTGTTTTAGGGATATCTTCCTCTTGCACTTTCACTTGATGATAACCGGATCTAAGATCGATTTTGGAAAAGTAACAGGCTCCTTGCAACTGAACAACTAAATCATCGATTCGCGGAAGAGGATATCGCTTCTTTATGGTAACCTTGTTCAGCTCCCGGTAGTCAATACACATCCGAAAGCTTCCATCCTTTTTCTTCACAAATAACACTAGTGCTCCCCAAGGTGAATAACTGGGACGGATAAAACCTCGGTCTAGCAGTTCTTGTAACTGAGATGATAGCTCTTGTATCTTTGAAGGTGCTATACGGTAAGGTGCTTTTGCAATTGGAGCTGCTCCCGGTATTAAGTCGATAAGGAACTCGACTTGCCGATTGGGTGGCAACCCGGGCAATTCATCGGGAAACACGTCTGGGTAATCACACACTACTGGGATATCCTTAATACGTTGTTCTTCTGGTGCGGTCGTCATTACACTTGCTAAGAACACATTACATTCTTGACGTATACATTTCAACACTTTAAGGTGGGATATCAGGTTTAATATGGTACCAGACTTCTCTCCCTATACCATAATAACTTCATCATTAGGAAAAGGGGTCCTAACAATCTTTTGCTCACATATAATCTCCGCCTTGTACTTGGACAACCAGTCCATTCCCACTACTATATCGAAACTTCCGAGCTCTACCGGTAGTAGGTCAATAAGGAATTGGTGGTCGTTAAGAATTAAAGGACAATCACGAATGATTTGGTGACTAGTTATAGGTTTACCGTTAGCAAGTTCTATGGAATAGGGACTTGTTAATTCAATAGCCGGCATATTTAATAGGGGTAAGAAATAATGGAAACGTAGCTCCTATCTGCGCCCGTATCAAACAATACTGAAGCATACTGATCGGAAATGAGAAAGGTACCTGTCACCACATTCGGATCCTGGCGTGCGTCACCAGACCCAAGTATAAAGGCACGACCTCAAGCTGCATTTGAGGTAGAAGCTTGGCCCTGCATATCCCTTCCTGCTGGCTGTTGAGCAAACTTTGGGCAGCTTCTTCGGAAGTGCTCCGTACTGCCACATCTGTAGCAAGTACGGGGGTAGGTAATCTATTGCGTTGGTGGTTGGGGTCGTTGCTGAAGAGACTGAGGCCTTGGGGTTTGGGGTTTGGAAATGGTTGGGTTCCAATGGTGTCTTATAGTTTTGGGTATAATGTCCACTTTTATGGCACCTCGAGCAGATCCCTGCTCGACATACACCATAGTGGTGCAAAGTGCACTTGTTGCATTTTGTGACTGTTCCTTTATAGCCACTAGAGTTTCCCGTTGGGGTAGTCATGGCGTAGCTTTGACTAGTGGCTCTCCCCCTCTTCGGTATGGCTGCCCCCGCTCGACTACTTTCCAGGGCCTCTCGCTTATTTCCTGTCGGCTCTCCCAGCATTGTCAGAATCTTACCTCTAACCATGTCGTACGTAACCGTGCCTGACCTAGCTACCACTCCGTGCATGGTCAGGTGCTCCACCGAATTAATGATACTCCTTACTTCCGGGGCCAGTCCCCAGATATACCTCTCGATCCTCTTGGACTCCGGTCGACCCATATCTGGCAAGATGTGTGCCCATTCATTGAAGCGATTTGTGTAACCTGCATGATCCGCACCTTGCATCTGCACGTTCCAAAACTCATGCTCGAGTTTCTGAATTTCGTGGATTGGGCAGAACCTTTCTCTCATTAGTATCTTAAGATCATCCCAAGTCATAGAATTAATCGCATCATGCCCGCAAGATTGCACAATAGCATTCCACCAGTTCAAAGCGTGGTCGGTAAAAGTGCAAGCTGTATACTTTACCGCACAGTTACCCGGACAATTACTTATGTTAAGGACAGATTTCGACTTCTCGATCCATTTCACAAACCCATTCGGTCCTTCAGTTCCATTAAACTCCATTGGTTTGCACTCCATAAAGTGTTTATACGTGCAAACTGGCCTAACATTGTTTTGGTTATTGTTTTGACCTAACGGTCCCGGCTGTGGGTTCGGTTGGGAGTTAGCGTTAATACCGGCGCTAACCTGCGCCACGATTGTTGGAATAACCGTTTGGAGTTGTTGTGCTATCAGTTGGGAAATTTTTGCCTCTGTCATTTGAGGTACACGTTTCGGGCCCGTTCCATTATAAATAATAGATATCTATGTATCAATGTCACATAGTTAATCATCATTTATCACATTTTCAGTTATCACATACCACACAATTCCATCGCACATCACATAATTTCATCGCACACATAGGTTCACAACACGTATATCCAAAATCATCTATCAAATTTTGCACACAGACTTAACCCATAAGGGCTAGTGCCAAAATGCGTTATCAAAACTGGTCACCAAAGTGACGTACGTGCATCATACCACGACAGCACAAACTACAAAGATACGGAAGTACTACGACTGCATCACTACCTCGACATGGACATAACCCCAGGATTAACCCAAAGGTCGTTATATGTCGACCCAACTACCTTTCATTTAGAATTACCGCAAACGTGTATAGATATCGTGGGTACAACAACTATGGCCTCGTCTTTCGCATCAACCAGGGTCGAAGTCTCAACACTGCATTGCCCAAAACATAACCGAACGGATCGCAACATGAAGCCCGTCTGCCCTGAGTAACGGTACCTTGATAATGTAGCCGGGTGTTTATATATAGGAAGTACCGCAGCATATCCACCACACCCATATACATGATCAATGTTCTGTTCACCAAAATATTCAGGCCTAATATTACTTTCCGTGAATAACCAACTGAAATCTGAAACACTCATTAATCGAGAGAAAAAAAAACAATGTAACCGACGGTCACACGAAATGAGATTTCACAACGCAAAGCGTTCCAAGGAATCTGTATCATCACAAAATTCATACCCAATGGAACCGAATGACAACGGGAAGGGTAACTTATTCACGCGCTCCATGCCATCTCCATAACCCGGAGATCGTCATATTCAGATATAACATATATCGAAACATGTGCTAAGGAATACCACGAAGCATTCTAGTATCACACGACGTGAAGGCTAAAGCCAATATTGTAAACAGAAGAGGAATCCAGCGGACAATCAAATAGATCGTGGATTCACGGACGAAAAAGTTTCGTAAGATGTTTAAACTCTACGACTGTATAACAATCGGATGTGAAGCAATGAGAAGTGGAGTAAGGATCCGTACACGTCCTCCCAGTCTATCAGAACGACCTGAGTGTTCTTTGGGTATCTATGTTCTTTTTGAAGTATCACTCTAGTATATAACCATCGTTATAGTAGCTATAAGAGTAGAGTTGGTGAGATCGTATCATAATAAAGTCTTGAGTTCTCACATCATAAAGTATAAGTAACAACTGTGTGAGTGATAGGAATCAAACTCTAGTGTATATTAAATATGTGATCAGTAGGAATGTGGAATGGACTGTAATACCAGTTTTCTGCCTATCACTAAGGTACATGCAGTAACGTATAATCCACCAATCCCAATTCATGTATCAATCCACACACTATCACCTTGGTACACGCATGTATCACTCCACATATTTAAGCATGTTTATTACCACGACTTTCCCAACACCGCCTCGTATGAGCAAGTCTGTTATTATGTTCCGGACCATAATAACCCACTTGCCCCACAAGGCAATCCTGCTACTCGCCAATAGGATACTTTACAGTGTTCATTAACTACTTTTAGTAGTGGTTAATTTTCCAGTGATGTCCACTAAGGTCCGAGCCTGGAGTTATACTCTAGGTTTCCTTAAAGGCACCTAATTCTCTATAACCAATGGCTCTGATACCATCTTCTGTCACACCCCGATTTGCAGCGGAAGAAAAAAAAACGTGGGATGCAACAGACACCTCTGGTACAAGCACATTGTTTATAAAGACACTACATTTTATTAATTACAAAATGTTGATTACATACTACATGTGTGTTACAACTGTGTGTTCCCATGAACCACATAAGTCTTCTAAGTCGCATGCGTCTATCTCAATATTTGCCAATAAACACGTCTTGAACAACATACACGGATCACATCAGTCTCAAGCTACCTGAAATGCATGTTAGTTTGAAAAAGGGTCAGCTAAACGTTGCTGGTGAGTTCCACTGGTTTGGTTGTTTCATTTCAAAATGTATCAACATATTTAATTGCACATATTACGGTTCATAGATGGAATTACACGAGTGTCACAATCACAAATGGAATTTCACGAGGTCACAAACACCTTCAGTGCGCCGGACCGTGTCACACCAGACTCCTTCAGCTCGCCGGCCCGTATTAGAATCGACACCTTCAGCTTGCCGGACCGCGTCACAACGGACACCTCCAGTTCGGCGGTCCATGTTACAATCAGTCGAGGTAGTTCGTGGGTTAGGAAATTTCACATCATCGTAAGTTGGTGCAATTAACACAGTTTGTAACATGCAAATCACCCCAGAAAACAGTAAAACAGATTTAAAAGTGGGGGAGTGAAACTCACAGTGCAAATAGTAGTCTCGGCTAAAGAGTGTTTAATCAACGAAATCAGCTTTAATAGCACACATGCAAGTAAGGACTCAAATCAGTATCTAAGTCGGTAATGGTTATAACTTGGATTTAGTCAGGATTTTTCACCCCGGATTGAGCCTATAGGACACGGGTATGGTGATGGACGTCAGGGTAGTATTAGTTTTCAGTTTGGCTTCCGGGCACCGGTTCGCGTGCCAGCCAATGTCAGTAGTTTAACGTGTTAGGATAATGGTACGGGAATACCTATAGTGCCAACACGTTGTTATTTAGAATTATTAACTTCTCATTAAGGTAGTTTGGGTGTTTGGGGAGTCCAGGTTGCCCAATTTTGAGTTTCCGTTTCCACCGTCGGGGATTTTCTCGAACTGGTATTAGACACACCCCAAGTGCCCATTCCGCCCTGGAATCTTCGAGAATATTTCCCGTGTTCCAATTATAGTATTTTTCTGGTTGGGTCAGTTCCCAGTTCCGGCAGGTTCGTTACACGGTAAACTGCCGAAATTGATTTAAAATAACCCCTTTTTTAACCCAAAAATTCCCATTTTATCTATATTTTGTATACAATTATGAAAATTTTTATATAACTCAGTAAAAATCTGTAGAATATGGGAAAAATCTAGGAATTTATTTTGGCATTTTATTTGTCTAAATAAATTATTTATAAAACCATAGTTAACCACCTAATTAACATTAATTACTATCAGTGATCCAAAAATTCGCAAAAAATTCCTGGACATCCCTTATGGTTTCAGAAACATTTTCAAGAATTTTAAGATTTTTCCGATATCGTTTCGGTGCGTTTCCGGCTACCGAAAATTTGCAAAAACGCGGATTTTAACCCAATTCAAATCTCAACCAATGGACTCTGAATTTTCCCAGAACATTCCTTATATGTTCCTTAGTGTCTCTGTAAAATTTCGTGATTTATTGCATCCGTTTGGTATTTTTTCCAGAATTCTTTTTTTGTAAAACAGTAAACAATTCACCAAAAATGGTAGAAATTTCCAAAAATTCTAAAATTTTAGGTAGACCTTCCTGATACTACCCTTCATGTTCACACCAAATTTCAGCTCAATCCAAGTATCACGGACGAAGTTATAGCCCGAATAATATTCTGCCTAGTCTAGATTCAAGTTTCGGGTCATATACCTAGCGATTCCTTCGATTCCGAGCGTTCCTTGTGAGTCCAGAAGTATGTGTGGGATATATACAGTACCTAAACATCAAGTACAATCCAAATATGCTAGAATTTAGATCAATCAAGCTTTATTTCATTGTTTTTCGGTTAATCGACTAGTTAAGCGATTTCTGTCGAATAGGTGTTGATTAGGGTATCAAACCCCAAATATTTGTAACCATGGCTGCCATATAACATCAGGGAATCCATATGGTGTTCATATTAAGCCTATAAACATGTTTAAACTTCTGAAAATCATGGATTAAAAAGGGTTTTCATGACCTAAACCATGTTTAATCAAGAAACCTTGCTTAAAACCTTATGGATTTGAGTTAATACCTTTGATTTGTTGAAGTTTCTTGTGAATTCAGCTGTTTGTTCTTGAAAGAAACCAGATTTTTGAGAGGATTTTGTGTTAAAATGAAATAGGAAAAAGAAAAAACTTGATATTTTTTATTAAATAAAGGGGGTGGGGGCGGTTTGGGTGTGGGTCCCACAAGGGACACCTCGTGCTTCAATTTGAGCGCTTAAAGATGATGTTTATCTTCCGTTGAGTGTTTAGGTTCGTTTACGGGTCTCGGACGCATTCGCGATTTGCGTCACGGACTCCGTTTCCCGCGTACTTAGTGTCAAACGACTCGGTTTTAAATATCATACATACCCGTCTTGAAATCCGAACCCAATTACGTTTTAATCATAAAAGACTCGTGTTAGGGTGGTTTAAGTGTTTTTAAGCTTGATCGATCGTTTCTTGCACTTTTGATTGCCTTATGTTATTCCTGAAACAAAAGCGTTTCCCTAACTAGGAAGTTGCTTCGTTTTGCGTGCCCGATCTGTGATTGGCTTCAAACCTTATGTCACAGTCTATGGCACAAAACTAAGTTGTTCTTGGAACTCGAAATCTTAAATGATGCTACTGATAACCTAATAATCAATGTCAAAGGTTTAAATCGCTGTTAAACGGAACACTCCCATTTAACACGTGTTTCAAGGCTAAGGACACCAACTTCGCATTGTTGGCCCTTATTAGAGTCATGTTAGTCATAACGTGTTCTCGGATTCCTCCGAGACATAACAGATATCATTTAATCAAGCATATAAGTCACACACGTTGTCAGGGTTTTCGCGCAATTTAAAGTGTTAAGTGTGCTTTACAGTTTTAGACCGTTTAGGGTGTACTTGGTTTCGTCATGGGTGTCACACAACCTCCCAAAATGGAGTTTAATCTTCTTTCATCCCGTCGATAAATGTATGGGTAATCTTGTTTCATCTTGGCGCTATAATATCCCTAAATTGCGGAAAGGGCGGACCCAAAAATGGTCGGGGATCCCTGCCTTGGAAATTTAGAAAATAGTTGAAAGTTTTCCAAATTTTAGTTTATGCACCTCCAAAATTATGTCCTAGGCACCTTTTAAATTCCAATGTATACTCTTCCAATTAGGATTCTATAATAATTTGATCACTTCCAATTGTTCAATTTTAATCATGAGTAAATTAAAAAATTCGTCATTTATGTTAACACTAGATTACAAACTATGTCCTTTGTCCTTAAAGTTGACGAGAATCATACGTAATGTTCACAAATCCTAACACGTTACGTCATTTAGCCCTAATTCAGTCAAGTTTAGGTGTTAAGTTAGGTAACACAAGGGTATTTTAGTCTTTTTGCCCATTTATTTAAAAAAACATTTTAACAAATAAAACAAAATATCATATCGTATTTATAAAAAACAAAATATGATAATTATATACGTGCGTATACCTCTTTTTCTTTCTACCTATCTCTCTTATATCATCTCTCACCTCCATTACCACCTTTAGCCACCACCTCAACCACTATCCACCGCAACCATTAGCCATCTACTCCCACCCATGGTTGTAAAACAAGGTTTCCAAGTCCGAGTATTCTCCGAGTAATCGCTGCAAGGTAGGCTGCCAATGCGACTTTCTTAAACTCCGCGTAATTAATCGGAATCGATCAAACGTGGTCAACCTCGGCCTGAATCGGATCTCGTAGGTCAACTTAGGCCGAGTTTGACTTTAAAAAACCTAAACATAATTTCTATGCTTATCATATTAAAATATGAATATCATTTTCACGTATTTTGTTATAATTAATAGTAAATTTATGTTATTAAACATATATTTAATTTCCAAAAACTAATTTCTTTATAATTAGCATGTACGAGTACTTCTCGAGTGCTCTCCGCCTAGGCCGAGTACTCTCAACTCCCCGCTCGACCGACTAGGGAGCGCCTAGCGACTTTTGCAACCATGCTCCCACCTCAACCATCAGTATCAGTGGCGTCTCTAAGAATTCATTTACCATGTTTGAGCTCGAAAAAATGTGCCCTTCCATGATGTTTTATTATTATTATTATTATTATTATTATTATTATTATTATTATTATTAATTTATTATTATTATTATTATTATTATTATTGAAAATAAATGGCTATTGAACTCACTAAACCTAATGTCAATGGGCTAACTTCTAAACCATAAAAATTGTTTTGTAAATAGGCATATCTTGGAGTTAGCATGAGTACACTATTTAAAATAATAAGATATATATATATATATATATATATATATATATATAGGGAGCCGCTAAAATGAAAACCACCTCCAGTTGTAAGAACCGTGAGAATTACACCGTACGGGGCGAGGTGGACCAAAAAATTTTTTCATAAACGTAGATGCGTGTATCATAAACATATTTGTAAAAAAAATTCAAAAAAAAAATGTCGTGTGTGTAGTTTTGTTTGTGTTTACGGGTACCGTAAATTTTAAACAAAATTTACGGTACCCGTAAACGCAAACTTGTGGTGCTCAAAACTACACACACAACATTTTTTTTTTTGAATTTTTTTTTACATATGTGTTTATAATATATGAATCTACGTTTATGAAAAAAAAATTTGGTCCACCTCGCCCCATACGGTGTAGTTCTCACGGTTCTTACAACTAGATGTGGTTTTCATTTTAGCGGTCCCCTATATATATATATATATATATATATATATATATATATATATATATATATATATATATATATATATATATATAGGTAAAGAGTACTGTACAATATTGCTTATCGTACATTACGTACGCTTCAATCTCAGCCGTCAGATCATCTTCCCGCATTTTAAAATCGCAAGTTGTTTTTTTATAACAATTTCGCATGTGATAATTTTTGATGAATTCGCATGTTGTTTTTTTGTACCAATTTCGCATGTGATAATTTTTTATGAATTCGCATGTTGTTTTTTTGTACCAATTTCGCATGTGATAATTTTGATGAAATAGCATGTTGTTTTTTTGTAACAATTTCGCATGTGGTACAAAAAACAACATGCAAATTCAATGTGGGAAGATGATCGGACGGCTGAGATTGTAGCGTACGTAATGTACGATAAGGGCATTTGTATGATAACCGGCCTCTATATATATATAGGGAGCCGCTAAAATGAGAACCACCCCCAGTTGTAAGAACCATGAGAACCAGTCTCCACCAATCAGATCTTGCCAACAATAAGGGTATATTGGTCATTTCCTTTAAATGTCTAATCAATCCTCTCTCTCCTCTTTTAATGTTGCAGACTTTCTTCTCTCATCTCTCCTCTCTCTCCCTTTTATAGTTGCAGACTTTCTTCTCTCATCTCTCCTCTCTCATTAGTCTTCATCTTCAAACTCCCCAACCACATCATCCTGCTCCGATCTCAACCCACCACCACATCGCAACCACCGTCCTCCGATCTCTGTCTCTCTGCTTGTACGAGGTCTCGATGACACCACAATGCCACCGCCGCCTGTGGTGGTCTCATCTCCGTCTGTCAATGTTGCAGCCGCCAAACACCGCCGCTGAGACACCGTGCCGCCGTCATCTGAGAGATTAATGGCGATGATGATGTGGAAACCCACACATGAGCCTTGTTCTTCATCTGAGATATTAATGGCGATGATGATGTCGGTGGTGCCGGCGTTGTTGGTGGTGCCGGTGGTGCGACGTCGGTGGTGCCGGTGTTTGAGTGGTGGCTAGATGTGGTGCCGGTGATTGGGTGATGGCTATCGGTGGTTGATTTGTTGGTTTAAATGGGTTCAGGTTTTTTTTTCGGTTGTTGATTGTTGGTTTAATCTGTTGGTTCATGTTTGTTTTCGACTGTTGATTTGTGTGTTGATTTGTTGGTTTAATCTGTTGATTTGTATGTTCTACTGTTCTTGAATCTGATGGTGGTATGTTGGGGGGTTTGATTTGGGTGTTCTTGAATCTGATGATGGTATTTTTTGTATGATTTATATGTTCTATTGTTCTTGAATCTGATGGTGGTATGTTGGGGGTTTGATTTGGGTGTTCTTGAATCTGATGGTGGTATGTTGAATGAAAACAGTGGTTGAAGTGGGTTGAATGATGTTCATTATTTTGGTGGGTTTTGTAAAAAACAGTGATTTTGAGTATTCTGGGTTTGAATGATGTTCATGTATCCTTTTGAATGTTTAAATCGGTTGAATCTGGGATTGGGGTTGATTTGTTGGGGGGTTGATTTGAATTCTTGATTCTGTTGATTTGAATTCTTTGATTATGTGGGTTTTGATCGGTTTGGGTTTGGGGGGGCGATGATGCAAAAAAAAAAAAAAAAAAAAAAAAAAAACGTTGATTTTGATGACGATGGCGCGGCAAAGACGGCGGAGGGTAGGTTTTTTGAACCCGCAACCCCATTTTGCAGCCTTTTTTATTATCGGAAAATCTGAGCCAAACCCCTATTTTTTACGAGATACGCTTTGTTTTGATGTTGTTGGCTTTTTATATTTTTTTCCCTAGTCGATGACGATAACAATCTATCTGAGACACCTACCGAGTTTGCGTTTTCTGGGTGCGTTCGTGTTGCGTAAAGAAGTTATTGTAAAAAAAATTTGTTAAACCGTAAACTTTTTAACGTAAAAAGTTTAACGTAAAAACGTAAAACGTAAAAAGTTTTACGTAAAGCGTAAAAAGTTTTAGGTAAAACGTAAAAAAATTTTAACGTAAAGAGTTTTACGTAAACGTAAAAAACCTGCGCGTAAAACGTAAAAAACCGCTGCTTAAATCGTAAAAACGTAAAAAAACGTTAACGTAAAAAACCGGCGTGTAAAACGTAAAAAACCGACGCGTAAATCGTAAAAACGTAAAAAACGTTAACGTAAAAAACCGACTCGTAAAACGTAAAAAACCGGCGCGTAAAACGTAAAAAACCGGCGCGTAAAAAACCGGTCGAAAAAACGACGCGAAAAAACGGAGCGTAAAAACAGGGCGTAAAACGTTCCGTAAAGAAACGCTCGTAAAAAAACGGGGCGTAAAAAACCGTTTTAAAAAAAATTATCATTAAAATCTGAATTTAAAATATTTTGTTTAATATAAAATTCTGTTTTATAATAAAAAGTAATTAAAGAATAGGACAAAAAAGCAATTAAATATAATATATATAAAAAGACAAAAAAAGTAATTTTACTTAAATACCCTTTTGGATTATAATATTAAAAACATAATAAGACAAAAAATACTTAATATTATTTTTTAATACTTTTAATCTCATCCATTCATCTACTTGATCTAATGGCTAGAAAGTGGTTCTCGCGGTTCTTACAACTGGAGGTGGTTCTTATTCTAGCGGTCCCCTATATATATATATATATATGTGTGTGTGTGTGTGTGTGTGTGTGTGTGTGTGTGATCAGGTTCATTTGTGAACAAAATCTTTCTAGTGAACTGTGTGAACTAATCAGGACCATTGATTTTATTTTTAGTTGTTAAGGGTATGATTGTAATTATACAATAAATTAGTTTTAAATCTTTATTTTATTCATTGAATTTCAGTCACACTTTCAATTTTGGTAGTTTTCTTAAATTGCATAATTATCTTCTACATCTCTCTTAATTCAAAATAATGGATTTTTTTAATTGGATATTCATGCAAGAATAGATTATTTACAGAATGTTTGATTACATATTTTTTTTTATTTGCCAAAGACCTTATGGTCCACCGGCACCCCGAGTTTATCCCTTTGGGAGATGCCCGGGTTCGAATCTTGCTGCCTGCAAACATTAATGGAAATACAGCAAGTCAGGGGGTTTTACGACTTTAGTCGGTTTCCTCCTGGAACGGTTTGGCGCAACCCCTCGAGCGTTAAACTAACAATGGACGGTTGTAATTCCGTCTGGGGGGTATTACATACCCGGGCTATGAAGAGGCATGCCACTGAGCCCTATCCCGCCGCCGTTCAAAAAAAACATATTTTTTTTATTTTTGGATTAAATATTCATTTTTTTACAATTGCATAACCATGATTATTTTTCATATACTCATCATGAATCTTGTGTGATAATGTACACTTGTTGTGAACATAGGTGTGATAATGTACATATGTGTACATACGTGTTAAGAATATGACTTGTTAATGTACATATATGTATATACGTGTTGAGACTGTTATGTACATATATGTACAATGCCGAACAATCATCTCAGATACTTGCTATACACATATGTACCATGTTGAACAACCATATCATTAACTTCTTTTTTAGAAGTATATTATAAATGTAATATGTGCACATTACAAATCGGACATGTACACTTAAAGAAGATGATCGGATGGAACAATATTTGTTAATGTATATATATGTACATACGTTTTTAAATTGTGAATATGTATAATACATATATGTACATTCACTTGTACAGTGTGTTTAATCATGTCTAGATGGAACAATATATTATATAATGGTTATATTTTTTAGAATTAAAAAATTAGTTAATTGGTGAGAGAAAAAATGAGAGAGAATGTAATTAATTATTTAATTGGAGAGAAAACTAGTTAACAATTTACCTTTATACCCTTTTCATTTATTTTTTACACATAAATAATTACAAAATTGTCATTATTAAAATTTCCAAGATCTAAAAATTAATGGCTTAGATTAGTTCACACAGTTCACTCTCAACTTAGTGTTCACTCTAGAACCCTACCCTATATATATATATATATATATATATATATATAGAGAGAGAGAGAGACGGGTTCGGGAGAAAACGCTCAAAAGTGTGAGAACGCATCCTGGCCCAACACGTGTCACGCCGCTTATAGAAGGGCGGAGGGGCTTTTTGTCCTTTCATATTTCCTTTTTTAAACGCGTGTCACTTTATCTTTCCATTTTTTTGGCGTTTAATAAATGCGCGGCGTTTTTATTGTTTTTAGATCAGGATCATAGTAAATATTTTGGCGTTTTAAGTATTGTTTTGGCGTTTTTATTGTTTTTAGATCAGGATTATAGTAAATATTTTGGCGTTTAAGTATTTGTTTTGGCGTTTTTATTGTTTTTTAGATCAGTAAGCAGGCCTTTATTGTTTCTTGATTTTATTATATCAAGTGTTTTGCTATGTAGGATAGAGGCCTATAATGTGACAAACAATTATGGCGTTTTGAAAAGATAAATAAATTTCAATTTTCCATGTAGTGGCTTTTAATATAAATAAATGTTTGACAATAATGATACCGTCTCTTCATTTTACTGTTTTAGCCATTACTATTTCTTTCAATTTTCATCTGTCAATTAGTGTTGATTTTTCCAGTAATACTTTGTTTGCGTTTTTTGGCGTTTTATATAGCAACATCGTGCTTTGCTAGCATTCGTTCCCACAGTTTTTCACACTATCAGGCATTTTGGTGTTTGTAGTTTTTGGCGTTTTATACTTTATTTTTTTAAATTAGTAGAGAATTAGATAATAAACAACAGAGAATTAGATAACAAAAAATAGAAAATGAAAAAAAAATTCATAATCTAATTTCTCATCCAAATCTTCACTGTCACCAGCCTCTTCTACTTTAACTTTTTTGGTGTTTTTTGAAGCTGTTTTTGAATAACTTATGTAGATCCTTATTTTCCTACATAACGCCCGTCTTTATAAGATGCTTATTTTTGTGGCATCCTTTATGGTGGGTGGATATATACTTGTTTGATGACATGTTGAAGACCAACGCCTGCTCTAATGTATTGATCCCTTCATGCCATCAATATATCCATCAAGAACAAAGTAACATGATGTCATATCAGTGTCATCAGTTTGTTTTTCTTGAATATTTGTCCATCTCATTCAGCAAAAGATTATAGAGATACCCAATTCAGAGAAGAATCCATTCAGTGAAACTTCATTCAGATCAATACTCAATATAGAAGAATCGAGGTTCTGCATCTGTGGCTTTCTTAACTATTTTTTTGGCGTTTTTAAAGTTAATGGTTTCTAGGAAATATGGCGTTTGTTTTTGGTTTTGTGATCAGTTGATTGTGCAGAGACGTCTCTCTTATAGGATGTTTTTGGCGCGTAGTTTAGGCGGGATTTTATTTTATAATAAATGATATTAATAAAGTAGCCGTCTTTTCAGTTACTCTGTATTTTTACTGTTTTTTTGTTCAGCTTTTTATGAGTTTTTAGGGTCATAGATTTTCCATCTCCCAAGTTTTTGGCCTTTTTTTTTCCATTTTTAGCTTTTATTAATACTTCTGCAAACTACTTTCATTATAGTTTGGGAGTTTTTTGCGTTTTTACTGCATTTATGGCGTTTCACGTGCATTATGACTGTTTGGCATTTTATTAATATAATGTATTTTTTTATTCTAAGTTGAAAAATAAATAATAAACAACAGAAAAAGAAAATTAAAAAAAAAAATAAAAATAAAAAAATTCATCTTCCAAATCTTCACTGTCATCAGTCTCTTTCTTCTTTGAATCATGTTCGCTGGTGGTTTGGCTTAGCCATGCTTGTGTTTTTGTGGCCGTTTGGAAAGACAAAATGACATAAGTTTTTTGTTTGAATATGTATCTTCAAACAACACATCAGAGTCATTCGTCTTTTTGTTTATGATTTGTCCATCTCATGCAACAAAATGTTATTTGAGTCACAGCATCTCAGGGAAGAATGCATTATCCGAAACTTTGGCGTAGAACAATATTTGAATACACAAGAAACGATATTTGCCATTTTTGGCTTTTTACTGAGGAAATAGTGTATCTGAAAGAACCATCGATTTTTTGGAATCTTTTGATGTTTGAGTGTTTTGGCGTTTTCTAAGATGAATGGTATATTGTAACACCCATGTTATTATTTTGAAAATTATTCGTATAAATACGGTATCAAACATGTAATTACCATTAAGTATCCTTAGAAATGCGAGTAATTTAAAACTTTTTACAACTTAAAAGTTTTCAATATAATATACATAAGTTCGCCATTTAAAAGTTATGACGTAACGCCGTGCGGAAGCTTTAATCTCGTGTGTTCGGTTCTTCATAGCTGCTTGATCATCATCCGTAGCATGCCCAACATCACCTAAGATCAAAACCAACTTAAAAGTTAGTTTTGATAGTTAAATAATCATTATAAACAAGTTAAATGGGTCAAACAAGCACAAAATAAATTTTTCCCCGGAACAGGGGGCTTCGCGTGACGCCAAGGGGCTTCGCGTCACGCCTAGCCCCTGTTTTCACAGCCTTTTTGCTTAATAGTTGCTGCATATTCCCAGCATGACCCGATTTCACGGAAACGAGCATAACTCTCTCGTTTTTACTCCGTTTTACCCGATTCTTTTTCCTACGCCTCCGTAATTTAATTCTCCATCTTATGGAGTTAAAATCCGACATCCGGATTAACAAAATCTCAGACTTTCAAGTCTTCGGCTTACTACCCTTTTACCAAATATTGACCCATTCATGATTTTATCACACCAACATGTTTATTTAACCTTTAAACACATGAAATTCATTATTTCAATATCTACAATCCTATTAATCTCAAGTCACAAGGTTCTTACATAATAAAATCCCGTTTATGCTTAAATGCTTGTTTTGACCCGTTAAGGGTATTTATGTACTTTTAAGCTTAATTTACGCTCGTCCCTTGTATGCAACATAAGTCCACCCATTTATATTGAATGGTCTTCCACCACAATTATAATTGTGGTGGATTTAACGTACTTAAATACTTATTCCAAATTTTATCCCTCGGATATGTCATTTTACGGCAAGACGCACTTTAAGGCGTTTAACCCTAGAAAGTTTATTCCTACAACTTTTATGCGCACCCAAGGGTTGTATGGTCATAATATAAGTTTTTAAACAACCTCTAAGGGTCGTTTGCCCGGTTGACCCATCAAGGGCTTTTTGGTCGATTTTAGTCCTTCAACTTGCGATGAAGGACTTTCACTAAATACTAGACCAATCATTGCACTTTTAACTATAAGACTATATATGCGTACCTGGCCCGGGTTAACAAATAAACCCGACTTATACCTCGTTTTCATTATCACACAATCAATGGTGACCCAATTATCCGATTTGCTAATTGGTCCTGTTAACATAAGACTTGACAACCACATTAGTCGATATTGTCAAATGGTGTTATCACCACCATTCGACCCGTTTGGACTAAATGCCCAACGTTATCTATTAAATCAAAAACACCGTTTTTGATTCCCCAAATTCATACATCCATCCCATCCCGGATTTTATTACCCTACCCTTTTTCTTTTAAGCTCTTTTCTTACCGAGTCAACCCATTTCGACTTACTCTATGGGTATCCTTTTAACCTTGATTTACGTTAGTCGACACTTGACAAATTTCCATTTTTGCCCTTTTTCCCTCATTATTAGATTACACTACAAGGTAATCTTAACGAAAATCCATATTTCCAATATTATCATTATCACGTTTACAACGTATTGAATAAACAAGTATTCTACATAAGTGTATATATTACTTACCTCGCATCCACGCCACGCTTTTCTTTCCGTACTTGCTCTGTTTGACCCGCTCCCTCCTCCAAGCTTTCACCTAGCTTGTTACGCGTCAAACTTTTGTCAATCATTTACAAGGCGGTTAAATTAGTCATTAACAATCACGACTATTCCACCTCACTTATTTTCTATGCCGAAGCTACTATTCGGCTTCATGATTAGTTAACTTAACTTATCTAAAGTTAACTACTTTCAATCACATGTTTACTACATTAAGTCTAAATCAACATAGTATTTAGAACCCTTATCACTTCATATCACGCGTAATTGCCATATCACTCAAATACGCATTTTCACTCTAAATTTCAACACTTTAGTTTTTATTTAGGCATTTTAACAAACATCTAATGTGCATAATTTTACATATTTACTAATTAGTTCATAACTAGTTATTTTCACCAAGATTTACATCAAAACCAATCTCTATGTCTAGTGTTCAAGAACTACATCAACAACTTATATCTTAATAATCAATATTCATCAATTTAACACTCTAATCCGAGTGTTCATCATATTAACATAAACCCACTTAGCTTATCAATGGATCATTATGAATTTCATAGATTATCCAATAATCTAACATGTTATTGACTAGGGTTTACTCCTAGACATCATATTACTTCAAGATTCATACATGCATGACACAATCAAGCTCAATTTCAGTTTCTTATAATTAACCTAGAATTTAAGATGGATCAAAACCTCACAATTTTACATACCTTGTGATCCTTTCAACTAGGTGTTCACGAATTTGTGCTTGAAATTCGATTTGGAGCTGATTTGAACCCTTAATTTGATCAAGTTTGACATGCATTAGGGTTTGGTGGGGAGCTTGTGTCGGCCCCTGTGTTCTTGTTCGACCAGACACCCCTAAAGTGGGTGTTTGGTTTGTTTTAATTCTTGTTTTTAATAAAACAAGTTTCAAGTTTAACAAGTTTGGCCCCTTCATTTTCCTTAGTTCATAATTTAATGTTTTAACCCACCCATAAGTCATAATTCTAACTAGGTTAAAATTATTCCTAGTTAACTTAGTAGGTTCGGGAAGTCGTAACCCGTTTTACTTTAAGTCCCGTTAAATCGGGCCTTTTATCATCCTATTTTCTTGAAAGCTCTTATTTACTTTAAATAAATATTAGGATTATTCAATTAATTCCTAATACTTGCCGGTTTACTTTTACCACTAACGGTACTTTCCCCATCTTTAGTATTAACGGGGTTTAATTACCAAACCCGTTTTCGGGGTGTTACAAGTCTACCCTCCTTAAAGAGGTTTCGTCCTCGAAACCTTTTCTTACATAATTCGTTGAGTTTAAACTCAATGTATTCGATCCGAGAAATATTTTAAACATTACTTATACTTTTTAACCAATCGTTAGTATTACCCGAAAAGTATGGTAACATCTTTTTGGTTACTAATTGTCTACATATCTCATACGACATCGTGTAACTTCGAAATAACGTAATCTCGTTATTTCCACTAGTTTAGTTAACTTAGCGATATCCATCGCTTTCGTATACTATCGAATTCCTTATGAATCCGTTACTTTGTCCCGTTTAAAGGTCTTTAGTGAAATCTTTCACTTTTAGCAACAATTTCTTTTTGTTTTCAAATTCATTTATTTGGTTCAGTTATATCGAATCCACCGCTTACAAGCAACCAAATTACTTAAATGACCTTAACCGGTCTCACTAACTAGACTTATTAGTCCAGTTACTTTTTACCGCTCGCTTGGTTATAATGTGATTCCACTTCACATTGCATTTCTTGACCGTGATCGTGTCACGTCATGTTTAATTTATATCAACCTTTCATTTTCGAAAAGATCACTTTTCGAATATTTCGTCTTGCGCCTATCAGCGTCAGGACTTGAATCTTTCATGCTTACCATTCAATTTCCTATCAGAATTTATATTTGTAAAAATGTTATTTCTTACTCAAACTGAATTTTAGTCTAACGTTTTTCCCTTTAACTATGTCAATTACTCATATCAAGGAAATTGACAACCCCTAATTTATTGTTTTCCGTTCTCGTTTTATGCGAGGAATCGTAACAAGTTCCCTCATCTTACACTATTGACCCGTAGGTTCCTTCACTTAACCTCGTAGGCTATTTCCTTAAGCTTTCATCTCTTTAAGACGAGGCCCTTATGATCCCTTTGTTTCAGTTCATGACCCGTGGGTCATTTTGGCCCCATAAACCTTTACACTAATTAATATCCCGTAGGTTATGATGATCCCATAGATCATCTTTTATTCTAGTCTTTATTCCATCGTCTATTTATACATATATAGCTTTAAAGCATCCTTTGTTATGTTTGGAATCATTTAATTTTACTTTTGAGCTTTAGTTGACCTTGACCGTAGTCTAAGGTTTCATTTGTTTACTTTCAGACTATCCTTTCCGACTTTACGACTTCTTGCGTCATTTACACGTCGGTTTGTCTTACGCTTACCATTACCCGGTTCATACTTATACTCCTTTACAACCCATTACCCGGGTCCTTCTATCTTATTGTCTTTAGCTTTCCGGTTTCACCGGTTTGCGTTTTCCTATTTTATTAAGCGTTATTCCTTAATTGACTCGTTTGACTCATTTTGGGTGAATTTTCATAACTTATGAATGTCAAACTTCATTCTTTATTTGACCCGTCCAACTTTGAAATGGTTGAACGTAATTACCAAAATTTATGTTTGCGAAATTCTTGTCATCTTTTAGTCATGACTCATATTCCGAGTCTTTTGACTTTCTATTTCGCGTTCCTGTTTCTCAGTCTACGCATGCGTTTAATTCCTTACCCATCAACCGGGTGTTTTACCGAAATCGTTATTATTGCAACCCTTACTGTGTGCATTATGACTTCGTTTCGTTTTTATATTCCTACTTTGTTCTCAAATTTGGCGTTTTACAAAATCGACCCGTTATGAGTCATATTTGCATTCTCCGTGTTCGAGTGTAAGCACACCCCTCCCAATTGCATACTTTAATCATTTTACATTAATATTTTTCCCTTCACTCGGGCTCATCATCCTAATGTAATATGCTTCCGTCACCCGGCTGTGCGTTTACATTATTATCAAATATTTTGCTCCTTTGATTCATTTGGGTACTTTTTAAGTTAGTCCCATTCACCCCACCCTTACTACATCGGACATAAATGTGTCCATCATAAGAAGTTCATGGTACCACGTGTTCACTACTTACTTGGCTAGAGTAAGCGATCAACACCTGGTACATGACCTTTTTATAATTTTCACATTACACCCCATGTAAGTAATGCCTCTATTTGTTTTTCTTGGAAACAATATCCCGGATAGGTTTTCTATTCAGGTTTTTCCAAGTTTTTAATCTACATATGCAACTTTCAATTTCTATATATTTGTTGCATATTACTTATTTATGCAATAATTTAAAATGTGCACCTGATAATGCTTGCTTTATCAGGCTCTCCTTTTTCCGTTAACCTTGTTCGTGATCGCTACGCGATTTAGATCCTTGATGAGTATGCTTTGCTTGTCATACATCGGACCGTTTCATCCTCATATCCGTAATTTGTCCAACTCTCGTAATCTTCAGATGCGAGTGTCCTTCAATTAAAACATTCACAAAAGTTAGTAGTGTCGTCATCAATAATCGCCCGTATTATAATACAAGGCTTTTCCACTATACGTGTCAACACACGTAATTTCATTGACTATATCTATCCTTTATCGATTTGATTGATGTATCGTGTATTACACGATAACCCTATGTGTTGTTCTTCAACACTTTAATCAAACTCAATCATTACTATATACATGTACTTACCGGATTTGCGATCAAGCCTCGAACCGAACACACTTTGTCAACAACCTTGGGCTCTGATTACCAACTTGTAACACCCATGTTATTATTTTGAAAATTATTCGTATAAATTCGGTATCAAACATGTAATTACCATTAAGTATCCTTAGAAATGCGAGTAATATAAAACTTTTTACAACTTAAAAGTTTTCAATATAATATACATAAGTTCGCCATTTAAAAGTTATGACGTAACGCCGTGCGGAAGCTTTAATCTCGTGTGTTCGGTTCTTCATAGCTGCTTGATCATCATCCGTAGCATGCCCAACTTCACCTAAGATCAAAACCAACTTAAAAGTTAGTTTTGATAGTTAAATAATCATTATAAACAAGTTAAATGGGTCAAACAAGCACAAAATAAATTTTTCCCCAGAACAGGGGGCTTCGCGTCACGCCTAGCCCCTGTTTTCACAGCCTTTTTGCTTAACAGTTGCTGCATATTCCCAGCATGACCCGATTTCACGGAAACGAGCATAACTCTCTCGTTTTTACTCCGTTTTACCCGATTCTTTTTCCTACGCGTCCGTAATTTAATTCTCCATCTTATGGAGTTAAAATCCGACATCCGGATTAACAAAATCTCAGACTTTTAAGTCTTCAGCTTACTACCCTTTTACCAAATATTGACCCATTCATGATTTTATCACACCAACATGTTTATTTAACCTTTAAACACATGAAATTCATTATTTCAATATCTACAATCCTATTAATCTCAAGTCACGAGGTTCTTACATAATAAAATCCCCTTTATGCTTAAATGCTTGTTTTGACCCGTTAAGGGTATTTATGTACTTTTAAGCTTAATTTACGCTCGTCCCTTGTATGCAACATAAGTCCACCCATTTATATTGAATGGTCTTCCACCACAATTATAATTGTGGTGGATTTAACGTACTTAAATACTTATTCCAAATTTTATCCCACGGATATGTCATTTTACGGCAAGACGCACTTTAAGGCGTTTAACCCTAGAAAGTTTATTCCTACAACTTTTATGCGCACCCAAGGGTTGTATGGTCATAATATAAGTTTTTAAACAACCTCTAAGGGTCGTTTTCCCGGTTGACCCATCAAGGGCTTTTTGGTCGATTTTAGTCCTTCAACTTGCGATGAAGGACTTTCACTAAATACTAGACCAATCATTGCACTTTTAACTATAAGACTATATATGCGTACCTGGCCCGAGTTAACAAATAAACCCGACTTATACCTCGTTTTCATTATCACACAATCAATGGTGACGCAATTATCCGATTTGCTAATCGGTCCTGTTAACATAAGACTTGACAACCACATTAGTCGATATTGTCAAATGGTTTTATCACCACCATTCGACCCGTTTGGACTAAATGCCCAACGTTATCTATTAAATCAAAAACACCGTTTTTGATTCCCCAAATTCATACATCCATCCCATCCCGGATTTTATTACCCTACCCTTTTTCTTTTAAGCTCTTTTCTTACCGATTCAACCCATTTCGACTTACTCTATGGGTATCCTTTTAACCTTGATTTACGTTAGTCGACGCTTGACAAATTTCCATTTTTTCCCTTTTTCCCTCATTATTAGATTACACTACAAGGTAATCTTAACAAAAATCCATATTTCCAATATTATCATTATCACGTTTACAACGTATTGAATAAATAAGTATTCTACATAAGTGTATATATTACTTACCTCGCATCCACGCCTCGCTTTTCTTTCCGTACTTGCTCTGTTTGACCCGCTCCCTCCTCCAAGCTTTCACCTAGCTTGTTACGCGTCAAACTATTGTCAATCATTTACAAGGCGGTTAAATTAGTCATTAACAATCACGACTATTCCACCTCACTTATTTTCTATGCCGAAGCTACTATTCGGCTTCATGATTAGTTAACTTAACTTATCTAAAGTTAACTACTTTAAATCACATGTTTACTACATTAAGTCTAAATCAACATAGTATTTAGAACCCTTATCACTTCATATCACGCGCAATTGCCATATCACTCAAATACGCATTTTCACTCTAAATTTCAACACTTTAGTTTTTATTTAGGCATTTTAACAAACACCTAATGTGCATAATTTTACATATTTACTAATTAGTTCATAACTAGTTATTTTCACCAAGATTTACATCAAAACCAATCTCTATGTCTAGTGTTCATGAACTACATCAAGAACTTATATCTTAATAATCAATATTCATCAATTTAATACTCTAATCCGAGTGTTCATCATATTAACATAAACCCACTTAGCTTATCAATGGATCATTATGAATTTCATAGATTATCCAATAATCTAACATGTTATTGACTAGGGTTTACTCCTAGACATCATATTACTTCAAGATTCATACATGCATGACACAATCAAGCTCAATTCAGTTTCTTATAATTAACCTAGAATTTAAGATGGATCAAAACATCACAATTTTACATACCTTGTGATCCTTTCAACTAGGTGTTCGCGAATTTATGCTTGAAATTCGATTTGGAGCTGATTTGAACCCTTAATTTGATCAAGTTTGACATGCATTAGGGTTTGGTGGGGAGCTTGTGTCGCCCCCTGTGTTCTTGTTCGACCAGACACCCCTAAAGTGGGTGTTTGGTTTGTTTTAATTCTTGTTTTTAATAAAACAAGTTTCAAGTTTAACAAGTTTGGCCCCTTCATTTTCCTTAGTTCATAATTTAAGTGTTTTAACCCACCCATAAGTCATAATTCTAACTAGGTTAAAATTATTCCTAGTTAACTTAGTAGGTTCGGGAAGTCGTAACCCGTTTTACTTTAAGTCCCATTAAATCGGGCCTTTTATCATCCTATTTTCTTGAAAGCTCTTATTTACTTTAAATAAATATTTGGATTATTCAATTAATTCCTAATACTTGCCGGTTTACTTTTACCACTAACGGTACTTTCCCCGTCTTTAGTATTAACGGGGTTTAATTACCAAACCCGTTTTCGGGGTGTTACAAGTCTATCCTCCTTAAAGAGGTTTCGTCCTCGAAACCTTTTCTTACATAATTCGTTGAGTTTAAACTCAATGTATTCGATCCGAGAAATATTTTAAACATTACTTATACTTTTTAACCAATCGTTAGTATTACCCGAAAAGTATGGTAACATCTTTTTGGTTACTAATTGTCTACATATCTCATACGACATCGTGTAACTTCGAAATAACGTAATCTCGTTATTTCCACTAGTTTAGTTAACTTAGCGATATCCATCGCTTTCGTATACTATCGAATTCCTTATGAATCCGTTACTTTGTCCCGTTTAAAGGTCTTTAGTGAAATCTTTCACTTTTCGCAACAATTTCTTTTTGTTTTCAAATTCATTTATTTGGTTCAGTTATATCGAATCCACCGCTTACAAGCAACCAAATTACTTAAATGACCTTAACCGGTCTCACTAACTAGACTTATTAGTCCAGTTACTTTTTACCGCTCGCTTGGTTATAATGTGATTCCACTTCACATTGCATTTCTTGACCGTGATCGTGTCACGTCATGTTTAATTTATATCAACCTTTCATTTTCGAAAAGATCACTTTTCGAATATTTCGTCTTGCGCCTATCAGCGTCAGGACTTGAATCTTTCATGCTTACCATTCAATTTCCTATCAGAATTTATATTTGTAAAAATGTTATTTCTTACTAAAACTGAATTTTAGTCTAATGTTTTTCCCTTTAACTATGTCAATTACTCATGTCAAGGAAATTGACAACCCCTAATATATTGTTTTCCGTTCTCGTTTTATGCGAGGAATCGTAACAAGTTCCCTCATCTTACACTATTGACCCGTAGGTTCCTTCACTTAACCTCGTAGGCTATTTCCTTAAGCTTTCATCTCTTTAAGACGAGGCCCTTATGATCCCTTTGTTTCAGTTCATGACCCGTGGGTCATTTTGGCCCCATAAACCTTTACACTAATTAATATCCCGTAGGTTATGATGATCCCATAGATCATCTTTTATTCTAGTCTTTATTCCATCGTCTATTTATACATATATAGCTTTAAAGCATCCTTTGTTATGTTTGGAATCATTTAATTTTACTTTTGAGCTTTAGTTGACCTTGACCGTAGTCTAAGGTTTCATTTGTTTACTTTCAGACTATCCTTTCCGACTTTACGACTTCTTGCGTCATTTACACGTCGGTTTGTCTTACGCTTACCATTACCCGGTTCATACTTATACTCCTTTACAACCCATTACCCGGGTCCTTCTATCTTATTGTCTTTAGCTTTCCGGTTTCACCGATTTGCGTTTTCCTATTTTATTAAGCGTTATTCCTTAATTGACTCGTTTGACTCATTTTGGGTGAATTTTCATAACTTATGAATGTCAAACTTCATTCTTTATTTGACCCGTCCAACTTTGAAATGGTTGAACGTAATTACCAAAATTTATGTTTGCGAAATTCTTGTCATCTTTTAGTCATGACTCATATTCCGAGTCTTTTGACTTTCTATTTCGCGTTCCTGTTTCTCAGTCTACGCATGCGTTTAATTCCTTACCCATCAACCGGGTGTTTTACCGAAATCGTTATTATTGCAACCCTTACGGTGTGCATTATGACTTTGTTTCGTTTTTATATTCCTACTTTGTTCTCAAATTTGGCGTTTTACAAAATCGGCCCGTTAAGAGTCATATTTGCATTCTCCGGGCTCGAGTGTAAGCACACCCCTCCCAATTGCATACTTTAATCATTTTACATTAATAGTTATCCCTTCACTCGGGCTCATCATCCTAATGTAATATGCTTCCGTCACCCGGCTGTGCGTTTACATTATTATCAAATATTTTGCACCTTTGATTCATTTGGGTACTTTTTAAGTTAGTCCCATTCACCCCACCCTTACTACATCGGACATAAATGTGTCCATCATAAGAAGTTCATGGTACCACGTGTTCACTACTTACTTGGCTAGAGTAAGCGATCAACACCTGGTACATGACCTTTTTATAATTTTCACATTACACCCCATGTAAGTAATGCCTCTATTTGTTTTTCTTGGAAACAATATCCCGGATAGGTTTTCTATTCAGGTTTTTCCAAGTTTTTAATCTACATATGCAACTTTCAATTTCTATATATTTGTTGCATATTACTTATTTATGCAATAATTTAAAATGTGCACCTGATAATGCTTGCTCTATCAGCCTCTCCATTTTCCGTTAACCTTGTTCGTGATCGCTACGCGATTTAGATCCTTGATGAGTATGCTTTGCTTGTCATACATCGGACCGTTTCATCCTCATATCCGTAATTTGTCCAACTCTCGTCATCTTCAGATGCGAGTGTCCTTCAATTAAAACATTCACAAAAGTTAGTAGTGTCGTCATCAATAATCGCCCGTATTATAATACAAGGCTTTTCCACTATACGTGTCAACACACGTAATTTCATTGACTATATCTATCCTTTATCGATTTGATTGATGTATCGTGTATTACACGATAACCCTATGTGTTGTTCTTCAACACTTTAATCATACTCAATCATTACTATATACATGTACTTACCGGATTTGCGATCAAGCCTCGAACCGAACACATTTTGTCAACAACCTTGGGCTCTGATTACCAACTTGTAACACCCATGTTATTATTTTGAAAATTATTCGTATAAATACGGTATCAAACATGTAATTACCATTAAGTATCCTTAGAAATGCGAGTAATTTAAAACTTTTTACAACTTAAAAGTTTTCAATATAATATACATAAGTTCGCCATTTAAAAGTTATGACGTAACGCCGTACGGAAGCTTTAATCTCGTGTGTTCGGTTCTTCATAGCTGCTTGATCATCATCCGTAGCATGCCCAACTTCACCTAAGATCAAAACCAACTTAAAAGTTAGTTTTGATAGTTAAATAATCATTATAAACAAGTTAAATGGGTCAAACAAGCACAAAATAAATTTTTCCCCGGAACAGGGGGCTTCGCGTGACGCCAAGGGGCTTCGCGTCACGCCTAGCCCCTGTTTTCACAGCCTTTTTGCTTAACAGTTGCTGCATATTCCTAGCATGACCCGATTTCACGGAAACGAGCATAACTCTCTCGCTTTTACTCCGTTTTACCCGATTCTTTTTCCTACGCGTCCGTAATTTAATTCTCCATCTTATGGAGTTAAAATCCGACATCCGGATTAACAAAATCTCAGACTTTTAAGTCTTCGGCTTACTACCCTTTTACCAAATATTGACCTATTCATGATTTTATCACACCAACATGTTTATTTAACCTTTAAACACATGAAATTCATTATTTCAATATCTACAATCCTATTAATCTCAAGTCACGAGGTTCTTACATAATACAATCCCGTTTATGCTTAAATGCTTGTTTTGACCCGTTAAGGGTATTTATGTACTTTTAAGCTTAATTTACGCTCGTCCCTTGTATGCAACATAAGTCCACCCATTTATGTTGAATGGTCTTCCACCACAATTATAATTGTGGTGGATTTAACGTACTTAAATACTTATTCCAAATTTTATCCCTCGGATATGTCATTTTACGGCAAGACGCACTTTAAGGCGTTTAACCCTAGAAAGTTTATTCCTACAACTTTTATGCGCACCCAAGGATTGTATGGTCATAATATAAGTTTTTAAACAACCTCTAAGGGTCGTTTGCCCGGTTGACCCATCAAGGGCTTTTTGGTCGATTTTAGTCCTTCAACTTGCGATGAAGGACTTTCACTAAATACTAGACCAATCATTGCACTTTTAACTATAAGACTATATATGCGTACCTGGCCCGGGTTAACAAATAAACCCGACTTATACCTCGTTTTCATTATCACACAATCAATGGTGACGCAATTATCCGATTTGCTAATCGGTCCTGTTAACATAAGACTTGACAACCACATTAGTCGATATTGTCAAATGGTGTTATCACCACCATTCGACCCGTTTGGACTAAATGCCCAACGTTATCTATTAAATCAAAAACACCGTTTTTGATTCCCCAAATTCATACATCCATCCCATCCCGGATTTTATTACCATACCCTTTTTCTTTTAAGATCTTTTCTTACTGATTCAACCCATTTCGACTTACACTATGGGTATCCTTTTAACCTTGATTTACGTTAGTCGACACTTGACAAATTTCCATTTTTGCCTTTTTTCCCTCATTATTAGATTACACTACAAGGAAATCTTAACGAAAATCCATATTTCCAATATTATCATTATCATGTTTACAACGTATTGAATAAACAAGTATTCTACATAAGTGTATAAATTACACTTACCTCGCATCCACGCCACGTTTTTCTTTCCGTACTTGCTCCGTTTGACCCGCTCCCTCCTCCAAGCTTTCACCTAGCTTGTTACGCGTCAAACTATTGTCAATCATTTACAAGGCGGTTAAATTAGTCATTAACAATCACGACTATTCCACCTCACTTATTTTCTATGCCGAAGCTACTATTCGGCTTCATGATTAGTTAACTTAACTTATCTAAAGTTAACTACTTTCAATCACATGTTTACTACATTAAGTCTAAATCAACATAGTATTTAGAACCCTTATCACTTCATATCACGCGTAATTGCCATATCACTCAAATACGCATTTTCACTCTAAATTTCAACACTTTAGTTTTTATTTAGGTATTTTAACAAACACCTAATGTGCATAATTTTACATATTTACTAATTAGTTCATAACTAGTTATTTTCACCAAGATTTACATCAAAACCAATCTCTATGTCTAGTGTTCATGAACTACATCAAGAACTTATATCTTAACAATCAATATTCATCAATTTAACACTCTAATCCGAGTGTTCATCATATTAACATAAACCCACTTAGCTTATCAATGGATCATTATGAATTTCATAGATTATCCGATAATCTAACATGTTATTGACTAGGGTTTACTCCTAGACATCATATTACTTCAAGATTCATCCATGCATGACACAATCAAGCTCAATTTCAGTTTCTTATAATTAACCTAGAATTTAAGATGGATCAAAACATCACAATTTTACATACCTTGTGATCCTTTCAACTAGGTGTTCACGAATTTGTGGTTGAAATTCTATTTGGAGCTGATTTGAACCCTTAATTTGATCAAGTTTGACATGCATTAGGGTTTGGTGGGGAGCTTGTGTCGCCCCCTGTGTTCTTGTTCGACCAGACACCCCTAAAGTGGGTGTTTGGTTTGTTTTAATTCTTGTTTTTATTAAAACAAGTTTCAAGTTTAACAAGTTTGGCCCCTTCATTTTCCTTAGTTCATAATATAAGTGTTTTAACCCACCCATAAGTCATAATTCTAACTAGGTTAAAATTATTCCTAGTTAACTTAGTAGGTTCGGGAAGTCGTAACCCGTTTTACTTTAAGTCCCGTTAAATCGGGCCTTTTATCATCCTATTTTCTTGAAAGCTCTTATTTACTTTAAATAAATATTAGGATTATTCAATTAATTCCTAATACTTGCCGGTTTACTTTTACCACTAACGGTACTTTCCCCGTCTTTAGTATTAACGGGGTTTAATTACCAAACCCGTTTTCGGGGTGTTATATATATAGTAGAAAATATGGCGTTTTTTTAGTAGTTGTGTTTGATGTTTTGGGGATTTTAGCATTTGTAAGATGAATGGTATATAGTAGAAAATATGGCGTTTCAGGTTCTAGGGGGTGTGTTTTTTTGTCTGGGATGTTTTTGTTTATATAGGGATGTGTTTTGGTCTGTAATGGCGTTTTATTCATTAGTATGGCGTTTTGGTATAGAAGTGTAAAGACCTTTTTACCCTTAATGAGGCGTGTCCACGTAATAAAATTGATGTTATTTACGAAAACGCCACCGCGCCAATCTAGTCCATAGATTGTTTTGATTGGACGATCCATAAGCGGTTCTCACCGTTCTCACACTTTCCACCGTATATATATATATATATATATATATATATATATATATATATATATAATGTAAGTATCTAGGGAAAACCTAGTTAATCTAGAAAACTTAGGAAACCTGAATTGTGTGGACATGATTGATCCATATCATATCTTTAAAACACATGTTCAAAGGGCAAATTGGTCATTTATTCAAGCCATCACTTCACCCTCTTCCCCATCCCATCAAGTCACATTTATTACCCATCAACCCATCACCTTTTTAATCAAAAAAATATACCACAGAACTTCCATTTCTTTCTTCCTTCTTCATCCTCCATTCCTTTCTTACTCAAAAACCCTAACTCCATTGCTTTCTTCCATCTTTCATGGCCGACCCACATGACTTCGTGTCTGATCTTCGGGCTTATTCTCCTAGCCGTGTATTCCGGAACAACTTCATCGGCAATGAATCACCGGCAGTTTACTTCCAGCAGGCTTCATCTTCTTCAGGTTTGTGAATGAATCAAAATTCTGTTCTTCTTTTTTTTAGGAGACAATCAAGTTTTTTTTTTATTCATGTTCTTCTTTTTTAGGAGTCAATCATCTTCTTTCGGGGTAATAATCTTCTTTCGGTTCCTGTTCTTCTTTTTTTATGAGTCAATCATGAATACCCTGCCATTTACATGTTTGTTGGTGTGGTTGGAATGATAAATTTGTTCTTTTTTTTACCAGATAATTGTGGTTTCTTTTCCAAGTAGTGTTAACTGTTTTTTTGGTTTTTTACGGATTAGATGATTTATTTTGGATCCTTTTGTTTAACTTATTTGAAGTTTTTTCACGTTTTTTAATATCTTGCACAACCAGGCAATCAATTTGTATTTTCTTTTTGTTTTGTTGGTGTTTGAAACCCATGACTATACAAGTTTATGATTTATGGTATAATCATGTCTTGGACATATCTGATGGGAAATTAAAGGTTGTGTTTTGGGCTAATGAGATCTCCAAGCTAAACTACAAGGCTTTTGGCGATATGTTAGCGTTCGATGCTACTTACCAGACAAACAAGTTAGTAGATATATTACACCTAATATATGGAACATGTTGTACTTGTGTTACACATGTAGGTCTTATGTTACAACCTTTTCTGTTACCTCAAAAAAAATTTTAACATGTGTTACAGATCTGCCTTTTTTTAATTTTCTGACAGTTGTACATGTGTTACACATGTAGCCCTTATGTTAAGAGGTTTTGGAAAAAAAGATAAATTCAAGGTTACTTCAAATCGATAGGCAATTCTAAGATGTGTTACACACGTTACAATTGTCCATTGTTTACAAGTAACAATAAGCATTCTAAACAATAGGCAGTTGTAACATGTGTTACACAAGTAGCTGTTATGTTACAATCTTTCCTAACAAACGTAAGGCGTATTACATGTGTTACACATCTAACTATTAAGATAAATGGTTGTGAAAAAATATATCATTGCTATTACTTCAAAACAATAAGCAATTGTAACATGTGTTACAGATCTGCATTTTTTGCATTTCTGACACATGTACATGTGTTACACATGTGGGCCTTATGGCAGGGGGTTTGGGAAAAAAGATAAATTCATTGTTAACGATAGGGGATTTTAAGATGTGTTACAGATGTTAGAATTGTCTATTATTTTGAAGTAGCAATAGGCATTCTAACATGTATCTGCATAACGTTGTGAAAAAAGATTCCTTCATTGTTACTTCAAAACAATAGGCAGTTGTAACATGTGTTAGACATGTAGCTCTTATTTTACAATCTTTCCTAACAAACGTAAGGCGTATTACATGTGTCACACATCTAACTATTAAGTAAGATAAATGGCTGTGAAAATTATATCTTTACTGTTACTTCAAAACAAAAAGAAATTGTAACATGTATTACATGTGTTACAGATTTGCATTTTTTAAATTTCTGGCACATGTACATGTGTTACACATGTAGGCCTTATGCTATGGGGTTTGGGAAAAAAGATAAATTCATTGTTAATGATAGGGAATTCTAAGATGTGTTACACATGTTAGAATTGTCTTTTGTTTTGAAGTAACAATAGGCATTCTAACAGGTATCTGCATAATGTTGCGATAAAAGATTCCTTCATTATTACTTCAGAACATTAGATAGTTGTAACATGTGTTACACATCTTAAAATTGTCTATCTTTTTTCAAATAACAACAGGCATTCTGACATGTATCTGCATAATGTTAAGGGTTGGAATAAGAATATGCATTTTATTTTGAGTTCTGACACCTGTTACATGTGTTACACCGACATGTAACATGATTTTATGCTAACCGCCAACCCTTTTTTTTCCTAGGTACAACATGATTTTTGTACCATTCACTGGTGTAGACAACCACATGCATTGTGTGACCTTTGTTGATGGGTTACTTTTAAATGAGACTGTTGAATCTTATAAATGGGTACTCCAAGCATTCCTGAAAGCACATGGAACTGAACCCTGGTTGATCTTAAGCGATCAGGACCCGTCGATGAAACAGGCTATTCAATAAGTCTTTACAATCGCTGACCAGACACCAAATTTTTTACACGTGTTATGTACGTGTAATAGTATTTTGGACTTTTCACCTCGATGCAGCAGTAAAACTGTTACCTGTGTAACACGCGTTATCCAATACTTGTTTTTGTTTAGGTATGCTACTTTTTGCAAGTTAATTGGTGATGCTCAATATGTTCTTCGTTACTTAGTTTAAGGTATGTACGTTTCATGTGAAACATAAACAATATCCCGCTCGTGTTTCAACATGTATTTTGGTTGTAATTTGACAATGTCATGGTTGCCCTTAACTTATTTCACTAGATGTGTATGTTCTTGTATATAGTACCACTTTTACATGCTACGTTTACCAGCATTAAGTAAGTTTTAAAAACCTTTGTTGTGCACTTAGATGGCGGTTTTTATGTTTAAGGACCTATTTTTGTTTTTTGAAAAGGGTGCACCCCCGTAACCAATTCGGTAACCAATGAAACCATCATGTATTACTTGTGTTAAACACTGCTTTTATGTGGTTACTTGGATTATATTACATGACAATGATTCCCATGTGTTGCATATACTTTTGTAACTTGTGTTACAAATTACATGTATAGCATGTTTGGATGTATACACGTTACATATTCCAAGTGGTTTTCATACACTTATATACCAAGTGTGTTTCATACACACATGTAACATGTGTAAGCCTTGTGGTGCATATACTCATGTTACATCTATACGTATGTTATTACATACGTATACATTTTACGCACTCTATACTCATGTAACATGTGTAGCTCATAGAATACTAGGATTCGTATAGATACGTCTTGTTTACACACGTAAGTAACATGTGTTAATGACTATCACATGTTACAATTGAAGTAACATGTTAACAAACAGAATACACTTACATAACATGTGTTAATGAGTGTTACATGTTACAATTGAAATAACATGTTAACATGTGTTCATTACACTTATGTAACATGTTTCAATGAGTATCACATGTTCCAACTGAAATAACATGTTAAGATTCGTATATATGTACCTTGTTTTTATTTACTACACCGTATGTAACACATGTTACTTACATGTTCAACCATGTGCTACATATACTTATGTAAGATGTGTAACACATGTTACAATTGCTTATTGTTTTGAAGTAACAGTAAAGCTATGTACCTTGTTTTCTACTTCATCATGTGTAACACACGTTACACTTGTTAATGAGTATCACATGTTACAATTGAAACAATATGTTGACCACCCAATGCTTGTCTACTACTTGCTTACAATTGGTAATGAATAAAACATGTTAACTCGTAACACATGTTTAACATTGTGTTGGCCAATTTGACAACTGATAACTGGTAACCAAATACATTTCCCACCATAACTGTTTAACATCCAGACACTAACATATTACAGACAAGATCAGAATGGTCATATTATATTTTGGGTTATGGCTATAATTTAAAATAAAGGAAATTCGTGGTGACCAGGATAGTAACAAAAACCCCAGTCAGTGCGCCCCCCTAAATGAGGCGGCTTCTATCTTGCCTTTCAAAGTGTTAGAGGGCGACAACAGAGTATGAGTGGCATACTTCATCCGCAACTTTCTCACCTCCTTCAGTTTCTAGCTCCCATTTGTACTAAACCCAGCTTCAAATGGTTCATGCGCCCCCCTGAACTTTTCCATGTGCCTCATTAAGAAGATACCACAGTCTGTACCATTCCCATTCCCATTCGTGTCCCAATCAAGCTTCTTCCTCTTGATTTAGAAACCCTTGATCACCGAACTCCTTGGATGGTTTACCTCCTCCAGGTAACGTAAAAACGTCTCCTTCTGGTAAAATAGAACAAAGATCACACTAAGATGGTATACCATGTTACACACAATCTGTTGAATATTGGCATTTTATAGTGTACTTACATATTTGTATGGTACTGACTTGTTGATGTAAAGATCACTATCCTGTGAAGATGAAGTAACACATATTAGCATGCCTATTGTTACTTCAAAACAATAGACAATTTTAACATGTGTAACATATCTTAGAATTTTCCTATTGTTTTTAAGTAACAATGAATTTATCTTCTTTCCCAAACCCCTTGGCATAAGGGCTACTGTAGGTCCCCTTGATGTATGGATCTTTCACAGAATTGTCAATCTAATCAAGAGTGCGGAATCCTCTTGATCAGAATATCACAGAATGAGTAGAAACAGAAATCACTTTCAAACCGGGTTTCTATTGATTATCAATCTCACAAGAATTACAATCAATCTAAACCCTAACCACACAAAATTTCGTCCAAGACTAGTCTCTCACGAAATTTCTCACACAAATTCTGTTTTGGCTGATTAACCTAAACCCTATAGCAAAGCCTTGTTTATATAACACAAGGTTGCTACTTGGGTTTTGTTTAGCCCAAACTCTATTATCTCACTAATACAAAGCTAAACCCGCTAACCGTTTATCGTTTAACTAATTACAAGATATCCAAAGACCAAATCTAAGCTGTTGTCACAAACATGCACCAACAAACTCCCCCTTGACAATAGCTTCATAAAATCACTTTGTCTTTACTCTTCTTGCAATCTTCATGTAGTCTTGCACTGTCTTTGGTCTTTGGATAGCTTCAGCTTCAACAGCTTCTGTCAGCAACAGACTCCCCCTAAGCTGATGCATCCAATCACCAAATCTTCAAAAACTTTAGCGTTTGAGTAAACTCCAGTTCAGCATTTGTAAAGAAATCTTCAAACTCTTCATCTTTGTCTGCAATATAGAAAGGAGGTTCTACCATGCATCCAATCAAACTCTCATCTCTTCACAGCAACTCATAACTTTACTTCTCAGCAACACACTGCTTCAATCTGTATGCTATAAAACAAACATCTCGAGAAACCATAAGAATTTTTCAACACAGTTAAATAAATTATTATTATTCAAGAGATAGTTAAACTGTATCACAGATTAAGCATTTTCAACTTATCACCAACACGCAAAACTTTTTAATCACACACCCTATAACCCGCATGATTTAAAATTTTCAACTCACTTTCCAACACCGTCTTCCTTTATCAGTAACAATTCCTCCAAGAATAACAGTTTTCCGTACGTTAAGAATTTTAAACAGAAAAAGACACTATTTTTGTATTTTTATATTTTCTTAAAGCAAGTAAATAATAAAAGCAATAAACACTCTATTTTTGTGAGAATCACCGGTAAGAAGATCATATCAACAAAATCAAACTGTTTTCACACCATTAGTTAATTCTTTATGTAATTTTTCGTGAAAAGCAGTCCAAGACGATTACTAGTATGTTCGTCCACCTAAACAAAATGCATGAACATTTCAAGTACCATTACCGTATGATACGTTAAGGTAATTTTATTTCCGATATATTAGTGTGTCCCACTTCAGGATATACCCCCGCGATCAAGGTATGCACAAAGATACATCGTAGTAGGTGAGTATACTGAATTCATCCGTTTTGTTTTTCAACATTTAGATAATTGGTGAACAGGTCAGTACTTCCGTACAACAAAGAGACCAAAATATCTAACGAGGGCTATGACAAATACCATTTTTGGTACGAATTATGCATTTTGCACATTTTTTAATAACTCTCTATGAGAGCTTCTTCAATTTTGGGGTTTTGGCATTTTTAGCTCTTTTAAGATATCCTGGTTGTGCCTAGGTCAGCATGTATCTGGATGCAGCAGAAGGACAACCCTGATATCCCCAGATAAAATAACATTATAAAGACCCAAAACTTCAGATTTTTGCAATCTATCAACGCAAGATTTAAGGTCATTAAACCATACACCACTAATGTGTTCCCCACTCATACACAGTTTATTTATGTTTATATCACATTGGTAAGTTGATTATTTCATGCTTTTTGCCTACTGGTACATCATATGATGAAGCTGCTATCACACTTAAGCAATTTTAATTTCATTTGAGTGTGACAGTCTAACTTGCTGATGTACTATCATTTCTTATTTTTCACACAGTGATAACTCATTTTTAATTTTCTACTTTTTATATTTTTTTATTTTTCAATTTTTTTTTGTGTTTTTTATTTTTAGAAAAGCAGTAAACTATTTACAAAAATTCTTATGAAAAACCAGTTATTCAGGATTCCTCATCCCGTTGAGTTCGACTAAATGTTCAAAGCGAGCCCTGTCAAAAGCTTTAGTATAAAGATCTGCCAGGTTATCTAGTGTGTCGACTCAGCACTTTGAACTTCAATTTAAATCAATTAATATTCACATGTCCATCATCATAATTTTCAAACTCTGTCAACAATCTCACATCCCCCGTCATGTGCCTAGAGCAGCCACTATCAACATAAGTTGATAATCCTCCTTAGCAGCTCCTGCACACACCAACTAAGAAATTAGTTAGATTGGGGGACCCAAGCCTTAATGGTCTTGGGTCGTCCAAATTCACCAACCACTGGAACATCCATCCAATTTCCATTACTCCTAACAGGAGTCTTGGATCTTAGACCTGTTGATGGAATTTGATTTTGATTTCCATAAGGTCTCTGGTCCTGAGGGTTCCTAAATATGTTTGGACTATTTGACCTTTGGAAATTTTGATTTTGGTACGTTGAATTTTGATTCCAAGAAGCTTGATTGTTATAATTTCTAAAGCCATTGTTATAAAAAGTTCGACCACCATTATTTTGGTATCGATTTTGATATTGACCTTGACTTCTGAAATTATTTGAATTTCCATTAAAATTGTTCATTCTAGGTGAACTGCTTCTAGGTCTCTCATATCTGCCTGGTGGAGATCTAGACTGAAATCTTGTTTGATTTCTTTGAAAACATGGAACTTGTGGAGTTCCTGTTCCAGCCTTATCTACACCAACAGTAACATTCTTTGGTTGCTTGGGAGCAGATTGCTTTGGAGAATTTGCAACTTTCTCCTCATTATCACCTTTCTTCTCAGGTGATTTCCCTCTCTGTTTTTCACTAAGTTGTGCTTCACTCTTTTTGTTAGGACAGCAGCTAGCTACATGTCCTTTGATGTGACACTTGAAGCACGATCTCCTTTTCAAAGACTTCTTAGCTGGAGTCTCTGAAGTAGATCCCTTATCAGATGGTGATGCATTGGAAGAATTTGGTTCAATTTGCTTAATTTCAGACTTTTCTATGCTCTTATTTTTAGCAAACTCTACATTTGATTCGTTTTCAATAACAGTGGTTTCATTTTTCATATCACTACCTTGAACAAAATTAATCTTTTTAACAAAAGTTTGATTTTTGCCCTTAGGAGGTGAATTTTTCTTTTTCAAAGGTTCCCTGTTATTGTTCTTTCTAGCATCATCACTCTCAGACCCCTCACTTTGACTTGATGTGGATGCGAAACTACTTGGTGCAGTTGACATAAAGGTTGTTAGCTCATCTTCATCAGGCAGGAAAGAATAGTCATGACTAATAGGAGGTGGGACTTCATTAAAGGCTTGAAAGCCCACACTGGTCTTGTCATTACTCTTCTTTAACCCACCCATCATGTGTTTCATTACAAAAGACGAATCTCTGAATTGAATCAATTTCTTTTCAAGTTCAACAATTTTTAGTTGTGCATATGACAACTCTTTGCATTTTTTAGAAATCTCTTTTGTTTTCTCAGCCATCATGTCATGAGCTAAGTCTATGACTTGAAGTTTTTCATTTAGTTTGCAAGTTAAAGCTTCAATTTCAGCTTCATAACCTTTTATATTCTTCAAGTATGACGATTCATTTCTTTTAGCAAAAAAGTTTGACTCTTTAATGTTAGACATCTCGCTTATCAAACTTTGGTTTTGTGTTGACAACCTGTCAACCTCACCCTGTAGTTCACGACATCTCAAACATACAGAATTAGATTGTACCTCTTTCTCATGAACTTCTGAGGTTTCATCAGCAACAACCTGTTCAGCTTCACTCTCGTTCTCTACTTCAGCATCCACTTTTGCTTCAGCATTTTTCACTTCAGATTCAGCATCACTCACAGTAGTTTCAGTCTCATCAACTGGCACTATCTCTGCCATGAATGCCTGAGTGGCACTCTCATTACCCTGATATCGCTTTTGTAATGCATCCCACATATCCTTTGAATTAGTGTACTTTTTGAAGGTATGCTTGATGCGATCAGGTAAGGACATTTTAATTGCAGCCAATGCTCTCTTTTCAGCGTCATACATCTTTTTATCATCCATTTTCATGTTCACATAGTCTGTTCTACGTGGTCTGCCCTCATAATCGTGTGTTAGTTTTGTGTACCCATCTACAATACAGATCCACATGCGTGCAAGATTCAATGAAGGATTGGAAGCTGTCCTTCCATGTAAGATAATTCTCCACCTTCATCATCTTAGGTGCATTCAAATTCGTCATGTTCGACATTTTAACACAACAGACTGGTAAACCGTACAAAATATCTCCGAAAACAGTGGTTACCAAATTACACCCTTAGAATCGTCTCGAAAAGACGAATCCAATGATATATTACAACCTTAGAATCGTCTCTAAAAATCAACCGAGTTCAACGGTGCAAACGGTTTCGGCAGATGACCTACGGATCACTTTCTATTTTCAAAAACGTTAAATCCTCTATACGTATCTAAATAAATACTCCACCTTTTAATTTTGCTGGCAAACCAAGTTAATTTCGTTGTGTCACGCTAATTATACTGGCAAACCAAGTTAAATATGCTGATAGAGTAGTTATAATTATGCTAGTAGAGGAATTATAATTATGCTGGTTTTTAAATTCGCTGGTTAATTATGCTAGCTTAATTTCACTGGTCAGATTAATTCCGCTAGCACGACGTCTAGTAACTTCGCCGATCTCCGTAATAATGTCGCTGAGGACAATTATAACGGTCACCAAAGTCGCCTTTGGATTTTAATTTCGCCGGTCACCGATGTTAAATTCGCTGGATCAGATAATTCCTCTGATTTGTCAGCGGAATTGTTAATTATGCTAGTTAATTTTGGAAACTTGATCTATTCGTAATTCTGAAGATTTCCAGATCTTTTCTAACAGAAACCTGCAAGATTAAACAACCAAATCAGTCTAATTATTCGAAAATTATGAAGAACACGAAGAACAGTCTTCGAATCTTCAAATATGTCCAGCAAAAAACTCTTCAAAAATCAGCAAAACCTTTCCCGAAAACCTGCAAATCAACAAAATCAAACACACGATTGATCAAACACAAACAAAAACCAGAATTATATAAGAAATACAAAATTTCGAAAACCCTAATTATCAGGTTTAAAATTTTCAAAATTTTCAACCAACTTCCACCTGAATTCTGCAGATCACAATTCTGAACCGAGCCTTCAAGAGCCTAATGCTCTGATACCAATTGTAGGTCCCCTTGATGTATGGATCTTTCACAGAATTGTCAATCTAATCAAGAGTGCGGAATCCTCTTGATCAGAATATCACAGAATGAGTAGAAACAGAAATCACTTTCAAACCAGGTTTCTATTGATTATCAATCTCACAAGAATTACAATCAATCTAAACCCTAATCACACAAAATTTCGTCCAAGACTAGTCTCTCACGAAATTTCTCACACAAATTTTGTTTTGGCTGATTAACCTAAACCCTATAGCAAAGCCTTGTTTATATAACACAAGGTTGCTACTTGGGCTTGGGTTTCCTACATGGACTAGACCCATTTCGTCCCCCATAACCCAAATTAGGTTTTGTTTAGCCCAAACTCTATTATCTCACTAATACAAAGCTAAACCCGCTAACCGTTTATCGTTTAACTAATTACAAGATATCCAAAGACCAAATCTAAGCTGTTGTCACAAACATGCACCAACAGCTACATGTGTAACACAAGTACATGTGTCAGAAATTTAAAAATTGCACATCTGTAACACATGTAACACATGTTACAATTGCTTATTCTTTTGAAGTAACAGTAAAGATATCTTTGTTCACAAGCATTTATCTTAATGGCTACATGTGTAACACATGTTACAAGTGCCTATTTTTTGAAGTAACAATGAAGGAATTTTTTTGGCAATTCTATTGTTACTTCAAAACTATTGACAATAAGCAATTGTAACACATGTTACAATTGCTTATTGTTTTGAAGTAACACTAAAGATATCTTTGTTCACAAGTATTTATCTTAATGGCTACATCACATGCTACAGGTGCCTATTTTTTGAAATAATAATGAAGGAATCTTTTTTGACAATTCTATTGTTACTTCAAAACTATTGACGATAAGCAATTGTAACATATGTTACAATTGCTTATTATTTTGATGTAACAGTAAAGATATCTTTGTTCACAAGCATTTATCTTAATGGCTACATGTGTAACACATGTTACAAGTGCCTATTTTTTGAAGTAACAATGAAGGAACCTTTTTGACAATTCTATTGTTACTTAAAAACAATAGACAATAAGCAATTGTAACAAATGTAACACATGTTACAATTGCTTATTGTTTTGAAGTAACAGTAAAGATATATTTGTTCAGAAGCATTTCAATTCTTTGTTCACAAGCATTTATCTTAATGGCTACATGTGTAACACATGTTACATAATGTTAGCACAACCTCCAGTGTAACATAAGTTACAAACATGTGTTACATATGTGTAGCTCCTCTTTATGTCCAAAAAAAAGGCTGGTGTAACTATAAGTAACATGTGTAACATTGTTACAACATATGTACCTGCTAGTTATGCCAGCAAAAAAACACATCTTTTTATATGTAAAATAAACGAGATCATCAACTATTAAATTATGTACTTTCTAAAGGTAATGAAAATGTGATATTTGAGTGAAGTTTATACAAGACAACTAACAAAACATCTAAAACAACATTTCAACATTTAAAAAGATATAAATTTATAATCAAACAACAACCGAGAATATCAAAAACTCAACATGATTTTAAAACAAAAACAAAAACCTGCAAACTACATAAACATTTACCTATTACTAGAACACTTTGAACACACAAAAAAATACTAACAGCCATTTCAACAACAAAAATCAAATATTTTTCAAAATAAAACACTCAAGAGATTGTTGTTCTTGGTGTTCAGGTGAACACGATGAAGAGTGTTGTTTCTCTCTCTAAAACAACAACTTTCTCTCTCTAAAACACTTACCGGATCTAGAGTCTTCCGATGAACACGATGAAGATTGTTGTTTCTCTTTCTAAAACAACTTTCTCTCTCTATAAAACTTCATCTTGTCATCATTCACATAAATGAAGAGATCGAATGGGGGTGATGATGGTTTGATATTTAGAATTTTGAATCTTGAACACAGAGAATTAAAGATATGGGATGAATGAATCTTGAAGATAGAGAATTAGAGATTTGGGATGAAGATAGTTTGATGGTGACAAATTGAATAAGAAGAGAGATAATTAGACATGAGGTAATGATGGTTATAATATTATAATATATAATTTGTACCTGGTACATGTTGTTTTACCCAAATGCCCATCAATTCACTCATCAACCCAAAGAAAGTAATTAATTTAAATCAATAAAGCTTAAAAAATCATGAACCCTTGGATGATCTAGATCAATGGTTATAAATAAGGTTTCTTAGGTTTTCTTACCCCAAATAAGTTTTCTATAGATCCTTTCCCTATATATATATATATATATTATATAGGGGAAGGTTCATTGGGGAACACTAAAAAAGTGGGGAACAGCGGGGAACCGACTCAAACGAACTCTGATTGGACTCATTCCAGCGGCGTTGGAACCGGCTCGTCAAACCCTAACTAAGATCTCTTAACCCTAAACCCTAAATCCTAACTCCTAAACTCTAAACCCTAAAGCTAAAAAATAAGGTTAAAACCTAAGCTAAATCGTAAAATCTAAACTTTAAACCCTAAAAGCTAAACCCTAAAGGCTAAACCTAAAGCTAAACCCTAAACACTAAAGCTAAACCCTAAACCCTAAAACTAAACCTTAAAGCTAAACCCTAAAGCTAAACCCTAAAGCTAAACCCTAAAAGCCAAACCCTAATATATTTAGGGTTTAGGGGTTATGATTTAGGGTTTAGGGTTAAGAGATCCTAGTTAGGGTTCGATGAGCCGGTTCCAACGCCGCTGGAATGAGTCCAATCGGAGTTCGTTTGAGTCGGTTCCCCACTGTTCCCCACTTTTTTAGTGTTCCCCAATGAACCTCACACTATATATATATATATATATATATATATATATATATATATATATATATATATATATATATAGAGTAAATTACACAGATTGTCCTTTAATTACACCCTAAATTGCAGTCCCTGCCCTTTCCCTTTAATTTGTGCATTCCATGTCCTTTAAATAACAAATTTGCACACTCCTTGTCCTTTTCTCCAAACCCCATCCAACAACCCAGTTAAATGCACCCATGTGCCTCTCACATGATGGGTAAAATTGTAAATAACCTTCCACCTACCCTTAAAAACCCCAGGAGTCTTCTTCCTCCCCACATAAATTGCAGGGACTGCCCTCAACTGGTTTAGATCTATTACAGATAACTGTTTCATTTGCTAGATCTTATTTTACATGTATTAATGCCTGTGAATTGCCATATTTCTGACCTAGATCTGATCAATTTGAACTGCACTGTTGTATATATTGGATTGAATCTGCACCGACTAGTAGTTGATTTGTGTTGGCATGTTTGTTTTTAGATGAATTTTATCGAACAGGTGGTGTGCACAAATTAAGTTTGATTTCTTGTTTAGATCTGTTACAGATATCTGTCTCACATTAATGGTTTAGTATGCTATAGTGTAGATAGATTTGGTATTATATGTACTAACGCTTGTGAATTACTGCATCTCTGGCCTAGATCTGATCAGTTTAGTTGATAATTCTTTGATTTGACCTTAGTAGTAGGAATTGTGTTGATATGTTTGTTCTTAGAGAAATAATATCAAACATGTGGTGTGCACAAATTTAGTAGGCGTTCAGCGTTCTGGTATTGCATGTACCTATGCTTGTGAATTACGGTATTTCTGATCTAGATCTGATCAGTTTAGTTGGTAATTGTTCTATATGAAATTTAGTTTGATATGTATAGGTGGTGTGCACTATTGTGATTTTCTTGATCTGATTTCACTGTAACTTGTAACGTACATGTTCAATTTTGTTACAGTTCGACAACTTGTACAGATGCCGTCACTCTCTTCCTGATGGTTTGATGAGAGCCACCGATGTCATGATTGCCGGAAAGGTCGCCGTCGTCTGTGGTTACGGAGATGTCGGAAAGGGTTGCGCTGCTGCCATGAAACAAGCCGGTGCCCGTGTCATCGTCACAGAAATCGACCCCATCTGCGCTCTCCAGGCTACCATGGAAGGACTTCAAATCCTCACCTTGGACGACGTAGTTTCCGAAGCTGACATTTTCGTCACCACCACCGGTAACAAAGACATCATCATGGTTTCTGACATGAAGAAGATGGAGAACAACGCCATCGTCTGCAACATCGGTCACTTCGACAACGAAATCGACATGCTTGGACTTGAAACCTACCGCGGTCTTCAAAGAATCACCATCAAACCCCAAACCGACAGGTGGGTCTTCCCCGAAACCAAGACCGGTAACAAAGACATCATCATCAGACTATAAACACTTCCTGCAATTTATGTGGGGAGGAAGAAGACTCCTGGGGTTTTTAAGGGTAGGTGGAAGGTTATTTACAATTACATGAGTGCATTTAACTGTGTTGTTGGATGGGGTTTGGAGAAAAGGACAAGGAGTGTGCAAATTTGTTATTTAAAGGACATGGAATGCACAAATTAAAGGGAAAGGGCAGGGACTGCAATTTAGGGTGTAATTAAAGGACAATCTGTGTAATTTACTCATATATATATATATATATATATATATCTATTTATTTAGAGTTAATTGCCATTTTAGTCCCTGTGGTTTGAGCCATTTTGCTAGTTTAGTCCAAAGGTTTCATTTATAACATCTGGATCCAAAAAGGTTTTATCGTTGCCATTTTGGTCCAACTGACTTAACCCCATCCATACTCCTCAGTTAGTCAAGGGGCATTTTTGTCATTTCCCAAATTATTTTAATTAAGGCTTTTATTAAAGTGCCATTTTAGGGTTTTGTTATTTATTATCCCTGTTCTATCATCATCATCATATCACCTCCAACCCCACCATCAACACATCTCAGCCGGCCACCACCTTAACCCCACCAGCACCCCTTAACCCCCAAATCTGATAAGAACCCCGCAGCTGAAACTCCAGCGATATAAACCCTACAACGAAACACCCAACTTTACAGCAAAACTCAAGCGACAAGAACCCCAAAACCGAATCGAAACCCCTAAATCTGATAGCGTTGAACTCTGTTTCGAAACCCCCAATTGAATAATCAGCAAAACACAAGTGAATAATCAGCAAAAGCGACAAGAACCCCAAAACCGAATCGAAACCCCTAAACCCCTAAAGTGTCTGGTGGCCGGAGAAGACGATCGGATGGTGGTGTTTGGGTTTTTAAAACACATGGTGTTTTGTTGAAGAAAAGATGGTGGCCGGAGAAGACGATCGGATGGTGGTCGGAAGATCTGACCGTAAGGACCAGAACCAACACCACCACTCACCGTCATCATCTTCTTTCTACCGTGCACCTCCACCATTAACCACCATGGTCACCATCACCATTGTCACAGCATCAGTGGCTTCCAGATCTGTTAACATTTTATCAGATCTGTTGAAAATCTTCCGATTGGGTGGTGTTGACGGTAGTGGTGGGGGTTCTTTGGTGGTGGTGTTGTTCCACCGGTGAAGTAAACATCGCCGGCGAATATGGTGGTGGTTATTCCAGAGGGGGCTATGATGGAGTGTAGGGTGGATTCGGTGGTGTTGCAGCGGTGGTGTCGTGGGACGACGGGGGTGATACGACGGTGGTTTGAAAGATGGATGGAAACAGGCAGGTGTTCAGAGGTGGTACCAGCTTTCCAGCTCCGACTCCGACTATTGACTAGTGGTGGTAAGGCTGTTGTGGTGATGGTGTTAGTGGTTGTGGTGGTGAGGCTATAGTGAAGATGGAGGGTGAATACTGAACGTGATGCAGCTTTGTGTTATAACTTACATATATATAATTTATGTATTTCTTTATTCATTATTTATCAATAGGAAGGGTAATATTAAAGGATTAATTAAAATAGTTTGGGAAATGACTAAAATGCCCTTGACTTAACAGAGGTGAATGGATGGGGTTAAGTCAGTTGGACCAAAATGGCAACGATGAAACTTTTTTGGATCCAGATGTTAAAAATGAAACCTTTGGACTAAACTGGCAAAATGGCCCAAACCACAGGGACTAAAATGGCAATTAACTCATTTATTTATTTAGGAGACCGCTAAAATGAAAACCACCTCTAGTTGTAAGAACCGCGAGAACCAGTTTCTGACCATTAGATATTCAAGATCAATGAATAAGATTAAAAGTAACTAAAAATAATATTAAACTACTTTTTGTCTTATTATGTCTTTAATATTTTAATCTAAAAGGGTAATTTAGTAAAATGACTCTATTTTGTATTTTTGTCTTTATTGTTTTTTATTAGTTTTTTGTATTGTTATATTAGTTTTTTATATTATTATATTGTAAAATGACTCTATTATTAAACTAATTTTTCTCTTATTATGTCGTTTTTTTACGTGCCATTTTTACGCCGAGCTTTTTCAAGCGTCGTTTTTTTAACGCGCCATTTTTTCAAGCGTCGTTTTTTAACGCGCCGTTTTTTACACGGTTTTTTAACGCGTCGTTTTTTATAGTTTTACGTTAAACTTTTTAGACTTTTTACATTTTAATTTTACGTTAAACTTTTTACGTTTTACGTAAAAAAATTTACGTTTTACGTTTTACGTTAAAAATTTTACGTTTTACGTTTTACGTAAAACTTTTTACGTTTTACGTTAAAAAGTTTACCATTTACGTTAAAAAGTTTACGGTTTAACTTTTTTTTACAAAAACTTTTTTACGCAAAAACGAACGTACCCAGAAATCGCAAACTCGGGAGGTGTCTTAGATATATTGTTATCATCATCGACTAGGGGGGAAAATAAAAACCAACAACATCGAAACAAAGTGTATCTCGAAAAAAAAATGGGGTTTGGCTCAGAATATCCGATAATCAAAAGGCTGCAAAAGTGGGGTTGCAGGTTCAAAAAACCTACCCTCCGCCGCCCTTGCCGCGCCATCGTCATCTAAATCTATGTTTTTTTTTCATCATCGCCACCCAATCGACCATATCAAAATCCACAGATTCAAAAGAACACAAATCAAAATCCCCAACATACCAAATAAAAAACAAATCAAAACAGAGATCAAAAGAACACATATCAAAACCCCCAGCATAGCAAAAACCCATCAGATTCAAGACACACAAAAATAAAAAAACCATCGGTATCATCATCATCATTCAAGAACACATATCAAGAACACATGCCAAAAATCACCAGAAAAAATCAACTAAACCCAGAAAAATCAAGAACACAGGCCAAAAAATACCAGAGAAATCAAGAACACAGTCCAAGGATCTGATGAACTAGTCTTGAACCAACTAAACCCATAACCTCCAAAGTCGACCCGAGCATCAACTCGTCAGGAGGAGACCAGGACCTCCGCCACTCACGGCGGCTAATGTGTTAAAAATACAACATATAAATTTCATCAAATGAGGCATAAAACTAACCCTTTTTTAGTACTAATGTTGGAAAAAGTGTGCTATTGTCTTCCTTTTGTATTTTCAGAATTAAATGAGCTCAAATTAACAAAAGAAGCAAAAAGACATCAAAATCTAACATAAATACAAGAAAAGGAACAAGACGTGACATGCCCGACCCCACGACAGCATCTTCCCAAGCAAAACAAGAGATCAGAAGCCTGAACACGCCCCGTGCTCAGCCAGCACGGGGGCGTGCCCAAGTGTCAGCAGAAAAAACAAAGTGGTAGAAGCTTCTATTGCCCACCACGGGGCCGTGCTCAGCAAACACGGGGCCGTGGTCAACTATAAGATTCGCACAATCCAGCAAATCTGCATAGTACAAAGATTCTTCTGCACCACGGGGTCGTGCTCAGCGGACACGGGGGCGTGGTCAACTAAAAAGACAAAACTGCATTAAATGAAGAAAGAGAAGGATGTGGACACGGGGCACATTTAATCAACCTAAAAAATTATTTTTGGGACACATTGAGGACAATGTGTAATTTAAGTGTGGGGGGGATGCTAAAACCTTGAATCTTGCAAGTCCTAAATACAAGCCTTACACAAAACTCTATTGGAACCGTTAATCACCCCAAAATTTTTTCAAAAATTTTCATTTTTTTTACTTGTCTAGGTTTAACTTGGGAATTTCAAAGTTCTAAAAAGGTTATATTTTTACAAATTTACAACCGATAGCGTCGTGATAAAAAGAACCAACATAAGAAAATGATGAAAAGGCATAACAAGCTTAGTTAAAATTTAATTATATATACTTGATCACATAAAAACGCATTCCCACAAAAGTGAGTTTTGAGCCTTTATTGAGCATACAAATACATATCATTAAACTAAATGCTCATTTTTCGTTTCTTGTGTGAATAGCCGCTTGGTTCTTACAACTCTAGAACTTGCCACGACGATACATTCCCGGTCCTTACCAACTTAAACCCGAGTAAGTAAATGATGGAGGCATTAGGACTAACCCTTTTTATTTCTACACCATTATTTTTTTTTACCACCTACCCAAAATCCCCCTAGTTAACCCCTTTGAGCCTAAACCTTTTCATTTCAAAACCCAAAAACAAACACCCTTTCACCCACCAAAACCTTTTTTATTTTTTTTAACCCTTTGTTTTAGTAACAAGCTCGGTTTTTCTTATGACTTTCAAAAAAAAAAAAAAATTCGATGATGATGAAGCAAAAGAAAAATAAACAAACAAGTTTATCAAAAATAACTTTGTTTGAATAATGGCTTCCTCAAAAAAAAAAAAAAAAAAAAGTCTTACGAAAACCGACGCTTTTTACGCCTTTCGCCCTTTTACTAACCACCAACCCAACCACCTACCTTTAACCCAAGCCTAACCCTTCACCCACAAAGTCCTCTTGATATTTACAAAGGAATATAAGTTAAAAAGGAGGAGGATTGATTGCTTGGCAAGCCTATGGTAGGAGTAAGTTCCATGCCGCTCTCGAGTGATCCACAAAAATACATTTTCGGCCGAGTGTTGAGTGATCCCCGTGAGGTATGTGAACTTGTATATAAATAGAATTTTAAAGAGGCATGTTATGCCCAAATAAGTAATTTATCTTATGAAAAGTTTTAAATAAATCATGACGAATAGGATTGTAAATAAATAAAAATAAAATTAAATAAAGAATCTTGGAAATCCCGACACTCTACGACAAGCCCAAAAACCTTCTTCTCTACCCATTCCATTTGGGAGTGTAATAGCCACATATTAAAGAGTTTTGCTTGAGGACAAGCAAAGATTCCAAGTGTGGGGGTATTTGATGTGTTAAAAATGCAACATATAAATTTCATCAAATGAGGCATAAAACTAACCATTTTTTAGTACTAATGTTAGAAAAAGTGTGCTTTTGTCATCCTTTTGTATTTTCAGGATTAAATGAGCTCAAATTAACAAAAGAAGCAAAAAGACATCAAAGCTAACATAAATACAAGAAAAGGAACAAGACGTGACATGCCCGACCCCACGACAGCAGCTTCCCAAGCAAAACAAGAGATCAAAAGCCTGAACACGCCCCGTGCTGAACACGCCCCGTGCTCAGCCAGCACGGGGGCGTGCCCAAGTGTCAGCAGAAAAGACAAAGTGGTAGAAGCTTCTATTACCCACCACGGGGCCGTGCTCAGCGGACACGGGGCCGTGGTCAACTATAAGATTCGCACAATCCAGCAAATATGCATAGTACAAAGATTCTTCTGCATCACGGGGTCCTGCTCAGCGGACACGGGGGCGTGGTCAACTAAAAAGACAAAACTGCATTAAATGAAGAAAGAGAAGGATGTGGACACGGGGTCGTGCCCACTGGACACGGGGCCGTGCCCGAGCTTCTGTTCAGCCTATAAATAGAAGTGCTTGGCTAAAGCTCAAACCATCCCTTGGCACACCACCTCTCTCACACTTCACCCACCACCCACCACCACCATAACACCATCATCCACCACCATCATCCATTGTCCATCGTAGAGTGTGTGAGTCGTCTCGGGATCTAAGATTGATCGTAAGAGTTCTTGACAATCAAGGCCATGTTTGCCTAAGTCTCTTACATCACTTGGTGAAGACAAAGTGTCTAGTGTAATACTTTTTATTTCTAATCTTTTCGCACTTTTTACTTGGTTTTGTATTAATGACTTTAATAACTAGTTGCTTATGTTGAAGGTGATCTTTCCTTATCGTTTGTCTGTGGTGTCTTGGCATTATTTTACTGTCTATATAAAATAAAAGATTTTCACCATTCATATCTCCACGGTCTATATGGAGGTATGTTGGCTACCTGGTCGGGGGTTAAGGGAACGGTTTGGTAAAGGTCTTGCCATTGTTCAGCGTTTAGAGGTCCTGTAATGGACCTGGGTCAAATTTAGTAGGACCTCCTTCAATACTTAACGGTATTGGATGGCGGGGGTCCAAACTCTTTGATCCCCTCATAAGTTAACTACTATTAATACTATAACCCGGCTATTTAGGACTGTATCCCTGCTGACTCAGACTACTTAGTCGAGGGTAACGTCACCTCCAAAAGAGGGGCCTACCATAATTTGCATTAATAACTTAATTAATTATCTTCCAATAATCCACCCTTTAGGATTGTATCCTTGCTGACTCAAACTACTGGGGTGAGGGTAACGTCACCTTCAAAAGAGGGGCCTACTACAATAACTAAGATAATCTCTTAAAATAGTGCAAAAGTGCGGAAATAATCAAAGGTTACACTAGATACGAGTCGGAACCAAGTGATTCATCTTGTCTATCTGTTTTTCTTTTATTTTTATTTTTCAGCATTTTAGTTAGTTTTTATTTTTCTTAGTTTAAAACATTTTTCTAAACTTTTTGATTTGATTAGACGTTGAGGATAAACCGGTACTAAAAGCTCTTGTGTCCTTGGACGACCTCGGTATCTTACCAACACTATACTACGCTCACGATGGGTGCACTTGCCCAGATGTGTGTCTAGTGTTAGTAAATATCGTGTTTTATAAATTTAAAACTTGGCTAAAAATAAGTGTTAAAGGGGATTAAAATATACACCTAATATATATAACACTTCACACGCATCAGCGGCGCTGCCATCGGCCCGCCTCCATCCTCTTTCTCTCTCCTCAATCCTCTCCATCTTTCTTTCTGTCGCCGCTGTACGCCACCACCAAACGGTGATGGCCGACCGTTAAAAAGATCTCACAGATGTTTAGATCTTCATCAAATCAACCCCAAAAAAGAGGGTTTCTTTTTTAATTTTACTTCAGATCTTCAAATGCATGAGAGAGAAAAGGAGTATTGAAGTAAGAGAGAGGGGATGGAGTTGAATGATTTGTGATACGTGAATGATTTTCCCCTCTTTTTCCATAGCTAATCCACTGCATTTTGTTGGTTTAGATAATCCACCATAGCTAATCCACTGAAGTGAATAATTTTCCCCTCTTTTTCCAAGATTTTCAAGGGTTTTCAACAAAAAACCATAAACAAGATACTAGCCGGCCGGAGTTGCTCCGTCGACCGAAGTTGCGAGAGAGAAAAATGGTGCGGCTGGTTGTGTTTAGGTTAGGGTTTGAGGGAAATGAGAGAGCAGGGAGATGAGTGAGGGGGTTATATTTTAAAGAGAGAGAAATGTGAGAGATTTAAAAATCTCTGGTGGCATTAAATGGAGAGAGATAGAGGATTTGACATGTGGGGTAAATGACTAAAATACCCTTTATGTTGTCATAATCTGATTGGTTGAAAGTGGTTTTCACAGTTCTTACAACTGGGGGTGGTTTCTATTTTAGCGGCTCCCTGTATATATATATATATATATATCCTCTCAACCAATCACAGAAAAGGGTAGTTTGGTCATTTCCTTTAAATGTCTAATATATCCTCTCTCCTCTCTCCTCTTTTAAAGTTGCAGACTTTCTCTAAATATCTCATCTCTCCTCTATCATTTAGTCTTCATCTTCAAAACTCCAACAAACATCATCCTGCTCCCTCTATCTCTCGATGACATCCAGCCCCAAGTCCAACCTCACACCCACCACCACATCGCAACCACTGTCCCCCCCCCACCCCCCTGTTTCATGCTGAAGAACCACCGACCACCACCACCGTCTGGTGGTGGTGCTACGACGGAATAGATCAGAGAGACGGGGAGAAAGAGGATAGCCGACGGCGCCGGTTAACCGGCCAGACACCCCCCTTTGGTGTCTCCTGTTGATGTGTCGACGGCGGTGGTGGCGGTGTGTCGACGGCAGTGGTGGCGGCGAATGATGGGGTGAAGGGGGTGGGTGAATCTGGTGCTTTTTGATTCTGTTGATTCCGTTGAATCTGGGTTTGAATCTTGCGATTTTGACTTTCTTGATGGTTTGTTGGTAAGTGTTTTTGTTGGGTTTGAATCTGTTTGAATATGTTGTTGGTTTTGAATCTGGGTTTTTGTTGGGTTTGAATCTTGTGCTTTGAATCTGGTGCTTTTTTGATGAACTTTGATTTTTGATATGTGGGTTTGATTTGATATGTGGGCTTGATCTGATATGTGGGTTGAATGATGTTCATGTTCCTTTTGAATGTTTAAATCTGTTTGAATGATGTTCATGTTCCTTCTATGTTTGAATGATGTTCATGTTCCTTCTGGGTTTGAATGATGTTCATGTTCCTTTTGAATGTGTTAAATCGGTTGAATCTGGTGCCTTATTCGAATCGGCGGTGATGATGCAAAACAAAAAAACGGACGATGGCGCGACAAGGATGGTGGAGGGTAGGTTTTTGAACCCGCAACCCCACTTTGCAGCCTCTGATTATGATAGCAAACTATCTGAGACACCTACCGAGTAACGATTTTCTGGTTTTTGTTTGTTGGTTTTTTAGATGTTTTTTTGAGGTGTCGATGATGATAGCAAAATATCTGAGACACCTACCGAGTAACGATTTTCTGGGTGCGTTCGTTTTTGTGTAAAAAAGATTTTGTAAAAAAAAAAGTTAAACCGTAAACTTTTTAACGTAAAACGTAAAAAGTTTTACTTAAAACGTAAAAAGTTTTTCGTAAAACGTAAAAAGTTTAAGGTAAAACGTAAAACGTAAATTTTTTTTAGTAAAACGTAAAAAGTTTTACGTAAAACGTAAAAAACCGGCGCGTAAAACGTAAAAAAACGTTAACGTAAAAAACCGGCGCGTAAAACGTAAAACAACGTTAACGAAAAAAACCGGCGCGTAAAACGTAAAAAACCGGCGCGTAAATCGTAAAAACGTAAAAAACGTTAACGTAAAAAACCGGTGCGTAAAACGTAAAAAAACCGGCGCGTAAAACGTAAATAACGTTAACGTAAAAATGGCGCGTTGGAAAAACGACGCGTGAAAAAGTCGGGCGTAAAAACGGCGCGTCAAAAAACGGGGCGTGAAAAGGGCGTGCGTAAAAACATAAAACATAAATATCTGAATTTAAAAATGCTTAATAAAAAAACTATGTTTAAAAAATAAAAATCTAATATAATAATACAATAAAGTAATAAAAAAAACAATAAACTCAAAAAGACAAAATAGAGTAATTTTACTTAAATACCCTTTTAAATTAAAATATTAAAGATATAATAAGACAAAAAAATACTTAATATTATTTTTAAATACCTTTAATCTCATCCATCCATCTACTTGATCTAATGGCTAGAAAGTGGTTCTCGCGGTTCTTACAACTGGGGGTGGTTCTCAATTTAGCGATCCCGTATATATATATATATATATATATATATATATATATATGGGTAAGATCAAATAAAAAATTTATTTTGCCTAAGTAGGATGAACATTCGTTTTTTAAATCAATAGTTAAGATAAAAGTGTAGGAGAAAGGAGTAGTGCAAGGGTATCTTGCGAATTTCCTATTTATGGATTTTCTCTCTCCACATGCAAGGCATATGCATATTTCACTCTCATTTTTTAAACGTTCATAACTTTTTTATACGAAATTATTTTTTCATAAAAATTTCACCGTAAAATCGAGCGTCTTTTTATCTTTAATTTGAGTACCATATTACTATATAAAATATCAAGACTAAAAAAACCCACTAAAATATGTTTTATTTCTATATTGTATAACATTTTTTTTGTACTGGATTTTTGTACTAAATTTTTTGTGCTGAAATTTTTTTGTCTTAAATATTTTTTTTTCAAGTTTTTGTGTTGGATTTTTTTGTACTACATTTTTTGTGCTATATTTTTTTGTACTAGATTTTTTTGTGCTATATTTTTTTATAATACATTTTTTTAGCTATATTTTTTTGTGCTATATTTTTTTGTACTAGATTTTTTTTGTTGCATTTTTAAAAAACAAAAGGGGTGACACATGTCATTTTCACTCATATTTATATGGACCGAAATGCCCTTCATTCCTACTTATTAGGAGTGGCACATGTTATCGTCACAATCCTTCTTAGGCTACTTAGGCAAAAACTACATTTTAGTGGATTCTTCCCATATATATATATGTGTGTGTGTATATATATATATGGAGGAGCTCATGCGAGAACCACCTTTATTGTGAGAACCGCGAGAACCAATGTGAACACAACCTAAAATAGCTAAAAAAAACCTAAAAAAAACCTAACCCCCCCCCCCAAGCTAAATGCTAAAAACTAAAACCTCCAAAAAACCTAAACCCCCCTCCCCCACCTCCCAAAAACCTAAACCCCCCCCCCCCCCCAAGCTAAAATGCTAAAAACTAAACCCCCAAAAAACCTAAAAAAATCTAAAAAAAATCTAAAAAAATCAAAAAAAAAATCTAAAATTTTTTTTAATATTTTTTATGTTAAAATCGCTACTTTTAGAAGCCAAAAAAAATTTTTTTTTTTTTTTTTAAACTTTTTTTTTTTTGCTTCGAAAAGTAGCGATTTTTTTACAAAAAATATTAAAAAAAAATTTTGTGTGATTTTTAGCTATTTTTAGGCATTTTTGATTGTGTTCACATTGGTTCTCGCGGTTCTCGCAATAAAAGGTGGTTCTCGCATTATCTTCTCCCTATATATATATATATATGTATGTAGGGAGAAGATCATGCGAGAACCACCTCTTATTGCGAGAACCGCGAGAACCAATGTGAACACAACCAAAAATAGGTTTTTGGGGGTGGGGGAGGGGGGTTTAGGTTTTTTGGGGGGGGGGGGGGGGGGTTAGGTTTTTTGGGGTTTTAGTTTTTAGGGTTAGGTTTTTTTTTTTGGGGGGGGGGGGGTTAGGTTTTTTTAGCTATTTTAGGTTGTGTTCACATTGGTTCTCGCGGTTCTCGCAATAAGGGTGGTTCTCGCATGATCTCCTCCCTATATATATATATATATATATATATATATATATATATATATATATATATATATATAGGATAAGGATCATGTGAGAAGTAGTAGGTTATTTGAGAAACTTGAGAAGCATTCTGGACCACACATTTTCCCTAAGCAAAAAAAGGTGAAAAAAATGCAATTTTTTTTTTTTTTTTTTTGGAAAAATCGTAGCTTTTTCTTTAAGGATTTAATTTTTTTTTTTCGGATTTATACACATGTGTATATTGTTAATCTTTTAAGTATACATATATGTATATTGTCAATTATACATATATGTATATACATGTTTAAAATTGAAAAATAAGTATTATTTAGGGTTTAGCATTAGTATTTATGGTTTAGCATTAGGGTTTAGCTTTATGGTTTAGGGTTTAACTTTAGGGTTTAGCAATAGTATTTAGGGTTTAGCATTAGGGTTAGCTTTTGGGTTTAGCATTAGGGTTTAGCTTTAACTTTTGGGTTTAGCTTTATCTTTAGGGTTTGCATTAGGGTTTAGCATTAAGGGTTTAGCTTTAGGGTTTAGTTTTAGCTTTAGGGTTTAGCATTAGGGTTTAGCTTTAGGGTTTAGAATTAGGGTTTAGCTTTAGGGTTTAGCATTAGGGTTTAGCTTTAGAGTTTAGGGTTTAGCATTAAGGTTTAGCTTTAGTGTTTACGGTTTAAGGTTTAGGATTTATGACACATATTTTTTCAATTTTAAACATGTATATACATATATGTATAATTGACAATATACATATATGTATAGTTAAAAGATTAACAATATACACATCTGTATAAATCAAAAAAAAAATTTTAAATTAATCCTTAAAGAAAAAAGTTACGATTTTTCCAAAAAAAAAAAATTGCATTTTTTTCACCTTTTTTTTGCATTTTTTGCTTAGGGAAAATGTTTGGTCTAGATTGCTTCTCAAGTTTCTCAAATAGGGTGGACTTCTCTTAGGATCCCTACCATATATATATATATATAGGGTAGGGATCCTAAGAGAAGTCCACCCTATTTGAGAAACTTGAGAAGCATTCTAAACCACGCATTTCCTTAAGCTTTTCGTAATATACACATATGTATGCTTTAAAATCAACTATATACATATATGTATATTGTCAAATCTTGAATTATACACACGTGTATATAGTCAATTTTAAACTATACATATGTGTATATTACGAAAAGCTTAAGGAAAATGTGTGGTCCAGAATGCTTTTCAAGTTTCTCAATTAGCCTAATGTTTCTCACAGGATCCTAACCCTATATATATATATATATATATATATATATCGGATTTTAAAAAAAAAAACATGTGCCCCCTTGAAATCACGGGCGCTATGCGGTAGTCCTCCCCGCACAACCTCGTCACCGCCTCTGATCAGTATCACCTACCACCCACAACCCAGCCCCTTTACTGCCACCACAACTCCCACCTCAACCATTGTCCACCGCCACCTTTAGCCACCACCACTCCCACCTCAACCATCGGTATTACTGGCCACCCACAACCATCAGTAACTCCGACCAAAGCAGGGTTATTTTTAATTGACTAGTTGTTGATGCAATTATAGAGTAATTTTGACTGATACCTTGTATTAGTGTATTGATGATGAACTAGTAGAGTAATTATAATCCACTTATAGGGTTATTTTAAATGACTAGTTGTTTGATGCATTTGTAGATAATTTTGACTGATACCTTGTATTAGTGATGAACTCGTAGAGTAAGTACTTTTGATGCACTTGTAAGGTTATTTTGAATGACTAGTTTAATGCATTTATAGAGTAATTTGATTCATATGTATTAATGATGAACTAGTAGTGTAGCTATGCTTGACTTGTAGAGTAATTATGATGCACTCGTAAAGTAATTTTTAAATGAATAGTTGTTCGATGCACTTGTACAGTAATTAATTTTGCTAATTGTTTTTGTTGTGTATCAGTGATGTATCTTTTGTGTATCTAGTTCCTATTAAAACAAGGAGGAAAGTGGTAGAATTGCTAAAAAAACCTTCCAGAAAAAGAAAAAAAAAAAAAAAAAAAAAAAGACATCAACAGGCAAACATATGAAGCAAGATAACATAGTATTGTAATCGTTTCCGGCGAAACAATGGCGGTTTCTGTAACCGTTTCCGGCGAAACAATGGCGGTTTTCTGTAACCGTTTCCGGCGAAAGAAAACTTAACAACTACTCCGGTTTCTGTAACCGTTTTCCGGCGAAACAAAACTTAACAACTATCACCGGGATGCTCCTCCGCCTCCGATCTACGACCACAGTTTGTGAAATCGACAACTATTATTGCTCCGTTTCCATTCACGATGGAAATTGATTCACCATCTTAATCTGATGCACCTATTTTATCCCTAATATATTATTATTGTTTCCCATTATTCTGAGAAAGTCACCCTTAAAAGGACACCATATAATTTTAAAATATCTATGTTTAACAGCTGTATCCCATCAAAGGCTATGATATATTTAAATATTTAATTAGATTATGTTTAAAGTGACAACATAGAAACAACTGAAGTTCACCTATTATTTTATTATATTCAAGTATTTAATATATTCATATATTTTATTATGTTCAATTTTTGTTATGGAGTATTTACTTCATTCGAATATAATTAATGTTACAACATTAATTATATGTTACAACACAATTACAACATTTAATTAGATTATGTTTAAAGTGACAACATAGAAACAACTGAAGTTCACCTATTATTTTATTATATTCAAGTATTTAATATATTCATATATTTTATTATGTTCAATTTTTGTTATGGAGTATTTACTTCATTCAAATATAATTAATGTTACAACATTAATTATATGTTACAACACAATTACAACATACAAAATTAATATATAATTAATGGTACAACATTAATTATAATGTTACAACACAATTACAACATACAAAATTAATAAATGAGTTTGTTTTCTTTCTCTATTACATAAAAACAACCTTAAAGTTCAGAACCTGTAGTTCTAGCAAAAGAGAACCCGAAGTTCTCATACAATATACATTTTCTACACATGCTTGTTTATCTAAATGCATGTCTCTTTCCTTTCTAAATAAAATGTCGAACTTATCAAAGCTTGAATTCACCACACTTGACATCTCGGGTAACAACTACCTCCCGTGGACTCTTGATGCTAAAATTCACTTAACGGCAAACAATTTGGGGGAGACAATTATTGATGGTAATCACACTTCACCTCAAGATAAAGCGAAAGCTATGATATTCCTCCGCCATCATCTTCACGAAGATCTAAAGCGAGAATATCTAACTGTTGAGGACCCTCTTGAATTATAGACAAACATCAAAGAACGTTTTGACCACCAGAAGTTGGTCTTACTCCCTAAAGCCCGCTATGAATGGCTTCATTTACGACTACAGGATTTTAAGACTGCCAGTGAATATAATTCTGCCTTGTTCCGCATTACCTCTGAATTAAAATTATGTGGTGAAAAAAAAATCGATGAAGACATGCTTGAAAAAAAACTTTCTCAACCTTCCATGCCTCAAACATGCTCCTGTCGCAGCAATACCGGAAACGTAAATTTACTAAATATTCTGAATTGATATCATGTTTTCTGGTCATGGAGCAAAACAACAAGCTCCTACTACAAAACCATCAATCGCGACCCGCCGGTGCAAGCCCATTCCCTGAAGCGAATGTGGCCAATTATCAAAGCGGACGAGGTAGAGGTAGAGGCCGCGACCCCAGCAGAGGTCGTGGTCGTGGTCGAGGACGGGGATATACATGGCATCGAGAGTCCCAGAACACTAAAAATAACGGTGAATTGAGTCGACACAATACGGGGCGGCCTTCGAAAGCGAAAAGTAGCAGGAACCAAAACAACATCTGTTATAAATGTGGGATGTCTAATCATTGGTCCCGCACATGTCGCACCCCTAAACACCTCGTTGAGGGATATCAACGCATGATGAAAGAAAAAGGAAAGAATGTTGAAACTAATCTGATTGAGGATGCAGCTTCAACCACGATATCAGACGTTCATTTGGATGCATGTGATTTCATTGAAAATAAACATGCATGCTAGCTCCAGTAGAGCTATTATTGGTGATGAATGTCTGGTAGATAGCGGTAGTACTAACACTATTCTCAAAGATATGAAATTTTTTCTCTGAGTTGTCTCCGGCAGAGACACCGATTAGTACTATATCTGGTGTTAGTAACCTTATCGAAGGCTCCGGCAGAGCACACATAACATTATCTTCGGGTACCCAATTAACTATTGATAATGCATTATATTCTAGTAAATTGAGAAGAAATTTACTTAGCTTTAAAGATATTAAAAAAAAATGGTTACCACCTAAAAACAATATCCGAAAATAATATTGAATATCTTCAAATTACTTCAAACAAGAATAGCAAAGAAACAATTGTTGATCAATTAGAATCCTTATCCTCTGGATTATATTGTACTAATATCAATCCTATCGTATCATACATGGTGAGTAACCAAAATCTGTTAGATAAAGACACATTCAATATATGGCATGATCGTCTAGGTCACCCTGGTAGCATAATGATGAAACGAATAATCAAAAGTGCAAACGGGCACCCTCTCAAAACTTAAAAGTTTTGCTACCACAAGACTTATCATGTGCTGCATGCTCTCTGCTCTCTGAGCAAACTTATAACTCGGCCCTCACAAATTAAATTGATACATGAAACCCCATCATTTTTAGAAAGAATCCAAGTGGATATTTGTAGGCCTATTCATCCTCCGTGTGGACCATTCCGCTATTTCTTGGTCTTAATAGACACATCCTCAAGATGGTCACATGTGAGCCTTTTTAGCTACTCGAAATGTAGCATTTGCCCGACTTTTAGCTCAAATCATACAATTGAGAGCCATCTTCTGCATGGGGTCATGCTATTTTGCATGCCGCTGCACTGATTAGATTGAGACCAACTGCTGATCACGAATACTCCCCATTGCAACTGGTCTCCGGACGAGAACCAAGTTTGTCCCACCTTAGAATTTTTGGTTGTGCGGTATATGTACCAATACCGCCACCACAACGTACTACAATGGGACCCCAAAGAAGACTGGGTATCTATATTGGTTTTAACTCCCCGTCCAAAATTAAATATTTAGAACCAATGACGGGAGACATGTTTACAGCACGGTATGCTGACTGTTATTTTGATGACACAATGTTCCTAGTCTTAGGGGGAGATAAGGACAAAGAAAGACTGGTAACACAAGAAATAACATGGAATGCATAATCGCGATCAAATCTCGACCCCCGAAGTGGTCAATGTGAATATGAAGTCCAAAAGATCATACATTTGCAAAGAATAGCGAATGAATTACCAGATGCATTCACAGACACGAATAAAGTGACAAAGTCACATGTACCAGCATCAAATGTACCTGCTCGAATTGAAGTAATCCCAGAAGCGATTACTATACAATGAAAGCGTGGGAGACCAATCGGTTCCAAAGACAAAAACCCACGGAAACGAAAAGAGCAAAATAATGCAGTTGGTGAAAACACACAAAAGATTATAAGTGAAACCCCGGTAGAGGTAAATGTCCCAGAAGAGACAACTATGAATCCAGAGGAAAATGAAGTTTCAGAAGAAACACCGGTACCGAATGAAAATGAGATCTCTATTAATTATGTATAAGATAGAACAATGTGGAACCGGAATAAAACACGTGTTGATAATATATATTCGCATATGCTATAGCAACGGATGTAATCAATGAAAATGATTACGTTCCAAAAACTTTAGAAGAGTGCATGCACAGAAATGATTGGCCAAGATGGCAAGAAGCCATAAACGCCGAATTGAATTCGCTCGAAAAGCGACATGTTTTCGGACCTGTAGTCCGAACGCCCATAGACGTCAAACCAGTAGGTTATAAATGGGTGTTTGCAATAAAGAGAAATGAAAAGAATGAGATTGTACGATATAAGGCTCGACTTGTAGCACAAGGGTTTTTCCCAAATCCCAGGAGTTGATTATGAGGAAACGTATTCCCCTGTAGTGGATGCGATAACCTTTAGGTTCCTAATCGGCCTCACAATCTCTGAAGGACTTCATATGAGACTAATGGATGTCGTCACCGCATACTTATACGGGACACTTGAAAATGACATTTACATGAAAATCCCTAAAGGATTAAAATTGCCTGAAGCATTAAAATCAACACCTCGAGATATGTGTTCTATAAAGATTCCAGAGATCTTTATATGGTCTCAAACAATCTGGTTGTATGTGGTATAATCGACATAGTGAATATCTCGAAAAAGAAGGATACAAGTCTGATGTAATCAGTCAATGTGTTTTTATAAAAAGAACACTCTCAAATTTCACTATAATAGCAGTCTATGTTGATGATATCAACATCATCGGATCTCCTGAAAAGATAGAGAAAGCTGCTCAGTTGTTAAAGAAGGAATTTGAGTTGAAAGATCTTGGTGTGACAAAAGTATGCATCGGACTACAATTTGAGTATCTGTGTAATGGCACATTTGTCCATCAATCAAACTACATCCAGAAGATGTTAGTACGTTTCAATATGGATAAAGCACATCCGTTTAGCGTACCTATGGTTGTCCGACCGCTAGATCCACACAAGGATCATTATCGCCCTCAAGAAGAAGGCGAAGAAGTACTTGGTCCAGAAGTACCATACTTAAGCGCGATCGGTGCCCTTATGTATCTCACAAAATAACACAAGACCTGACATTGCATTTGCAGTACATGTACTAGCGAGATACAGTTCGAATCCAACACTTAGACACTGGAATGGCGTAAAACATATATTCCGGTATATTTGCGGGACACAAGAATTAGGTCTTTTCTATCAGAAAGATCAAAAGTCCCAGCTTGTTGGGTATGCAGATGCCGGATATCTATCAGATCCTCACAAAGCAAAATCTCAGACAGGTTATGTATTCACATACGGTGGTACAACAATTTCTTGGAAGTCAACTAAGCAAACACTTACAGCAACATCATCAAATCATGCCGAATTAATAGCACTATATGATGTTGGTCGAGAATGCGTGTGGTTGAGATCAATGATTAATCACATACAAGAAGCATGCGGATTAGAACAGATCAAGGAGCCGACGATTATTTATGAAGACAACGCTGCTTGCATAGCTCAGATCAAAGAAGGTTACATCAAGGGTGATCGAACAAAGCACATCTCACCAAAGTTCTTCTCAACATATGACTTGCAGAAAGAAGGGGAAATTGGTGTTCGCCAGATCAAGTCAAGTGAAAATTTAGCTGACCTGTTTACAAAATCTTTACCAAGAAGCAGTCTTGAGCAACTATCACACAAGATCGGTCTTCGTAGATTGAAAGATGTTTGTTGAATTCAGGGGGAGAATTATACACGCTGTACTCTTTTTCCCTTAACTAAGTTTTGTCCCACTGGGTTTTCTTAGTAAGGTTTTTAATGAGGCAGCATAGCTGATCCAGTAGTATCAGTTTATTTATTCAGGTCCTGAAGTACCTATTTAACATCATCCTGAAGTATGTTGTTAAACTGTGTATAATTCTAAATGTCTGAGGGGGAGTGTTATAAACCAGACATTTTAGGCCCAACCCATTACTTATGGGCTTTAGGGTTTATGGTTGTGTTTATCTCTATATATTGTAATGTTGAATAGAATGAAGTATGGAATTGAGTTTATCTCTATTTTTCTCTTTGGTTTTTATCAGGTAGTATTATGTCTACCCGTTTATTATACATAAAAATGTTGGCAGTGGAGTGGAAAAAAAATCATCTTAAGATAATGTAGTGGTCTCAAGTTCAAGGCCTGGCTCTAGCACCATCATATTTGTTTTAATTCATTTCCTCTTAAGACCATGTGAAATGTCAATTTTACACCATGTGTCGTACACTCATCAAAACCTAAAAATTGAGTAAATGAAAGTTGGGTAAAATAGGCTTGTTACTGAAAAAAAAAATTGGGATTGGGTAAGATGGTTCCTTAATTATAACAAAATGAAGCTCCACACGGACCGGCCAAGATTGCAATACAATAAAATGGAGGGGCGGTAGTTTGCTCGTGGTTGGCCCAATCACGAGCTAGTACATTTGGTCTAACCACAATTTTGGGTTCGGTTTTTTTATATCGTCCAATGCCTAATTTTTTTAAGAGTTTTCGAGGACGGCCCAGTGTGAAGTTATAAAGAAAGTAAACAACTTACATTTCTAATTTGGTCACTGGACTGTGGTAATCTTTACTACCACAAGTGTGCCTTTCAAAACCGATTACTTGATTGATTTTGACTCAAAAAATGCTACATGTTTACGCTGTTAAATTAAATGACTTTGAAAACAGTTCTTGAAAGTTTGAAAAGTTGGATGATTTCGAGTGTTAAAAAAAAGTCTAGGAAAGGACTTGTGTAACTGTTCTAAGGCTCGTGCCCTTGTATTCTCGACTCTATGGTCAAGGACTCAAGGTATGATAGCTAAAAGGGTGAGACATGTTTGCACAAAGAATACTGTTAAAAATAACAGGTTAATAAACAGCCTCAAACAGAACATGAGTCAATACAGATTATAGGAAAAGACAACGACCACAAAGATTAGAGACATGTTTGCATGAAGCATTTAACCAAAATGTAAAAATCACCCATCATCACAAGCTGTTCAATACAATCCAAAGTCATGATCATATAAAAACCACAAGCTGTTCAATACAATCTAAAGTCATGATCATATAAAAAAAAACAACAGCCTAATGAACGTCTCAAAATGTAGTAATTAAACAGGTAGGTAAACTCAAAAACACCTCATTAATCTTGACTGTTTGCAAAACTGTCACGCTTATCTTGTCGCCGCTTGTTCATGGTGATTCGTATCACCAACATGGGAATCGCCAAATGGCGGAGGTAGTGGCGCCGCTGGTGACTGGTTTGCAGCCAAGATGCTGCCACCCCTTCCATCATTAGCATTCATCCCTTGTGATGGTGGACCTCCTTGAAGGAAACCAACTTGATTCATAGTCATAGAAGGATCAAACGCTTGACCATTTGGTCCAAAATTCAGCAGTTGAGGATAACCCAATAACGACCCTTGTTGCACACCTGCTTCTGGAACCTGTTGACCCACATAAAATGGTTGACCAAATGAACCAGGACCCATTACATTTGGTACTACAAAAGCAGGTGGCTGGAGGCCAGTCACAGGGTATTCAAAATTCGGTTGCTGCATGTGTGTTAGATTTGGCCGATCCAAAGCAATTGGTGGGTTTGGCTTTGGGTTTGGTTGCATGAGTGGCCTAATAGGGGCTAGAGGTTGGGGTAGAGACCATTGGGTGCGGTCTTCGCCATCTTGGGCTGGCCTTGGGATTGGGGCTTGAACTGTTGAGTCAGAAGTTTTTGGTTCTTTGGTGTTTGCGGCCACAGGCTCGTTTCCATCATTTTGAGGCTTGGAATTGCGAAGATCCGGGTGATGAGCATGAACATGGGCCTTAAAATCATCTTTATTTAAAAAGGTTTTTAGACAAAGAGGGGCTGCACATAGGAACATGCCTTCCATCATTTTAACTGTCTGGATCTTCTGAATACGTTCCTCGCACCTGTGACATATACCGAGATAGAAAATGTTACTAATAATACTAACGCTAACGATAATTATAAACTAGCACATGACTGCTAGATTAATGGCTACATGATATGTTTCAAAAAATGTACACCACCATTAGGCGTCCCCCACCGACTAGTCCCAGGCCAACATGAGGGAGGTAAAATCACATGTCCCAGAGTAAACCGGATGGTGCCGGGGTTTGAACCCCAGACCTCCACACCAGATTACCACCTCCTTACCACTGGAGCACTATCGTGGGGGCCTACATGATGGGTTTAAGCTAGCCATTTGTAGCACAATTACATTGTGCTTTATTTTCTTGTGAAAACAATATCTATATACAAATTCTATCTTTTGTAGCACAATTACATTGTGCTTTATTTTCTTGTGAAAACAATATCTATATACTAATTCTATCTTTTGTAGCACAATTCGATTGAGCTTTTGATCCTCCCAGAATGATTCTAATAATAAAACTTAAGTCAGCTTGGAGAAGTAAAGGCATCATCATAGTAATATAGTATAAAAAAACTTATTAAAGTCTTACAAAAAGCATGTGGAGTCACTCCTAGCACAATCCAGGCAAAGTGCATGCTCACAAGGGATCTGCAAGAATCAGCGAGCTGTTAGTGAAAATCAAGAAAACCAGTAACTAAATACAAATAATAAGGGTTAACAGGTCAAGTGGGTCATTTTTTTTGGTACGGGTAGAAATGGGTCGGGTTGGGTTGACCAGAACACTTTTAGTTCAATTATATATTTATATTGTATAAATCAATTATGTTAAATATGATTACAAATAATTGATACTTACATTAACAATTTAACTTTTCGAATTAAGTTTACACCCTCTTTATCAAAATGGCATGCAAATTGAAGCAGGACACAAAAGCACCAACCATAAACAAGAAAAAACACAACTATGTACTATCAAATTAAATAAACCAAGGAATGTGAGACCACATACCATACGTCCATAAATCGCTATTGGAAAATCACACTTAGCACACATATGGACCCTTTGTCCAAGCGGTCGGCTGGACTTTTGACCAACAGTCTTGACAAGAGTAACACCACTAGCAGAACCAATACTTTTAGCCACCGGAAGCTCAGCGAGAACAAGGTGGTCAGGGCATGCAACCGTCACTGACTCCCCTGTTGACGGTTTTGCTCCACTGCCACTTTCAGCTGCAGCAGCCTTCTTTCTGAGCCGAATTCTAAGCATCTGTACGAATCTGAATAGTTACTAGAGTATTATACCAGTCAAGATGTTTCTTACTGAAATGGATAACATAGAAACTTTAAGAATGTTTCTTATTCAAATAGATAATGTCTAAATTCTAATAAGACGCATAGCTTGAGCGCGCATGATTTTTCCTAAAATGGTTGTATTATCCTTTTCCATAAATAGAACAATGAATGTTCATTATGTGAACCGTGAAATTTTTGTATATGGAAAATGTCACACTTAAAGTTCATGATCAAGATTAACTGTTCTAACAACCATATGGTGCAGATATTATATACACACTAATTGGATATCCAGAACTGTATGTATAAAAATTATATTCCTCATCCTATAAAAAGTTCATGATCAAGATTAACTGTTTTAACGCCCCGCTTGTGGTATGCTCATATAATGTATATATGTGTGGGCGCTCGGGGGGCAAAAGTGAAAGGGCACTAATTTTAACGTTATTTTACTAATTTCGTGAAAATAACGTTAAAAGAGGGGGATGGTTAATCATGCATCATGTGGTGGCGTTGATAGCCAAAAGACAAGGGGGTACATGCACTAATCGGTGTTTGTCTCAATTGCCGAGTGTTATGTGCCTTATGTCCAAGGCTTGATGCAAAACTACAATCGAGCCGGGGGTCTCATTGGAAGCAGCCTCTCTATTCCTATGGGGTAGAGGTAAGGCTGTCTACATCTCACCCTCCTCAGACCCTACCTTAGCTTTGCTATTGGTGGGATATACTGAGTATGATGATGATGATGATGATGATGATCCTAATTCTATTCAGAAGGGGGTAGCGGCGCAACTTGTTGCTCGCTACCTGCCATTGGTCTGTAATCGTCGCTGTTTTTAAATTCTACACTTGATTTAAAAAAATAAAAATAAACCTTTTTTTTAATATTGTTTTTTCTAAGTTATTAATATTATATTGTTTTTTATTAAGATTTAAACAAAACGAAAATTTTTAACAAATTAACATATAAGAACTGTATGTAAGGCGAGCAATCGAGCATACAATTTAATACATTCTTTTCGAAAAGATTAGTGAAATTCCACATTCTAAGAAGCGACATTTCAGACTCTTCACCAAATTAAAACTTTAATCAATTCACCCTCACAGATTTATATCAAAAGTTAAAAGCAACTGAATAAAAGTTTAAACTTCTGTGGAATTAAATCTTTTCATAAGATTGTAGAAAGAACACTAAATCAAAAACTTTAACACATCAATCTTGTGAGTACAATGCTCATACATCAAAACTGGTTTCATCACTAATAAATTACATAAACAAGTGCTTCGGAGTTCATATGTCACTCTAGAACATTTTACCATTTACGTAAACTCTCCATGTAAGGTTTTATATTGAAATGGATAATGTTTATATTTCAAATACAGATGTGTAGTTTCAGCGAAAATAATTTATACTAAAATGATTGTATTATCCATTTCCGTATATGAATGATAACTCAACATGACACCTGAGAAGCTTTAAATTCTTGTTTCTATATAAAAAAGAACATTACATGTAAAGAATATTAATTAAGGTTAATGATCAACATTATCCGTTCTAGCATTTAGCAGCACCAAACTAAAGACCAAATGACACAGATGTGATGATATACATTCTATCAGGCAACACTAAACTAAAGAACAATATTGGGCGTATGTTATGATAGACAAATTTCCTCATCCTAAGAAGCAACATTGCAAACTCTTCACCAAATTAAAATGTCAACCGATTTACATATCCGAAGTTAAAAGCAAGTTAGGCGAACAAACTAGGCTACTCCCCACATTTAGAACGTCTATAGAATTTAGTATTTTTATAGAAACAAAACAAAGTTAGAACACAACAATCATGTTTCATGTAAGTGTACAAACAAACTGATTACACCTCTACCCACAAATCACATAAACACGTGCTTGAGCGAAATGGATAACGTCTATATTTCTAATAAAGATGCATAGCTTTAGCGAAAATGATTTAATCTAAAATGGTCGTATTATCCTTTTCCATGTATGAAACAATGTTTCACAGAGGCTTGTGATCAGTATAATTAGCCAGTCTAGCATTTTGCAGCACCAAAGTAACTACCATAAGATGCAGACATTACGATAAACACAATTCAGACATTCCGAACATGTAACGTATATAAAGATGATAATTAAAAAATGAAAAGTAAGAAAGGTAGGTAAGGCGAGCTTACGATTATACATTCTTCTCAAAAAGAATAATCATGTTTAATTATCTCTTGGGACGGATAAGGTTTTCATCATTTCACCCTCCCTAGACCCTACATTTTACATTTTGAGTGTGATATTACTGGATATATTTGTTTACGTGCTACATAGTGCGTATATCCACACCCTGAACATCTTACTATTTATGTAAACACTATGCATAACGTTTCTTATTGAAATGGATTATGTCAATATATATTTCTAATAAAGATGCATAGCTTGAGCGAAAACGATTTATCCTAAAATTGTTGTATCATCCTTTTCCTTATACGAAACAATGTTTATCATTGATTTTTCGTTACTGTACAAGGAAAATTATGTCACATATAATGAACTTCACCTAAGGTTCATGAATTTAATTAGCAGCTCTAAATAAACGACCATATGGTGCACATATTATGATGGAGACAAATTAGACAATCAGAGCATGTAATGTATAAACATGATAATAAATAAATAAGAAAAAAAACTGGAATGTAAGAAATGTATGTAAATTCTTCACCAAATTAAACTTTAACCAGTTCACCCCCAAAAATCCATAACATATATCAAAACTTAAAATCAATCCGGATACAATTTTTTTGTTTATCAATCCTTACGTTATACCAACCATTAGAAAAAAAAAAAAAGAAAAAAAAAAAAAGTTAACCTAGTAATGTACTTCAACTTCATCAACTTCAGGAATAACAAACTAATCAGCCTAACAATCACAAGTTTATATGAAAACTTCAATCATCAAAATCTGACATAATTTTCATCAAAGAAAATTCAAGATTTAGCAAAAGAAAAAGAAACCGTAAAACCCTAGCAGATCGATACATATATGTGTATGTAAAAAGGATCGGTGCCAGTTATACGAACCAATAGAAACAAAAAAATTTAACCTGCTAATGCACTTTAACTTCATCAACTTCAGAAAGAACACACAAATCAACCTAAAAATCACTAGTTTATGTGAAAATTTCAATCACCAAAATCTGACATAATTAAGAGTGAAAATCATCAAAAAAAAAAAAACTCTAGAGATTCAACAAAAGAAACTGTAAAAGCATAGCAGATCTGTAGATGGATGCATGTATAAAAACGATCGGTGCCAGTTGGATAAAGAAAGAGCAGAAGTAGGGTTACCGTCGAAAGCGAGAGAGTGGAGTGATATGAAAATAGAGACGATGTATGTTGCCGCTCGGAGACCAACAACGAGGGTTTCGGATTGCTTACTTTATATAGGTGCGGAGTGTGGAATTGAGTGTATTTTTGTCAACATAAAAAAATTAAAATGTATTTAATTTTGCATGGTGATGTAATTATCTGGAGGGTACTAAAACTTTTATATGTTAATTACGTTGTGAGATTCTTTGTGCTAATGGGGTTTTCACTTGTTATTGGTTTGGCGTGGGTATGATTTTGGCACATCATATAACAAACGGAAGATATACTGTTGGATTATTCGGGTTTGTTTACGGGTCATGGGTCGGTGCGTTATCGGATCACGGGTACGGTTCAATTGGTTAGGAGTTCGAACGGGTCAGCAGTGGTTTTAGTGTAATGGGTCAACTAATATTCTTGCATGTGATATTTGAGTCCATGAGTCCATGCACGTTGGTATATGTTGATGCAGATTTTGTGTCCGATGTTGTTCGAGTAGTTTAGATTTATTTTATGCTGAATTTGTAATAGTTAGTGAAACGGTAAAACGAACGTGTATTGACCTGCTCGTTTGAAGTGGTCAAACGAGAGGGTTATTTGTTTGACCATGTGTGTTTGCTAGACAAAGGGGGTGTGGCTATAAATAGCACTCCTTTGTCATTTGCAAACTGGTGAGTGAGAGGGTGAACTCATTTGAGAGAGTTCACTGTGAGCTTTAGTGTTTGGGGGAGAGATCACCACTTGGTCTCTCCCCGGATGTATACTCCTTTGGTATTAGTTTGGTTATCTTGTAATCAGGCCGATTTGTAATGTTATACTACCGATTAATACAAAGAAGTTGTGTTTATCCATCTCTAATCTCTCCCGTCTATGAACATAAACACATGAATCACGGTTTCGGTCCCGAAACACGGTCCTACAATTGGTATCAGAGCCATGGTACCCGATTTAGTAAATCTAACCGTTTGCTAAATCACATGTGCTCTAGATCTGTGATTTTTGTGATTTTTGTTCAAGATGTAAAAAATGGTGAAAAACCCAGATCTGGACTATAATTTGCGGTTCTAGCTGAAACGGAACACACAAAAGAGTTGGGTGTTATGTTTCACACCTAAATCAACAAGTTTTCATCATCAAATATCATGTTTTTAAGGTTTTTCGTTAAGATCTGCAAGTGAACAGTGGCTGTGTTCTTGAGATGAGTATGGCGGCTGTTGAAGAAAACTAGGGTTTCTCCACTTCCTGACCGACAAAGACCCCCCCCCCCCGAACAACCCACTGCGAAGAACTTTCTCTGACGAAGAACTGTTTGGCGAAGAATATTCTTCGTTTGAATCGATCACTCTCTGCCGAAGAACCTCAGCTATGTTTCCAACGAAGAACCAGCTCATCTACCACTACAAGAATAATACACTTTTACCGGCGACACCTTTAGCGGCGACAGGTCAAATGTCGCCGCTATTGGTCGATCCGCGTGACAGGATCTCAAACCAAACCCCGTCCATTGATCAAAATCATGATCTGACGGTTGGGGATTTATACATCATTACCGGCGAAGAACTCTCAAATGTTTTGTCATCTTCTGTTTGGCGAAGAACCCCCTAGACGAAAAACCTTCTTCGTCTGAACACTTGAGAGATGGCCTTCAAATCAGGACGCTTACCCCCAATTTCACATACACCCTCTTTCTTGAAATCATGATGCTTTGAAAGTGTTCGAGTATGAGGCACATAAGAAAAGGCACTCAAATCCAACAATTGAGCGGTAGGAGTTTCAGCAGCAGCAGCCAGGCCCTCAAAAAGAATTGGTTGAATCGGAGGGTGGTGTTTGCTAGAGGGCCCGTAATAAGGTCTTTTACTCTCATGGATTTCTCTTAGCCACGGACTGCATCTTTTCTTCTCCTCGGATTCCTTCTTCTGGACCCGATTGATCCAGGGAAGAAAAAGAAGAAGATATGACTGACTCTTGGGCTTTTTGGGGGTGGTTTAGCAGATCGAGATGATGTGTTAGCGGCTGAATCTTTGATTGTTGTGGTTATTGGTGCTGGATGATCGATTTGGATGAGGAAGGGCTTTGGAGTTTTTGATGTTTGGTAAAGATAAGAAGTTTGTCTGCTCTTGTTCCTTGGGTATCAAAGATGACAAGGAGGAAGAGTGGAAGACAGATGATGTGTTAGCTGTTGGTATATCACTTAAAAATTGAAATAGGGTTGTTTTACTTTTGGGTTATATGGTGGGCCATGAATGCTATGTATCGATGGCTAGACATTTTTTTATCAACAAAATGATTTTCCTAAATTTGGATGATGGGCCAAAGCTATTTTCCTAAATTTGGATGATGGGTCAAAGCTGACATGGGCTCAAGTGATTTTTTTAAGTCACATTTTTGTTTGGGCCCACATGACTTATTGGGGAAGTGTTTAATTAAGTTATTATGGGACTTGAGTTTTGATGCAAATTTGGTTCTTGAATTTTTAAACACCGATCACTACATGGGTGTTCGCAAAGTGAGGTCGGGTGTTCGCGAAGTTTATTTGAACCGTGCTTCTAAATGTCAACGTCAAATTCGTATGGGTTCAAGAGCTCGCGGGGTGATGAGGCATGATGAAAACAGATGATGATTTTTGAAAAATGTGGGGTAGTCACGGTTACCGACGCAAATGTCAAAATTTGGTGACTTGACTACAATGGGCCAAAAAACAAGAACGGTATGTTCACTTCCGCACGTCAATGTTTATGATTGTTATCGGTTATTCGTAAATGTTTGAAAGCATTTTGTTTATTGTCATATTCTCGCATTTGAAAACGAACGTATGAGCCTGGAATGTCAATACCGGTCCTAACGAGTTCACAAAGTCTTTGGAGGGATACAAGTCGGATCCTACGGGGTGCTAGGCGACTTTCTTTATCAACTAGAATATGCAAAGAAGAAAGCATTTTGTTTATTGTCATATTCTCGCATTTGGTAACGATTGAATGAACCTGGAATGTCAATACCGGTCCTAACGAGTTCACAAAGTCTTTGGAGGGATACAAGTCGGATCCTACGGGGTACTAGGGGACTTTCTTATTCAACTAGAATATGCAAAGAAGAAAGTCGTTTTCGTGATTTTTCAAAAAACCAAGAACAATCAGTGAAGATTGACGATAGTTCCGCTCAGTGGAGGGAATTGGTGAACATTTGAAGATAAATTCTACTCAGTGGAGAGAATTTGTTTTGTGAAATTGACAACAGTTTCTTTGAAGTGGAGAGAATCTGTTAAGGTTTAGAGAACTTACCAAAGAAATGGGGGGATAAACATTTTCGTATGTTGAATTTTTTTGGTAAATTTCTAAACGCAATCACAGGTGGTAGAGTTTGTCTTATGACAGATCAAGACTTGATGCAGTTTTTTAAAGAATGGAACCCTTATCAAATGCCAGTTAGAGTATTGGAAGATCAGCGGAAGATCGGTCAATTGAGCCTTGTGAGGAGATTGCACAACACCCAACACGGATATGCGTACTTTGAGGGGAACTATTATACAAGGAGTGTCAAGATACTACTTACCTGGATCATCGGTCAAAGGGGAATTTGTTAACACAGAGAAGATAAATACTTGACTGAAGATCGATTGCAGTTGCATTTTCAGCATTCGACAGCAACGGACAAGGGGAATTTGTTGATGCAGATTTTGTGTCCGATGATGTTCGAATAGTTTAGATTTATTTTATGTTGAATTTGTAATAGTTAGTGAAACAGTCAAATGAACGTGTATTGACCCGCTCGTTTGAAGTGGTCAAACGAGAGGGTTATTTGTTTGACCATGTGTGTTTGCTAGACAAAGGGGGTGTGGCTATAAATAGCACTCCTTTGTCATTTTGCAAACTGGTGAGTGAGAGAGGGTGAACTCATTTGAGAGAGTTCACTGTGAGCTTTAGTGTTTGGGGGAGAGGTCACCACTTGGTCTCTCCCCGGATGTATACTCCTTTGGTATTAGTTCAGTTATCTTGTAATCAGGCCGATTTGTAATGTTATACTACCAATTAATACAAAGAAGTTGTGTTTATCCATCTCTAATCTCTCCCGTCTATGAACATAAACACATGAATCACGGTTTCGGTCCCGAAACACGGTCTAAACATTTTCGTGTGTTGAATTTTTTCGGTAAATTTCTAAACGCAATCACAGGTGGTAGAGTTTGTCTTATGATAGATCAAGACCTGATGCAGTTTTTTAAAGAATGGAACCCTTATCAAATGCCAGTTGGAGTATTGGAAGATCAGCGGAAAATCAGTCAATTGAGCCTTGTGAGGAGATTGCACAACACCTAACACGGATATGTGTACTTTGAGGGGGAACTATTATACAAGGAGCGTCAAGATACTACTTACCTGGATCATCGGTCAAGGGGGAATTTGTTAACACAGAGAAGATAAATACTTGACTGAAGATCGATTGCAGTTGCATTTTCAGCATTCGACAGCAACGGACAAGGGGGAATTTGTTGATGCAGATTTTGTGTCAGATCTTGTTCGAATAGTTTAGATTTATTTTATGCTGAATTTGTAATAGTTAGTGAAACGGTCAAACGAACGTGTATTGACCCGCTCGTTTGAAGTGGTCAAACGAGAGGGTTATTTGTTTGACCATGTGTGTTTGCTAGACAAATGGGGTGTGGCTATAAATAACACTCCTTTGTCATTTGCAAACTGGTGAGTGAGAGAGGGTGAACTCATTTGAGAGAGTTCACTGTGAGATTTAGTGTTTGGGGGAGAGATCGCCACTTGGTCTCTCCTCGGATGTATACTCATTTGGTATTAGTTCGGTTATCTTGTAATCGAGCTGATTTGTAATGTTATACTACCGATTAATACAAAGAAGTTGTGTTTATCCATCTCTAATCTCTCCCGTCTATGAACATAAACACATGAATCACGGTTTCGTTCCTGAAACACGGTCCTACAGAATAAGAGCTGGTCATCGTGAATACCGGTTCTTTAAGAGATTAGGAGAGCATCTTTCTTTTATTCCATTTTTATTCGCATCATGGGTCACTATAAGGATATAAAAGCCACATTTTTTAGTGAATATTGTAACATTTTTTTCTTTTATCACTCCATACTTTTCCTCTGCATTACGTATTGCATCAACATACCACATATATACGTGAGTTTGAGTATGTATAGAGTGTGTGTTGAGGGGCCTGTAACCAATATTTGGTATCAGAGCCTAGGGCTCAAGAAGATCGGAGGAAGCCTCTGCCGCCGCCGGGTGTGCCGGGTCGGTGGAGGGCAGGCGTGAAAAAGGTCCAGCCCGTCACTGCGGGGCAAACGCAACAGGAAAAAGGGTTGTTCGGGAGAGCAGGTGGTTGTTCGGGACTGGTTGCAGCGTTAGAGGGAAACAGAAAGATGCTTCGGGTGGGGTCAACCGTTGTTGTTGTTGTGGTAGACATACCGGTTTAGACAGCGAGGTGATCGACATCACTTTTCGGTGCTGTTTCGGGACTATTATACAGCAGAAGGCGGAGGGTGTTCGTGTCAGTCGTTGTCGAGGGTGAAGTACCGTTTGGACGACGGGGTGACGGGTGAACACCGGTGTGTTCCGTGGCTGTAAGTGGTGACTAAAGAAAGACGATTCAGGGCTATTTTGGTTGATGGTTGCGGGTTTGCGCAGCAGGTGTACAACCTGTAACAACAGCAGAAGTGTTATGATGGTGCCTTGATTAACTTGGTTCGTGATAAGAGGAGACCGGCGTGGTGCGTGAAAAGCGAGCAGAAAGGATCCGTCAAAGCAGGTGGCTTTGGATTCGTCTCGTTTGGCAAGGGGAGAAAACGGAAGAAGCGGGTGGCTAGTTTTCTTTGTCAGTGGAGTGACCTCTTGAACAAGGTTGATCGGAAAAAGGTAAAGAAAAAAAAACGGTGTAATATTATGGCGTTGGAGTTCAATCGGGTGGCTTTGGAAGTGACCGGGGAGAGGTCTTTGATCCGCGATAAGTCGTGATGTTAGTGAAGGTTTCCAGCGTGATGCCATGTATAACAACCCTCAAGATAAACCGACACCCTCGAATAATTTCCGACACCCTAATATATTTTAAAATACCCCAATATGTCTCAAAATACACCCCATACGTGAAAACGGGCCCCGAATACCCTAAATATTATCAAAAATAATTAAAAATTGAATTTTTGGGGTTTAGGCGGGCCGCGTATGCCACCCCTTAAGCTTACGCGGGTCGCGTTAACTTAAAACCTAGCAAAACCCTGGGCCGCCACATGGCCCAACACCCGGCGAGCCTACCTGATGACCCGGATCACCTACGCGTTAACTATAGTTGACGCGGGCCGCGTAAGACCCTTGTCTTCTCTTACGCGGGCCGCGTAGAACCCAAATTCAGGCCCTATATAAGAAGGCCTTGGGATTTCATTTTCCATCACTCAAATCTTTTCATTCTCAACGAATTCTCTGATAATAGGCATAATACTCGGGTATTATACCCCCTAATTAGAGAAGTTCTGCTCCGTTGTAAGTATCATAACCCCTGGATACGTATTAGATACGCTGCCCGATTGATCTAGGGTTCCGTAACGGCTGTCGTGGTTCTGCCCGACGTAGTCGTTGGAATGTCGTCTCGGGGAGAGTATTACTAATGTTAAAATGGGTTATTATACTAACACGTGTGCATTTGTGTAAATTATATATTGTCACCAGGAAACCCTTACAGAAAATCTAAGACAACAATGTGAGTTTATCCGCTTTTTGTTAACCTTTTTGTTAACTGTTTTTACAAAACCTCATACAATTAATTATGTATTAAGCAGTTATTGAGTATTTGTAAGAATACAATTATCATGAGTATGTTGGGGTTTTGAATACAAAATTTGTTACCACCTGGTCAATGAGTAACATGTCCACAAGTCGGGTCTGACAGTACCATGGAAGTTAATTGGTATAACTTGGAAACAAATATAATTGCGAGATCGCCCTCAATACTGTACAATGGTTTTTATTTAAACTTGATTAAATTGGGATTCACTCACCAGTATTTCCCACTGATAAATGTTTTTAAAACGCGTTTCAGGTAACAAACTGTGAAAGCCAATTAGAAGTCAGCTGGACAGCACTGAAGGCTTGAAAAAGTGGCAATAAAGTTACCAAAAATAAAATAGATGTTTTTATTAAATAAAATATGATTTATTCCTATGAAAACGTGTGTACTATGGACTTGGGTTTATCCCATATGTTTAATATTATGGAAATGTGGTATTTTACTCTGATCCAATATTTCCTAACTACGGTCCTGATGAAAATTTCCGCTGCCAAATTAGACAATACGTGATACCACCGAAACTGGCTCGCGGCCGCCCGTTCCCTGGGATTTGGGATCGGGGGTTGCGACAGAAGGTAGTATCAGAGCTAAGCCACTGATTCAGCCACAGAAGTGTTCTGCTGACATCAAAATTCAATCTGTTAGGAAATAAATTACGGGAATACGTGCATAACTGTATTTTATTGCTATGTGTTATTTGACTATTTGTTAGTTTATAGTATGAGTGACCAAGGACCATCTGACGCGTACCGTCAATTGTCTGGTTCGCCTAGAAGCGAAGGCACCTCCTCTTCTCAGCATGCCCTCTCGGGGTACTCTGCTGATACGGAAGAAGGAATCTTTGTGTTTAAGGCTCAGTCAGAAGAGCCATTTCCTTATAAAAAGAGGGGATGGTTCAGTAGAGGGGCACACGAGCGTAGAAAACGTATGAAAAAGTTGCAAGACCAGAGGGTACTAGCAGCAGCCAAGAGAGAGACAGATGCCTATGCCCAAGACATGATTAATAGGGGTATAGCCAACATCCACATCTTAGCAACCACTGCAGCTGACCCTAATCTGGAGCAAATAATAGCACCCCAACCACAACCACCAATCCCTGACCAACCGATGGAGATAGAAAACCCTGAAAACCAGCTAGAGATGCATGACTTCAATCCGGAAGAAATACCTAGGGTACCTGCACCAAATCCCTTAGACCCAAATTACGACCCCTGGTGGGATAACGTTAGAGACTATGTGCAACGCTACCCGATACATGGAGACACACCCATGCAGAACTTAGGAGCCTACCCAGGTTTGGATCCTTTAGATCCCTATTACCACGACGAATACATTATGAAGATTTTAGAAGATCCTTACCGATTCCAGGCACCTACACCCCCATATCAGGAACCCGCACCCCAGATTCCGAACCCAGTCCTAGAACCTGCACCCCCAATGAGTGCAGAAAACGTACAAGAACTTAGGACATTTGGTGAGGAAATTTTAGAGAGTGTTGAACGAATGAGACAGGTGGGAGAGCGAATCGTCTGGAAGTATGACGAGCGCAAGATGGATTTTTGGATGAATCCATATCCGTGAATGTGATGGTAGAGACAGTAATAGTAATAATAAAATATGTGTGTACGGATGCCTACTATTAATTATTTCAGTTGGTATTGTAATTTTTAATTTCAGTACTAGTGTGTAATAGATGCATAGTAGATAAATAGAGTAAAGTCGCAATGATCGACGCTTTTGGCTAAATTGCGTGTCATGTGAATTACTATATTAAATATTATTTGTGATATTAATACGGGGTAAATGTTTAAAATTCAGATGGCCGACGAAGGAAATCAAGGAAATCCGAATAATGATAACCAGGGTAACATTAACTTGGTTAATGAGAATCCGAGCATCAATAACAATGGAAACCAAATGGATAATAGTGACGTTCAACACATAGTGGCACAAGGAATCATAGATGCAATGCCATTTATTATTCAAACGGTTCAAGAAGCGAATAATAAAAGTAAACATAGCAGTAAGTGTCACGACCCCCGACCCACCCTAGATGGAATCGGGAGCCGCGAACAGGCAATTGGTACCGGTGATTATTTTGAAAAATATTGCAGCGGAAATTTCATCAGGACCGTGAGTTAGGAAAAATATCAGAGTTTAGAAAACACCGGATTTTATTTATTAAATAGATGGGATAAACCCATGTTTTTACAAATGTAGCTTTAATAAGGGATAACCCAATTACATAAAACAATATTTCTTAATTTGATTTAATTAATAAAATAAGCCACTTCTTGAAGCCTTTTAGTGTCGTATCCATCTCTTACTCCAATCTACTGTAATTACCTGAAACGCGTTTTAAAAAGGTTTGGTCAGCAGGAAATACTGGTGAGTTCATTTATTTTTGTATAAAAACACATTTGTTATAATTCACAACATTAAGAGTTTTTACATTTGCCCCATTTTCTTATAATTAACTGGTTCAGTTGTCACTCGACCGGATCTATGACTGTGGTCATATCACTATTGGGTCCTGTCACCCAATAGTGACGTATATCACTAATTAGGCTCGACCAACTAAAGTGATAAAACAGCAGTAATGTGCACAATACCTCACTTACTGCCAGCAACTTAAGATTAGCAAAGACTTAATCACTGCAATGTATAACTGGAAAACATTTAGGTTTTTGCAAAGCAATTTGATAAAAAGAGAATAACTCACATTATAAGCATGCAGATTTATACGGGCACAGCTTAGCCTATTGATTAGTCTTGTAACCTAGTGCACACGAACTAGGTAAGTAACTAATACAGCATTTACGATAACTCACGAGATTAAAACCCACACAACGAATGACAAAGTGCAATCACTTAAACATCCATCGGATTCACAACGAATGACAGAGTATTCCCCGAGTTCGGGTGGTACTCAAACATCCTGTCGGAATCACGACTAATGACAAAGGATAGCACATAAACATCCATTGGATAGTTTTAATCGATCGGACATTGAATCGTAGCAGCGATCGAGTTAATACCCGGTATCGTAGCAGAATTCGAGCTAGTGTGTGTTTGGTAGTAATCAGGTGATATCTCGAAGTATAAAATGAATTTTAACGTTGTTCCAACGCAGGAAATCAAGTCCCACACCCCTCTATTTATATCTGGAAAAAGGCGTGGTCGCGCCACGCGACGGGGACCCTTTTAGCATAGGGTTGTCACGTGTGTTTGAAGCCTTGGTGAGTCGACAGATCGATTAAATTCGATTTTGACAGCAACTTATAAGGATAATCGTCAATGGGGAATACCCCCCCTTGAGTTTTAGGGGCCCTGATCCTGATTCTGATTGTTATGAAAATTTTAGGGTTTGTGAGGGATTACTTAGGGGTCTTAACTAAGGTTTCCTAGTAAACAAAATATAATAATAAATAATTGTTTTGGTGAGAGTTGTTATGGTTTGGGACAAAAAGGGAATAAAACGGTGAGAAAAGAGAATGGACCCGTTTTGTAACTTTAGGGTTCAACTAGAAAACCTCATGGTAGAATTTTGGGTATAACTTCTGAGTTATAAAATATATATATATATATATATATATATATATATATATATAGTTGTAAATATATTAAGTATAGTACCCCTAAATCAACCTTGTCCCTATGTCACGAGACAGAATCCCAACGAACTAGTCAGGCAGAGCCTTGACATGCGTTATGGGGCTCAGATCAATCGGAAAGGGTAGCGGTGATCGGGAGTTAAAATACTTAAAACAGGGCAGAGCCTTATTATTATTATAGGTGAAATAATAAAATAAAAATATAGAATAGAGTGGGCGACAGATGAAAGAAGGAAAGAAAAATGTCAAGTTGTTTGATGAAGAGTTTGATGCTTTTTATAGTTGCCATCAAAATTTGATCCTCCTAACATCAATTTACACGTATCACTCAATTTCATGCACACACTTTCAAAATGAGGGACACGTACACTATATGAATACACATGTACATAAGGACTTCAAATTGTCATCTTGTAGACACACAAGCACACACGTGCACCAATAAATTTTAATTAAAATTTTATTATTTTTATTATTATATAAGTTATACGTATAACAAATTCAAATTATTTTATTTATTATATATATTATAATTAATTTAACTGCTTCACTTATTTGACGCTTATAACTTCTAAAATATAACGTTTTATAAAACAATGAATATGTCATTAGAAAGAGAATATTTGTTAGTACATAACGTCTGTAGCTTCCGTCAGCATGTAGTCATTTTGTGTTTTTGTAAACAGTATGTATGTATGTAGAATAGCATGACAACTCAGGAGTGGGTTTTGTATGTAAAAGTGTTGGTTGGAACAAGTTCACTCGTCCGGATGGCAATCCGCACGGATGGTAATCCGCACGGAGAACTTATCCGCACGGAGAACTTATCCGCACGGAGAACTTATCCGCACGGATAAACCACTCGGACGAACAACACTTCTTAAGTCTCCTGAGGTTGTCTATATATATGGGGTCCGGGGCAACTATGTAAGAACTTTTGACTCGCACGGATAGTCTGTACTTCTACCGAATCTTTGTAACTTTCAGAACACTCAATAGAAAGAACAGACAAGTGTTTAAACGTTGAATTCTGTGTTGAACAAATCTGTGATTCGTCATAATGGATTCCGCACATTAGACGAAGTCGATTCATCTTGTTTCTTACAATCAGATCCTGCATCAACGGGACCAACAAGTGGTATCAGAGCATCCAGGGAGCTGAATCGAGATCTACAACACCGAATTCACCGGAATTCAAGCTTTATTTGCCTATCAAAGTCAAATTTCACCGGAGATTTGACATCTGTTGCCGATTTGCATCAAATTTCACCATAAATTTGACAGATTTCTTCTACTTCTACTTAGTTTTTGCATTCGTTCTTCATTCGTCACCATAAAATCAGAAAAACTTAAAATTGAACAAGAATTTACGGTTAAAATTTGATAAAATTGATATCAATTGATTCGCAATCATTCAAAATATAATCCTACTAAGTTTCATAATCAGATTCAACCTAAAACTAGATCAAATTCATCAAAAACCATGTTTAGCTGTTCGTATCTGATGACGCCATCCACTCGCTCGGACAGTTGTCCTAACGGATTGGATTAGTTAGTTACTGAAAGCTGTTTGGTGACGATTTGCTGACATCATCATTGTTACTCGCACGGATTACAATCCGTGCGGATAACCTAAAAGGTCAAAAGTCAAAGTTACTCGTACGAACGATAATCCGAGCGGATCACCATCCGTGCGGATAAACTTTGTCACTATCCGGATTCCTACTCGAACGGATAACCATCCAGATCAAGTGCTTGAAATTTTTAGAATTTGTAAAATTTGTCTAAGTGTTTGAAAAATTGTTTCAGGTACTTGAAAATGGAAGAATTCATGAATCCATTCAGCAATATGTATGCTTTCGCAGGCAACTCCGGAGACGATACTTCCAACCATTCAAATGATAATCCAAACCCGAAGAAAACTTTATCCGATGCCTTAAGTGTTGAAAGCGCATATGGTACATATAACAAACCACCAAAGCTAATGGCGATCGAAGAGTATAATCGGTGGGCAAAAAGATTTGATGAGTGGCTGAAAGCATTCGCGTATCCGAGCTGGAAAAGTTTAAAGAATGGTTTTGACGCTGGTAGACTAGATTGTGAGAATCTGTCAGAAACTGAAGTTGTAGAAAACTTTGTCGCTGAACAAAAATGCGTCGCTTTGATTCACCAATCCGTAAGAGACGACATTATTTCACTAATTGAATACACAAACGCAAAGGATCTATGGGAAAAGTTAAAAATAAAATGTGTAGGAAGTGCTGAAATAGTCAAAAATAAAAAGAAACTGTTGAGAAAAGAGTTTGATTTGTTTGGATGTTTAAAAAATGAATCTGTTTGTAAAATGATTGAGAGATTTGGACACCTAAAGTTGGAATTGGTGAGACACGGAATCATCTATTCTCAAGAGGAATTAGTTGACAAACTGTTCAATTCTCTACCAGAAGAGATGGATTGGCAGTACTATGCATTGATGTTAAAGAATACAATCAAAGCTGAAGATCTGGCCGTTGACTTGCTGATTGAAAGATTAGAGAGTCATGAATTAGAGATAAAGAAAACACACAAAGTAAATCACTCATCATACCAACAAAACATGGAGCTGTACTATCCAAAGAGAATGATTCCCAAGAATTTTTCTCCAAGAACTGCTTTCTCCGCTGAAAATTCAAACACTTCAAGTAAAGAAAGTCCAAGTTCAAACAATGGTTTTCATGGAGGTTTTTCATCCAATGCTCCAAGCCAGGGATCGTCTTCAAATTCTTCAAGTCAACAACAATCTGTTCCAACGAACGTGTTTCAATGCAACATTGCTGTGGATTTAAAAAATGGTCAAAACTTCAGTGAAGAATCCGCAAAGCAGCAGATGCTCTTCTTAGCTTCTGTGCTAGAGTCATATGAGAGCCTTGTAGCTGGGAAAATTGGCAACACCAACCTAACTAAAGAAGACTACGATCAGATTGATCCTGAGGAGATGGAACTGATCGACATAAGATGGTGTATGGCCAGTGCAGTTCGTCGGGCACAGCGATTTATGGAAATTACAGGAAGAAAGTCTATTGGTGGACCATCTACCAAGTTAGGCTTTGACAAGTCAAAGGTGACATGTTTCAAATGTAAACAGAAAGGTCATTTCAAAAGAGAGTGTCGAAATTCTTATGCTGATGATTCTGATAACCCGTTCAAAGAAGATTACTACAAAAGAGCGATTTATCATCAGAATAAATCAGAATCGCCCAGAATGAAGTAGCTTGAGGACACCCCCAAAGAAAAATCTAGAGCTCTTGCTGTGATCCATGATGATGAAGGTTTTGATTGGAGCGAACTGTTACCAGAGGAAGATGTGGTGGGTTATGCATTTGTGACGAAGATTGTTCCTTTTAAAGACAATAGAAATGAAGAAGAAAAGTTCGTCAACCGAAGAATGAAAGCCCAAACCAGGATGAGCAGAATCTATAACATTTACAAAGAAGCTAAAAGAGCAAGGAGATGGGATGCCGACAGAGAATGTTATCTTGATCCACAAGGAAACATTGCAGTTAACCCAGATTCCATTAGTGTTGATGCTCTCATCCAGCAATTTGCCGAAGAAGAAGAAGCTAGACAAAGAGAATGGTGGGGAGGTGGTGATGAGAAAGTAGTAGAGAAAGAAGAAAAAGTCAAAGAAACAGAACAGAAGTCAAAGTCAAAGAATATTGATGATGGGGTCATAGATACATCACAAGAGTTAACGGCTGAAAACTTGAGGAAGATGGCTGAAAAAGTTCTTGCAGCAAAAGAACTTGAGGTAGTTTCTGGTTCTGGAACTGAGTCCAAAAACAAGGTCAGTTCAAATGATACACTTGAGTCAGGTAAGAAAGTTGAATCTGAAAATGACTGCAAAAATTGCATGAAAGAGTGCAAAGTTTGTAGTACAATCACTTACCTCAATGGTAAGAAGGTTGAAGAATTGACTAGTAGAGTCAAGAGTGTTGAAGATCAAATCTTAAACCGTGACAAAATGCTGAAAGCTTCGAATGATAGATCAAAAGAATTAACTGAGAAAATTGAAAATGATAAAAATGACATAGAAAGAATAAGAAAAGAAAACGAAAAGTTGATTCTTGAAAATCGTAAAATTTCTGAAAATTTTGAAAAGCTAAAGCGAACGGTTAAAGATTCTGATGACAGAAATGGTAAAACAACAAAAGAAAATCTTCAACTATCAGGAGTTCTTAGGGTAAAAGAAGAGTTAATCAACCAACAACTTGATGAGATTGCAAAATTGAAGCTTTAGTTTGAAGAAGCTAAGATTGAGAATGAGCGTATCAATTTGAAACTGAACAGTTACAACTCTGCAAGCTTTGTTTGCAACACATTGTTCCAAAACCCATTGGGAAAAACAAAGCTGGCGAAGATGTATACTGTGATGGAACTGGGGTGGGGTTTCATCAAGTTCCGCCACCTGTTCTAAACAATTTTTCAAAGAAGCAATCAGGGTTGGTTAATGATGAAGTTGAAACAAATGAGATAAAATTGCCAGAGTCAATTGATGTGACATTTTCTTCATCATCATCTGATGATAGTGTTCAAACCGAGATTGTTAAAGGCATGGCTGAAAGTGTCTTGGATAGTGATTCGACTAAAGATGAAGAATGTTTTCTGAACAATTACATTCCGAAACCAAAATCTAAAAACAACTTAAATGATGAACCGGGTCTTGTGATGTACAAGATGTCTGGTTCTGATAAGTTGTATTCAGACTTTGAGTTTCCCCTGGAGAATGTTAATGTGAACAAATTGAAAAATGTTTTCAAACTGGTTGAAATTGATTTGTCTGAAGTAGACGGTTTGAAACAGACAAAGAGACAAATGAATTTTGATAAAGATAAAGCTTACTATAAGAAACATGTTATTCCACCTCGTTTTTCTAACAATAATCGAAATAAATGGTCGGGGGATATCAGGGTGGTAAGAATTATCAGAAAAAGAATGTTCAGAACAAGAAGTTTGCTGTGAAAAAGGTGTTTGTGAACAGTTCAAGTTCACTTTTTGATGAGGAATCTGAAATTTTTTCAAAAACAAACAAAGAGTTCTTTGAAAAGAAGGCCTCACAGCCTCAGTCTGAAGGCTCAAGTCGGGTAGTTGACACCCGAACATGCTTCAAATGTAATCAAGTTGGACATATTGCACGAAAGTGTACCAACTTGAAGTCTAAGACTGAAACTGTGAAGAATTTTATCAAGAAAGATGTTGTGAAAGGAAAGGCTCCATTGATTGTTGAGAAAAATGTTTTGAAAAATGAAAACACCAAGATCAAAACTGAACCTGTTAAGAATTCGATATCTAAAAATGATAAATTTTACCAACGGGTTGCATCACCTCAACAAACATGGAAGCCAAAAGTTGTTGAAAAGAAAGCAAATTCACCAAAGGTATCTGAAACTGAAAAATCATCATCTTCAACCAAGAAGATGTATGTACCTTTGGAGTTTTATGAGAAACAAAAATCGATTTCTGAAAAAGAAGTATGTGTTGAAGAAAAATCAACCAGCTGGTCAACCTCAAAAAGACGAATTTTTCTTATTCAAAGAGGTTGAAGTTGGGACTGCTGAAAACTTAAAAATGAATGATAAAAACTTTCCGCCACTTTACACAACAAAAACTCACATTAATATCAAGTTACCCGAGTCAAAAGAGGCTTGGGTAGCATCAAAATCTCATTGAATGTTTTGATATGTGCAGGAGCTTCCAAGATCCGTTTCACGTTGGATTATGGATAGTGGAGCTTCTCGGCACATGACAGGAAAGACAGCGCTGCTGTATGATGTTAGAAATATCAATGGAGGTTATGTAGGGTTCGCTGGTAACCAAGGTGGTAGAATTGTTGGTGAAGGAACGTTATCCAACGGGATCGTCACGTTTGAAAGAGTTAACTACATTGCTGAGCTGGAAAATAATCTGCTAAGTATCTCGCAGATTTGTGACCGGATGTATACTACTCACTTCACAGACAAAGAGTGTTTGATTTTGAAACCAGGCTTTGGTATTCCTGAAGAATGGATTATCATGAGAGCGCCTAGAGTGGATGATCTGTATGTTTTAGACATGAGTGTAGCTACTACAACAACGGGTCAAGCACACTGTTTTGTTTCTAGAGCAACGGAGAAAGAATCAAAGTTGTGGCATCGTAAGATGGGCCACATTCATCTTCGTAAAATGAATCATCTAGTACATAATGATTTGGTTCTGGGAGTTCACATTAAAGGTTTCCATCTGGAAAAGGAGTGCATTAGTTGCATGAAAGGCAAGCAAAAGAAAAGGTCACACCCCAAAAACCAAGTCAATTCAGTCTCAAGACCTTTGGAGAGACTTCACATGGATTTATTTGGTCCTGTGAATGTCAAAAGTATTACAGGAGAACTTTATTGTCTTGTGATTACTGATGATTATTCCAGATTTTCATGGGTATCATTCTTGAAGACGAAAGAAGAAACGTTTGACAGTTTGAGGGGGTTGTTCAGAAAGATTGAAAATTTGTACCAAAGGCGTATCAGAAGAATTAGAAGTGATAATGGTACTGAGTTCAAGAATAACAAGATGGAAGAATATTGTGATGAAAGAGGTATCTTGCATGAGTTTAGTGCTCCGTACACTCCGCAACAGAATGGAGTCGCAGGACGTAAAAACAGGACGCTGATTGAAACGGCCAGAACAATGCTTGCTGATTCAAAGTTACCGATAAATTTTTGGGCTGAAGCAGTTTCTGCAGCATGCTATACACTTAACAGAGTTCTCACTGTCAAGAAATTCAACAAAACATGCTTTGAATTGATCAATAACCACAAACCGAATCTAAAGTATCTTGAACCGTTGGGGTCACCCTGTACTGTTCTAGAGCCTTTTGGAAAGTTTGGTCCGAAGAGTATTGAAGGAATATTCATAGGTTATGCAAGTCCGTTACGACGAGTCTTCGTTCCAAGTCTGAAGCGGATTATTGAAGCTCAAAATGTTGAATGTCAAGGTCATACAATGCCTCCACAGAATCCTGGCGACTCATGGCGTTTCAATTATGATATTCTGTGGGAGTCCTTCAACATGGAGGAAGAACCAGAGTTCTTTGATGAGTTGGATATTCTGAGAGAGTATGAAGATTCAGATGAAAGATTTCCAGCAGAAACTTATAGAAAACGACAAGCTTCAAATGATGATGAGGCAGGTCCAAGCAATGCTGGAGAACATGACGATATTGAAAATTATGTTGCTCAAGAAGATCAGACGGTAGAGAATGATAATCAAGAATCTGAAAACAGACCAATATTCGATCGTGATGATTCAGACTCCGAGGGGGAGTCTGTTAGTACATAACGTCTATAGCTTCCGTCAGCATGTAGTCATTTTGTGTTTTTTGTAAACAGTATGTATGTATGTAGAATAGCATGACAACTCAGGAGTGGGTTTTGTATGTAAAAGTGTTGGTTGGAACAAGTTCACTCGTCCGGATGGCAATCCGCACGGATGGTAATCCGCACGGAGAACTTATCCGCACGGAGAACTTATCCGCACGGAGAACTTATCCGCACGGATAAGTTATCCGCCCGGATATGTCATCAGCCCGGATAAGTTATCCGCACGGATAAACCACTCGGACGAACAACACTTCTTAAGTCTCCTGAGGTTGTCTATATATATGGGGTCCGGGGCAACTATGTAAGAACTTTTGACTCGCACGGATAGTCTGTACTTCTACCGGATCTTTGTAACTTTCATAACACTCAATAGAAAGAACAGACAAGTGTTAAAACGTTGAATTCTGTGTTGAACAAATCTGTGATTCGTCATAATGGATTCCGCACATTAGACGAAGTCGATTCATCTTGTTTCTTACGATCAGATCCTGCATCAACGGGACCAACAAGTAGATGATGTTGGAAAACAATCTGCAATGGTTTGTCGAATTTTTACTTGTTTTGGTTTTTAGGGGGAGATAGTAGTTTTATTTTCAGAAAATACAAAAACAATAAAAAATTCGAAAAAGCCAAAAACATTAGAAAATTTCAAAAACCCAAAAACATGATAAAATTTCAAAAAGAGTTTGTGTAAAAAGGGAAAATGATAGTACATCATCTAAACGGTTACAGTACGCTAAAGAAATGGAAAGTTTAAATGCGTTAAACAGTCTCACTGATGATGTGCCGATAGGTTTTTACACATTTAGTAAATTTGTTCGGGATATAAACCTAAAATCTTACTTACTTATTTCGTGGGGAACACTACTTGGATATATAGGTAACCCCTGAAATCTCGTTTGAAAGATCTCTTTTTCTGATATACTAGGTCTTTATTCTCAGTGATATCTGGGGTATTATTTCAGGACTTCTGCTGAACGGTAGTTCTGACCTAGTCCTCGAATAATACTTTCTGCAAATGCTTGAAACATAGCATCACCCTCAGCATATATGATAAGACAATAAAATTGCTTAGCAATGCTGTTGTAAAAAAGATCCTCTAAAGGGGACACACCCAAAGGTTGAGTCATGATCTCTCTGCTGAACGGTAGTTCTGACCTGAGCTCTCATGATTCTTCATAAATTATTAACCCCTACAGATATCATTTGTGCTATAATTACCTGTAAGACTGAATATCGAGATCTGGATACGGGAGTATATTCAAGAGGTGGGACACGCGTATAAGTTTAAGTCTCTAAAATACTAAATCAGTATCCTAAACAAAGTGAAATGTGTGTAAGAATTTAAGTGGATCAGCATATCGACAATCTAAGTGAATTGTTTAATGTTTGGCATGAAATCAAGCTTAATGGTGCTTGTAACTTGTTGGAAGCTGATATGATTCCCTAACACGCTCACCAAAAATATGTCTGTAAATAGTTTACATTTACTGCTCTTATATTCTGTATTTCATTTCTAGTCTAGTTGCTTCATTAAAAATCCCAAAAAGATTTTAGTTTTCTGCTTTATTTTCCGACAAACCAAAGTGGAGAGTTGATCTTCGGATTCGAAAGTTGAAAGTAGATGCAGGAAGTTTCTGGGATGGAAGATGAGTTTGGAGCTAATCATGACTAGTCTATAAATTGAAAAGTCAAAAACAAGTTCATTAAGTTGATACTTGAAATTTTTCTGAAAAATGATTGAACAAAAATTCCAAAAGTCAGTATGATTTGTTTCAGGTCAACCAAGGTCATTAAGTTGGACTTGGTCGATAAATTAAGTACCTTGGGTCATTAATTTGAACCAAGATACTTAAGTGGATCTCTAAAAATTTGACAAAATTTGAGAAAATTCAAAGTTTCCAAAAGAAAACAAATTGTGTGCCTCATCCGAATGACAATCCGGACGGATAGCAATCCGCACGGATGGCAATCCGCACGGATAGCTTTTCGGATCCTGTGACACTATATAAAGAGGGTCAAAGAGTTGGTCAATGTTACTCGCCCGGACAACTCTCTTTCTCTCTCACACACACATCAACTTTCTGAGCATTTTCTTTAGATTTCTTTGCACGGATCTTTGTTTTCGTTGGTTTGCACAACATTAACAATGGCAAAGGTATGTTTTTCTAACTCAAATCTGATATGATTCGTTGATTGATAACTGTTCATCTCGTATCGTTTCTGTTCGGAGCTCTTATCTTAAGATCTAGCTTGTGTTAGTCAGTTTTGTCATGAAATAATCATAGGGTTTTGTTCGGAATGTTTAGATCTAAAGTTTTACCGGTTTAATTTTTGTTATATCATGATTAAATCTTGTAGATCTGATGTTTAGACGGTACGAAGTGTCGGTTAGGATTTTGTGAAATTAAACTGTGTATAGGACGTTTTATACATCATTGAACATAGGGTTTTGATCGCGTTGACATCCTCTGTGTAGATCTGTGTTCAATTTTAGGATTTGCCTTAGAAAAATTTTGGTGTTTAAAGTATGTTCTTCATCTGTGATTTGTATCCGGACGGATAGCAATCCGCACGGATAACTTGTCCGCACGGATGACAATCCGGGGCAAAGACAGGTTGTCCGCACGGATGACAATCCGGGGCAACGACAGGTTGTTCGCACGGATGATAATCCGGGGCAATGTCAGGTTGTCCGCACGGATAACATTTCGGGGCAAAGTCTTGTTATCTTACTATTCGCACGAATATCAATCCGCGTCACTACCATCCGGGTTGACTTTAGTTGACCAATCCGAACGGACACTTTGTCAGGACGGATGGCAATCCGTTCGGGTGACAATCCGTGCGGATAACCCTTCAAGTGAAAATCCGTGCGGATACATTCTTAACGGAAAATCCGGACGGATATCCATTTGTACCCCTTCACAGAGTGGAAAGTTTTTAAGTGTTAAAATATTTTGAGATTCCAAATTTTCTTAAACAAATCAAATCTTTTTGCAGGATTGGGATAAATCTCAAAATATCTATTGTCTATTGGATAAAGAGTTTACCGAAAACACAATAATTCAAGATATTGCAAAATTTTTTAGAGAAAGCAGAATCTCTAAGGCTTTAACAGATAAAACTGTAGCATATGAATCTCATGTTAAACGATTTTGGAATGCTGCGAAATATGTAGAGAGTGATAAAACTATTTATTCTGCTGTATCAAAGAAGGACGAAAAGGGAAAAGATATAGATTTGGAGATGAAAGTGACAGTTGGTGATGTAAGGAGGGTATTGGATTTAAGAGATGCTGATAGTGACCCAACCATTGTTTCTGAACGTCTTGTAAAAGGGATGTGGTGTAGAATGGGTTTTGCTGGAAGTATAAATGGAAAAATGTTGAAAACAAGTTTCAGTCATGCTTACAAATTCATGGTTCATTGTGTCATCCATGCGTTGTCACATAGAAAAGGTGGATATGATGAAACTTCAGATAATATCATGAATATCATTGCTTGTCTTGTTCTGAACAGACCGTATAATATCTCTCAAGTAATTTTTTATTACATGATGGAGAATGTGAAAGAAGGAAGCAAGAGGTACCTTATGTATCCTAGGTTTGTTCAAATGTTAATAGATGATCAGTTTGAAGGCTTAGAAAAGAGAAATAATGATATTTTGGGACTAAGGCATATGTCACCAGACACAATCAGCAGGTTGATCAAGAGTCCAAATCCAGGAGCAAAAAGAATGATCTGCAAAATTTCAAACCCGAACTATGTAGCTCCAGAAAATGATGCATGGAGACATGAAGATAGTAATTCTGATAATGAAGATGACAGGATGAGCTTGTTCTTTAAGAAAGATACTAGATGGTGGTGTATCAAGGATGGGAAAAGAAAGAGAACTCCAAAGACGTCCCCTGCAGTTTCTATTCCGAAGAATGTAGAAAAGGGTATTGTGAAAGGGGGAGTCATAAGGAAATTAGAATTTTATATTGTGAAAATTTCTAATAAATATGTCAAACATTTGTTTTGCAGGGTCTTCTGGAAAACGGCAGCAAAAGTTGATAGATGAAAAAGTTTTGGAACCTTCAGCAGTTATTCAAGAAGGAACTGAGCTGTTATCACAATCTCTTCAAAGCTTTTTAAAGAAGAACGAGGATGCTGCTAAAGGTATTAAAGGCAAAGAACTTGAAGGTGTAGTTCAAGACATATCAAGTGATGATGATTCTGAAACCACTATATCAGAATCTGAACTTGATCCAATCACTCTTGGAAAAGGAAAAGCTAAATCAAAGAAAAAGTCTTCAAAGAAAGGGTCAGATGAAGAAGATTCTACTTATAAACCTGAGAATCCAAAGAAACAAATCAAGAAGAGAAAAGCAGTTCTAGCTGGATTCATTCCGAGAAGTGTACGTGCTAGAAAAGGTGAAAGTCAAGTTCAAAAGGAACAAGATGGTAAAGATACACAACATGTTGAATCATCCCAATCTCAAGAAACAGAAGCTGAAAAGCAGACTAGTCACGATGACTATGTTGAAGTTACTGAAGGTGGAGTCTTTTATTCAAAGTTTCCAACAATACCAGAAAATATAGAGATTCCAGAATCTTCCTCACGTCCAAAGGGTTCAGATGATTTCTTTAGCAATCTTCCACTTGCTTCAGGGGATCCGTTAGAAGATTTGAATTTTGATGAAGATTTGTTCAATAATGAAGCAGTAAGGATTTTAGCAAAGAAGGTCAAAGAGCTTGAGCAAGAAAAAGTAAAGGCTGAAGAAGAACGTGATCTTTTATTGAAGCAAGTGAATAAAATAATGAAAGCTCATGACCAAATTAGACTGGTGCTGATCAATCATGAAGAAGAAATGAAAAAAGTGAAAGATGATGGCGATAATAATTCTAAAGTGATTGAGGTTCTAATGGCAGAAATTTCTTCATTGAATGAGAAAACAAAGAATCTACAAGATGTGAATCAATCGCTGAATCAGCTTCTCAGTGAAATGAGTGAAGCTACATCTAATGAAATGAAGACAATGAAATTGGAGATGGAAGCGATGAGAGCTGACAAAGTGATGAAGGATGAACAACTTCGAATGTTATACTGTGTCATGGAAAGTCATCTAAAAATGGATGTTCAAGCTGCATTCAATGAAATTGAAGTGAGAAGAACTGAGGAAAGAAGACTTGAAAGAGAAAGAAGACTAGCTGAAGATGCAATTCAAAAGAACAAAAGTGTTATTATAGATACTCAAGAAGCTGGTGGTTCTTCAATTCAAATTGATGCTGAAATGATTGATGCTGAAAATGCTCAAGAACAAGTTGCTGAAGAGCAAATTGAACATGGTCAAAATTTCATGTTAGTTGGTGAGCCTTCTCTACATGTTGATTCTGATGAAATTATGCGTAGAATTGCTGCTATTCAAAAGAAGAAAAAGGCCAAAGAAGTATTGCTACTTGAATGGAAGACAAAGCAATTTGTACTTGTTGGTGATGCATATACAGTGCCTCTCAACGTAAAAGAAGCTCTTCGAAGAATGGAAATTATGAGAAGAAGAAAGGAAGCAAAGAAGGCACGAGGAGAAGAAGTTAGTGATTCTGATGAAGAACTTCTTGGAGATGATGAAGCAGATGAAGATGAAGATGACGATGATAAGAAAGATGACAATGATAAGAAAGATGAAGATGATAAAAAGAATGATGACGATGATCAAGGTGCTTCAGGATTGCTGGTGAAGAATCCTATTGATGAACAAAAGATTGAGGAGTTTCTAAATGATCAGATCAACGAACAAGAAGATGATGATCAGCAAGAAACTTCTACATCTGGAAAACAGCATGAAGATCAGGTATTTCTCACGAATCCTACCGTCATTTTATTACATGATAAAAATCAGGAGGTGATTGAGGTTAGAAGGTCAAGGGAAGAGATGTTAGAGGAATTGGGATTGCAAGAAGGGAAATTTAAATTCGATATTGAAGATGAGATTCCTGAGACTTCTGAAGATGTATTTGAACCAAGATATGCTTTTGAAGCCGATCATTACAATGATGTAATTGTTGAAGATGCTTCAGATTCATCTGATGATGAAGTTGATTTTCATTATTCTGGAGTTGATGAAACATTTCCCTCGTTGGCGGAAATGTTCAAAGACCGAAATGTTGATGAAATCAGAAGAAAAATTGTGGAGAAAGTGTCTACTGAAGGTATTCCAGATACCATACCGAGAGAAAACCTTGCTGAAGAAAGAAAGAAATGGTACAAAGTCATGCCAAAAGAGAGAAAGAAACTTAGGGCACTTCAATTCTTCACACATGACAAAGATATCTCTTGGGGTGATATTCTCTCTTGGGGATATTTGGAAGACTTAAAAGTTTATGCAATCAGAAGAGAACAGGGAGTACAGTACTTTGAGTTTTTGGCTGATATCAAAACTCTACCATGGTGGGATATAGATGAGTTGGTGAAAACAAAGAACATCAAAGAATATTACCATGGATTAGATGTGAAACAGCATGATCAATGGTTATGGAATTATGTGAAGTTGCAAGGGCAGAAAAGGTATCCAGATTGGAAACCACACTTTCCAGAACAAATTGTCAGAATCTTAGAAAGTGGTGAAAAAGATATTACTCTGGATATCAAGCCTCCTAGTTGTCTGAAGAATATGCCTTTACGGGCAATGGAGCAAGATTTCTATGAAGAGTTTGAAGGGTGGTTATACAATCAATCTACAGCCGAAGCAATAATTTCATTAAATAACAAGTCCACTGGTGAAGCAAGAAGGATTTGTGTGTTACATCCTATGTGGCTTGTGAACTGCTCAAAGAAAGACATAGATTGTCTGTTCTACAACAAGATAGTTTATGAGAGGCCTGACAGAGAGCAAGCAATGCAATATCAAAAGATTGTGGATGTTTGTTTCGCAAAAGACATCAACTCTGGAAGATACTGGAAGACAAAATGGAGAGATCTGTAGATTGATGAGTTCTTAAAACTATACAAGCGTGAACAACGTTCTAAAAAGATTGCTGAGCATGCTGCTAAGTTGGGAAGACGTAAATTGGGAATTGTACCTCCAACTAATCAAACGCCAATTGAATCTGAAGAAAACAAAATTCCAAAGTGGGAACGGAAGCGTGATGGAGATCCTGTCTACAGAAATTGGTGGATGACTGAAGGAAGACAAAAACGAAAAAGAATGTTGGAGGAAAAGGCACAGAAAAGAAGGGAGAAAGCACGTGAACGTAGCAAGGGAAATTGAAGACTATGCTGGAAGGAACTACAGCTACATCCGAGGGGGAGTCTGTTAGTACATAACGTATGTAGCTTCCGTCAGCATGTAGTCATTTTGTGTTTTTGTAAACAGTATGTATGTATGTAGAATAGCATGACAACTAAGGAGTGGGTTTTGTATGTAAAAGTGTTGGTTGGAACAAGTTCACTCGTCCGGATGGCAATCCGCACGGATGGTAATCCGCACGGAGAACTTATCCGCACGGAGAACTTATCCGCACGGATAAGTCATCCGCACGGATAAGTCATCCGCCCGGATAAGTCATCCGCCCGGATAAGTCATCCGCCCGGATAAGTCATCCGCACGGATAAACCACTCGGACGAACAACACTTCTTAAGTCTCCTGAGGTTGTCTATATATATGGGGTCCGGGGCAACTTTGTAAGAACTTTTGACTCGCACGGATAGTCTGTACTTCTACCAGATCTTTGTAACTTTCAGAACACTCAATAGAAAGAACAAACAAGTGTTTAAACGTTGAATTCTGTGTTGAACAAATCTGTGATTCGTCATAATGGATTCCGCACATTAGACGAAGTCGATTCATCTTGTTTCTTACGATTAGGGCTGTAAACGAACCGAACAAACACGAACAAGACCTTGTTCGTGTTCGTTTGTTAAAAAATATATGTGTTCGCGAACCGTTCACGAACACTTATCGAACGGGATTTTATGTTTGTGTTCGTTTGTTAAGGAAATGAACTTGTTCGTGTTCGTTTGTGTTTGTTTGTTAATTTTAGGCAGCGAACGTTGACAAACACTAATGAGCACAAACTAATGTTCATGAAAACAAATGGAAACAAATGAACACAAACGAACATAATATATAATACATTGACACTTATTAGATATTTAATTTGTCAGCATTTTGATATATTTAAATAAATATAAAAACTAAAAACACTAATGAACTATCGAACACAAGCGAACACGTTACCGAACGTTCACGAACATAAACGAACGAACGCGACCTCTGTTCATGTTTGTTCATTTAACTAAACGAACGAAATTTCTTGTTCGTGTTCGTTTGTTTAATAAACGAACGAACACAAACGAATTTCCCGCCGAACGGTTCACGAACTGTTCGCCGAACGTTTGGTTCGTTTACAGCCCTACTTACGATCAGATCCTGCATCAACGGGACCAACAATATTTTTGTCTACATTTTGAACCAAGTTTCATTAAAAACAGAGTAGGTTCAAATATAATGTATTTTTATAATTTAACTATTAAACGGTTACTAGGCCCGTTTAAATACTTCATATTTCTAATCTTCAACTTACCCGTAATCAACTCGTCTAATAATATAAGTTTTTATATACTTTTATTTTATTTAGAAAGGTCACCTATATACAGGCCAATTAATTAATATAATATTTCAACCAACTATATAAAATAGTGTTTAAAACTATTTAGGTTGAACATTTATATTAAAAATAAACTAGTTACTAGTGTTTAATAAATTTAAACAAACCTATAATTCTTATATAAAAATATGAATGTTACATTCTCCCCACCTTGTTTTAAATCTCGTCCTCGAGATTTGGGTTACGATATTTCTTTTAGACTTATGTCATATTTTAGTCAATAAAAACAATATTAAGGTAGATGACACAGAATTAAAATATCAAATTTTGTGAATACGAGTTGTATAATAAATAGGACTCAATGGTTCAACTGAATCAATTTAAGAAATTGATGTCAAACGAATGAGATGAAATGATAAAATTTTCAAGGTGACTAGGTTCAAGTCAAAAGATATATGATCAATAGATATTTAAAATGAATGTGAAGGATTTTTAGAATCAATAAAATTCTTTGTCAAAAGAAAGCTTACTTTGATTGGCAACTGAGGAAGACTTAGAATCGACAGGTTCAAAATGAAATAAAAGCATGAAAATAATTTGTCAAATATTGAATTATGATATGAGAAAATCAATGTTCTGAGATGAGTGAATTGCAAGGATACACGAAAAGACAAATAGAGTTAGTGTATTATTGTCTTAATACATAATTGCATTTAAGAAGATTTTAATCAAAATGTTCGATCAATGATAGGTGATATTTTAATTTATTAAATATCTTTTCCTTTTATGTTATCATAAAGTAAAATACTAAATTAATATAGATAGTTTTAAAATATCAAAACCCGTGGTAATTTCGACAAAATAATGATATATGTTTTATTAATATGTTGATCCAAATATTCTAGAACTCACCATTATCATTTTTAAAATCAAGTATGTTTAACTATAAGATTTTATAATAAGATATTTTAAATCATAAAAGTAAAATAGTAAATGTTTATTTTAATATCAAGCATACTTAAATATTGGCTTGAGTAAAAAACATTTGATATTTTAATATATTAAAATACATATATTGTAAAATAATATTTCTATAAGTATTTGATAGTTGTGGAATATTAATCAAGATGAACAATTACTTATAAAATGTCTTGTCCATGACTACTTAGACAGTTATTTAGATAATTTTATTCATCTCTCTAATTCTTGTATTGTTTTATGAAAATATGTCTTCTCCTTACTGTACAAAGTATATATATTTTTATATACATTAACTAGTTATTATCATGGTTGGATATTGGTTAGTGCTGCCTTGTTTAAGCATGGGTGATCAGTCCATGCCTAACTAAGGCTAGGCTACCCAATACCTGCCTCTGACAATAACCCTAGTACTTTAAAAATAATACTAACACTACTACTATTAATATATTACTAATAATAAAACAAATATTAATTACCAATAATAAATAACGAAATATAAACTTTAAATGAGAGTATACCTTAAATATAATTTTATACATATATAAAAATATAAATTCTTCACCTCAATGGTTTAACAAGAATTTTTAAATATAGTAATACTATTTGTAAATTAGGTAATTATTTATGTAAGTTTCCATATATATAATCAATTAAATATAATGTTTTAAATTTATTGACTCGATATCAAAGAGTCATCGTTTTGCAATAATGCGGTTTACAGTGCAAAAAGCGGAATGATATTTTGGATAACAAATTGGAATGAAGGCTTCCAGTGGTCTTCATAAATCAAACGAACCATATGCGTAACAAACAGTGCATGTGTAACGTGTGAATTTACCAGGAAATGAAATAGATCAATATTCGCTACTATGAAAGAAATCCTCATGGTATGATGACCATTAAGGGAGTAGCAATGCAAAAGTCTATTCACAGAGGTCAGAAAAAGAAATATAAGAACTTTATCTGGAATTTTTGGGTGATAACCGTTGTTAAGTGACATTACCAGGGAATGTCAAATAAAATGAAATAGGGGAGTTGCAAAGGTATGTGACTCCTTTTGTAGTGATAATAATTATGATTCTGATTAGACTGTGCACTGATGTTTGTGAAATCTTGTTCCAACGTACCTCAGGGAGATTCATGTCATTTGTAGGATCGCGTGGCAAAGTGCTTCTTTTTTATTAGTAGTTCTTCTACTGACGGAATTAGCATTGGTGTCACCGTGCCCAATTTATATTTTTCAAATGTCTTGCCTTGGAAGTCGTGTGTGATATACTTCGACGTTTGTGGACGTAAAATTTTAAGTTTCATGCGTTTTCTTGTGCACTAGCACAACTTTTACTTGCTTCGTTCTTGCGTATTGGAAATTCTTATACTTTTGATGGCGTATTAACTTAAAGGGTTTCCATTGTTTATATTGTCACACGAGTTACGAGGCAGATGATCAAACAAAATAATGTTTGATATCAGAATGTATACGAGAGATTCCTGATAAAGAAATCTATAATTATCTTTAGCACATATGCTTGTGCTTTATTCCAAATTGTCAATCCTTATGGCTTTTGGAATTTCTTATAGATATACATATCTATATAATCATATATTTCACATGCTGTAATATACATACCTTTTATAAGATCATGTATTTAACAGATTCATATTAAGTTAGATATCAAATCATGATACTATTTAGGGAAATCTTGTCACTTGTTTGACATATTATATACCCCGTCTTATCCGGTTCTCGCCGGAGAGGTAACCCCGTTATATCCGGACAAGCTGGAGAGTCTGCTACACCATACCCAGTCTTGCCAGAGAAGAAATTTATATTTCCCCTAAATAGTATTTTTCTTAAATCATGATTTGGAAAGTGCATTATGACTTTTAACAATGAACCAGGAAATTAATATTCACCTGACGGATCATATTCTAGAACAAAGTAGCACCAATAAATAAAAACTAACAGTGGTCAAGTGTTATTGCTTATTTATTATACTTGCAATGTTCTAGTTATCATTTTCACGGCATACCAAAATCTACCACACTTTATTTGCACAAGTATTTAGTTTAGCTCGAAGCTTATACTAAGGCATCTTTTCTTAAGTTCAAGTCTAAATACTATCCTAAATGCTACCACAAAATATCAAGTTCCTAACTCTTCGTTTAAACTTAGGTATTATTATCACAACACCTATTGGCTTAAATCAGTGGCTCTGATACCACCTTCTGTCACGACCCCCGACCCACCCTGGACGGAATCGGGAGCCGCGAACAGCCAAGTGGTACCGGTGATTATTTTGAAAAAATATTGCAGCGGAAATTTCATCAGGACCGTGAGTTAGGAAAAATATCAGAGTTCAGAAAACACCGGATTTTATTTATTAAATAGATGGGATAAACCCATGTTTTTACAAAGGTAGCTTTAATAAGGGATAACCCAATTACATAAAACAATATTTCTTAATTTGATTTAATTAATAAAATAAGCCACTTCTTGAAGTCTTTTAGTGCCGTATCCATCTCTTACTCCAATCTACTGTAATTACCTGAAACGCGTTTTAAAAAGGTTTGGTCAGCAGGAAATACTGGTGAGTTCATTTATTTTTTGTATAAAAACACATTTGTTATAATTCACAGCATTAAGAGTTTTTACATTTGCCCCATTTTCTTATAATTAGCTGGTTCAGTTGTCACTCGACCGGATCTATGATTGTGGTCATATCACTATTGGGTCCTCTCACCCAATAGGGACGTATATCACTAATTAGGCTCGCCCACCTAAAGTGATAAAACAGCAGTAATGTGCACAATACCCCACTTACTGCCAGCAACTTAAGATTAGTAAAGACTTAATCACTGCAAAGTATAACTGGAAAACATTTAGGTTTTTGCAAAGCAATTTGATAAAAAGAGAATGACTCACATTATAAGCATGCAGATTTATACGGGCAGAGCTTAGCCTATTGATTAGTCTTGTAACCTAGTGCACACGAACTAGGTAAGTAACTAATACAGCATTTACGATAACTCACGAGATTAAAACCCTCACAACGAATGACAAAGTGCAATCACTTAAACATCCATCGGATTCACAACGAATGACAGAGTATTCCCCGAGTTCGGGTGGTACTCAAACATCATGTCGGAATCACGACTAATGACAAAGGATAGCACTTAAACATCCATTGGATAGTTTTAATCGATCGGACATTGAATCGTAGCAGCGATCGAGTTAATACCCGGTATCGTAGCAGAATTCGAGCTAGTGTGTGTTTGGTAGTAATCAGGTGATATCTCGAAGTATAAAACGAATTTTAACGTTGTTCCAACGCAGGAAATCAAGTCCCACACCCCTCTATTTATATCTGGAAAAAGGCGTGGTCGCGCCACGCGACACCCTGTCGCGCCACGCGACGGGGACCCTTTTAGCATAGGGTTGCCACGTGTGTTGAAGCCTTTGTGAGTCGACAGATCGATTAAATTCGATTTTGACAGCAACTTATAAGGATAATCGTCAATGGGGAATATCCCCCTTGAGTTTTAGGGGCCCTGATCCTGATTCTGATTGTTATGAAAATTTTAGGGTTTGTGAGGGATTACTTAGGGGTCTTAACTAAGGTTTCCTAGTAGACAAAATATAATAATAAATAATAGTTTTGGTGAGAGTTGTTATGGTTTGGGACAAAAAGGGAATAAAACGGTGAGAAAAGAGAATGGACCCGTTTTGTAACTTTAGGGTTCAACTAGAAAACCTCATGGTAGAATTTTGGGTATAACTTCTGAGTTATAAAATATATATATATATATATATATATATATATATATATATATATATATATATATATAGGGGACCGCTAGAATGAGAACCACCCCGAGTTATGAGAACCGCGAGAACCACACCATCCGGGGCGAGGTGGACCAAATTTTTTTTTACAACTAGATGTGTATATTGTAAACACATTCGTAAAAAAAAAAATTTTAAAAAATGTCGTGTGGGTAGTTTTTTACACCACAAGTTTGGTGTTTTTTGTTTTTTTTTTACACCAAACTTGTGGTGTAAAAAACTACCTACACGGCATTTTTTTTTTTTTACGAATGTGTTTACAATATACACATCTAGTTGTAAAAAAAAAATTTGGTCCACCTCGCCCCGGATGGTGTGGTTCTCGCGGTTCTCATAACTCGGGGTGGTTCTCATTCTAGCGGCCTCCTATATATATTTATAGTTGTAAATATATTAAGTATAGTACCCCTAAATCAACCTTGTCCCTATGTCACGAGACAGAATCCCAACGAACTAGTCAGGCAGAGCCTTGACATGCGTTATGGGGCTCAGATCAATCGGAAATGGTAGCGGTGATCAGGAGTTAAAATACTTAAAACAGGGCAGAGCCTTATTATTTTTATAGGTGAAATAATAAAATAAAAATAAAAATATAGAATAGAGTGGGCGACAGATGAAAGAAGGAAAGAAAAATGTCAAGTTGTTTTATGAAGAGTTTGATGTTTTTTATAGTTGCCATCAAAATTTGATCCTCCTAACATCAATTTACACGTATCACTCAATTTCATGTACACACTTTCAAAATGAGGGACATGTACACTATATGAATACACATGTACATAAGGACTTCAAATTGTCATCTTGTAGACACACAAGCACACACGTGCACCAATAAATTTTAATTAAAATTTTATTATTTTTATTATTATATAAGTTATACGTATAACAAATTCAAATTATTTTATTTATTATATATATTATAATTAATTTAACTGCTTCACTTATTTGACGCTTATAACTTCTAAAATATAACGTTTTATAAAACAATGAATATGTCATTAGAACGAGAATATTTTTGTCTACATTTTGAACCAAGTTTCATTAAAAACAGAGTAGGTTCAAATATAATATATTTTTATAATTTAACTATTAAACGGTTACTATGCCCGTCTAAATACTTCATATTTCTAATCTTCAACTTACCCGTAATCTACTCGTCTAATAATATAAGTTTTTATATATTTTTATTTTATTTAGAAAGGTCACCCATATACAGGCCATTTAATTAATATAATATTTCAACCAACTATATAAAATAGTGTTTAAAACTATTTAGGTTGAATATTTATATTAAAAATAAACTAGTTACTAGTTACTAGTGTTTAATAAATTTAACCAAACCTATAATTCTTATATAAAAATATGAATGTTACAGTAAGCGACCAATTGAACCAGAACACAGCGTGAACAATGGCCCTGTACTTCAAGCGCCCATCCCCAAAAGAAGAAGAACCATGCCTTATGGTTGTTCTTACAAAGAATTCTGGTCCTGCAAACCAATAGAATTCTCGGGCAATGAAGGACCCATTGCAGCTCTACGCTGGATAGAGAAGACTGAGGTTGTTTTAAAAATAAGCAAGTGTGCTGAAAAAGATAAGATAATGTTTGCTTCTAATCTGTTTAAGAACTCAGCCTTAGAATGGTGGAACACTATCCTCCAATCAAGAGGAAGTGATAAGGTATATAATATGGAATGGGAAGAATTTAAAAATACGGTAGAAAGGAAATTCTGCCCTCCCAATGAAAAGGAACAGATAGCAAATAAGTTTCTAAACTTAAGGATGACTGGGGTAGATAGTAAGGGTTATACTACCACATTCTTTGAATATTCTAGAATCGTACCAACCCTTGCATCACCTAAACCGGTATTAATCTCCCGTTACATCTGGGGATTGGAGAAATTAGATATGTAGTCAAGGCAGCTAGACCACAAACCATAGAAGAAGCTGTAGAACTAGCAAATACCTTGACAGATGAATTAATCCGTACTAGAGAAGAAGACCAGAGGAGAAACCTAACCCAAAGACTTACTCAAGAATTCCGTTCTAGGAATTACTACCGAAGGAATATAGGTTCTACCTCTGCACCATTCTGCAAGGTCTGCAAGAAAAAGCATTCGGGAAAATGCTCCAGTCTTTGCAATTTCTGCAAGATGCCAGGACACAAGGAAGAAGATTGCAGGAGAAAATCCAGTAATGGATTATGCTTCAACTGTGGAGAAAAAGGTCACATCAAGCCGAACTGTCCGAAATTAGCTCCAGCTGTGAACAACAAGAACACTAAAAATGCTAGAGCATTCGTTCTAACTACAAATGAAGCCAAGATGGTTCCAGACATGATAGCTGGTACGTTTTTAGTTAATGATGTTTTTGCTAAAGTATTATTTGACTCTGGTACACACCAAAGTTTCATTAATACTTCGTTTTGCAAACATCTAAATCAGTCATTAACTAAACTAACACAAGAATATCTAGTTGAGACAGCTAATGGAGAAACCGTTAGGATTTCTGAAATCTTGCAGGGAGCAAGAATAGAATTTTTAAACCAAAAGTTTATTGCAAATCTTTATCCCATGAATCTGGCAGGATTTGATATTGTATTAGGAATGGATTGGTTAATAGCCAATAAAGCCAGTATTTTATGTGATCAAAAGTCAATTCAAGTAAATTCACCAAAAGGTGAAAAGATCACAATTAAAGGATATAAACCATCTAGATCCACGAAATTTATCTCTGTAAAAAAAACTGCAAGCTATATAAGAAAAGGATCTATAGTGTATTTGATTTCTATAATCACTAACACTAAAGGAAAAGAACTAAAGGACATTTCAGTAGTGTCTCAGTTTTCAGATGTATTCCCAGAAGAATTGTCACGGCCCCCGACCCACCCTAGACGGAATCGGAAGCCGCGAACAGCCCAGTGGTACCGGTGATTTAATTTGAAAAATAGTGCAGCGGAAATTTCATCAGGACCGTGAGTTAGGAAAATTATCAGAGTTTAGAAAACACCGGATTTTATTTATTAAATAGATGGGATAAACCCATGTTTTACAAAGGTAGCTTTAATAAGGGATAAACCCATGTTTTACAAAGGTAGCTTTAATAAGGGATAAACCCAATTGCATAAAACAATATTTTTTTTTATTTTTTTTAATTAATAAAATAAGCCACTTCTTGAAGCCTTTCAGTGCCCTATCCATCTCTTAATCCAATCTACTGTAATTACCTGAAACGCGTTTTAAAAAGGTTTTGTCAGCAGGAAATACTGGTGAGTTCATTCATTTTACTAAAACGACACGTTTGTTATAATTTACAGTATTAAGAGAGATTACAATGTTTCCAGATATCAACCAACTACCCACAGTATTTGTCACTCGACCATCCATCGGTAACCTCATTGTCTAATGGAGTCTGTGACTATAGTCATATCATCATTGGCTAACTCGTTGTCCGATAGTGACGGTTATCATGTAATGTATACAAAACCCCACATACCGGCTGTAACTTGGTGATTGCATAAACTTAATCACTGTAATTATAACTTTGAAAATAACATGCTTTTGTAAACAAATTTAATAAAAAGAGAATGACTCACATTATAAGCATGCAGATTCATACGGCCAAAGTTTAGTCTACAGATAAGCCTGATATATTGCAGATTTATACAGGCAGAGCTTAGCCTATTGATTTAGCCTTGTAACCTAGTGCACACGAACTAGGTAGGTAACTTAATACAGCAATTACGATAACTCACGAGATTAAAACCCTCACAACGAATGACAAAGTGCAATCACTTAAACATCCATCGGATTCACAACGAATGACAGAGTATTCCCCGAGTTCGGGTGGTACTCAAACAGCCTGTCGGAATCACGACTAATGACAAAGGATAGCACTTAAACATCCGGTCGGATAGTTTCAATCGATCGGACATTGAATCGTAGCAGCGATCGAGTTAATACCCGGTATCGTAGCAGAATTCGAGCTAGTGTGTGTTTATGTAGTATTTGGATGATATCTCAGTGTATGAATCGAATTTTATCGTCGTTCAAACGCCAGAATTCAAGTCCCAATCCCCTCTATTTATACATGAAATTTGACCCCCTCGCGTGACGCGAGGGGTCCCCCTATGGGCTTCGCGTGACGCGAAGGGCAACATCTCATCAGATGGTTGCCACGTGTATTTGTAGCTCAGCTGAGTCGACGGAAATAATAAATTCGATTCTGACAGCAAACTGTGATGATAATCGTCAATGGGGAAATACCCCCCCTGAGTTTTAGGGGCCCTGATCCTGATTCTGATTGTTCTGAAATTTGTAGGGTTTATGTAGGATCACTTAGGGGTCTTAACTAAGGTTTCCTTGTGAACAAAATATAATAATAAATAATATTTATGGTGAGAGTTGTTATGGTTTGGGACAAAAAGGAAATAAAATGATGAGAAATGAGAATGGACCCACTTTGTAACTTTAGGGTACAATTAGAAAACCTCCTGTTATAAATTTTGGGTATAATTTCTGAGCTATATAAAAATATATATTTGTAAATTGTGTTAAGTATAGTACCCCTAATTCAACCTTATCCCGATGTCCCGAGACCGAATCCCAACAACTTAGTCGGGCAGAGCCCTGACATAAGTTATGAGGCTCAGATCAATCGGAAAGGGTAGCGGTGATCGGGAGTTAAAACACTTAAAACGGGACAGGATCTTATTATTATAGTGTAAATAATAAAAACAAGTATATATATATATATATATATGTATGATTTCGAGAGTAGGTGTAAGAAAATAAGAAGGCACTCCTTGATTTATATAGTTGGATTGTTGATAAAGGCCACAAACTTTACACAATCACACGTACACACTAAAAAGCTTACATGCTTTCTTTCAATGCCACGTACCAAAAAATTAGAATTTCAAGAATTCTATTGATTCTTTGTAGGACACGTCTGTCTTATGGATTTCCATGCATATTATGGAATTTTCTTATTTCAATATTTTGTTTTCATATTTTTAGTATATATACACGTCTATTCACAATTCATTTGAATTGTAATTAGTTAACTATTATTATTATATTATTATAATGAATTCAGCTGCTTCACTTATTTGGCGCGTATAACTTTTAAAATATAACGTTTTATAAAATAATAAATATGTTATTAGAACGAAAATAATTTTATCTACATTTTGAACCAAGTTTCATTAAAAACGGAGTAGGTTCAAATATAATGTATTTTTATAATTTAATTATTAAACGGTTCATGGGTCCGTCTAAATACTTCATATTTCTAATCTTTAACTTACTCGTAATCTACCTGTCTAATAATATAAGTTTTTATATATTTTTATTTTATTAGAAAGGTCACTCATATACAGGCCAATTAATTAATATAATATTTCAACCAACTATATAAGATAGTGTTTAAAACTATTTGGGTTGAATATTTATTAAAAATAAACTAGTTACTATTTACTAGTGGTTAATAAATTTAACCAAACCTATAATCCTTATATAAAAATAGGAATGTTACAAGAATTACCAGGTCTACCTCCAGACAGAGAAGTTGAATTCAGAATTCATCTACTGCCCGGAACAGCACCAATTGCTAAAGCATCCTACCGTTTGGCACCAGCCGAAATGCAGGAATTAAAGAAACAATTAGACGAATTGTTAGAAAAAGGATTTATACAGCCAAGCTCATCACCGTGGGGAGCACCGATTTTATTTGTCAAAAAGAAGGACGGATCAATGCGTATGTGCATTGACTACCGTGAATTAAACAATGTCACGATTAAGAATCGGTACCCATTACCAAGAATCGATGATCTGATTGATCAATTGCAAGGAGCTCGATTTTTCTCTAAAATTGATTTAAGATCAGGATATCATCAATTAAAGGTACAGGAAGAGGATATTCCTAAAACCGCATTTAGAACATGGTATGGCCATTATGAATTTACTATCATGCAATTTGGTCTAACCAATGCCCCAGCTGCATTTATGGACATGATGAACCGAATATGTAAGCCATATTTGGATAAATTCATAATTGTCTTCATAGATGATATTCTAATTTATTCTAAAAGTAAAGAGGAACATGCAAAGCATTTGCACGCACTCCTAAGTCTATTAAGAAATGAAAAGCTTTATGCTAAGTTTTCAAAGCGCGAATTTTGGTTAGAACAGATACAGTTTCTTGGACACTTAGTGAACCATGAAGGAATTCATGTGGATCCCACAAAAATCGAGGCGATTACTGAATGAAAAACCCCTGAGTCACCAACCGAGGTTAGAAGTTTCTTAGGATTGGCCGGATATTATAGAAGATTTATTCGAGATTTTTCTAGAATAACCATTCCTTTAACTAAGTTAACCTGTAAATCCATTAATTTTGAATGGGGATCAAAGCAAGAAGAAGCATTTAGAATTCTTAAGCATAGATTAACCCATACACCCATACTAGCATTACCAGAAGGAACTGAAGATTTTGTAGTATATTGTGACGCTTCTAAGTTAGGTTATGGATGTGTGTTGATGCAACGCCAAAAGGTTATAGTTTATGCATCTAGACAACTTAAGAATCATGAAGAGAATTACTCAACCCATGATTTAGAATTAGGAGCTATAATTTTTGCCCTTAAGATTTGCAGACATTACTTTTATGGTAGTAAGTTTACCATATTCACTGATCATAAAAGTTTAAGGTATGTTTTCGGGCAAAAAGAATTGAATATGAGACAAAGACGCTGGATGGAGATGCTTAGTGATTATGATTGTGATATCCAGTATCATGAAGGAAAAGCAAATGTAGTGGCAGATGCTTTAAGCCGAAAGTATCACGAAAAGCCAGAAAGGGTACGTTCTCTTAAATTAAATCTGCAAGTAGATTTAAATGATCAAATCAAAACAGCACAAGAATCAGTAATCAAGGATGATACTGAAAAACTAAGAGGTATGCTAAAGGAATTAGAACAAGGAACAGATAGAATTTGGAGATTCCATGAAAAGAGAATGTGGATACCTAAATTAGGAAACCTACGTCATCGTATATTAGAAGAAGCCCATAAGTCCAAATATACGATGCACCCAGGAAGTGATAAAATGTACCAGGATTTAAGAAAGAATTTTTGGTGGCTAAGAATGAAAAAGGACATAGCAGCCTATGTTTCTAAATGTTTAACTTGTTCACAAGTTAAAGTTGAACACCAAAAACCCTCAGGTTTATTACAACAGTTAGAAATGCCAGTGTGGAAATGGGAATTAATAACAATGGATTTTGTTACTAAATTACCCAAAACAAGAAAAGGTAATGATACAATCTGGGTAATTGTAGATAGGCTAACCAAGTCAGCTCATTTCCTACCAATGAAAGAAACTTTCAGTATGGAATAGTTAGCTAAATTATATGTAAATGAAATAGTTTCATTACATGGAATTCCTTTATCAATTGTTTCTGATAGAGATAGCCGTTTTACCTCTCATTTTTTGTCAAGTTTCCAAAAAGCAATGGGAACCAAGTTGAATCTAAGCACAGGTTATCACCCTCAAACGAACGGACAAAGCGAAAGGACAATTCAGACGATGGAAGATATGCTTAGAGCTTGTGTAATTGATTTCGGAGGTAATTGGGAGGATCACTTACCTTTAATAGAATTTTCTTATAATAATAGTTATCACACAAGTATAAATGTTGCACCATTCGAAGCACTTTATGGACGAAAGTGCCGAACCAAAGTCTGTTGGGCAGAAATTGGGGAAAAGTAACTATCTGGACCTGAGATAGTGCAAGAAACAACTGACAAAATCATTCAAGTCAAGGAACGACTAAAAGCAACACTTGATCGACAGAAGAGCTATGCTGATAACCGACGCAAACCGTTGGAATTTCAAGTAGGAGATAAAGTATTATTAAAAGTCTCTCCTTGGAAAGGAGTGGTAAGATTCATCAAACGGGGAAAGCTAAGTCCCAGGTATGTTGGACCTTTTGAGATCATTAGAAGAATAGGACATGTAGCCTATCAGCTACAACTGCCAGAGGAAATGGCAGGAATACATGATGTATTTCATGTATCAAATCTCAAGAAGTGTTTAGCTGATGAATCACTAGTAGTACCTCTTAAGGATATAGAGGTAAATGAACAACTCAAATTTGTAGAAAGACCTCTACAGATTGAAGATAGGAAAGTCAAGAATCTCAAGCACAAGAGATTAGTTCTGGTCAAAGTGAAGTGGGACTCCAAAAGAGGACCTGAGTACACATGGGAGCTTGAATCAGAAATGCAACGAAAATATCCACACTTGTTCTTGTAGATCTCGAGGACGAGCTCTAAAACAAGGTGGGGAGGATATAACAACCCTCAAGATAAACCGACACCCTCGAATAATTTCCGACACCCTAATATATTTTAAAATACCCCAATATGTCTCAAAATACACTCCATACGTGAAAACGGGCCCCGAATACCCTAAATATTATCAAAAATAATTTAAAATTGAATTTTTGGGGTTTAGGCGGGCCGCGTAAGCCACCCCTTAAGCTTATGCGGGCCGCGTTAACTTAAAACCTGGCAAAGCCCTGGGCCGCCACGTGGCCCAACACCCGACGAGCCTACCTGATGACCCGGATCACCTACGCGTTGACTATAGTTGACGCGGGCCGCGTAAGACCCTTGTCTTCTCTTACGCGGGCCGCTTAGAACCCAAATTCAGGCCCTATATAAGAAGGCATCGGGATTTCATTTTCCGTCGCTCAAATCTTTTCATTCTCAACGAATTCTCTGATAATAGGGCATAATACTCGGGTATTATACCCCCTAATTAGCGAAGTTCTGCTCCGTTGTAAGTATTGTGACCCCTGGATACGTATTAGATACGCTGCCCGATTGATCTAGGGTTCCGTAACGGTTGTCGTGGTTCTGCCCGACGTAGTCGTTGGAATGTCGTCTCGGGGAGAGTATTACTAATGTTAAAATGGGTTATTATACTAACGCGTCTGCATTTGTGTAAATTATAGATTGTCACCAGGAAACCCTTACAGAAAATCTAAGACAGCAATGTCAGTTTATCCGCTTTTTGTTAACCTTTTTGTTAACTGTTTTTACAAAACCTCATACAATTAATTATGTATTAAGAAGTTATTGAGTATTTGTAAGAATACAATTATCATGAGTATGTTGGGGTTTTGTATACAAAACTTGTTACCACCTGGTCAAGGAGTAACATGTCCACAAGTCGGGTCTGACAGTACCATGGATGTTAATTGGTATAACTTGGAAACAAATATAATTGCGAGATCGCCCTCAATACTGTACAATGGTTTTTATTTAAACTTGATTAAATTGGGATTCACTCACCAATATTTCCCACTGACAAATGTTTTTAAAACGTGTTTCAGGTAACAAACTGTGAAAGCCAATTAGAAGCCAGCTGGACAGCACTGAAGGTTTGGAAAAGTGGCAATAAAGTTACCAAAAATAAAATAGATGTTTTTATTAAATAAAATATGATTTATTCCTATGAAAACGTGTGTACTGTGAACTTGGGGTTTATCCCATATGTTTAATATTATGGAAATGTGGTATTTTACTCTGATCCAATATTTCCTAACTACGGTCCTGATGAAAATTTCCGCTGCCAAATTAGACAATACGCGATACCACCGAAACTGGCTCGCGGCCGCCCGTTCCCTGGGATTTGGGATCGGTGGTTGCGACACCATGTGAGATGTTACAAGTGTGGTGGTTTGTTATTCGGGTTGAACTGAGAAGACTTTGGACGTGATCGAGATGAAGATCGGGTGTCCGGAAAAGTCGTAGTGGTTCGGAACAGAGGTGATTCGGTGCTGCGGTGAAAGCGTAAACAAACACCGATTAAGGGGGTGATTGTTGGATTATTCGGGTTTGTTTACGGGTCACGGGTCGGTGCGTTATCGGATCACGGGTACGGTTCAATTGGTTAGGAGTTCGAACGGGTCAGCTGTGGTTTTAGTGTAATGGGTCAACTAATATTCTTGCATGTGATATTTGAGTCCATGAGTCCATGCACGTTGGAATAAGAGCTTGTCATCGTGAATACCGGTTATTTAGGAGATTAGGATAGCATCTTTCTTTTATTCCATTTTTATTCGCATCATGGGTCACTGTAAGGCTATAAAAGCCACATTTGTTTTGTGAATATTGTAACCTTTTTTTCTTTTATCACTCCATACTTTTCCTCTGCATTGTATTGCATCAACATACCACATATATACGTGAGTTTGAGTGTGTATAGAGTATGTGTTGAGGGGCCTGTAACCAACATATACGCAGGATGTCGACATTTGTTTACTTTACATTATTAAAAAAAACGAATATAAGTATCGACACCGATGATCGATATCGGTTCAGTTACCAGCACTCACTATAGCTGATAGCTTATTGTACCTAAAAAACATTATTGTGATACATCATAAAACCATTAAACCGAATATTGTATCGGTACCGATGCTGTTTAAATGATACCCATAACGGTAAAAAAAACAAAAGAAAATCACTATATTTGACATGTTCGAATTAAACTTTATCGAGTCATAGATAAAGAATTCTAAAATGTTATATTGCATTACTAAAATAAAATAATGATGAGAATTTATACAAAAAAAAAAGTAAACGGCAACTTTGATGATATGTACATTAGTGCTTCGATCACTTATTATTATTCTGAACTCAGTATTTGAGTGAATTTATATCTACGCGTAGACAAAAATAAGCAAGCATCATAACGACATACTTCGAATTTTGTTAAACATCGTATCTAATAAGTTTAGTTTATTTATATGACATCTAAGTTTAGTTTATTTATATGACATCTAAAAGTTATAAGAAATAACAAAATACGCTTAATGAAAGTTTACTTATTAAATATTAATTTAATAATAGTCATTCCTTTCAAGGTTTTTTGAATTAGAAAACTTCCGGAGACTCCAAAATCGTCGTTCCATAGTCGTTATTCGACTTTGCAGACCGAATTGCGTTTACGAAATGGGTTCTTTAAAATGGCATAAAAGAAGTCTTTTTTAACATTTGGGTGAAAGAAATAGGTTTTGAATTGTGCACCTTAAGGAGATTTATGTTAAGGTTTATGTTTTATGAATTCGAAGTCAGTTTATTTATTAACTAGGTTATAAACACATCTATTACATGGGTTGTATAATAGAAAATAAAAATATAATAAGACAAAATTGTAGAAAACAACATTTATGTTTGTCACTTTATACCTTTCACTATGGAATGGGCAAAAAACAATCTTTATGTTCATGTTTTGATACATGGTTCAACCGTTAGCACTAACCTCGTCAAAAAAGTCAGTTAAATGTCTTCACATGCGTTGCATGTGAGGGCATTTAAGTAAATTCCCATAGGTTCTCAAAATTCTTATTAGTAAATTATAAAAAGCTCTATCTGGGAAGAACCACCCGCAAGTAGCCCATCCCACTGCCATCTTCTCCGGCGTCATTCCCGCAGCCTAACACCATAACACTATCACCCCTGCTATCACTTTCAACTCGTCGCTTCTTCTTCTTCTTTTCTGTGGACTAATTCAAAATCCACCACCACCACCACCATTCGTTTTAACTCCACAACAACCATCAGTCCATCACCGTTACCTTTCTTCTCCAAAGGGTGGCGGTGGTTTCAGGAGGTAGGAGAACCATATATAGGGGGCGGTGGTCTTAGGAGTTCGGGAACCATTTACAGAGAGACGCTTAGATCCACCGGAGACGAATGGCCAGAAAGTCGTTTCAGAAGGTCTGGAACCATTCCCAGGGGCGGTGACTGCCGGAAAGTGAGTTTTGAAAGTGACGAATAGCCGAAAAGTCGATTCAAGTATTTGGGTTTTGAATTTCTTCTGCATTTATGGAAGCTCTGGGAAAGGCTCCGTTGATGCTGAGTATATGAAACTTCATATTGGTATTGTCATAATGTCATTCCTTATTCTTATTTAAGATTTGGTTTATTTTTTGGTAATTTATCTTTTTGTGTTTGGTGATATCATCCTGTTCATATGCCTACATTCTGTCATTCCTATTCCTATTTTGAAGTAAATTTTTTTATATTTTTTTCATTGTCATTGCTATAGTACATTATGGCTACTAGTTCAATATGTATACACAGGTACTACTGGAAAAATTAGATTAATCTGCGTAATTAAAGGGCATTAGTATAGATATAAATTAATATAGTAGACATATCTTGAAACAACTTTGGCTATTTAGAAGTAAAATGCTTGTTTTTTGATTCATTCTAGATTTCGCTTCTATGTGTAGTCATCTAGTTTGCATTTTGTGATATTTATGTAAAATTTGCAGGGTGGTCAATGTTGGTGCAGTTTTTGTGTCCGATGCTGTTTGAATAGATTAGATTATTTTTATGTTGATTATGTAATAGTTAGTGAAACGGTCAAACAAACGTGTATAGACCCGCTTGTTTGAAGTGGTCAAACAAAAGGGTTATTCGTTTGTCCGTGTGTGTTATCAAACGGTGAGAGTATGAAGGCTATAAAACACGGTATAGTGACACCTGTCCAAGCATTTAATAGGGCTAGTGAGAGTTAATAAAGTAGGAAACAAGTAACTGTGTATTAGATGATAATTCTATGAGTTACAATCTGTTGAATGCACGACTTGTTTGTGTGAAATACTAATCTGTTAATTGATGTCATGATACATGCACATGAAATGGAAACTGATAAATGATTCAAATGACTGTTACATGTTATGTGGTGATGTTTAATACACACAATCTACTAGATCCAGGTCTGAAACCAAATCATCCAACACTTTGTTTACACTTTCACTAATTTTGATTTCGTTTTCTTCACAACAGTTACGATTAGTCGGTTTAATGTTTTCTTCAGATATGATCTGTAGATATGATCTGTATCCTGATAAACAATTTCCTCCAGAGGAACTTCATAATTCACAATTTCTTCGTACAGATCGGTTCCGGTGCTGAAATTGCCGTTGAGTTGACCGGATTTGAGTACAAGAGTGAGAACAATGACTTTACCGATGAGAAAATTTAAGAGAGGAGTGACGATAACAGAGAGAAGCCGACGAAAGTACTCGCCGGAAAGTTTGATGACGAACAGCAGTCGAGTTGAGATCCCGGAGAGTAACACCACAGCTGATAATAGCTCAACGAGACGGAATAGTTTAGCGATTCTTTTAAACCGCCGGTACTGTAGGATAGTGTTATTTTGTCCGATTTGACGTTGTGGATGTCAAAAATGTCCATGTTGGAGGTTGGAGAGGGCTAGGAAGTTCAACCCAACTCGATTTGCTGATGGGGCTCTTCAGGGTGAGGGTGGGTGTTTAGTTTTTTTTAGATTTTTTTTAGGTTTGGGGGGGGTAAGGTTTTTTGTGGGTTTTTTTTATGAGGTATAGTTTTTTTTTGTTTTTTATTGCCCGGGGGTTAGGATTTTTTTAGGGTTTTGGGGGTGGGGGTTAGGTTTTTTGGGTTTTTTTGGTGAGGTATAGTTTTTTTTTTTTTCTCAACTCAAAATTGTTCTCATTTTATCACTTTCTCAAGACAGATATTAATGTAAAGATTTTAAAATAAGCAATAATTATTAGCCCAATAAAAAAAATATTGAAAATCAATTTAGTTTAAAGACAATTTTTTAGGGACAATACAAGGATATATTGACACTAGTATTAAGAAAATAACAATAACCATACCCAATAAAATCTCATCTATAGCGAAGCTATTGATAGAGTCTGGGGAGGGTAGGATGTAGGCACGCCTTACCTCTATCCTAGATGATAGAGATGCTGCTTTCAGTGAGACCCCGGCTCCAAAAACCATAACCAATACATAAGCTTCTAAAAAAAACATATATATATAAGCACGCCACTACTACAAAAGATAGAAATAAAAATAATAATAATAATAATAATAATAAACACATAAATAAGTAAGTGCTTGTTAGTAAAACTACAACACCGAGAATAGGTGAAAACCTATATATATATATATATATATATATATATAGGGTGGGAGTTGGCTACAAAGTCCATTTTTCCTACAAAGTGTACAAAGTCATAAAAAACCACAATTTCTGCCATAAAACACACTCAAACCCCACAAATAACAAAGTAAAGATTACTAGAATGGCATATTTGTGGATTTTGTGTTGTGTTTTGGATGATAAGGCTTTGATTTTCGAATGATTAACATTAGTGTGTTTTATGATTATCATCATGTTGTGTTTTATATTCATAGTTCTACGATGCTATGTTTGAAGTTTTTATGGAATGTTAGGGTTTGGATATTGTGTTTTAGTGGTCCTCACACTGTTATTTGTGGGTTTTGAGTGTGTTTTATGGTTGAAATTGTGGTTTTTTATGACTTTGTACACTTTGTAGGAAAAATGGACTTTGTAGCAGAACCCTACCCTATATATATATATATATATATACTACTTTATAAAGAATATAGGAAGGACAGAAATGGTCATTTGCCATTGTACAAGCATTTCAAACACATTGTACCAACTCTTAAGCACAAATGTGTTGAAAATACCTTTTCAACACACACAGAACTCTGTTGGGCGGCCAAAATTTTTGTTCAAAATTTGAATCCCCACTCATTCCCATTTCCCCATAATCCTGTCATTTCATTTTCTTGCATTCAAATTTTGAATTCCATTTTCTCATCCTAAGAAACCCATTATCTTCCTACCTACTTTCATTTCAATTGCAGAGAGAGAACGAGATGCTAGCGAGAGAGCGAGAGAATCAGTGGCTTCCATTCCGACGACGGTGGTTCACGAGGGTTTTGCAACCACGAGTTGACAATCTCCATCAGAAATCAAATCCAATGGAGAATACGGTTCAAGAGGTTTTTGATTCAATCATTTCACTTCATACAAAGGTTACTAACAATCGCAGACCTAATTTTTGGTTTCAATGATGAAGTTAGGGCACTTTCGAATATGGATCTGGACTGTAATGAGGTGTTGAATTCGGTTTTTTTTTTTTTTTTTTTTTTTTTTTTGCTAAATTCGATTCTGACCAGATTTGTTTTGTTCTTTTTTCAGTTCGTTTTTTCATGAATGATGATGAAGTTAAGAAAAATAATTGCTGCAAAAGCCATTTATACATAATTTATGTTCTTACATCTTTCTCCTCGATCTAGGGTTTCGACTACTGATCTATTTCTGCACGTATGTTCTTCAGACAAAACAAGGTAAGGTTCTTTCATTTTGAGTTCTTATTTTCGGTGATTTTGTGGTTTGGGGCACAGATCTAGCAAAGGCAGCTTCATGTTATGGTATGGTAGAGAAGTAATACATCTGCTACAGGTACAGTTTCTGATTTTAGTTAGGGTATTTTTATTAATTTTTATCTTCTTCATGTGGTTTTTATGTTTGTACACTTTTTACAGGGTATGGAAAGACTACTCTGTTAAGAAAGGTCTTAATTATGCCCCAAAAAGAAGGAAGCCTGCCACCGATTTAAGAAGAGAAAATCTGCAGAGGTATTATAATGTCTTATTTTAATTAATTAAGTGATGGATGCTCTTATTATTGAAGGAAAAACAATATGCTCGAATGCTTATGATACTTGCATCTTCTTATTTCATTTGGTCCGTAGGCTGTTTTGTTAATTGTTTCCCCTGTTTACATAATCTCAAGGATGACTGGAGACATATGGGAGTTTTAGTTTTGGTCTGTGTGTTGGGGATCAACACTAGCACAGGAGATATAAGGCAAGCTTGGTTTGGGAGGATGTCTTTTTGTTGGTATCCCCATTTGCACCCTACTCCCAAACCAAAACCTATAGGATTTAGAAACTGTGTCTGTCAAATAAAAATGTGGTTTTTGTGTACTGTTATGGGTATGGTTGCTTTGGGTTGGGTCACAAATCACAGGTGGAATACTCGGAAAAGGGATTCCTTCATGTCTTCGTGTGTTTGGATGTACTGCATATTAGAGGTGATGTTGCTGGATCTCGGTTTATTCTTTGTAGAAGTCTTAAGAAGTACCAAGAGCTGGCCACATCACTTGCAAAAGCTGTGCAATCACAATGACTATTATACCCCTCTTCATTCGAGTAACAGTCTCAGGAAACTTAGCAGGCTGATAAAGCTCCTTCAGGTTTTTAATTGACCTGTTTCTTTTAAGAAAGAATTTCTAAATTTTGTCATTTGACCCGTTTGGCAGTATAATATACTCCACTGTTTCATTTTCGCACAACTTGGAAGCCAAAGTGTCCTCTCAAATTTACACATGCACCCTTTATAAAAATAGGATGAAATTGTAGTTGAACTAAAATAAGATTTATGACTCACTGATAGATGGAATATAAGAAACTCCACTCAAATTTTAAATCTTAAAATTCAATCATCATATTTGATCGTTAATCTAGAAGATGTTTCCAAAAAAAGTTGAATGATTGGTAACTACCTAATGTGGATGTTGTGCAGGCCCGGTTCTATTTTCAGCTTTCGTGGGTGACATGTTTAGCCCGTTTAATTTTTATAAACAAATAAAATTATTTTTATAACAATTTTTAAAAGATAAAAAGAGAACTGAAGGGTGATGTGATACTTCTACCTGCAAATGAATGCAGTTAGAATTTCTAGGAGGGTGGTATTGCAGTTCTTTCAGCCCCCAGACCTGGAACAGGTTCGATTTTATGTCTCAGTTTGAACTCTGATTTCTTGAATCAATTTTCTGTGGTGTTAATTTCTTGAATCAATTTTGTTGTGATAAGATGGAAATGGAATTAAGATTGGAGAAGAAATGCACAGAGAAGTTAGATGACACACTCATGAGGTTGATTAATAGTCATGGTAGAATGGTGGAACATTATGTTGATTTGCAGGAAGAAGTATAATGAACTGGTGGAGAAACACCGGTTGATTCTTGAAGGGATAGCAGAGGTGAAACGGGCTGCGGCTAAAGCCGGAGCGAAAGGTCATGGGAAGCGGTTTTCGAAGTCGTTGGCTGCTGAGCTGTCGGTGTTGCGAGTTGAGAGAGAGAAGGAAAGATAATTGTTGAAGAAGGAGAATAGAATCACATGCTTCATGTTTTTTATTAAAAAAAGGAGGTGAAAATGTTACGGGTCACCCCAACCCATTATGGTTTTGATCCGTTTTCCTGTTTGACTTATCTGCCCCTGACTCGGTTCAGATTTCATAGAGCCACAGACCTATTTTTTATTAAAAAAATAGATGGAAATATTATGGGTCAACTTGACCTGTTTTGGTTCTGACCTTTACGTGTCATTATTAAACAATAGGGTGGTTGTTACGGGTCAGCCCAACCTGTTTTGGTTATGACCTTTACGTGTCATTATTAAACGATAGGGAAATTATTTTACTGGTTTTTATTAAAGCCAATGATTTTACTTGTTTTTATTAAAAAATAAGGGGAAAGGTTATGGGTCATCCCGGCCTGTTTTGGTTTTGACCCTTTTCCCTGTCCGGCTTGGTCAAATGAGTCAAATTGGTAAGGCAGAACACGAATGTCACTCGGATTTTATTTTTTTGTTGGATGTGGGTCAAATGAGTCAAATTGGTAAGACAGAACACGATATGGGTCATCCCACATCGTCTTATGCAACAAAAGAAAGTCAAATGGATTAAATGAGCTGGTGGATCAACCTGGTTGAAATAAACACAAACTTCACACCCTTTTAATTGTACTTTGTTCATTTTGCCTTGTGTTTTTTGTACCAGCCCTTTGGTTTGCTGTGTGTGGCTCGTAAAACTTGTCAAAAATACAACTTCCAATTTTGTTGTGTTTTTTCTTATGTGTAGGAGAAGTTTGCAAACGTTGAGGAAGAGAACAATAAGCTAAAGAAGAAAATAGAAAACAAAAAAGAAAGCACAAGATGGAGATGATGGTGGTGTGGAACAGGTGGACAGATTAGATCTTAAATTGCAAACCGTGTTCATAGAAATTGACAGCTCACCAATTGTAAGTTAATTTATATAACCTGGTTTCAAATTCTTTTAACTTTTATTAATTTGTGTTTTCCATTGTAAACAACTTCAGTAGTTAAAGAACTAAAAGACTTGCAGGAAGCAGTCATGAAAGTAGAAGACAGAAAAGAAAACACAAATGGTAAGTTTGATCCGGAAGAACACATTGATGCCAATTTACCCGTGAGAGTTAACGAACAACGTGTTAGCAATTTACTGCAGTCAATGCTTTTAGCGGCATCTCTTTGAGCTATGCCCAGTATAAAGTTAATACCAACCTCGGTTTTATGGGGATATTTTGTCTACATGGCAATTGCACCATTCGAGAGAACTTGAGGCAGCCGAGTATGAAGAAATCGCTGGCAGTCCAGCGCGTGCTCCCAGCTTCAGTCTCAGGGTAAGTTTCCACAATTCTCACTTTAAACAATTAATTTTGGATCATCACTAACTTCACCAAGAAAAGTCAGGAAATGGATAGCACTCTTGTAGGGAGCAATGAAGGTGACGTGTCAATTAGTGATGCCGAAATACTAGATGAACTGACCACAAGTAGAGGGGAGCTCAAGGTTCGAAATCTTAGCTTCAGAGACGATAGACGCACTCAAGCAACATTTATTTCTTTCAACTTATTCAATGACTCTAGATTTTAAGGTGACGTTGTGTTCATTTATGTTTTTGCAGCAAATTTACCATGATGACTATATCCAGCTTGAGTGAAAGACACGACTCGAGAGTTGTTCCGAAGGGCCAATGAAACATTACGAATAAAGACCTGAATAATTGGGCAAAATGCTAGGGATGTGGATTGCGCAATGTGAAATATATTGAATCGTTACATGTAGAATAACTAAGAAATCATACCGTCTCTGATATAGATTGTTCAATAGCTGAGTAAATAGTTTATCTTATATTTATCACGTCTATATTATGACGAAAGTACTACGCAAGTAAATCATGTGTATCTACTTCATATCTGTTAGATCAATAATTTGGCCCAAAGAACCAATGAAACATATCCAGGCATCCAGCTTGAGTGAAACACAACTCAAAAATTGGCCCAATGACCCATTACGAGTAAAGAACCCACTGGGCTTTTATAATTGTTTTGTGTTGTGGTTGAATTGTTGAAATACCAAATTAAATGCAAAGCACGTTCATGTATGAAGTATGATTGTGCTGCAAAGTTTTAGGGATGTGAACCTTTGATTAATGTGAGTATTTTGAATTATTAGATACAAAATAACTAAAAAAATCATATTTTCTCTGTATCATGTGTCGTGTTTTGATTAGTTCATCGTTGAATACACTTATACCCCACCATCTTGAAGGACTTGCTCGGCGTTTATTACGATTCAAATGATAAACTAAATAAAACAAGTAGTACATTGTAAATTGTCATCGTCGCCACCGCATCGCGCGGGTTTACCACTAGAGATATATTTATTTACCCACCAGTGCCAGCATATACGAATAAGAAAACTAACTTAAGTACTATACAATATATCACGAGACGACTGATAAACTGACGGTAAACGAGTATCCTATTGTAAATGCCCACTCCCGCCGCATCGCGCGGGTAAATGTCTAGTGTATATATATATATATATAGAAAAAGTATATCGTACATTACGGCTTAACGTACTTCACGTAAAACAACATGCGTGATTTGTTCTATAACATGCGTGATTAATGTTTTCAACATGCGTGATTTTGGATTTTTGAGTTATAATGTGTGTGATTTTAAAATGAACGTGCGTAATTACCTGTCGTACGTGATGTACGTTAAGCCGTAATGTACGTTAACCTTCCTCTATATATATATATATAGTGTGAGGTTCATTGGGGAACACTAAAAAAGTGGGGAACCGGGGAACACTCTTAAAAATTTAACTTAACATGTTAAAAATAAATTTTTTAAACATCTTTTTCGGCGCTTCTCCTTATGTATACTTGTAGAAGCATTTTTAATAAAAAAAAATCAAAAACTAAAAATATTAAAAAAAACAATAAAAAAGGCTAAAAATTGTTTTTTTTAGAAAAAATATTTTTTTACTCGACTAGTTTCTCCTCCTTTTTATAAAGAAAAGCGCTGAAAAAAAATTTTAAAATAAATTATTTTTAACATGTTAAGTTAATTCTATAAGATATAACTGTTTTTAAAAAAAAATATATATTTTTAGTTTTTGATTTTTTTATCAAAAATGTTTCTACTTGTATTTATAAGAAAAGGCGCCGAAAAAAATTTAGAAAAATATTTTTTTTAACATGTTAAGTATAATTTTTAAGAGTGTTCCCCCGTTCCCCACTTTTTTAGTGTTCCCTAATGAACCCTCCCCTATATATATATATATAAATAAACTATATCACACCTCATAGAAACTAAAAAAATAAACTCATAAGACAGGAACCTAAGCTAAAAACCAGGCCAAACTCTTAAAAATCTTTAACTTTAATCTTACATCTCCACGAAGTTTTGTCCTCGACCATGTCCTCAAAGAGGTGTAAATCTAGCAAATCTTGCCTAATCCGCTCATTCCACGTCATTTTCGGTATGCCTCTACTCCTCCTTCCATCTACCGTGAATGTTTCAACTATTCTAACCGGGTTTATCGTCTGCCTCCTCCTGACATGCCCAAACCATCTCAGTCCCCCCTCCCTAAGATTTGACATGGTTATGGTTTTTTTTAACAGTAAAGAATCTAGCGTTTAAACCCATTCCACTCGGGTTATGTCCAAGGTCGACTCTTCGACCGCCATGAGATCGTGTCCCCTGATGCGCGCGAACCGAATGGAATCCGTAAACCTCCGCTCCCTGTCAGGTTCAAACCCGACATGGTGATGGTCTTTTCTAAAGGCTAATTATCTACATCGACTCATCACAGCTCCCCATTGGAGGCTCGGTCCCACCAAGGCCAAACAGTTGTTCATTACAACAGGGCTCACGCTGGAACAGAGGGTGACACCGACACGAGGTTCAATTGGACAAAACCCCCCAAAGACTAACAAGCCAGTTGAGCGCCTCCACCCAAAACAGGGGCGGAGCTTTTAGGGGGCAAGGGGGTGCACTCGCCCCCGCCAATGTTTTGGTTAGTAGTGTAATTTTTCCGATTTTTCGTCCAAAAGTTTTAAAATTATATAGGTCCGCCCCCGCCAATTATTTTGCCTAAAAATTCTCTGTCCCTACCAAGTTTATTGTCCAAAAAAATTATACATATTTTCGTATTGAATTAAAAAACATGAAGAATTTGGCTATTAGTAATTTTTTATAATTGTTTTTAAACTTAAAGTGAGTTTAAATAAAGTCTGAAACTAGTTTTTTATATAAATGAAACTTGAGGGTTCAAATTTAGTTTTTTTATGTGTAAGAATAGGTCTGAATGAATGAAGATTATTTAGTTTTATTGGAAACAATTATTGTTGACCCGACACGAATCAAATTGCCGATCCGAACATATAACCCGAAACATAGCGATAGGAAAAAAAATTGGGACCCAAGACTTTTTGTCCTCATGAAACTTTTGGTCAAGCTTCACCACTAACATAATCAGAATGTCTCAAGCATGTTACCACTGCATCGTTGGCTATATTAAGAAAATGGGTGGGGCATGGTGATGGTTTGATATTAAGAAAATAAGATAAGATATTAATTAATTAAGATCATAAATTTCAACAGCTTCACCTAAGATTTGACATGGTGATGGGTTTGGAAGTGCTCAACAAAACATTTTCAACACATCAACGTAAGCACTAACTGATACTACATGATAATTGACCCCACATCGTGCATTATTAAAGATTGATAGAAACAGTCCAACACATTTGTTTGGTTGTTCATGCGATCGAGTCGGAGTTTTTTTTTTAAATTAAACTTCATTAAAAGAGCACAACTTATGAAACGGGCGGGGCGGTCAACTGAGAACATTACATAATTACAAAATTACACTAATCGGACTAAGAAATTGACCTAACTTTCGATCTACTACTAAGAGGGTGTTTGGCTTAGCTTTTTGAAACAACTTATTGACTTATTGGTTTTTTTAAAAAGCAAATAAGCCAAAATAATGTTTTGATAAGTGAAAATGACTTTTTCAAACAATTTTTTGTACACGGTGGAAAAGGCATTTTAAAAAGCTAGAAAACTTGGTTTTTTTTAAACTATTTTTAACTTTTCATGAAATATTACATTTTTCCATCTCATAAGCTTATCCAAACACTTTTTTTACAACAGCTTATTGACTTATTGACTTTTCTTACCTCATAATCTCATTCAAACACTTTTTTAAAAACTTTTTCCGGATAAGTCATAAGTCAATAAGTCTTTTTTTGTCAAAAAGTAATTTTTGAGTTAAATAAGCAATCCCAGACACCCCCTAAACCACAAAAAACCTCACCGATTTGATTTCACTAATGATATCTCCCCCCCGAACCTGATTATTAGAGAATTTAGCACCGTTTCTGGCCCTCCATATGCTCCAACAACTAATCGTAACAATCCCGTGAAAAATCTCTTTCGACAGGTCTCGCAACCCGACATGATCATGAAGGTCCAGAAGCTCCCTGACAATGGACTATAAACGGAGCGACTTTACACCATCTCGAGATATGATGCCAGACTCTGCTTGCCATCATACATGTAGCAAAAAGGTGGTTGCTCGTTTCGTCTTCAGATCCGCATAGAGGGCATGAACTATCTTCAATCTCGATACTCCTGTTTTTTAGCGCCATTCCAGTGGGTATTTTATCCATTTCCGCTCTCCAAGTGTGAATGTTACACTTCGAGGGGATCCATTTACACCATTTCAGCACATAATTACTATTGTGGTCAGTTCTTCTAATTGTCCCGACTGAATATTCTTCCGTCCCGATCCACAACCACTTGACATTCCGATCTTCAAGTTTAACCGAGTCCAGGTCCCTAGTCAGGGGCGTAGGTTAGTAGGTGCCCGGGGGTGCACCCGCCCCCTCCAATGTTTCGGTTAGAAGTGTATAATTTTCTATTTTTCGTTCGAAAATTTTCAAATTATATAGGATTTGCCCTTCAATTATTTTGCCTAAATATTTATACAATATATAAATCAAAGTAAAATTTGTTACCACTTTAAATCTTAAAGGTCGTCAGGCTTAGTTGTAATTCTTCGTCCAGATTTCATTTATCCCGTACCATTATATATATTGGTCTTTTGTTTGTTAATCAATATTTAGTTTTTATATGTAAGAACGGGTCCTTTGAATGAATGAATTTTTTTTAGATTTATTTGGAACTATTATTATTTGACCCGGCCTGGATCGAATAGCCAGCCCGACCCGAAACATAACGATAGGAAAAAAAAAATTGGGTCCCATGACTTTACGCCCCCTCGAAACTTTTGGTCAAACTCCGCTACTGTAGTGATCCAATTCAATTCCGAAATCTCCAAAAAAGATCCGGGATTGTTTCTCCAGCTCCAGTTCATCCTGTATGTACCGTCTTCGTTCCTGCAAATCCTACTATCCACACTACATTTTTTGTCAGCTTCAAGACTGAAAATATTAGGATAAATATCTTTTAAATGTTCATTAAAAAGCTAAGGGTCCAACCAAAATGAAGTATCATGGCCATTACCAACTATACTTTTATAAAAATTACGTAAAGGAATATCGTCCACCGTAGTCCGAGCTACCTTTTTGGTTATGTTCTTCCACACTCCGTTCAGGCTTCTTTTTACCGGAAGAAAGTCCCAATTGATTCTGCTTTTGTGAATCGCATCCACCACCTTCCTCTATAGCTGATTTTTCTCTATCTTAAATCGTCATCTCCATTTGAATAGAAGAGCGATATTAATATGCTTCAACTTACTCAACCCAATGCCCATTCATCTTTGTCTATAGTCACACGATCCCAAGCAACCCAGTGCATCTTCTTATTATCACCTTAACCTCCCCATAAAAATTGTTTTATTATTGATTCCAGGTCTCTAATCATTTTAACCGGGGCTTTGTACAAAGAAAAATAGTAATTAGGCAAGCTTTAACCGGGGCTTTGTACACTTTTTAATAGAAACCAAATTACCGAAAGTTGTTGATCAAGATGGGATTTACTAAAAAAACCGCACGTAAGAGTGGTCACCAGCTAGACAATCATCTAGAAAGCACAACCACTTCAATTGTTAAAATGGACAAACTTCTTTTCCTATAACTAAAGCAACTTGTTAATCGCTTTTAGTATATTACTTAACTTCATATTAAAGATTGAATTTTCCAATTTCACAATAAAATAATATTTATATTCTATACCACACTTGTCACGTTTTGCAATGAAAGAAAAAAAGTATTGTGGCAATGCATTATGCATACTTCGATATCTTTCGTAATTAATCTTTTCTATGATTTTATTTCACAAAAAAACACATGAAAGCAAATAATTTTGTTTTTAATATTATTGCTTGTTATCATAACTTTCTTTATAATTGGTAAAAGTTGTAAATATGGTATACCTCGGTAGGATAGAGTTGTTCAGAAGATAATTTTTTCAAGTTGTGAGAACTGCTCCCAGTTGTGAGTTTTTCAACCAAATTTTACACAAATATATATTGACATTTAACTAAGATATTTGTGGGAAAAAAATACGAGTCGGCATTTAATCTACATGTAAGTTTGATTTATGCTGGTGTAAATGGTTATTGATGTCAGTAGCCTAGAACGGTAATGCTAATTTACACCAGCGTAAGAAATCGTATACGATTTTTTTTCATTTTTTTTTTTGAAAAAGTTTCATAAAAAAATTCAAAAAACCTTTGGATCAAAAAGTTATTGTGGTTCTCACAACTCAACCTAGTTTTTATACTTACCATTCCCTACCTCGATAGCTTTACAAAAACACCTAAGTGCTAAATAAATTATACCACTACTTTATTTAATTCACTAAGTTTTACCCGTTTATAAAAAGTTTTTACAATTAAAAACTTAAGTGGTCTCTTGTATTAAAATAATAATAATGCTGCTTATTGCAATTTGTCATTTTAAATTATGTAGAGGAATTGGTTTAGTCATTCAAATTACGAATGGTGTACCTCTGTAACGTACTAACGTGATTATTCGTTAACACTAATATACCTTGAAATTGTGTTTTAAATTGATCTAAAATAAGTATTTTTTAATAGCAAATTTCTTTTAATCATTGTCGTTTGTAGGACTTAAACTTAAAATCTCTCCCTCTCAAACTCAAATGTTTAAAGATATTGCATTTGTCAATGGACCATCACCCTATTGGTAAAGATAAATGATTATGTAAAATAAATATTAACTCTTTTCTTTTTTAAAAGTAAAATAAAACATTTAATTTGTTTTATAAACTTTTAACAAGCAGATTATTTGTTAAATTATCTTTAAGAGAATATGAATAGTTATTTTTTTTTTATTTAGTCTATTTCGTCATTTAGTGTAAATTTTCATTTGCAACCCAAACCCATATGGTTTAATCATGGTTGTAAAAGTCTCGCCTAGGCTCTGAGTACTAGCTACAAGTTAGGTTGCCGAGGCCCGAGTACTGTTCGCCTAGGCTAATTACTCCCCGAGTAATCTCCGCCTAGGCCGAGTACTTCCCGAGTACTCTCAAATCCGACTACGGAGCGGCTAGCGACTTTTGCAACCATGGGTTTAATTATTGTATTTTTTTCTTTTACTTTAACCAAATTACTTTTCTACCCCTAAATAGTTTGTTTTTTTAACAACGCGTTAATACAATTTTAGATATTTATTTTAACTTTTCTTTTTCTTTGCTATAACGAGAGTGGCGAAGGTTTCTTTTAGTTTAGTTTTTTAACGAACGCGTCGATACTCTTTTGAATATATAATCTAACTTTTTTTCTTTGCTATAAAAGTGCACCGAAACCGACTGAGTTTCTATCGTTTTCTTTTTCGTTTACCTTTTTTTTATGCTATTTACTATATTGTTTTACCTTTTCTTATTATTTTGATGTTTAGAATCAGGTTACGACGCAAATAGCATAACACATTTAGATATCATTTTATTTAATTTTACGAATTTATTTATCGGTTGACACGCATAGATAACCACGACCCTAGTTAATTCTGAAATTTAAGACAATTTGAAGGAAATATCATTTTTACACAATTAGATGCCACTAAAACTAAATATTAAAATAAATAAATTACTCAAAAATTAAGACTAAAGAAAAAGAAATGGCAAATGTCAATAATACCCTTGTCAAAGAATAGTTGGTATAGCCACCTTTGACTTTGTAAAAGCACACCACATCCAAGTGGGACATATACGCGTTTGAATGTTCAATCTAAACTTTACTCCTATATTATATACCTAAAAGATCAACCAAACCTCCTTGTTATCATATCATATCATTCTATCTACAGACTTCAAATTCATCCGACAACAACAACATGTGTCCACTGAGATTCCTGTTGGTGTTTTTCTCGGCTATTTTAGCCGGTTACATGGCCTGGAAGTCGGTTCGAGCCTCCTCCGAAACAAACGACAATGTTTTCGATGAGGATTCATCGGTTAACAAACAAGAATCTAGCATCATCAAGGTAATGGTCCATGTTTTTCTTTTTTGGAAAGACGATTTTCTTTAATCCTTCTGGGACTTGAACTCAAGACCTTACACCAACCCCATTGCTTAAGACCACCCGGTGTGGGCGTCTGAGGGCAAACGGGAGACGACGTAGCAGCTCTGTGTTTGTTTATATTTAATAGATTTTTTATAAATTTTAAATTTTAAATATAAAATAATAACAAAAAGTGTGTGCCCGTCCCACACCTCCCGTTTTTGCACCACCCCCATTTCTGACGCGTGCTTACATGTCATCCACATGTCGCATAACATCTCATTTTCAAGCCCCTCCACACCGTATATTCTAATGGTTTTTGGTTTTGCGAATTTAGTATTTTGACCTTTGTAAATGTTAAAATTTTGAATTTGTATTTTGTTTATATTTATGGGGTTTCTTTCAGATGGCTCAAAGTGGATTTTGGGGATTTGTTGACATGGCTAGTGGAAAGTATTTGTGGAGGAACCTGAACCAGATTAAGCAAGATGCAAAAGTGAAGAGTTCATGAGATTATTATTGATCAATTGGGTTTGAAGTTTCCCAGTTTTCATGTAATTTCGTTGAGAAAGTCAAACCACTTTGCGTTTGGTTTATCTTTGTTTCTTTGTATTATCAGTGTATAGAATCTTGGAATTTATCATGTGTGTGTGAATGATAATTAATTGTAGCATGATTATATTTTTTAGGGTTAAAGTTATTGTATAAACGAGTCTTAACATACAGAATACTCTTAATATAAGAAGTGGAGGAGTGAATTTTTATTTTCTTTTTTTTAAATTGTTTTTCTCTACTTATTAAGCGCGTATTTTAATCTCATAATCCAAAAAAAAGGTTTGTGATTTTACACTACTAGAGCAATTACTCTACAATAACTCTACTACTGTAAAATCACGATTTTTTTACATTTTACAATTTAACATCATTCTTAAGTAGTAGGGAAAAAATTCAAAAAAAATATTCTCTTTCGATTTACGTTAAGGGTATTTTGTATGTAAAGACTCATTTGTATTTGATATTTACACTGTATTTATATCGGATAAGGTTGTTTAGTAGTTGAATCACCTCGGAAAACTTGAAAAACTCGAAATGGAAAATCACAAATTTGAAGTTCAATTCGATTTTAATTTGATATCGAGTTTCAAATTTAATCGAATTCTAATTATGCCCAACTAAAACTATTCTAAAGTTCAACATCCAATGATCCAATGTCCAACCCTAAACAACTAAACACCTAATAATCGAAAGTGCTCTTCAAAGTGTCAAAACGATAGTACAACTATGATTTTGGTCATGTGAGATCTTAATATTTTATTTGGTTTTTTGGCCATTCGAATTGAACCAAGATCGAATTCGACTTGTGCGTGATTCGAATTTTGAATTAAAATTGAAATTTTCGAATCCAGCTTGTATATTTCAAAATTTTGAATAATTTGATTCGAGTGATTCGATCTGTTGAACACCATTATCAAGCTTTACAACATGGACATGACACTGAATTTGACCTTGAATAATTGCTTCCCATATTCAAATCCATCTTTAGCTGGTTTTCTGCATTGTCTTTTACATGTAGCGTATTTGTGGGTTATGCGAGTTCCCCGATAGCAAATTGTCGCGGTTACAAAGAAAAAACTAAGGGTGTCCAAAAAGCTTGAAACCGACTTAACCGCCAAAACAAAATTATGTTTGCCGATTTGAGAACCCAACGATTCGGTTCACGGTTTGGTTATCGCAGTTGTCTGGTTTAAAACTTGAAAACAGCCGTGTAAAACCAAGGTTGGCAATTACATCAAAATCGGCCACTGACCAGACCGTTAATGTTGCTAGAAAATACAGGGAATTTTATATTTTTACAATTACTGTTATTTGTATTTGGACCCCTTTGCTTATAAAAAATCAATTTAAGCTACAGTTTATCCATGACATATTTACAAATACGAAATAAATACAAGATAATGCAGTAAAGTAACCAAGATGTATGTTCAGTTTAGAACTTTAGATCAGCTTGAAGCTTGACAGACATGTATAGAAGAGTAAGAAGGGCCCCTTGAGGAAGTGGAGCAAACCTTGCAAGATTTGACCCGACCCACATGGATACAACCACCAATGCAACAACATTACTGCTTGTTTTTCCACATACCCAACTCGCAAACGATAAGCATAAAGTAAGCACAATACCACTTCTACCCCCCAACACCCATGCAACCACATAACCCGCCTTATACCCTCGGTCCAACTCTGGGTCAAGTAAAGCCATCACACTGCTAACAGTTAAAGACAGTTTTGCCCCTATAGTTTTCAACAAGAATATGGAGAGAAATGCGGATCTTATAACTTCAATAAACGATCCTCTTTCATTCATCACGCCATCTGTCTCGTCAATTTCATCATCCATGTCATCATCAAAATCGCGCCATTCATAGTATTTCTGGCTCCCCATCTTGTATCTCAAATTAGACCACCTGTGTGTTTTTATTTCATTTTCGAAGTCGATGTCGTATGTCCGCCATGGCGGACCACTATTTGGTTGAAATTCTAATGATCTGTCGTACTGGGATCTTGTTGTGTTATTAGACAAAACCTGCCGGATATTATGGTATAAATATGTAATTATACCTCTAAAGAACATAACTAAAATATTGAAGCTGAAAAGCAGTAGTTTTTTCCTTGTTCATTTTTACATGTCTAGTATGAACTCAAACCGACAACCGACCGTTAGACTAAACACTTTAAGGCTAATTATTTAGCATAGATCACAAATAGAGTATGCATGATTCAATTTTCTAATGTTCCAACTTTACCACTATACCTTATATTATATGCGTTTTTAACCTATTAAGTTTTTTACTAATTTAATTTTTCTTCCACAACTTTCGTTCGCTAATTTCTTTTGTTAACCCCTATCGTTCCTTTAATTTAAAAAGACTATTTTTACGTGCATATTTTTATGTATGTGTCGGTATAAAACTATAAATTCTAGTGGATCTACATTTCAACGTAAACTTTTTCTAGAAATGAGTCAAGTATATGTTTTTGTTTAAAAACATTTTTACGTGCATATTTCTATGTACGTGTCGGTATAGATTTAAGTAGCTCTACGTTTCGATGTAAACATTTTGGGAAAACGAGTCAGGTCAAATATAATACGTTTTCATGCTATCACATGTATGTTTCGTAAATTTTGTTCCGCACCAAATAGAGTCAAATTGTGGTTTTTTTTCCTTTTTAAAAAAATGTAATTAATCCCTTTTGATTACACGTGTCAATTTTTCTTTTATACCCGTTACGTTTTCTATGTATGAGTTGGGTCACATATAAGTTGATTGTACGGTATAAATTCGATTTACTTCACATTTTGATCCAAAATGCTTCAGAACCGAGGATTTAGGTAGGTTGATTTAGTGACAATTCTTGGGAGGATTATAGTATGTTACTATGTTTCCTTACCAAGTCAAACTAAATACAGATATTAAACATATTGAAACACAAAAAAAAAAAGAAACTCTAACCTCGTATGCAAGACGGATGCCTTTGAAAACCTCGCCAGCTTGTGAATCCTTGTTAACATCTGGATGATACTGACATGGGCAAACTATTTTATTAATATTGTTTATCATTGTGTTTTATGTTATCTTTTTCAATATTGACTTTCCAATATCTTATAAAATAAAAGCAAAATCACAGAGCAGGAATATAAAGAGGCTGCAGGCACGCACAGCAAAATATCCATGTCAATATAGATCATAGTTAAGACTTGAAAAAACTAAATAAAGAAGAAAATGATGCATTTTTATAGGACAATGGTAGCAGAGTTAAACATCATCAGTCATTTCTATACATTGGTATGAATGAACAAGGATATTTTAGGTTAAGTTGCATATATACCATTAAGATACTTCTACCTTATCAGATGAACTTGAATACAGAAAATGGAAAACGAATCGATAAACTGTCAAAACAGCGAGCCAACAGATGTTCAGTATTATTTTCAGAAGTTCTAATTTGGTAAGACCATCTATCTTGATTATCTTAATAACAGCTGTAAGAAGGCATTATTAATGACGAACTCTTGCATAGACTACTAGGAAGTGTTCTTTCTTGCAAGGGTAATTTTCTATATCCAACAGACAAAATTGTCAAAGAATGATCAATCACAATGATTATAGCATAACTGCATAAGCAAGATTGTCTAAAATCACATGGATATTCTTTTTCATATTACCTCTCCCACGAACAAATTTTAATTTATCCATTTATGTAGCCTAGCAAAATTATGATACCGACTTTAATAATGTGGAGACTAAGGTAAACAAGGTCTACATATTTAATATAGTTACACACTTGCACCCGTTTTTCAGGTCATTATGATAAAAGTAAAGTAAACAATAATTATAGTAAAGGTAAAATCCTATGAGCAGATTTTCTTCGATTTTGCTCTCGTTTGTAAGACTCTACATGTATAAAAATCTTGTTTTTCAGGTCTGCACACTTTCAGTTTTGTTCGCTTTCAGATTTTCTTTTGCTTACTACTTATAACTAATTTCTTCTGGTTCATTACATGTTTCCTTTCCCTTATGACCAATTGCTTAAGTATCTATATCCTGCAAGCAATAAACTAACACTTATAATTACATTAACCCTTCTTCAAGCCACTGTAGTGAATCTGTTAAGACAACATGAACTTCATGGTGTGCAACCATTTCATTTTCCATCTGCTTGATCCTAATAAGGTCATCAATACACCTCATAGCGCATCCTAGCTAGTTATAAATCAATAATTCCACCATCTATCTATAAAACTAAAAGAATAATCATAACCAGATACTTCATTTCAGCATCTCTCCTTTAAAAAACAGCTATATGAAACAGATTCTGCTTATACTACAGGCTTCTTACTTTGTAAGAACAATCAAACAATTCATCAAAACCTAATTCACGTTTTTCAATCTCAGCCCTAACATCACTTATAACTACAATTTCCTAACCCTAACCCTAACCCTAACCCTAACAACATACAACTGAAATCAGAGGCACACACTACTAGTAATATTAACAATCAACTTATTATATACCTTTCGAGCGAGTAGACGGTACGCTCGCTTGATATCCGCGGTTGAAGCGTCGGCTGATACACCGAGAACAGCGTAGTGGTTGTTGGAGGCAGCGCGTGTAACGCCGATACGGCGGCGAAGGCGCGTAGGGGACGGGGAGATTAGGAAAATGATGCTAGGGTTGGAGATAAGACGGATGCCGGTGCCATCGACGGAGATCGGCACCGGAAACAGACGAGAGTGCATGGTTGAGTTTCGAACATCCGTCGCCGCAAGCTGTTTGTTAGAAACTGATATTTTTTGGGGGGTTGAATGTGGATCAATCGAATACGGGTTTTCGGGTCAGGACTTGAACCATAAGAAAAGCGGGCTATATTCCACTTTTCGTCCTTTATGTTTGAACGTTTTATCAGACAGTATCGTTTAACTATCAAAATTACATCGACTGTTCTTTAAGTTTACATTTGTCAACAAACAGTGTCCTTTCTTCATAACTCAGATGATTTTTTTTTGTTAAGTCTGCTTATGTGCAAAACATATGGGGCAATTAAAGAATATTATATTGTTTTTATAGATGGAATTTTATATATAGGTGGATCCCACTTTTATTTACCACATCACCGCCACCCTTGTCTCCTCTACCAGTAGCAACACCACCACAGGAAAAATCAAGAACAACATGAATATCTGCAGAATTTCAGGATTGTTACTGCAACTTAAAGTACAATGCTCCGACGCAATAACAACCAGAAAAATTATTGGACTCCAAAAAATGTACCTTTTTGTCGGAAAACTAAAGAACATGATGAATATTAACCTAGAAATTCATAAAAAAAAATTAAAAATCAATAACCTAATCCACATCAACAGACCATAAAATCAACATCATCATCACAACATTTTATGATTAACAAAGACTAACGTCTTTTAAATCAGTGGCGAAGCTTGAGATTTCTGACCTGGGGGTGGAAGTCACCAAGCCTAAAAATTTCTATAAAACTAGGGGGTCGAAAACGTATATACCCAAAAAATTCTATACAGAAACTACATACTCTCCACTATTGAGCGAAAAGATCGGGGGGTCGGCCGCCCCCTTCCGCCCCTTAAAAGCTTCGCCCATGTTTTAAATCAACAACTTAATCAAGCGGAGTAAAAACACTAATTCACAAACATTAATCAAATTACAATATTATTAACTGAACCTTCCACCACCACCACGTTATAACCTATCACCACATCACAACCTATAACCACCACCACCTCGTCATAACCTATCACTGCCACCACCACATTACAACCTATCACCACCACGTCACAACCTATCACCACCTCCATCAAATCTGAGCACCATTACCAAAAAATTGAACACCACTAGCCCCACACCGTTACAAACCTATCACTCGCCGAAGAACAATAACCTGAAAATCCCAATTCTGAAAAGCCCTAAACTTCAAATCATAAACCCCTAAACCCCTTCGGATTTTCATGGTCTTCATATTCCGTTTTGGTTTTTTATTTGAGTCCAGATCCAATATCCATGACGATGGTAGTGTTCATGGATACGAATTTCGTTTTTTGATTTTTGTCTTCATATCCATGAGATGGTAATGGTCATGTGGTCATGGTGTATGGTGGTTTTACAGGGTATTTGGCCTAGCTTTTATTTTTTGGCTTATGTTTATATTTTAGAGTAGCTTATAGCTTATTTTCTATCATTTGATAAGCTTTTTTTAAGTGTTTGGATTAGCTTATATTCTACAAGTTGATAATCTCTTTTTAAGTGTTTGTGTTAGCTTTTTTTAATTTAGCTTATGTTAGTAAAATGACCAAAAGGGGCATGGTTACATATTATCACATAACTTATATTTTATATGTATCTACGTTGTTTTTATGAGTTATACCATCATTTTTTGATAAATTTATATCGAGGATGACGTAAAACTTCTACAAAAATACATTGATATTCAATAAACATTCATCTTGGTTTGTTATATCTCCTGCAATCATATATCTAACTGTACTCATGTATAAATCATCTATTCTACGTTGTGTACTTGTGTCGTCATTTATTTCATTAATCTCACTAGATCCTCGACTACCAATACCATTATTTGGAGTGTAAGATTATTGTTGTTGTTACTCCACTTCAAGCAATTTTTTTGAATGCTTGATAAATGTAGATGGGTGTTTGATAAATAGGATTTTCTAAGGTAAGAGTTAATGGTTTGAGAAATGGTAGATGGATATCGTTTCTCCATATAGCTTGAGAATAGCTCTCCACTAATACCTTTGCAATTTTGACGAGAAAATGAATGCATATTAAATAGGGAACAAAAAATGTAGATGGATATTTAATTAATAATTGATCTTCCACCAACGTATTAATTTGTATCCACCAACTTGCCTCTTCTTCGAAAATTCACCATTTGCCTCTTATTAATTATGCGTCAATAAGTTGTTAAATTGTTTCAGTAATAAGTTGTCTCTTATTAATTATCCACCATTTGCCTCTTATTAATTATGGGTCTTAATAAGTTGTTAAGTCCACCATTCTTTAATTTGTTACAGTAATAAGTTGCTTCAATAATTATTACTCCATCGCCATTTGAGGGTAAATGAGTAACTTGCACCCTTACACAAATAAGCTAAAAAACCATCTTCAAATAAGCTTATTTAAATTAGCTTATATAAGCTAATAAGCATAAGTTTAAAAAGCTAAACCAAACACCAAGTTAAGCTTATTTTATAAAAAAAACTATAAGCTTTGTTAAAAAAAAAGCTAGACCAAACACCCCATAAATGGTGGTGGTTTGTAGTAGGTGTTGTTTACAGAGAAAGAAAAAGTATAAGGTAGAGGAGAGAGAGATCAACTTGTAATATAATAAAATACCTTTTAAGTAAATGAGGTAAAAGGACCAACTTGCCCTCACGTGCTCAAACTTAACCCCAAAATTTAACTTAGTTATTGCAAAAGGACATCGTCTGTTGCAAGTGTAAACTTAAAAGAGTCATTGTAATTTTGATAGTAAAAGAACATCGCCTGATGAAACATTCAAACATAAAGGACGAAAAGTGCAATTTAGCCTAAGAAGCCTAAAGGTTTAACTTCTCCGATAACCCAGCAACCGAAGGCTTCTGATTGTTGGAAACAAGAGTGTTACGAGCTTTCCAAATTTCCCAACAAGTAATGTGGAGAATCGTTTGGATGGTTTTTTTTGCCTTTATTCGAAATCCTCAAGGATTGTTGCAACAACATAATGTCTATATAACCAAACACAAAAATGAGTGGGGTCCTACACCACGAAACAATACTAGAACAAACCTCATAGGAGAATTGGCACCCCAAAACCATTTGAGTACCAGTAAAAGTAAAACTTTATTGCAATTGATTATTTACTTTCCTTTAATTTCAGGCTATTTACTAGTCTAATCTAAATTCTAATAAAGGATTACAATTAATACAACGTGACATTCACTCCTTCAAACTCACAATTTTAACATCCTTTCTACATTTAGTAAAGAATACCTGCAAAGCATCAAACCAATAAAATGTGACCCTTAATTTGATCACTTTTATACTTTAGTAAAGAATAACTCCAAAATCAAACCAATAAAATGTGACCCTTAATTTGATCACCTTTATACTTTAGTAAAGAATAACTTCAAAACATCAAACCAATAAAATGAACACCCTTAATTTGATCACCTTTATACTAAAAACACGATATATATATATATACATATTATATTATGTAATAAAAATCAGTAAACCTCACCTTTATACCTTAGTACTAATACCGTGTAACAAAAATTTATTTACTATATATGAAAGGTGAATATCGTTATTTGTATTATTTGGGGTGTAGGACCCGTTCGCATATAAATAAAATAAAACAATTTATTAAATGATTACAATACATAAATTAAAGAAAGCAGGAAATTACAGAATTATTACAGCTGAAATAAACAAAATACAAGAACATAAAATGAAGTAGAAAAGGTTTGAGGTTGAGGGTTGTGTCTAACACACGACCCTTAAAACAAATTCTAAGTCTCTCAACAGAACTCGTTTTGTTTCCCAGGTATAACAGCCGGAGCAGTAGTACTGCCGGAGCTGGCACGAGGACCTGAATAATACCTTGAGAAGAGTAAGAAGAAGATCAGAATTCGGCATAGAATTGTGTGCATTAGCTGTTGGTGTTTTTCCGGTGGATTCTGCAATGGATGTGATGTTAACAAAAACGAATTAAATGAGAGAATTAAATTACATTAAACGTCTTCAATGCACTTTAATTTGTCATTTAATTCTCAGTCAAATACGTTGACTCGTCTGTTTCAAATGCTGAAGTGAAACTGCTCCGTCATTAAAGTCTGGGAAACTTCTGTCGTGCGCACACGCAGGACAGACACTCTGGTGCGCGTGCGCCATTTCGGATCACTTTCATGCACGCGCACAGGTCTGCACCACTCATGCACGGTCAAAAATACAAATGGGGCTCTAAAGTGGCGTTGCGAGCGTGCAAAGTGCGCCATAAAAGTGCCATTGCGCCCATCGCCCGCGCCACGCGCGGGCGAGTGCGCGTTATGGTGCTTCGCACCCTTCGCGAGTACACTAGTGTGTGCTTCCATGAGACAATAAGGAAGGATGGTTCCCACTTAAATACCTCTTTATGTTTCATCTGTCCTCCTATGTGGGACAAGGTGTCACTTTCCCATTTTTACAGCATTCAATGTTTCAAACACCAAACTTTGAGCATCGATATCTCATTCATCTTAGCTCCATTCTTGACACGGTTTAGTTCGTTGCGAAGCTCTTTCAACATAGAACACAAACCCACAAATAAATATATAAAATCCCCTCAGTTTCTTATATTTATTTCTAGTCTAAAATTAGAAAAAATGCATTTCCTATATTTGTGAAAATTGTTATTTTCACAAAATTTCCAACAATCCCCCACATGAATGGAAAACGATCTTTACTTACAAGTTTCAGCAATACAATTCGACAGTTGAGTATTGCAAGATAGGTAGGTTGTTACCTTTGAACCTTCTTTTGTGAAGCATACTTAGCTTACTAGCGGTTTGTAGACGCGATGTCCTTGAACATACCTCCATTTGTGTAAATGACAATACACTTCACACAATACTCTACCTAGTCTGGCCAACCCCTCATTGTCGTGTCCTTATATGGTCATGGAACAGTAGCCTAGTTCTGCGAGAGCTCTAGGTTTGCGCACCCCACAATGCCATTCGAAACGACCCTATTTCTCTCTCACATAGGTGATTCCCATGAATTGTCACACCCCTACCAATGGCGGAAGCATCGGAGTGGGACTAGTTCAAGATTGCAAGAGACTTCATAACACTATTTGTGACAATATTTAATTCAACCATTTTCATTTCATAATCAAATTGTCAAACATTACAAGGAAAATTCAAATAACAACTTGTTCATAACATAACATAACAATAACAAAATTGATACAACACTTTAAACCTAAACGTCTAAGTGAGTATCTAGGCATCATTGCTAATCCATTTAACAGCATCATCAATCCTCAACCTGTAACATGTATAAAATAAAGTTCAATGCAAAAGCAAAGGCGAGTATACAAGTTTAAGAATAAGTATAAATATAAGTTTAAAAGTTTAAAACGAATCCACATGGCAACTTAATTTATACAAGATCACCATACAAGGCATGCAATATTTCTAGTCAACCCTCTGTTTAAGCAAAATGATATAATTCAACATGACCTCTCATTCACGGGTGGTGTGTTACTCCTATAGCGTTATACATGTTAAATGGAGGCTCATACAAAGCTAATGTGTGACAACTCTTGCCAAAATTATTATTTCTTATTTTAATAGTGCGCACTAGGAAACCCTAATCGAGACCCCCAAGTAGTATGGCATGACCCATAATTTTTCAAAACAATCGAAACCAGGATCAGGACCCCCTAAAACTCAAGGGGGGTATCCCCTAATTGATAATTATCCTTAAAACCGCATGTTAAGCACGAAATTTGTTTGCTGTTGACTCATCAGGGCTATACGTACAACAAGGCAGGCCTAGCCTACTTGGGATTTCCCCGCGACACGCGACAGGTGCGGAGGATCCTGTCGCGACACGCGGGCGGGTTCCATTTGGTCTATAAAGCCCCTAGTCTGGGACTTGAACTGTTTGCTTGTTTCGACGTTAAATCTTACAACGTACGCACAAATATACACTGTATCGTTCAAAATAGTTATAGTACCGAGCCTCTGCTGCGATAACAGGGTAATAACTCGATCACTGCTACGATACAATGTCCGATTGATTGAAACCGATCCGATGGATGTTTAAGTGCTGCCCGAATACAGGCTATACTTTGTCATTCGTCGTGAGGGTTTTGATTTCGTGAGTTATCGTAAATGTTGTATTAAGTTACTGACCTAGTTTCGTGTGCATTGTTATTTAACTAGGTTACAAGGTTAAATCAGTAGGCAAATTCTGTCTAATTAAACTTGCAAGGCGAGTCATTCTCTTTTTACCAAATTGTTTCCAAAACCCTATTTATTTTTCAAAGTTATAATTACAGGGATTAAGTCTTTGTAATCTTCAATTACTGCCGGTATGTGGGGTTTTGTATACATTAATTGATACCCATCACCATTGGACAACGGGTTAGCCAATGGGTGATCTGACCATAGTCAGAGATACGATCGAGTGACAAATACCGATTTGGGGTAATTGGTTGATAGAAACAATATAATCACCCTTAATATTGTATATTATAACAATGTGTCATTTCGTACAAATTGAGTGACTCGCCAGTATTTCCCCGCTGATAAAATCTTTTTAAACATGTTTCAGGTGATTTACTGTGAACCAGGAAAAGTGTCGCGTAACACTAAAAGCTTGAGGAGGTGGCTCAGTAAAATAAATAAACATGTTTTGTAAAACCGGGAATTTCCTCGTGAAATTCCTTTATTGTAAATTACGGGGTTTGTCCCAAATTATGAAATAAAATAATTGGGCATTTTCAGTTTTCACGATTCTGTTAAAATTTCCGCTGCCAAATTAAACATAATTACCACGGGTTTCTGTCCCGCGGCTCCTAAACCGGGTAAAAACGGGACGGGGGTTGTGACAGAAAAAGGTGGTATCAGAGCCACTGATTTAAGCCAATTAAGTATTTAGAAATACTTATTTTTTCTAATTGCCACTCTGTGATTATGTGGAAATTTAGTTTACAGTAAATAAAATTTTAACTTAAAATTGTGTGTGTTTCTTCATGTGTGTTAACAACATGAATGAACTGTCGGAGGCACTCCGAAACTTTACTATCCATACCACCGATATGGATACCATAGGAAACCCATCTGGCTACCTGGCAGATATGGAGGAACCACTAACATTCCAGGCCCAGGAGAAACCAAAGCCGAAAATGAGGAGGAGAATCTTGGACTGGAAACGTGGGCGTTGGAAGAAGCCAGCTGCACAGAAGGTTAAAAAGACCGAGGACCCTAAGGATAAAGGGAAAGGAAAAGAGATCGGGGCAAGTTCCGGGCAAGCCCAGGAAATGCCACCATGGGAGGAGCTGGATCGCAAACTGGCGAATTGTGACCTCATCGGACCTGCCGATGAAAACCTCTTCAATTACCCCCCTGAATCACAACTTTCAGTTAATTTGGAACCTGCTATCCCAGATCCTATTTTCAACCACCGACTTCTACCCGGAGAATTGGAGGAATGGTGGACGAATGACTGGCAGTTTCAGAATTTCATGAATAACCCCAACGTCTATTTTCCCCAATTTGACCCTGAGCCAGCACCAAACCCACCTATGAGCACAGAAAACTTGGCTGAACTCCGCCACTATGGCGAGGAACTGGTGGAAGCAGGAAATAGAATTCGGGATGTGGAGGAGAAAATCACGTGGAAATACGACGAGAGGGAGCGTCGTTTCTGATGGGCCGGTTATTTGTTTGTGGTTGTGTGTTTAATAATAATAAAATAATATATATATATATATATATATAATAAAAATATAAGCATGTAAAATAACTCAAATAAAACTTTTGTAATATAATGGGTGTGTATCGATGCATACTAATATATATAAAAATATGAAAGTCGCAAAGTCGACAATTTTGGCTATACGTGTTGACATGATTATGTGTGATTGCTTTATTGTGATTGGTTATTATTTATTTTGTGCCAACAATTTATATATATATATATATATATATATATATATTGTTAATTATCATATGGAACATGCCGTCAATGAGCCAGCTAACGAACTTAACCAATCTGAGCAAAACAATGAGGATCACTTCCTTAATAGACAAGACATAGAAAATATCGTTGCCCAGGGAATAGCCAAGGCTATCCCGGCAATCGTCGCTGCTGTCAAGAACCCCATGGAACCTTCACAAGCCAACCATAGCAAACGTACTCACGACGATAATTTCAGTAACAGTGTAAATGGGGGTGGAAATAATAATGATGTGGTTCAAGCCTATTTCTTAAGAAAATGAAAGCTGCAACGCCTGGTTGCACTTACAAGGAATTTCTTGCCTGTAAACCAATCGAATTTGCAGGCAACGAAGGGGCAACTGCTGCACTGCGTTGGTTAGATAAAACCAAAGCAGTAATTAAAATAAGTAAATGTACTAAGGAAGACAAGGTTATGTATGCGTCGCACCTTTTTAAAGAAGGGGCGTTAGAATGGTGGAACACGGTACTGCAAGCCAAAGGAAGTGATGTGGCATATGCCATGAATTGGGAAGAATTTAAGAGATTGGTGGAAAGAAAATTCTGTCCCGAATATGAAAAGGAACAAATGACAAATAAGTTCCTAAACCACCGGATGGTGGATGTTGACTGTCGAGGGTATACTTCGACATTCTTTGAATATGCTAGAATTGTACCAACTTTGGCTTCGCCAGAACCGGTACTTATTTCTCGCTATATTTGGGGTTTGATTAGCGAAATTCGTGATATCGTCAAAGCTGCGAGACCCCGCACAATTGACGATGCAGTGGAATTAGCCAACACCTTGACCGACGGACTGGTACGTACGCGAGAAGAAAACAGGAAAAAGGAATTAGCCCACAAGATTACCCAAGGGTTCCGTGGGGGTAATATTTTCAAGAAAAAGGGAACTGGGCAATCTTCCACTCCGCCATTCTGCATAAACTGTAAAAAGAAACATTTTGGAAGATGTAATGAAGTCTGCAACTTTTGCAAAGCTTTGGGGCATCGAGAGGAGGAGTGCAGAAAGAAAACAAGGATCTGTTACAATTGCAGCGAAGCTGGACATTTTAGGCCAGAATGTCCTAAACTGGTCAAACCAGCTGACAACAAGGTCAAACCTGCTGAAGGGACTACTAAGAAAAACGCAAGAGCCTTTCAGCTGATAACCCAAGAAGCAGATCTAATTCCAGATGTGATAGCTGGTACGTTCCTTGTACACGATATTTACGCCAAAGTATTATTTGACTCTGGTGCAAACCAAAGTTTCATAAATACTTCATGCTGCCAAGTCCTTAAGCAACCTTTAACCAAACTTAGACAAGTTTTTACGGTTGAAACGGCAGATGGGAATTCCGTTAACATAGATAAGGTTTTGCAAGAAGGAAAAATAGAACTCTTAGGCCATAAATTCTCTGCAAACCTGTTACCTATGAATTTAGCTGGATTCGATGTTGTGTTAGGAATGGATTGGTTAGTAACCAACCATGCTCGCATCCTCTGTGATAAGAATTCCATAGAAATTCATGCACCCACAGGAGAAATAATTGTGGTTACAGGAGATAAGCCATGAAAGTCATTGAAATTCATTTCAATAATGAAAGTGGCCAGTTATATAAGAAAACAAGGAATAGTGTATATGATTTCAGTAGATATTAATACTAAAAGTAAGAAACTCAAGGAAATTCCAGTAGTGTCAGGATACCCGGATATATTCCCAGAAGAACTACCTGGATTACCACCCGATAGGGAAGTAGAATTTAGAATTTATCTAATTCCTGGAACTACACCGATAGCTAAGGCACCTTATCGGTTAGCACCCACCGAAATGTTAGAATTGAAAAAGCAGTTAGATGAATTATTAAGCAAAAGATTCATACAACCTAGTTCATCCCCTTGGGGAGCACCAGTGTTGTTTGTGAAAAAGAAAGATGGTTCGATGCGAATGTGTATCGATTATAGGGAATTGAATAAGGTTACAATTAAGAATCGATACCCATTACCTAGGATTGATGATCTTTTCGATCAACTTCAGGGAGCTAGATATTTTTCTAAGATAGACTTGCGCTCTGGATATCATCAGCTGAAGGTACAAGAAGAAGACATACCTAAAACCGCTTTCAGAACTAGGTACGGTCACTACGAGTTTACAGTCATGCCCTTTGGACTAACGAATGCCCCTGCAGCATTCATGGACATGATGAATAGGATTTGTAAACTATATTTGGATAAATTTGTAATTGTCTTTATCGACGATATACTTATTTATTCCAAAAGTCAGGACAAGCATGGTAAGCACCTGCATGCACTTCTAACTTTGTTAAGAAAAGAGAAGCTTTACGCCAAATTCTCGAAGTGTGAATTTTGGCTACAGGAAGTGCAATTTTTAGGTCACATGGTGAATCACGAAGGTATTCACGTAGATCCCTCCAAGATAGAAGCAATCACCAAATGGAAGGTCCCTCAATCAGCTACGGAAGTTAGAAGTTTTCTAGGATTAGTCGGTTACTATAGGCGATTCATTAAGGATTTTTCCAAGATAGCGGTGCCATTAACTAAGCTAACCTGTAAAACAGTTAAGTTTGAATGGGGACCCAAGCAAGAAGAGGCCTTTAGTATCTTAAAGCAAAAGTTAACAAACGCCCGAATTCTTGCTTTACCCGAAGGGACAGAGGATTTTGAAGTTTACTGGGACGCTTCTAAGCTAGGGTTAGGATGTGGGCTAATGCAACGCAAAAAGGTAATTGCGTATGCCTCAAGGCAATTGAAAAAGCACGAGGAAAATTATACGACTCATGACTTAGAATTGGGAGCCATAATTTTTGCCCTTAAGATTTGGAGACACTATTTATATGGAAGTAAGTTTACCATATATACAGATCATAAGAGTTTAAAGTATATATTTGGGCAAAAAGAATTAAACATGAGGCAAAGAAGATGGATGGAAATTTTAAGTGACTACGACTGTGATATTCAATATCATGAGGGAAAGGCAAATGTAGTAGCAGATGCCTTGAGTCGTAAGTATCATGAAAAGCAAAGACGAGTTCGTGCTCTTAGATTAAATCTACAGCTAGATCTAATGGAACAACTGAAGAATGTACAGGAGACAGCAATCAAGGATGATGCTGAAGGAATGAAAGGACGAATAAAGGAATTAGAACAAGGGACTGATGGAATTTGGAGATTCCATAAGAAAAGGATTTGGGTACCTAAGCAAGGTAATTTAAGAGATAAGATTTTAGAGGAAGCCCATAAATCTAGATATACCATGCACCCTGGTAATAATAAGATGTATCAAGATTTAAGAAATAACTTCTGGTGGATAGGAATGAAAAAGGAGATAGCTCGATATGTATCTAAGTGTCTAACTTGTTCGCAAGTTAAGGCAGAACACCAGAAACCTTCAGGGTTGCCACAACAATTAGAAATGCCTGTATGGAAATGGGAACTAATAACAATGGACTTTGTTACTAAGTTGCCCAAAACCACAAAAGGTAACAACGCGATTTGGGTAATTGTGGATCGATTAACCATATCAGCTCATTTCCTCCCAATGAAAGAAACCTTTAGCATGGAAAGGTTAGCAAAATTGTACGTAGATGAAGTAGTATCCTTACATGGAGTCCCACTCTCCATTGTATCAGATAGGGATAGTCGCTTCACTTCACATTTCTGGACAAGTTTCCAAGAAGCCATGGGGACACGATTAAATTTAAGTACTGCATACCATCCCCAAACAGATGGACAAAGTGAAAGGACGATCCAAACCCTGGAAGACATGCTTAGAGCGTGTATCATAGATTTTGGTGGAAACTGGGATGACCACCTACCCTTAATCGAATTCTCCTATAACAATAGTTATCATACAAGCATCGAAGCTGCCCCGTTCGAAGCACTGTATGGACGAAAGTGTAGAACTCCAGTTTGTTGGGCAGAAATAGGAAAAAGTCAATTTTCAGGTCCCGAAATTGTGCAAGAAACTACTGACAAGATAACTCAAATCAAGGAAAGACTAAAAACAGCTCGAAATCGCCAGAAAAGTTATGCCGACAATCGACGCAAGCCGTTAGAATTTCAAGTCGGAGACAAGGTACTCTTAAAAGTTTCTCCTTGGAAAGGAGTAGTTCGGTTCGGTAAGAAAGGAAAGGAAAGGAAAGCTAAGTCCAAGGTACATAGGACCCTTCCCAGTGATCCAACGAATAGGACCAGTTGCCTATCGCTTACAACTACCAGAAGAACTAGCCGGGGTACATGACGTATTTCATGTATCCAACCTCAAGAAATGTTTATCTGATGAGTCCCTGGTAGTACCTCTTCAAGATATAGAGGTAAATGAAAAGCTGAAGTTTTTGGAGAAACCTCTTCAAATAGAAGACAGAAAAGTCAAGTTCCTCAAGCACAAGAGACTGGTGCTGGTCAAGGTAAAATGGGATTCGAAAAGAGGACCAGAGTATACCTGGGAACTAGAATCTGAGATGAAGCAAAAGTACCCTTCCTTGTTCCAGTAAATCTCGAGGACGAGATTTTAAACAAGGTGGGGAGGGTGTGACAACTCTTGCCAAAATTATTATTTCTTATTTTAATAGTGCACACTAGGAAACCCTAATCGAGACCCCCAAGTAGTTTGGCATGACCCATAATTTTTCAAAACAATCGAAACCAGGATCAGGACCCCCTAAAACTCAAGGGGGTATCCCCTAATTGATAATTATCCTTAAAACCGCATGTAAAGCACGAAATTTGTTTGCTGTTGACTCATCAGGGCTATACGTACAACAAGGCAGGCCTAGCCTATTTGGGATTGCCCCGCGACACGCGACAGGTGCGGAGGATCCTATCGCGACTCGCGGGCGGGTTCCATTTGGGCTATAAAGCCCCTAGTCTGGGACTTGAACTGTTTGCTTATTTCGGCGTTAAATCTTACAACGTACGCACAAATATACACTGTATCGTTCAAAATAGTTATAGTATCGAGCCTCTGCTGTGATAACAGGGTAATAACTAGATCACTGCTACGATACAATGTCCGATGGATGTTTAAGTGCTGCCCGAATCCGGGCTATACTTTGTCATTCGTCGTGAGGGTTTTAATTTCGTGAGTTATCGTAAATGTTGTATTAAGTTACTGACCTAGTTTCGTGTGCATTGTTATTTAACTAGGTTACAAGACTAAATCAGTAGGCAAATTTCTGTCCAATTAAACTTGCAATGTGAGTCATTCTCTTTTTACCAAATTGTTTCCAAAACCCTATTTATTTTTCAAAGTTATAATTACAGGGATTAAGTCTTTGTAATCTTCAATTACTGCCGGTATGTGGGGTTTTGTATACATTACTTGATACCCGTCACCATTGGACATTAGGTTAGCCAATGGGTGATCTGACCATAGTCACAGATACAGTCGAGTGACAAATACCGATTTGGGGTAATTGGTTGATAGAAACAATATAATCACCCTTAATACTGTATATTATAACAATGTGTCATTTCGTACAAATTGAGTGACTTGCCAGTATTTCCCCGCTGATAAAATCTTTTTAAACATGTTTCAGGTGATTTACTGTGAATCAGGAAAAATGCCGTGTAGCACTAAAAGCTTGAGAAGGTGGCTCAATAAAATAAATAAACATGTTTTGTAAAACCGGGAATTTCCTCGTGAAATTCCTTTATTGTAAATTACAGGGTTTGTCCCAAATTGTGAAATAAAATAATTGGGCATTTTCAGTTTTCACGATTCTGTTAAAATTTCCGCTGCCAAATTAAACATAATTACCACGGGTTTCTGTCCCGCGGCTCCTGAACCGGGTAAAAACTGGACGGGGGTCGTGACATAATGACTATAGTATCACATAAGAATCACCCAAGTATAAGCATCAAGTATCACAACATAGCATTCATGTATTTGGATTGTTTCGTGCAAGTATAAAGATTAAAGTTTAAGTGTGATTTTATAATTTAACATGTTACACCCCAAAAATGGTAAACATAAAAAGGGGTTTCAAGTATACTCACGGTTTTGCAAGCTTTCCACTTGTGAATCCACTAGAGAGTTGTTGTGGGAGGTTGGAACACCAAGTCCTTCTACACGAAGAAACAAGGAATATGAGTATTGGAGTATAACGGTGGGATGAAGATTCAGAGTTTAAAACATAAGAATATAAACATATAAAAGTAATCATCTTTTAACACATAATACTTGTTTGACACAATGAAACCCCAAGGGTTATAATGTTTTCATGAGTAAGACGCCCATTAGAATCATAACAAGTTTTAGGTCTTAGATGATGTTAATCTAGTATTTTGACGAATGAACACAAATTCACCATCAAAGGTTCGAATGTTGGATAGTATATGTAAGTATTATATCAGTTGTGTATTATACATTAATAAGTCCAATAGTTCAATAGTTCAAGCATGAGGTAGGAGGATGAATCCTCCATTTAGGAACCTCTTTGGTGTCATAGAATTCATGTAGGAGGTAGGAAGAACATGTCTTCCATTTAGGTACCTCTAGATGTTCACCACTACACTTAATGTTATGAACATTCAAGGAGGGTCTTGAACTTACAAGAAACAAAAGAATATGAACAACTAATCTATGAGAAAACATCAAGCAATGTGTGGATTTACAAGTAGGATAGCCCAAGCTCATCCTGAATCACACTTTCATCAAGTCTCAAGATTGAACATCACTTGTGGGTTAAACCCTTGAACAAAACAGAAAGTTTGTGAGGTTTACACCTCTGATTTTGAATGTCTCAGCCTTGTTTTTAAGCCTAACTAACCATAGATGTGGTTATAAGCATAAGGACATAGGTTTGAGATGAGTTTCCTAAAGTTTAAACAAGTTTATCAAAGATTGAAACATGAACAAAAAAAATCAGTCAACTTTGGAGCCCTTTTGGCAATGTTCCAGGCTCTGATTTTCCCAGGGAAAACCCATGGAAGCGTAGCTAATGTAAATCCAAAGAAGTAGGAAAAAGAATCGAGTGAATCGGATAAGAATTGAGTGAGTTATGCTCACTTTAGTGAAGTAGTATCAATCTGCTCGAACTTCAGAAGTCAGCTACGGTTTGGAGTGTTTGAGAGTGAATGGAGAGTGTTTAGAAAGTGAAAAATGCTTGGAGGAGGCTTGGGTTATATAGGGGATGGATTAGGGTTTCATTGGGTTGGGCTTTGGAAGTGTTTAGTGGGCTGAATAACTCAAAACAAAGAAATTAAGTGGGCTGATGCAAGGCTGTTAACAACCCTATAATTTTTTTTTTTTTTTGACATTAGAAGGTATATATTTGATGTTTAATAAAGTGTTACATAGTGTCTAGTATGTAGGTAACTTGTAACAATGTCCAAAATGCATAAATGACATGTTTTAATTTAGCAAAAAGTGTGATAACATAGGTGTGTATAACACATGAAATGTGACAAGTATGTATGGTTTATAGTTTGGTATGATTAAATGAAAAAAACATACAACTTAATCTTATAATCGAATAACCAAGTGTTTGAATGTATAAAGATTTAAGGATTACGAATATACGATCATTGTTTACGAGTTAAGCTTATGTTTATGCGAATTACGAATCATGTGTCAAACAAACGTATGTATCAATGTATAAATAATGTATAAACGATGTATATTTCATATAAAAGATTCCTTTCATTACGATCAAGTCTCGGATTTACAATAGCTTGAAACGAAATACGATTACAAAGGAAATGAGTTTCCGAAAATAGAATTACAAGACGAACTTTCTAAAAACAGAAAGTTGCGAAAAGCGAGGCGTTACATGAATCATTAAAAGCATCATGGTTATTTGATTTCCTGAAATCGCAAACCTAAATATGCTTAACGTCACTTCAATGTCACTGATTGAAATGGACTAGGAAGTATTTTAACTCCCTTTTATTTTGTTTGGGGTACTCCCCCACAGTGACTCCGCGTTGGTAATATGAATAAGTTGTCCTATTGAACTTAGATCTTGGGATCTCTAGTCAACTAAGTTAGGTTTCCCTCATATTCCCGTTTATTTCCACGAGCTTTAGTCCCATTCCTATTGACGACATGTGAAATAACCTTTGTTTAAGCCTTTTGTTAACGGGTTTGCAATGTTATCTTTTGATCTCACATAGTCAATTGTGATAACACCCATTGAGAGTAGTTGTCGTACCGTGTTGCGTCTACGTCGAATGTGCCTTGATTTGCCATTGTACATTGAGCTTTGAGCTCTATCAATTGCTGATTGACTATCGCAATGTATACATATGGTTGGTAAAGACTTTGGCCATCTTAGCTGGTAAAGGCTTTGGCCATCTTATATAATATACTATTAACTAAAACAAAGAATAATATTATATTATATAATATAATATTAACTAAGCTAAAAAATAATCGTAATAAAAAATTGTAGGTCCGAATATATTAAAAGATAAAAAAATGTGTGTTATATTATATTAAAGATAATATGCATGAGTTTTATATTTATCATAATTCTTTTTTAAATTAATTATATAAAAAATTAATGAAAAAACAAAACATTGTCCCTATAAGAATGTTTTCTCTCATAATAGACGTTTGGTAATTGTATGAATATTAATTTCAGAAATATAATTATTAAATATTTTCATGTAACATATTTTATAATATTATCTTTTACAAATATAACGAGTTTTTATATTTTTAGAGTTAATTACATAGATGGTTCTTGTGGTTTATTGAAGATAACACATTTGAGTACCAACATAATATTTAATAAGCGTATTTTAGTCATTTTACATTTATTTAACAGAAAAATGACGGGCAGTTAGCCTTAATACTCAAAGATATTACAAAATCGAAACCATAGAACATGGACCTGTTAAAAAAATAAGTTAGTATCAAAGGTGTTACTTTCAATAAATCACAAGGACTATTTATGTAATTAACTCAATTTACAATTTTCACGATATTCAACCCGTGTAACACACGAGTATGTAAGCTAGTATGATAATAATTTCAAGGGGTCGTGGAATAGATGAGAGCCAGTGAAGCACCGGACCCGGGCGGGATATAGGAACACCACCCCTCTCGAAAATGGAAAAATGTTTTCACAGAAAATCAACGATCCTTCACCGATTAACGAGGAAGAGTTAGAAACCATTACAATGGTCATATGATTGTTATATGTGACTTTTAATATATAAATACACAAAGATTTAAGATTTTTAACCACACCACTATCATTCTTTTCTCAACAGTTTTTTTAACTTCTCTTAAATGGCAAGAATTCGTTGGAAAGAAGAAGAAACGACTTGGGTGAATGTCAGCACATCATGCCTCCCAGAATCGTATTGTTTTGGAATGCAATCCTTCACCAATTTTGTCAACATTTGGGTGATACTGATCACTTGTCAGAGCAAATTCATTCGAAGTGGAGGGATATGAATCTCAAGGCTTTCAAATTTGACAGATTCATTCACCGCGTGATGAATGGTGGTGACGGGCTAACAATGGCGGACGCGATTAACGAGGCTCATCGCAAGTACCAAACACACTACAAATGTGGATGACTAAAATTTAAATTTAATTGTGTGCTTTTATTATTTCGATCATGTAGCTTTTGGTTTTAATTAGGTGGTTTTACTTTTAATTTTGTGTTTTTTTTTACATTATGCACTTTTTATTCTTAAGTATTTAGTTTTAATTTTTAGTTATATTAAGATTTTTTAAATATATTAATGTTTTAAAGTTTAATTTAAACAAAAATTTTGTTATGGGAATTTTTGGGAAAACTAAGACGACACCTTGCATTTGGGGGAAAACGGAGGAAAATAGGGAAAAAGCTAATATGGCACACATGGAAGTACGAGGAAACTAAGACCACTCCCTCCCCTAATACCAAACTCATAAAATTTAGTGAATCATATCTATAAGTGTTTTTATTACACATAATGAGTGACATCATTTTAACTTTAAAACTAAGGCAAATTGGAAATACATAATCCCACCTAACTCAATTTTGGCCGATAATAATCCAAGTCAGTTATTTAAAATAGCTTAACGGAGTTAAGTTTTTTTCTGAATTACAAACCGATGTTTTAGGGATTTTGATCAGAACGAGGATACGAGTCGATTGATGTAAAACTTACCTCGAAATACTGCCCCAACCCATGAAAACAATGCTTCAATTCGAGTGTTTAAACTTCCAATTAACAAAAATAAAGCCATTTCGAGCACAATTTCGAGGTAAGTTTTACATCAATCGACTTGTATCCTCGTTCTGATCAAAAGCCCTAAAACATCGGTTTGTAACTCGGGAAAAAACTTAACTCCGTTAAGCTATTTTAACGGCGGACTATTTTACAAAAAAATTGACCAGTTCGGATTATTATCGGCCAACAACTGACTTGGGATTATTATTGGCCAAATTGAGTTAGGTGGGATTATTTATTTCCAATTCGCCTAAAACTAATGTTCATACCAACAAAATTATAGGTTGCGGCTAGTTCTTTATGCTTGTGAGTTTAACAAAGCAACTGCATTATTAAGTTTGGGTAACTCTAGATTCGAGATCATCTAAGACCACGCGTAGTCGTTGTAAAATTGAGCGTTTTTTTGATGAAGCATGCCCAAAAACACCCGACGTCGGCCCCGCAAGGCGTGTTTGATCAAATTTTTTGAAAAGCGTTGTTTTAACAACGCTCGAGCCCTGCACAAATTTCGAAACATTACCGTTGAGGACATGATTAATTGGTGGGTTTTGGTTGGGGTAATGATTGACGGGGCATTATTGGACATTATCACCACTATGCCCCTTTGTGAAAAACGCCATTTTGCTAACTAGGATTACACGTGGTAGACAATGCCCATGGGTGAAACATTATTTATTGTTACCACTACGTATGCTCTAACCTCTACTAAATTTTACCTTTTAACGATTCAATCTCGAGTAGATTACTAGAGAATAACGCATTTATACCATGTACCCTTTTTATTTGTTTTTTTTAAAGCAAAAAACACTTTATATATGAATATAAAGAGCCAGCAAGGAGCTGAGATACAAAAACAACAAAACAAACGGAAACATAGCCAAACAGAAAGACATTACAAAAGGTTTACAACGTCAAACATGGTCCAGTTCTCCCAGGTAGGCTTATTGAGATTGGACCGGTTGCAAATCCAAAGAAAAGCGTCTTCCTTCACGAACTCCACTGACTTCTTGATAGGAATGAAACAATCGTCAAAAACTTTAGCATTCCTAGCACTCCAAATCCTCCACACCGTCGCCATCACGATGGTTCGAACCAACCTTTTCCATACTTTTCCACCTGGGGCCTTATCGATGTGTCTAAGGAGATCGACCAGATTATCACAGACTAATGGGAAGCTTATTTGAACCCATGCAAGCACATTCCACCAAATACTTTTAGCCCAAAGACAATTAAAGAAGATGTGATCTAGATTCTCAACATGAAGACCGCAATGGGGACAGGAGATGTCGGACAAAGGAATGCCCCTAAGGGCTAATCCTTCTCTGGATGCTACCTTTCCAAGAATGGCTCTCCACAGCAGGTGATTTGCTTTAGCCGTTGCCCAGCTGGTCCATTTAAACCCCGGAATGCATCTCGAATCGTCTGCCATACTTCCTTCAATATCGAGCCTCACTTTTTTAACCGAAAAAGAGTCACCCGTGCTATTCCGCCATTTCCAAATTCCGTTGGAATTAACCAGATTCAGATTTAAATCAATACCCAGCTTGAGAAGATCCGGATTTATGCAACTGATGTCTTTCCAAACCCCGGGAATCGCCTTTTTAATTGGGATAAGCTGGTCTGCACGGTTGTTATTATGGATCGATTCAATGACTTTCACCCAGAGCTGGTTAGGATTGTCATTAAATCTCCACCACCATTTGGTCAACATGTAACACCACGTAAAAACGTGTCCAATTATGTAAAGACACGTGTCCTAAACTCTAAAGGTGTGAAAGATTTAGTTTGAAGGACCAAAGATGTCAAACAGTGAATCTATGAAATCACAGGGATTAAAAGTGTCAACATGCCAAACTTGTGCCTCTGAATGACCATACACGGTGAATATATTCTTAAACGAGTGATTGATTTGATATAGGAAGCCATTTATGAAAATAATCGGAAGATTATTAAATTACAAGGGTTAAACGTGTCAACATGTCGATTCTGACCTCTGAGTGACCTTTTAATGAAACTGAGGCTTCGAAATATTCAAATATACTCTTAAGAATAAGTGGTATAAATTTCACGTGGTTTCGAGATCGTTAAGCATGTTTTCAAGACTTTGGGCCAAAAGTGTCAACTTGATGAAACTTGCTTTCATAGAGGTATTTAACGAACCGGAGCCTAACGAAGTTAGTTTATTCATCATAGAGCCTCAACATACTGACTACAAGGGCCCTACATGTCAACAATAAGGTTAAAAATGGTTAAAAACGACCAGGGACTGAAACTGCCAGCTTGGAAACTTGTTTTACCTGATCAGACGATCCACGCGGCCCGCGTAAGACATCCCTTAAGTCTTACGTGGCCCGCCTGAGGTCCCCAGTATCAGGAAAATGTTGACAGGTGCGGGTTTGGTTGTTCCACCGCCTTAGTCTAGTTTGTAACGACCTAGGGAGCTGTAAGTCGGTTAATTTCACTAGCTAGGACACCTGGGGTGATCCCAGGGCCTCCAATTACACCTGGAAGTGATCTAGATTCATGGAATTTGCTATATAAGGGAGCCTATTCTTGTGTTCATAAACACATTTACAAACAATTCACTTGTGGGACTTGCTCTGGAGCTTCCATCAGTAAGAAGAGGATTATCAAGTGTTGAAAAGTTTGCTAGGACCTTTAGTAAGCCTCTAATTTCTTGTTTAGTCATTTAATTTAGCTTAATTACTCTAAAGTCAAACTTATTGTAAATTTAGTTTGACTTTCGTTTTAATTGCATGTGGCTTAACCACTGATCAAATTGAAAGTGGTTATAGAACCACATTAGTATAGGTGATTAACCCTTAAAAGGGCACCTCCTAATTATCTCGTTTGACTGGTCAATTGTCGGGTCAAAGTAGTTTGACAAAAAGTCAAACTAGACAGAAATTACAAAAATGATTCTAATTAATAAAACAGAGGTTCTAAATTATATTTTAACATTCTAATGACTTGGTAATCAATATTAAAACATGTTTTATCAGTCCTAACCCGGCAATTAATAGTCTAAGGTCAGTTTATAACCGAAAGTCGCAAAAGCGTGACTTTTGCTTTGACTTTCAGTTCTGACTCGTTCAAGCTTAATTCTCCCATGTTTTAAGCTTCCATTAGGACCACATTACTTAGTAGTATAACTCTTTGGAGTTATATTGCATGATTCCTAGTGGTTTGAATTATATACATTTGATCGTAATTATGCTTAATAATGCCATAAACGCCCTTTTTACTTACAACTGAGATTTTTAGCAATATGAATGGACTAACACCTTTGCTACTGATATTTAGACATGTCCCGAAAATTTGACATCAATTTGAGTTCTAGAATAAGAGTTATGCTCAATAGCGTAATTAAGGAACTTTTTATCATTTAAATGGCGTAATTAACATAAAGTCTATCTAAACCCAATTTTTGACATCAAACTTTGTACCTACTGATGTAAAATAATATTTTGGGATTTTTGAAGATTTTTAATTATTTTTAGGCTGAGCATAACATAGGATTATAGCTTAATTTCGATAAATGTCGGTTTTACCCTTTTCATGCATAAAATGAGTTTTACTTAACTTTTTAATACCAAACCTTTTGCTACTGATTTTATATAATAAATAAAGTATTTTGAACTTTATAAACTAATCAAAAACTCAGATTTCCTTTTTTAGACCGAATATCCCTTTGAACCGACTTTTAAGCATTTTTAGCACCTAGTATGGGTCAAAACTATATTTGACATATAAAACTTATTACCCACTGATGTTTTAAGCTAATTTATATAATTATACAGTAATCTAAAGTTTTTAAAACTCAGAAGTCTATTTTGACCTTTAAAGCCTATGTAAAATTACCAAAATGCCCCTACGGTGCATAGTTTGGTAATATAAGATAAATTTCACATATATAAAATACCCTACTGATATAACTTATAAAAATACATATTTTTACTGATTGAATCAGATCTAAAACTCAGTTGCACAATTAAACTCTTTTATGAGCATTAAAATTACCAAAATGCCCTTATGGGACTTATTTTGGTTTAAATTACTTTTTGGGCATATATGTTAACATCCTACTGATGTATTAACATATTTTGAGCATAATAAAGATTAAGACCTGTATATAATTCATTTGGTTAACCGTTACGCGTTTACGCGTTCGGATCGGCTTATGTGACTAGTTTACATAAAATAGTCGAAACGGACTTAACCTTATCAATAAATTCTCAAATTCCAGAATGTGTTTAGTTTACCCATATTATACAAGTATCCAAACTTGTAGGGTCTAAATCGCATTCTATTCCGGTCTCCGCTTAATCTAGCGTTTAGAACCGTAAGGTTTCTTTCTAGCTAGCCGGTCTAAGTCCTTGACTAAATTAAAGACCCGTTAGCATCCTAATAGGTTAATAAACCTTCTATACAGATTAAATAGCTTCCGGTAGAAGGTGCCTTCAAAAGCTTTAGGATTTTACTGCTAGCATCAGGTAAATACTTTTAACTTATTTTCCCTTATACGGGCTTGGGATATGGTATTATAATAATACCACTTGGTCGGGTATGAAATCATTTAATCAGATTGTGATTAATAAATTTGCATGACCCGTTTTAATATGTCTTGTTTGATAACATAAACATTGGGGGTTAATCTGACCGTGTCCTGGATATCCTCGGCTCATTTCATTGAAAATGGCCACGACCTATGCACGGGGTGTAGGCATACACCTGACAGATGCAAATGCTAAAATAATATATAAACCCACATGTTGGGGATAACTCCTTTGTGGGTTCTATAAGTGGTGAGTCGGTTAATCACGACCGGCTTCCAACCGACCCCAATTGTAAGACAAACATGTAAATATGTATACAAGATTATATTTAAATAATTGTCCCAAGTTATAAAAGATTTGTGCCATGTGCACTTAAATCAATTTTTATAAATATTTTCAAAAGAGTCAGTTAATTGTATTTACCAGTGTAAGCTGACGTATTTTCTTAAAGACTGATTTGACAGGTACCTCTCGTAATAGGCTGGAGCTATAGGGTGTCTGTAGAGGATCTTGCAAATCCATAAGATGCCTGCAGTCTGTTATCTTTGTTTCTTTGTACATTTATGATCCGCCTGTGGATCTTATTACATTCCAGTCTGTATTATTTATACACTCGAACACTCAGACATTATGGTTTGTAATAGTTTATTCACCAAGCCTTCCGCTGTGCTATAATATTGTGTGTATTGACTATGATGATATCAACTACGTCACGATACTCCCCGCCGGGCCCACCGGTAATATGTGGAAATATCGGGGTGTGACACAACATGGCAAGGTTGAAGTCTCTAATCCTCCCAACCCCTAACCAGCCAGCTTTTTTCGATTTCAGCATAGACTCCCAACAAACCCATCTCAATTTCTTCCTTGTATCTGTAATGGCCCAAATGAAATCCCTACGAATCTTATCAATCCTATTAATAATCCACTTAGGAGCCTTGAATAGAGATAAATAGTAGGTCGGAATGCTCCCCAAAACTGTCTTGTCTAAAGAAAGCCTACCCACAAACGATAAATGCCTCGCCTTCCATTTCGAAAGTCTCGCTTGAACCCTATCCACCACTGGTTTCCAATAATTAGCTCTCTTCATGTTCGCCCCAATGGGAAGTCCCAGATACATAAAAGGCAAATTCCCAGCCTCACAATTCAACCGACCAGCAAGACGAGCCACCTCATCCTGATTAACTCCGACTCCATAAAGTTTACTCTTCCTATGGTTCACTTTCAGACCCGTTACCAGCCCCAACCACCTGAGAAGACGGTTAAGAGTTGCCACATTCTGGTCCGACCACCTGCCTAAGAATAAGATGCCATCCGCGTAACAAAGACTAGATAGCATAGGCCCACCGTTAGGAAGTTGAAAACCTTGAAACAACCCTTCGCAGAAGCTCTATTCAAAAAAAGATTTATAATTTCCATCGCAATAATGAAAAGAAACGGGGAAAGGGGATCTCCCTGTCTTAAGCCTCTCCTGAATTTGAACTCGGTCGTGAGCGAACCATTGACAAGGATCGAGCCCTTGCCGGATTTTAAGCAACCTTTAATCCACGAAATCCATTTAACTGGAAAAGCCATATGCGTCATCATTTGGAAAAGGAATTTCCAATTGATAGTATCATAGGCCTTCTCAAAATCAACTTTGAAAATTAACAAATCCGATTTATTTTTCTTAGCCCAAGCAACCGTCTCGCTAATAACAAGCGGGCTATCCAAAATGTTACGACCCCCAACAAAAGTTGATTGCGTCGGAGAGATGACATCATTGATGACAAGCTTTAACCGGTTAGCTAAAACTTTTGCAATAATCTTATAAATAGACCCGACTAGAGAAATTGGCCGAAAATTCGATAATTCTTGTGGGTCTCTAATTTTTGGAATAAGAGCGACAAAGGAGGAGTTGCATCTATTGCTTATGAAACCACTGTTGTAAAAATCACTCATGACCCCCATAATAAGAGGCTTCAAACTATTCCAAAAAACCTTAAAAAACTTCAACGTAAAACCATCCGGGCCGGGAGATTTACCTCCGTTGCAGTCTTTTATAGCTCTCCAAACTTCCAATTCCAAAAAACTTTCTTCAAGGATCGAAGCACTATGAGCCGAGATCTTAGGCAAACCGTCACCATTGAACTTCGGCCTACGATTTATAGGTTCAGAAAACTGTTTACTAAACCAACTTTTGATTTTGTTTTTGAGTTCCGACGGATCCGAAACAAAAGAATCGTTGAACATGAGCCCATTAATCCTGTTGCTAGCCAAATTCACATTGACCATCTTATGAAAAAAATGAGCTATTCTCATCCCCAAATTTTAACCAGGTTATTCTAGCCTTTTGCTGAGCATTTTTGGACTTAATCAACTCCAAACCATTCACTTTAATCCTGAGTTCAATTCTCTTTTTTTATCCGCTTCCGATATCTGACCAATGGCAGCCCTCCTTTCAATGTCTAAAATAACCTCATTCATATCTTTAATTTCCTTTTCTTCAGCGACACTCGATTCAGATCTCCATTTTTTAATACCTTCTTTAATCCGTTTCAAGACCTTCCCCAACGCGACATCCTTTTTATCCCCCCACTACAGCAGTCGCTAGAACATTCTTCACGATCATAGCGACATTTTGATCCCCCAACCAAGCGTTAAAGAACTTAAATGGAATAGGACCGAAATCTACCAAGTTACAAGATAAAGAAATAGGACAATGATCAGAGGCACCTCTATCATGAACTTGTGCTTTAGACGACGACCATTGGGACAAGAACTCGTCATTCACCAAAAATCTATCTAACTTACTCATTTTGACATTAGCATGACCGGAGATGAAAGTGAACTTACCCCCAATCAACGGATACTCCATAAGACCAGCCCTGTCGATAAACCCATTAAACGCCTCCGTTGCACCCCGATCGAACCTGGAATTAACCCGTTTGTTCTCCTCCCGAACTTCGTTAAAATCGTCGAACAAGATCCACAAACCGCTTCGCTGTCTTATAATCTCGTCAATTTCGTTCCAAAGTAATCTCCTTAGACTAGCATCGTTTGGAGCATGAATATTTAACATGTTAAGGGTGCTGTCAACACCTCTGACCTTACCCGAAACCAGCAAATATATCTGACTCCTGAGAGTCGAGGTCTCAGTAAAAACTGTCGGATTCCACAGCAGCACGAGACCCCAGATCTGCCCACCGAATCCACCGCACAAGACATCATACTCGTGCTATCCCAGAAACAGCGAAGATCGATATCCGACAGCCCCATTTGATGAGTCTCCTGCAGACTTAAAACATCAATACTCAGCTTTCTCTTCAAATTCCTCAGCCAATAGCCCTTGTGAGCCGCAACCACCCCATTAATATTGATAGAAAGATAATTCATTGGAAAACATTAGCCTCCAGTTCCCCACTAACAATCTGCTTCACATGATTTTCGAACCCGCTGACCTCGATCCCAAGACGAACACCAAGGTCAATAGTACTTGTGACTTCCTGTTCAAACCCGAGACCATTCACCGGCGCCGGAACAGTAGGCGGCGAAACACTAGGATTCACCTCCGATCTTCTTTCTACCTCAGCTTCCATCCTGAATATTTCCTGGATATTGAACGGATCAGAATCCTCCGCCTCTGATGTTACGTTGTTTAGATCAGGTATCATGCAAAATTGGGCCTGTTTCTTTTTCTTATTATTCTTCTTCCTAAAATTGGGCCTAGTAGTAATGAAACTATGTCCAATGGGCTCCACTCCAGAAACCAAACCGTTGTGACCCGGCCCACCCCCAGATCAACAACTATATTATTTTCTCTCTCCTCATTAATCACGACATTCTCCTTTCTAAGATCCCCATAAGAAGCATCCCCTTGTGCAGCTTCCAACACTACTGGAGAATGAACCGACTCATGATTACTCGTGCACATCAGAGGAGAATCCAAACCACCATCATTCCTATTTTCCCCATGATTCTTAGCCGACTCTAAGACTTCAGGCACTCTGAGATTTTCAAAAACATTACCCTACTGGCTGCTCTTGTTCCCCATGCACATCCAAATTCTGCATGTGAGTCTCGAAAAAAAGAGGGGAGGCGGCTGTTGGTTTCCCCATGCAAGAAACTGGAGAGTTTCCTACGTACCTTTTGGAGTGAACGCTTCCGGTAACCGGAGAATCTCCGATAACCGACGATAATTCCGGCGATCCCCTCTCTGAATAATCCGGCGATCCCGACTCAACTTCAATCGACTCTAAAAACTCCGGGATCCACTGACCCGAAATTTCCTCCACCCAAACTCTCAAAACGTGGTTCTTCCAAGATAAAAGGATTTCCTCCGACACTCTTTTCCCCGAGTTAACCAGAACCGCCAAACGTTCCTCAGCCAAGTTGCCATCACTGGCATCAGCCTCCGATTTGACGAGGAGACGCCCTCACCTTTCTCCAATGCGATTAAACACATGCCTATCCCAAAGAGAGATCGGCACTCCTAAGATCTTGATCCAAGCAATTCTCTCGTATACAAGAGGGACTCCTTCCCAAACGTATAACCTAGAGAACCACTTTTCCCATACCTCGATCATATTGACATGGAACTCTTCTGCTTCCACCGCATCATTAAAGCACAATAAGACTTTTAATCCCCCCAAATATCTCAGTCCAAATCCTTCCTCCATGATCCCCGACATATGAGCTTTAAGGTTGTTTAGGATGTCAATATCTTTGACTTCTCCAACGAGCGACTTATACTCCATTTTTTCTTAGTGTCGACGTTCAAAGGGGGTAAATCTAAGAGTTTGCCTGTTTCGTCTGTCGGATTCAGGGCTAGAACAGATCGATAAGATCTAACACCTTGAACATGTGAATGCATTTTACTTGAATCTTTAATGGACTCCGAAGTAGGGTTCGCCGGTTTTAATCTAACAAAAACCGAAACTCTCTCCCCCTCCTTCAACTGTTCCACTTTAGATCCATCTCTATTAAACTTAGCCAGATTCACATCAATGACAGCACCATCTATACGAACCTTTTTCAACTTCTCGATCCAGGGTAACGGATCTTGGACGTTAGAAAGCTTGATAAACCCAAATCTGTTTCCCGCTCTATCTTTTTTAAATGGAACAAACGCATCTTCCAAATTCTCCAAATGCTCGAAAGCCTTCCATAACATCGCACGATTGCAAGAGTCCGGGAGGTTAGAAATAAAAAACGAAGTGGCGAAACGGAGGCGGGCTTCCCTTTTAGAAAAGAGATTCTCCTGTCTAGCTTGTTTTTTGCTTAAAACTGTGTTCCAGCCACCGTTACTGTCTTTCTTTCCATTCCACAATCTCCGACCCATAATACCGAAAAACGAAACCCTCCAAGCCAATCTACCAGGACGCAACTTCGAAGAAGTGTTAACGGGATTCGAATCGATCTAGCTGAGCTATACAGGATAGACGCGACCAATATCAGACCCGCTAAGCCAACCAGAAGAAGGTCCGGCAAAGAGGCAGACGAGACGGCGAAACGGAAACAGCGGAGAGAATCCCGAACCCGGAAGCAAATGGAATTCTTAAAGGTAAGATTCATAGTAACCTAAAAGTGAAACAACAGTTGTAACTTTTACTATGCAGGCAGGCGGACTTTTCTAAAAAATCAACCAAAAAGACTATCGAGTCATGAAATTATTCAATTATCCCCCACCCAAATTTCTTCGAACACTTTTGGATTCCTTAATTCCATTCACAACTAACTCATAACAATACCTGCAATAACGTCCATATTCATTCACCCATTACCTTAAAACCCACTCAACTCAAACTAACCTTCTTCCTTCACATTCAATTCTCCAATTTCAGGTCGTTTTCTTACCAACAAATTACCCTTTTTTTGTTCTTCTTGTTATTGGGTATGTTTTATGTGTGTTTTGTATGTTGTAATTTGAATTGAAGTGGGTGTTTATAGTTTTGCATGATTGGTTGATGTTATTAGGTTGTTTTGCTTGTAGAGAAGAGAAGTGAAAGTGGTGTGTGATGTCTTCTGCAATGGGGAGTCCAACAAATGTTTTCTGGCATGAATGTGCCGTTGGGAAAGGAGAAAGGCAAAAACTTGTTAATCAACAAGGGTGTGTTGTCTGGATCACTGGTCTTAGTGGCTCAGGTAGTCAGGTTTCCAATTAAGTATTTAAGTTCCGATTTTAATTTCGACCCGTTTTTACCTATGAATGACTTAGTTTGGGTTATAGTTATTAGAGTTAAAAGGCCATTTTAGTCCATGTGGTTTGGGTTATTTTGTCAGTTTAGTCCAAAGGTTTCATTTTTCCGCTGTGGGTCCAAAAATGTTTCACCGTTGCCATTTTAGTTCATCGGGTTAACTTCATCCATTTTTTCTGTTAACGAGAAGGGCAATTCGGTCTTTTTATATGGCCGGGTTGCCCTTCTAGTTAACAAAATTAGATGAAAAATGACCGAATTGCCATTCCCGTTAACGAAAAAATGGATGAAGTTAACCCAGTGGACTAAAATGGCAACGATAAACTTTTTTGGACCCACAGAAAAAAAAAATGAAACATTTGGACTAAATTGGCAAAATGGCTCAAACCACATGAACTAAAATGAAATTTAACTCTAGTTGTTATCTAAAGGTTCAAAGGAAGCACTTTAAACCATAGTTGTTAATAACGGCTATAGCGTGCTATGTAGCGTAGAGGTCATATGTCGCTATATAGTATATAGCGATAAATAGCGACATTTTTATTATTTAAAAAAAGATCATTTTTACACATTTTCACTGCTGGATACCTCAGGTTTGGTCACTGCGCGATAACATGTATTTTCATGTTTCTCTACTGTATCGCTAAACATGATATAGCGGGCGCTATTTCATCGCTATCGCTACGTGCCATATAGGTAGCCTGTGTAGCTGTTGACTGCTATTCGCTATTGATAACTATGCTTTAAACGGGTCAATCTAGTTAAAAGTTGCTCAAACTGTATTTTCAACGCATAAACCTCCTAAATCATCTGTCGCATAAAACCGTCTTTATCATTGTTTAATGTCGTGTTTGACCATTCACGCGACCTATGCAAAACTGATTAACCAACAGGGGTGTGCTGTATGGATCACGGGTCTTAATGGGTCAGGTTTGCAGTCGTTTATTTAAGCTCTTAATTCCGGCCCGTTTGCTTATAGATGGGTCAAAAGAAAGCATGTCAAATGAGTTGATCAAGTGGAAGGTGGCCCAAACTGTATTTTAACTATTTTTAGTTAACCTTCTAAATCATTTTATAACGTCGGATACGTACATGGTTACCCATTTGACCCGTCACCTGACCTATGCAAAATGATCCGTTTTGTGCATGCTTGAGGTGACAAGTAATATCTTAACGGCTTTACAATGGTTTTTGCAGGCAAAAGTACACTTGCATGTTCATTGAATAGAGAACTGCACTCTAGGGGAAAGCTATCCTATGTTCTTGATGGTGACAATCTTAGGCATGGATTAAATAAAAATCTCGGATTTTCACCCGAAGATAGAACTGAAAATATTCGTCGTGTTGGTAAGTGTTTTCTTTTTATTTGCAAATTCATTTTATTTTATCCCAATCTAAGGGTGTTTGGATTTGCGTTTTGTATATATTTATTGTGACGTAAAGTGACTATGACTAGTTTTTAATGCTTGGACAAACAGATTTTATTTCTGATTATCTCATCATTTAGGGGCAAATAATCCAGTTCGAATGATGAGTTTGATACCAGATTATGTGTGGGTCAAACATAATCAGATGGAACATTTCTTTTTTAATTAAATTATTAATTAATTTCTTACATAATCAAGAGTTTGACAAACAGTAACATATGATTATCTGATTATAACAACTTCAGACATAAAAAGCACATCCGAGCGCCCGCTTCAACGAGAACAAAGTTATAAAAATTCTGACACGGATTCGATTTTGTAATCATATTAGGAGAAGTATCAAAGCTGTTTGCAGATGCTGGCTTAATCTGCATAGCGAGCCTGATATCTCCTTATAGAAAAGATCGCGATGCATGTCGTGCGCTGTTGACAGATGCAAATTTTATAGAGGCAATGCTTCTTTCTGTGTGTGTATGTGTGTGTGTGTGTGTGTGTTTTAATGTGTTAAAAGTATCTACTGATACATTTTGCAGGTTTTCATGAACATACCTCTTGAAGTGTGTGAACGAAGAGACACTAAAGGCCTTTACAAGCTCGCACGCGCCGGAAAGATTAAAGGTAGCATTTTCACCTGAAATTTTGATCTTCTGAATCTAAATATGTTAATAGTTTCTATTCAGTAAAATGTCATTTTCGTCCCTGAGGTTTGGCCAGTTTTACGACTTTTGTCCAAAGGTTTGTTTTTCCGCATCTGGATCCAAAAGGTTTGAAATCTTGCCATTTTCATCTTGCTCGTTAACTCCATCCATTTTTCTTCGTTAAGTCAGGGGTATTTCCGTCTTTTTTGTTAACGTTAAGGGCAATTCGGGTTTTTTTTCACTTTATGTACAAGTATTCACTTAAAGGGCAATACAGTCTTTTTTCATTTTATGTACGAAAATACTCTTGACTTAGCGGAGAAAAATGGATGGAGTTAACGAGCCGGATGAAAATGGCAAGATTTCAAACCTTTTGGATGCAAATGCGAAAAAACAAACCTTTGGACAAAAGTCGCAAACCTCAGGGACGAAAATGGCATTTTACTCCATTTTGGCTTTTAGAAGTTTGACACCATGGTGAGTTAAACTGGAAAAAAAGGTTGTAGGGTATATGCAGGAGATGGTTGGGTTCTGATTCTGTCTCAATATTTTTCACAAAAAAAAAAAAAAATCTTTTTTGGTCATTTTATAAATTATAATTATTCTTTTGAAATGATAATAGTTTTTCTAACACTCTAAAACACCATACACACCACATTGTGGAATTTAGAAATAAAAACGAAAAGCCTAACTCAAAACCGACGCTTATATGTTGACTATTGTTTGTGGCCTAGCTTCATGATAGCATGTCGTGGGCCCCTTAGTGGGGACAGACTCTTCGAACCACTATATTTAGACTTGGAGTAAAGTACACGGATGATCGCTGTGGTTTGCACTTTGTAACACATTTAGTCCCTAGCCAACAAATCTAAAGGTTTTAGCATGTCCAAGTTAGGGACTGAATGCGTTACAAAGTGTAAACCATAGAGACCATCCATGTACTTCTGGAAAAAAACAGGGGACTAAATGCGTTACAAAAGGCAAACCACAGGGACCATTTGTGTACTTTTTGGAAATCTAGGGACCAAATCTAAAATTTTGGTAAACCACAGGGACCATTCGTGTAGTTTACTCACTTTTTTGTTCAAACTCCCTATTTTTCTTGTAAAGATGCAAACAAAATAGAACCATCATATTTGAATCTTTTGGTCTTAAAATGGTTGATTCTTGAAAAATATATTATTCTGCAAGATTGACAATTTATCTGAAAGTTGAAGATAAATACAACCGCTCCGCTTGGGTCATCATGGTACTAAGGTGGTGTTTGAGACTGCTTATTAAAAATGTTTATCTGCTTATTTTTGTCAATTTGAAACAATCAAAGTATCTTGAAACATTTATTGTTGTATCGAAACACAATAAACAGATAAGCAGTTTTAATAAGCGAACCCTCAAAACTCCCCAAAGATATCATCATTATAAATTTACAATCTCATTCATATAGTATCAAAACACTGCAGGCTTTACTGGAATTGATGATCCTTATGAACCACCACTGAACTGTGAGGTACATAAACATTTCATTTGAATCACTGTTCGTGTTTGTTTGTTAAGAAATATATGTGTTCACGAACTGTTCATGAACACTTATCCAACGAGATTTTATGTCCGTGTTCGTTTGTTAAGGAAATGAACTTGTTCGTGTTCATTTGTGTTTGTTTGTTAATTTTAGGCAACGAACGAAAATGAACGTTGATGAACACAAACTAACGTTCATTAACTAAAATGGAAACAAACGAACACAAACAAGCGTTCATGATTATATAATTCAGCGACACTTATTTAATGTTTTATTTGTCGGAATTTTGAAGCATTTAAATAAAATATAAAAACTAAAAACACTAATGAATTATCGAACACAAACGAACACGTTACCGAACGTTCACGAACATAAATGAACGAACGCTACCTCTGTTCATCTTCGTTCATTTAACTAAACGAACAAAATTTATTGTTCGTGTTCGTTTGAATAATAAACGAACAAACACAAACAAACTTCCCGCCGAACGGTTCATGAACTGTTCGTCGAACGTTTGGTTTGTTTGCAGCCCTTACTGTTTTTTCTCATTTGAACCCAAAAAATGAACCCTGTCAACATCTTTTGCAGATCAAGATTGAACAGAAGAACGGAGTTTGTCCCACACCATGTGATATGGCTGCGCAAGTGGTTTCGTACTTAGATGGAAATGGTTTTCTTCGCGCTTAAAAGTTAAAATAAATAATAATCTAACTTTGAACCTTTTGGTTTTAGGAAGATGATATGAAGTTATGAACCATGGTTTGGATTTCATTCTCTAAACTGCTGAAAATGAAAATGTAAAGTTGAGTACAAAACGTTTGAAAATTCACTATATTATTAGTGATGATTGTTAGTATGTTGTAAGCATTGTGTCAGTTTTTATGAATTTTCAAATGGTTAATGTCTAAAAATATCATGCCTGAAACTATTATACTAAGATAACAGTCCAGTTTTTTTATATAATTAAGACGATTTTAATAATCCTAACTTTCATCCATTGGCCGGCATTAATCCAAACTTAAAAAATCCCCTCTGACAATCCCAACTTGTAAGAATTTGGGCTCGCATTGATCCTTTTCTGACTGGGTTACCTCGCTAGTTTTTGGCTGAAGTGTTACAAGCCTAGTTATTGGCCGATGTGGTTGCTTATGTGGCATAACTAGGTTTGTGTCACCTCAACAAAACACTAACTGAGTTATAACCCAGTTAGAAAAGGATCGATGGGGACCAAATGCTTACAAGCAGTTAGAAAAGAATCAATGGGGACCAAATGCTTACAAGTTAGGATTGTTTGAGGGAACTTTTTTAAGTTGAGATTAATGTCGGCCAATAGATAAAAGTTAGGATTATTAAAATCCAATAATACATTGTCGAGTCCTCAGGTCACTGATGACGGTTAAAGAGTCTCGTTGACGTTGTAATATCCCTGTTTCCGTTTCCTACATGAAATAAAACCGTTAGCCTCGTCACGGGGGACCCCGGGGGGGGGGGGGGGGGGATCCGTGACCAAGTTCCAGCGTTAGAGTAAGTAAACTTTCCGGAAATAACGAGAAGCTTATTCCGACGGGTATTATCGTCAGAATATTCTCCTTGGTGTTGATTCTTATGTGTGGGCAATTATATTGTAGTAAATGCTAATACAAGGTGGTCGGAATAAATGAGACTGCTCCGCATTTAGTGAGGGTTTTTCTTGTGTTCTTTAAGTTGTTCTTACCTTCCTTATATAAAGGAGATTACTTATCCGCCCTGGAAACCGCCATCAGACCATCTAACGGTATTCTGCTGCCTTGGGAGGACTCAGACACGTGTCTGAGTCCCAACGGTGAGATCGGGAGCTTCATTTAATGAAGCCAACTTGCTATACTTCTTTTTCCGGCGGGCTCTTCTTCTCTATCAGTCAGACATTAAATGTTCTCTATCTTCCTTGGATCCTTTTCTTCTTTCCCGCTCGTTTTATATATGTGAGGCCCCTTTTTTAAGAGAGAATATAGGTAGTGGGCTTGCTGGTTGGGCCCAAGCGACTGAAGCCCAAGACGGGTTGTGTTGGGCTACCAACCAGGCCCGTCGTCATATGTATATACTTTGGTCAAAATCCAAATGTTACCATGTAAAACCCTATTGCGGATAAGAAAAAGTTTAATATGTTTAACGAAAATATACATATTTTTTTAAAAATGTGTTACTTTTCGTTTCTTTTTTTAGGTAAAGTACCACAATTGGAAGAACGGGATTAGATCAAGCTTCGATACGTGTGTATGGATCGAACCAAGTATTTGGGAGATACCTTGTGTAGGATCGTGAAACGACCTAACGAGTCGATCAGAAGAGTGCTCAGACAGAATCAGAGGCGGAATTCATTGATTCTGTCTTTGTTTAGCTTGTATTCACTATTAACTGTCTTGTTTATTGATCTTGAAGCAATTTACAGCACGTAGACACTTCGACAGCACCTCGGCGTCGGAAAACAGAAGGTTACAAATGAACTAGACATGAGGAGTATTTATAGTGAGGCTAATTTCGTTTGAATGTGGCATTGCCCATTTCAAACGAAATTACCTCTTTAACACACAAAACCTCCTATAATCTCGTATAACGAGCCCTGATCTATCAATTCTAGTATAAGACTCGATACAAGACGAAATCGACAGACGTATGCACTAACAGACTCCCCCTCGGATGTTAACGAGTCTGAAGTATCGAGTCTTCTCATTCTTCAGTCTTTACCGGTCTTCGGGCTCTTTCACAATCTGAGACTCGAACGAAGATGAAGTCGACAGACAACTGCACCAACAGACTCCCCCTTGAATGTTGACGAAATCTTCAGTGAGAGTCTTCATCATGACGACTCTTCAATCTTGATCGGTCTCCTTTCTTTCTTAGCATATACCAGGATCTTCTCTTTGGCTCTAACCTCGTCAGACTCCCCCTTTCATCATGCTGGGATCGCTGTCTGGAATTAGCTATCACCTTGAGATCACATCCTGGCTTTAATTCTGTTCAGTTCATCTCCTGCACAAATTTTCTCACCACCACATAAGTTTTCTCTTAAATCAATAAGAAAAACTTACTAGTAATAGTTACATCAAGTTTAGATTAATGATCTCGATTAACTAATCAAACTTTCTTTCTTAAAATAAATTCCTTCATTTAAGCACTCACTCCCAACCCTGTTCATCATGTTTAGCACTTGGAATTTTGAAAATCAGTTCTTCAACATCAGTTGTCGAAAATCTTTTTGAATTTTTCAAAATTTATGCTAAAACACACTAAAATCTTTTTGGATTTTTGAATGTAATGAAATGCAATAAAGAAATATTTACAGACACTATTTTTTGTGAGTTTGTGTAAGAGGATCATATCAGTTTATAAGACAAATCACTAGCACCCTTAAGCTTTAATCATTTTAAGTTCTAAACGATTCACATAGATTGACTATATTGTTGTCCACTTAAACTCAATCTAAAAACTTTCGAAATGCTTACCGATACGTTAAGGTATATTAATTTTGCACAAAATTCTTATGGACCCCACGATCTCAGCATATCCCCTCATCATGCAATACACTGACTCAAGTAATGCCTTTAAACTTTTATCAACTGTGAATTGTGCGAAAACAAAGCAGAATGTTTAAACATTAACGATCAGGTCGATACTTCCGTATACGCAAAGAAAGTCCAATGTTTAAACAAAATAAGAAAAATAAAACAAGTTGAAATTGTTTAGGCTTTAACCACCAGTTCGATACTCACGTATACGCAGAGGTGATCCAAAGCTTAAACGAAACACCAAAGAAAATAAAGCAGAACGTTTAGGCACTAACATCCAGTTCGATACTCACGTATACGCAGAGGATGTCCAATGCTTAAACAAAATAAAGAAATAAAACAAGTTTAAATCTTTGCAAAATAAAATGCACAATCACAGCGACTTTTCAGCAAAGTTGTGAAAGTTCACAAACTTAACCAGTTTTATGTCTTTCGACAATCAGCGATTACTGAGTAGGCACACAATCAAGAAGGACAAAACTAAGTACTATGCTTTTGACCATGTTTCCCACTAGAACTAGGCTTTTTCATTTTAGATTTGTATCGTTCTCGCAAATCTACTAGTCTAGCTGAGCCTACCGTCACATCTTTAGTGAGACCGTTTATCAAATTTTGACTTTACATTTCTTTAGCATGCTGTGATAGTCCAACTGATCTACTATCATTTCCTCTTTTTTACAACAAAACTCATTTTTGCACTTTTTCAATGTTTTTGGAATTTTGGAATTTTCTAATTTTTTTAAAATTTTTACTCCCCCTAAAATCAAAATATGTCTCAATTTTGATTTTCTAGGAAAATTTGAAAACAAACTGTACAAGGTAAAGTGACAACATGATGAGAATTACTTCAATTCTCCATTCTCTTGGCTTGAACAATCAGAACTCCCCTGACAACAAAACATTTTCCCCTGGTGATTTCAAAACACTTAAGTTTGTTTTAATCAAAATGGTTTTTCCGGAAAATAAGTTTTGTGAGTTATTTCTCAAACATGGGGATCATTCATCACCTTGTTTTCTTCAACCACTTTTAAACAACATAACAATTAAGATCAAATCACAAAAACCATTTGTAGAAAATCAAGTACAACTTAATGTCCCTGATTTACCACTTTTAAGTCGAAATATCACATTTGTGAATTTCTCAAGAAAGATGTCGATACCTGCTCCACACTTATCAACCTGGGAGCTCCGGCAAGTCAGGTTTTTCATTTAAACAGTTTCACCCAAGCCTGACTGTCCTTGGGTGATTTTGAATTCTTGTTCAACAATGGTGGAAAATTTACATCATCCATTGTTATACCAGAATTCTCAACTTTTACTTCAACACACAGCTCTTCTGGCTTTACCACACCAGATTCATTGCCTGAACTTGGCTTGTCTGACTTTGATGAGTCAGATTCATTGCCAACACGTGGCTCCTTTGTTTCCAAAGAAACAAATTCATCACCACCAACTTTCTCTTTCTTTACTCTCTTCTCTGTCCTCAGATTTGTATCTGATGAATTCGTTTTGCTTGATTTGTCATTCTTTGGCGAGCAAGACGATTTATCAGAACTTTTATCTGTTTTACCAGTTGTATCCGAGGACAAAATCCTTTCGAGATATTCTCTCGCTTTCTTCCTCTTCTTCCTCAGTCTGTCTTTTTGCCCCTGCGAAAGCTTTACTTTCTGTTCTTGAACTTTCTGTTCTTGAACTTTCTGTTCTTGAACTTTTTGTTCTTTGGGCTTTGCTTTGACATTGACTGGTTTCTTTGCCATTTTCTGAGATTCAGCCCTCAATCTTCCCTTTGATCTCATTGGGCAATCCCTAGCAATGTGTCCTTTGATATTGCATTCAAAGCATCTTCTTGTCTCAAACCTCCAACCTTGGCAGTTAACAGCAATGTGTCCTCGAACCCCACAAGTGTAACACATTCTGTTATCGTGCCAATCACCATTTTCTGCCCAAACATTCAGATCATAACATTGTTTGGCTTGGTGATATCCATCTCTCCTCTTGTATGCTGGATTTGGCTTTTGAGCACTGTGGTCAAACCTGCACCACTTATTACCAACAGTTTTTGAGTTTTGATTTTCTATTTTTTTTTATTTTTTATCACGATTGGATGATTGAACTGATGAGCTTTTATTTTCTTTTTGAACAATTTTTGGTTTTTTATCCTTTTGTTTTTGTTCCACATTCTTCTTTACAGGTTTTTGCGTTGAGCATTCACCTTTTTCAGTAGAATGTAGAACAGTTTCTTGAAACATTTCATTTAATTTCAAAAATATTTTTCTTTTTTCAACGTCATCATCAGTTTTCTCATCACAATCTTCAACTTTGACTTTGTCAAAGTTTGTGACATTGTCACTTATTGGAACAACATTGATCGGTTTTGGAAATACATGTGATGTAGAATTCACAAAACCTTTCAATTTATTCTCTAACTCAACAATCTTATTACGAGCACTTTCAACTTCATTTTCAAGCCGAATGATTTTCTGAAGATGAGAATTTATTTCTATCTGTTTTTCAAGATTATTTTTAAAATAACAGATTTTTCATATTCTAAAACCTTCATTTGACTTTGAAAATCATTTTCAATTTTTAATTTTTCATCTTCAAAAACTTTTTCTTTTTCTTTCAAAATTTTGTCTTCTAATGTCAAACTGTCCACATCACTCAACAGTTTGATATTTTCAGATTTTAATTTCTCAAAATTTTCTTGCAAAACAAGAATCTGTTTATCATCAGATTGCTTCTCATCCTTCATCTTTTTGACTTCCAATGTCAAACTTTCCGCATCCTTCAAGAGTTTGGCATTGGCAACTTCAAATTTTTCACATTTAGTGCATACTGATTCGGAATTCGAAGATCCAATCTTCACAGATTCTTCATTCTTTGGAACTTGCTCTGTCTCTGTTCTTATCAAAAATATGCATGCACAAAAAATTTTAACGAAATCAAGAGGATTCGCATTATCATCGATATAAAAACCTCTCTTAATGTCGTATTTCATGACACTTTTTGCTGCAAGACATATACAAACTCTTCTGTTTATTTCAACAATTACATCCAAATCCATTTTTTGTAAATTCTTTTCCATTTCATTTATCACTTCCTTCTTTTTTAAACATTCCTTTCGAAACTCTGCATTAACCTCATTGATGAACTATCTTGGATGAAGTTCTGGAAAAATAGGTTTATTTTTTAGTTCAATCAAGAATTCATTCCATTTAGCAGGTAATGCATCTGCCAATTTTGATATTTGTTCATCTTTTTGCACTCTTATACCCTTTTTCCACAAATTTTCTATTAAACTTTCAAATCGATCTCCCAACTGATTTAATGTTTCATTCTTTTGACACAAAAAATGTTCAAATCGTTTAACCCAGATATCCACATTTTCACTTCTATAACTACTTTCCAAACACCCCATATACCAATCATTTAACCTTTCAAGATAATCGTTTTCTTGTTCATCAAACATTTTCGCCATACTTTAAAACAACCTAATGTGATGTTTACACAACCCGTGCGAACTGAGTGTTCAGACCTTCAAATGTACTGATCAGATTTCAAACAATCTAACAAACTTCGCTGATTGGGCCAATAATCCTAACACTTGATTTAATTGGATCAACAAACCCACTAAACCCGACAACTTGAATTAATGAATCTTATCACATGGCAACCTTGGGCCTATAAACACATGCAATCACACAATTCTAGATTTCGAGTTTCACTTGATTGGACCGATACAAAGGTTGTTCACGTAACAAACTTTAATCAATTGCTTCACATACAATTTTTAATGAGCAGACAACCCTTTTACCTTCTAAATTCTCATTGGACCTCCCTTTTATCGATTAAAGAATCACATGCACACTTTTCTTTGATTTTAATGAACCGACAACACAATTAAAGTCGATGACTTTAATTCACATGCAAATGTATTGATTTTAGATTTTAATTGAACTGTGATTGGGCCGTTCAGTTTGTATTCAGTTGGTTCGATGATATGTTTCACGTGAAATCATGACATATTCAAACACCCTCAAACGAAATACCCTGTTCAATCAATCTACCTGATTTCGTTTGAAACACTCACTACTTCAAACGAAATTGCTGAACTTGTATGACCTTTCAAACGAGATCACGATTTCAAACGAGATTGCACCTTTCTAAAGAAATCCTCAAACGAGATAACTGTTTCAAACGAGATCACCTAATTCTCTCAAACGGAAGTCCGAATTCAAACAGAATAACCTAGTAACATCAAACGAAATCAGTCTAAATGTGCACTCTCAAACGAAATCAGCATGACATCATCATTTCGGTCTGATTTTTGTCCAATTGGTCAAGCAAATGGTCGAATTTGATTCTGAAACTTTCAAGGGTTTGTTAAAATACAATTACGCACACATTGTGAAAGATTTAGCCAATTTTAACCGTGAAAACTTGATTAATTTTGAAAAGAAGGTGTAGAAATCAGAATTTTCCAGCGAAAACGAGCTAAACGGTAAGAACTCTTCCTCCTGAGCTCTGATACCACATGTAGGATCATGAAACGACCTAACGAGTCGATCAGAAGAGTGCTCAGACAGAATCAGAGGCGGAATTCATTGATTCTGTCTTTGTTTAGCTTGTATTCACTATTAACTATCTTGTTTATTGATCTTGAAGCAATTTACAGCACGTAGACACTTCGACAGCACCTCGGCGTCGGAAACAAGAAGGTTACAAATGAACTAGACATGAGGAGTATTTATAGTGAGGCTAATTTCGTTTGAATGTGGCATTGCCCATTTCAAACGAAATTAAACATTCTAATTTTGTTTGAAAGTGGCAATGTCATTTTCAAACGAAATTACCTCTTTAACACACAAAACCTCCTATAATCTCGTATAACGTGCCCTGATCTATCAATTCTAGTATAAGACTCGATACAAGAAGAAATCGACAGACGTATGCACTAACAGACTCCCCCTCGGATGTTGACGAGTCTGAAGTATCGAGTCTTCTCATTCTTCAGTCTTTACCGGTCTTCGGGCTCTTTCACAATCTGAGACTCGAACGAAGATGAAGTCGACAGACAACTGCACCAACACCTTGTTGGTAATTTTAGTGTTTACTGACATGGTTTTTAGGATATGGGGTATGGTGGGCGTGGGTTTGGGGGCATGAGTTGACACGTGGAAAACAAATCCAAACCCACGCCCATGGGGTATGGTGGGGCTTGGGTTGGGGGCATGAGTTTGGTTTGGCCATTGAGAGCCCGCCATGTCACCTTGCTAGCTCGCCCCACGCCCGACTTCAAACCCAAGCCCCAAGGGCCACACCCAAACCCACGCCCCAACCCAAGCCCCCGGGGTGGTGGCTTGGGCGTTTTCAGCCAACCCACGCCCCAACCCAAGCCCCATACCCCATGGTCTTAGGGTATTGGATTAACTTGTCGAATGTCGATCATGTTTAATCTTATTAATATTAAATGAGTTAGGAGATTCGGAAGTGGAGACTCGTTTTACTTATCGGTTTTAGTTTCTAATAAAATTGTGAATTTATATATAGATTTATATAAATAAGGGTCAGGATTTAGAGAAAAACGTGGAAAGTGTGAGAACGCTTATGGATCGTCCGATCAAAACAATCTATGGACTAGATTGGCGCGGTGGCGTTTTCATAAATAACATCAATTTTATTATGTGGACGCGCTTCATTAAGGGTAAAAGCGTCTTTTGACTACTCCAAACAAAACGCCATCTCATGAAAATAAAACGCCAAACAAAAATCACACACCATTCTAACTAAAAACGCCATTAGATATAAAACGCCAAACTTAAATATAATAAAATCCCGCCTAAAAAAACCACCAAAAAAATCCTATATATACAACAACTCAGACCTTCAATTAAAAACACACACAAAACCCCAAACGCCATATTTAATATATACCATTCGTCTGATTAACGCCAGAAAACCCAAACATCAAATATCTTCTAACCCAAAACGTTTATTAGAAATTCAGTTTGGTTGTCTGTAAGCTATCGCTCAATGTAATGGACAAAATCATTAAATAAAGATATTGTCCATTTCATTGAATAAAATCTTATTGACTTATCCTCAACTTCCATCCAATTTATAACGCCAAAACATACAAAAACATTACTAAGGTTTGTTGTCATAAAGTTTAGCTGTATGGGGTGGACAACATTGTCAGTTATCTTTCTTAACTGTCCATCACCATACAACAACACTTTATTGATTTTAGCATGATCAAATTTACAGTTTTAAGATGGTTTATTTAGTGCCGTTCTTTTTCTCGGTAAAACGCCAAAAAAGATAACATTTTGGCTGAAAGGGTGTAAACTCAATAACATTTTTCTGCGTGAGATGGATAAATATTATAGAAAAAGAGGTTGATTTCAGACTTTGTGCTTACACACGGCGACAAAAAAAACGACTTCAAAAAAAATCATACGAAAGTCGAAACAGCTAGTGAAGATGCTTCAAAAAAAGAAAGAGACTGGTGACAGTGAAGATTTGGAAGATCAATATTTATTTTGTTAATTTTCTTCTTCAGTTGATTGTTATATAATAACAACGCCATATCTAATAAAAATGCCAAAAAGCCAAATTGTCACGGCCCCCGACCCGGTTTGACCCGTTTCAGGAGCCGCGGGACAGAAATCCCGTGGTATTTAATTAACAGCGGAAGTTTTCTTCAGGATCTTTTAAAAACTGAAATATTCCCCGATTATTTTATTTCACAAGTCGGGATAAAACCCAGTAATTTACAATCTTAAGATTTCACGGAGAAATCTTTTATTTTTACAAAATATGTTTCCTTATTTTATACTGAGCCACTTCCTTAAGCTGATAGTGCTTCACTGCACTTTTCCTGGATCACAACAGATCACCTGAAACATGTTTGAAAAAGGTTTTGTCAGCGGGAAATACTGAGTGAATCATTCATTTTGCTAAAATGACTCTTTTATTATAATTCACAGTATTAAGAGAGATTACAATGTTTATTTCAACCAAATACCCACAGTACTTGTCATCGACTCGTTTCGTGACTGTGGTCATATCACTATTGAGTCCGTTCACCCAATAGTGACAAGTATCACTAATTAGGTTCGCCCACCTAAAGTGATAAAAACAATAGTAATGTGCACAATACCCCACATACCGGCTGTAATTTGGTGACTACATAAACTTAATCACTGTAATTATAATCTTGAAAATAAACATACTTTTGTAAACAGATTTGATAAAAAGAGAATGACTCACATTGCAGATTTAATTTGAGCAGAGCCTAGCCTACTGATTAGCCTTTTAACCTAAATCAATAACAGGCACACAATTCGGTTAGTAACTTAATACAGCATTTACGATAACTCACGAGATTAACACCTTCACAACGAATGACAAAGTGCGATACTTAAACATCCATCGATTTAACGACGAATGACAAAGCATAAACCCTAATGTGGGCAGCACTTAAACATCCATTGGATAGTTTAATCGATCGGACATTGAATCGTATCAGCGATCGAGTTATTACCCTGATTGCGGCGTCGATTAGTGAACCGTGTGTGTTAATTGTGGTAAACAGAACGTATCTCAGTGCATGTATCGAAGTTTTACGTCGTTTCAATACCAAAATTCGATTGCCAATGTCTGCTATTTATAGTTAAATTTTGGTCAGGCTTGCGCACCGTAAGCATCAACCCTTGCGGTGCGCAAGGGACACGTTTTCACCCTAGGTCAGCCACGTCTGGGACTAGCCTTGCTGACTTAACTGTTTTGTAAATTCGATTTTAGACAACGAGATTTTAAGATAATCGTTACTAGGGTTTACCCCCCCCCCCCTGAGTTTTAGGGGCCCTGATCCTGATTCTGATTGTTCTGAAAATTGTAGGGTTTGTACAGAATCACTTGGGTGTCTCAATTAGGGTTTCCTATTGGACAAATCAATTTAATAAATATGAATTTTGATGAGAGTTGTTACATTCTCCCCACCTTAATAAAAATCTCGTCCTCGAGATTTACTGGAATAATTGAGGATACTTTTTCTTCATCTCAGATTCCAGCTCCCAAGTGTATTCAGCTCCTCTCTTTGAATCCCATTTTACTTTAACTAGCACTAGTCGTTTGTGCTTGAGAAACTTCACTTTTCTGTCTTCTATCTGAAGAGGTTTCTCAACAAATTTTAACTTTTCGTTTACCTCTATGTCTCGAAGAGGTACTACCAGAGATTCGTCTGATAAACATTTCTTGAGATTGGATACATGAAATACGTCATGTACTCCTGCAAGTTCCTCTGGTAGTTGTAAACGATAAGCAACTGGTCCTATACGTTGGATCACTAGAAATGGTCCTACGTACCTTGGACTTAGCTTTCCTTTCTTACCAAATCTAACAACTCCTTTCCAAGGGGAAACTTTCAACAGTACTCTATCTCCAACTTGGAATTCTAACGGCTTGCATCTATTGTCTGCATAACTTTTCTAGCGATCCCGAGCAGTCTTCAGCCTTTCCTTGATTTGAATAATCTTGTCGGTCGTCTCTTGTACTATTTCAGGACCTGACAATTGACTTTCTCCTATTTCTGCCCAACAAACTGGAGTTCTGCACTTTCTTCCATATAGTGCCTCGAATGGGGCAGTTTCAATACTTGAATGATAACTATTGTTATAGGAGAATTCAATTAATGGTAAATGGTCGTCCCAATTTCCACCAAAATCTATCACACATGCTCGGAGCATGTCTTCTAGAGTTTGGATTGTCCTTTCACTTTGCCCGTCTGTTTGTGGATGATATGCCGTGCTTAAGTTTAGTCGAGTTCCCATTGCTTCTTGGAAACTTTTCCAAAAATGAGAAGTGAAACGACTATCCTTATCTGATACAATGGAGAGTGGAACTCCATGTAAAGATACGACTTAATCTACATACAATTTTGCCAATCTTTCCATGCTAAAGGTTTCTTTCATAGGCAGAAAGTGAGCTGATTTGGTTAATCTATCCACAATTACCCAAATCGCGTCATTACCTTTTTCTGGTTTTTTGGTAATTTAGTAACAAAATCCATTGTTATGAGTTCCCATTTCCATACAGGCATTTCTAATTGTTGTAGTAGACCTGAAGGTTTCTGATGTTCTGCCTTAACTTGTGAACAAGTAAGACACTTAGAAACATATCTAGCTATATCCTTCTTCATGCCTATCCACCAGAAATTCTTTCTTAAATCTTGGTACATCTTATTATTTCCTAGGTGTATGGTATACCTAGACTTATGGGATTCTTCTAAAATCTTATCTCTTAATTCACCCTGCTTAGGTACCCAGATTCTATTTTTATAGAATCTCCAAATTCCATCAGCTCCTTGTTCTAATTCTTTTATTCTTCCCTTCATTCCTTCAGTATCATCCTTGATCGCTGTTTCCTGAACACTATTTATTTGTTCCATTAAATCTATCTGTAGATTTAATCTGAGAGCACGAACTCGCTTTTGCTTTTCATGATATTTACGACTTAAGGCATCTGCAACTACATTTGCCTTTCCTTCGTGATATTGAATATCACAGTCGTAGTCACTTAGGATTTCCATCCATCTTCTTTGCCTCATATTTAACTCTTTTTGCCCAAATATATATCTTAAACTTTTATGATCTGTATAGACAGTAAACTTACTTCCATACAGATAATGTCTCCAGATTTTCAAGGCAAAAATTACGGCTCCTAATTCTAAATGATGAGTCGTATAGTTTTCTTCGTGCTTTTTCAATTGTCTTGAAGCATACGCAATTACCTTCTTGCGCTGCATTAACACACATCCAAATCCTAGTTTTGAAGCATCACAATATACTTCAAAATCTTCGGTTCCTTCTAGTAAGGCTATGATTGGATCATTGGTTAATTTATGTTTCAAGATTCTAAAGGCTTCTTCTTGTTTAGGTCCCCAATCAAACTTATCTGCTTTACAGGTTAGCTTAGTTAATGGTACAGCTATCTTGGAAAAATCCTTAATAAACCGTCTATAGTAGCCAGCTAAACCTATAAAACTTCTAATTTCCATTGCAGTTTGTGGAACCTTCCAATTGGTAATCGCCTCTATCTTAGCAGGATCTACATGAATCCCTTCGTGATTCACCATGTGTCCTAAAAATTGTACTTCTTGCAACCAAAATTCACACTTCGAGAATTTGGCGTACAGTTTTTCTTTTCTTAACAAAGTTAAGAGTGCATGCAAGTGCTGGCAATGTTCGTCCTGACTTTTTGAATAAATAAGTATATCATCTATGAAGACAATTACAAATTTATCCAAATACGGTTTACAGATCCTATTCATCATGTCCATGAATGCTACAGGTGCATTCGTTAATCCGAAAGGCATGACTGTAAACTCGTAATGACCATACCTAGTTCTAAAAGCAGTCTTAGGTATGTCCTCTTCTTGTACCTTCAATTGATGATATCCGGAGCGTAAATCTATCTTAGAAAAATATCTAGCTCCTTGAAGTTGATCGAATAGATCATCAATCCTAGGTAATGGGTATCGATTCTTAATTGTAACCTTATTCAATTCTCTATAATCGATACACATTCTCATTGAACCATCCTTCTTCTTTACAAACAACACTGGCGCTCCCCGCGGGGATGAACTAGGTTGTATGAAACCTTTACTTAGTAATTCATCTAATTGCTTTTTCAGTTCTAACATTTCTGTGGGTGCTAACCGATAAGGTGCCTTAGCTATCGGTATAGTTCCTGGAATTAGATGAATCCTAAATTCTACCTCCCTATCTGGTGGTAACCTTGGTAATTCTTCTGGTGAAGGGGTAAGGTCCCAAAAACCTCATAATAAGTATTTGGGACCATACCACAACCTGGCCTTTTAACCTTTTAACCTTGCGCGGCCGCGCACTGGTCTTACAAAAGGAAGAAAGTAATCAGCAATCTATAGTCGCGCGCCCAAAGGAAATCATAAATCCTTGCGCCTTCTCCCATTAGCAAAGGATAAAAATCCTGAGATCAATACTTCCGCCTAAATATCCAAACTTAGATATTATTCTACCCAGATTTGGATTTGTTATTTAGTGGTCTCCACACGATAAAATACCACACTAGATTACAGCAGTAATCTTCTAGAAGAAATACAATCGTGCACCACCCAGACGGTTATAACCGTCTGGACACGTGTCATTACCACAGGCACCCCTGAAATCACAACGAAGGCATGAAATTGGAGAGTAATCTTCACTTAATCACATTACACGTGGCAAATCCCCAGCCTTTGATCTAGACCACGATCCGTGTGCTCTCACGTCGGATCAAAGAACTTAAACGGAAGGAAATGTAACCGCTTACGGGGTTAGCATCTTCCGTTAACTTTTCACTAACGGGTTTTCCCGCCTAAACGACTCCCGGTTATAAATATGAGAAACAACCCAGGTATGAATTCAAGTTACACACACTTCTCACATACATCTTCTTCTTCATAACCAATACTTATTCTCACACCGGAGTCGGGTCAATGAGAGAACCCTTTTTCCCCTTGGCGAGGCTAACGGTGCTCTTTTTTGCAGAGTTATCGGAGAAGTAGATCAGCAAGACCTGAATCGATCGAATGAAAACCCACCTTTTTATGCGGATTCAAACCCCCTAGATATCTCGGTTCCGACCATTTATCTAGTGTTTCTTCATCTGGGAATACATCTGGGTATTCTGAGACTACAGGAATCTCCTTAAGTTCTTTGCCCTTAGTACTAATGATTACTGAAATCATATATACTATTCCTTGCTTTAGTTCATAACTAGCAACTTTCATTACTGATATGAACTTCATAGGCTTACGTGGTTTATCTCCTGTAATTGTAATTATTTCCCCAGTAGGTGCCTGAATTTCTATAGAGTTTTTATCACAAAGGATTCGAGCATGGTTGGCTACTAACCAATCCATTCCTAACACAACATCAAATTCGGCTAATTTCATAGGTAATAGGTTTGCAAAGAATTTATGACCTGAAAGTTCTATATTTTCCTTTTGCAAAACTTTATCTATACTAACAGAATTTCCGTCTGCCGTTTCGACTGTAAAAATCTGCCTAAGGTTAGTTAAGGGTAAATTAAGAGCTTGGCAGAATGAAGTATTGATAAAACTTTGGTTTGCACCAGAGTCAAATAATACTTTGGCGTAAATGTTGTGAACTAAGAACGTACCAGCTATCACATCTGGAATAAGTTCTGCTTCTTGTGTAGTTAGCTGGAATGCTCTGACATTCTTCTTTGTAGCTCCGTCAGCTGGTTTAGCTTTGTTCTCTGCTGATTTAACCAATTTAGGACATTCTCTTTTGAAATGTCCTACTTCTCCACAATTGTAACAGATTGTGGATTTCTTCCTGCAGTTTTCTTTACGATGTCCTACCATTTTACAAAAATCGCAGGTTACACTACATCTTCCAAAATGTTTCTTTCTGCAATTCCTGCAGAACGGTGGAGTTGAAGATTGCCCTGTTCCTCTTCTTTTGAAGTTGCTATTATTACCCACCCGAAATCCTTGGGTAATTTTCTGAGCCAGTTCCTTCTTCCTGTTTTCATCTTGCGTGCGTACCAGTTCATCAGTTAGGGTATTGGCTAATTCCACAGCATTGTCAATTGTACGAGGTCTCGCAGCTTTAACGATGTTACGGATTTCGCTAATTAATCCCCAAATATAACGAGAAATGAGTACCGGTTCTGGCGAAGCCAGTGTTAGTACCACTCTAGCATATTCAAAGAATGTCGAAGTATAACCGCGACAATCTACACCCATCATTCTATGGTTTAAAAACTTATTTGCCATTTGATCTTTTTCATATTCGGGACAGAATTTTCTTTCTACAAGATTCTTAAATTCTTCCCAATTCATAGCATAAGCCCTATTTCTTCCTTTAGCCTGTAGCACCGTGTTCCACCATTCTAGCGCCCCTTCTTTGAAAAGGTTTGACGCGTACATGACCTGATCATCCTGAGCACATTTACTTATGGCAATTACTGCCTCGGTTTTCTCTAACCAACGCAGTGTCGCAGTCGCTCCTTCTTTGCCTGCAAACTCAGTGGGTTTACAAGCAAGAAATTCTTTATAAGTGCAACCAGGTGTTGCAGCTTTCAGTTTCTTAGGGAGCGGAGCTTGCCGTGGTTCATCATCATGATTAACATGATCATTGCCTCCGTTTACGCTATTACTGAAGTTATCTTCAGAAATACGTTTACTAGGAATGATTTGTTGCGGTTCTATTGGATTTTTAACAGCAGCAACGATTGCTGGAATAGCATTGGCTATCCCTTGAGCAACGATATTTTCTATATCCTGCCTAGTCATATATTGATCCCCCGGTTGTTGCTCAGATTGATTAACCTCATTAACTGGTTCATTATTAGCGTTTTCCATCTGATAATTAATTTATAGATAAATAATTAGTATAAAAGAAATAATCCAATGTCACAATTCATTGCACATAATCACGTAAACGAATATACAAACAAAATTGTAAATTTTCTAAAATTTTATCTGTTTTATAGCTTATATCATGCTTCTATATACAACCGTTTTATTATTTATGTTACACATACTGATTTTATTATTACTATTACACAACAACAGTTTCATAAACCTACTATCTTTCGTCATTTCTTTTAAAAACGAAGCTCCCTTTCATCATACTTCCATGCAATTTGCCCCCTATCTCCCGGATTCTATTTCCTGCATCCATTAACTCTTCGCCAAAATGGCGAAGTTCTGCTAAATTCTCGTTACTCATGGGTGGATTTGGTAATGGTTCCGGGTCGAATTATGGGAGAAAGGAATTAGGACTGTTGAGCAGGTTTTGGAATTGCCAGTCATTCGTCCACCATTCGTCCATTCCTAAAGGTTGGGTATGGACTATAGGTTCTGGGATTGCTGGTTCTAAGTTTATTGGTAATTGAGATTCAAGAGGCTGGGTAAAAACATTTCTATTGACAGGCTGAATAGTATCACAGCTTGCCAATATAAAATCCAGCTCTTCTTGCAATGTCATTTCTTGATTTTGCTTAGAGCTTTCTCCTATTTCTATCTGGGTTTGATTAAATCCTCCTCCAGTCTCTATTTCTATTTGCTTTGAATATTCATCAAACTGTATCTCCATTTGCCTAGACTCTTCCCCGGCTTCAATTTCCTTCCCTTTATCTAAAGGATTTTCAATTTTGGGAATCTTTCTAGGGACGGGTTTCCTCCTACGCACACGTCTCCATCCTATAAATCTCCTCCTTTTCTTGGGCTTGGGTTTCTCTGGAGGTGGTGAAGCATTAAATTCAATAGGTTGTTCCACATCAGGAAAATACCCAGTAAATTCTTTAGAAACTTCTATGTTTACAGGGTAGAGGTTGAGATTCTCTAGAGCTTCAGATAAATCATTCATGCTGTTTAACATATATGTAAAAATAATAGGTTAAAATTTCATAAAAATTTTAAAAGATAGCCTTCAAATATTATTGCATACTGTGTGACTATCAATCAATTAAAATTTAAAAACACACTATGTTTTATAGTTGAAGAAACACGGAACTAATTATGAGGCTAATCAGTTTGGTTTATGTTTCTACCATGATGGTTAATCTTCTTTATGGTTTCCTGAGCTCCTTAATGACCGTGGTTATCTGCAAAACAGAACACCGTTACTCGTTAAGAGGGGAATGTGGGGGTTTCCCTCTTAACCGGGCTCCGGCGTGAGAATAAGCGACTGTATTGGTGGAGAGAATTGAGTATTAAGTGAGAGTAGAGGGAATGGAATGTTTAACCTGTGAAGTGAGGTCTCTATTTATAGCCGGAGTAGTGTAAGAGGGTGTGGGCTGATGGGCCTTGGGCCGGAAGGCGACAACATGGAGGATATGCTCCTTGTCTCACTGGTGTCGACCGTTAGTGGCTTCTGGGAGCTTTCTGGAGCTGGCGCAATGTGATTGGAGCCACGTGTCACCGTTGTCGGCCTGACCGCCCTTCTGCCATCAGCAGGTAAGTGGAGATCGTGGGGCAGTTGTCTCTGCCTTATGATTGGTGCCATGTAGGCGTCCTTGAGTACTTTTTGTCTCCTGCATGTCAGATGATCGTGGAGCACGATTGAGCAGAGCCAGAGGGACGTTGATTGGCTCTTTCCTTCTGCCACTTGTACCTTGGTACTATTTGGAGCAGTCTTGCGCTGCTTCCCTGCACGAGTCTTGATGGGCACGTTGACTAACTCGCGCGGGGTTTAGGTGACTGGGTATTCTTTCGGTATGCTAAGTGTTGTTATTGCAGCTTCTTATTGACTAGCTCTCGCGCAACGTAAAGTAGAGCATGGTGTAACTCACGCGAGGTTAAAGATAGGAAGTTTTTTGAATAAGGAGTATGGTCCCGCGCGCAACCTTTACCGAGGTTTGCGCGGCTTTTTTGGGACCATACCCCTTCAATAGTAAATTTATTTATTTACTGGAGAACGTTTCTGGCTTATGAGTGATAAGGGTGCTAAAACTGAAACAAGTTATTTAAAGATTTTCATTGACTGCTACGGTGGCTAGCATATAGAGATTTGCCCATTTTTCATCTAACTTGTCTTCCCAAGGTGATTTACTGGTTAATTCTTGGGTTTCTTGTTTAACCTTCTTTTCTCGGAGTTTCTTTCTTTTCTCTTTACTTTTCCTAATAATCAGATTTCTTTTACTAGGAGAAAGTGGTTCCTCATAGTGTGCCTTTCGCACAAATATTCCTTCTTCAGGGATTGCAAGGTGATTTGAGGGTTTGGTTTGGGATGAACTTCCCGTCTCGTTGAATGACCTATCTAATTTAAGATAGATATTTGAAAGCTTTTGCTTACCCATACTGTAACTAGCAAATAGTCAGTTAATAAAACACATAATCACAAAATGGCAATTAGTAAAATTAAGTATTTTCTAAATACTTAATAGGCTTAAATCAGTGGCTCTGATACCACCTTTTTCTGTCACGGCCCCCGACCCGGTTTGACCCGTTTCAGGAGCCACGGGACAGAAATCCCGTGGTATTTAATTAACAGCGGAAGTTTTCTTTAGGATCTTTTAAAAACTGAAATATTCCCCGATTATTTTATTTCACAAGTCGGGATAAAACTCGGTAATTTACAATCTTAAGATTTCACGGAGAAATCTTTTATTTTTACAAAACATGTTTCCTTATTTTATACTGAGCCACTTCCTTAAGCTGATAGTGCTTCACTGCACTTTTCCTGGATCACAACAGATCACCTGAAACATGTTTGAAAAAGGTTTTGTCAGCGGGAAATACTGAGTGAATCATTCATTTTGCTAAAATGACTCTTTTATTATAATTCACAGTATTAAGAGAGATTACAATGTTTATTTCAACCAAATACCCACAGTACTTGTCATCGACTCGTTTCGTGACTGTGGTCATATCACTATTGAGTCCGTTCACCCAATAGTGACGAGTATCACTAATTAGGTTCGCCCACCTAAAGTGATAAAAACAATAGTAATGTGCACAATACCCCACATACCGGCTGTAATTTGGTGACTACATAAACTTAATCACTGTAATTATAATCTTGAAAATAAACATACTTTTGTAAACAGATTTGATAAAAAGAGAATGACTCACATTGCAGATTTAATTTGAGCAGAGCCTAGCCTACTGATTAGCCTTTTAACCTAAATTAATAACAGGCACACAATTCGGTTAGTAACTTAATACAGCATTTACGATAACTCACGAGATTAACACCTTCACAACGAATGACAAAGTGCGATACTTAAACATCCATCGATTTAACGACGAATGACAAAGCATAAACCCTAATGTGGGCTGCACTTAAACATCCATTGGATAGTTTAATCGATCGGACATTGAATCGTATCAGCGATCAAGTTATTACCCTGATTGCGGCGTCTATTAGTGAACCGTGTGTGTTAATTGTGGTAAACAGAACGTATCTCAGTGCATGTATCGAAGTTTTACGTCGTTTCAATACCAAAATTCGATTGCCAATGTCTGCTATTTATAGTTAAATTTTGGTCAGGCTTGCGCACCGTAAGCATCAACCCTTGCGGTGCGCAAGGGACACGTTTTCACCCTAGGTCAGCCACATCTGGGACTAGCCTTGCTGACTTAACTGTTTTGTAAATTCGATTTTAGACAACGAGATTTTAAGATAATCGTTACTAGGGTTTACCCCCCTGAGTTTTAGGGGCCCTGATCCTGATTCTGATTGTTCTGAAAATTGTAGGGTTTGTACAGAATCACTTGGGTGTCTCAATTAGGGTTTCCTATTGGACAAATCAATTTAATAAATATGACTTTTGATGAGAGTTGTTACACAAATGCTTGTCAAAACGCCAACATGCCATAAAACGCCACAAAAATTACCAAACCATAATAAAATTACTTTGGACAAGTATTATAAAAAACCAAAAAAAAAATAATAAATAAAAAACAAACAAACTTGAAAATGTAACTAGAAACAGTAACTACAAATCAGTAATACTGAAGATATGGAAAATTTATTATATTAGAATCTAAAACGCTAAACTTAAAAGATGAGACATGTTACAGACTTCAGAGATAAAGCTTATCAAAAACAATAATTACAAACAGTAACTGAAAGACGAATAATTTATTATAATAATGCACCGCCTAACTTAGGCGTCAAAAAGACATCCTATAAAATAATACATCTCAGCAACTTCCATTTGATCAAACCAAAAAAAACAAACGCCAATACTACTAAATACCACTCACTGTAAAACGCCAAAAAATAAAAATAAAAATCAAAGATGGCTAATATGCTTTCTTGGATATTCAGTATTATTCTTCGTGAAGTTTCACTGAATAATCAAACCGATGGGTTTGTTAAGTAAAACGCCATATATTTGGTGACAGTTCTTATACTATTAAAGAAGAGAGAGACAGATGACAGTGAAGATTGTGAAGAGAGATCCGATTAGGATTTTTAATTTATTTTCTTCACTTCTATATTTTTCCCCTGTGGTTGTAATATAATCTTACAATTGTAAAACGCCAAGATACCACAAACGCCAAAATGTATATAAAAATAATAGAACAATGGGCTATCTTGTTTAAAACGCCTTGAAAAAACGCCATTCAGATAGATTTCCTGACCCCCTAGGTTCCAATGGCATACGATTTGAATAAACGCCATAAACGCAAAAATGTTAATACAATGAAACCATTAAACGCCATTAATTATTGAATTTGGTTAACGCAAAAAATCTTAAACACCAAAAAATAAAACAATATTGTGAAAAGCGGAACTGGAAAAGCAAAAGATAAAAGGACAAAAAAGCCCCTCCGCCCTTCTCTATGCCGCGTGACACGTGTTGGGCCATGATGCGTTCTCACTGTTCTCACACTTTTGTGCGTTTTCTCCTGATCCCGTTTCATATAAATAAAATGCAACTTTGGGCCAGATCCAAGTCTGATCCACATATAATTAAGTTTATTTAATTGGGCTATTATTTAATTAAATGTTTAATATAAGTTGGGCATACTACGATGGATCAAACTTTGTTTTCTTAATAGCCAACAGAATTAATCCGAGCATTCTTAGGGCACCCACTGGACAAACGGGGTACTCCGAGAGTAACCTGAGCCCACCACCAATTCCAGGGAAAACCCAGTAGTAACCCACCTACCCGTAGGCACGACGGTGAAATTACTAGTAAAACCCGTTTGGCTTAAGAATCCAACCCAGGTTTCCCTGAGTCCCCTATCATTACCCACCAGTGTCTCACTTTGCACCAAGTGGGAGTTGAATCTGCACCTCTTAAGAGAAATACAAGCCTTCTACCACCTGATGGATCGAATTGTGTGTAATAATTTTGGATGGTTTTCAAGATAAACAAAAGGGAAAATTACTTTTTGAGTCCCTGTGTTTTAGCGGTTTTAACCACTTAAGTCCAAAATCAAAATGTTTAACGCCCTGAGTCCCTACAACCAAGGTTGAAGAACTCGCTAGTCGCTAGTCAGCCGGTAAGGTGGGGACTAGCGACTACTCGGGATTAACCAGGATTATTCGGATGGGGTTTTTTATATGTAATTTTCAGTTTTATGTATAGATATACATATTTTTATAGGTAAATATTTTAAGTAGCTAGGTTTTAACACTTACTCAACTCATTTTTTAAGTATACAAGATTAATTGTTAGAATTCACACGGTTTGGTTGAAAACTGGCCGAAATTTAGAGGTTTTGGCCGGAATATACAGGTTTTTGCGGAATTGCCGATTTTTGGCTGGCCGACTGGGTCCGACTAGGCCCAACTAGGACCGACTAGGCCCAACTTGCGATTAATTGACCGATTAACGAAAAATTACTCAGTTACTGGCCGACTAGCGATTAATCGCCGACTAGTCGCCGCCTAGTCGCGATTTTTACAACACTGCCTGCAACCACTTTTCTTAACCATTTGAGTCCAAATTTTTAACATCATCCACCAAGTATGTTAACTACAAGGACATTTTAGTAATTTACACGTAAGGTACAACTCTTTAAAGCATAAGAGTATAAGAAACAAGTTTTTAATGCATAAAGTTATATTATTATAATATAAAAAATAAATTATATATAATTTTAATACACACGGTCACACACAAACTCTCACACACCTGCACTTTTTCTTTCTTCCCCCATCCCACCACCACCGCATGACCGCCACCACACCTCCACCACCTATGCACCACCCCCCTGCACTTCTCATCACTTCATCGCACCACTATCACCACCGCATCTCCACCTTAAACCCTCACACACACTATTGTTGCTTACAGATTGCCTAAAAGGATGATAGTTTAGTGTTACATTTGTTCACAGATCGAGTTGTTACTAACTTGTTACCTTTGTTCATGAAGATGAATTCTTGCATTACTTTTTCCTGTACATTTCAGATTTTTTTTCTCAATTTGGTTGAATTCATATCGATTTCGAGTTATTTGAATTTGAATTGTTTCAAACTCGATCTGTGAACAAATTGCACATTTGTCCCAACGACTATTTTTAAGAAATTAACGGGTATACCCGATACTCGCGGGTATGCCCGACACCCGACGGGTAATTACCCGACAAATACCCGACGGGTAACGGGTTGGGTATGGGACAAAGAATTACAACCGGGTACGGGCCTGGGATTACCAATACCTGGCCCACTGCCATTCCTAGCAATCTGCAAGAAGAAGACTGTTTGTTTTTTAACTTCTGCAAGCTGCTGAAATATAAATAAAATGATTTTATTTAACTTAAACGAGTTTTTTAATATTCAAACATAAATAATAGTTATACAATACTGAAATAATATTCATAAAAATACAATAACATTTTTTTAAATCGTTGAATCCATGCTTTGCATTAACTGCTCAGCAATCTCATTCCGTAACTGAGTCATATATTCCCGATCCGATGCAGTATCATGTGCTTCAACCTCGTCTTCATAAGCATCAACGTGCACTTGCCTATTATGCAACGAAACATTGGGTTGATAGCGCGAAACATGCAATGGTAATGTTCCTTTGTGTAACCAATGGAAATGATGTCATTCTCTTCAAAATAGGGAATCTTGCTTTCAAGACACCAAAAGCACGCTCAATTATGTTCCAAAGTCTTGCATGAGCATGGTTAAATTTTTCTTTTTATACGGGTTATCATCTTAGTGTTTGATAGTAATAAGTACCCAACTTGGTTTTGTGGAACCACCTCCTTCCTAATCAAGCATCTAAGCATGCTCTTTTTATATTTTTTATTAGAAAGAGTAACTTGTTCATTGTAACATAAATTTAACATAATTTTTAATGCCGGCTTATAACGTGTGACAAACAATGAACATACATGATATTTAGAGTTTTTTTTTTCTCTCACAAACTTAAGAACAAAAGATGTAATTGCATGTACACCTAAAAGACTAAAGGTGTAATTAGATATATACATAAAGGACTAAACGTATAATTTGCTCTGAAATAAGTTAATTACTAAAAAAATATTAGAATCTAAGAAACAAGAGTCCTACTGTGGGCTAATGGTAGGAGGCTTGGGTTTTTTAATGAAGACTCAAGTTTAATTCCCGCTTGTGTCATATTCGGATGGATATAGGCAATGAAGGATTTGGACTAGGCCTTGTGTGAGGTTGTCAGTTCGATTCCCGAGCCAAACCGGGTTTTCGTCCCACCGTGTGTTACGCCAGAGAGTTCTGCACTTGTGGTGGCACAACGACTATCAAGTAGCAGCCGACGCTATGTTTTCTCGGGGAAACGCCCAAAAAAGTCAACCTTTGAAGCCAGCGTGGGCCCGGTTAAAACAACATAGCCTGACCAAAGTGAGACAATATGAGGCTCTCTGATTTGGAGAATATGGTAACCTTATAAATGAAGTTTACCATTAAAAAAAAAAAAAAAAAAAACTTCTAGATGAACCATTAAAAATAACAATCCCTATCAAACCCACCCTATGACAAACCATACTATTTAATGCTAGCGACGGCTACTTCATCTAATTTATGTCATACAAAGATGTTTATATTATTATAGTATATAGAATCAACTTATGATGTGCATTCCATTCCATCAAACAACAATAGTTAAAAATGCATGTAACCTTATCGGAAGAGCTAGAACTAAAGGTACAACAAGCAAAGCTTGGGCGCTCTTTAGCACCAAGAAGTATACAAATGCGTTGATCGAAGAAAAATTCTTTGAGGCGTCTGAGTTTGTTGAAGGTGATGGTGGAACCGGTACGTTTGAAAAGGTCACGGTAAAGGGTATGTTCCATCGCTCAGAAACTCATTCACATTTCACATGACAATAAAGACTCATACTTCGGATTATTCAAATTGCTTATACGTGTTTAATAATCACATAGATAAGTTGTTGCCAAGCTAAATACCCAAATTAACATATATCACAATCAAGTATTCTCATAAGCAAACGAGTTTGTTGGTTTTTGACGTCACATGCACAGGGTCAGAGTTTGCATATTACAAGTATACGCTTGTTGATAACATGAACAAGGTTAAGGAAACTAAACTAGTGGAAGGAGGATTGCTTGATCACGGATTTAATTATTATAAGGCCAAGGAGGAGATCAAAGAGAACCCAAATGATGAAACGGGATCATCGTGTATTCTTAAATTAACGCGTGATTATGAAGTTAAGGACGAGTTTGCTACTAATACTTCTCTAGTCACCAATGTTTCTCTCGCGGTGATTGTGAATGTCATGAACAAGCATCTCTTGAAATCTGATTAAAGCAAGAAACATATATATGTTCTCATGTGTTTTTGAACAATGCAACTGATAAAAATAAAAGATTTATTTTAAATTCGTGAATTCTATCAGTTATTCAGAAAACGCAATATTACAATTATAATATTTGATTTTAGTCTAAATTTATTTTTTTTCTCAAATAATTTGTGCAGTAATAAAAAAAGAGAAAAACTAAAACCTAGTCTTATTATATTTTTTTGGCCATTCCTATATAAATTTTAACAAAAACTGAGTTGTTTTTTTAAGTATTTTTTGTCTTGTAAGCAGTTCTAACACGTGTTTGGATCAACATTTTGGATGATAAGTAAATGTTTCAATATAATTAATATCAACCGTTTAGTGAAGGTGATAGTAAAACTTCTACTGGTTAGGTAGCGCCTACATGACATCATTTTCACCGTATCACCATGTGTTTTCCATTTGTTAATCAAGTGAGATTAATGGATAGATGCTACTTCCTACGCCCTTTTAACTTGTAACACGAACCACGGTATATGTATATATGCATGTGTGTGTGAAAAAAACTGATATTTTAAACATTATTATAAATTTATACATCTTATTATTTGATTATATTAAAAGTATGGTTCTTGTTGCTTACATTTTGTTTTGTTGGAAAAATGTAAGTGAAAATGATTTGGACTTAGGCATCATGTTTTAGGTTGTTTTAGCAAGAAAAACACCAAACATAACAATTTAAAACACAATTAAACGTATTATGGGCGTGAAAATTAAAACACAACTAAAACACACTGCTTACACTTAAACCACACCACTTAACCTTTTTGGCATGGTGTTTTATGTTTTAAGCCTAGGATTCATTGCATTGTGTCTTAAATTGTTATATTTGGTGTTTTTCTTGCCAAAACAACCCAAACCATCATGCCTAAGTCCAAAACATGATCTCTACATGTCAATTCTTATGCCTTCTCACACTTCTCACGAAAAATGTCTCTTTTACAGGATCCTAAGACTATGAGTTATATAGATATTTATTAATGATTTTGTGTTCTATGATGTGAGAGTTTCATAAACGGACCAAACTACGTCCAAGTCGGAGCTAAGATAAATGAGATATCGATGTTCGAAGCTGAGTGGTTGAATTGAATATTTCTAGACTTTGGTGGCAATTATAGAAATTGTTGTCTTTATCATAAAAAGGTTGTTTTGTTTTAGCTCTTTTAAGAATGATTATGAGAATTCTAATCATAGCTCATAGTTTTATTAAAATTGCCATTAACAATGAACGTTTTATTTGACTCATAACATTCATAGAATAGTCTTTAAATAGTACAAATTAAAGTTGGACCCAACCCCCCACCCTCATAAAAAGAACCTTAATTATGATTCATACTTGGAGGCTAGGGAAAAATTAGTGAAATAGAGAGGATAAAAGAGAGAGAGTGGAGAAATTATTTTGTCAAAAAAAATTATAGAATTTAGAGAGAAGTACTCTCTAATTTTTCCACACTCACCAACTTTATCTTTTTATTTTTCCACATAAATTAAAAACAATTTAACCCGGTGTAACCTCGTGCACGTGAGACGTCTCCAACAGTACACACTGCTTCAGTTGTTGTACTCTAAAAAACATGAAATATGTTTTAAGAGACACGTGTCTAGCACGATCCTCAACAAAAAAACATCAACCTTTTAGTTTGTTGATTTTCGCATTAGAGGAGCACGGTTGAACACTCAACATGATGAAGACTCGAGTCAATGATACTACAAGAATACTTGTTGAAGTACTCACTTTTGCCTCGACTAGAATCAAATTTGGTATATAACATTGCATTTTTATATTATATCCATTTAGTTTGTAAGTTGTAACAGATATTGTATTATAACAACATAAGGAATGTGAAGAAACACTGGTTTAATCGATCGGAATCAATTGAACCAGGGGGTTTGAATCTGCATAAAAGGGTTAGGACTTCTCGTTTGATTCGGGGGTAACTGATCTCCTTCTTCGAACAACAACTGCAACACAAACAGTCGTTAGACTCGCCACGGGGAGAATGAGGGTTCTCTCCGTGACCACCATTCGGCATGAGAATAAGTACAGGATTTGATGAAGAAGAAGAAGAAGTAATAGTAAAGTGAAGTGAGAGTAACTTGAGAATTTGATACCTGAGTTTTCTTATTTATAGCCGAATTTGGGCGGGAAAACCTGTTGATGGAAAACTTCACGGAAAGTACCTTTCCGTAAGCGGTTATTTCCCCTACCGTTAATCACTATCTGGTGTGTGTTCACACGGATGGCGATCATGATCGATGGTTGGGGTGATGCCACGTTGAAAATGGGCAAGTGTGGATCTTCCTTCAATTTGGTGCCATCATCGTGACTTTGAGGAGGCCTGGGATGATGCCACGTGGCCATTCGGTTATAACCGAATGGTTGTGCACGATGAAGCATTCTAGAAGGATACAGCTGTAATCCTATGTGGCTCTTCTTCATGCTAATTTTGTTGTAACAGAGAAGTTACTTTTATCCTAGTTTCGATGAAATTTACGCGGAGGTTTTGTTAGGATTTTATCCTATCTGCTACATGAGGGTTTGCGCAAGGATTTATTAGTTACTTTTGGCGCGTGGATGTTAAATATTGTTTTCCTTTTTAAATTCTCTTTTAGTACCAGTGCGCGGCCGCGCAAGGTTCATTCTAAAGAGAGCTTATTGACGTGGTTATGGTATGGTCTCAAGCACCCGTGCAAGGTTTTTGGGACCTTACCCCTTCAAGTCCCCCCAGTCTAGTGTTGCTGTTATGCAAATAAGTGGAGCACTGGACTATGAGTGGTGGGTGATTTTTTATGTGGAGGTTTTTTGGCGCGAAAATGTTGGAAATCTTCTTGGAGAAGATTTTCCTTGCTCATGGTTTTGATTTTGAAAATCTTGGCCTTTGGCAGGTGAAAGGGTGCAGTGATGACTGTTGACGTATGACAGGCTGTCTTTTGTGAGTTGTACGTTGTCAATCGTGGCTCCCACGGGCGCGTGAACTCGCATCATTGCTATTCCCACTCGCCCCTCATGCTTAGATAACCGTGTCTATCCCGAAAAATGTGTTATTGTAGTTATCTAGGTCATTTATGGCTGTGGGTATATAAATCCTTCGATTGCACATTTTTGTCAACATTGCCATTTGAAAACCATCCTACTTCGTTTTCCCTGTTGCCCTTTTGAAGAAATCTGCTATTTCCCCTTTATGTCAACCGGAGAATACCACGAAGATTCTTCTGAAGAGATGGCGACTGGTCTTCCACCGTTGAAGTGGCCGAAGGAAACTTTCGACGGTATCGTTTGAAACTTCAAGTTCCCTGACAGTTGGGATGCTCGATACCCTGACGAGGGCCAGACGGCGGCGAATGCTCCGGCCGGGTATATTACTTTGTTTTGGGATTTCTTTTCTGCAGGCAATTTTCGATTGCCTGTGACAAAATTTTTCCTCGAAATTCTTTCGTATTACAAGTTTCATATTTCTCAAATGCACCCTATTGGGATGGTTGGGATCCGTCATTTTGAGTTTGCCTGCCGAGGGATACACATTGAGCCGACAGTCGATCGCTTTCGAGTTTTCCATCAAATGCACTGTTCACAGGGCTTCTATTCATTTATGCAACGTGCTTCAGCAAAGAAGATTTTGTTGAGCTCCCTGAAATCTTTTCACGATTGGAAGCCAAAATTCTTCTTTATTAAAGCCGGAGTGATTCCGATGAAGATGGTTTTCAGGGGTAAAGAGGAGGTTGCAACGGAAACGATACAAACTCCTTATTCGGAGGCTTGGTACCAGGACATAAAGGATGTTCCGTCGATTGCTCTACCAGAAAAGGCCCTGGTTGGTGCTGCTATGTGCCTTTGCTGGCAGATGAATCAAGAAGACAAGCTGGTGTAGATGGAGGGTGATAGCAGTAAGATCCTGGACCTCTTTTCTTCTCCTCCCCCTTTTTTTTGAACTTGGCCTTTTTCCCCTTTTGCAGTTGTCTCTTTATATGTTGTTGGTTTTAAGAGGGAAGGTGGGAGGATGGGCACTGTGCCAAAAGGGGCTGATGAGGAGCTTTGGTATCATCAGATTGTCAAAAATTTTGTTCTTCCGTGGGATGAGGATTTGTCCGCGCAACCCTCAACTGGCGCTGGTAATTTTACTATAATTGTAATACTTATTTTTTGCTGTTTTTGCCGTTGGATAACCTTTGCAAGTTTTTGCTTCTCCCAGTAGGTGAGTTGTCCAACCTAGGCATAAGCCCTGAAAAGAAAAAAACGTGCGCCAACTGCTACTACTGCGCCGAGAAAGAATGATGCGGAGAAAGGTCAATCATCCAAAGAAAAAAATGTTAGAGGAGAGAAGAAAGGTACGCGTCATTCCTCTGACTCCTGGTGTGATTATGTGGTGGTGTCTGACTCGTTGGAGGGTCTTGCGCCTTCAGTTGTGAAGAAGCCAAAGGCGGAACCTAGGGATACTGCGGACATCCCTCCTTCCAATCCTGGGGATCCAATTGACTTAGAGTCAAGTCCAGCGCCTTTGTTGAAGAAAAAGGCGGAAAAAAGAAAACAAACTGATGGTGAGGCTGAAGGGAAGCCTACCAAGAAGGTCCAAAGAAAGAAGATCACCAGAAGGAGCAATCTTGATGCCTTTATTGCAAAACCTCCTCCAAGTAAGCCTTTTCTTCATTTGATTTATATGCGCGTTGCATGTTTGTAATATGTATTTTGTTTTTGTGGAAAAACCGAGTTCGCATGTGCCTGCGGAGCCATCATCCACGGTTAATGAGGATCTCCTGCCTTCACCTCCTCGCATCCCGATCAGCGAGCAATTGGATAGTTCCAAAGCTACTGAAGACAAGGTGGAGAAGAATACTGAGGCAAAAAATTCTGAGGTGGAGAAAACCGTTGAGGTGGAGTTGGAGAAGATTGCGGATCCGGAGATTGCGGGTGTTGCTCATCCCGAGTCTCCTAAAGCTGTGGCGCATGATGCGGAAAAAGGGAAAATTATTCCTGAGGAACCGGTAATTACTATCCCTGTTTCTACTCCTGCTTCTGCGTAGGTGAATGTTGAGAAGGACCCAAGTGGAGATCAGGGTGCCTCTTCTTATGATGACGAGGATGATCCCCTTCGCCCAGATGAAACTTTGGGGGATCATTATTACAGAACTTATACTGAGCGAAAGGCATCTGAAGTTCACACTCCGGTTTGGAATTTGAAGAAAGGTGACACCTTCTCAAACTGGAGGGTTTGTCGTGACTGGCTACAGGGTACCTTTCCTCCTGCAGAAATTAAGTTTCAAAAAAATCGCGCTCAAGAACAAGCTTATCATGCTTATCTTGAGGAAGCTTCTAGGTATACGTCTACTACGCACCGTATAGTGCGTGAGTGGCGTAGTATGTGCAGAGAATGGGCTGCCTTTGAGGCGTCCAAGAAAAAATTTGCTGAGGATGGGGCCCAGGTGGCTCAAATGAAAGCTACGGTAGAAGCTGACCGAGCCAAGTTTAAAAGTGATCTGAAAACGGAAGAATGGTCCTGATGTGTGTAAAATGCAACATATAAATTACATCAAATGAGTCATAAAACTAACCCTTTTTAGTACTAATTTTGGAAAAGGTGTGCTTTTGTCTTCCTTTTGTATTTTCATGATTGAATGAGCGTAAATGAACAAAAAAAGCAAATATGCAACAAAATCTAACATAATTACAAGAAAAGAAATAAACGTGGCATGCCCGACCCCTCGACAGCATCTTCCTAAGCAAAAACAAGAGATCAGAAGGCTGAACACGCCCCGTGCCCAGCGGACACGGGGGTGTGCTCAGGTGTCTGCAGAAAAGACAAAGTTGTAGAAGCTTCTATTTCCCAACACAGGGGCGTGCCCAGCTCAACACGGCCGTGGTCAACGCTAAAATTCACAGAATCCAACCAAATCTTGATAGAACAGATACGCTTCTACATACGGGGCCGTGCCCAGCGGACACGGGGGCGTGTGGAGCTAGTACAGACAAACTGCAATTAATGAAAAAAGAGAAAGTGGATGGACACGGGGCCGTGCCCACCGGACACGGGGCCGTGTCCGGGCTTCTGTGCAGGCTATAAATAGGGGTGCTTGGTTCACTTCAAAGGCATCCCTTGACAAACCACCTCTCTCCCACTTCACCCACACTCCACCACCATCACAACACCCACATCCACCACCATCATCCATCATAGAGTGTGTGTAGTAGTCTCAGGATCCAATATTGATAGTAAGAGTTCTTGACAATCAAAGGCCATGTTTACATAAGTCTCTTACATCACTTGGTGAAGACAAGCATTTAGTGTAATACTTTTGTTTTTTAATCTTTTCGCACTTTTTATTTGGTTTTGTATTAATGACTTTAATAACTAATTTCTTATGTTGAAGGTGAAACTTCCATATCATTTGTCCGTGGTGTCTTGGCGTTATTTTACTGTCTATATAAAATAAAAGATTTACACCATTCATATCTCTACGGTCTATATAGAGATATGTTGGCTACCTGGTCGGGGGTTAAGGGAATAGTTTGGTAAGGTTCTTGCCTTGTTCAGTGTATAGATCCTGCAAGGACCTGGGTCAAGCTTACTAGGACCTCCTTCAATACCCACTGGTATTGGATGGCGGGGGTGCGAATGGCTTGACCCCCTCATATGTAAACTACTGTTAATACATTAACCCGACTACTTTGTATTGTATCCCTGCTGACTCAAACCACTTAGTAGTGGGTAACGTCACCTTCAAAAGATGGGCCTACCACATTATGCATTAATAACATAATTAATTATCTTTTAATATTCCAACCCTTTAGGATTGTATCCTTGCTGACTCAAACTACTGGGTTGAGGGTAACGTTACCTTCAAAAGAGAGGCCTACTACTATAACTAAGATAATCTCTTAAAAAGTGCAAAAGTGCAGAAAACATTAAAGGTTACACTAAAGACGAGTCGGATCCAAGTGATTCATCTTGTCTATCTGTTTTATTTTATTTTATTTTTATTTTTCAGCATTTTTAGTTTTTATTTTCATGTTAAAACCTTTTTCTAAACTTTTGATTTGATTAGATGTTGAGGATAAACCGGTACTAAAAGCTCTTGTGTCCTTAGACGACCTCGGTATCTTACCAACGCTATAGTACGCTCACGATGGGTGCACTTGCCCATATGTGTGTTTAGTGTTAGTAGAATATCGTGTTTTATAAATTTAAAACTTGACTAAAGTGTTAAAACGGGGTTAAAATATACATAAAAATTATATCACACCTAACGCACATCAAGTTTTTGGCGCTGCTGCCGGGGACACAAGGATTTTAAGAAAGTTAGGAATCAACGGCCTAATCGTTTTTCTTATTTTTTCTGTTTTTTTTTCAGCTTCTGCAGAGCTCAGCACGGGCCGTGCCCGCTGAACACACCCCATGCCCAATCTTTGGTACTGGCAATCCTATTTTAAGTCAGACAGTAGCTGAACACGGGGCCGTGCCCACTAAACACGCCCCGTGCCCAAGTATCAGATACTGAAAACAGAACCGTAAGATCCCGACGGTTGGTAATTTCTGACACAAACATGAGCGATACTGATTTTTTTTACTACCGCTCCTCTTATGGTACGTGGTGTCAAATATGTGGCGGAACTCATGAAGATTTAAAATGTTATTTTTTAAATTACACTCCCCACTATATAGACCCATCGCTTTCCTGTAGCCTTAAGAGGGGTGAAAGTAAAAATAATCCATATATCTCTCTAGAATGCTCTCAATCATCTATTCTAAATGAAATGATTCTTGAAGAATATTTCAAGTGGAAGATCTAATTCTTAATTGGATAAAAGAGCTTGAGATGGACGTAACTAATTCATCTCAAGACAACACCCAAGAAGAATTATTGAGATCGCATTCGGATAAAAACAACATCGTCGCTCCCGAAATCACCTCTACTCTTGAGAAGACTTGAGCGATAGTCGTCCCTGTGTCGATTGTGCCGTGAAGGACTCCCCATCGACTTCCATCGATGCATACATAGACCTGAGCAATTCGACATACACCTTCTTTAACGAGAGCCCGGATAAGGGTTGGACTTGTCCACCTACATTTAGCATAGGAATCACCCTTTCCGATAACCTCTTGCGTTCTCGTCTAAAACTAGGGCAACTAAGGTATCTCAGGCACTTCAGTGTTTGTCCTTCCAGTAAGGAACCACCCGATCCGGATAAATTACTTAAAAATAGACAAAACTTCATAAACAGCTTCTAGGCACAGGGCCGTGTCCGGGTCAGCACGCCCCCGTGTCCACCAAAAGATTATCGTTTGACTTTCGGTCAGAATACGGACAAAAAGTGTCAGAATCTCGTCTGCACACGGGCCGTGTCCAGACGAGCACGGGGCCGTGTCCAGCGTGCTGTCATTTTCTATAAATACAGCAAGATTCCTGCACTCTTAAACCACTCCAAAGACAGAGATTTGGTGGGATCTTCACACATACCATACTAGGTATATTCTAAAGAAGGTTCTCAACAACCATCTTGTCTTTTCTACTTATGTCCATTGCCTTCTTCTTCATTTTCTCCTCAAAACCTCCATTAAAGCTTAAAACCTCCATGTTTTCAAGCTTTATTGTGATATTTGTTAGGTTTTTATTCAAGTAATCTTGTTAAAAATAAGTTTTACAACATTGTTTTAAGTTATTTCTGCTTAAAAATGCTTCAAAAGTCAGAAAATTAATTTAAAACTCCGAGATTTCTTGATTTAAAAACCTGCAGAGAGGTGAACACGGGGCCGTGCTCGGTGAGCACGGGGCCGTGTTTGAGGTACTGTTTCATTAAAATGAACTCTTTTCGGTTTATTTTTCATAGAATCTCAAGCCAAAACAGTGGAACCTCCTCAACACATTCCAAAAACAGTCGTAGGGAACGAAGACCTTCAATCGAAGCAACTCTTGTACGCTATGTGATGGCGTTACGAGAAGCTCTTGACGAAATGACATCCGTAGAAGAGGTCCTGATCGACCGTATAAATTATCTGACGATGGGGCTAGAAAATAGTTTCCAAGAAATCAACCTCTTGCACCAAAGGTTGAACATTCTTGTGACACCTCCCATGGAACCAATCCTTCCCCAAGAGGATTGGAACTTAGCACTTGGAGTCATTAACCCCACCGGGTGAGATGACATCCCCGCGGAACCTCCTCTTGACAATTTGCAAGAAGTTCCGGTGGAAGTTACACCCCCTCAAAATGATGATGCCAATGAGCCCGCCTTTCTTTTCCCTCGGGAGATAGAAGAATGGCTCAACGACGTGTGAGGGACCATACCCGGAGAAGAAGTTCTTCAAGTCTCATTCAACCGAGAAAAATTATCATTGTCAGAAATTTTGCTCTTAAAATAAACTATAGGCTAGAACTTCTTTGTGGTTTTAGATTTCTTGTGTTTCTTGACCTACTTATCTAAATTTTAGTTTATGCTTTTATTTTCTAGGAACTTATTGTAATCTTTTCTTTAATGAATGATGGTTTTGAATTATTAAATGGTGTTTGGATGATGTTGTAATGGGTAAAACACACTCGGGATGGTGGAGGATACTAAGGGAAGCTTGAACCCACACCCCATGCAAAAAACAGAGCCTCCCGACAAACTTTCTTCATTACAGCAAGTTCAGCACGGGCCGCGCGCAGCCAACACGCCCCGTGCTCAAGGGTCTGCAAAAAACGCCCAGTTCAGGTAACTGGACACGGGGCATGTTCGCTGAACACGCCCCCGTGCCCAGCCTTCTGTTACTTTCTGATACTAGCAATCTGAACACGGGGCCGTGCCCGGTCACCACGGGCCCGTGTCCAGATGCCCAGTAACATAAAATTTTGCTTTTTGACACCTTTTTACACATTCAATCAATCTAAAAACTTATTTTTGGGACACATTGAGGAAAATGTGTAATTTAAGTGTGGGGGAGATGCTAAAACCTTGAATTTTGCAAGTCCTAATTACAAGCCTTACACAAAACTCTATTGAAACCGCTAAACACCCCAATTTTTTTTGAAAAAAACTTTTTGTTTTATTTACTTGTCTTGGTTTAAGTTGGGAATAACAAGTTCTAAAAAGGTTATACTTTTACAAATTTACAACCGATAGCGTCGTGATAAAAAGAACCAACATAAGAAAATTATGAAACGGCATGACAAATCTAGTTAAAATTTGATTATATATACTTGATCACATTAAAAACCCATTCCCACAAAATGTGAGTTTTGAGCCTTTATTGAGCATACAAATATACATCTTTAAACTAAATGCTCATATTTCGTTTCTTGTGTGAATAGACGCTTGGTTTCTTACGACTCTAGAACTTGCCATAATAATGCATTCCCGGTCCTACCAACTTAAACCCAAGTAAGTAAATGATGGAGGCATTAGGACTAACCCTTTTTCTTTTCAACACCATTATTTTTTTTTATCACCTACCCAAAATCCCCCTAGTTAACCCCTTTGAGCCTAAACATTTTCATTTCTAAACCCACAAAACAAACACCCTTTACCCACCAAAAACCTTTTTTATTTTAAACCCTTTATTTTAGTAAAAAGCTCGGTTTTCATGTGACATTCCTTGTCAAAAAAAAAAAAAATATGAAGTGTAGCAATAAACAAACAAGTTCCCCAAAAGAAACTTTGTTTGAAAATACTCCGTCTGAATAAAAAGTCACGAAAGTAAAAAGTTTTACGAAAACCGACGCTTTTTACGCCTTTCGCCCTTTCTACTAACCACTAACCCAAAACCACCTACCTTTAACCCAAGCCTAACCCTTCCCCAAGTCCTCTTGATATTACAAAGGTCTTTAGTTAAAAAAGAGGAGGGTTGATTGCTTGGCAAGCATATGGTAGAAGTAAGTTACATGCCAGTCTCGAGTGTTTCACAAAAATACATCTTCGGCCGAGTGTTGAGTGATCTCCCGTGAGGTATGTGAACTTGTATATAAATGGAATTTTAAAGAGGCATGTTATGCCCAAATAAGTAACTTCTCTTATGAAACGTTCTAAATAAATTATAACGAATAGGATTGTAAATAACATAAAAATAAATCCTAATAAAGATCTTGGATTCCCGACACTCAAGACAAGCCCAAAACTTCTCATCTACCCATTCCATTTGGGAGTGTAAGCCACATTATAAAGAGTTTTGCTTGAGAAAAAGCAAAGATTCAAGTGTGGGGGTATTTGATGTGTGTAAAATGCAACATATAAATTACATCAAATAAGGCATAAAACTAACCCTTTTTTAGTACTAATGTTGGAAAAAGTGTGCTTTTGTCTTCCTTTTGTATTTTCAGGATTGAATGAGCGTAAATGAACAAAAGAAGCAAATATGCAGCAAAATCTAACATAATTACAAGAAAAGGAATAAACGTGGCATGCCCGACCCCTCGACAACATCTTCCCAAGCAAAAAACAAGAGATCAGAAGGCTGAACACTCCCCATGCCCAGCGGACATGGGGGCGTGCTCAGGTGTCTGCAGAAAAGACAAAGTTGTAGAAGCTTCTATTTCCTAACACGGGGGCGTGCCTAGCTCAACACGGCCGTGGTCAACGCTAAGATTCGCAGAATCCAAGCAAATCTTGATAGTACAGATACGTTTCTGCACACGGGGCCGTGCCCAGCGGACACGGGGGCGTGTGGAGCTAATACAAACAAACTGCAATTAATGAAGAAAGAGAAAGTGGATGGACACGGGGCCGTGTCCGGGCTTCTGTGCAGGCTATAAATAGGGGTGCTTGGTTCACTTCAAAGGCATCCCCTGACAAACCACATCTCTCCCACTTCACCCACACTCCACCACCATCACAACACCCACATCCACCACCATCATCCATCATCCATCATCCATCATAGAGTATGTGTGGTAGTCTCGGAATCCAAGATTGATAGTAAGAGTTCTTGACAATCAAAGGCCATGTTTGCCTAAGTCTCTTACATCACTTGGTGAAGACAAGCATTTAGTGTAATATTTTTGTTTTTTAATCTTTTCGCACTTTTTATTTGGTTTGTATTAATGACTTTAATAACTAGTTTCTTATGTTGAAGGTGAAACTTCCTTAGCATTTGTCCGTGGTGTCTTGGCGTTATTTTACTGTCTCTATAAAATAAAAGATTTACACCATTCATATCTCTACGGTCTATATAGAGATATGTTGGCTACCTGGTCGGGGGTTAAGGGAATGGTTTGGTAAGGTTCTTACCTTGTTCAGTGTATAGATCATGCAAGGACCTGGGTCAAGCTTACTAGGACCTCCTTCAATACCCACTGGTATTGGATGGCGGGGGTGCGAATGGCTTGACCCCCTCATATGTAAACTACTATTAATACATTAATCCGGCTACTTGGGATTGTATCCCTGCTGACTCAAACCACTTAGCCGAGGGTAACGTCACCTTGGCCTACCACATTACGCATTAATAACTTAATTAATTATCTTTCAATATTCTAACCCTTTAGGATTGTATCCTTGCTGACTCAAACTACTGGGTTGAGGGTAACGTCACTTTCAAAAGAGGGGCCTACTACTATAACTAAGATAATCTCTTAAAAAGTGCAAAAGTACGGAAAACATCAAAGGTTACACTAAAGACGAGTCGGATCCAAGTGATTCATCTTGTCTATCTGTTTTATTTTATTTTTCAGCATTTTTAGTTTTTATTTTCATGTTAAAACCTTTTCTAATCTTTTGATTTGATTAGACGTTGAGGATAAACCGGTACTAAAAGCTCTTGTGTCCTTGGACGACCTCGGTATCTTACCAACGCTATACTACGCTCACGATGGATGCACTTGCCCATATGTGTGTTTAGTGTTAGTAGAATATCATGTTTTATAAATTTAAAACTTGACTAAAGTGTTAAAAAGGGGTTAAAACATACATAAAAATTATATCACACCTAACGCACATCAGGTCCGCTGCTGGATGGAGAAGAAAGGCAAAGGCTGAAGCTGCTCTTCTTTCTAATGAACGCAAAAATTGGAGGGAAATTTGCGAGAAAGATAATAAAGAAAAAATGGGTCTCCGCAATACCATTAATAATCTCAAAGCTGAGGTTGAGAGATTGAAAATGCAAGATGCGGAGATTGAGAGATTAAACCAAGAAAAGGCTGAAGCTGAAGCAGCGCGTGATAAGGCGCACTCTCATAGGGAAAGAAGTGAACAGAGAGAGGTACATACCTGCGCTACCCTTGCTCTTAGAGATAAGGAGATAGAAGAACTTATTTCTTTATTATCTGAGCAGGAACAACTTAAGGCGGAAGTTGAGGCCGTTAAAAAAGATTTGGATCTTGAACGGACTAAACAGGCTGAAACTTCCCACCGCCTTACCGAGACTGAAGATAAGTTGGAGAACTCTGAGACTGTGCGGGCAACGGCGGAGAGTGAGCTTGAACCGTTGAAGAGTGATATGTTGTGGTTGAAAGAGCGCGAGATCGTAAGCGTAAGTTTATCTATCTCTGATAATATTTGGCGATGTTTGTGTGTCTTTTTACTCTTCTTTTACTTTTTGTGCAGGTTGCTGAGTCAGTTCTTAATTATGAAGAACTAGATAAGACGGTTGCGCATCTGCTGGTTGCTGCGCGGAATGATGGGTATGCCCAAGGGTACGCTGAGTGTTCTTACCATGTGGTTAACGCTTTAAAGGTTAACTGGGACACTAGTAAGTCTGCTACTCATTGTGTTGATACTGAAGTTGCTCTTGCTGCTGCAAAGACGCGATTTAATACTTTACAGCTTACGGTCATGGATCTTATTAATGCTGCGCTACACTCTGAAAAGTTCATGACACGATTAAGAGAAGTTTTCCCAGACAGGGAAGAAGGTGAAGACGAAGACCTAGCTTAGGTTTTCTTTGCTTTGTATGAATAGTCAACTTTAGGTTTGGGATGTGGATTCCTGTTTGTTAATGCACTGTGGCGCAAGTAACTTTATTTTATACACTGTCGTGTATGTTTATAATTTCTTGTTAAGGCGTGTGATGCGCGAGTAACTAGTATGAAATGTGTTTGAATTACAATATTTTCAATGAGTACAATTGCTTTGATTAGGTAAGGCGAATAAAGGTGGTATAAAGCTCAAGTGTGAACGTAAGGCTGGGCCTTGCGTGATGCGTGTGATCACTGACCGTTCATGAGACTTTGTGTTACGGTTACCATAATGTTTTTGCGCTTACCAAAAGGAATTGCATGCACTTTGTAATAAACATAGAAATAATAGAACCAACTTTGCTTTGATTATTGATAAGGCTCAGAGGCCGTAGTACAAAGTTGTCTGTTTAGGATAATTAAATGGGACTTAACTTACTCATACTATAGTTCTACGCCATGGATTGGTAAGTTGAAGAACTTGACCAACATGTGAAGAGGCTATCGTATGCTGCTTGCTTCTTGCGCCGCTTAGTTTTTAGCTTTCTTACTCGGGCCTTCATCGCCGTGAGTAATTTGTTTTATATCTTTCCGCACGTTCTACAGTAAGTGGGTGAGTTCACCACTTTTGAGCGCTTTTTCGATCTCGGTGCGTAGGGATATACAATTGTTTGTAGTGTGACCATTATCCTTGTGATAGTCACAATATTAATTCAGATCTTGACCCTTCTTGTTCTTCATTGGCGGAGGGGGTTTGAACTGATAGTCTTCTGTGCTGAGCACCTCCGCCGGAGTTTTCATTAGGGGGGTCCACTGTCGCTCTCTATTCTCTTGCTTTGTTTCCCTCTGTGCTGGGAGCTTGTTTATGGTTGCTCGTGCGTCTTCAGGTGAGTATGTTCCAGAGGTTGAGTCCCTCCAATTCTTTTTGAACTTTTTTCCGCTGCTCCCGCTCATATCTTGTGGACGATTGTGCGGTGGTGGTGGTCTGTTGGTGCTGAGGTTTCGTTCTGTTTAGGCGTACACTTTGGCTGCAGCCATCAACTTTTCCCAGCTCTTGGGTAACCCCTCCGTTCCCGATAGAACCTTGATCATGTCATTGCAACGGACAACATACTTGAACTGCGCTCGTACCAAATGTTCGTGAATGTCACCGATCTCTAGTACTTCCTTGTTGTAACGTGTTATGAAGTCCTCTAGGCTCTCATCATCGCACCTCCAAATATTCATCACGTCAGCAGTGTCCCTGATAGACCTTCGATGTTGGCTAAAATGTACTAGGAATTTTTCTCTTAAATCCACCCACGATGTTATCTTCCCGACCGGTAAGTTATCGAACCACAGTCGTGCTGCACCTATGAGAGTTTGGACAAAAAGGTGACACCACATCGGTGAAGTCCAACCTCCTACCATGCCTGCGCTGGTAAATACACGAAGGTGATCGTCCGGATCTGTCATGCCATTGAATTTCCTGACATTTGATGGTAATTTCGCCTTTTCCAGGGGAGCTAAGGCGATCTCGCTGACAAATCTCGAATTCTCCGCTGCCTCTGCCGGGCGGTAGATTAAGTTGTAATCGTGCTCTACATCTGGGTTATAAACCGCGCGAGGCTTATAACTTTTGTGATCCCCTTGCAGTCGGCTAAACACACTTGTATTATCACCCTCTTGGTATGTTCTGTCATACTCGTCGGTGTAGGTGTCCCGGTTCTGATGGGAACGCGGGCCCAATCGAGAATGAATCGACTGTCTCTGATAAGATTCGTTATGATAATCTCTTCGTCGGGTCTCAGAAAGAGTATACTCATACCTTGTAGGAGATCTGGAGTAAACTTCGGTGTCTTCCACGTGTACTCGCGATGGTGCGTCATGGTGCGATGCACGTGGTGCAGATGGTGCTCGTGCACGTGGTGCAGATGGTGCTCGTGCACGAGATGTAGGTCTTCGTGACTGAGTGGGAGGAGCAGTCTGTGCACAAAGTTGTGCGTATACAGCGTTTATTGCACCTTGGGATCTGACATACCACGAGATGGGAGTTTCACCCGGAGGTAAAATTGAACTTATCGGGATCTCGGGTTGTACTCCTGGAGTAACATGGTCATTCGGATGATTATCGCTGTATTGAACTTCGTTATCATTGTTGGTGCATACATCTGTCGACTTCGTCTTATATCGAGTCTTGGTCTGGTTGCGGATCTGAACAAGCATGATGTCATCATGCTTGATGATGACATCATAAGGATGACATCATCATATGCAACATCTCACAAAATACAAGGCATACATGAAACAGATTTTTGATAGTTTATTATGGTTTTGTTTGAAGGATTCGTTTGAAGGATTCGTTTGAAGGGGTTTCGTTTGAAGAGGTTTCGTTTGAAGGGTGTCATGTCACCTTCAAACGGAATAGCTCCTACTATAAATACCCTCATGTGTCATTTCATTTGTAACTTTCCGGTTTGTGCAACGAAGTGCTGCCGAAGTGTTGTCAGGTTGTAAAACGTTATCAAATCAATCATACAATAGTTTAAAGTGTGAATCTTGCTGAATTGAACTCTACACGTTTGTTTCCGCCTTTCGTGTTGAGATAAACTCTTCTGATTGACTCGTTCGGGTTTGAAAACGATCCTACAAGTGGTATCAGAGCTCAGGAGGAAAAGTTCATACCAATTCAGCCACTAATTCTGATTTTCTACACCTTCTTTCAAAATTGAAATTTTTTTCACGGTTAAAATCGGCTAAAACTTTCACAATGTGTGCGTAATTGTGTTTTAACAAACCCTTGAGAATATCAGTTCAAAATTCGAAGTAAAAGTGGTAAAAATGGCCTAAAAACATAATTCCGTTTGAACGAAGCCTGGTATTTCCGTTTGAAAATTGACATATCGTTTGAAAATCATGGGTCATCCCGTTTGAATTCTGCATTCCGTTTGAAATATTAGGTCCATTCCGTTTGGGGAATGTATTCCGTTTGAGAATTTTGTTTGAAAATAGCCATCTCGTTTGAAAAGTGTGCTATATCGTTTGAAGGAGTATTTCTGTTTGAGAATACCGTTTGAAACATGATTTCCGTTTGAAAGTGGTTCAGTTGTTCACGTGATACTTGTCTTGATCTGATAAATTGTCATCAGCCCATGTGTATTGATCCAGACTTGCGGCCCAATAGATTTCGAGGATGTCAGTAATTTGAAAAAGAAATCACATGTTTGTGTCAGTTTGAATGTGATTCTCGTGAATTGTTATAATCGGTCCAATGAGATTTGAGTGGTGATCACATATTGTCGGTCACGTGAATTAATTCAAAAGGTTCGTTCAAACGGTGCACACCCAAAAAAAGGATTGGTATTTTGAGGCCCAGAAGTAAGAACCAAAGTCAGCAAGGATTATCAAGCCCAATTTCATGTGAGAGGCCTAAAAAGAGGGCCAGGGATAATGGCGAATTTAATTCGGACCTTAATTTGGACCCGTTTTCGTTCTCTCAAGGAGGAAGATATACAGAGAAGGATCAGCAAGGATTGTCAGACGAGTTTAGGATGTCTCCTCAGCCAGGAGACGTTGGTTCCTCAGAAGACAAGGATCGAAATATACCAGTCGGAGATAGGGAGACGATCGATTTAGAGGATGTTGTGGTAGCTGATTCTGTTACGTCCATGGCTACCAAAGAGATTGAGGCTACCATTCAAATCGGCAAAGTGGTGGGAGTAGAGCTTGGTAATCACAATAATCTTATTAAGGAGTCAATCAGAATTGAAGGTATGTACGCGGTGAACCCATGAATCTTCTTTCCCTTAATATTAGAGGTATTCTTGGGGGTGGTAAGTCTCTGTGGGTTAAGGAGCTGAGGTTAAGTAACAAAATTGGGGCGTTAGCGCTGCAAGAATCCAAATTAGAGAATGTGGCCAGAGCTAATTTAGTTGGGTTTTGGGGTAACAACAATTTTGAATTCTGTTATGCTGCTTCGGTTGGTCTATCTGGCGGTTTAATCTGGATGTGGGATCCGGACCTTTTCAAAATTGAGGTCTCGGTTCAAAATAGAAGCTTCCTGTTTATCATAGGTTCGTTGTCTGGTAATGGGTCTGTTATAAATATGGTCAATGTTGATGCGCCTCAAAATACGGAAGCTAAAAGTCAGTTGTGGTTTGAGTTATCAAATCTGATCGGTTCTTATGAAGGGAAGTGGGTTCTAACAGGCGAAAGGAAAAATTCTTATTTTAAAGTGGTTTGTGCCGAAAACTTCAACAAGTTCATATTTGACAATGGGTTGCAAGAATACCCCCTTCAGGGGCGTCAGTTTACATGCATCAGGGATAATGGCAGAAATTAAGTAAGTTGGACCGTTTTTTGGTCTGTTCGGAGTTTTTTAACGCCTGGCCTTTGGCGTGTGCTAGGGTGCTTCCTGGGAGGCACTCGGATCATTGCCCTATTATTTTGGAGGTTGTCGATCATAACTTTGGTCCTAAACCGTTCAGGATTTTTAGTTCTTGGATCGGGCAACCAGCTTCGAGGAAGCGGTGATCGAGGCCTCTAATAGTTTTGTCTCGGTTGGTTCCCCGGATACGTATCTCACTTCCAAGTTTGCCCACATTAGAGCTAGGTTAAAGACATGGAGGGATGATTTCTTAGCGAAAGAAAAGGAAAATGTGAACGTGGCTTTAGCCGAACTGGAGGCTCTTGAGATTGAGATGGAGAATAGGGATCTCACCGAGGAAGAAGAGTGGATCAAGGCTGAAAATTAGAAAGTAGTTAAAGAAGTGGATTTTAGAAAGAATGCCGACCTTAGACAAGTATCGCGCTTGAAGTGGGCTTTAGATGGGGATGAAAATTCAAAATTTTTTCACGCCATGGTGAATAATAGGAAAGCCGTCAATGCAATTCACGGCCTCACCATTAATGGTGAATGGTGTACCAAACCTAAGTTAATAAAGAAACAGGTTCTCACGTTTTTTCAAGACAAGTTTAAAGAGAGTGTTTCGAATAGACCGGAGATGGTGTGTCAGAACATTAAAAGGATTTCCGAGGCAAATAAGAATCTCCTGATTGAGCCTTTTAGTGAACGCGAAATAAAAGAGGCTGTTTTTGATTGTGGGGATGAGAAGGCCCCGGGTCCTGACGGGATGAATTTCCGTTTCATTAAACAATTTTGGAACATTTTTAAGGAGGATTTTAGGCAGATTTTCGACATGTTTCATAACTCGGGCGTTATTAACTTAGGAAGTGGGGCCTCTTTTATTACTCTTGTCCCTAAAGTCAAAGATCCGGTTTCCCTGAACAATTTCAGGCCTATAAATTTGGTGGGAGCGATTAGTAAGGTGATTTCGAAGGTCCTAGCCAATCGTTTGAAGTTGGTTATTGATGAAGTTATATCCGATACTCAGTCGGCTTTTCTCAAAGGAAGATACATTTTGGATGGCCCGCTTATTGTTAACGAATTAATTTCTTGAATCAAAAAGAAGAAATCTAAGGCTTTTTTCTTAAAAATCGACTTTGATAAAGCGTATGACAATGTAAGTTGGGATTTTGTTGTGAGTATTCTCCAACAAATGGGCTTCCATAATAAATGGTGTTCTTGGGTTATGGGGATTCTTAAATCGGCGAGTTCTTCGGTTTTAGTTAACGGTTCGCCGACTTTCACATTTAGATGTGAGAAAGGAATGAGACAAGGCGACCCTCTTTCGCTGTTTTTATTCTTGGTTGTCATGGAGGCATTGTCTAGTATGTTTAGCTCAGCTAAAGAAGCCGAGGTTATAAAAGGGATTCCCTCTCCTAATAACGGGCCAATTTTGACTCATCTCCTTTTTGCGGACGACGCTATTGTGATGGGAGATTGGTCTAGAGCCGAATTATCTAACATTGTGAGAATTTTGCGTGTTTTCCATCTATGCTCAGGTCTTAAAATTAATCTTGATAAGTCAAATTTATATGGTATTGGAGTTGGCATGGAAGAAACTGGGGAATTGGCTAACGTGGTGGGATGTAAGCCGGACAGTTTGCCTTTCAAATATCTTGGTCTTAATGTCGGAGCTAATATGAACCGGATTTCTAATTGGAACCCGGTTTTAGATATCTTTCGGGCGCGTCTGTCTAAATGGAAGTCGCATCTTCTCTCTATCGGGGGAAGGGTGGTCCTAATTAAGTCAGTATTGGAGAGCCTTCCGACGTATTACTTTTCTCTTTATAAAGCTCCTAAGAAGATTGTCTCAGTTTTGGAATCGATGATTAAAAGATTTTTGTGGGGAGGGTCTTCGGAAGAAAAAAAGATGCATTGGGTTGCTTGGGATACGGTAACTCGTCATATAAAAGATGGAGGATTGGGTCTAAACAATCTTGAAATGGCGAATACGTCTCTTTTGTTTAAATGGGGATGGAGATTCAAATCGGAAGGATATAGCATTTGGAAAAAAATCATCGGAGCGATTTATTCAAATAGAAAGGGGTGGGAATCTATTCCTTTTAAAAAATCTCATTCTGGAGTTTGGAATAACATAGCAAAAATTTTTGTCTATACCAAGGTGGTTGCTCAGCCAATAAAAAACTACTTGAAAGGGAATATTGGTAACGGTGTAGATGTAGCCTTTTGGCTCGACTGCTGGGTGTTGAACGAACCGCTTAAGAAAGTGTTTCCGGATCTCTTCAGAGTAGAATCTGATAAACGATGTTCGGTTGCTGAAAGAATCAAAGTTATTCAAGGCGAAACTTCATTTACTTGGAGCTGGAACTTGGTTTTCTTAGCTGAAGGTCTGGACAGCCGTCTTAATCTGCTGTTAGGCGCGCTCGATGGGATCCAGATCACTTCCGGTCAAGATGGTTGGAAGTGGACTGCTGAATCTGATGGGTGTTTCTCGGTAAAAAGCGTTAAAAGGCTGCTGAAAACGGATACCGCTGCGAATAGTCGGCACGTTGTGGAATGGTGTAAATGGCTTCCTTCCAAAGTTAACATCCATGTTTGGAGGATGGATCTGAATAGAATTCCTACGGCTGAGGCACTGATGCTCCGCAATATTGCTGTTAGTGATATGTTATGTCCGCTTTGTAGTTCAGATTCAGAGACCGCGGACCACTTGTTCATCGCTTGTTTTATTGCGTCTACGGTATGGAATGGAGTTAGTTCATGGTGCAAGATACCTCAAATTTTCGCGTTTTCTCTAAATGATCTACTTAGTATTTATTCCGGTTTAGATGTGTCGGAGAAAAAGAATGAGGCGGTTCAAGGTATCATTATGGTCTCATGTTGGAGCCTGTGGCGAGCCAGGAATAAGCTCAAGTTTTCGAACGTCCCGGTCAAGATAGAAGGTATTTTAAGTGAAATAAAGGCTTTAAGTTTTTTATGGTTTTCTAAAAGATCGAAATTCAAAGGGATAGAATGGAAGGATTGGTGCTCTTTTGTAAATCTGTAATTTATTTGTAGTGTTTGTTTCGTCGGCCCGGCTTGGGTCGTCGTTGTTGTGAATGAAATATTACCTTTCAAAAAAAAAAAAAACGGTGCACACCAAACAATAGTGTAATTGTATTGATCCACATATTTGCAGTCCAATTATTTCATCTTGATACTTGTAATTGTCGGCCCATGCATAGGTGTCAGCCCACTATACCGATCTTATCAATTCTTGTCAGTCATTTGATACATTCAATGTGAAAGCCCATGTGAAGAAATGTATCGGTTCATGTGATCATTTATTGATTAGTGTTCGAGTCTTGATACAAACGAGGAGTTCACGTGATACAATCAATTGTATTAATTGTTCGGCCCAATCAAGTGAAAGGATTGTCTGATCCATTTAATACATATTGTGAACAAAGTGACAGTTTGAATTTTCATTAAAACTAGTTGGACATTTCAATCATCACGTAAAAGAAGGTTGAATTGTGAGTCAAAGCCCAATTAATAGGCCCAATCAGAATTTGTTCAATATCAAGTTTAATCGACTCATTTGAATCCATATCCGTTTGGAAAGCCCATTCATTCAGTGATCTCACTTCTACAACTTTGGAACAAGTTCGCAAGTCTTCGACACGAGTCTTAGATTGATTTCATCAACACACATTTTTACGTATTCAGTACGTTTAAACTGATTGTTTGTTTGTTTGTTTCAGGTATATTTCAAAAGGTGATATAGCTCATTTGAGACCAGTATTTTTGAAACAAGAAAGTTTGTGTTTTTGTGAACTTCAATATCGAAACATGGAAGAGGAGTTCTACAACGCATTCGCTACTCCGGTTACTCCGATTTCTCTTGCACAGAATACGATGTTGGAAAACGAAACGGGGACGATGCAAAAACCGCCTAAACTCATGAACATCGAGGAGTATAAAGGTTGGGAAGGTCGTTTCGAAAACTGGGTACAAGCAAACTATCTGGATGCTTGGGAATGTATCGAGACAAAATATATTAGACCGACGAATGATGATGAGGAGGTTATAGCAATTAAAGATCTAAGCGCCGATGCTAGAAAGAAATACAAAGATGAGAAAATGATGCTAAGTCTTTTACAACAAGCTGTGAGAGAAGATATTTTGGTCCTATTGCAACATAATGGAACTTCATACTCAATTTGGAAAGCTCTAAGATCGAAATTTTAAAGAAAGAATTCGATCTGTTTCGTGGGTTGAAGAATGAGAGCACAAGGCAAATCATTGAGAGATACTGCAATCTGCTAGCAAACATGAAGAGATTGAGTATTGAGAAAGACAATGAAGAGTTGATCGAGAAGCTTGCTGATGCCTTGCCACACGAGACTTGGGGCACATATCTCATGATGCTTAGAAACAAGAAAGGGTTTAGCAGTTTGACATTGAGCAAATTTATTGAAAAGATTGAAGCTCAGGAGATGGAGCAAAGAAAAGTGTTGAGAATGAAAGATTTCGACGGTGAACAAGACATTGGTCTTTACTACAAAGGTGGGGTCACTGATAAATCCACCAACTTGTCACCAAAAGTTCAAACAGCTTTTAATGCAAAGAATGCATCTGAAATTTCATCCAAAGGATCAAGCAGCAACACAAGTTTTTCATCATATCCATCCTTTGATCCGAACATCTCAACAACCAAGATTGGCAAAAAGCTACAATGCAACATTGTACTGAATTTGGAGAATGATGAAGACTATTCAGCAGAAATTGCTAAGAGTCACATGTCGTTGTTGGGAACTGTTTTAGAATCTTATGGTAGTTTTGTGGCAGGTCGGATCGGGAATCCAATGCTTACTAAAGAGGATTACGATCAGATTGATGCGGAGGAGATGGAACTGATGGATATTAAATGGTGTTTGGCAAGTGTGTTGAGACGAGCTGAGAAATTTAAGCAAATCACAGGAAGAGATGATTTACGTGAAGCTAATGTTTCTACTTTAGGTTTTGATAAATCTAAAGTCACTTGTTTTCGTTGCAGGGAAAAAGGACACTTCAAGAGGGAGTGCAAAAACCGCGAAGAAAGTGGAGTTCAAAATCCGTTCAACAACAACAATGATTACTATCGGAAAGCGATCTATCATCAAGTGGCTCAACAACAACAAGAACCGCAAGTAGCTCATGGAAGAAAAGTGATTGAAGAATCTTCAAAGAGAGCGTGTATGGTGAATCAGGATGACAAAGAACCAACAAAAGGTTTCAGTTGGGACAATTATATCTCAGCTGATAGTAAAGCATGCCTGATAAACCAAGATGATGAAAAATTGCCTGAAGGTTTTAGTTGGGCAAATTTCAACTGGGATGATCATTGTCCGGATCAAGAGATTATAAATCAAAAGGCTTTTGTTGCTCGTGTTGAAGAAGATAGTGATGATGATCGTGAATATTGGTCAAGGAAAATGGCAGATCATTTGAAAATGATGGCTGAAAGTGACAGTGAAGATGAAAAAGCTAAAAAGAAAAAGAAAAAGATCAAGACACCAGTGAGCAGTGAAGATGAAGATGTTCCAGTGATCAGAAAGCAAAAGAAGAAAGATGTTCCAAAGTTCAAAGTTGATGGAGAAGTTGATGCTAAAGAGATTCCAGCGAAGTGTGAAAACTGTGAAGCAATCAAGAAGCAGAACACTACATTGATTTATAACTTGAATAGTTTGAAGGAATCTTATGATGTCCTGAACAAAGCTATGAATCAATATAATCAAACAAGTGAAGAACAGGCAACGGCAATGAAGACACTTCAAGGAGCTTTCATGATAAAGCAGAAAGTGGTGAACAACTACATTGAGAAGTGTGTTGTGCTTGAACAAAAGCTGGAGACACAAAGGATTGAGTCAGAAAGGGTTAATCGTTTGTTGAAAAGTTACTCATGTATTTCTTATGTTATTGACAGGATCTATCCAACAGTAGAAGGCTTGAAGGCATTTGAAGATGATGAAGTAACAGAAGAACAAAAGGTATCTAAAGAAAAAACTCCTGAAATGAAGAAAGAAAAGAAGAAGGATACAAAAGAAAAGATATCTGGTAAGAAACAAGGTGTCAGTTACAACAAGTGTCCACCCCCGCTTGAAAATGGATATTCTCCGAGAAATCCAAATTCAGAAAGAGTAAAAAAGGCAACAAATTTACAGTGGGAGTCGGAGTCTTCAGTTAACTTGCCAGAAAATATTGATGTGACGTTTACATCATCTGACACTGACCATGAGTCCGAGTTAATAAAGAAAGTCGTTGATCAGGTGTTGGATAAAGATGAAACTGAGGAGTCAAAGTTGGAGTCAAACTCAGAGTCAAAGTCAGAGTTAGAGTCAAAGTCTGGTTCTGAAAGTTCGAGTTCGACAGACAACAGTCCAATGTCTTCAGTTAAAAGGATTTACAACAAAGAATTCTTGTTATCAAAATCTAATTTGAATGATGAAACGTTCAAAGTTGCAGATACTTTGAATGATTCCGACAAATTATATTCTGATGAGGAATTTCCAATAAGAGGTGTCAAACCTGAAATGATTAAAAAGGTTTTCAAACTAACAGAAATTAATATTTCTGAAATAAAAGATGTAAATCTTACTGAAAAACCTAAAAAATACACCTCAAGAGTACAACAAAGATTGAACAAGAAAAAAGATTACGGTTTTGGTTCTGGTTTTCAAAAGAAACCAAACCATAACGGTAATTTCAAAAAGAAAGGATTATGTTTTATTCCACCAGAAAATTATAAAAATGAAAAATATGTTCGAGATTTTAAATAAAAAATGACATTTGTTTCAGGAACATTAGCAGAAGAAGAAGAAGAAAAGAAAGAATTCTGGAGACAATCGAACAAAGAATTCCTTGTGAAGAAGCAAGAAGAGATGAAGATTGTTGATCAGATGAAAGAAACGAGAACTTGTTTCCAATGCAACATTGTTGGACATATTGCCAAGAATTGTTTCAAGGCAATTCAATCAAAACAGGGAGTTTCTCGTAAACTGAAAGATAAAGAGGTTGAGTTTGAACCACCAATTGACAGAACCAAACTTTTCAAAAATTCAACTTTTGAAATTGGTGAATGTTCAAATAGATTTTACAAGAAGAAGGGAAACCTTGACAACCAGAAATGGGTTGTTAAGAAGTCTGATGATAGTTCTAGCAATGATTCTGATTCTTCAAAATCAGATGAGCTATCTTCTGGCGATGAATCTGATTCCACAAAGTCAGATGAGCCACAGGTTGGAGTTAAAAGTGACAAATCAGTACCGACTGTGGATGATGTGAATTTTCCACCACTTCGGGCTGAAAATTTTAAAAAGAAAATTGGTAAAGTTGAGATTTCAAACCAATTTTTCTCAGAAAAGAAAGAGTTTGATATTGAGAAAGCCTTCAGTTCCAAAGTCCATAACATTTTTGGAAAAATGGTTAACAAGAAGGTCAAAGGATTAAAGGAGTTTTACGAGAAGAAGACGAAGAAAGATAAAGTTGAACCATCCCTGGTTTGTGACTGGGATGGTACATACTATGAACAGTAAGTCTCTGGACTTGCCGGAGCTCCCAGGTTTGTAAGTGTGGAGCAGGAATCAGCATCTATCTTTCTTGGTTAATAATCTTACAAGTGGTAAAGATGGTAAAGTACAGGTGATATTATTTAAATTGTTAGTTCTCTACAAATGGTATGATTGGTAGAAAAACCTACAGTGGTTGAAGAAGCTTTACACTTACAAGTGGTAAATCAGGGACATTAAGTTGTATCTGATTTTCTACAAATGGTATTTTGAAAAAACAATATGATGAACTCCTAATCTACAAATGGTAAAATCAATCAACAAAACTTATTTTCCGGAAAAACCATTTGATTAAAACAAACTTAAGTGTTTTGAAATCTAAATGGGAAAATAGTTTGTTGTAAGGGGGAGTTCTGATTGTTTATGCCAAGTGGATGGCGAATTGAAGCAATTCGATATCGGTTGTCATTTTATTGTACAGTTTGTTTCCAAATTGTTTCTTACTAAGTGGGTCAAGAGCTCATTTGTTTTAAAATTTTCTAAAATGTGTTTGCATTTTAGGGGGAGTAAAATTTCAGAAAATCCAAAAACATTTGAAAATTTGAAACAGTAAAAAACATGATAAAATTCTAAAATGAGTTTTGTTGTATAAAGAGGAAATGATAGTACATCAGTAGACTATCATAACATGCTAAAGAAATGGAAAGTAAAAATGTGATAAACGGTCTCACTAATGATGTGCCAATAGATTTTTGCACATTTAGTAGATTGTGACGAGATATAAACCTAAATTCAAACTTGCTTATATCGTAGGGAAACATCTCTCGGATATATGGGTAACCCCCGAAATCTTGTTTGAAAGGTCCCTCTTTCTGAGATACTAGGTCTTTATACTCAGTGATATCTGGGGTATTATCCCGGGACTTCTGATTTTGCGGAAGCAATGGCCTAGTCCCCGGAGAATACTTTTCGCTTGCTTGCAATATAGCGCCGCCCTCAGCAAAAATGATGAAACAATAAAATTGATAATCATTGCTGTTGTAAAAAAAGATCCTCTAAAGGGGACACACCCAAGTCGAACCGTCATCTCTCTGCTGAACAGAAGTTCTGACCTGAGCTCTCACGGTTTCGTACTGTTTCATAATTTATTCCCTTACAGATATCATCTGTGGTATACTCACCTGTAAGACTGAATATTGGGATCTGGATACGGGAGTATATTCTGAGGTGGGACACGCGATTAAGTTTAAGTATCTAAAACATTAATCTCATATCTCGAAACAATTGAACTTTGTGTGAGAATTTAAGTGGACCAGTATACTGACAATCTAAGTGAATCGTTTAGAACTTAAAATGATTAAAGCTTAACGGTGTTGGTGATTTGTCTCATAAACTGATATGATCCTCTTACACAAACTCACAAAAATATTGTTTGTAAATATTTCTTCTCTGTATTTCATTTCATTGAAAAATCCAAAAGGATTTTAGTGTGTTTTAGCATAAATTTTGAAAAATTCAAAAAGATTTTCGACAACTGGTGTTGAAGAGCTAATTTTCAAAATTCCGAGTGCTAGACATGATGAACAGATGGTTTGAAAGAGTGTGTTGTTTTGAAAATAAAAATGATATATCTTCAAGTGGTTCATCAATGATTAACATTGTAAAATCATTCTTTGATTGTATAATTCCTGCAAGTGGTTCATTAGATGGTGAGATTGTTTTTACAAGTTATCATCAGAAAATTTATTTTTGGGTAGAGAATGTGCAGGTTATTTGAATGATAGAAAGCCAGGTTCCGATACCTGAGGACTTTGTGATTTCAACATGCCAGACTGCGATCCCAGTATATCGAAAGGGGGAGTCTGAAGACATCCTAGTAGAGATTGTTCGTGGGAAGTCTGTTGATACTGAAGAGGAGAAGGAGATAAAGTTTGAGGATGCTTACACTGTGAGATATTTTAGAGAGCGTTCAGACTGATAAAGACTGAAGAAGTTGAAGACTCGACACTTAAGACTCGTCAACATCTGAGGGGGAGTCTGTTGGTGCATACATCTGTCGACTTCGTCTTATATCGAGTCTTGGTCTGGTTGCGGATCTGAACAAGCATGATGTCATCATGCTTGATGATGACATCATAAGGATGACATCATCATATGCAACATCTCACAAAATACAAGGCATACATGAAACATATTTTTGATAGTTTATTATGGTTTCGTTTGAAGGATTCGTTTGAAGGGGTTTCGTTTGAAGAGGTTTCGTTTGAAGGGTGTCATGTCACCTTCAAACGGAATAGCTCCTACTATAAATACCTCATGTGTCATTTCATTTGTAACTTTCCGGTTTGTGCAACGAAGTGCTGCCGAAGTGTTGTCAGGTTGTAAAACGTTATCAAATCAATCATACAACAGTTTAAAGTGTGAATCTTGCTGAATTGAACTCTACACGTCTGTTTCCGCCTTTTGTGTTGAGATAAACTCTTCTGATTGACTCGTTCGGGTTTGAAAACGATCCTACAATCATCCGAAGCCTCTTCCACAATCCCTTCAACTTGGGTATTGTGTGCGAAACTTGGGTAGGTGTGGGGACTACCCAACTTTGGGGACTATCCGCCACGTAGGCGTCATGTCACATTCAAAAAAGGATCATCCAAAGGGGACTACTCAAGGAGTCAAAGGTGTGGGGACTACCCAAATTTAATAAAAAACTAATATATAATAAAGGAGAGAGAGAGAGAGAACAACTTGAGGGACCCACCTTTCCACCAACCAACCTCCTCGTCGCTTCCTTCTTGCAGGCGACGTTGGCGACGCGACGACCCCGGAGGGGGCGGTGTGGGACGAGGCCGACGACCCGGCGACGGTGGGAGACGATCCCCACACCGTTCGGTCTAACAATGTTCTATATACTTTTTTTTTCTATATTTATATTTTGGTTGTTTTTTACTTTATTAGTTCTAAATTGAAATAATTCAAAAGAGCTAACAAACTGTATTGTTAGTATTTTGTATTTAAATTTTTTTTGAACGGTTAATTTTTTAATCCCTGTCGGCTGTGGGACTTAAACCCAAGGCCTTCCCCTTTTCAACCTAAGTGTTTTAAAGGCTTTACCTTTGCCATTTGCCAATGAACCACCAACCCATTGGTTAGTATTTTGTATTTAAACTAGTGGGATTCCCGCGCTTCGCGGCGGGCTTACGGTCGGCATCAACTCGATTCGTTAAAGTACCAGCATCGTATCGGCTTGGTTCTTATAGCAACCAAAAGAGATACACCCAAAAGGATATCTTTACGTGTTTTATATTGATCGAAAACTATAAAAACAAACACCGATACTAGTACCGATGCTATTTAGTCGGGGCATCAATTCGGTCACTAGCACTCGCTATAGCTTACGGTACTAATAATACTCTATTGCCAATACAATTTTATTTTCAATTAGTTTGTACCGTCACATCGAGAAAATCATAAAAACGAATACAATAATGGTACCGGTATAGTTCGAACAGTATGGTTCGGTTCTTCACGGCATAGAACAAAAAAAATCAACTATATTTACCTATTCGTTTAAAAATTTTATCAAATCGTATTTAAATTAAGCATGTCACAACGGTGTATTCAAAATTTTATATTATGCAACTCATGATAACAAAAAATGGTAATCAGTCTAATTGTATACAAAAAACTCAATGAATTTTATATCGTCATGTCGAGAAAACCATAAAACCAATTATAATGCTGGTATCGATTTCGCTCGAATAAAAATATTAACGAATCGTTGATAAAAAATAAACACGTCGCAATGATGTATTCGAAGCTTTAGTAAATGTCATATTATATTACTCAAATAATGAAAAGAGTAAATAACTTATAAAACATCATATTATATTGCTTAAATAAAAAATGGTAAACGACATCATTTTATATTACTGTGTACAACTCAGTTTTAAATGAAATTTATGTCTAAAAATAGATAAAAATAAGCACATCAAAATTGCATACTCGGAATTTTATAAAACATTGTATTTCTTTAGATTATAACCGAAAAACAAAGTCTATCCAAAAGAATTTGCAAAAATAAGAATATTATAATATTTATATTAAAAATAATCAAATAAATAAAAGAAAAAACAAAAAGTATTAGATGACTCCACTAACAATTCAATTTAAAAGTAAAATAATTAAGAAAAAGAAAACTAAAATTTGCTATTGGTTCAAGTGGACTAATTAGAATTAGAAAAATAATAATAAATAAATAAAAAGTACTGTACAAATCCTTTGAAAATGGAAGGTATAGAAATATCTTATGGAGATTGGAGATTACAATCAAAATGATAAAAGCTAATCAACAAAAGATCATAACATTATTAATATTTTAATGTAATAATGACCAATAAACAAATCTTGTCGTCTGGTTCTCAAGAATATTATCTTCAGATTACGTTCTTGCTCATTCAAAACCAAATCAGATATTTAATTACGAATAAAGTTGATAAAACAAAATTAGTTTAAGAAAATTCATGAAATGAAACAAGTCGAAGGTGTCTGAAATTTTTCTAACGTGTATTTAATGATAGAGTTAAATGTCATTTTAGTCCCTGTGGTTTGAGTCATTTTGCCAGTTTAGTCCAAATGTTTCATTTTTCCTCTGTAGGTCCAAAAAGGTTTCACCATTGCCATTTTAGTCCACTGGGTTAACTTTATCAATTTTTTCTGTTAACGAGAAAGGCAATTCGATCATTTTATATGGCCGAATTGCCCTTCTAGTTCACAAAATTAAATATATAATGACTGAATTGCCCATCTCTTTAACAGAAAAAATTGATGAAGTTAACCCAGTGTACTAAAATGGCAACGGTGAAACCTTTTTGGACCCACGGGAAAAAATGAAACCTTTGGACTAAACAGGTAAAATGACCCAAACCATAGGACTAATGGCACTTAACTCTTAATGTTAATAAGACTTTTAACTGCTTTATTTAAAAAAGTTATTATTTAAGTTTTTTTTTATAATCGTATTAAATGTTAAATTATTATTATTTTTTTAAGAAAAATAATGACAAAATAAAATTAAACTCTGTCGCATCCATTTTCTAGCTCAAATCACCTCTAGAAACAAACAAGAAAAGGCTGGCCGGCTAGTGATACTTGATGAATAAATAATTAGAGAAAAAAAAAGACAAATAAAACAATTAGGAATCTATCGAAAACAAAAAAAAGTTTATTCCATTTCGGCATTTTTTATATATAAAATCCTTAACATCGGATGTACATTCACAAAGAAAAATGTTCGGAACGTTATCGGAAGAGGCAGAAGTGAAGGTGCCCGCAAGCAAAGCTTGGGCTCTCTATGGCACTCTTGAGATAGGAAAGCTCGTCGTCGGGAAAGTCCTTGAAGCGGTCGATTTGATTGAAGGCGATGGCGGGCCCGGTACCATTCTCAAGCTCACCTTAAAGCCCGGTACGTATATTTTAGGGTCTCACTATTCTCACATCCCTACATGTATATGTCCCGTATAGAGTTATACGGTCCGTATAACTGATTGTTGCACAAAAGAAAAGTTAGGGAATGTTTTTTTGTCCATGTATACGGGCCGTATAACATTATACGAGCCATATAACATTATACGACCAAATATTTGTCATTTTAGATTATTCTATACGGGCCGTATAACGTTACACGGCCCGTATACAAGGTGTGAAATTAAGATTTTAGGGTGTGGGATTATTAGGACCCATATTTTATTATACAGAAATATCGATAAATCTTAACAAAAACAAACAGAAAATTTGGGTTATTTATTATTATTCACGTAGCCTGTGTCTAGGTTGTTAAGCCGATCTGGATTAAAAACAATGTAGACATATTGTTAACGATTAAATGATGGTACGATGGCAGGGTTAGGTTTCCCGTATTATAAGGAGAAGTTTACAAAAGTTGATAACGAGAACATGATCAAAGAAACTGAAGTAGTGGAAGGGGGGTTTCTTGATGTTGGATTTACCTTATATAGGATAAGGTTCGAGATCAAAGAGAATCCAAATGATGATACGGGCTCATCTTGTCTTCAGAAACTAACAATCGAGTACGATGTCAAGGAAGAGTTTGCGGCTAATGCTTCTTTTGTCACCAATGAGCCTCTCCTCGGGCTTTTAAAAGTTGCAAACGAGTATCTTTTGAAATATAATTAACACATGAAACGGTTATCATATATCATATTTATGAGTAATGTAACTGTTACGAATAAATACGGATTATGTTAATGTTTTCAATGGTATGAGTGAACCGATTGTATGGGCTTTTGATTTGGAGAAGAATGGAATGACATGTTACAAAATTATTAATTTACTAATGTTTTTGTTGTACCACAAAAGACATGTGTGTATACAACCTCTAGTTTGATGCGTACTATACGAGGTTAACCGTAAACAAAATAAACATAGAGAAATAAAATAAAAAAATACAGTTTGGACTTTTTTTTATCACTGTCGAGTTCTCGAGTCACTGATGACGATCGAAGGGTCTCGTTGACGTCACAAGGTTCCTGCCTTCTTTACACTACAAGAAAGAAAACTGTTAGCCTCGTTACGGAGGGCTCGGGGGGGGGGGGGGGATCCGTAACCAAGCTCCGGCGTGAGAGTAAGTAAACTTGCCGGAAATAATGAGAAGCTTGTTCCGACGGATACTATCGCCGGAACATTCTCCTTGGTGTGGATTCTTGTGTGTGTATAAATATATGGGAGTAAATGCTCATACGAGGTTGTCGGAATAAATGAGATTGCTCCGCATTTAGTGAGGTTCTCTTGATGATCCCCATTGAGTTATTTACCTTCCTTATATAAAGGAGACCGCTTATCTCTCTTGGGAACCGATGCCGGATCATCTAACGGTATTCCGTCGACTTTGGGGGACTCAGACACGTGTCTGAGCCCCAACGGTAAGATCAGGAACTCCATTAAATGAAGCCAGCTTGTTGTACTCTTTTTCCGGCGACTCTTTCTTCACCAATAGTCAAGCATTTAATGCTCTGTGTCTTTCTTGGCATCTTTCCCATTTTCCCGCTTGTTTTATGCATGTGTTGACCTTTTTAAGAGAGGACATAAATAGTGGGCTTGTTGATTGGGCCTAGGCGACAGAAGCCCAAGACGGATTGTGTTGGGCTACCAACTAGACCCGTCATCAATCACCATTTTCTATTCTAACATATACATTTACCATGGCAGGGAATAGTGCTTCCCTACCATTGGTCGAAATGGGCGGCCGCCCCTCTTCTATTGGACCAACCATTTTATTATTTTATATCCACTTAAAAATTACGGTTTTTCCCCAGTTTAAAATTACGCTTTTCTCTCAACTAAAAAATATAATAACCCTTTTCCAGCAGCTCAAAATTACGATTTTGCCATAGGTTCAAAAATTACGATTTTACCCTCAGCTTTTTATTTTATACCTGCTTTAAAATTACGGTTTTTCCCCAGTTTAAAATTAAGTCTTCGCCCACAGTTCAAAATAAAATTATGCTTTTGCCCCAGCTCAAAATTACGATTTTTCCCTCGGTTCAAAATTACGATTTCACCCTCAGTTTAAATTTACTTTTTTGCCCCCCAACTAAAAATAAAATTATGGTTTTCCCCTACCTCAAAATTACGATTTTACCCTCGGTTCAAAATTATGATTTCCCCAAGTTCAAAATAAAAATATGACTTTACACCCAGCTAAACCGAAAATACGATTTCGCCCTCGGTAAAAAAAATTACACTTTTACCCTCAGCCAAAATTACGTTTTCGCCCCAGTTCAAAAATAAAATTTTGTTTTCCCCCGGCTCAAAATTACGAGTTTACACCAGTTTATTATTTTATATCCACTTTAAAATTACGATTTTCCCCTAGTTTAAAATTACGTCTTTGCCCCAAGTTTAAAATAAAATTATGTTTTTGCCCCCAGCTAAAATTTACGATTTTCCTCTCGGTTCAAAATTACGATATCACCCTCAATTCAAAATTACGTTTTTTTGCCCCCGGTGGAAAATAAAAATATGGTTTTCCCCTAGCTAAAAATTAGGATTTTCACTCGGGAAAAAAAATTGATTTTCCCCCATATAAAAATAAAAATATGACTTTGTCCCCAGCTAAAAATCGTGTCAAGAAGCTGCCTAACACTCTTTTTACTTTTTCTTTCTAGCAAAACTATGGTATTATTTTTTTAATTGGTTAAGAATTATTCGGCTATCGCCCCGCAACACGGGCGGGGCAACACCTAGTTAAAAACAAACAATAAAAAGTCGGCCGCCGATGGCACGTGATGGAATACAAGAAAAGAGTTAAAAGTTCATATACAAATGGTCTTACCGTACAAAACGTACGAAAGGAACGAAAAAGCCAAAAAAACGCGGTGACATTTTCGTAATTATTTGCTCGTAGGGTAATTATCAAAATTACTCTATAAATAATCCTGTAGAGTAATTTTGATCTTGTAGGGTAATTATCAAAATTACTCTACAAGTATAACTTGTAAGGTACTTATCAAAATTACTATATAAGTGTATCAAAATTACTCTGCATAAATTACTCTACAAATGTATCAAAATTACTATGCAATTTTATCAAACAACATACAATTCAAATTTACTCTACAGAATCATTTGTAGAGTAGTTATGATACCCTGCAAAAATTACCTTACAAGATCAAAATTAACATACAAGATCATTTGAAGAGTAATTATGATACTCTAGAAGATCAAAATTACCCTACAAGAACATTTTACAAAATTACTCTACAAAATCATTTGTAGAGTAATTTTGATAATTACTCTAGGAGTAGATAATTACACAAAATCATTTGTAGAGTAATTTTCATAATTACTCTAGGAGTAGATAATTACAAAAATGTCACCGCGTTTTTTCAGCAAAATCTTCAGTTTGTACGTTTTGTACGTTAAAGTTATTTGTATTTGATGTTTTGTCTACAAGAAAAAGATACAATGAATGCAACTTATTTCATTTTACCATCTATTTCCATATTATAAATTACCAACAAGTTGTTGCTTAATGGTCTTATATCCCATGTATTGGGAGTTTTTAAAAAAAAATTGTAATTTTTCACTTCTAACCCAAAGAATTTCACATTTTGCATTTCAACCTCTTTGATTTTTTTTAACTTTTAACCTAAAGTTTTTCACCTTTTGCACTTTAACCCTAACACTTTTTTTATTTTCAACTTTCGTCCCCCATACTTTTCATCTTTCACAAGTTTTTTCGTTCTACATTTCGTATTAAATATTGCGAGTTAACACACAACAACGTGTGTGTGGGGTTCAACGTTTTTTTCGTTTATTTTTTCCCTTTTGACAGGTCCGTCGCAAAACGTCTATCTTTCCATGTTTGACAGATTCGTCGCAACACGCGCGTCCTAGATCGACTTATTTATTCTTTTTTACGTTTTACGTTTCGCTCTAATTTCATCGCATTACCACGCTACAATGGGTGTGCGTGGTTCAAAGATTTTACGTCTGCTTTTCGTCCGATGGTATTTTTTCCTTTTTATTTATTTTAATTTTACGAGTTTTTCCGATGTTGGTGATCACTGGCAGTGATGTGACATTGGTTCTACTTGGCACGGTTTTACGAATTTTTTTAAATATATTAAGTTTTTTTACTAATAATATTTTAGAGTTTAATTCTATATATATTTAATTAAAAAACTAAATTTTGCGTGCATGTTATTATGTATGTGTCGATAAAAATTCGATTTGCTCTACATTTCAACGTAAACTTTTCTGGAAACGAGTTAGGTCAGATATAATATGTTTTCGTTTAAAAAACAATTTTTAAGTGTATGTTATATGTACGTTTGGTATAAATTCAAGTTGGTCTACATTTCAACGTAAACTTTTTTGGAAAACGAGTCAGGTCAAATATAATATGTTTTCGTCTTTTTAGGTATGTTTCGTAAATTTTGTTTCCAACCAAGGGAGTCAAATTGTGCTTTTCCCCATTTTTTCAAAAGCTACAATCAATCGCTTTTGATTACACGTGTCGGTTTTTCCTTTATACCCATTGATGTTTTCTATGTATGAGTTGGGTCACATATAATACGTTATGATCGTACGATATAAACTCGATTTACTTTACGTTTTGATCCAATCGCAATGCTTATGTAGGTCACATTGAGTTCAGTCCAATACTTCCAAACGTGCGTTTTTATATGATTAACGCTTCACAAAACATTTGGACTAATCCATTCAATGTTTACGATGTACCCGCCCCACAACGCGCGCGACTCTCATTGCTAGTTTATGTATAAAATCTACCTTCGATGTACATTCCATCAACCAAAAATAAAAATGTTGGGAACCTTATCAGAAGAGGAGAAGTGAGGTGCCGGCAAGCAAAGTTTGGGCGTTCTACGACACTCTTGAGCTAGGGAAGCTCGCCGTCGGAAAAGTTCTTGAAGCGGTTGACGTGGTTGAAAGCAATGGTGAGACCGATACCATTCTCAAGCTCACAACTAGAAATTGAATTTACACCAATCTATCATTCCATGTTAAAAGATTCATATTAGTGTTTTATTTATGTGAAGTCTTAATGGTATATCTTAAATGTTAGAAGTAAGAATTGTGCTTTAAATATGGCTATCAATTTTAGACACAAACCTGTTAACATGACACGAAACGACATATTCTTAAAAGGTTTCGTGTTTTGACTTAACAGGTTTCGTATCTTAAACAAGTCGACACGTTTATGACACAATTAAATTTGAGCCTAAACAGGTTAAAGACCTATTAACATGTAGCGGCCTGTTAGTAACCTTTTTTTATATTTGTAATGGATGTTATGATTTGACTTTTAGACTTCGTTCCTTATCGCTTAGTTTGCTATCCTACCCTAATGGATGTTAGTGACTGAATATTAGTTACCAATAAAATGGCGCCATTTTTATTAATGGGGGCATTTATTTAGGACTGAATTTCAGTAACCAATAAGTTTCCCCCCAAAATTTATTTTTAGACAAACATTTTTTGTGACTAAAATTCAGTGTCAGATAAATGGTCCAAGTATTAAGGACTGATTATTAGTCACGGACATTAATCACAAAAAAATCAACCTCTAATACAATTAGTAACTAATAAGTTAGTCCCAGATACTATGTATCCGAGACTGATAGATCAGTCCCTCATAGCTTAGTCCCTAGGTGTCAGTATATTAGTGACTGAATATTAGTGAGCAATAAAATGGCGCCATTTTTATTAATGGGGGCAGTTATTTAGGACTGAATTTCAGTAACCAATAAGTTTCCCTCAAAAAAAATTATTTTTAGACAAACATATTTGTGACTAAAATTCAGTCTCAGATAAGTGATCCAAGTATTAAGGACTGATTATTAGTCACGGAAAGCAGTCACAAAAAATCAGTCTCTAATACAATTAGTAACTAATAAATTAGACCCAGATATTATGTATCCGAGACTGATAGATCAGTCCCTCATAATTTAGTTCCAAATGGTCATTTTTTTTGTAATATGTGTTAAATGGGTTTTGTAGGATAATGAAGAATATAGAATCTTAATCATGAAATAAGTGTTATTGATTTTTATGAAGTGAATCTATGCTGGAAGTAGGATCCTTGAGCCTGTGTCATAGCTGATGACCCATACTGCATACTTGATGATCCTCCTTGATACTAGACACTGGATGCTTTAGAATGCTGGATGGTCATTGGAGGAGTAGTGAAATCCAACGACCTAGGCATCAATGGAGAGTGATCCTCCGCAGACTTCTTCAATTTTTTCATTTCATCAATCTCACGAAGGATTATGGCGTTAGTCTCATCCTGCTGTTGCATGTATCCTCTCATCTGCAAAATCAAAGAGTAAAGATCACTGTTAGTAGGTGTAGAGGAAGAAACATCAGTAGTTGCTTTTGTGAAAACCGGGGTTGTCTTCTTCGCTGCATTCTAAGCATTATTATGGGATCCAGAACAAACAGGAGGCAACGGTGGAATGCCCTGTGATGAAGTAATCGCCTACATGGAGCTTGAAGTGTTTTTCCCCTGAGAAGCCATGTGGTTGAAGGTAATGAATAAGAATGAATGAAATGAACAGAATTTTCAAGGATGAAGCACTAATTGCCCCACGGTGGGCGCCAAACTGTTTTGGTCAAAAATCACACAACTGATTTTTGTGAGGTTGAGTGCCTGATTAAATGAACAAATGTATGAACAATAATTAGATGAAAATGGCAATGAACACAAGGATTTATACGAGAAAAAAAGCACTTGTTCAATGTATGATCTCCGGCATAAAAAACCTCAGATGGTGAAAACTATGACTATCAACTATATTGGACAAAAAAGGTTACAACTTCGGAAGTAGTGAGCTTGTTATAGTGAATTCTAGTGTGTGTATGTTCGAGAGAGAGTAGCAGCAATGTTGTTCTATAACCAGAGTGCAAGTGTCTTCTAAAATTAGCTCAATACCCCTATTAATCTTAGCCAAAACTATCCTTAACTAACTATCTGAAAATATAGCCATTCACCCACGATCACCACCAACGGTCTTCAGCTCATGCACGTGCCAAAATAAAGAGCATATTCCCCTAGAATCTCGGTTGGAATAAGTCCTCTTCGAAATACACCTGCAAAACAAAGCCAAAAGGTGATGGAAACAATTTTAGTTTAAGAATACCAGTGAGGATCCTTGATCCTTAGTCTTCCTGCACCATTTCCCGAGGATCCTTGATCCAGGTTGAACCGAGGATACGTGATCCATAGGCACTAAAATTCTATCCATAACAAAGATCAAGTAATTTTCAAGAACCGAACACAAGACTTTTGAAGCTTCCGCAATGATATCATTTTGTTTAGTTAAATGTGAAACATTTACACACTTGGTGCTACATTTTAAATGTTTTAAACTAGTACGGATGTTAACCTTATAAAATTTTTGTAATGTCGCATGTACACATAAAATGTGTACTTAATATTATAATTGTGTTTAAAATGAGACGGGTCTTACATTTTGTCAACAAATTAATGATGTTACGTGGCATATGTGCATGGTTAGGTTTCCTGTATTAGACCATGTGTAATAGGAGGGGAAGATAATGCTTCCACCTTTGGCGTTTTAGGTCATGTGGTGGTATAGTCAGCATGTGGGTATTATGGGGCATTATCTTAAAACGGGTGTAGTGGTATAATGCACAATGACCCCCATAATCCCCATTCAATCATTACCCATATTTATACTTCCAACCGTGGAAGAGTTTGATTGGCCCAAGATTTCTCCACCCGGCGTTTAATTTGGAACGCCCCAATCCAAATTCACAACAAAAACGCCCGCTGGTGATGGTGGAAGGGCGTGGTTGGGTTTTTTTTTTTTTTTTTTTTTTTGAGGGGGAGGGGGCATCGAAAAACCCCCTGCTATGGGTGGTCTTACAAGAAAAAGTTTACAAAGGTTGATAATGAGAATAAAGGTAAGGGTAAAAAAAGTTTTTCACATTAAGGATAAGGACAAAATGGTCTTTTCAATCAATTTAACTAATAGAGTTAGCAACAAAGGTTGATAATAAGAATAAATGTAAGGTTAAAAAAGTTTTTCACATTAAGGATAAAGAGGAAAAATGGTCTTTTCAGTCAATTTAACTAACATAGTTAGCATCATGACTCAAATCGTAACGAATTTCAAACATCAAGGACTCAGGCAGGGAAAAAATCATTTTCGGGACTCATCTTGACACCGCCCCTAAAGCACAGAGGCGCAAATTACATTTTACTCTATATTTTTTATCTACAATTTTTGAAATCTTATCGTCGACGAGTTTGCGAAGATACCGAAAAACGATTGAGAGAGGGTGGGGATTTATTTTTTTATATTTATTCTAGTCTTTTTACACCTACTTAACACCTATCCACCACACCTAGGAGAATCCCCGTAACATATTTCTAAGGCCAGGCGGGGCGGTCCGTGATGGACGCCCGGCCACGAGTTATAAAATCACGAACACCGCCGCCCCTTGAATTTTAACGCGTTGTTTTTTCAACGCGTACAAAATATCACGCGTGATTTTCAAAAAGGTGAACGTTGGAAAGGACCGTTGGGGTTGATTTTTGACCGTTTGGGGTATATTTTTGACCGTTTGTGTTTATTTTTTAACCCTTTTTTTATAAAACCCAACCTACTCAATACAAAAAATCAACAAGCTCTCCAACCATTCTCACACTCAATACAAAAAAACAACAAACTCTCCAAGTCAATCTAAATAATTTTACAAGAAACATGGAAGGTTCAAGCAAGAGAGGTGGGGGTTCGAATAAAAGAGGTTCGGGTACGAAGAAAAATCCCGTAAGACCCAAGGTTCGAGCAAATCTTGGCGAGCCGACGCGCTTTAGGTTGCAAGACGAACCCGAGCAAGTCCCACCCTTTCAAACCCAACAATATCCACCCTTTCAAACCCAACAATATCCACCCTTTCAATCGCAAACGTATCAAAACCAACCGTTCGTCCCACTGTTTCAACCTCACCAATTTCAAGCCCAAACGTATCAAACCCAACCCCACCAACTCGACCCACTACTAGAAGACAACACCCTCATCCATCATTTCGCAACCGCGTATCGTGAACCACAACAAAGTCTTGACGACGATGAAGATAATGATTACGTTCAAGAACAACAAGAGGAAGAGGAAGAAGAAAAAAATGATGACGTTCAAGAAATCGTCCCAACCGTCCGACAACATTGGACGAGCGAGGAGGAGGTGTCCTTGGTGAAGGCGTACTTGCACATCTCGGAGAGCAAGAAACATGCCAACGAGCAAAGAAAGGATGCGTTTTGGTGACGGGTCATTAATCATTTTAGCCGACTTCCGGGTGCAAAGGCACGAAACATGGACCAAATGACGTCGAAATGGACGGATTTGAACGGGAAAATTAGTAAGTTCAACGCTTGTTTCATTCAAAAGGTATGCTTTTTATAAAGTTTAAATCTTTTTTTCATTCAAAACTGTTTTTTTTAAATAAAAACAGAAACAATTTTTATTTAAAAAAACATAAATAGTTTTTATTAAAAAAAAACAGAACAATTAAAAAAACAGAAACAGTTTTTATTTAAAAAAAACAGAACAGTTAAAAAAACAGAAAACAGTTTATTAAAAAAACAGAAAACAGTTTATTAAAAAAAACAGAAAACAGTTTAAAAAAAACAGAAAACAGTTTAAAAAAAAACAGAAAACAGTTTATTAAAAAATACAGAAAACTGTTTATTTTTATAAAATAACAGAAAACTGTTTTTTTATAAAAAAACATAAAACTGTTTATTTTTTTTAAATACATAACCTTTTATATTTTTTGTAGAACCGAAACCCACAAAGTGGAGCGAGCGAGGCGACAATCATGCGACAAGCCACCGAAGAGTATTGCGATCTCTACAAAAAGAGGAGTTTTCCACACGTGACGGCATGGGAAGTTGCGAGAAATCACCCGAAGTGGGTCCCGGTTGAGTTGGTTGACATGCGTGGTCCTACGGCTCCAAAAAGACGAGAAGGTTCGAAAAGATCAAAGACATTCGATTCGGGGAACTACACGACTTCCGCGCCGGATAACTTGCCCCAAATGAACTTAAACGACGACCCCCTTGACGAACCCGATCAACCCGTTGACGACCTTGTTAAAGAAGATACACCTACAAGGCCACGACGCAAGAAAAGTGGTGAATCATCAAGCAAAGGAAAGGAAGCGGTGGCGGAGTCGATCTTCAGAATCGAATAGGAGAAAATGACGCGATACAAGAAGGCCGAAGAAAGAAAAGATAAAATTATGTCCGTAAAAGTTGAACGCGAGCAGGCGTACATGGGACAATTGAAAACGGTTGAAAGACAAAATGATTTAAAAATCTTGTGTGAAAAGCACGCCCATCTCGACGAACCGTTTAAGTCAAATGTAATTCAACAAAAGCGCGAGATTTGCGCAAAGTGGGGTTGGGAGATGCCACCCGTTTAGTTTTTTTTCCAATGTTTAGTTGTTGTTTTATTTTGCTATGTAATTTATTTTTAAATTTTAATGAAATTTATAATTTAGTGTTTTATTGTTAATTTCTAATTTTAAAATAAAAATTAAAAAAATTTGGGAGTGATAGAATTATATCACTAGTGACCACCCCCACTACATTTCTATCACTAGTGATAGAATATTGGGTGATGACATGGCGTGAGTTGATTGGATATTGGGAGTGATAGAATTATATCACTAGTGACCACCCCCTCCCCTAAACTATACGAAACAAACATGTAATTTTATTAATGTGGGGGCTAAAAGGCAATTTTGGTAACGCACAAGAAGCATCCGAGCATTTTCATATGTTATTTACAAACATTTTTTTCTTAAAAACACACAAAAATACACAGGAAGCATCCGGGCATTTTCATATATTATGTACAAACATTCTATAACATCTTAAAACACAAAGTCGGTGGCCTTTGCCACCGACATCCCCACTCAAATTACAATTTTGTCCTTTGATGTGCAAGATAGCACAAGGTACAAGATCTTTGCCACCATCGCCGGTAACAATTTCTAAAATTTTCCAGCACCCGACAGAGAAGCAAACATGGTATATCACCAAACGATTACACCAGTCACACACCTCCAGTGATAGTTGCGGATCTGTGAGAGATAGAGAGAGATGGAGAGACAGACAAAGTAGACTCCAAATAGTCATCGATTTGATGAGATACGAGACATGCAACCCCTATTGTAACACCTCGAAAATTCTCGTCCTATAATATATTGACACGTGTCATACGCTTGAAAGTTTGAAAGAATACCCTAAAGGGACTAAAGTTGACAAACATGGAAAGTATGAGAAAATAAGGGTTCAAAATGTCAAAAATGGGTAATTATACTTTACAATAACCCTACATGATGCTCATACCTTCAAACGAATAAATCATGGATCATACGAAGCTAAATATAAAAGAAAGTGAGAGATTACAAACAACAGGGGTTAAATGTGTCAACATGTTTAAAGTATACCTATGGGTGACCTTTTAGCAAACCCGAAGCTTTGTAACGGTTAATTATGCTCACTAGAATGCACGATATAAATTTCATAAAGTTTCGTTATCGTATGAGAAAGTTATGATCAAATTCGTATACAAGGGGTTAAAGCGTCAACGTTGAAAATTACGACTTTTCAGGTAAACATGAAGTGACCAAGGACTTAACAAAGTGGGTATAAGTCTTAAAGCCCTTATAGGTAAATTTGGAGGGCTCAAATTGCAAGAAATAAAGTTAGGTTGACCTTTCGAAGGGCCAAGAGACAAGATGCAACAACTTGAAAATGTGAAACATGATTACAAGGCTCAGGCGGGCCGCGTAAGCATTAACAGAAGCTTACGCGGGCCGCGTTCGAGGCTCAGATGCAGAAACTTTAGACAGCAGCCTATTTTCACGCTATAACCGACTTTAATCAGATATTTCACTCCATGGGCGACCCCTAAATAACTCCTAGGCCCTTTAGGGACATCTGTGGATGATCCATGACCATTGCTAGGCTTGTGTGTCAATGATCTATGAGATCAAAAACAATATATAAGGCCCTCTTGTTGCAAACAATTGAACACACCTTTCTTCTACATTTCTGGAGCTTTTGGGAGTTCAAGAGCAGACCCTAAGCCTTCCTAATCGTGCATAGGACTTCAGTAAGTATGCTTAACCTTTCTTAGTTGAGTTTTTACTTAGTTTTAGCTTAAAAGTCAAACCGTCGTAATTACCGTTTGACTTAGCGATTAATCATTAATGGTCCAGTGATTAGTTGAATTGAAGGTAGTTATAAGTTGGTAATTATGTGGGCATTAAACCCTTAAAAGGGCACCCTCTGATTTCCACTCTATCTAGACCATTTGTCGGGTCAAACTTGTTATTAAAAAGTCAACAGGATGCTTAATTTCAAATTTATACATAATTAGAAACGTAGAACCCATACAACCTGTTTGATCATTAATATAACTTAGTAATTAATGTAAGAACATGTCTAAACATGTTCAACCCGACAATTTTCAGTAGAGACCCGGTTCGGAACCAAAAGTCGCATAATTTGACTTTTGTTTTGACTTTCAGTTCTGACCCGTTTAAGCATGTTTTAGAAATGCCTTAGAGCTTTAATTGGACTAGGTTACATGCTAGTATAACCCTCTGTGATTATACACCTTGGTTCAATAGTTATCGAATTAATATGCATGATTCCGTTAATTCCTCATACGTTGACCATTATGCCCTTTTCACCATAAAACGTGATTTTTAAAGATGTAAAAGAGTAGAAACCTTAGTTACTGAATTATAAACTTGTACCCAAAATTTGACATCAGTTTGAAGTGTAGATTGAGAGTTATGCTCATTAGCGTAATTAGAAAGCTTTTTAGTGATTTAACGGCATAATTAGCATATAGCCTATTTAAACCCACTTTTTGATATCAAAATTTTTACCCACTGATGTAATATATTATTTTGGGATTTTTGAAGATTTTTAATTAATTTTAGGCTGAGCATAACTTAGAGTTATAAGCTTGAGTCGGTAAATGTCGGTTTTGCCCTTTTGGGCCATAAAATGAGTTCTACATATCTTTTTGACCCCAAACCTTTTGCTACTGATTTTATGTGATAAATAAATTATTTTAAAGCTTCTGGAATAATAAAAATATCAGCTTTCTATATAGAACCCAGAAATGGCTCCTAATCGCCTTTTTAAGCGTTTTTAACGCATAGTATGTACTAAAATATTTTAAACATACAAGGGTTGATACCTACTGATATTTTAGGTAAATTATAATATTTTAACAGTAAGCAAAAGTTGTTTAACTCAGACTTCAGTTTTGAGCTTTTCGGCTTATGTGAAATTACCAAAATGCCCCTACGGTGCATAGTTTGGTTATAATTGATAAATTTCACATATATGCAATACCATACTGTTATAACTTAGTAAATTAAGTATGTTTCTGATTATATCAGACATGTAACTCGGGTTAATACTTAAACTCTTTTATAACCTTATAAATGACTAAATACCCCTACGGGGCATAGTTTGAGTTTAAACTCGTTTCGGGCATAATAAAAGATATCTTACTGTTGTCACAACATATTTGAGGCATATTAACTTAGGAAACCTGTATATGGCTCTTACGGTTACCCGTTACGCTTCTTGCGCGTTCGGTTCGGTTTATGTAACTAGTTTGCATAAATTAGCCGAAACGGGTCAAACCTTATCGTTTTTATCTCAAAAATCCAGAATGTGTATAATATACCCATATTAAGCAAGTCTTCAAACTTGTTGGGTCTCAATCACATTCTATTCCGGTCTTCGCTTAATTGCGCGTTCGAACCGTATCATTCCTTAAAACTAACCGGTCTAAGCTTAAGCTTAACTAAAGACCGTTAGGACTCTAATAGGTTATTATAAACCTTTGTTCCAGAATAGGAGAACCGGTAAAAGCTACCCGCATTTGCTAATTGTGAATTATACTTGCAAAGGTAAATACTTTTAACTTATTTTCCCTTATACGGGCTTGGGGTACGGTATATAAAATACCGCTTGGTCGGGCATTCGACCTTAATCGATTGATGGTTAAGTATTATCGAGATGACCCGTTTAAATATGTTTTGTTTGCTTAACGCCTTTGGGGGGTTAATGACCATGTCCCGGATATCCTTGGCATCATTTTACGAAATGGCCACGACCTAAGCGCGGAGTGTAGGCGTACACTCGTCAGTGCATAAATAAATTATGTGGTGTGTCTATTGATCTTTAAGCCGACACGAACCGGGCTACTGAACGCAGAAGGAACATGTAATCCTTTTACAAGTTTACATATTTAAATAATTATCCCAAGTTATAAAAGGTTTGTGCCATGTGCATCCAAATCAATTTTTAATCATTTTTAAAATGAGTCGGTTAATTGTATTTACCAGTGTAAACTGACGTATTTTCCCAAAAAGATTAAGTGCATGTACTACTCGTAATAGGCTGGATTTCTCCTTAGCATCAAAAGAGTCTCGCAAGCTTAAGATGCCTAAAGTCTGTTGAACTACTGTTTCCTATTTTTATTTTTATCCACCTGTGGATTAATTTCAACTATTTGTGATACTTGATATTACAATATTATATTCGGTTGAAATATATCTATCTTTGCTTCCGCTGTGCATATTAAATATTGTGTTGTTTGACTATTATGTTACCAACTACGTCACGATACTCCCCACCGGGCCCACCGGTAATACGTGGAAATATTGGGGTGTGACAGGTTGGTATCAAAGCTTTAACATTGAGTGAATTAAACACTAGCCTTTTGTGTTTAATCTCAATGACACAATTGCACATTCCTAAACTTTCGAGTCTAGACAAATAACATAGGACAAATTCTACTTTGTTTTGTTTTGTCCTTTATTTTATATATTCTTGTTGTTATCTTATGTTATATTGACAGGTCTAAATATGCCGCCAAGATTTTTCAGACGAAGAGGACGAAGCAAGGGGCCAATCACCGCCCCCAATGATCACGAAGCCGGGCCTTCGCATAGGAGAGCCCCTTCTACCACTGCGAGTGTCGATCCTCAAGAGAACTGGAGGACCAATGTGGAGCCCGCTAGACGGCCTGTTTCACACAGCTCAACACCTCCTTACCGCCACTCCTATGGGCCACAGTCAGAAAACGAGCCCGATAACCCTCAGCCTTCCTATATACCTCTCCAGCGATCCTTTTCGCACAATTCCTTTGGTAACCCCACACTTGTTTTTCAGGGCCGGTTCAAACCGGAAAATTATATTCAAGAACCAGTGGGTTTTAACCCATTGGGACTGGAGGACCACTTCTCGGGAGACAATGCTATGGACATGGACGAGGACATGGATCATGTCGAACCTGCAACCGGGACCCCCAACCATCCTATTGAAGTCTCTGATGGTTCATCCTTTCACGGGTCACCTTACCGTGGCCCAAACAGTTATCAGGAAAGGTTTAACCAACAAGAATGGTACTTCACGCCTTCTCACCATTCATCGCCCCACCATCAGCAACAACAGCAGCAAGATCCCTCTGGGGATTCACGTTTTGTGGCAGTCACGCCACTGCCTCCACCGCCGCCAGTTCATCAAGCTCCTCCAGAACCGCCGAGGCGTAGGAGGACAGGAGCGCGTATATCTGCGCGTGGAGGGGATTTTCATTTCAGCACCCCTCATCATTCAAGTGGCAGTCATTATCCGCCACTACATGAAGACCCGCAAATGGGTGGGCCTTCAAACCCAGTTGCACCACAGCCACCACCGATGGGTTTTGATAACCCGATTCCAGTATACACTGGTTCAATGGTGTACAACCAGTTTGAGCAGCCGGCTCACACCAACTATAATTACGCTGAAGCCGACCCATACTTGGTAGCGGCCAACTATAACGCCCTTCATCCTAAAGGACCGTATGGAGCTCCTTGGGGAGTAGGGTACCCAACTCATGGGTACCAAATACCTGCTAGACCTATAATTCGGCAACAATCGCAGCCGCCACGGTTTTCCCCACCCGAACGGGAAGAAATTCTTCAAAGATTGGACCAAGTCGAGCGAGATTTTCACAAAGATCGCAGGGAGCGACAAAGTTTCTTCCAGGGATTGACAAGTTTAATAAAAGGGAAGAGCAAGAAGGACCATTGAATCCTTCAATTATTGATTGTATTTTCCTTGTTTTCAGTTGAGCCCCTGCGTGGGTCTGTCTTGCTGTTTTGACCCCTGCGTGGGTATGGTTATCTTTTGAGCCCCTGCGTGGGCCTATCTTTCTGTTAACCCCTACGAGGGTATGTTGTTTGTTTAAGTCCCTGGGTGGACTAGTATTTCAGTTTGACCCCTGCGTGGGTAAGTTGTTCTGTTAAAAAGTCCCGTTTAGGGCGATGTGTAATCTTTTAATAATTAATGGAATTTTAAGATTATAAATTTCATTTTTGCCATTATATGCATAAATAAATTATATGTGAGATAAATGAATCAAAATCATTCCTTTTAAAAATAATCTGCCTATTTAAATATTAACTAAGAATCTTAAAGGTATAACCTAGCCTGCATGTCAGTATAAGACCTGGCCAAGATGGTAAGGCATGTTTAAAAAAATTCAAATCCCAGTTAACATCTGAAAACATGTTAACGCTCCTAGCAGACGTGATTCCTTAAAATCACACACGTTATTCTTAATAGGATTCTTCAAAAGATTCCTAACTTAAACTAATGATATATAAATCATGGGTTTAAATCATCAATTAAAATGATCATATGTTGACCATACATTGGTAATATAGTGCCTACGGGCCCTGCTCGTTTTCAAATGAGACAAAAGACAGTAGTAGTCTGCGATCCTGTCTGAAAAAGGTAAAGAACTATGTTCAAACCTTAAAGCTCTGATTCTCTGAAATCATGCCTTATGATTTAAAAATGTCATCGTGACTAGGCTTTTTGTGCTACTGATAAAACTGTTATTGTTTTGTAATTAGGATAAATTATAATAAACATCCTAAATAAATGTGATTAACAAATTAACCAAATATGGCCTGTGTTACCATGGTTAATGAATTGCCATAAAAGACAATTCCATAATAAACTCCCGAATAAATTATTATCATATCTTATGCAACAGTTCAAGATACAATGGCTGACTCGGATGAAATTAATAGTCACCCAGTGGAGAATCAGAATGATGCCCGGATTAATATATTGGGTGCTGAACTACAAGCGTTAATAGACAACGCTGTTACAAAGGCCATAGAGCGGCAATATGATGGATATAGCGGGACTCGAAGTAGGACCCTATCTACACCGCATTCAAAGCCCAGAACTCATTCTGAGGCTCATAGCAAGCCACCCTCCAAAAAGGAAGAGCCAAAGAAAGATGATGATCGTCAGTCCACAAATCAGCAAAGTGTTCCATCTCAAAGAATCATGCTGAATCAAGGACCCCATGATAAGGGTTGCTTCTACAAATACTTTGTTTCATGCAAGCCCAGGGATTTCACTAGGGAGAAAGGGGCTATAGATTGCATGACGTGGTTGGATGAAATGGACACGGTTGTTGATATCAGCGGATGCGCTGAGAAGGATGTTGTCAAGTTTGTGTCTCAATCGTTCAAAGGTGAGGCCTTAGCCTGGTGGAGATCGTTGATTCAAGCTACTGGGAAGATTCCACTGTACAATATGACATGGGAACAATTTGTTACCCTCATCAGGGAGAACTACTGTCCTCAGCACGAGGTCGAAAAGATTGAGTCAGATTTTCTATCATTGGTAATGACAAATCTGGATTGCCAAGCTTACCTTACGAGCATTAATACCATGTCAAGATTGGTTCCGTATCTGGTGACCCCGGAACCCAAAATAATAGCTCGTTTCATTGGGGGTTTAACCCCAAAAATTAAGGCTAGCGTAAAGGCCTCTCGGCCAGCTACTTTCAGATCCGTAGCTGATATATCTTTGTCCCTTACACTGGACGCGGTCAGATAAAGATCGCTGAGGAACAAGGATGCCGAGAAAAGGAAACGTGAAGATGACAATTCACGAAGGTCAAACAAGAAGCACCGAGGAAGCAATGACCACAAGAAAGGGTCTGAGTCTAAGAAGGATGGGCATCAATCTGGTGATAAGCCCAAGTGCAAAGTCTGCAAGAAACAACACTTCGGGAAGTGCAGGTTTGAATCGAACTCGCAGCCACAGTCAAGAACTTTTGCTTGTGGGATATGCAAGTCCAAGGAACACAAGACCTTGGATTGCAAAAAGTTGAAGGACGCTACGTGCTACAGTTGCAACGAAAAAGGGCATATCAAGTCCAACTGCCCAAAACTTGCAAAGAAGACTGAGGAGGGGAAGAAGACCAATGCTAGGGTCTTCAGGATGGATGCAAAGGAAGCCGTCCAGAACGACAATGTGATTACAGGTACTTTCCTCATAAATGATGTCTATGCAAGAGTACTTTTTGATTCAGGCGCTGATAAGTCTTTCATAGATAATAAGTTTTGTGATTTGTTGAAATTGCCTGGTAGAACTTTAAGTGTGAAGTATGAGGTGGAATTAGCAGATGGCACCTTAGAAACCGCCTCAACCATATTAGATGGATGTTTCATATCCATTAAGAACCACTCTTTTCCTTTGTCCCTACTTCTTCTGAAGTTAGCAGGTTTTGACATAGTTTTGGGTATGGACTGGTTATCTCATAACCAGGCCCAGATTGTCTGTAATAAGAAGCAAGTGGTGATCAAGACTCCGTCTGGTGAATCACTTACCAATCAGGGAGATACCCGGTATGGACTGCCTGAGCAAGTGACTATGCTCAAGGCCTCTAAGTGTTTGAAGAAGGGTTGTGTCATCTACATGGCACAAGTGACTATTGATGAGCCGAAACCCAAGATTGAGGATATCCCTATCATTTCTGAATACCCTGAAGTGTTTCCTGAAGATCTACCTGGCTTACCACCAGATAGACAAGTAGAATTCAGAATTGACATCATCCCTGGAGCTGCACCTGTTGCTAGAGCGCCTTATAGGTTGGCACCAACAGAAATGGAGGAATTGAGAACACAACTAGATGAATTGCTAGCCAAGGGTTTAATAAGACCTAGTTTGTCTCCTTGGGGAGCGCCGATCTTGTTTGTCAAGAAGAAGGATGGATCGATGCGTCTGTGCATCGATTATCGTGAGCTTAATAAAGTCACTATCAAGAATAGGTATCCATTGCCCAGGATAAACGATCTGTTCGATCAATTGCAAGGGGCAAGCTACTTCTCTAAAATCGATCTGAGGTCAGGCTATCATCAATTGAAGGTTAAAGATGAAGATGTACACAAGACTGCATTTAGGACTCGTTATGGTCATTACGAGTTCCTAGTGATGCCTTTTGGGCTCACTAATGCACCTGCCGCATTCATGGATCTCATGAATCGCGTCTGTAAGCCCTACTTGGACAAATTTGTCATTGTCTTCATTGACGACATCCTCATCTACTCGAAGAACCAAGCTGATCATGAGAAGCATCTTCGATGTATTCTTTCACTACTTCAGCAAGAGAAGCTCTACGCCAAATTCTCTAAGTGTGAATTCTGGCTTCGAGAAGTCCATTTCCTTGGACATGTGGTTAGTGAGCGTGGTATCCAAGTGGATCCCGCTAAGGTTGAAGCTGTCATGAACTGGCAAGAGCCAAAGACGCCTACAGAGATTCGTAGCTTCCTAGGCTTAGCAGGATATTATAGGCGTTTCATTGAAAATTTTTCAAGGATTGCTGCACCCCTAACTTCTTTGACTAAGAAGAAAATAAAGTTTGATTGGGGCCCTAAGCAGCAAGAATCCTTTGATATCCTAAAGCAAAAGTTGAGCAACGCTCCTGTATTGACATTGCCTGATGGAATAGAAGAATTCGTGGTATATTGTGATGCATCACACACCGGGATGGGATGTGTGCTTATGCAGAAAGGCAAGGTTATTGCCTATGCTTCACGACAATTAAAGGTGCATGAAAAGAATTACACCACCCATGACTTGGAGTTGGGTGCCGTTGTATTTGCACTGAAGCTATGGAGGCACTATTTATATGGTATCAAGTGCGTGATCTATTCCGATCATAAGAGCCTCCAGCACCTGTTTAACCAAAAGGATTTAAACATGAGGCAGCGCCGATGGATGGAGACATTGAATGATTATGATTATGAAATCAGATACCATCCTGGCAAGGCGAATGTAGTCGTCGATGCCTTGAGTCGAAAGGAAAGGGTGAAACCCATCCGAATCAATGCCAAAAGCATTGAGATAAAGAACAGTTTGAACGAAAGGTTGTTAGTTGCACAGAAGGAAGCTGTGTTGGAAGCTAACTATCCTAACGAAAAGCTAGGAGTAACCGAAGAACAGTTATCTCAGGGCAAGGACAGAATTCTGAGATTGAATGGACGAATATGGGTTCCAGTTTATGGACGACTTCGAGAGGTTATTCTCCAGGAAGCCCACAGTTCTAAATATTCAGTTCATCCTGGAGCTGATAAAATGTATCAGGATCTGAAGGCAAATTATTGGTGGATAGGCTTGAAGAAGTCTGTAGCTACCTATGTAGCTAAATGCTTGACGTGTGCGCAAGTCAAGCCAGAACATCAGAAACCGTCAGGTTTGCTACAACAGCCTGAACTTCCCACTTGGAAGTGGGAAATGGTAACTATGGATTTTATCACCAAGTTACCTAAGACAAGGAAAGGAAATGATACGATATGGGTGATCGTAGACAGACTGACTAAGTCAGCACATTTCCTACCCATTAAGGAGACCTACAGCTCTGACATGTTAGCCCAACTATACGTAGATAAGATTGTAGCTTTACATGGAATACCTGTGTCTATTATCTCTGACAGAGATACTAGATACACATCCCATTTTTGGAAAAGTTTCCAACAATCTTTGGGCACGCGCTTAAATTTTAGTACGGCTTACCATCCTCAGACGGACGGGCAGAGTGAGCGTACAATCCAAACCTTGGAAGACATGCTTCGTGCATGTGTGATTGATTTAGGTGGTAGTTAGGATAACCACCTGCCATTGATCGAGTTCTCATATAACAATAGCTACCATACCAGCATCAAGGTTGCGCCTTTCGAGGCCTTATACGGTAGAAAGTGCAGAACGCCCGTTTGTTAGGCGGAAGTTGGAGATGTCCAACTGTCAGGACCTGAAATAGTCTTTGAAACGACGGACAAGATTGTCCAGATTCGTGACCGTCTGAAAGCTGCCAGGGATAGGCAGAAGAGTTACGCAGATCCAAAGCGTAAACCTATGAAATTCGAGGTAGGTGACAAAGTGTTGCTTAAAGTATCACCCTGGAAGGGAGTGATGCGATTTGGCAAGAAAGGTAAGTTAAGCCCGAGATACATAGGACCATTCGAGGTCATCAAATGTGTCGGATCAGTTGTTTATAAGTTAAACTTACCTGAAGAGCTCAGTGGTATTCACAATGTATTCCACATCTGCAATCTGAAGAAGTGTTTCGCTGATGAATCACTGGTCATACCACATACAGATATGCACATAGAAGAGAGCTTGAAGTTTGTTGAAAAACCTGTGTCGATTGAGGATCGACATGTTAAGAAGCTTCGAAGGAAGCATGTGCCTATTGTAAAGGTAAAATGGGATGCCCGTAGAGGTCCCGAGTACACGTGGGAGGTGGAGTCCACAATGAAAGAAAAGTACCCTCATTTGTTTCAGTAAATCTCGAGGTCGAGATTTCTTTTAAGGGGGTGAGGATGTAACACCTCAAAAATTCTTGTCCTATAATATATTGACACGTGTCATACGCTTGAAAGTGTGAAAGAATACCCTAGAGGGACTAAAGTTGACAAACATGGAAAGTATGAGAAAATAAGGGTTCAAAATGTCAACAATGGGTAATTATACTTTACAATAACCCTACATGATGCTCATACCTTCAAACGAATAAATCATGGATCATACGAAGCTAAATATAAAAGAAAGTGAGAGATTACAAACTACAGGGGTTAAATGTGTCAACATGTTTAAAGTATACCTCTGCGTGACCTTTTAGCAAACCCGAAGCTTTGTAACGGTTAATTATGCTCACTAGAATGCACGATATAAATTTCATAAGGTTTCGTTATCGTATGAGAAAGTATGATCAAATTCGTATACAAGGGGTTAAAGCGTCAACGTTGAAAATTATGACTTTTCGGGTAAACATGAAGTGACCAAGGACTTAACAAAGTGGGTATAAGTCTTAAAGCCCTTATAGGTAAATTTGGAGGGCTCAAATTACAAGAAATAAAGTTAGGTTGACCTTTCGAAGGGCCAAGAGACAAGATGCAACAACTTGAAAATGTGAAACATGATTACAAGGCTCAAGCGGGCCGCGTAAGCATTAACAGAAGCTTACGCGGGCCGCGTTCGAGGCTCAGATGCAGAAACTTTAGAGCACAGCCTATTTTCACGCTATAACCGACTTTAATCAGATATTTCACTCCATGGGCGACCCCTAAATAACTCCTTGGCCCTTAGGGACATTTGTGGATGATCCATGACCATTGCTAGGCTTGTGTGTCAATGATCTATGAGATCAAAAGCACTATATAAGGCCCTCTTGTTGCAAACAATTGAACACACCTTTCTTCTACATTTCTGGAGCTTTTGGGAGTTCAAGAGCAGACCCTAAGCCTTCCTAATCGTGCATAGGACTTCAGTAAGTATGCTTAACCTTTCTTAGTTGAGTTTTTACTTAGTTTTAGCTTAAAAGTCAAACCGTCGTAGTTACCGTTTGACTTAGCGATTAATCATTAATGGTCCAGTGATTAGTCGGATTGAAGGTAGTTATAAGTTGGTAATTATGTGGGCATTAAACCCTTAAAAGGGCACCCTCTGATTTCCACTCTATCTAGACCATTTGTCGGGTCAAACTTGTTATTAAAAAGTCAACAGGATGCTTAATTTCAAATTTATACATAATTAGCAATGTAGAACCCATACAACCTGTTTGATCATTAATATAACTTAGTAATTAATGTAAGAACATGTTCAGCCCGACAATTTTCAGTAGAGACCCGGTTCAGAACCGAAAGTCGCATAATTTGAATTTTGCTTTGACTTTCAGTTCTGACCCGTTTAAGCATGTTTTAGAAATGACTTAGAGCTTTAATTGGACTAGGTTACATGCTACTATAACCCTCTATGATTACACACCTTGGTTTAATAGTTATCCAATTAATATGCATGATTCCGTTAATTGCTCATATGTTGACCATTATGCCCTTTTCACCATAAAACGTGATTTTTAAAGATGTAAAAGAGTAGAAACCTTAGTTACTGAATTATAAACTTGTAACCAAAATTTGACATCAGTTTGAAGTGTAGATTGAGAGTTATACTCATTAGCGTAATTAGAAAGCTTTTTAGCGATTTAACGACATAATTAGCATATAGCCTATTTAAACCCACTTTTTGATATCAAAATTTTTACCCACTGATGTAATATATTATTTTGGGATTTTTGAAGATTTTTAATTAATTTTAGGCTGAGCATAACTTAGAGTTATAAGCTTGAGTCGGTAAATGTCGGTTTTGCCCTTTTGGGCCATAAAATGAGTTCTACATATCTTTTTGACCCCAAACCTTTTGCTACTGATTTTATATGATAAATAAATTATTTTAAACCTTCTGGAATAATAAAAATATCAGATTTCTATATAGAACCCGGAAACGGCTCCTAATCGTCTTTTTAAGCGTTTTTAACGCATAGTATGTACTAAAACTATTTTAAACATACAAGGGTTGATGCCTACTGATATTTTAGGTAAATTATAATATTTTAACAGTAGGCAAAAGTTTTTTAACTCAGACTTCAGTTTTGAGCTTTTCGGCTTATGTGAAATTACCAAAATGCCCCTACGGTGCATAGTTTGGTTATAATTGATAAATTTCACATATATGAAATACCCTACTGTTATAACTTAGTAAATTAAGTATGTTGCTGATTATATCAGACCTGTAACTCGGGTTAATACTTAAACTCTTTTATAACCTTATAAATGACTAAATACCCCTACGGGGCATAGTTTGAGTTTAAAATCGTTTCGAGCATAATAAAAGATATCTTACTGATGTCACAACATATTTGAGGCATATTAACTTAGGAAACCTGTATATGGCTCTTACGGTTACCCGTTACGCTCCTTGCGCGTTCGGTTCGGTTTATGTAACTAGTTTGCATAAATTAGCCGAAACGGGTCAAACCTTATCGTTTTTATCTCAAAAATCCAGAATGTGTATAATATACCCATATTAAGCAAGTCTTCAAACTTGTTGGTTCTAAATCACAGTCTATTCCGGTCTTCGGTTAATCGCACGTTCGAACCGTATCATTCCTTAAAACTAACCGGTCTAAGCTTAAGCTTAACTAAAGACCGTTATGATTCTAATAGGTTATTATAAACCTTTGTTCCAGAATAGGAGAACCGGTAAAAGCTACCCGCATTTGCTAATTGTGAATTATACTTGCAAAGGTAAATACTTTTAACTTATTTTCCCTTATACGGGCTTGGGGTACGGTATATAAAATACCGCTTGGTCGGGCATTCGATCTTAATCGATTGGTGGTTAAGTATTATCGAGATGACCCGTTTAAATATGTTTTGTTTGCTTAACGCCTTTGGGGGGTTAATGACCATGTCCCGGATATCCTTGGCATCATTTTACGAAATGGCCACGACCTAAGCGCGGAGTGTAGGCGCACACTCGTCAGTGCATAAATAAATTATGTGGTGTGTCTATTGATCTTTAACCCGGCACGAACCGGGATACTGAACGCATAAGAAACATGTGATCCTTTTACAAGTTTACATATTTAAATAATTATCCCAAGTTATAAAAGGTTTGTGCCATGTGCATCCAAATCAATTTTTAATCATTTTTAAAATGAGTCGGTTAATTGTATTTACCAGTGTAAACTGACGTATTTTCCCAAAAAGATTAAGTGCATGTACTACTCGTAATAGGCTGGATTTCTCCTTAGCATCAAAAGAGTCTCGCAAGCTTAAGATGCCTAAAGTCTGTTGAACTACTGTTTCCTATTTTTATTTTTATCCACCTATGGATTAATTTCAACTATTTGTGATACTTGATATTACAATATTATATTCGGTTGAAATATATCTATCTTTGCTTCCGCTGTGCATATTAAATATTGTGTTGTTTGACTATTATGTTACCAACTACGTCACGATACTCCCCACCGGGCCCACCGGTAATACGTGGAAATATTGGGGTGTGACACCTATCCGTTGTCTTCACCTTCACTAGAACATCGCCGGAGTTGTCGGAACTCGCGCCGACTTGGCCGCATCTTCACCGAATCACCGTTGCCGCTGCTGGAGTACTTGAATCAACATCTTCCATCGTTACAAAACTGCTCATGACCATGATATTGAAACCTTCAGAACCGTTGGCACCATAGACCCACCATCGCCGCCGTGATATCCCCTTCATAACTGCTTGAAATCCTCTATATTGGTGGCATTTAGGGCATTTATTACTGGTGTAGCCGTGGCGCGTAAAAGGAAAAGGAAAGTGAGTTAAGGAAAGAGGGACAAAGATATCAGATGTATGGGGTAGTGTGTTATCTTTTTGCTTTTCTAGATAGATGTTCTTTTATCTTTATTATTGTAAAATAATTTTAAATTTTATTTACTTATAACATGATTATGAAACATACGTGTCTTTACAATATTAGATGGTTGATTTTGATCTTTTAAATAAAGGAAAGCTTTATATCTCTTGAATTTAAGCGTTTTCTTTTTTTCGAGTGTCGGTATCATAATGAAAAACATTTATTTCGGCCGGACAACATCACTAACAATGTCGGTATTAGTGAAACCGGTATTTGTTTTTATGTTTTATGATTGCTTTAAAACACGAGTTGATATTCTTTTGGACATATTACAATTTTAGCATTTTTTCTCGTTTCTTATAGCAAGTGATACCGTACTAAACCAAAATAATACCGGCTGGATTCCCATTTTATAGCAATTGATGTCGTACCAAACCAAAACGATACTGAACGAATGTCATGGCGCATATTAAATTTCCATTCTGTATAAATTATAGATCCTTTCAATATTATATATCTTAAAATATTTTGATGTAAGGAAACAAAAAAAAAACATTAGTTAGATAATAAGTGTTTTGGTCAAAAATCAGGCTAGGATAATACAACCAAATCTTTGTTGTGAGGAATGATGCTTGAAACAATGAACAAATGAATGAATAACTTGGAAAATGTAATGAACAAGTGACACAAGGATTTATACGAGGAAAAAGCCCTTGATCAAGAGTTGATCTCCGGCATAAAAAACCTCGGGTGATGGAAACTACCGATCACCAACTACAATTAAACAAAGGGTTGTTACAACTCGGGATGATAACAAGCTTGTTACAAGGATCACTAGAGTGCAAAAGTGCAAAAATGTATGAGATCACCAAGTCAATTGTTGAGAGCTGATTGAGAGCTGTTACGAGAGTGTGTGTTTGCTAAAATCACTAAGTGTTCTAATTCAAGCTTGTTATCCCCTTTTAAAATTAGAAATAACTAAAGCAACTAACTATCCGCAATTCATGCTACCTTCCCACGATCTCCATAACGTTCACTAAGCCATGCACGTGCGGAATATTGAGAGCATATTCTCCAAGAATATCGGCAAGACCAAGTCTAAGGCATATACTCTTGCAAAACAAACTCAAGCATAGCAAAGACAATCGTTAGTGTTAGGATAATCATGAGGATCCTGAATCCTGATCCTGCAACACCTTCTGAGGATCCTTAATTCAAACAGAATTGAGGATCTGTGATCCTGGCAGTGCTTGAGGATCCGTGATCCTTAGGATTGGAAAATCCTCCCCTAACAATTGCCCCCAAAATATAAGGAGTAAAGTGTAATTTTAATGAGTTATATTTTTGATCTTATCTCCAACTGACTAACGGATATATAGCCGTTTGGATCGAACTAGCCGTTGCTGATCTTACGTCACTGAAGTGACAATCCTACAGAATCATCATTATAAATAGGTTAGAGATAAGGACCGGCAGTCATTTAAATTCGTGCGTTAAACCCTTTAAATCCTCATTCGAAGATCAACCAGGTATCTCTCTTTCCTTCTTCTCTTTTCATCTTCTTAATCTGTTCTTTCTCCGAAATCTCTAGACCAAAATGAAGTTACGATCATCCCCTGCCAAGGATCACTAGAAAGATAGTCCTTTGAAAAGCCAATGGATTATCAAAACTACTCCAAAGGAACTCTGCAGTTTTACCGATCCGGAGATCGATCGGATCCGCCATTGTTTTCCGGCGAACACTGTCTTCAAGCCCTTTAACCCTACCACCAAAAGTGATCTTGTTTCTGAAACCTGGGTTGCTTTTCCAGCCACTCCATTCCTAATAGGATACTCCTATCATTTCCCTTCCTTTACTGAATCCTTCTTCTCTCTCACCGGCATGTGCTATGTTCAGGCAATGCCAATGATGTGGAGGGTTTTATACACCCTAGAGAGAATCATTGAGCAGGAAGGTATAGAGTTGGGGATGTCGAAACTTGCTGAACTATACAACCTTGTAAGCCATGGTTCACACCGCTTTCTATTCAAACATAAACCCGGTGAAGCACACCCAATCCTGAAGACCACCAAGAATGACACTAACTGGAAGAAGCATTTTTTCTTCGTTAGGAGGGATTCTATCCCAGATGGGAAGGATCTCCCAAGAAAATGGGTCACCTATGGTAGGATAGAGGATCCTTATAGAAGGATCATAGGATAACCCTGTTTCTATGAGGATAACTGACCCCTTTTTGTATCTTTTGTGCAGCTATCTCTGTTTCTCATATCATTTCATCACCTGCAACGAAGGAGAGGATTGTTGCTTTCTGGAATCTTGATCCTGCAGTAAGATCATTTCAAGCAAACACCAAGGATTCTCAAGAAGTATCCTCTGGCTCAGTCACAGTGTCAAGTAAGTATCCAAGTTTATATATGGTTAAATGTTTAAATGAAAACAAAACAAGAATACTTATCTGTTGTTTTGGATTGATAGGCGCTGGAAAATCCTCGAAGTCAGCCTCCCGCTTTAGTGTCAGTGATCTCAGCACTGTGGCTCCTCAGTCTGGAAAGAAGAAAACTGCTGCTAGCCCAAGCGCTACAGTCCCTAAGCCTGTTATCTCCAAGGGCAAAGGAGGAAAGAAGAGGAAGTCTTCTGAAGCTGACAACCTTGAAGGCCTGCCCCTTCTCCGTCACCAATTTGAGGAATACTTCAACGAGGTAAGGATCCTTGATCCTTAATCCTATCCTGCACATATGAGGATAAGTGATCTTGGCATTAATCCTTCTTTCTTTGTAGAAATTCGCTGAGATCCAGATGCTTTTTGATGCCTATGTTGAAGAGGCTGAGGCAAAAGAGTTGGATTTCCATAAAATCTTCTTGGCTAAGGATGAGACTATCTCTCGCCTTGAGAAAGATCTGAACTTGGCAAAGAAGCAGCTGGTAATGGCCCAGATCAATGCTGATCATGAGAAGAACGAGGTGATGGAGGATGCCAAACTCTCTGTTGCCATTGCTATGTACAAGACCAAGCTGTAGATGGCTCAAGAGGCTGAGGATCCTGACTTTGACAGGACCAACTGGGATTAGGAGGGCTGGAAGGCTAGGCTGGCTGAGCTTGATGATGAGGAGGAGGCTGCAGAGGTCTTGATGCTAGAGGCAAGCGACAGTGGAGCTAAGGATCAGGCTGGTGATGCTGGAGCAGGAGGTGATGGTGATGCAGCGAAGGTGTGAGCTGCTGAAATGGGCGATGATGGATTTATCTAGACGCGGCCAGAGCCCATTTTTTATGATTTGGTAGTGGTTTCTTTTTTATGGTGATTTGATGTAACACCTCGAAATTTCATGTCCTATAATGTATTGACACGTGTCATAAGCTTTGAACGTGTGAAAGAATACTCTGGAAGGACTAAAGTTGACAAACAAAGAAAGTATGTGAATATAAGGGTTCAGAATGTCCACAATGGATAAATATACTTTACAATAACCATACATGATGTTTATATCCTTAAGCGAATGATTCATGGATCATACGAAGCTAATTGTGAAAGAAAGTGAGAGATTACAAACTACAAGGGTTAAATGTGTCAACATGTTTAAAGTGTACCTCTGAGTGACCTTTTAGCAAACCCGAAGCTTTGTAATGATTAATTATGCTCATTAGAATGTATGATAAAAATTTCACCAAGTTTCGTTATCGTATGAAAAAGTTATGATAAAATTCGTATATGAGGGGTTAAAAGCGTCAACATTGAAATTTAAGACTTTTCGGTGATCGTATGAATAACCGGGGACCTAACAAAGTTAGTTTATGACTTGGAGTCCTTAAAAGTCAAGTTTGGGGGTTACTAGTGCAAGAAAGCATCTTAGAAATCAAGTTTGGAAGTTCGGGGGCCAAATGTGTCATTTTAGGAAAGTTCTGTTTTGCTGACTAGGTCCTTACGGACCGTAAGGCTGGACCCTTACGGTCCGTAAGCAGTGCCCAGATGTAGAAACTCGTTTAAAATGGTTGTTCAGCCTTGCAAACGACTTATCTTGCCCTTTAACATCACCAAAGGCCGCCTAAACTGAATTTTAGACCTTAGGGACACTTGCTACTGATCCATGATCAGTTATAGCATGATTTGTCATGATCTTGAGCATCCTAAACCACTATATAAAGCCACAATGTTGCAACATTGTGATCATTCATTCCATCTGCTTCCTTGGAGCTTCCTGGAGCATAAGAGCAGATCCAAGCCATCCCTAATAGTGCATTAGGCTTTGGTAAGTATGCTTAACCTTTCTTAGTTGAGTTTTTACTTAGTTTTAGCTTAAAAGTCAAACCGTCGTAATTAACGGTTGACTTCATGATTAATCATTAACGGTCCAGTGATTAGTCGAATTGAAGGTAGTTATAAGTTGGTATTTATGTGGGTAATAAACCCTTAAAAGGGCACCCATTGATTCCCATCCTAACTAGGACATTTGTCGGGTCAAAGTTATCTAGAAAAAAGTCAACAAAATCCTAAATTGCAAATTAATATGTAATTAACAATGTAGAAGGCATGTAACCTATTTTACCACTTATATAACTTGATAATAAGTATAAGGACTGGTCTAAGCTTGTTTGATCCGACAATTTTCTGTTTAGACCCGGTTCGGAACCGAAAGTCGCAAAACTTTGACTTTTGCTTTGACTTCAATTCTGACCCAATTTAGGTGGGTTTGTTTATGCCTTAGAGCTTCCTTAGGACCAGGCTACATGTTAGTATAACCCTCTGTGGTTGGTTCGTTGATTATCCGATTCATATGCACGTTTCCGTTAAATGCTTAAAGTTGACCATAATGCCCTTTTGACCATAAAACGAGAATTTTGGAAATTTGAAAGGACAATAATCTTTGCTACTGATTAATAAACATGTCCCTAAAATTTCACATCAGTTGGAGGTCTAGATTAGGAGTTATGCTCATTAGCGTAATTATAACGTCTTTTAGTAATTAAACGGCGCAATTAACATAAAAGCCTATCTAAACCCAATTTTTGACACCAAACCTTTTACCCACTGATGTAATATAATATTTTGGGATTTTTAAAGATTTTTAATTATTTTTAACCTGCTCATAACCTGAGGTTATGGCGTTGATTCGGTAAATACCGATTTTACCCTTTTTGTTTATAAAATGAGTTCTACATAGTATTTTGACACCAATCCAATTACTACTGATTTTATATGATAAATAAAGTATTTTGAACTTTATAACCTGATCAGAAAACTCAGATTTTCTGTATAACCCGGAAATCGCTTAAAATGGCTTTTAAAGAGTATTAAACGCATAGTTTGGGTTTAAAACCATTTTGTCATATAAGACCTATTACCAACTGATATGCCCTAATAAAATAAGTTATTTTACTGATGTATTCGGACCCGAATCTCAGAATTTCAATTAACCTCTTTTATAATCTTTAAAATGACTAAAATACCCCTACGGGGCTTATTTTGAGATTTAACTCGTTTTGGGCATAATGGAAGGTATCCTACTGATATCACAACATATTTAAGGCATATTAACTTAGGAAACCTGTATATGACTCTTTTGGTTACTCGTTACGCACTTGCCGCGTTCGGATTGGCTTATGTGACTAGTTTGCATATATTAACCGAAACGGGTCAAACCATATCCTTTTTGTCTCAAAATCCAGAATGTGTTTAAGTTACCCATATTAAACAAGCATACAAGCTTGCCTTGTCAAAACCACATTCTAAACCGGTCTTCGCCTTATCGTGCGTTTGAACCGTATCTTTCTTTAAAACTAACCGGTCTAAGTTTAGGCTTAATTAAAGACCCGTTAGTATTCTAATTGGTTATTTATACCATCATTCCAGACTAGAGCCTTCCGGTAAATTGTACCTACGCTTACTTAAGTGAATACGACTGAGTTATTATAATTCTTGCTATTTAAGATAGGAGCTAGCTCAGGTAAATACTCTTAATTATTTTCCCTATTACGGACTTGGGATACGGTAATATAAATACCGCATGGTCAGGTATGGGATTCAAAGACAAATCAGTCGGGAAATCCAAATAACCTTTTTAATTCGTATTGCTTGACTGAAACATTGGGGGTTAATGCGACCGTGTCCTGGATATCCTTGACTCATTAAATGCAATGGCCACGACCTAAGCACGGGGTGTAGGCATACACCTGACAGATGCCATATGCTTATTAATTAATTATACCCAATATGGGATTCCCAATAAGGGAATAGTGGTGTGTCGGTTAATCTTGAACCGGCATAGAACCGGGCCCCGTATGTAGAGCAAGTTATGTAAAACTGATAACATGAGATATAGTTTGTCCCAAGTATAAAAGATTAATTTTGCCTTGTGCATCTTAATCAAAGTGTCGAAATATTTTCGTGCCTTGTGCACCTAAACCATTTTCGTAAACATTTTCAAATGAGTCGGTTGAGTGTATTTACCAGTGAAAACTGACGTATTTTCCAAAGTCTAAGTGACAGGTACAAGTACGTAATAGGCTGGAAGCTGCTCAGGGCGTTAATAAGGAATCTTGCAAGTTCTAGGCGTCCAAAGTCTGTTGAACAACGTTTCATTTTATTTTCGATCTGCCTGTGGATCCTTTACTTTCCGTTGTAATACTGGATATTACTTTATATTCGGATTGTAATATATTTATCTTTTGCTTCCGCTGTGCATTTATATATTGTGTTGTTTGACTATGATGATATCAACTACGTCACGATACTCCCCTACCGGGCCCACCGGTGAAACGTGGAAATATCGGGTTGTGACAGGTTGGTATCAGAGCCAACATTGAGTGAATTAAACACTATCCTTTTGTGTTTAATCTCAATGACACAGTAGCACATTCCTTGACCTTCTGAGTCTAGACTTAACATAGGAATGCTCTCGTCTCTATTCGGAAAACTATTGCTTTCAAATTTATACACTTTTAATATATCACCAAGCAAAGGAGCCGTATTGGAAATCCTCCCCATCCGAAGCCGAGGAATGCGGAGCCTTGTACTGCGATTAGGATAAACGTGCAACCAAGGAGAAAACATTCAGAAATAATATGAAGAAGAAACTCCTTTTGCTAAAGATCGTTTCCTTATATAGTCCTTATAAGGACATATTTATCTTTCAGTCCCTTCGAGGACAACATTATTCCTTTCAAGTTCCACTTAGGGCAATTCTGTACTTTTATTTTCATATAGTGGATTGATTAAATTTAAGTTTTCATTCTAAACATGAAATATTAAATAAATGGAAAATAACATTCCTTTTATATGATCTACCCTTATAATAAAATGGCAAAATCTAAAAAGGACAAGACCTAGCCACGTGTTAATTTGAGACAAGGCCAAGATGGTAGTTCCTCAATTAGATTCAGATCCTTGTTAACACCTCAATTTAGGATTGTTCTGCGTTAAATATTGATGTGCGTTGAAGTGTTATATATATTAGGTGTATATTTTAAGCCCTTTTAACACTTATTTTTAGCCAAGTTTTAAATTTATAAAACACGGTATTTTACTAACACTAAACACACATATGGGCAAGTGCACCCATCGTGAGCGTAGTATAGCGTTGGTAAGATACCGAGGTCGTCCAAGGACACAAGAGCTTTTAGTACCGGTTTATCCTCAACGTCTAATCAAAATAAAAAGTTTAGAAAAATGTTTTAAACTAAGAAAAATAAAAACTAACTAAAATGCTGAAAATAAAAATAAAAATAAAACAGATAGACAAGATGAATCATTTGGTTCCGACTCGTATCTAGTATAACCTTTGATTATTTCCGCACTTTTGCACATGATTAAGAGATTATCTTAGTTATTGTAGTAGGCCCCTCTTTTGAAGGTGACGTTACCCTCACCCCAGTAGTTTGAGTCAGCAAGGATACAATCCTAAAAGGGTGGATTATTGGAAGATAATGAATTAAGTTATTAATGCAATATTATGGTAGGCCCCGCTTTTGGCGGTGACGTTACCCTCGACTAAGTAGTCTGAGTCAGCAGGGATACAGTCCTAAATAGCCGGGTTATAGTATTAATAGTAGTTAACTTATGAGGGGATCAAAGAGTTTGGACCCCCGCCATCCAATACCGTTAAGTATTGAAGGAGGTCCTACTAAATTTGACCCAGGTCCATTGCAGGACCTCTAAACGCTGAACAATGGCAAGACCTTTACCAAACCGTTCCCTTAACCCCCGACCAGGTAGCCAACATACCTCCATATAGACCGTGGAGATATGAATGGTGAAAATCCTTTATTTTATATAGACAGTAAAATAATGCCAAGACACCACGGACAAACGATAAGGAAAGATCACCTTCAACATAAGTAACTAGTTATTAAAGTCATTAATACAAAACCAAATAAAAAGTGCAAAAGATTAGAAATAAAAAGTATTATACTAGACACTTTGTCTTCACCAAGTGATGTAAGAGAGTTAGGAAAACATGGCCTTGATTGTCAAGAACTCTTACGATCAATCTTGGATCCCGAGACGACTCACACACTCTACGATGGACAATGGATGATGGTGGTGGATGATGGTGTTGTGATGGTGGTGGGTGGTGGATGAAGTGTGAGAGAGGTGGTGTGCCAAGGGATGAGTTGAAATGAAACCAAGCACTCCTATTTATAGGCTGAACAGAGGGCTGGGCACGGCCCCGTGTCCGCTGGACACGCCCCCGTGCCTGTCTGACATTCTCTCTCTTCATTAATTGTAATTCGCAATTACAATTAATGCGCCTGCTGTACTTTCGCCACGCCCCCGTGTTCACTGGGCACGGCCCCGTGGTGGGCAATAGAAGCTTCTATAGGTTTGTCTTTTCTGCTGCTTCTTGGGCACGGCCCCGTGCTGGCTGAGCACGGGGCGTGTTCAGTCTTCTGCCTTCTCTATTTTGCTTGGGAAGATGCCGTTGAGGGGTCGGGCATTCCACTTATGTTCCTTTTCTTGTATTTATGTTGGATTTAGCTGTCTTTTTGCTTCTTTTGTGTTTTTGAGCTCATTTAATCCTGAAAATACAAAAGGAAGACAAAAACACTATTTTTCCAATATTAGTACTTAAAAAGGGTTAGTTTTATGCCTCATTTGATGTAATTTATATGTTGCATTTTACACACATCAAATACCCCCACACTTGAACTTTTGCTTGTCCTCAAGCAAAACTCTTTAATATGTGGCTTACACTCCCAAATGGAATGGGTAGAAGAGAAGGTTTAGGGCTTGTCATAGAGTGTTGGGAATCCAAGATCTTTTTGGGTTTTATTTTTATCTATTTACAATCCTATTCGTTATGATTTGTTTAGAACGTTTCATAGGAGAAATTACTTATTTGGGCATAACATGCCTTTTTTAAAATTCCATTTATATACAAGTTCACATACCTCACGGGAGAAATCACTCACACTCGGCCGAAGGTGTATTTTTAGTGAATCACTCGAGAGCGGCATGGAACTTATTCCTACCATAAGCTTGCCAAGCAATCAATCCTCCTCCTTTTTAACTTTTATGCCTTTGTAAATATCAAGAGGACTTTGTGGGTTAAGGGTTAGGCTTGGGTTAAAGGTAGGTGGTTGGGATAGTGGTTAGTGGTTAGTAGAAAAAGGGCGAAAAGCGTAACAAGTGTCGGTTTTCGTAGGACTTTCTATTTTTTTGTAACTTTTATTTTGATGAAACTTTTATTCAAACAAAGTTATTTTTGATGAACTTGTTTGTTTATTTTCTTTTCGCTTCATCATCAACACAAAATTAATAATTTTTTTTTTAAGGAAAGATCATACGGAAAAACCGAACTTGTTACTAAAACAAAGGGTTAAAAATAAAAAAAGTTTTGGTGGGTAAAAGGGTTTTTGGTTTGGGTTAAGAAATGAAAAGGTTTAGGCTCAAAGGGGCTAACTAGGGGGATTTTTGGGTAGGTGGTAAAAGAAAAAGAAAAATAATGGTGTAGAAATAAAAAGGGTTAGTCCTAATGCCTCCATCATTTACTTACTTGGGTTTAAGTTGGTAAGGATCGGGAATGAATCGTCGTGGCAAGTTCTAGAGTCGTAAGAACCAAGCGGCTATTCACACAAGAAACGAAAAATGAGCATTTAGTTTAAAGATGTAAATTTGTATGCTCAATAAAGGCTCAAAACTCACTTTTGTGGGAATGGGTTTTTTTTTTATGTGATCAAGTATATATAATCAAATTTTAACTAAGCTTGTCATGCCGTTTCATAATTCTCTTATGTTGGTTCTTGTTATCACGACGCTCTCAGTTGTAAATTTGTAAAAATATAACCTTATTAATCTTATGATTCCAAACTTAAACTTTAGACAAGTAAAAAAAATGAAAATTTTTGAAAAAATTTGGGGTGTTTAGCGATTCCAATAGAGTTTTGTGTAAGGCTTGTATTTAGGACTTGCAAAATTTCAAGGTTTTAGCATCCCCCCCACACTTAAATTACACATTGTCCTCAATGTGTCCCAAAAATAAGTTTTTTTAGGTTGATTGAATGTGTAAAAATGTGTAAAAAGAAAAATTTTTGTGTTACTGGCAACCTGGACACGACCCCGTGTTGAGTGGACACGACCTCGTGTTCAGGTGCCAGTAACGAGAACTTACAGAAAGTGAACACGGGGGCGTGTTGAGTGGACACGACCCCGTGTCTGTCAAGGTCTGCAGAATTAAAACAAACAGCAGGTTCAGGGGAATGGGCACGGGGGCGTGTCGGCTGGACACGACCCCGTGTGGACAGTCTGCAAAGTCGAAAAACAGGTTTCTTTCTTCGTTTTTCCAGTCCCGGCTTAAAGAGTACCAATGCTTAGTACTTTAAGCCTCGTATGTACCTGCTTAGTCAACAAACACTCCACCAAACATAGCAAACATCCTACTTTTACCAAAGTTAACATCCATGTCAAAGTTAAAAGAAAAAAATGCAGAAAATAGTTAGGAAAAGTAAATTGTTTAACACTTGGCACGCAGGCCATCAATTATTCAAGATTAAAAAGGGTTAACCTGGGGAGTCATCAATCAACCGCTTCCTCCTCTGCTCCTCTCGCCTACTCCATAGTATCGTCGTCATCATCGTCGTCATCATCCCTTCCATGGCATGCAATGTGGTCTCGTATGTATCCAACATCGTCTTGGATCTCGGATAAGTTTCTCTCGATAGCTCCGACCCGGTGGTAGGTGTTGCTCGCCATGTTATAGGTGTTCCTAGTACACATAAGGTTTTCCTGCAACAAATCATGTAAACTTTGAAAGTTAGGAAAACCGCCTCCCGAGGAGGATGATTGGCCCGGATCACCGTGGGGTTGGTATTGGTACTGATGATGTTGCGGAGCTGGGAGGACAAGCGCTTCTTGCGGGTTCCATGCATGACCTTGCATCCTTTGAAAGGTTACCGTCCCGTCTTTTGCCTCATAAATCAGGTTCATTGAGCGGCATATGTGAATATCCACCGTACCCGACCATGGGCTCCTCTCAAATGACCTAGGTATGTGGGTGAAGTGCTTGAAGAGACGGTACACCCATCCCCCAAAGAAAATAGGAGTTGGTGCATTAGCAAAGCGGTTGTGATGCATGTTTCGGAGCATGAGGAACGGAACATCGAGCGGCCTGCGGTTGTGAATGCAGTGGAGGACAAGCAAATCTCTTAACCCAACGACGCCACTACTGTCATGCCTTTGGCTAAGAGAGTAGCCGAGGAGCCTATGAATGTATCTGTATAGCGGATCCCTCAGCTTTGTACTCTTAGTGCTGCTCGGATTGTAGAACCCTTCTCCAATCTGAGCCCACATGGCTTGGCGTTCGTTGTCACCTATCTCTCTCATTCCCCCCGTATTTTCTTCGTTTCCCGCATCCTCTTCCGCATACAACCCGATAATCGACCCAAATTGTGCCATAGAGATCGAATACCTCGTTCCGCCACACCGGAATGACACCCCGTCATTATCGAACGGGTCGCACCTTAAAGTGAATGCAAAGGTGCTGTAGAATTCCAAGGTGCATTCATGGACGGAACGGAGTCGAGTTGTTAGTGCGACTCTGAGTGGTCCCGTGACAATGTTGTTGAAACGGTCAATTTGATTCACCATGGTTAGCAGTTCCGTGCAAGCTTGCCTCGGGTATTCCTCCGGCCTTGTTTGAAGAAGCTCGTATCGAGCTCTTGCATCGAGCTCATTGGCGTTAAATCTTGTGAACTTCCTGGCCATCTGCAAGAATACACCAAAAGTTAGCACGAAACAGAAATATTTTTGGACAAAACTGCAAACAGCGGGCTGGACACGACCCCGTGTTCAGCGGACACGGCCCCGTGTCCAGAGGTCTGTAACTCAAAAATCCCATTTTTCGACCCGGTTTCGAAAACTTGAAAATTTTTGGTCCAATAGGTGCGGTTTCCCCCGAAAATGAAACCCTAAGTGCCATTTTTCCCAAAATATCCCGTTTACCCTATCAATTTTATCTTTTTCGGTTCAAGAACAAGGGTTTGGGGTTTTTGTAAGAAATCGGGTGAATCTATGAACAATACAAGTGTATTTACTTCCTTTAACACTAATCTAACTAAATGCAAACAGATCTAAACAAAAATTTGAGGTTCGATCCGGATGAACTTCAAGAACCCTAGATTTTTCCCCAAATTTTTGGTGTTTTAACTACATGCAAGTAACTAATCTAACTACTAAAAGTGATAGAATCATACCTTGATGTTGTTAGAGCGATAAGAGACGTTGAAATTCTGCGAAAAAATCGCCTGAAACCAGAGCTTTTGCGGGGAAACGGGGCGTGTGGAATGAAGTAACTATTTTGAAATAGGGGTTTTATCCCGACTGCAGCGCGGACACGGCCCCGTGTCCAGCGGACACGGCCTCGTGCCGAGCAAAGTTTTTTTTTTAGTGCTCGTGTGAGTGCCCCTTTTCCCATAAGCTATGGTTAGAAAACTTACCGCTTTATTTTGTTGTCTCAATCGTTCGTAACTTACCAGGCATGATGTTTTTTTTATTCTTCCACCGTTTGAAGCGAGATCTCTTCTTCTTCATCCTCAATGAATCCTTGATAGAGTTTCAGCCGTTGGCCATTGACCTTAAATGGTGGCCCATTTCGAGATTTAATTTCTACTGCACCGTGTGGAAAAATATGGGTGATAGAAAAAGGTCCTGACCACCTAGACTTTAATTTACCAGGAAACAATCGAAGTCGTGAATTAAACAAAAGAACTAGATCTCCTACCCGAAATTCATTAGGTTTAATATGTTTGTCATGAAAATATTTCATTCTTTCCTTATAAATTTCAGAGTTTGAGTACGCATAATTCCTAAGCTCGTCTAATTCATTTAATTGACAAAATCGATTTTTACCAGCAAATTCTAAATCCAAGTTTACATTTTTGATTGCCCAGCAGGCTTTGTGTGCAATTTCTACTGGTAAGTGACAACTTTTTCCATAGACTAGCTTATATGGGGTTGTACCTATTGTTGTTTTATAAGCAGTTCGAAAAGCCCATAAAGCATCGTCTAACTTATCAGCCCATTCCTTTTTATTTAACCCTACGGTTTTTTCGAGTATTCGTTTTAAACCTCTATTAGTCACTTCGGCTTGTCCGTTTGTTTGAGGGTGATATGCTGTTGAAACCCGGTGATAGACCCCATAACTTGTTAAAAAATTTTCAAGTTGATGGTTGCAAAAATGGGTACCTCTATCACTTATTAAAGCTTTAGGTGTGCCAAAACGAGAGAATAATTTTTTCAGAAATCTTACCACGACTCTTCCATCATTTGTTGGAAGTGCCTCGGCCTCGGCCCATTTAGACAAGTAATCTACTGCCACAAGTATATATTTGTTTCCTTTCGATGGTGGGAAAGGTCCCATAAAGTCGAGTCCCCACACATCAAAAATTTCACAAACAAGAATGCCATTTTGTGGCATTTCGTTTTTGGAAGAAATATTACCTGTTCTTTGGCAAGCATCACATGTTTTTACAAGACTTTGAGCGTCTTTGTAAATGGTTGGCCAATAAAATCCTGAATCGAATACCTTTCGTGCGGTACTAGCAGCACCATGATGTCCTCCGTATGGACCTTCATGACAATGGCGGAGAATTCTTCGTGCTTCACTACCATGTACGCATCGTCGGACGAGTTGGTCGGCACACATTTTGAAAAGATATGGATCTTCCCAAAAGTAGTGTTTTACATTGGCAAAGAATTTTTTTCTTTGATGATGTGGCCATCCTTTTGCGATTATACCGCTAGCTAGGTAGTTAGCATAGTCGGCGTACCATGACTCTTCCTTGTATTCCACCATCTCCAGGGACTCAGTTGGAAATTTTTTGTTGATTTGCTAGTCCCTGGTTGCCTCTAAAGCAGGGTCTTCTAAGCGTGAAAGATGATCTGCTGCGGTATTTTCTGCTCCTCTTTTGTCCTTGATTTCAATGTCAAATTCTTGGAGGAGTAGAATCCACCTAATCAAACGTGGTTTTGCGTCCTGCTTCTTGAAGAGATATCGAATGGCTGCATGGTCTGTATAGACTATAGTTTTAGAAAGAACAAGATAAGAACGAAATTTATCAAAAGCAAATACCACAGCTAGTAATTCTTTTTCAGTTGTTGTGTAATTTTCTTGTGCATCATTAAGTGTTTTACTAGCATAATAGATTGGGTGGAAATGTTTTTCTTTTCTTTGTCCCAAGACAGCTCCAACTGCAAAGTCACTAGCATCACACATGATTTCGAAAGGAAATTTCCAATCAGGCGCTATCATGATAGGTGCATTGACTAACATTTCCTTTAGGGTTAGAAATGCTTGATTGCAATCCTTGTCAAAGATGAATGGAGCATCTTTTTCAAGTAATTTCGTTAGAGGCCTTGAGATTTTTGAAAAGTCTTTGATAAACCGTCTATAAAATCCGGCATGCCCTAGGAAACTTTTGATAGCTCGTACGGAGGATGGAGGTGGTAATCTAGAAATGGTATTTATTTTGGCTCGATCCACCTCCATTCCTTCACTTGAGATCTTGTGACCGAGTACTATTCCCTCCGTTACCATGAAATGGCATTTTTCCCAATTAAGGGCGAGGTTAGTTTCCTCACATCGGGATAGCATTCGTTCAAGGTTATCGAGACATTGCTCATATGAATCCCCAAAGATAGAAAAGTCATCCATGAAGACTTCCATTGTCTTTTCTATCATGTCATGGAAAATAGCTACCATGCAACGTTGGAATGTTGCTGGGGCATTACATAGACCAAACGACATGCGTCGATAAGCAAAAGTTCCATAGGGACATGTGAAAGTTGTCTTTTCTTGGTCTTCGGGTGCTATCGGGATTTGAAAGTAACCTGAAAAACCATCCAAGAAACAGTAAAATTTATGACCGGATAATCTTTCTAACATTTGATCAATGAAGGGTAAAGGAAAGTGATCCTTTCTTGTTGCTTCATTTAATCGTCTATAATCTATACATACTCTCCATCCTGTGACGGTTCTCGTTGGTATTAGTTCATTCTTTTCGTTAGTTATTACCGTCATACCTCCTTTCTTTGGAACTACTTGGACGGGACTTACCCAAGGACTATCAGAGATAGGATAGATAAGTCCGGCATCAAGTAGCTTGATGACTTCGTTTTTAACCACTTCTTGAACATTTGGATTTACTCGACGTTGTGGTTGTATGACCGATTTGTAGTCATCATTCATCAAAATTTTGTGTGTGCACATAGAAGGACTAATTCCTTTTATGTCTACAAGTTTCCAAGCTATTGCGTTTTTATGTTTTTTCAAAAGATTTATTAATTTTTCTTTTTCTAAGTTACCTAATTTAGACGAAATAATTACAGGTAAATTACCATCTTTGTCTAGAAAAGCATATTCCAAACCTTTTGGAAGTTCTTTGAGCTCAAGTGGTGGGTCTTTAGGAGACTCCTTATTTGGTTGCTCATTTCGATTAAGAACTTTAAAAGTTTGTTCTATGGCGACCTCCTCTTCAACAAAGTGGTCAATCTCTTCACTTGTATCGGGTGGTTCATCTTCATCTTCAATTAGGGGGTCATTATTGCCGAAAGGATATTTCATTGACCGTTCGAGATCGACACTTCTTTTAAATGCCCCTAATTGAAGAGGTAGATTGTTGAACTTCCGGTTTTTCAAAGCTTCGTGAGTTTTTACAAATGGTCGTCCCAACACTAGAGGAGCGTCATCGAGGATGACAAAGTCGGTCGGGATTACCATTTGATTTGTTTGAACCAAGACATCTTCAACTATACCGATTGATTTTATTACTTTCCGATTGGATAGAAAAATGGGTATTTGAAGTGGAGAAAAATCGCTAATACTTAATTTTTCGAAAATGTAATTAGGCATTATGTTAACACAAAGATCTTTATCGATTGTGACATTACTAATAAACGAATTTTGAAAGAAACATGGAACCGGTGTAATGTTAATTTCAAATGGGTCTTCTTTTATTAGCGACGTTTGATCATTAGTTAACTTAACACTTACCGTTTCGTCAATTTTAGCGTTAGTGTTTAACTCTTTTAAAAACTTAGCATGAGTGGGTACTAAACAATGGTTTTCGAAAGAAGGTGACAAGAGATTAATTTCTTCAAAATTAGACTCTTCTTGAATGTTAACGTTGTCGGACTCACCTTTTTCGTTGTTTAACTCATGTGTCGGTTTTTCACTTATTTGTTCTTCCATTTTTACACTTTCGGTTATCTCTTCCTTTTTTAATTCTTCTCTTGCGTTGGACTCCTCTTCCCTTGCGCGAGCTTCTTTTAAACATCGATCGATAACTCTAATGTGTTCTAATATCCTATCGGTCACTTCGGTTATAGAAAAAGAATCGGTGTTTTCTAAGCTTGAATCCGGTTGTTCGACCCTTTGTTCCTCATAATACCCATATGAAGTCGATGGTTCGCACCATTGTTCTTCATTGTAAGCGTATGATGGATAAGGTTCGTAATTTTGCTCTTCATAATACTCATATGAGGTGGGTTGTTCACGCCAAGGTTCCTCATAGTAAGCATACGAAGGTGGTGGCTCATATCTTGGTTCCTCAAAGTATGAGTATGAAGGCTCATACCTTGGTTCATCAAAATATGAGTATGAGGGAGGAGGTTCATACCTTTGGTCTTCATAGGATGTGTATGAAGTTGATGGCTCGTACCTGGGCTCCTCATAGTAGGTGTGTGAATTGGATGGTTGATATGAGTGATTATTTTGAATCGAGCGTGTGTTACGACAATTAGTGCAATAATTACCCCTATAATCATCCTCCTCATAGGTGTAGTTGTAACCTCCTGAGTATTGATCCATAAGAATCACTCAGCAGACCACAACCAAGTCTCGAGATCAGAAAACAAAAAGAAAAACGGAAACAGAGGCTGGACACGGCCCCGTGTTCAGTGAGCACGGCCCCGTGTTCAGGATCTGTATCTGGGCGTTTTAATAAAAGTTATTGATTTCGTTGAGCACGGGGCGTGTTCAGTGAGCACGGCCCGTGTTCAAGCTACTGTTACTGGGTGTTTTTATGAAAATGTGCAGCACGGCCCCGTGTTCGGCGAACACGGCCCCGTGTACAGGTTACTGTAAATGCAAAACTAAACTAAAATGCAGAAAAATGTGCGCGCTTTTAAAAAGGTTTTGAAAAACTGATTAGGCCGTCGATTTTAAGCTTTCTTAAAATCCTTGTGTCCCCGGCAGCGGCGCCAAAAACTTGATGTGCGTTGAAGTGTTAAATATATTAGGTGTATATTTTAAGCCCTTTTAACACTTATTTTTAGCCAAGTTTTAAATTTATAAAACACGATATTTTACTAACACTAAACACACATATGGGCAAGTGCACCCATCGTGAGCGTAGTATAGCGTTGGTAAGATACCGAGGTCGTCCAAGGACACAAGAGCTTTTAGTACCGGTTTATCCTCAACGTCTAATCAAAATAAAAAGTTTAGAAAAATGTTTTAAACTAAGAAAAATAAAAACTAACTAAAATGCTGAAAATAAAAATAAAAATAAAACAGATAGACAAGATGAATCACTTGGTTCCGACTCGTATCTAGTATAACCTTTGATTATTTCCGCACTTTTGCACATGATTAAGAGATTATCTTAGTTATTGTAGTAGGCCCCTCTTTTGAAGGTGACGTTACCCTCACCCCAGTAGTTTGAGTCAGCAAGGATACAATCCTAAAAGGGTGGATTATTGGAAGATAATGAATTAAGTTATTAATGCAATATTATGGTAGGCCCCGCTTTTGGCGGTGACGTTACCCTCGACTAAGTAGTCTGAGTCAGCAGGGATACAGTCCTAAATAGCCGGGTTATAGTATTAATAGTAGTTAACTTATGAGGGGATCAAAGAGTTTGGACCCCCGCCATCCAATACCGTTAAGTATTGAAGGAGGTCCTACTAAATTTGACCCAGGTCCATTGCAGGACCTCTAAACGCTGAACAATGGCAAGACCTTTACCAAACCGTTCCCTTAACCCCCGACCAGGTAGCCAACATACCTCCATATAGACCGTGGAGATATGAATGGTGAAAATCCTTTATTTTATATAGACAGTAAAATAATGCCAAGACACCACGGGCAAACGATAAGGAAAGATCACCTTCAACATAAGTAACTAGTTATTAAAGTCATTAATACAAAACCAAATAAAAAGTGCAAAATATTAGAAATAAAAAGTATTATACTAGACACTTTGTCTTCACCAAGTGATGTAAGAGACTTAGGCAAACATGGCCTTGATTGTCAAGAACTCTTACGATCAATCTTGGATCCCGAGACGACTCACACACTCTACGATGGACAATGGATGATGGTGGTGGATGATGGTGTTGTGATGGTGGTGGGTGGTGGATGAAGTGTGAGAGAGGTGGTGTGCCAAGGGATGAGTTGAAATGAAACCAAGCACTCCTATTTATAGGCTGAACAGAGGGCTGGGCACGGCCCCGTGTCCGCTGGACACGCCCCCGTGCCTGTCTGACATTCTCTCTCTTCATTAATTGTAATTCGCAATTACAATTAATGCGCCTGCTGTACTTTCGCCACGCCCCCGTGTTCACTGGGCACGGCCCCGTGGTGGGCAATAGAAGCTTCTATAGGTTTGTCTTTTCTGCTGCTTCTTGGGCACGGCCCCGTGCTGGCTGAGCACGGGGCGTGTTCAGTCTTCTGCCTTCTCTATTTTGCTTGGGAAGATGCCGTTGAGGGGTCGGGCATTCCACTTATGTTCCTTTTCTTGTATTTATGTTGGATTTAGCTGTCTTTTTGCTTCTTTTGTGTTTTTGAGCTCATTTAATCCTGAAAATACAAAAGGAAGACAAAAACACTCTTTTTCCAATATTAGTACTTAAAAAGGGTTAGTTTTATGCCTCATTTGATGTAATTTATATGTTGCATTGTACACACATCAAATATTAAAAAGAATCTTAAGGGTAAAACCTAGCCTAAACGTCACTGCAGACAAGGCCAAGATGGTAGAACCTATTCAAGAGATTCAAACCCTTGTTAACATCTGTAACATGTTAACATTCCTGGCAGACGTGGTTTGATAAAATCGCATGAGTCATCCTTAAATAAGATTACTCCAATTTCCCTTATTTATATAATCATCCCTTAAGGATGAAGTGCCTACGGGCTATAATTAACGTCCTCTGAGACTAAAGACAGTGGTAGCCTACAACTCCCTGCCAAGAAAAGGTAATGAACTTTGATTCAAACCTTAATGCCTCGATTCTCTGAAATCATGGCTTATAAATTAAACTTGTCTACACGACTAGGCCATTTGTGCTATTATTAACTTGTAAATTAGGATTTATGATAAAAATCCTGAATAAAATAAATATCCTTCCCTGCCAGTATACATAGTAAAAAGAATCTTAAAGGTACGACCTAGCCTATATGTCATTCCAGACGAGGCCAAGATGGTAGAACCTATTCAAAGGATTCAAATCCTTGTAACATTGTAAATATGTTAACACTCCTGGCAACAGTGATGCGATAAAATCACACTTGTCATCTTTATATTAGGAAACTTTTCCAAACCCCTTGTTTTTAGCGTTAATGATCAAGAGGAATCGTGGCTAATAAATGTCGAACATGATGAACACATCAAAACATCCATAGGGATGTATACCTACGGGCAAAGATGTATACATGAAAAGATAGTTTTATTTCATAACTTCTTGTCAAGACAATGAATTATGAAATTTTCCGATCCAAAGGAATCATTGATTATGTTTTAAAATTTCCCTAGTGACAAGGCCTCTGTGCCATCAAAAAGTCCTTGGGACAAGCCCTTATGCTATATAAAACGTCGGTACGACATTGACAGTCGTGACTTATGTCCCCTGTCTAATAAATATGAAGGATTATATTCCGTTTAAACGCCAAAGATGGTCTATCTAAAAACCTAGGCCAAGCATAATCAAATAAATTTACTACTATCTATTGGTCTATATGGTTGAGTTACACCATGGCTATTTAATCGTCAAGTTCGACAATTCGCTATATAATTAAACAAATTATTACTACTTGGTTAGTAGCCTTCAAAGCCTCACCACGGCTGACTCCTCTGAAGCTCACAATCATCTAGTTAGTCAAAATGATGTTCATTGACTAGCCTTTGTGGCAAAATAAATTATCTTCAAAGAGGTGACGGCTGTAGTCTTTGACTCCCTGTCCAAAGGTGAAGAACTATGTCCAAACCTTAAGATCTCTGATTCAATAAGATTGCGGCTTATATATTAATGCCTTAAGTGCCATATCTTACATGTCCTTTGTAACAAGGCCTTCGTGCCTATGATTATTAATGTCCTTCGTGACAAGCCTTCCAAATATCTAAAGATTGTCGTTATGACAAGGACAATTGTGACATTGTGATTCCCTGTCAAAAGGTAATGGACTTGGTCCAAACCTTAAACACAATTAATGGTCCTTTTTGACCTAGGCTAAGTATAATTGACGTACTTTCTAGTAGCATACTATAATGAAGTTATAAACCTAACAGCCATTATGGTTTAATAATACCATGGCTTATAAATCATCCATTACGATGATTCCATAATAGTTTGTATCTAAGCATATGTTATTTCGGTGTTTAGTACCAAAGCTCCAGAATGGAGGCTTCCGACGAAGCACACAGCAGTACTGCGTCTAAAAACAAGGATGCAAATATAAATATAAATGTTAATGGCACTACTCTTCAGGCCTTGATTAGCGCAGGAATTAGTGAAGTTGTGGATAAGATCCTTGAGAACAAAAAGGAACCGAGTGACACTCACTCAAAGGTCCACACGGAAACACATACATCAGCTCGTAAGGAGAGCTCCGTTCACTCTTCAGATGAAAAGAGCGAACCTCAGAAGTTAGTACTCTATGATAAGCCCCGTTCAACTGAAGGCGGGTGCACCTACAAATATTTCGTCTCATGCAAACCCAGAGGTTTCAATGGCGAAAAAGGAGCAATTGATGCTATGGAATGGCTTGAGGAAATGGAAACTGTTGTGGACATCAGCGATTATGCTGATAAGGACGTAGTAAAATTTGTTTCACAATCTTTCAAGGGAGAGGCTCTTGTATGGTGGAGGACCATGATGCAGTCCACGGGGAAAATTCCCCTATACAATATGGGATGGTCCAAGTTTGTGGACCTTATCAAGGAGAACTACTGTCCACAACACGAAGTGGAAAAGGTGGAGACAGATTTTCTGACTCTCACAATGAAAAACCTAAATTGTCAGCAATATGTTACCGACTTCAACTCCCTATCTAGATTGGTACCCTATTTAATTACCCCGGAACCAAAACGCATTGCGCGTTTCATCGGTGGTTTGGCACCAGAAATAAAAGGGAATGTTAAGGCTTCAAGGCCAATCAACTACAGATCAGCTGTAGATCTATCCTTATCTCTCACTCTAGATATAGTGAGACAAAAGTCGATCAAGAATGAAACTAATGAGAAAAGACAAAGGGAGGAGGATAACTCTCAGAATCCTAAGAAGAGCAAATTCGAGTTCAACAATAACCAACAGGATTCCAACAAAAAGCCTACATGCAAAACCTGCAAAAGAAGACACTGGGGACAGTGTCGATCAAACCAAAAGATAAAGCAATGTGGCATCTGTAAAAGAACTGGCCACCAGTCCCACGAATGTAGGGACATAAAGAATGCAAACTGTTTCAGCTGTGGTGAAAAGGGGCCCATCAGTACTAATTGCCCTAAGGCTGCCAAAGAAGGAGCAGCTAAGTCTGGGAAGGATAAGAAAGGAAACGCCTGAACTAAAGGTTGAATGCCAGAGACAGTGCATATCAATAATAGCATTAGGTACGTCCTTACCTTTTAGCATTGATAGTGTCTGCTAAGTATCTTAAAATTAATGCAACAGATAATAAACCTTTTGTAAACCATAAGCTTAGCAAACTTTTGATTACATTCATAAGAACTCCAGATATTAAATATAAGGTGTAACTTACCAATGGAATCTATAATGACCATCTCTCCCATCCTCGAAGAAAATCCTTTCATAAGAATCTGGAGTACTCTTCCGCAAAGAGTGTACGACAATATATATTACTTTATTTTATTATTTTCTCTTTGCTTTCTATCGCCTGCGAATGCCAAACTATGTTTGATAAAAGTGCCATATGAGAAGTGGCGTATCCTAGTGTGTCCCATAGATTGCTTCCATGCCTGATCAGTATGGAGGTTTAATACATGGAACCCCTGAGATATCCCAATGATCATATTGTACTAAAGTTGACTAGTAGTATTCAAAGAAGATATCCAATATAAAAATGTCCTTATAAGTATCTCTACTTAGGGCATCCTTGCATTTGTAAAGAGAATGTGTCATTTATCTGACACCGACGTCGATAGATGAACCAAAGCCTGAGAATACGGACAACTCTGACATCTCTATGTGTCATAATTATCTCCTTTATAAGAATTACCATGTTTACCTCCTGAGAGGCAAGTGAATGTTAGGACAAACATCCCGCTTAGGGCTGCAGTTATTATAAAAGCCTTATATCTGTTGGTACCAACGGAATAGGAAGAACTAAGAGCCAATCGATAAGTTTTTAGAGAAGGTTTCACAAAGCAAAAATTCAAAGTTTTAAGAACTCCGATTTTTAATAAATAAGAAAGACGGTTCATCTTGCTTATGCATTGATTACCACAACCCTATTTAGGCAACAATTAAGAATCGCCATCAGCTGCCCAGGATCGTCGATTTGTTCGACTAACTGTAAGGATTAGCTACTCCTTAAGATTAGTTTTGAGCAATGGTTGGAATAACCATCTCTCCTTAAGATAAGCCTTTCTATAATAGTTGTTATATAAGTATCAAGATGGCTCCTTTGGAGACCTTGTATAGATGAAATATCAAAACATCCGTTGGATGGACGAGACTTTGGGAAGTCCACTTATCAGGATCTGAAAGTTGCATTGGAAAGAACGAATAAGATCATACAAATATCTAATCATCTGTAAGTTGCCAGTATTCGACAGAAAATCGAGAATTAATGAAAGTAGCAACCCTCCTAAATTCTTGTTAATGAATAAGGTTCAACAAAAGATATCACCCAGGAAGGGTGTGCCAAATTTGTTAAATGATCAAGTTAGTTAAGCTCTGAAATATAAAGTTATTCGAAGGATTCGAATGTATCAAGATTAAGTAGCTTATAAGGTAAAACCTATTTAAGGAACTTGGCGGAGCTCGCAATACATTGCACACTAGTGACTGAAGGATGTGTTTCGCCAATAAGTCAAGAAGCACTATCACATAATGATATGCAGATTTATGATGTGATGAGCATCCTGTATCGATTGAGGATCGACAGGTTAAGAAGCTCCAAAAGGATACATGTACCTAATATAGGGGTCACTCTGGGAGCTTGGAAAGACTCCAGATATATTATAGAAGTTAAGTCCATTATGCGACAAAAAGTACTTCCAGCATTTTAACAAATCTCTAGGTCGAGATTTCTTTTAAGGGGGTGAGGATGTAACACCTCGAAATTTCATGTCCTATAATGTATTGACACATGTCATAAGCTTTGAACGTGTGAAAGAATACTCTGGAAGGACTAAAGTTGACAAACAAAGAAAGTATGTGAATATAAGGGTTCAGAATGTTCACAATGGATAAATATACTTTACAATAACCATACATGATGTTTATACCCTTAAGCGAATGATTCATGGATCATACGAAGCTAATTGTGAAAGAAAGTGAGAGATTACAAACTACAAGGGTTAAATGTGTCAACATGTTTAAAGTGTACCTTTGGGTGACCTTTTAGCAAACCCGAAGCTTTGTAACGATTAATTATGCTCATTAGAATGTATGATAAAAATTTCACCAAGTTTCGTTATCGTATGAAAAAGTTATGATAAAATTCGTATATGAGGGGTTAAAAGCGTCAACATTGAAATTTAAGACTTTTCGGTGATCGTATGAATAACTGGGGACCTAACAAAGTTAGTTTATGACTTGGAGTCCTTAAAAGTCAAGTTTGGGGGTTACTAGTGCAAGAAAGCATCTTAGAAATCAAGTTTGGAAGTTCGGGGGACCAGATGTGTCATTTTTGGAAAGTTCTGTTTTGCTGACCAGGTCCTTACGGACCGTAAGGCTGGACCCTTACGGTCCGTAAGCAGTGCCCAGATGCAGAAACTCGTTTAAAATGGTTGTTCAGCCTTGCAAACGACTTATCTTGCCTTTTAACATCACCAAAGGCCACCTAAACTGAATTTTAGGCCTTAGGGACACTTGTTACTGATCCATGATCAGTTATAGCATGATTTGTCATGATCTTGAGCATCCTAAACCACTATATAAAGCCACAATGTTGCAACATTGTGATCATTCATTCCATCTGCTTCCTTGGAGCTTCCTGGAGCATAAGAGCAGATCCAAGCCATCCCTAATAGTGCATTAGGCTTTGGTAAGTATGCTTAACCTTTCTTAGTTGAGTTTTTACTTAGTTTTAGCTTAAAAGTCAAACCGTCGTAATTAACGGTTGACTTCGCGATTAATCATTAACGGTCCAGTGATTAGTCGAATTGAAGGTAGTTATAAGTTGGTATTTATGTGGGTAATAAACCCTTAAAAGGGCACCCACTGATTCCCATCCTAACTAGGACATTTGTCAGGTTAAAATTATCTAGAAAAAAGTCGACAGAAGCCTAAATTGCAAATTAACATGTAATTAACAATGTAGAAGGCATGTAACCTATTTTACCACTTATATAACTTGATAATAAGTATAAGGACTGGTCTAAGCTTGTTTGATCCGACAATTTTCTGTTTAGACCCGGTTCGGAACCGAAAGTCGCAAAACTTTAACTTTTGCTTTGACTTCAGTTCTGACCTGATTTAGGTGGGTTTGTTTATGCCTTAGAGCTTCCTTAGGACCAGGCTACATGTTAGTATAACCCTCTGTGGTTGGTTCGTTGATTGTCCGATTCATATGCACATTTCCGTTAAATGCTTAAAGTTGACCATAATGCCCTTTTGACCATAAAACAAGAATTTTGGAAATGTGAAAGGACAATAATCTTTACTACTGATTAATAAACATGTCCCTAAAATTTCACATCAGTTGGAGGTCTAGATTAGGAGTTATGCTCATTTGCGTAATTATAACGTCTTTTAGTAATTAAACGGCGCAATTAGCATAAAGCCTATCTAAACCCAATTTTTGACACCAAAACTTTTACCCACTGATGTAATATAATATTTTGGGATTTTTAAAGATTTTTAATTATTTTTAACCTGGTCATAACCTGAGGTTATGGCGTTGATTCGGTAAATACCGATTTTACCCTTTTTGTTTATAAAATGAGTTCTACATAGTATTTTGACACCAATCCAATTACTACTGATTTTATATGATAAATAAAGTATTTTGAACTTTATAACCTGATCAGAAAACTCAGATTTCCTGTTTACCCCGGAAATCGCTTAAAATGGCTTTTAAAGAGTATTAAACGCATAGTTTGGGTTTAAAACCATTTTGTCATATAAGACCTATTACCAACTGATATGACCTAATAAAATAAGTTATTTTACTGATGTATTCGGACCCGAATCTCAGAATTTCAATTAACCTCTTTTATAATCTTTAAAATGACCAAAATACCCCTACGGGGCTTATTTTGAGATTTAACTCGTTTTGGGCATAATGGAAGGTATCCTACTGATATCACAACATATTTAAGACATATTAACTTAGGAAACCTGTATATGACTCTTTTGGTTACTCGTTACGCACTTGCCACGTTCGGATCGGCTTATGTGACTAGTTTGCATATATTAGCCGAAACGGGTCAAACCATATCCTTTTTGTCTCAAAATCCAGAATGTGTTTAAGTTACCCATATTAAACAAGCATACAAGCTTGCCGGGTCAAAACCACATTCTAAACCGGTCTTCGCCTTATCGTGCGTTTGAACCGTATCTTTCTTTAAAACTAACCGGTCTAAGTTTAGGCTTAATTAAAGACCCGTTAGTATTCTAATTGGTTATTTATACCATCATTCCAGACTAGAGCCTTCCGGTAAATTGTACCTACGCTTACTTAAGTGAATACGGCTGAGTTATTATAATTCTTTCTTTTTTAAGACAGGAGCTAGCTCAGGTAAATACTCATAACTTATTTTCCCTATTACGGACTTGGGATACGGTAATATAAATACCGCATGGTCAGGTATGGGATTCAAAGACAAATCAGTCGGGAAATCCAAATAACCTGTTTTAATTCGTATTGCTTGACTGAAACATTGGGGGTTAATGCGACCGTGTCCTGGATATCCTTGACTCATTAAATGCAATGGCCACGACCTAAGCACGGGGTGTAGGCGTACACCTGACAGATGCCATATGCTTATTAATTAATTATACCCAATATGGGATTCCCAATAAGGGAATAGTGGTGTGTCGGTTAATCTTGAACCGGCATAGAACCGGGCCCCGTATGTAGAGCAAGTTATGTAAAACTGATAACATGAGATATAGTTTGTCCCAAGTATAAAAGATTAATTTTGCCTTGTGCATCTTAATCAAAGTGTCGAAATATTTTCGTGCCTTGTGCACCTAAACCATTTTCGTAAACATTTTCAAATGAGTCGGTTGAGTGTATTTACCAGTGAAAACTGACGTATTTTCCAAAGTCTAAGTGACAGGTACAAGTACGTAATAGGCTGGAAGCTGCTCAAGGCGTTAATAAGGAATCTTGCAAGTTCTAGGCGTCCAAAGTCTGTTGAACAACGTTTCATTTTATTTTCGATCCGCCTGTGGATCCTTTACTTTCCGTTGTAATACTGGATATTACTTTATATTCGGATTGTAATATATTTATCTTTTGCTTCCGCTGCGCATTTATATATTGTGTTGTTTGACTATGATGATATCAACTACGTCACGATACTCCCCTACCGGGCCCACCGGTGAAACGTGAAAATATCGGGGTGTGAGATTTGAACAATGGTTTGTGTTAGGGGTGGATTTCTAAATGACCAGTGATCCTTATTTGCTGTTGGATTTAGTGATCCTCAATTCTGTCTGAAGTAGTGATCCTCAGAAGTGTTGCAAGATCAGGATCATGGATCACTATAAGGATCCCAGTACTAACGATTGTCTACTTTGAATTCGTGAATGTTTTGCAGGAATATCAACTTGGACTTAGTCTTGGCGACATTCCTGGAGAATATTCTTAGTCTATTCCACACGTGCTTGGCCAGAAATGGACGTTGTGGAGTCGTGGAAGACTTGCACCATTTGCGGAATGTTAGTTAGGCTAGATATTTTCTATTTGTAAAGGGGTAGCGAGCTATATTAGAGACACTTAGCTATTTTTGGCTACACACACACACATACAACCGCTCTCACTGGCTCTCGACAAAACACTTAGCGTTTTTCATACATTTCTACACGTTACACTATAGTGATCCTTGTACTTAGCTCGCTATCATCCGAAGTTGTAACAGATTGTTTGTTTAATTTGAATTGGTGATCGGTAGTTTCCATCACCCGGGGTTTTTTGTGCCGGAGATCAACTCTTGATCAAGGGCTTTTTCCCCGTATAAATCTTCATTTCATTTGTTCATTACACTTCATAGTGATCCTTATTATTGTTCATCAATTCAAGCATCATACCTCACAACAGAAAGTTTGGTTACATTGTCATTGCTTGATTTTTGACCAAAACAGTTTGGCGCCCACCGTGGGGCAATTGGTGCTTCATTCTTAGAAAGATTCGTGTTTTCGTGGTTATTTCGGTTCGCTACAACCAAACAGATGGCTTCCTCAGTGAAGAATACTTCAAGTTTGATGCCCTCATTCAGTTCCTCACAAGGCGTTCCTCCTTTGCCTCCACCACCTTCTGGATCCCAGAAGAATGCTGAGAATGCTGCGAAGAAACCAACTCCTATTTTCCAAAAACCACCTACTTCTTCTGTTTCAACTAATCCTACTACTAATGACCTCTATGCCTTGATTTTGCAGATGAAGAATCATGCACAAGAGCAGGATAAGACCAACGAAAGGATCCTCCGAGAGATCGATGAAATCAAGAAACAGAAGAAATCAGTGGAGGATCACTCCCCTCTGATGCCAAGATCACTGAACTTCGACACTCCGGTTATAACCTCACAATACTCAGCAGTTCCGGACGTGCAATACTTGGGTGAACTATCAGGAAGGCGTTATGGGACAACAACAATGAGTCAGGCATTTGGCTCTTGCTTCTAGCCTCAGGGATCCTCATCTCAACCATTAGGATCCTCTTCTCAGCATCAGAGATACTTCACGTCAGGAGGATATGTAGGAATGCATGCAGTACAAGGATCCTCCCAGGTCCGAGGATCCTCCCAGGTCCGAGGATCCTCCCAGGTCCGAGGATCCTCCCAGGTCCGAGGATCCTCCCAGGTCCTAGGATCCTCTCTGGTCCCAGGATCCTTTCAGATTCAAGGATCATCACAATTCCAAGGATCCAACCCCCTTCAAAATCAAGGATACTCGAGAAATATGCAACCTCAGAACTCAGACGTCCATCAAGGAGACTTCATACCAATGCAGACCATTGCCTCCTCTGGTCCTTCAGTCATGCCAGAGTCTCGACAAGATGGATTCACATCCGCAATTCCAAACTCGAATCCTGTGGGAGGTAACACTTTTAATAATTTATATAACACTAACCATGGCTTTATGCAGGATACAGGTATCAATCAGGCCATGGCTAGGGAACTGCAGAAGCTTAAGGATATGATATCCAGTGTACCAGGAGTGGTTAAACCCATTCCTGAGATCGCGGATGGTAGCCATAGGATATCTCGTTTTGCACCACCTTTGTGTGATGCTGGGATACCCAAAAGATTCCAGATACCATCAATGAAGCTATATGATGGTTCAACGGATCCAGAAGAGCATGTAGCTCAATACAGGGAGAGGATGGAGATCAATCCAATTCCGGAAAGGTTGAAAGAAGCATGTCTATGCAAGGGATTTGGGTCCACACTTACAGGATCTGCTCTTAAATGGCTGCTAAGTCTTCCCCCTTACTCTATTACTTCATTTGCTAATTTAGTTAACTTGTTCAATAGTCAATTCTCTTGTAGCAGAAAGTTTGAACGATTAACTAGTGATCTATATAGGGTAACACAAGGTCAAAATGAATCACTTAGAGATTATATCACTAAGTTTAGTAAAGAATCCTTAGATATTCCCAATTTGGATATAGCTACGGCTGTGGAAGCCTTTAAAATGGGATTGCTTAGGGATTCATTATTCTATGATGATCTTGTTATGACACCTTGCAGGAATCTTGATGAAGTAAGGACTAGGGCCCTTAGGTTCATCCGCCTAGAGGATGACAAAAGGATCCAGGACAGATTGACAGGATCCTCAAAACAGGATAAGCAATGATCCTACTTCAGGAACAACAAATCCAAGTCCTATAACAGATCTGATAACCAGAATGTGCACGCAGTGGAACAAGAAGAGGATGATGAGAATTATCCTCCTATTTCTGAATATTGTTTCTCTGTTGATAACAATGAACTAATCCTTGCAATGCAGAATCTAGGTGAGAAAGCTAGGTGGCCAAGGAAAAGTGATAAACCAGCTGCTACAAAGGATAAATCCAAGTGGTGTGCATATCATGAGGATTTTGGGCATCTCACTGAAGAATGTATTGCACTTAGAAAGGAAATTGGTTATTTGTTGAGCAAGGGGCATTTAAAGGAACTCTTGGGACGAAAAAAGTCAAGAACCCAGGATCCTGAAAGGATCCCGGAAAGGGCTCCTGCTCCTCCGGCAGATGCACAAGTCATAAATTTCATATCCGGTGGATCAGACATCTGTGGTACATCCTTCTCAGCAGCAAAAAGACACGCTAAGGAAACCAAGATGGATAATGGAGACAGACCCGTCAGGACCTCCGTTGTCACCCAGGATAAAGTCATTACTTTTGATGAGGATGATCGTGTTGACATCAAGGATCCTCACCATGACGGTCTCGTAATTACATTGTTTATTTCTAACCACTTTGTTCGCAGGATCCTTATAGATGGAGGAAGCTCTGTGAACATCATTCAGCTGGATGTTCTCAAGAAAATGAATATCCCAGAGTCTGATATTATCCCAAGATCCTCAGTACTTGTGGGATTCAGTGGAGAAACAAAGAATACATTGGGGGACATCAAACTCCCAATCTATATTGAAGGATTGCATTCTTATCAAAAGTTTTGTGTTATTGATTGCTTATCGTGTTGTAACGTTATCCTTGGCAGGCCATGGATACATGATATGAAGGCAGTTCCATCCACCTATCATCAGTGTGTAAAGCTTCCAAGTCCATGGGGAGTGGTGAAAATTGAGAGTGATCAACAGGAGGCTAAGAATTGCTATACCTCATCAATGAAACCAGCCTCAAGACCAAGGGAACAATAGCAATTAAAGTATCCTTCAAGAGACGTCTTGGAGGCAAGAGAACAGGATTTGAAAGAAATCCTCATGGATCCTGATGATCCTGAATCCAAGATCTTCATAGGGTCAGGGATCCTCAGCGATATTGAACAAGAGCTAGTATCCTTTCTCAAAAGAAGGAAGACCACCTTTGCCTGGAAACATGAAGACATGACAGGTATATCTAAGGATATAATTACTCACAAACTTGGCATTGACAGGTCATTCAAGCCAATTCATCAAAAGAGGAGGAAGTTTGCACCTGAAAGAAATGCTATTATCCAGGAAGAGGTAGATAAGCTACTTCGAGCAGGTATGATTAGAGAGGTTAAGTATCCAAGATGGTTAGCCAATGTGGTTGTTGTTCAAAAGAAAAATGGAAAGTGGAGGGTATGTGTCGATTTTACAGATTTAAACAAGGCATGTCCCAAGGATCCTTTCCCATTACCCCACATTGACTCCATGGTGGATGCTACCGCGGGTCATGAGTTGTTAACTTTTATGGATGCTTCATCTGGATTTCAACAAATTCAGATGGAACCATCCGATCAAGAGGATACAGCCTTTATGACCCTAACTGGTATATACTGTTATATTGCTATGCCATTTGGATTAAGGAATGCAGGTGCTACTTATCAAAGGCTTGTCAATATGATGTTCAAAGAACAAATTGGATACACTATGGAAGTCTATATTGATGACATGGTGGTTAAGTCCAAAAGAGCTGAGGATCACCTTAAAGACTTGGAGGAAGCATTCAATATCCTTGATAAATTTAATATGAAACTAAATCCTTCTAAGTGTCATTTTGGTGTAAAGGCAGGTAAATTCTTAGGATATATGGTAACAAAGAGGGGCATTGAAGCAAGTCCAGAGCAAATTAAGGCTATCATGAATATCAAATCTCCTGCCAATGCTAAGGATGTGCAAATGTTGACTGGCAGGATCGCAGCCTTGAACAGATTCATATCCAAATCCTCAGAAAAGTGCAAGGAGTTCTATGACATCCTGAGGAAAAACAAGAAATTTGAATGGACTGAGAAGCATGAAAGTGCCCTTAAAGCTCTTAAAGATTACCTATCCTCAGCCCCAGCCTTAATGAAACCAGAAAAGGGAGATGTGTTATCCTTATATTTGGCGGTATCCTCAAAAGCAGTAAGTGCGGTCCTTGTTAAGGATCACCAAGGTACACAACATCCTGTTTATTATGTAAGTAAGAGCTTACTTGATGCTGAATCCAGGTATTCACATTTAGAAAAACTTATCCTTGCATTAATTATGGCATCTACTAAATTAAGACATTATTTTGAGACTCATGCCATTATTGTTAAAACTAATTTCCCAATTAAGAATGTTCTCAGGAAACCTGAAATGTCAGGTAGGATGGCTAAGTGGGCAGTGAAGTTGAGTGCATATGATATAAGATATGAGCCTAGGACAGCCATTAAATCCCAAGCATTAGCTGACTTTGTGGCAGATTTCAGTAGTGATTTGCAAAAGGAGGCAGAACTAGAAGTCCAACAGCTTGAAGAGACCAAGGATCCTTGGATACTGTTTACTGATGGATCCTCCAATGTGAATGGAACAGGGCTTGGAATACTACTAAAATCGCCACAGGGGGACACAATACCCCACTCCATAGCTTGTGAATTTCAAACTACCAACAATGAGGCTGAATATGAAGCCTTGATAGCTGGTTTGCAAATTGCAAAGCATATGAGTATCAGGTATCTTGAGGTACATGTAGATTCTTTATTGATCACTAATCACTTTAATGGATCCTATGCTGTTAAAGGTGAAAAGTTAATCAAATATTTGGAGATAGTCAAAGAATTGCCACTCTCTTTTGTATCCTTTAGTTTGACACAGGTACCAAGGGAAGAGAATGCAGAAGCTGATGCATTAGCCAATCTAGGATCATCTTTGAAGATTCCTGAGGATATTGAGATCCCTATTATCCATATCCTGACCCCTGCTATCAAGGATCATGTAGCTATGGAGATAGGAGAGGACTCTGCAATCATCCCTAGTGATGATACCCAATCTCATTCAGGATCATGGATACTCCCAATCATGAGATACATACAACATGGAGAAATTCCTACAGGAGAAAACCCAAGGGCTTTTAAAATTAAGGTATCTCAATTTACAATATTAAATAATATGTTGTATAAACGATCTCTTGCAGGACCATATTTGAGATGCATTGAGGATCCTGACATTCAAGAAGTCCTAAAGGATTTCCATGAAGGAGATTGTGGAAATCACACTGGGGGCAGGGCGTTATTCTCAAGGATCCTGAGAACAGGATACTATTGGCCCACTATGAAGAAGGACGCTGTGGAGTATGCCAAGAAGTGTGATCCTTGTCAGAGGCATAGTAATATCCTTCACCAACCAGCAGAGCTCTTGCATCCTATATCTTCTTCTTGGCCATTCATGAGATGGGGAATGGATATAGTTGGAAAGCTTCCTAAGGCACCAGGTGGAAAAGTATTCATGCTTGCTATGACTGATTACTTCTCTAAGTGGATAGAGGCTGAAGCCTTTGCTCAAGTCAGAGAAAAGGAAGTTATATCCTTTATTAAAAGGAATATTATTACTAGATTTGGCATCCCTTCTGAAATTATTTGTGATAATGGATCCCAATTTATTGGGAATAGAACCACTAACTTTTGTGACAGTTGGGGAATTAAGATGATAACATCAACACCAGTCCATCCACAAGCTAATGGTCAGGCAGAATCATCCAAGAAGATCATCATCAACAATTTGAAGAAGAAGCTTGGATCCAAGAAAGGAAAATGGGCAGAAGAACTACCTTATGTGTTGTGGGCTGATAGAACAACTCCCAAGAATGCTACAGGCCAAACTCCATTTTCTTTGGTATTTGGGGCAGAGTCAGTGATCCCTACAGAGATGGTGGTTCCAACTGCAAGAACAAGCGTTCGTGATCCTGAAGAAAATGCTGAAAACTTGATTCAAGACTTGGATACTATAGAAGAAATCAGGGATTTAGCAAGGATGGCTGGAGATTACAACAAAAATGTCAGGCTTAGGAAATTCCAAGTTGGGGATATGGTATTAAGGAAAGCATTTCAAAACACCACCAATCCTGCTGATGGAAAGCTAGCACCAAAGTGGGAAGGACCTTATTTGATTGAAGCTGAAACAGGAAAGGGGGCATATCGATTGCTAACAATGGAGGGTGATTTGCTACCTAGAGCTTGGAATGCTGTCCATTTGAAGAAATATTTCATGTGATCATGATCCATGATCCATACCAGACAAGTATCCTTGAAGGATCCCCGCTGATAGATGATCCTCTTTCTGGTAACATTCCAATCTTAAACTATTTCATTATTTTTATTCTTACAAGGATAAGGATCCTGCGTCCTTTATCCTCCTTTTACTTAATTTCTGAGTTTTGAAGGTTCAGGTATCTTTAACTAAGCATTGAGTATCCACAGAAGTATCCAGTTGTTTGGGCTAGTCCCCAGTCTGGGCCTGTCCCCAGTTTCGCCAGTAGCGCACGATGATCCTGGTATAGTTCATGGCAATGGGACCAGTACCCGCTTTAGGGGCTGACAATTTCGTTGTACTGGCTATATTCAGGATCCTACGTATAATGGTAGACGTACCATACATCCGTTCCTAAGATTTCTAACGTTTTCACGTTAGCTAAGGTTTTGGCATTTTCATGTCACTAAGTTTGGATAGTCGCCAGTATGGGCCATACTCCAGTTTACATATGATCCTTTGGGCTTGTCCCCAGTTATCCTTTGGGCTTGTCCCCAGTATATTGGGCTTGTCCCCAGAATTGTTGGGCTTATCCCCAGTCACTAACAATCATCTTATGATGGCTCAGTTCCAAGTAATATCTTATTTCAGGATTGTGAAGATAAATGGCCAAAGATTCTTGACCCTTACTTTCAACTAAGGTTTGTATCTTGGGTTATCCTAATTTTAAGTGTTGAAGAATAGGATCCTAACTTGGATTCTCAGGTATGATCCTAAACTGTTTTGATTCATTATGTATTTAAGTGACACTTATCCTTTGACTGAAATGATGATCCTTAAATTATTTTTTATATGATCCTTGATCATATCCTTAATTCTTAAGGGATATTTTTTAAATTTTTCCTTACTTGATAAGTTTAAACGACATGAACATCACAATAGATTGAAAAATAAAATAACAATAAGGATATCAACACAGGATATAGCCAAAAAGTTAAAGTCATTTTATTCACAAAAGCTTAAACCCTTTTAAGGTTGTCAAAATTGCCAACCCACGTTTCTACCAGCAAAACGTGGCCCGTCCACATGGGTTGGCAAAGGGTGTCCATTGTTTGTAGGTCTAACAAGTGCAGGAAATTAAAGACGGTAGGATCACAATGGCTTCATCCCCCAAACAGAGGATCCCTCCACCATTTGTAATCCTACCTATTGTTCAAAGGATCATCCATGATCCTCAACCCTAATTACTATTGTTCAAATACAGACCAACCATTGTTTACCAAAACATCATCAAAACAAAAAAACCATAACCAAACTAAAAAATGGGCTCCGGCTACGTCTAGAAATGTCCATCATCGCCCATTGTTGCAGCCTACACCTTCGCTGCATCACCACCTCCAGCTCCACTAGCTTCACCACCATGATCCTTGCCACTACCACTAGCCTCAATTGCCAGAACCTCCTCAGCCTCCTCCTCGTCATCCAGTTCAGCCAGCCTTGCCTTCCAGCCTTCCACATCCCAGTTGCTCCTGTCAAAGGCAGGATCCTGGGCTTCTTGAGCCATTTGTAGCTTGGTCTTGTACATGGCTATGGCAGCGGAGACCTTGGCATCCTCTGTGATTTCGTGCTTTTCATAATCGAAGTTGACCAGGATTGTGGCTGTCTGAGCTTTGGCATCTTTGAGATCCTTTTGGAGGTCAGCAATCTTGAGATCCTTAAGCAATGCGACTTGTTGGAGGTCAGCAATCTTCTTGTCCTGCTCCTCGACATGCCCAACATAGTCTTCAATCTCAGCAAATTTCTGCAAAGAAGATAAAGAACAGTTTAGGAACAAGTGATCCTCAAATAAGCTGGATACCTAAAGCAGGGATAAGGATCCTTACCTCATTGAAGTATTCAAGGAACTGGTGGCGGATCAGGGGCAGACCTTGCAGATCCTCAGCTTCGGAGGCTTTTCTTTTCTTGCCACCCCTTCCTTTAGCGGGTGCTTTGGGGATCGAAGCAGTTGGGCTGGCAGGAAGCTTCTTCTTGGAGGATCGGACGGTGTCTAGCTCAGTGACACCAAATTTGGAAGCGGATCTTGATGATTTTCCAGTGCCTACACTCCCAAAACAGATAAGTTTCCTAATTCTATTCATATATAACTATTTATTCAAACATTTGAATATAAAACGAACAGGATACTTACTTGACATGGTGACAGAGCCTGAGGATACCTCTTGTGAATCCTGGGTGATTGTCTTGAATGATCTTGTTTCAGGATCAAGCTTTCTAAAGGCAGCAAGTCTCCCCTTGGTGGCAGCTAAAGGAATGATATGCGAAAATGTGATAGCTGTACAAAAAGAAACAAAAGCATATTAGTAAGCATTATCAGAATGAGCATACTTAGTGATCCTTCTAAGGATCCTCCAATCCTATCATCAGTGCTCCATTTCTTCGGCAAATCCTTTCCATCCGGGATAGAATCCCTTCTGACGAAGAAGAATCGCCTTTTCCAGTTGGTATCGTTTTTGGTAGCCTTAAAGATGGGATGTTCTTCTCCGGGTTTACGTTTGAACAAATATCGGTGGGATCCAAACGTTGTGAGATCATACATCTCAGCCAACTCTGATATTCCTATGTCAATTTCTTCCTGCTCGATGATCCTTTCAAGGGTATATAGGACCCTCCAGATCATCGGCATAGCTTGGATATAGCAGATGCCGGTAAGGGAGAAAAAGGACTGGGTAAAGTTTGGAAAAGGATAGGTGTATCCTATGGTGAAAGGTGTAACCGGGAAAGCTACCCAAGTTTCAGAAATGTTGTCACCAAGAGTAGTGGGATCAAAGGATCTGATAACAGTATTTGCTAGAAAACAGTGGCGAATTCTATCAATTTGTGCATCGGTGAAACAACAGCGTTCTTTTATGGAATCTTTGATGATCCCTTGACTTTTTAAGGGGCTGTTCTTCTTGTGATCCTTGCCCGGTGAGCTTCGGAGCATCATTTTTGAACAAGATGATGGTAAAGAAAGGAGAGCAGAATATGAGAAAGGAGAAAGGAAAAGAATTACCTGTTTGATCGTCGAAGCAGAATTAAAAGGGAGTTCTCTTGAACTTAAATTTGAAATGATCCCTATCTCTAACTCTTATTTATAATGATGATTCTGCAGGGTAGTCATCTCACTGACGTCATGATCGTAACGGCTAGTCCGCTTATAACGGCTAGTTATCCGTTGGTTAAATGCGGATAAGATCGACAAAATATAACTCATTTATTTACATATTTACTCCTTATATTTTGGGGGCAATTGTTAGGGGTGGATTTCTAAATGACCAGTGATCCTTATTTGCTGTTGGATTTAGTGATCCTCAATTCTGTCTGAAGTAGTGATCCTCAGAAGTGTTGCAGGATCAGGATCATGGATCACTATAAGGATCCCAGTACTAACGATTGTCTACTTTGAATTCGTGAATGTTTTGCAGGAATATCAACTTGGACTTAGTCTTGGCGACATTCCTGGAGAATATTCTTAGTCTATTCCGCACGTGCTTGGCCAGAAATGGACGTTGTGGAGTCGTGGAAGACTTGCACCATTTGCGGAATGTTAGTTAGGCTAGATATTTTCTATTTGTAAAGGGGTAGCGAGCTATATTAGAGACACTTAGCTATTTTTGGCTACACACACACACATACAACCGCTCTCACTGGCTCTCGACAAAACACTTAGCGTTTTTCATACATTTCTACACGTTACACTATAGTGATCCTTGTACTTAGCTCGCTATCATCCGAAGTTGTAACAGATTGTTTGTTTAATTTGAATTGGTGATCGGTAGTTTCCATCACCCGGGGTTTTTTGTGCCGGAGATCAACTCTTGATCAAGGGCTTTTTCCCCGTATAAATCTTCGTGTCATTTGTTCATTACACTTCATAGTGATCCTTATTATTGTTCATCAATTCAAGCATCATACCTCACAACAGAAAGTTTGGTTACATTGTCATTGCTTGATTTTTGACCAAAACAGTTTGTACTTTGAACAATAGCTTTAGGTTTAAGGATCACTGATCCTTTGGACAATAGGTAGGATAATGGGTGGTGGATGGATCCTCTGTTTGGGGGATGAAGCCACTTGTTATCCTTCTGCCTTTATTTCTTGCACTTAGACCTTATTAAATATAGACACCCTTTGCCAACCCAAGTGGACGGGCCACGTTTTGCTGGTAGAAGCTTGGGTTGGCAATTTTGACAACCTTTGAAAGGGTTTAACTTTTGGTAAATAAAATCTTAATCTTTTGACTATCTTACGTGTTGTTTCATTTGTGGATACCTTACTTTTCAGTTGCGATTATATACTTTGTTTGAATTCATTTGTTGAGAATAAAAGTTTAACAGATTATGTCAAAAAGTTTAGGATATGATCAAGGATCAAACATCCTATAATCGATAAATTCAAAAAGTAATGTAACTTAAGGATCATGAGTCCCGTTGTCAAAGAGTAAAGGTCACTTAGATAAACAAAGAATAAAATAAAAATGATCAAGGATCATACCTGAGAATCCAAGTTAGGATCCTATAACATTTACAATCAGGATAACCAAAAGACAAACCTTAGTAAAAGGTAAGGATCAAGGATCCTTAGCTGTTTAGCTTCAAAAACCTGAAATGGAACATAACTTGGGACTAAGCCATTACAAGAAAAGAGTTAGCAACTGGGGACAAGCCCAACAATTCTGGGGACAAGCCCAATATACTAGGGACAAGCCCAAAAAATTAGGGACAAGCCCAAAAAACTGGGGACAAGCCCAAAGGATCTTGTGTAAACTGGAGTATGGCCCTCACTGGTGACTATCCAAACTTAGTGACATGAAAATTCCAAAACCTTAGCTAACGTGAAAACGTTAGAAACCTTAGGAACGGATGTATGGTACGTCTACCATTATACGTAGGATCTCGGATACAGCCAGTACAATGAAATTGTCAGCCCCTAAAGCGAGTACTGGTCCCATTGCCATGAACTGTACCAGGATCATCGTGCGCTGCTGGCGATACTGGGGACAGGCCCAAATAACTGGGGACAAGCCCAAAAAACTGGGGACAAGCCCAAAAAACTGGAGACTTCTGTGGATACTCAATCCTTCGTTAAGGATACATGAACCTTCTACCAAACTCAGAATCAAGTGAAAGGAGGATAAAGGATCCAGGATCCTTTTCCTTGTATATAGGATAATTAAAGAATGAAGTAGTTTGAGATTAGATCATTACCAAAATGAGGATCATCCATCCTCTAAGGATCCTTCAAGAATGTGGATCATGAATATTGCTAAGGATCATGAATCCTTATCACATGAAATATTTCTTCAAGTGGACAACATTCCAAGCTCTTGGTAGCAAATCACCTTCCATTGTCAGCAATCGATATGCCCCCTTTCCTGCCTCAGCTTCAATCAAGTAAGGACCTTCCCATTTTGGTGACAACTTTCCATCAGCAGGATTTGTGGTATTCCGAAATGCTTTCCTCAATACCATATCACCAACTTGGAATTTCCTGATCGTGACATTTCTATTGTAGGCTCCGGCCATCCTTTGTTGATAACTAGCTATCCTTATCCTTGCCAAATCCCTGAGTTCTTCTATAGTATCCAAGTCTTGAACCAAGTTTTCAGCATTTCTTTCAGGATCACGAATGCTTGTCCTTGCAGTAGGAACCACCATCTCTGTAGGGATCACTGATTCTGCTCCAAATACCAAAGAAAATGGAGTTTGTCCAGTAGCATTCTTGGGGGTTGTTCTATCAGCCCATAGTACATAAGGTAGTTCTTCTGCCCATTTTACTTTCTTGGATCCAAGCTTCTTCTTCAAGTTGTTGATAATGATCTTGTTGGATGATTATGCTTGACCATTAGCTTGTGGGTGGACTGGTGTTGATGTTATCATCTTAATCCCCCAACTGTCACAAAAGTTAGTAGTTCTACTCCCAATAAATTGGGATCCATTATCACAAACAATTTCAGAAGGGATACCAAATCTAGTAATAATGTTTCTTTTAATAAAGGATATCACTTCCTTTTCTCTGACTTGAGCAAAGGCTTCAGCCTCTATCCACTTAGAGAAGTAATCAGTCATGGCAAGCATGAACACCTTTCCTCCTGGTGCTTTGGGAAGTTTTCCAACTATATCCATTCCCCATCTCATGAATGGCCAAGAAGAGGATATCGGATGCAAGAGCTCTGCTGGTTGGTGAAGGATATTACAATGTCTCTGACAAGGATCACACTTCTTGGCATAATCCACAGCATCCTTCTTCATTGTAGGCTAATAGTATCCTGTCCTAAGGATCCTTGAAAACAATGCCCTGCCCCCAGTGTGGTTTCCACAATCTCCTTCATGAAAATCCTTTAGGATTTCTTGAATTTCAGGATCCTCTATGCATCTTAGATATGGACCTACAAGAGATCGTTTATATAACATATTATTCAATATTGTGAATTGAGATACCTTGATTTTGAAAGCCCTGGGGTTTTCTCCTATAGGAATCTCTCCATGTTGTATAAATCTAATGATTGGAAGGATCCATGATCCTGAACGAGACTGTGCACCATCACTAGGAACCATTGCAAAATCCTCTTCTATCTCCATAGTTATGTGATCCTCAATAGCAGGAGCCAAAACATGGATGATAGGGATCTTGATATCCTCTGGGACTTTCAAGGATGATCCTAGGTTGGCCAATGCATTAGCTTTTGCATTTTCTTCCCTGGGTACAAGCTATGGAATGGGGTATTATGTCCCCCTGCGGCGATTTTAGTAGTATTCCAAGTCTTGTTCCTTTGACATTAGAGGCTCCATCAGTGAAGAGTATCCAAGGATCCTTAGTTTCTTCAAGCTGTTGAACTTCTAATTCGGCTTCTTTTTGCAAGTCACTACTAAAATCTGCCACAAAGTCAGCTAAGGCTTGGGATTTGATGGTAGTCCTTGGTTCATATCTTATATCATAAGCACTAAGCTTCACTGCCCATTTAGCCATCATTCCTGACATTTCAGGTTTCCTGAGAACATTCTTAATTGGAAAATTAGTCTTAACAATAATGGCATGAGTTTCAAAATAATGTCTTAGTTTAGTAGATGCCATAATCAAAGCAAGGATAAGTTTTTCTAAATGTGAATACCTGGATTCAGCATCAAGCAAACTCTTACTTACATAATAGACAGGATGTTGTGTACCTTCGTGATCCTTAACAAGGACCGCACTTACTGCTTTAGAGGATACCGCTAGGTACAAGGATAATACATCCCCTTTTTTCTGGTTTCATCAAGGAAGGAGTTGAGGATAGGTAATCCTTAAGGGCTTTGAGAGCATTTTCATGCTTTTCAGTCCATTCAAATTTCTTATTCTATCTCAAAATGTCATAGAATTCCTTGCACTTTTCTGATGATTTTGATATGAACCTATTCAAGGCTACGATCCTTCATGTTAACCTTTGCACATCCTTGGCATTGGCGAGAGATTTGATATTCACAATAGCCTTAATTTGCTCTGGACTTGCTTCAATGCCTCTTTTTGTTACCATGTATCCTGGAACTTGCCTGCTTTAACACCAAAGTGACACTTTGAAGGATTCAACTTCATATTGAATTTGTCAAGGATATTGAATGCTTCTTCCAGGTCTCTAAGGTGATCCTCAGCTCTCTTGGACTTAACCACCATGTCGTCTATGTAGACTTCCATAGTGTGTCCTATTTGTTCCTTAAACATCATATTGACTAGCCTTTGATAAGTAGCACATGCATTCCTTAGTCCAAATGGCATAGCAATATAACAATGGATACCAGTTGGGGTCATAAAGGCTGTATCCTCTTGATCAGATGGTTCCATCTGAATTTGTTGAAATCCAGATGAAGCATCCATAAAAGTCAACAACTCATGACCCACGGTAGCATCCACCATGGAGTCAATGTGGGATAATGGGAAAGGATCCTTGGGACATGCCTTGTTTAAATCAGTGAAATCGACACATACCCTCCACTTTCCATTTTTTCTTTTGAACAACAACCACATTGGCTAACCATCTTGGATACTTAACCTCTCTAATCATACCTGCTCGAAGTAACTTGTCTACCTCCTGCTGGATAATGGCATTCCTTTCAGGTGCAAACTTCCTTCTTTTTTGATGTATGGGCTTGAATGACCTGTCAATACCAAGTTTATGAGTAATTATATCTTTAGAGATACCTGTCATATCTTCGTGTTTCCAGGAAAAGGTAGTTTTTCTCCTCTTGAGGAAGGATACTAGATCCTGTTCAATGTTACTGAGGATCCCTGATCCTATGAAGACTTTGGATTCAGGATCATGAGGATCCATAAGGATTTCTTTCACATCCTGTTCTCTTGCCTCCAAGACATCTCTTGGAGGATACTTTAGTTGCTATTGCTCCCTTGGTCTTGAGGTTGGCTTCATTGATGAGGTATAACAATTCTTCGATTCTTGTTTGTTAGGGGAGGATTTTCTAACAATTAGTGATCCTTATTTGTTATCCTAATTAATGATCCTTACTTCTGTGACAGATAGTGATCCTCAGATGAGCTTCAGGATCAGGATCATGGATCACCCTAAGGATCCTCATACTAACGATTATTTGTTTATGTTTCGTATTATTTCGCAGGAGTAACAAGCTTGACTTGGTCTTGGCAACGTTACTATGGAATATTCCACGGGTATTTCGCACACGTTTGACTGGAAATGGACGTTGTGGAGAACGTGGGAGCTTGGCACAAAAGTCGGATAGTTTGTTATTGTAGTTAACTTCTATTTTAAAAGGGGTGACGAGCTAGAATTAGAACACTTCGCCATTTTCAGCTACACACACTCTCATACTATCGCACTCTTGAAGCTCTCGACGAACACTTATTAGTTTTCACTCACTTTTACACATTTCACCATAGTGATCCTTGTACCTAGCTCGTTACTATCCGAAGTTGTAAACATTTATTGATTTATTTGAGCTTGGTGATCGGTAGTTTCCATCACCCGGGGTTTTTTGTGCCGGAGATCAACTCTTGATCAAGGGCTTTTTCCCCGTATAAATCCTTGTGTCATTTATGCAATTTACATTGAAGTGATCCTTATCATTGTTCTACATTTCAAGCATCATACCCCGTAACTAAGAGTTTGGTTGCATTATCCTCATTAGATTTTTTGACCAAAACAGTTTGGCGCCCACCGTAGGGCTATTGGTGCTTCATTCTTAAGAAGTTTTTCTGTTGGTGATCATTCCGGTTCATTGCATACAAATACATGGCTTCATCATTGAAGAATACCTCTACTGCAATGTCTGCGGCCAATTCATCTCAGGGCATTCCACCTTTGCCTCCACCACCTTCTGGACCTCAGAAAAATGCCGAGAAGAAACCAACTCCCATTTTCTCCAAACCTCCAACTTCTTCTGCTTCTTACACTCCCACTACTAGTGACATGTTTACTTTGATTTTGCAGATGAAGGATCATATACAACAACAGGACAAGACCAATGAAAGGATTCTCAAAGAAATCGGAGATCTCAAGAAACAAAAGAAAACGGCAGAGGATCATTCCCCACTGGTGCCAAAATCTTTGAATTTTGATACTCCGGTAATTACTTCTCAGCCATCAGTGGTTCCAGATGTTCAATATGTGGGCGGACCGAAAGGAGTGCACTACGGAACAACAACAGTGACCCAGGCATCAGGTTCATATTTCCAGCCAGCAGGATCCTATCCTCAGCATATGGGATCCTTCATGACTTCAGGAGGATACTCAGGAGCGCAGCAGATTCAAGGATCTTCCTTTGTTCCAGGATCATTCCAGGTTCAAGGATCCTCCTTTGTTCCAGGATCATCCCAGGTTCAAGGATCCTCCCTTGTTCCAGGATCATCCCAGGTTCAAGGATCCTCCTTTGTTCCAGGATCATCCCAGGTTCAAGGATCCTCCTTTGTTCCAGGATCATCCCAGGTTCAAGGATCCTCTTTTGTTCCAGGATCGTCCCAGTTTCAGGGATCCTTCCAGATGCCAGGATCCTTGAGGAGTTTGCAAACAGGAAGTTCAGATGTCCATCAGGGAGATTTTATTCCAATGCAGACCAATGCTTCTACTGGTCCTTCAATCATTCCAGAGCCCCAACAATATGGATTAACATCCATTCTTCCTAATTTGAATCCAATGGGAGGTAACACTTTTAATAATTCCTATACTACTAACCATGGCCTTATGCAGGATCCAGGTATCAATCATGCCATGGCCAGAGAATTGCAAAAGTTGAAGGATATGATATCGAGTGTTCCAGGAGTGGTCAAACCTATCCCAGAGATTGCAGATGGGAGCCACAAGATATCTCGTTTTGCACCACCAATCTGTGATGCTGAGATACCCAAGAGGTTCCATGTCCCAACTATGAAGCTGTATGATGGTTCAACGGATCCTGAAGAACATATAGCATAATATAGGGAGAGGATGGAGATCAATCCAATCCCAGAAAGATTAAAGGAAGCATGCCTGTGCAAGGGATTCGGATCCACTCTTACTGGATCAGCTCTCAAATGGCTGCTAAGTCTTCCCCCTTACTCTATTACCTCATTTGCTAATCTAGTTAACCTATTTAATAATCAGTTTTCTTGTAGTAGAAAATTTGAACGATTAACTAGTGATCTATATAGGATAACCCAGGGTCATAATGAATCATTAAGGGATTACATTACCAAATTCAGTAAAGAATCCTTAGACATTCCTAACTTGGATATAGCCACGGCTGTTGAGGCCTTTAAAATGGGATTGCTTAGGGATTCATTGTTCTATGATGATCTTGTTATGACACCATGCAGGAACCTAGATAAGGTAAGAACCCAGGCACTTAGGTTCATCCGGCTAGAGGATGACAAGAGGATCCAGGAGAGGTTAGCAGGATCCTCAAAGCAAGATAAGCAAGGATCCTCATTCAGGAACAACAAGTTCAGATCCTACAACAGATTTGATAACCAGAATGTGCATGCTGTTGATCAGGAAGAGGATGATGAGGATTATCCTCCAATTTCTGAATATTGTTTTTCTGTTGATAACAATGAACTAATCCTTGCGATGCAGAATCTAGGTGATAAAGCCAGATGGCCAAGAAAAAACGACAGACCAGCTGCAACCAAAGATAAATCAAAGTGGTGTGCATACCATGAAGATTTTGGGCATCTTACAGAAGAATGCATTGCACTAAGAAAGGAAATTGGATACTTATTGAGCAAGGGGCATCTAAAAGAATTGTTGGGTAGAAAAAAGTCAAGGACTCAGGATCCTGAAAGGATCCCTGAGAAGGCTCCAGCCCCTCCAGCAGATGCACAAGTAATAAACTTTATTTCTGGAGGATCAGACATTTGTGGCACATCCTTCTCAGCAGCTAAAAGGCATGCAAAGGAAACTAAAATGGATAATGGAGAAAGACCCGTTCGAACATCAAGTGTCTCCGAAGGAAAAGTCATAACCTTTGATGAGGATGATCATGTTGATATCCAGGATCCTCATCACGATGGTTTAGTTATTACTCTTTTCATTTCTAACCATTTTGTCCGCAGGATCCTTATAGACGGAGGAAGCTCAGTAAACATTATCCAGCTTGATGTTCTGAAGAAGATGGGTATCCCTGAATCAGATATCATCCCAAGATCCTCCGTACTCGTGGGATTTAGTGGCGAAACTAAGAATACCTTAGGGGACATTAAGCTCCCAATATACATCGAAGGCCTACACTCTTATCAGAAATTTTGTGTTATTGACTGTTTATCTTGTTGTAATGTTATCCTTGGTAGGCCTTGGATACACGATATGAAGGCAGTCCCATCTACCTACCATCAATGTGTGAAGCTCCCTAGTCCTTGGGGAATAGTGAAGATAGATAGTGATCAGCAGGAGGCTAAGAATTGCTATACTTCATCGATGAAACCAGCCTCGAAGTCAAGGGAGCAATAGCAATCAAAGTATCCTCCAAGGGTTGTCTTGGAGGCAAGAGAGCAGGATGTGGTAGAAATCCTCATGGATCCTGATGATCCTGAATCCAAAATTTATATCGGATCAGGGATCCTTGGCGATATGAAGGAAGACCTTATATCCTTCCTCAAAAGGAGAAAGACTACCTTTGCATGGAAACACGAAGACATGACTGGTATATCTAAAGATGTAATCACTCACAAACTTGGCATTGATAGGTCCTTCAAACCAATCCATCAAAGGAGAAGAAAGTTTGCACCGGAAAGAAATGCCATTATCCAAGAAGAGGTAGAGAAGTTGCTCCGGGCAGGTATGATTAGAGAGGTCAAGTATCCAAGATGGTTGGCCAATGTGGTTGTTGTTCAAAACAAAAACGGAAAGTGGAGGGTATGTGTCAATTTTACCGATTTAAATAAGGCATGTCCCAAGGATCCTTTCCCATTACCCCACATTGACTCCATGGTGGATGCAACTGCGGGTCATGAACTGTTAACTTTTATGGATGCTTCATCTGGATTTCAACAAATCCAAATGGAACCATCCGATCAAGAGGATACAGCCTTCATGACTCCAACTGGTATATACTGCTATATTGCTATGCCGTTCGGACTAAGAAATGCAGGTGTTGGTGCACTACATCTGTTGATTACGTCTAGGTGTCTAGGATCAGGTCTTACGTCGTATTGTATAGCATAGGGCACGTTTTACGAGAAAACAGGAGTATGTATAGGTGTTACATGTCTGGTCCGCTCATAGGGACATAGGGATGTTGGTCCGCTTATTTGGCAGTGTGGATCGCTTATGTGTACATGTCTGGTCCGCTCATATGGACATGTGTCACAAGAGCGGACCCAACAGCCTATATATAGATGTCATTAGGGCGAACCACATAAGATGTATGTGTAATTCCACACCGAAGCTCTGCCGGTGTGATGATTGAACTGTAAAACGTTTAAAATCAATAAAACAAGCAGTTAGGAAGAAGAACAAGCTACTTCTACTTGCATTTCTTATTATTCCGCATCTGAAACGCAAGAGACAACCTCTGAACGACTCGTTCGGGTCAGCAATCGATCCTACAAGTGGTATCAGAGCTTGGGAGGAGGTTTTCTGCAGATTGTAGCTGTTTTTTCATCATTTCTTCTCACTTCTACACCTTCTTTTATTGATTCGGGAAGATTTCACGGTCGGAATTTGATCAAATTTTCACAGCTTGTGCGCAATAGTATCGAGATAAACCCTGGAAAGTTTGAAGCCAAAATTCAAAGTTTTAACAAGTCAAAACATTTTCGATATGTGGATCGCTCGAAGTGACGTCATCCTGAACCGCTTATCAGATCACATTCAGGTCCGCTCCAGTGTATATTTCTGGTCCGCTCCAAAGACAGTTATCCAAAGTGGTCCGCTCCAAAGAATCATTCTGGTTCGCTCCAAAGAACAAATTCTAGTTCGCTTATTTGGATCTTTCTGGTTCGCTTATTTGTTCAGAGTTGGTTCGCTCTTCTGTCATTTGTCTTGAAATACGTGTTAAGTCAGTATGGATTCAGAATTCTACAACGCATTTGCCTCATCGACTACTCCAGTCGCAATTGCTCAAGCAATGAATTTAGAAAACGAGACGGGAACTACTCAAAAACCCCCTAAATTGATGAACATTGAGGAGTATTATGGATGGAAGGATCGATTTGAAAACTGGGTTCAGGCAAATCATCTCAGATCGTGGGAATGCATATTGAAGAAGTACACATTGCCTCGAACAAATTTGCAAGCCATCAAAGAAATATCCGAGTTCACTGATCAAGAACAAGAAATGTATAGAGCTGAGAAAATGATGATTAGTTTGTTGCAGCAGGCGATAAAAGAAGATATATTCATCCTGTTACAGCACGACAAAACTGCTAAGTCAATTTGGGATGCGCTAAAGGTCAAGTTCGAGGGAAGCGAAAACATGATCAAAAGCAAGAAAGCGTTACTAAAGAAAGAATTTGATTTGTTTAGTAGTTTGCCGGGAGAGGATACTAAAAAGCTAATCGAGAGATACTGTCATTTGGTGCGATCTTTATCTATGTTGGGTGTTGAAAAAGGTCGTGAGGAGTGGGTGGATAAATTGGCGGACGCGTTACCTCAAAAGGAGTGGGGAACGTATTTGATGATTTTGAAGAATACTGGTGTGTATGATGGGTTGACAATCTCACAGTTTATAGAGAAAATTGAGAGTCAGGATCTTGAACAGCAGAAGATTGCGAGGATGAATAGTCCGAGTGGTCAACAGGATGTGAAGATGTACTACAGGGGTAGTATTCCAGCCACTGAGTCTGAAAGAAGTCCGAAGATTCAAACTGCTTTCAGTGCTGGTGATTCATCTGAGAAAGCTGATCAGGGTTTGAACAAGAATAGCAGTGGGTTTTCATCGTTTCCGAGTGTGAATCCGAAAGAGACTAACACGAGTTTTCAGTCTCAGAGTACAAAAATAGGAAATGGATACGTGATTCAATGCAACATAGCTCTCAACCTTCCAGAAGGTCAAAGCTTCTCTGAAGACACTGCTAAAGACCATATGGCACTTCTGGGTTCAGTACTGTTATCCTATGAAGGTCTTGTTGCTGGTCGGATCGGCAATCCTATGCTTATCAAAGAGGATTACGATCAGATAGACGCCGAAGAGATGGAACTTATGGATATCAAATGGTGTCTCGCAAGTGTTCTTCGACGAGCTGAGAAATTCAAAACCATTACTGGGAGAAATGACTTTCTAGATGCTCATGTATCAACTTTAGGTTTTGATAAATCTAAAGTTACTTGTTTTCGATGCAGGGAGAAAGGTCATTTCAAACGGGAGTGCAAAGGAAGAGAAGCTAGCGGAGCACAGAATCCATTCGGGAAAGATGATTACTACCGCAAAGCTATCTATCAACAAGTCGGTCAATTCCAAGAACCACAGACAGCTCACGGGAGAGAGATTAAAGATCCCAAAATAGCATGTTTGGTAGATTTCAGCTGGAGTGATTACATATCATCTGAAGGCAAAGCAGCACGCATTATCGATCAAGATGATGAGAAACTACCAGAAGGTTTCAGTTGGGATATGTTTGTGGATGAAAAGGGAGAGTTCAAAGCGTTCATTGCCAAGATCGTCCGAGAGCCAGATTTGTTTGCTACTTGGATGAGATCTATCGGGGAGAATGTGAAAAGTGAAGATGAAAAGTCTGTGACAACCGATGAAGGGTCAGATAGTACTGATAAACTTTCAGAGATATCTGGAGAAATTTCAGAAGGTTTAGATGAAAGTTTACAGAGTTCAGATGAAGATGTACAGAATGAGTTTGTTTCAGAAAAGGCAGTTGTTTTTGATAAAACACCGTCTGATTTTAATAAATCAGATGATGATTCTGATAAATCTGTAAAATTTGATCAATCACCAGATCATAGCAGTAGTGATGATGAGGAAGAAAAACATATAAATGTTGCCAAATCTCATCTTTCTCCTGAAAGTTTTCATTTCTATTTTGCAGATCGAGTAGAGAAACTAAAGGAGAAAAGAGCTGCTAAAGAACAACAAACTGAATCGGATAGTAATGTTCAGAATGCTGAAAGTGTTGTTGAGAAGATTACCGAGGTTGAAAAAGAAGAAGAAAAGGTGATTGAAGTAGAAAAAGTGATTGAGGTTGTTAAAACAATCGAAGTTGAGAAGATTGTTGAAGTCGTCAAGCCTTGCGAGAAGTGTTTAGAAGCATGCAAGAAATGTGTTGCGAAAGATGACATAATTGCTGAGTATGAGAAGAAGAAAGAGCAGTTACTGTTCAATCTCAATTATGTGAAAGAATCTTATGATGTCTTGAACAAAACAGTAACTGGTCTTCAAAAGACAAATTCAGAAAGAGAACAAGCACTTACGATGATGAATGCTGTAATGATGACAAAGCAAAAAGCTATAAACTTTTACATCGAAGAGAGTGCTAAATGGAAGCAAGAGTTGGAAACAGAGAAGATTGAAAATGAGAGAATTAGACGTTTGTTACAAAGCTATTCTAGTTCTGATTATCTCATTGACCGTATTTACCCAACTGTTGCAGGTATGGAAGCTTTTAAAGATGAGAAGCCGAAAGAAAAGAAAGACTGTGGTAAGAAATCGACTGTTAGTTATAACAAATGTCCGCCTCCAATTTGGGAAGGGTACTCTCCTAGAAAACCAAATGAGGAGCAACTTGAAAAAACAGTCAATATAAAGCTAAAAACCGACACAACTGACGTTTTACCAGATAACATTGATGTCACGTTTACCTCGTCCGATACTGATCATGAGTCTGAGTTAATCAAAAAGGTGGTCGATCAGGTGTTGGATACTAAGGAGGAGTCTGAGTCAAAGTCTGAGTCTGGAGGGTCAAATTCATCAGTCAACAGTCAAAAGTCGTCGGTTAGACGGTCTTACAGTAAAGAATTTTTGTTATCAAAAGCAAATTTGGATGATGAAACATTTGAAGTTGCATACACTTTAAATGATTCGGACAAATTATACTCTGATAAAGAGTTTCCAATAAGAAGTGTTCGTTTTGACATGATCAAAAAGGTTTTCAAAATGACAGAAATTAATATTTCTAAAATAAAAGATTTAAATCTTACTGAAAAACCTAAAAAGTACACTTCAAGAGTTCAACAACGTTTAAACAAGAAAAAAGGTTACAATTCTGGTTCTGTTTCTCAAAAGAAATCAAACCAAAATCATAGCTACAAAAAGAAAGGTCTTGGATTTATTTCACCAGAAAATCATAAAAATTTGAAAAATACTAAAACAAAAACAGAATTTGTGTCAGGTGGATATGCAGAAGAGGAACAGAAGAAACCATTCTGGAGACAGTCAAATCAAGAGTTTCTTGCTGAAAAGAAGAAGAATGGAACTGAATTGTTTTATCAAAGAGAGACTCGTACCTGTTACAAGTGTAATGAAACTGGTCACATTGCATGGAACTGCCAGAAAAATGCCAAAACAAAACAGGGAGTTTCTTAGAAATTGAAAGAAAAGGTTGTTGATGTTGAATCACCAACCGACAGACTTAAAATTTTTGAAAATTCAACTTATGAGGTTGGTGAGTGTTCTAAAAAGAATTTTTATAAAAAGAAAGAGAATGACAACCAAGTGTGGGTCGTTAAGAAAATTGATGTGAATGTCGGCGATGAATCTGGTTCCACAAAGCCAGAAGAGCCACAGGTTGAAAAGAAGATTTCAGTGAATGATGAGGAGTTTCCATCATTGAAGTTTGAGGAAGTGAAGAAGAAAGTGGGAAAAACTGAGATTTCGAATTAGTTTTATAAAGAAAAGGATGATTTTGATGTAGAGAAAACATTCAACGGGAATGTTAAAAAGATTTTTGGGAAAATTTTGAGTGGGAGAGCTAAGGGAGTAAAAGATTTTTATGCCACGAAAAAGGCAACATACAACCCTACTGCTCAAGAGTTGAAAGCCATCAAGTCTGAAAAGACTTGGATGGAAGTTTGTTTTCCATGATAGTCTCAGGACTATGCCGGAGATCCCAAGTTTATATCGTGGATCAGATCGGCATCTTTCTAATGTTTGAAGATTTTGATTGAAAGATTTTGATAGTGTTTGAATGTTTACAGGTTGAAGGACTACGCCGGAGCTTTCAGGTCGGTAAGTGCGAAGCAGGAATCGGCATCCTGATTGGTAAAATGGTGAGGTAGACGTAACATTCCTACAAGTGGTATTGTGTGTTTTTACAAGTGGTTATTTTTTCAATTGCATTAGAGGTTGCTTGAATGCAAATGGTAAATCAGGGACATTAATTTGTACTTGATTTACTATATATGACAAGAGACGAACAAGATGATGAACCACATCCCCGTTCTTAAAATGATAAGACCTACAAATGGTTTTTATTAACACAAATTCATTTTCCGGAAAAATCATTTTGATTAAAACAAACTTAAGTGTTTTGAAATCTAAATGAGAAAATGATTTGTGATAGGGAGAGTACTGATTGTTTATGCCGAGTGAATGGCGATTTGATGTGATTCAGTGTCAGTTGTCAAGTTTCTGTACAGTTTGTATGTTTCAATTGTGTCAAGAGTCTTAGTTTTCAAATTTCCTTTGAAATGTGTTTGCATTTTAGGGGGAGTAAGAATTTTTTGAAAATCCAAAAACATTTGAAAATTTGAAAAAGACAAAAACATGATAAAATCAAAAATGAGTTTTTGTGTCTAGAAGAGGAAATGATAGTACATCAGTAGACAGTTACAGTATGCTAAAGAAATGTAATGTTTAAATAGCGTTAAACAGTCTCACTGATGATATGCCGATAGGTTTTTACACATTTAGTAAACTTTTTCGGGATATAAACTAAATTTCAAACTTGCTTATTTTGTGGGGAACACTACTTGGATATATAGGTAACCCCTGAAATCTTGTTTGAAAGGTCCCTTATTCTGAGATACTAGGTCTTTATGCTCAGTGATATCTGGGGTATTATCCCGGGACTTCTGATTTTGCGGAAGCAATGGCCTAGTCCCCGGAGAATACTTTCCGCATGCTTGAAATATAGCGCAGCCCTCAGCAAATTGATGAAACAATAAAATTGATAGTCATTGCTGTTGTAATTCAAAAGATCCTCTAAAGGGGACCCACCAAAAGTCGAAGCCGTCATCTCTCTGCGTATCGAAAGATCGACCTGAGCTCTCACGGCCCTCGCAAATTAACCCCTTACAGATATCATCTGTGGTATATTCACCTGTAAGACTGAATATTGGGATCTGGATACGGGAGTATATTCAAGAGGTGGGACACATGAATGAGTTTAAGTCTTTAAAACATCTAACTCATATCCTGAATCAGTTGAAATTTGTGTGAAAATTTAAGTGGATCAGTATATTGGCAATCTAAGTGAATTGTTTAATTCTTAATGTGTAACTAAGCTCAACGGTACTTGTAACTTGTCATAAACTGATATGATCCTCTTACATGAAACTCACAAAAAATATTGTCTGTAAATATTTCTTTACTGCATTTTATTACATTCAAAAATTAAAAAAAAAAGATTTTCGGTGTGTTTTAGCATAAATTTTTGAAAAAGTCAAAAAGATTTTCGACAACTGATGTTGGAAAGCTGATTTTCAAAATTCCAAGTGCTAAACATGATGACATTGTTGTGAGGGGGAGTGTATCTTAAATGTCAAAATATGTTTTTAAATCAACAAGTGGTTCATCATGTATTTGTGATCTGAGGGAGAGTGATTGTTGATGCATATGTTTACATTGAATTGTTAAATACGTAAAATTTACTTTTAGGTAGAGTGTGTTTGTGCAGGTTTAAGTATGAGCTGGATTGATGATCCTGAGATGGATGATAGTCAGGTTGCGATCTTGGAACAACCTCAGAAAGAACCAGCCAGATTACGATCCTGAAGATGTTACTGAAAAACAAAAGAATGCCAGTAAATCGAGAAGGGGAGTCTGAAGATTGAAAGAAGAAAAAGCCCAGAGACTGATCTAGATTGAAGATGTGAAGACATAGTTTTGCAGTCAGAGTGTATAGGCGACTCCATCAACATCTGAGGGGGAGTCTGTTGGTGCACTACATCTGTTGATTACGTCTAGGTGTCTAGGATCAGGTCTTACGTCGTATTGTATAGCATAGGGCACGTTTTACGAGAAAACAGGAGTATGTATAGGTGTTACATGTCTGGTCCGCTCATAGGGACATAGGGATGTTGGTCCGCTTATTTGGCAGTGTGGATCGCTTATGTGTACATGTCTGGTCCGCTCATATGGACATGTGTCACAAGAGCGGACCCAACAGCCTATATATAGATGTCATTAGGGCGAACCACATAAGATGTATGTGTAATTCCACACCGAAGCTCTGCCGGTGTGATGATTGAACTGTAAAACGTTTAAAATCAATAAAACAAGCAGTTAGGAAGAAGAACAAGCTACTTCTACTTGCATTTCTTATTATTCCGCATCTGAAACGCAAGAGACAACCTCTGAACGACTCGTTCGGGTCAGCAATCGATCCTACAGCAGGTGCAACTTATCAAAGGCTGGTAAATATGATGTTCAAGGATCAGATTGGACAAACTATGGAGGTTTACATAGACGATATGGTGGTAAAATCAATAAAGGCTGAGGATCACCTAAGAGACTTGGAGGAAGCATTCAATATCCTTGATAAATATAATATGAAGCTTAATCCTTCAAAATGTCACTTTGGTGTTAAAGCAGGTAAATTCTTAGGATATATGGTGACAAAGAGAGGCATTGAAGCTAGCCCGGAACAAATCAAAGCAATAGTGAACATCAAATCTCCGGCCAATGCTAAGGATGTTCAAAGGCTAACAGGCAGGATAGCAGCTTTGAACAGATTTATATCCAAATCCTCAGAGAAGTGCAAAGAATTCTATGATATCCTAAGGAAGAACAAGAAATTTGAGTGGACCGAGAAGCATGAAAATGCCTTAAGATCTCTCAAAGATTACCTATCCTCAGCCCCGGCCTTGATGAAACCAGAAAAAAGGCGATGTGCTATCCTTGTATCTTGCAGTATCCTCAAAAGCAGCAAGTGCGGTCCTTGTTAAGGATCATGAAGGTACACAACATCCTGTCTATTATGTAAGTAAAAGTTTACTTGATGCCGAATCCAGGTATTCACACCTTGAAAAGCTTATTCTTGCATTAATTATGGCATCTACTAAGTTGAGACATTATTTTGAAACTCATGTTATTGTTGTTAAAACTAATTTTCCAATTAAGAATGTCCTCAGGAAACCAGAGATGTCAGGAAGGATGGCCAAGTGGGCAGTGAAGCTTAGTGCCTATGACATAAGATATGAGCCTAGGACAGCCATCAAATCCCAAGCATTAGCTGACTTTGTGGCTGATTTCAGTAGTGATTTACAAAAAGAAGCTGAGTTAGAAGTCCAGCAGCTAGAAGAGACCAAGGATCCTTGGATACTCTACACTGATGGATCCTCAAATGTCAAAGGCACAGGGCTTGGAATACTACTAAAATCGCCACAGGGGGACATAATACCCCACTCTATAGCTTGTGAGTTCCAAACCACTAACAATGAGGCTGAATATGAAGCCTTAATTGCTGGTTTGCAAATTGCTAAGCATATGGGGATCAGGTATCTTGAGGTACATGTAGATTCATTATTAATTACAAACCACTTTAATGGATCCTATGTTGTTAAAGGTGAAAAGCTAACCAAATATTTAGAGATAGTCAAAAAATTGGCACTCTCTTTTGTTTCCTTTAGTTTGACACAGGTACCAAGGGAAGAAAATACAGAAGCTGATGCATTGGCTAATTTAGGATCATCTTTGAAGATCCCTGAGGATATCAAGATCCCTATTATCCATATCCTGACCCCGGCTATCGAGGATCATGTGGCTATGGAGATAGGAAATAATTCTGCAATTATCCCTAGTGAGGATACTCAATCCCATTCAGGATCATGGATCTCACCAATCATGAGATACTTACAACATGGAGAGATTCCTACAGGAGAAAATCCTAGGGCTTTCAAAATTAAGGTATCTCAATTCACAATTTTAAATAATATGTTGTATAGACGATCTCTTGCAGGACCATACTTGAGATGCATTGAGGATCCTGAAATCCAAGAAGTTTTAAAAGACTTCCATGAAGGAGATTGTGGAAACCACACTGGGGGCAGGGCATTATTCTCAAGGATCCTGAGGACAGGATACTACTGGCCAACCAAGAAAAGAGATGATGTGGAGTATGCTAAGAGATGTGATCCTTGTCAGAGACACAGCAATATCCTTCATCAACCAGCTGAATTATTGCATCCTATATCCTCCTCTTGGCCATTTATGAGATGGGGTATGGATATAGTTGGTAAGCTCCCTAAGGCACCTGGTGGAAAAGTATTCATGCTTGCTATGACTGATTACTTCTCCAATTGGATAGAGGCTGAAGCCTTTGCCCAAGTCAGAGAAAAGGAAGTTATATCCTTCATTAAAAGAAATATCATAACTAGATTTGGAATTCCTTCTGAAATTATATGTGATAATGGTTCCCAATTTATTGGGGGCAGAACCACTAACTTTTGTGACAGCTGGGGGATTAAGATGATAACATCAACACCAGTCCACCCACAAGCTAATGGTCAAGCAGAATCATCCAACAAGATCATCATCAACAATTTGAAGAAGAAGCTTGGATCCAAGAAAGGGAAATGGGCAGAAGAACTACCTTATGTGCTTTGGGCTGATAGGACAACCCCTAAGAATGCTACTGGTCAAACGCCATTCTCTTTGGTATTTGGGGCAGAATCAGTGATCCCAACAGAAAAGGTGGTTCCAACTGCTAGAACAAGTACCCGTGATCCTGAGGAGAATGATGAGAACTTGGCTCAAGACCTGGATACTATTGAAGAAATCAGGGATATGGCTAGGATAAGGATGGCCAGTTATCAACAAAGAATGGCTGGTGCTTACAACAAAAATGTCAGGATCAGGAAGTTCCAAGTTGGAGATATGGTATTAAGGAAAGCATTTCAGAATACCACCAATCCTGCTGATGGAAAATTGGCTCCAAAATGGGAAGCAGGAAAGGGGGCATATAGATTGCTAACCATGGAAGGTGATTTGCTACCAAGAGCTTGGAATGCTGTCCACTTGAAGAAATATTTCATGTGAGCAGGATCCTCATGGCACAGATGATCCTTACGTTAGGGGTATCCTTGAAGGATCCTTAAAGTATCGGTGATCCTTACTTTGGTAATATCCTAATCTTGAACTATTTCATTTTTATTTTATTTTCTCATATAAGGATAAGGATCATGTATCCTTTATCCATCTCTCACGTGATTTTAAGTTTTGAAAGTTCAGGAATCCTTAGCAAAGTATTGGTTATCTGCAGAAGCAATCCGTCCTTTGGGTTTAACCCCAGTTATTTGGGCTTGACCCCAGTTCCGCCTGTAGCGCATGATGATCCTGGTATAGTTCAAGGCAGTGGGACCAGTACTCGCTTTAGGGGCTGATAATTCCATTGTACTGGCTATACCTAGGATCCTACGTATAATGGTAGACGTACCATACATCCGTTCCTAAGGTTTCTAACGTTTTCACGTTAGCTAAGGTTTTGACATTTTCATGTCACTAAGTTTGGATAGTCGCCAGTTAGGGCCATACTCCAGTTTACATACGATCCTTGGGATTATCCCCAGTTATCCTTGGGCTTGTCCCCAGTTATCCTTGGGCTTGTCCCCAGTTGCTAACTCTTATCTTATATTGGCTTAGTCCCAAGTTATGCTCTATTTCAGGTCCTTGAAGATAAGCAACTAGGGATCCTTGATCCTCACTTCTCTCTAAAATTTATCTTATAGTTATCTTGATTATGGTTAGGATCCTAACTTGGATCCTCAGGTATGATCCTTAACTATTTTTAATTCTGTTCATTATTTATTTGAATAACCCTTAAAATTTGACAACTAAACTTGTGATCCTTAAAATATATTGCTTTTTGGGATTCTTTAACTATAGGATATTTGATCATGGATCATGTCCTAAATATTTTTAATCTGACTTATTCAAAACTGTTTATTCAATAAGTGTGCATCAAAACAAAGGAGAGTTAAAGAAACAACAAGGATAACAACACAAGATAAGCGACAAAAGATTAAGGTTTTATTTATTAACAAAAGACTAACCCTTAAAAGGTTGTCAAAATTACCTACCCCGAGCATCTACCAGCAATACGTGGCCCGTCCGCTGGGGTAGGTAAAGGGTGTCCATGATAATAGGTTCAAAAGTAGTGCAGGAATATAAAGGCGGCAGGATCACAATGGCTTCATCCCCCAAACAGAGGATCCCTCCACCATTTGCAATCCTGCCTATTGTCCAAAGGATCATACATGATCCTTAATCCTAAAGACTATTGTCCAGTACAAACCATCAAATTGTTCAACAAAACAACCATCAAACTAAAAAATTGGGCTCCGGCTATGTCTAGAAGTTTCCATCATCGCCCAATCATGCAGCCTAAACCTTCGCCGCATTACCACCTCCAGCTCCACTTGTTTCACCACCTTCACCCTTGCCTCCAGCCTCGATCGTCAGGATCTCTTCAACCTCCTCAGCCTCTTCATCGTCCAGTTCAGCCAGCCTTGCCTTCCAGCCTTCCACATCCCAGGTGCTCTTGTCAAAAGCAGGATCCTGAGCCTCCAAGGCCATTTGCAGCTTGGTCTTATACATTGCTATGGCGGCAGAGACTTTGGCGTCTTCAGTGATCTCATACTTCTCATAGTCAACATTAACCAGCACCTTGGCCGTCTCCTGTTTGGCCTATCGGACTTCCTTCTGAAGATCAGCAATTTTGAGGTCCTTTAGCAATGCAACCTGCTGGAGGTCGGCAATCTTCCTATCCTGATCCTCAACGTGGCCAACATAATCCTCAATCTCAGAGAATTTCTGCAAAGGGGATAAAAGACAAGGTCAGGACTAAGTGATCCTCAAATCAGCAGGATATATCAGCAGGATATATCAACAGGATATATGAGAAGAGACAGTGATCCTTACATCATTGAAGTACTCGAGGAATTGGTGGCGGATCAGAGGCAGACCCTGCAGATCCTCAGCTTCAGAGGCCTTTCTCTTCTTGATTCCCTTTCCTTTGAGGGGTGCCTTGGGGACCGAAGCTGTCGGACTGGTAGGAGCTTTTCTTTTGGAGGATCTGACGGTGGTGAGATCAGTGACATTGAACTTTGAAGCAGACTTGGTGGATTTTCCAGCACCTACACAACCAAAACAAGATAAGTATCTTTACTCCACTTATATTTCACTGTTTATTTAAATTTTTAAACAAAGATACTTACTTGACATCGTGACAGAGCCTGAGGATACCTCCTGAGAATCCTGGGTGGTTGTCTTGAAAGATCTTGTTTCAGGATCAAGTTTCTTGAAAGCGATGAGTCTCTCTTTAGCAACAGGAGACAGTCTGAGGTGTGAGACGGAGATAGCTGCATAACAAGAAAGAAAAAATATATAAGTGATCCTTACATCAAAAGAAAGTTTTCTGGTGATCCTCCTCAGGATCCTCCACCCTACCATGGGTAGCCCATTTCTTGGGTAGATCCTTTCCATTATCAATAGAATCTCTCTTGACGAAAAAGAAACGCCGCTTCCAATTAGCATCATTCTTGGTAGCTTTGAAGACCGGGTGCTCCTCACCAGGCTTACGTTTAAACAAATAACGATGAGAACCAAAGGTAGTAAGATCATACAGCTCTCCCAGCTCTGACATTCCTAGGTCTATCCCTTCCAGCTCGATGATCCTTTCAAGGGTGTACAAAACCCTCCAAATCATCGGCATGGCTTGGATATAAGAGATGTCGGTTAGGGAAAAGAAAGATTGGGTGAAGGCTGGAAAAGGATATGTATAGCCTATGGTGAACGGAGTGACAGGAAAAGCAACCCACTTGTCGGAAATATGATCACTCAGGGCATTGGGATCAAAAGGTCTAAACTCAGTGTTCGCCGGGAAGCAGTGGCGGATCCTATCAATCTGTGCATCATTGAAACAGCAGCGTTCTTTTATGGAATCTTCGATGATCCCCTGGCTTTTCGGAGGGCTGTTTTTCGGAGGGCTGTTTTTCGGGTGATCCTTAGCTGGGGAGTTCCGGAGCAACATCTTTGATGGAATGGTGGAAAGAAACGGAAAACAGAGCAAAAAAAGGAAGAAGATGAAGAGAGAATACCTGTTTATCTTCGGAATGCAGTTATAAAGGGAGTATCTCTGAAATTTTAAATGCAATCGATCCTATCTATATCTCCTATTTATAATCATGGTTGTGCAGGGTTGTCACTTCTGTGACGTCATGGTTGCAACGGATAGTTCTACAATAACGGCTATATTTACGATAGTTAGTTGCGGATAAGATCAAGAAAATATAATTCGCTCATTTTACATATCACTCCTTATATTTTGGGGGCAATTGTTAGGGGAGGATTTTCTAACAATTAGTGATCCTTATTTGTTATCCTAATTAATGATCCTTACTTCTGTGACAGATAGTGATCCTCAGATGAGCTTCAGGATCAGGATCATGGATCACCCTAAGGATCCTCATACTAACGATTGTTTGTTTATGTTTCGTATTATTTCGCAGGAGTAACAAGCTTGACTTGGTCTTGGCAACGTTACTATGGAATATTCCACGGGTATTTCGCACACGTTTGACTGGAAATGGACGTTGTGGAGAACGTGGGAGCTTGGCACAAAAGTCGGATAGTTTGTTATTGTAGTTAACTTCTATTTTAAAAGGGGTGACGAGCTAGAATTATAACACTTCGCCATTTTCAGCTACACACACTCTCATACTATCGCACTCTTGAAGCTCTCGACGAACACTTATTAGTTTTCACTCACTTTCACACATTTCACCATAGTGATCCTTGTACCTAGCTCGTTACTATCCGAAGTTGTAAACATTTATTGATTTATTTGAGCTTGGTGATCGGTAGTTTCCATCACCCGGGGTTTTTTGTGCCGGAGATCAACTCTTGATCAAGGGCTTTTTCCCCGTATAAATCCTTGTGTCATTTGTGCAATTTACATTGAAGTGATCCTTATCATTGTTCTACATTTCAAGCATCATACCCCGTAACTAAGAGTTTGGTTGCATTATCCTCATTAGATTTTTTGACCAAAACATTGTTGATCACTCTCAATCTTTATCACCCCCCATGGACTAGGAAGCTTCACACACTGATGATATGTAGATGCAACTGCCTTCATGTCATGTATCCTTGGCCTGCCAAGGATAACATTGCAACAGGATAAGCAATCTATAACATAAATTTTTTTATAAGAATGAAGTCCTTCAATGTAAATGGGAAGTTTAATGTCCCCCAATGTATTCTTGGTTTCTCCGCTGAATCCTACAAGAACTGAGGATCTTGGGATAATATTTGATTCAAGGATATTCATCTTCTTGAGGACATCAAGCTAAATGATGTTCACTGAGCTTCCTCCATCGATTAGGATTCTACGAACAAAATGGTTAGATATGAATAAAGTAATAACAAGACCATCATGGTGAGGATCCTACACATCAACACGATCATCCTCATCAAAGGTTATGACTTTCTCCTATGTAACAGTAGAGGTCCGGATGGGTCTATCTCCATTATCCATCTTGGTCTCCTTGGCATGTCGTTTGGATGCTGAAAAGGAAGTACCACAAAAGTCTGATCCACCGGAAATGAAGTTTATAACTTGTGCATCTGCTGGAGGAGCAGGAGCTCTTTCTGGGATCTTCTCAGGATCCTGGATCCTTGACTTCTTCCTGCCCAAAAGTTCCTTTAAGTGCCCCTTGCTTAACAATTAACCAATTTCTTTTATAAGTGCAATACATTCTTCAGTAAGATGCCCGAAATCCTCATGATATGCACACCATTTGGATTTGTCTTTTGTTGCGGATGGTTTATCACTTTTCCTTGGCCACCTAGCTTTCTCACCTAAATTCTGCATTGCAAGAATTAGTTCATTGTTATCAACAGAAAAACAGTATTCAGAAATGGGAGGATAATCCTCATCATCCTCTTCCTGTTCTAGTGTATGCACATTCTGGTTTTCAGATTTGTTGTAGGACTTGAACTTGTTGTTCTTGAAGTAGGATCCTTGCTTTTCCTGCTTCGAGGATCCTCTTAGTCTTTCCTGGATCCTTTTATCATCCTCTAATCGGATGAATCTAAGGGCCCTGGTTCTCACTTCATCAAGATTCCTGCATGGGGTCATAACAAGATCGTCATAGAATAATGAATCCCTAAGCAATCCCATTTTAAAGGCTTCCATAGCCGTAGCTACATCTAGATTAGGGATATCTAAGGATTCTTTACTAAACTTAGTGATATAATCTCTAAGTGGTTCATTTTGAACTTGTGTTACCCTATATAGATCACTAGTTAAACGTTCAAATTTTCTACTACATGAGAATTGACTATTAAACAGATTAACTAGATTGGCAAATGAAGTAATAGAGTAAGGGGGAAGACTTAGCAGCCATTTAAGAGCTGATCCTGTGAGTGTGGATCCAAAACCCTTGCATAGACATGCTTCCTTTAACCTCTCAGGAATTGGATTGATCTCCATCCTCTCTCTGTATTGAGCTACATGTTCCTCTGGATCCGTCGAACCATCATACAGCTTCATAGTTGGTATCTGGAACCTTTTGGGTATCTCAGCATCACAAATAGGTGGTGCAAAACGAGATATCCTATGGCTACCATCTGCGATCTCAGGAATGGGCTTAACCACTCCTGGAACACTGGATTTCATATCCTTTAGCTTCTGTAATTCTCTAGCCATAGCTTGATTAATACCTGTATCTTGCATAAAGCCATGGTTAGTGTTGTAAGAATTATTCAAAGTGTTACCTCCCGGAGGATTCAAGTTTGGAATCCCAGATGTGAATCCATATTGACGAGATTCTGGTATGATTGAAGGACCAGAAGTAGCAATGGTCTGCATTGGAATGAAGTCTCCTTGATGAATATCTGAACTTGAGGGAGGGTCGTACACTTCGTAAGAATCCTTGCTCCTGAAAGATGTTGGATCCTTGAACCTGGAAGGAGGATCCTTGAACCTGAGAGGATCCTTGAACCTGTGAGGATCCTTGGACCTGGGAGGATCCTTGAACCTGAGAGGATCCTTGGACCTGAGAGGATCCTTGGACCTGTGAGGATCCTTGGACCTGGGAGGATCCTTGAACCTGAGAGGATCCTTGGAACTGTGAGGATCCTTGAACCGTGTGCGTTCCCATATATCCTCCTGGGCTGACGAAGGATCCCTGATGCTGGAAAGAGGATCCCGAAGGCTGAAAGTGAGACCTAAAAGCCTGACTCATAGTTGTTGTTCAATAACGTCTTCCCAATGGTCCACTCTGATACTGGATATCCGGAGCTGCAGATTGCTGGGCAGTCATAGCTGGAGTGTCGAAATTCAGTGACCTTGGTATCAGAGGAGAGTGAGTTTCCCCTGATTTCTTCTGTTTCTTGATATCACCAATTTCCCGGAGGATCCTTTCATTGGTTTTGTTCTGCTCTTGTATGTGATCCCTCATCTGCAAAATCAAAGAAAAAAGATCACTAGTAGTAGGGTTAGAAGAAACAGCAGAAGTTGGTGGTTTTGGAAAAATGGGGCTTTGTCTCTTTGCAGCATTCTTCTAGGATCCAAAAGGTGGTGGAGGCAAAGGTGGAACGCCCTGTGAAGAAGTGATTGCCGGCATTGAACTGACGTGTTCTTCGCTGAAGAAGCCATGTGGTTGAAGATGATGAACCAAAATGAACACAATGAGCAAAATTTTTCAGAAATGAAGCACCAATTGCCCCACGGTGGGCGCCAAACTGTTTTGGTCAAAAATCAGGCTAGGATAACACAACCAAATCTTTGTTGTGAGGAATGATGCTTGAAACAATGAACAAATGAATGAATAACTTGGAAAATGTAATGAACAAGTGACACAAGGATTTATACGAGGAAAAAGCCCTTGATCAAGAGTTGATCTCCGGCATAAAAAACCTCGGGTGATGGAAACTACCGATCACCAACTACAATTAAACAAAGGGTTGTTACAACTCGGGATGATAACAAGCTTGTTACAAGGATCACTAGAGTGCAAAAGTGCAAAAATGTATGAGATCGCCAAGTCAATTGTTGAGAGCTGATTGAGAGCTGTTACGAGAGTGTGTGTTTGCTAAAATCACTAAGTGTTCTAATTCAAGCTTGTTATCCCCTTTTAAAATTAGAAATAACTAAAGCAACTAACTATCCGCAATTCATGCTAGCTTCCCACGATCTCCATAACGTTCACTAAGCCATGCACGTGCGGAATATTGAGAGCATATTGTCCAAGAATATCGGCAAGACCAAGTCTAAGGCGTATACTCCTGCAAAACAAACTCAAGCATAGCAAAGACAATCGTTAGTGTAAGGATAATCATGCGGATCCTGAATCCTGATCCTGCAACACCTTCTGAGGATCCTTAATTCAAACAGAATTGAGGATCTGTGATCCTGGCAGTGCTTGAGGATCCGTGATCCTTAGGATTGGAAAATCCTCCCCTAACAATAAGAAATAATAAAACAAAAACATAAAAATAATTAACATTGCAACGTTCAAGACATCCAACTTTAGAGATTTAATAGATTCAACTTTCATTTTTTGGTAAGTAACACTTAAACCCCTAACTTATGGTAATTGACAACTTTTAATCCTATTTTTTCTACTTAATAAGTTCACACTTCGTTTTCTCCAACATTTCAACTCTTTTGTTTAATTTACGTTTACGAATTTACACCGGAAAGTGCAAGACCTTCTACTTTTTTTCTGTGCCTAACCACGTTAATGTCACGAACATAACGTGTGTAACAACGTAAAAGATGCACCACGTCACACGCAGACATCACAAGTTAATGCCATCCTCCATTATGTATAAATTATAGATCCTTTCAATATTATATATCTTAAAATATTTTGATGTTAGGAAACAAAAAAAAACATTAGTTAGATAATAAGAAATAATAAAACAAAAACATAAAAAAAAATTAACATTGCAACGTTCAAGACATCCAACTTTAGAGATTTAATAAATTCAACTTTCATTTTTTGGTAAGTAACACGTAAACCCCTAACTTATGGTAATTGACAACTTTCAACCCTATTTTTCTACTTAATAAGTTCACACTTCGTTTTCTCCGACATTTCAACTCTTTTGTTTAATTTACGTTTACGAATTTACACCGGAACGTGCAAGACCTTCTACTTTTTTTCTGTGCCTAACCACGTTAATGTCACGAACATAACGTGTGTAACAACGTAAAAGATGCACCACGTCACGCGCATACATCACAAGTTAATGTCATCATCGTAAAGCGTGTAACGGATTTGCAAACGCGACGTTGCCGCCGCAACGCGCGACACATGTAAAAATACTAGCTATAAATTAAAAGAAACAGTCGGTGGAAACCCCACCGGCTTTGCCTCTCCCTATAGTTTCACAATGTTGCAGTTTTAGCCCCTTGACTTTGATATCTTCAAAGTTTCATAAAATGGCAAATTTAGTCCCTAAACTACAACTCCATTTTACACATAGTTTGCTTTTGACACCCCAACTTTGTGGTAGTTTCCTTTTCAGCCCCAACTTTGTTATAATTTCCTTCTTACCCTAAAACTTTATCAAATTTTATCTTTACCCTTTCTTAGCCCTTAAGTTTAGGAAATGCAATTTTTAACCACTTGACTTTTTTTGAACTTTGTAAATGCCACTTTGACCCCCTCGAGAGTTTTTGGCTTGACGATATAAATTCGAGTTAGTCGGGTCGTTTATAATACATTATGATTGTACGATATAAATTCGATTTACGTGACGTTTTGATCCAATCGCAATGCAACTATAGGATACATTGAGTTCAATCGGATACGTCAAAACGTGCGTTTTCATATGGTTAACACATCACATAACGCTTGGACTAATCCGTTCGATATTTGCAAAGTACCCAATACACAAAGATACATACATACATACATACATACATACATACACACATACACACAAAATATATAAAGTTTAACTGCAATATTTACAGAACAGAGATGGCAAATTGGTGTAGATACTTTCATAATGTCCACCATACGTGATTTGAGCCTTGACCAAAGGAACTCCTCTCACTGCTGACATTGCTTCATTTGCTTTTTGCACCACTTACTTTATCCTCTAACCATACATCCATATTTAAGTACTTCAAAACTATATATAAACTAGTTAATTTCCCTCACACGTTGCGGCGGGTATTCATTCAGTATGGGTTTGATTCATTACATCGGTACTGTATCGCCACTCGGTATATCAAGCGAAAGATAAAACCCAAAAAATAAAGTCATGACATGACCAAAATAATATCGATATGTGTTTTACATCGGTCAAAAACCATAAATACGAATATCATTAACGGTTCTGATAATAAGGATATCTATACCGACGTTATACGGTCGAGATCGCCAGGGCATCAATGTTACTAAGATATTATCTAAAATGTGATATGAGAAAACTTAAAATAATACAAACTTAAAAAACTGAAAACTTAAATTAATAAGATAAAGAAAACAACAAAATAATAAACTAAAGTAATAAAATAATAAAAACTTAAAAAACTATAATATTATAAAAATGATGAACTACTGTTTATCACCACTTACTATTAATATGTATAATTGCACATGGAAAATACTTATCATGTATAATTTATGGGGTTTTTTCTTTAAACTAGTGGGTTACACCCGCGCTCTACGGCGGGGCGACCCAATTTTTTATGGAAACGTAGACGCAATAGTAAAAATAACGTCAATGGCAGGAATTCGTTTGATATGAGTTCGGTTCATTAAGATACCGACACTTACCGAAAGAGAAACAAAAAAAGTCATGATACGACCAAAAAAAATACCTAGATGCATTTACACCGATCGGAGCAATAAAAACGAATAGCATTATTCTGGTTTTCTTGATTTGCTGCGTCGGCCATCCGGATTATAAATATTTACCAAGTATTAATATCGCAAGACAATATCCAATGCAACCAATCACACAACAAACATATTGATCCAAAATCGTCGACATTGGGACCTTTACTCTATTTTATATATTTAGTGAATTGCAAGGATTGTCCTTTATCTTTATACCCATTTGCAAGCGCTGTCCTTTATGTTTAAAATTGACGAGTTTTGTATTTTATGTTTTCAAATCAAACACGTTTTGTTCTTTAGCCCTAACCCAGTTAGATTTTTCTGTCAAATCTGGTCATGTGCAATGTACATGAGGGTAAAACTATCTTTGCACCTAAGACATTACAAATGGCGAATTTTTTTTAATCCTGCAATTATTGCCATTGTTAATGGCGAAAAGGTAATTTTTTTGAATCCTGCAATTATTGACATACTGTGAATTCGCCATGATTACATCATATACTAACACATCACTAAACAGCTTGGTTTTTTTTTCTTTTTCTACAAAAGACTTAAAGACAATCTTTCTTCTTCGTTTTCCTCTTTCGTATCAACGACACCAACAACTTCAATTGCTATTGTTTCAGCGGGTTAATGAAGTGATGGAAGCGAGTGCAAAGAAGAAGGTGGATAGAGCGGTGGTCGTCGGAGGTGATCGAATTGTCGGAGATGGAGAGTTGCAGGTTGTGGTCGAAGATGATTAACTCGTGCAACGGTGACCGGAATGATGTTGTGGAGAAGGTGAAGATGATGTCAACGGTGGTTTATAGCAGCGACGAAGATGGTGAAAGTGGTGACCGGAGGTTGAAATGGGATTGATTTGGGGAAGAAGAGGGATTTGAGGAATAGTTGAAATGGGGTGTGAATTGTTGCAGGTTATTGAAGAGAAATTAGGGTTTTGAAATGGGATTGTTTTGGGGAAGAAGATGGTGAAAAGACAATTTTACCCTCATGTGCATTGCACATGACCAGATTTGACAGAAAAATCTAACTGGGTTAGGGCTAAAGGACAAAACGTGTATGATTTGAAAACATAAAGTACAAAACTCGTCAATTTTAAACATAAAGGACAGCGCCTGCAAATGGGTATAAAGATAAAGGACAATCCTTGCAATTCACTCTTATATATTTATGCGTCTAATACAAACCACAACTGGAAATTTAAAATACAATACTATTAGGCATCAGTAACTATAAGATTATCTATACTATAATATATTATTTTTTTCATACAAACATATTATATATATATATATATATATATATATTTATATATTATTATTATTACTATTACTTAGTGGGGATTCATCCAAAACTGCATGTTACGCTCGTCATACTTCGAGACGAGCCTCTCACCTATCTGTCTCATTCTCTCACTTCCTTCTAATATCTCCTCACCAAAGGTTCAGGGTTCTTGCACATTCTCAGTGCTCATAGGGGGTGCTGGAATGGGGTCAGGGTATTGTGGCATCGGTTCCTCCTGAGAGTGTGGATTCTCTAGAATCTCCCTAATATATTAGTCATTAATGTGTGCAAAATGCAACATATAAATTACATCAATTATGGCATAAAACTAACCCTTTTTTAGTACTAATGTTGGAAAAAGTGTGCTTTTGTCTTCCTTTTGTATTTTCAGGATTAAATGAGCTCAAATTAACAAAAGAAGCAAAAGGGCGGCTAAATCTAACATAAATAAAAGAAAAGGAACAAACGTGGCATGCCCGACCTCCCCGAAAGCATCTTCCCAAGCAAAACAAGAGAACAGAAGGCTGAACACGCCCCGTGCTCAGTGAACACGGGGGCATGCCCAAGTGTCAGCATAAAAGACAAAGTTGTAGAAGCTTCCATTGCCCACCACATGGCTGTGCTCAGCGGACACGGGGCCGGGTCAACTATAAGATTCGCAAAATCCAGGAAAATCTTGATAGTACAGATATACTTCTGCACACGGGGTCGTGCCCAGCGGACACGGGGTCGTGGTCAACTAATGCAGACAAAATCAATTAATGAAGACAGAGAAGAGGATGGACACGGGGCCGTGCCCGAGCTTCTGTTAAGCCTATAAATAGGAGTGCTTGGCTCAAGCTCAAACCATCCCTTGGCACACCACCTCTCTCACACTTCATCCACCACCCACCACCACCATAACACCTTCATCCACCACCATCATCCAGTGTCCATCATAGAGTGTGTGAGTCGTATCGGGATCCAAGATTGATAGTAAGAGTTCTTGACAATCAAGGCCATGTTTGCCTAAGTTTCTTACATCACTTGGTGAAGACAAAGTGTCTAGTGTAATACTTTTTATTTTTAATCTTTTCGCACTTTTTAATTGGTTATGTATTAATGACTTTAATAACTAGTTTCTTATGTTGAAGGTGATTCTTCCTTATCGTTTGTCCGTGGTGTCTTGACATTATTTTACAGTCTATATAAAATAAAAGATTTTCACCATTCATATCTCCACGGTCTATATGGAGGTATGTTGGCTACCTGGTCGGGGGTTAAGGGAACGGTTTGGTAAGAGTCTTGCCATTGTTCAGTGTATAGATCCTGCAAAGGACCTGGGTCAAATTTAGTAGGACCTCCTTCAATACTTAACGGTATTGGATGGCGTGGGTCCAAACTCTTTGACCCCCTCATAAGTTAAGCTACAATTAAAACTTTAACCCGACTACTTAGGACTGTATCCCTGCTGACTCAGACTACTTAGCCGAGGGTAACGTCGCCTTCAAAAGAGGGGCCTACCACATTATGCATTAATAACTTAATTAATTATCTTTCAATAATCCAACCCTTTAGGATTGTATCATTGCTGACTCAAACTACTGGGTTGACGTTACCCTCAACCCAGTAGTTTGAGTCAGCAAGGATACAATCCTAAAGGGTCGGATTATTGAAAGATAATTAATTAAGTTATTAATGCATATTATGGTAGGCCCCTCTTTTGAAGGTGACGTTACCCTCGGCTAAGTAGTCTGAGTCAGCAGGGATACAGTCCTAAGTAGCCGGGTTAAAGCATTAATAGTAGCTTACATATGAGGGGATCAACGAGTTTGGACCCCCGCCATCCAATACCGTTAAGTATTGAAGGAGGTCCTACTAAATTTGACCCAGGTCCTTGCAGGATCTATACACTGAACGAGGCAAGACTTTTACCAAACCGTTCCCTTAACCCCCAACGAGATAGCCAACATACCTCCATATAGACCGTGGAGATATGAATGGTGAAAATCTTTTATTTTATATAGACAGTAAAATAATGCCAAGACACCACGGACAAACGATAAGGAAAAATCACCTTCAACATAAGAAACTAGTTATTAAAGTCATTAATACATAACCAATTAAAAAGTGCGAAAAGATTAAATACAAAAAGTATTACACTAGACACTTTGTCTTCACCAAGTGATGTAAGAGACTTAAGCAAACATGGCCTTGATTGTCAAGAACTCTTACGATCAATCTTGGATCCCGAGATGACTCACACACTCTATGATGGACAATGGATGATGGTGGTGGATGATGGTGGTGGGTGGTGGGTGAAGTGTGAGAGAGGTGGTGTGCCAAGGGATGGTTTGAGCGTGAGCCAAGCACTCCTATTTATAGGCTGAACAGAAGCTCGGGCACGGCCCCGTGTCCATTGGGCACGGCCCCGTGTCCACATCCTTCTCTGTCTTCATTAAATGCAGTTTGTCTGTATTAGTTGACCACGCCTCCGTGTCCGCTGAGCACGACCCCGTGTGTAGAAGTATATCCGTACTATCAAGATTTTCCTGGATTCTGCGAATCTTATAGTTGACCACGGCCCCGTGTCCGCTGAGCACGGCCCCATGGTGGGCGATTGAAGCTTCTACCACTTTGTCTTTTCTGCTGACACTTGGGCACGCCCCCGTGCGCAGTGAGCACGGGGCGTGATCAGTCTTCTGTCTTCTTGTTTTGCTTGGGAAGATGCTGTCGTGGGGTCGGGCATGTCACGTTTGTTCCTTTTCTTGTATTTATGTTAGATTTAGCTGTCTTTTTGCTTCTTTTGTTAATTTGAGCTCATTTAATCCTGAAAATACAAAAGGAAGACAAAAGCACACTTTTTCCAACATTAGTACTAAAAAGGGTTAGTTTTATGCCACAATTGATGTAATTTATATGTTGCATTTTACACACATCAAGGTCCAAGTTGGGATAGGGTGCTATTTGGTTTTGCATGGGTTCTTCTATTGGGTAAAGTTGTTGGGAATCCCTGTGGTCGTCAAACCATGGGTTATAGTCTGGAGGATGGGGTGATGGTACTCTGGGAATCTCGGTTGGGTCAAAAGCAGGTATTTGTGGCTGGTCTACGGGGTTCAGTTCAATTTCCATGGGTTGTGTGGGAAATAGTGGTAACGGCTGGAGTGCTATGAGTTGTTCTAGATTAGGGTCGACAGCTGTAGTTGCTAAGATATGAAAATTTGCGAATCTCCTATTGATCATTTCCTATGTTTGAGCATTCATTTCTCTATTGGCCGCTGCTAAGGCCCGCTGCTGCTGAAGTTTTTTCATCCTTTTTCTACGTTCATGAACTCCTCTGCTAAACCATCCTCTTTTCTTAGGAGGGAATGGTTCCTCAGATTGTGCTTTGAACACGAAAATCACTTCTCCAGTGTCAGTCGAATACCCCGAGGGGGTAGGCTGTGAAGAGGTGCCTTCGTCCCTAGGTGAACTGGACAGTTGACGGTAAGCGTCCGAAGGTCCTTGGTCACTCATACTGTAAACTAACAAATTGTCAAATAATACAAAATAATAATCTACACGTATACACATAGTTTCATTGATTATTTCCTAACAGATTGATAATTCCAATGTCAGCAGAACACTTCTTTGGCATAAATTAGTGGTTGTGGCTCTGATACCATCTTCTGTCACAACCCCCGGCCCCTATCTCCTGGGATCGGGTGGACGTGAACTCAGATTAAGTGGTATCATTGTTTATCATTATTTGGCAGCGGGATTTACGTCAGGACCGTAGTTAGGAAATATTTTATCAGAGTAAAATACCACATTTTCATAATAGTAAACACATGGAAAACTCCCAAGTTTTTATTACAACATGTTTATAGGGATAAACCCTAATTTATTGAATTTAAAACATCGTCTTTATTTAGGTAACTTTTATAGCCACATTTTCCAAGCCTTCAGTGCTCTCCAGCTGGCTTCTATTTGGCTTTCACATTTTGTTGCCTGAAACGCGTTTTAAAAACATTTGTCAGTGGGAAATACTGGTGAGTGAATCCCAATTTAATCAAGAAGTATTTTATCCTTTAACAGTATTGAGAGCGATTACAATGTTTATATCTACACAATTACTCTTCAGTACTATCAATCCTGACTGGTGGGTCAAATTACACATTGGCTATCTCGTTGTCCAATGGTAACATGTTCCACATTTTGTATACAAAACCCCAACATACCGGCAGTAATTGAAGAATTACAAAGACTCAATCACTGCTAACAACATTGTAAAATATTGAAGGTTTTGTAAAAACAGTTTACAAAAAGGTTTAAAAAAAAGAGATTACTCACATTGCTACTTTAGACTTTCCTTGGTGTTTTCCTGGTTATAATCTATTAATTAAACAATGCACACGCGTTAGTATAATAACCCAATATTTACATTAGTTATACCCTCCCCGAGACAGAACTCCAACGACTACGTCGGGCAGAGCCTCGACAGCCGTTACAGAGCACTAAATCAATCGGGCAGCGTATCTAATACGTAACCGGGGGTTAAAATACTTACAACGAGGCAGAACTTCATTATATTAGTGGGTATAATGCCCGGGAATTATGCCTACACTATAGAAATTTGAAAGAGAATTGTGAATTGTGAACGATTGAAATGAATTGCCGATGCCCTCTTTTTATAGGGCTGATTCGGCCATCCCTCGCGCCCCGCGTAAACCACACAAGGGGCCTTCGCTCCCCGCGACATAGGTCGGGTAGGCCCAAGCCTTGTCGGGTCACACGTATAGGTTTGCCACAACCACGCCACGTGGCGGCTCCGGGTGAGGCTGCGTAGCCTAGTTGTCGCGTCCCGCGTAAGCCGAAGAGAGAGTCTTCACGGCCCGCGAGCGACACCAGGATTTTGTTTTTATTTTATTTTTAATTATGTAAAGGTATTTAGGGTCAAATTTCGTATACGGGGTGTATTTTAGGACGTATAGAGACATTCTAAATATTATAGGGGTGTTGGAAATATTTTAGGAGGGTTGTTATAAAACGCCTTGACATACATACTCAACAACCACCTATACGAGTCAGCAGTTTCTGATCCAAGAAGCACAGCACCAAGCGTAACATTCCTATTGTGGTTATCTATACCAGTGAAAGGAACAAATACCATATCATCCTTGTCAGAGACACAGCAATATCCTTCATCAACCAGCTGAATTATTGCATCCTATATCCTCCTCTTGGCCATTTATGAGATGGGGTATGGATATAGTTGGTAAGCTCCCTAAGGCACCTGGTGGAAAAGTATTCATGCTTGCTATGACTGATTACTTCTCCAAGTGGATAGAGGCTGAAGCCTTTGCCCAAGTCAGAGAAAAGGAAGTTATATCCTTCATTAAAAGAAATATCATAACTAGATTTGGAATTCCTTCTGAAATTATATGTGATAATGGTTCCCAATTTATTGGGGGCAGAACCACTAACTTTTGTGACAGCTGGGGGATTAAGATGATAACATCAACACTAGTCCACCCACAAGCTAATGGTCAAGCAGAATCATCCAACAAGATCATCATCAACAATTTGAAGAAGAAGCTTGGATCCAAGAAAGGGAAATGGGCAGAAGAACTACCTTATGTGCTTTGGGCTGATAGGACAACCCCTAAGAATGCTACTGGTCAAACGCCATTCTCTTTGGTATTTGGGGCAGAATCAGTGATCCCAACAGAAATGGTGGTTCCAACTGCTAGAACAAGTACCCGTGATCCTGAGGAGAATGATGAGAACTTGGCTCAAGACCTGGATACTATTGAAGAAATCAGGGATATGGCTAGGATAAGGATGGCCAGTTATCAACAAAGAATGGCTGGTGCTTACAACAAAAATGTCAGGATCAGGAAGTTCCAAGTTGGGGATATGGTATTAAGGAAAGCATTTCAGAATACCACCAATCCTGCTGATGGAAAATTGGCTCCAAAATGGGAAGGCCCTTATTTGATTGAAGCTGAAGCAGGAAAGGGGGCATATAGATTGCTAACCATGGAAGGTGATTTGCTACCAAGAGCTTGGAATGTTGTCCACTTGAAGAAATATTTCATGTGAGAAGGATCCTCATGGCACAGATGATCCTTACGTTAGGGGTATCCTTGAAGGATCCTTAAAGTATCGGTGATCCTTACTTTGGTAATATCCTAATCTTGAACTATTTCATTTTTATTTTATTTTCTCATATAAGGATAAGGATCATGTATCCTTTATCCATCTCTCACGTGATTTTAAGTTTTGAAAGTTCAGGAATCCATAGCAAAGTATTGGTTATCTGCAGAAGCAATCCGTCCTTTGGGTTTAACCCCAGTTATTTGGGCTTGACCCCAGTTCCGCCTGTAGCGCATGATGATCCTGGTATAGTTCAAGTCAGTGGGACCAGTACTCGCTTTAGGGGCTGATAATTCCATTGTACTGGCTATACCTAGGATCCTACGTATAATGGTAGACGTACCATACTTCCGTTCCTAAGGTTTCTAACGTTTTCACGTTAGCTAAGGTTTTGACATTTTCATGTCACTAAGTTTGGATAGTCGCCAGTTAGGGCCATACTCCAGTTTACATACGATCCTTGGGCTTGTCCCCAGTTATCCTTGGGCTTGTCCCCAGTTGCTAACTCTTATCTTATATTGGCTTAGTCCCAAGTTATGCTCTATTTCAGGTCCTTGAAGATAAGCAACTAGGGATCCTTGATCCTCACTTCTCTCTAAAATTTATCTTATAGTTATCCTGATTATGGTTAGGATCCTAACTTGGATCCTCAGGTATGATCCTTAACTATTTTTAATTCTGTTCATTATTTATTTGAATAACCCTTAAAATTTGACAACTAAACTTGTGATCCTTAAATATATTGCTTTTTGGGATTCTTTAACTATAGGATATTTGATCATGGATCATGTCCTAAATATTTTTAATCTGACTTATTCAAAACTGTTTATTCAATAAGTGTGCATCAAAACAAAGGAGAGTTAAAGAAACAACAAGGATAACAACACAAGATAAGCGACAAAAGATTAAGGTTTTATTTATTAACAAAAGACTAACCCTTAAAAGGTTGTCAAAATTACCTACCCCGAGCATCTACCAGCAATACGTGGCCCGTCCACTGGGTAGGTAAAGGGTGTCCATGATAATATGTTCAAAAGTAGTGCAGAAATATAAAGGCGGCAGGATCACAATGGCTTCATCCCCCAAACAGAGGATCCCTCCACCATTTGCAATCCTGCCTATTGTCCAAAGGATCATACATGATCCTTAATCCTAAAGACTATTGTCCAGTACAAACCATCAAATTGTTCAACAAAATAACCATCAAACTAAAAAATTGGGCTCCGGCTATGTCTAGAAGTTTCCATCATCGCCCAATCATGCAGCCTAAACCTTCGCCGCATTACCACCTCCAGCTCCACTTGTTTCACCACCTTCACCCTTGCCTCCAGCCTCGATCGTCAGGATCTCTTCAACCTCCTCAGCCTCTTCATCATCCAGTTCAGCCAGCCTTGCCTTCCAGCCTTCCACATCCCAGGTGCTCTTGTCAAAAGCAGGATCCTGAACCTCCAAGGCCATTTGCAGCTTGGTCTTATACATTGCTATGGCGGCAGAGACTTTGGCGTCTTCAGTGATCTCATGCTTCTCATAGTTAACATTAACCAGCACCTTGGCCGTCTCCTGTTTGGCATCCCGGACTTCCTTCTGAAGATCAGCAATTTTGAGGTCCTTTAGCAATGCAACCTGCTGGAGGTCGGCAATCTTCCTATCCTGATCCTCAACGTGGCCAACATAATCCTCAATCTCAGAGAATTTCTGCAAAGGGGATAAAAGACAAGGTCAGGACTAAGTGATCCTCAAATCAGCAGGATATATCAGCAGGATATATCAACAGGATATATGAGAAGAGACAGTGATCCTTACATCATTGAAGTACTCGAGGAATTGGTGGCGGATCAGAGGCAGACCCTGCAGATCCTCAGCTTCAGAGGCCTTTCTCTTCTTGATTCCCTTTCCTTTGAGGGGTGCCTTGGGGAACGAAGCTGTCGGACTGGTAGGAGCTTTTCTTTTGGAGGATCTGACGGTGGTGAGATCAGTGACATTGAACATTGAAGCAGACTTAGTGGATTTTCCAGCACCTACACAACCAAAACAAGATAAGTATCTTTACTCCACTTATATTTCACTGTTTATTTAAATTTTTAAACAAAGATACTTACTTGACATCGTGACAGAGCCTGAGGATACCTCCTGAGAATCCTGGGTGGTTGTCTTGAAAGATCTTGTTTCAGGATCAAGTTTCTGGAAAGCGATAAGTCTCTCTTTAGCAGCAGGAGACAGTCTGAGGTGTGAGACGGAGATAGCTGTATAACAAGAAAGCAAAAATATATAAGTGATCCTTACATCAAAAGAAAGTTTTCTGGTGATCCTCCTCAGGATCCTCCACCCTACCATGGGTAGCCCATTTCTTGGGTAGATCCTTTCCATTATCAATAGAATCTCTCTTGACGAAAAAGAAACGCCGCTTCCAATTAGCATCATTCTTGGTAGCTTTGAAGATCGGGTGCTCCTCACCAGGCTTACGTTTAAACAAATAACGATGAGAACCAAAGGTAGTAAGATCATACAGCTCTCCCAGCTCTGACATTCCTAGGTCTATCCCTTCCTGCTCGATGATCCTTTCAAGGGTGTACAAAACCCTCCAAATCATCGGCATGGCTTGGATATAAGAGATGTCGGTTAGGGAAAAGAAAGATTGGGTGAAGGCTGGAAAAGGATATGTATAGCCTATGGTGAACGGAGTGACAGGAAAAGCAACCCACTTATCGGAAATATGATCACTCAGGGCATTGGGATCAAAAGGTCTAAACTCGGTGTTCGCCGGGAAGCAGTGGCGGATCCTATCAATCTGTGCATCATTGAAACAGCAGCATTCTTTTATGGAATCTTCGATGATCCCCTGGCTTTTCGGAGGGCTGTTTTTCGGGTGATCCTTAGCTGGGGAGTTCCGGAGCAACATCTTTGATGGAATGGTGGAAAGAAATGGAAAACAGAGCAAAAGAAGGAAGAAGATGAAGAGATAATACCTGTTTATCTTCGGAATGCAGTTATAAAGGGAGTATCTCTGAAATTTTAAATGCAATCGATCCTATCTATATCTCCTATTTATAATCATGGTTGTGCAGGGTTGTCACTTCTGTGACGTCATGGTTGCAACGGATAGTTCTACAATAACGGCTATATTTACGATAGTTAGTTGCGGATAAGATCAAGAAAATATAATTCGCTCATTTTACATATAACTCCTTATATTTTGGGGGCAATTGTTAGGGGAGGATTTTCTAACAATTAGTGATCCTTATTTGTTATCCTAATTAATGATCCTTACTTCTGTGACAGATAGTGATCCTCAGATGAGCTTCAGGATCAGGATCATGGATCACCCTAAGGATCCTCATACTAACGATTGTTTGTTTATGTTTCGTATTATTTCGCAGGAGTAACAAGCTTGACTTGGTCTTGGCAACGTTACTATGGAATATTCCACGGGTATTTCGCACACGTTTGACTGGAAATGGACGTTGTGGAGAACGTGGGAGCTTGGCACAAAAGTCGGATAGTTTGTTATTGTAGTTAACTTCTATTTTAAAAGGGGTGACGAGCTAGAATTATAACACTTCGCCATTTTCAGCTACACACACTCTCATACTATCGCACTCTTGAAGCTCTCGACGAACACTTATTAGTTTTCACTCACTTTCACACATTTCACCATAGTGATCCTTGTACCTAGCTCGTTACTATCCGAAGTTGTAAACATTTATTGATTTATTTGAGCTTGGTGATCGGTAGTTTCCATCACCCGGGGTTTTTTGTGCCGGAGATCAACTCTTGATCAAGGGCTTTTTCCCCGTATAAATCCTTGTGTCATTTGTGCAATTTACATTGAAGTGATCCTTATCATTGTTCTACATTTCAAGCATCATACCCCGTAACTAAGAGTTTGGTTGCATTATCCTCATTAGATTTTTTGACCAAAACATTGTTGATCACTCTCAATCTTTATCACCCCCCATGGACTAGGAAGCTTCACACACTGATGATATGTAGATGCAACTGCCTTCATGTCATGTATCCTTGGCCTGCCAAGGATAACATTGCAACAGGATAAGCAATCTATAACATAAATTTTTTTATAAGAATGAAGTCCTTCAATGTAAATGGGAAGTTTAATGTCCCCCAATGTATTCTTGGTTTCTCCGCTGAATCCTACAAGAACTGAGGATCTTGGGATAATATTTGATTCAAGGATATTCATCTTCTTGAGGACATCAAGCTAAATGATGTTCACTGAGCTTCCTCCATCGATTAGGATTCTACGAACAAAATGGTTAGATATGAATAAAGTAATAACAAGACCATCATGGTGAGGATCCTACACATCAACACGATCATCCTCATCAAAGGTTATGACTTTCTCCTATGTAACAGTAGAGGTCCGGATGGGTCTATCTCCATTATCCATCTTGGTCTCCTTGGCATGTCGTTTGGATGCTGAAAAGGAAGTACCACAAAAGTCTGATCCACCGGAAATGAAGTTTATAACTTGTGCATCTGCTGGAGGAGCAGGAGCTCTTTCTGGGATCTTCTCAGGATCCTGGATCCTTGACTTCTTCCTGCCCAAAAGTTCCTTTAAGTGCCCCTTGCTTAACAATTAACCAATTTCTTTTATAAGTGCAATACATTCTTCAGTAAGATGCCCGAAATCCTCATGATATGCACACCATTTGGATTTGTCTTTTGTTGCGGATGGTTTATCACTTTTCCTTGGCCACCTAGCTTTCTCACCTAAATTCTGCATTGCAAGAATTAGTTCATTGTTATCAACAGAAAAACAGTATTCAGAAATGGGAGGATAATCCTCATCATCCTCTTCCTGTTCTAGTGTATGCACATTCTGGTTTTCAGATTTGTTGTAGGACTTGAACTTGTTGTTCTTGAAGTAGGATCCTTGCTTTTCCTGCTTCGAGGATCCTCTTAGTCTTTCCTGGATCCTTTTATCATCCTCTAATCGGATGAATCTAAGGGCCCTGGTTCTCACTTCATCAAGATTCCTGCATGGGGTCATAACAAGATCGTCATAGAATAATGAATCCCTAAGCAATCCCATTTTAAAGGCTTCCATAGCCGTAGCTACATCTAGATTAGGGATATCTAAGGATTCTTTACTAAACTTAGTGATATAATCTCTAAGTGGTTCATTTTGAACTTGTGTTACCCTATATAGATCACTAGTTAAACGTTCAAATTTTCTACTACATGAGAATTGACTATTAAACAGATTAACTAGATTGGCAAATGAAGTAATAGAGTAAGGGGGAAGACTTAGCAGCCATTTAAGAGCTGATCCTGTGAGTGTGGATCCAAAACCCTTGCATAGACATGCTTCCTTTAACCTCTCAGGAATTGGATTGATCTCCATCCTCTCTCTGTATTGAGCTACATGTTCCTCTGGATCCGTCGAACCATCATACAGCTTCATAGTTGGTATCTGGAACCTTTTGGGTATCTCAGCATCACAAATAGGTGGTGCAAAACGAGATATCCTATGGCTACCATCTGCGATCTCAGGAATGGGCTTAACCACTCCTGGAACACTGGATTTCATATCCTTTAGCTTCTGTAATTCTCTAGCCATAGCTTGATTAATACCTGTATCTTGCATAAAGCCATGGTTAGTGTTGTAAGAATTATTCAAAGTGTTACCTCCCGGAGGATTCAAGTTTGGAATCCCAGATGTGAATCCATATTGACGAGATTCTGGTATGATTGAAGGACCAGAAGTAGCAATGGTCTGCATTGGAATGAAGTCTCCTTGATGAATATCTGAACTTGAGGGAGGGTCGTACACTTCGTAAGAATCCTTGCTCCTGAAAGATGTTGGATCCTTGAACCTGGAAGGAGGATCCTTGAACCTGAGAGGATCCTTGAACCTGTGAGGATCCTTGGACCTGGGAGGATCCTTGAACCTGAGAGGATCCTTGGACCTGAGAGGATCCTTGGACCTGTGAGGATCCTTGGACCTGGGAGGATCCTTGAACCTGAGAGGATCCTTGGAACTGTGAGGATCCTTGAACCGTGTGCGTTCCCATATATCCTCCTGGGCTGACGAAGGATCCCTGATGCTGGAAAGAGGATCCCGAAGGCTGAAAGTGAGACCTAAAAGCCTGACTCATAGTTGTTGTTCAATAACGTCTTCCCAATGGTCCACTCTGATACTGGATATCCGGAGCTGCAGATTGCTGGGCAGTCATAGCTGGAGTGTCGAAATTCAGTGACCTTGGTATCAGAGGAGAGTGAGTTTCCCCTGATTTCTTCTGTTTCTTGATATCACCAATTTCCCGGAGGATCCTTTCATTGGTTTTGTTCTGCTCTTGTATGTGATCCCTCATCTGCAAAATCAAAGAAAAAAGATCACTAGTAGTAGGGTTAGAAGAAACAGCAGAAGTTGGTGGTTTTGGAAAAATGGGGCTTTGTCTCTTTGCAGCATTCTTCTAGGATCCAAAAGGTGGTGGAGGCAAAGGTGGAACGCCCTGTGAAGAAGTGATTGCCGGCATTGAACTGACGTGTTCTTCGCTGAAGAAGCCATGTGGTTGAAGATGATGAACCAAAATGAACACAATGAGCAAAATTTTTCAGAAATGAAGCACCAATTGCCCCACGGTGGGCGCCAAACTGTTTTGGTCAAAAATCAGGCTAGGATAACACAACCAAATCTTTGTTGTGAGGAATGATGCTTGAAACAATGAACAAATGAATGAATAACTTGGAAAATGTAATGAACAAGTGACACAAGGATTTATACGAGGAAAAAGCCCTTGATCAAGAGTTGATCTCCGGCATAAAAAACCTCGGGTGATGGAAACTACCGATCACCAACTACAATTAAACAAAGGGTTGTTACAACTCGGGATGATAACAAGCTTGTTACAAGGATCACTAGAGTGCAAAAGTGCAAAAATGTATGAGATCGCCAAGTCAATTGTTGAGAGCTGATTGAGAGCTGTTACGAGAGTGTGTGTTTGCTAAAATCACTAAGTGTTCTAATTCAAGCTTGTTATCCCCTTTTAAAATTAGAAATAACTAAAGCAACTAACTATCCGCAATTCATGCTAGCTTCCCACGATCTCCATAACGTTCACTAAGCCATGCACGTGCGGAATATTGAGAGCATATTGTCCAAGAATATCGGCAAGACCAAGTCTAAGGCGTATACTCCTGCAAAACAAACTCAAGCATAGCAAAGACAATCGTTAGTGTAAGGATAATCATGAGGATCCTAAATCCTGATCCTGCAACACCTTCTGAAGATCCTTAATTCAAACAGAATTGAGGATCTGTGATCCTGGCAGTGCTTGAGGATCCGTGATCCTTAGGATTGGAAAATCCTCCCCTAACAATAAGAAATAATAAAACAAAAACATAAAAATAATTAACATTGCAACGTTCAAGACATCCAACTTTAGAGATTTAATAGATTCAACTTTCATTTTTTGGTAAGTAACACTTAAACCCCTAACTTATGGTAATTGACAACTTTTAATCCAATTTTTTCTACTTAATAAGTTCACACTTCGTTTTCTCCAACATTTCAACTCTTTTGTTTAATTTACGTTTACGAATTTACACCGGAAAGTGCAAGACCTTCTACTTTTTTTCTGTGCCTAACCACGTTAATGTCACGAACATAACGTGTGTAACAACGTAAAAGATGCACCACGTCACACGCAGACATCACAAGTTAATGTCATCCTCCATTATGTATAAATTATAGATCCTTTCAATATTATATATCTTAAAATATTTTGATGTTAGGAAACAAAAAAAACATTAGTTAGATAATAAGAAATAATAAAACAAAAACATAAAAAAAATTAACATTGCAACGTTCAAGACATCCAACTTTAGAGATTTAATAAATTCAACTTTCATTTTTTGGTAAGTAACACGTAAACCCCTAACTTATGGTAATTGACAACTTTCAACCCTATTTTTTCTACTTAATAAGTTCACACTTCGTTTTCTCCGACATTTCAACTCTTTTGTTTAATTTACGTTTACGAATTTACACCGGAACGTGCAAGACCTTCTACTTTTTTTCTGTGCCTAACCACGTTAATGTCACGAACATAACGTGTGTAACAACGTAAAAGATGCACCACGTCACGCGCATACATCACAAGTTAATGTCATCATCGTAAAGCGTGTAACGGATTTGCAAACGCGACGTTGCCGCCGCAACGCGCGACACATGTAAAAATACTAGCTATAAATTAAAAGAAACAGTCGGTGGAAACCCCACCGGCTTTGCCTCTCCCTATAGTTTCACAATGTTGCAGTTTTAGCCCCTTGACTTTGATATCTTCAAAGTTTCATAAAATGGCAAATTTAGTCCCTAAACTACAACTCCATTTTACACATAGTTTGCTTTTGACACCCCAACTTTGTGGTAGTTTCCTTTTCAGCCCCAACTTTGTTATAATTTCCTTCTTACCCTAAAACTTTATCAAATTTTATCTTTACCCTTTCTTAGCCCTTAAGTTTAGGAAATGCAATTTTTAACCACTTGACTTTTTTTGAACTTTGTAAATGCCACTTTGACCCCCTCGAGAGTTTTTGGCTTGACGATATAAATTCGAGTTAGTCGGGTCGTTTATAATACATTATGATTGTACGATATAAATTCGATTTACGTGACGTTTTGATCCAATCGCAATGCAACTATAGGATACATTGAGTTCAATCGGATACGTCAAAACGTGCGTTTTCATATGGTTAACACATCACATAACGCTTGGACTAATCCGTTCGATATTTGCAAAGTACCCGCGCCGCAACGCGCGCGGGTCTTATTACTAGTTTTTTTCTTAAAAATACACAAAGATACATACATACATACATACATACACACATACACACAAAATATATAAAGTTTAACTGCAATATTTACAAAAATGAGATGGCTTAATTGCAATATTTACAGAACAGAGATGGCAAATTGGTGTAGATACTTTCATAATGTCCACCATACGTGATTTGAGCCTTGACCAAAGGAACTCCTCTCACTGCTGACATTGCTTCATTTGCTTTTTGCACCACTTGCTTTATCCTCTAACCATACATCCATATTTAAGTACTTCAAAACTATATATAAACTAGTTAAATTCCCTCACACGTTGCGGCGGGTATTCATTCGGTATGGGTTTGATTCATTACATCGGTACTGTATCGCCACTCGGTATATCAAGCGAAAGATAAAACCCAAAAAATAAAGTCATGACATGACCAAAATAATATCGATATGTGTTTTACATCGGTCAAAAACCATAAATACGAATATCATTAACGGTTCTGATAATAAGGATATCTATACCGACGTTATACGGTCGAGATCGCCAGGGCATCAATGTTACTAAGATATTATCTAAAATGTGATATGAGAAAACTTAAAATAATAGAAACTTAAAAAACTGAAAACTTAAATTAATAAGATAAAGAAAACAACAAAATAATAAACTAAAGTAATAAAATAATAAAAACTTAAAAAACTATAATATTATAAAAATGATGAACTACTGTTTATCACCACTTACTATTAATATGTATAATTGCACATGGAAAATACTTATCATGTATAATTTATGGGGTTTTTTCTTTAAACTAGTGGGTTACACCCGCGCTCTACGGCGGGGCGACCCAATTTTTTATGGAAACGTAGGCGCAATAGTAAAAATAACGTCAATGGCAGGAATTCGTTTGATATGAGTTCGGTTCATTAAGATACCGACACTTACCGAAAGAGAAACAAAAAAAGTCATGATACGACCAAAAAAAATACCTAGATGCATTTACACCGATCGGAGCAATAAAAACGAATAGCATTATTCTGGTTTTCTTGATTTGCTGCGTCGGCCATCTGGATTATAAATATTTACCAAGTATTAATATCGCAAGACAATATCCAATGCAACCAATCACACAACAAACATATTGATCCAAAATCGTCGACATTGGGACCTTTACTCTATTTTATATATTTAGTGAATTGCAAGGATTGTCCTTTATCTTTATACCCATTTGCAAGCGCTGTCCTTTATGTTTAAAATTGACGAGTTTTGTATTTTATGTTTTCAAATCAAACACGTTTTGTTCTTTAGTCCAAACCCAGTTAGATTTTTCTGTCAAATCTGGTCATGTGCAATGTACATGAGGGTAAAACTATCTTTGCACCTAAGACATTACAAATGGCGAATTTTTTTTAATCCTGCAATTATTGCCATTGTTAATGGCGAAAAGGTAATTTTTTTGAATCCTGCAATTATTGACATACTGTGAATTCGCCATGATTACATCATATACTAACACATCACTAAACAGCTTGGTTTTTTTTTCTTTTTCTACAAAAGACTTAAAGACAATCTTTCTTCTTCGTTTTCCTCTTTCGTATCAACGACACCAACAACTTCAATTGCTATTGTTTCAGCGGGTTAATGAAGTGATGGAAGCGAGTGCAAAGAAGAAGGTGGATAGAGCGGTGGTCGTCGGAGGTGATCGAATTGTCGGAGATGGAGAGTTGCAGGTTGTGGTCGAAGATGATTAACTCGTGCAACGGTGACCGGAATGATGTTGTGGAGAAGGTGAAGATGATGTCAACGGTGGTTTATAGCAGCAACGAAGATGGTGAAAGTGGTGACCGGAGGTTGAAATGGGATTGATTTGGGGAAGAAGAGGGATTTGAGGAATAGTTGAAATGGGGTGTGAATTGTTGCAGGTTATTGAAGAGAAATTAGGGTTTTGAAATGGGATTGTTTTGGGGAAGAAGATGGTGAAAAGACAATTTTACCCTCATGTGCATTGCACATGACCAGATTTGACAGAAAAATCTAACTGGGTTAGGGCTAAAGGACAAAACGTGTATGATTTGAAAACATAAAGTACAAAACTCGTCAATTTTAAACATAAAGGACAGCGCCTGCAAATGGGTATAAAGATAAAGGACAATCCTTGCAATTCACTCTTATATATTTATGCGTCTAATACAAACCACAACTGGAAATTTAAAATACAATACTATTAGGCATCAGTAACTATAAGATTATCTATACTATAATATATTATTTTTTTCATACAAACATATTATATATATATATATATATATATATTTATATATTATTATTATTACTATTACTTAGTGGGGATTCATCCAAAACTGCATGTTACGCTCGTCATACTTCGAGACGAGCCTCTCACCTATCTGTCTCATTCTCTCACTTCCTTCTAATATCTCCTCACCAAAGGTTCAGGGTTCTTGCACATTCTCAGTGCTCATAGGGGGTGCTGGAATGGGGTCAGGGTATTGTGGCATCGGTTCCTCCTGAGAGTGTGGATTCTCTAGAATCTCCCTAATATATTAGTCATTAATGTGTGCAAAATGCAACATATAAATTACATCAATTATGGCATAAAACTAACCCTTTTTTAGTACTAATGTTGGAAAAAGTGTGCTTTTGTCTTCCTTTTGTATTTTCAGGATTAAATGAGCTCAAATTAACAAAAGAAGCAAAAGGGCGGCTAAATCTAACATAAATAAAAGAAAAGGAACAAACGTGGCATGCCCGACCTCCCCGAAAGCATCTTCCCAAGCAAAACAAGAGAACAGAAGGCTGAACACGCCCCGTGCTCAGTGAACACGGGGGCATGCCCAAGTGTCAGCATAAAAGACAAAGTTGTAGAAGCTTCCATTGCCCACCACATGGCTGTGCTCAGCGGACACGGGGCCGGGTCAACTATAAGATTCGCAAAATCCAGGCAAATCTTGATAGTACAGATATACTTCTGCACACGGGGTCGTGCCCAGCGGACACGGGGTCGTGGTCAACTAATGCAGACAAAATCAATTAATGAAGACAGAGAAGAGGATGGACACGGGGCCGTGCCCGAGCTTCTGTTAAGCCTATAAATAGGAGTGCTTGGCTCAAGCTCAAACCATCCCTTGGCACACCACCTCTCTCACACTTCATCCACCACCCACCACCACCATAACACCTTCATCCACCACCATCATCCAGTGTCCATCATAGAGTGTGTGAGTCGTATCGGGATCCAAGATTGATAGTAAGAGTTCTTGACAATCAAGGCCATGTTTGCCTAAGTTTCTTACATCACTTGGTGAAGACAAAGTGTCTAGTGTAATACTTTTTATTTTTAATCTTTTCGCACTTTTTAATTGGTTATGTATTAATGACTTTAATAACTAGTTTCTTATGTTGAAGGTGATTCTTCCTTATCGTTTGTCCGTGGTGTCTTGACATTATTTTACAGTCTATATAAAATAAAATATTTTCACCATTCATATCTCCACGGTCTATATGGAGGTATGTTGGCTACCTGGTCGGGGGTTAAGGGAACGGTTTGGTAAGAGTCTTGCCATTGTTCAGTGTATAGATCCTGCAAAGGACCTGGGTCAAATTTAGTAGGACCTCCTTCAATACTTAACGGTATTGGATGGCGTGGGTCCAAACTCTTTGACCCCCTCATAAGTTAAGCTACAATTAAAACTTTAACCCGACTACTTAGGACTGTATCCCTGCTGACTCAGACTACTTAGCCGAGGGTAACGTCGCCTTCAAAAGAGGGGCCTACCACATTATGCATTAATAACTTAATTAATTATCTTTCAATAATCCAACCCTTTAGGATTGTATCATTGCTGACTCAAACTACTGGGTTGACGTTACCCTCAACCCAGTAGTTTGAGTCAGCAAGGATACAATCCTAAAGGGTCGGATTATTGAAAGATAATTAATTAAGTTATTAATGCATATTATGGTAGGCCCCTCTTTTGAAGGTGACGTTACCCTCGGCTAAGTAGTCTGAGTCAGCAGGGATACAGTCCTAAGTAGCCGGGTTAAAGCATTAATAGTAGCTTACATATGAGGGGATCAACGAGTTTGGACCCCCGCCATCCAATACCGTTAAGTATTGAAGGAGGTCCTACTAAATTTGACCCAGGTCCTTGCAGGATCTATACACTGAACGAGGCAAGACTTTTACCAAACCGTTCCCTTAACCCCCAACGAGGTAGCCAACATACCTCCATATAGACCGTGGAGATATGAATGGTGAAAATCTTTTATTTTATATAGACAGTAAAATAATGCCAAGACACCACGGACAAACGATAAGGAAAAATCACCTTCAACATAAGAAACTAGTTATTAAAGTCATTAATACATAACCAATTAAAAAGTGCGAAAAGATTAAAAACAAAAAGTATTACACTAGACACTTTGTCTTCACCAAGTGATGTAAGAGACTTAAGCAAACATGGCGTTGATTGTCAAGAACTCTTACGATCAATCTTGGATCCCGAGACGACTCACACACTCTATGATGGACAATGGATGATGGTGGTGGATGATGGTGTTATGGTGGTGGTGGGTGGTGGGTGAAGTGTGAGAGAGGTGGTGTGCCAAGGGATGGTTTGAGCGTGAGCCAAGCACTCCTATTTATAGGCTGAACAGAAGCTCGGGCACGGCCCCGTGTCCATTGGGCACGGCCCCGTGTCCACATCCTTCTCTGTCTTCATTAAATGCAGTTTGTCTGTCTTAGTTGACCACGCCCCCGTGTCCGCTGAGCACGACCCCGTGTGCAGAAGCATATCCGTACTATCAAGATTTGCCTGGATTCTGCGAATCTTATAGTTGACCACGGCCCCGTGTCCGCTGAGCACGGCCCCATGGTGGGCGATGGAAGCTTCTACCACTTTGTCTTTTCTGCTGACACTTGGGCACGCCCCCATGCTCAGTGAGCACGGGGCGTGATCAGTCTTCTGTCTTCTTGTTTTGCTTGGGAAGATGCTGTCGTGGGGTCGGGCATGTCACGTTTGTTCCTTTTCTTGTATTTATGTTAGATTTAGCTGTCTTTTTGCTTCTTTTGTTAATTTGAGCTCATTTAATCCTGAAAATACAAAAGGAAGACAAAAGCACACTTTTTCCAACATTAGTACTAAAAAAGGGTTAGTTTTATGCCACAATTGATGTAATTTATATGTTGCATTTTACACACATCAAGGTCCAAGTTGGGATAGGGTGCTATTTGGTTTTGCATGGGTTCTTCTATTGGGTAAAGTTGTTGGGAATCCCTGTGGTCGTCAAACCATGGGTTATAGTCTGGAGGATGGGGTGATGGTACTCTGGGAATCTCGGTTGGGTCAAAAGCAGGTATTTGTGGCTGGTCTACGGGGTTCAGTTCAATTTCCATGGGTTGTGTGGGAAATAGTGGTAACGGCTGGAGTGCTATGAGTTGTTCTAGATTAGGGTCGACAGCTGTAGTTGCTAAGATATGAAAATTTGCTAATCTCCTATTGATCATTTCCTATGTTTGAGCATTCATTTCTCTATTGGCCGCTGCTAAGGCCCGCTGCTGCTGAAGTTTTTTCATCCTTTTTCTACGTTCATGAACTCCTCTGCTAAACCATCCTCTTTTCTTAGGAGGGAATGGTTCCTCAGATTGTGCTTTGAACACGAAAATCACTTCTCCAGTGTCAGTCGAATACCCCGAGGGGGTAGGCTGTGAAGAGGTGCCTTCGTCCCTAGGTGAACTGGACAGTTGACGGTAAGCGTCCGAAGGTCCTTGGTCACTCATACTGTAAACTAACAAATTGTCAAATAATACAAAATAATAATCTACACGTATACACATAGTTTCATTGATTATTTCCTAACAGATTGATAATTCCAATGTCAGCAGAACACTTCTTTGGCATAAATTAGTGGTTGTGGCTCTGATACCATCTTCTGTCACAACCCCCGGCCCCTATCTCCTGGGATCGGGTGGACGTGAACTCAGATTAAGTGGTATCATTGTTTATCATTATTTGGCAGCGGGATTTACGTCAGGACCGTAGTTAGGAAATATTTTATCAGAGTAAAATACCACATTTTCATAATAGTAAACACATGGAAAACTCCCAAGTTTTTATTACAACATGTTTATAGGGATAAACCCTAATTTATTGAATTTAAAACATCGTCTTTATTTAGGTAACTTTTATAGCCACATTTTCCAAGCCTTAAGTGCTCTCCAGCTGGCTTCTATTTGGCTTTCACATTTTGTTGCCTGAAACGCGTTTTAAAAACATTTGTCAGTGGGAAATACTGGTGAGTGAATCCCAATTTAATCAAGAAGTATTTTATCCTTTAACAGTATTGAGAGCGATTACAATGTTTATATCTACACAATTACTCTTCAGTACTATCAATCCTGACTGGTGGGTCAAATTACACATTGGCTATCTCGTTGTCCAATGGTAACATGTTCCACATTTTGTATACAAAACCCCAACATACCGGCAGTAATTGAAGAATTACAAAGACTCAATCACTGCTAACAACATTGAAAATATTGAAGGTTTTGTAAAAACAGTTTACAAAAAGGTTTAAAAAAAAGAGATTACTCACATTGCTACTTTAGACTTTCCTTGGTGTTTTCCTGGTTATAATCTATTAATTAAACAATGCACACGCGTTAGTATAATAACCCAATATTTACATTAGTTATACCCTCCCCGAGACAGAACTCCAACGACTACGTCGGGCAGAGCCTCGACAGCCGTTACAGAGCACTAAATTAATCGGGCAGCGTATCTAATACGTAACCGGGGGTTAAAATACTTACAACGAGGCAGAACTTCATTATATTAGTGGGTATAATGCCCGGGAATTATGCCTACACTATAGAAATTTGAGAGAGAATTGTGAATTGTGAACGATTGAAATGAATTGCCGATGCCCTCTTTTTATAGGGCTGATTCGGCCATCCCTCGCGCCCCGCGTAAACCACACAAGGGGCCTTCGCTCCCCGTGACATAGGTCGGGTAGGCCCTAGCCTTGTCGGGTCACACGTATAGGTTTGCCACGACCACGCCACGTGGCGGCTCCGGGTGAGGCTGCGTAGCCTAGTTGTCGCGTCCCGCGTAAGCCGAAGAGAGAGTCTTCACGGCCCGCGAGCGACACCAGGATTTTGTTTTTATTTTATTTTTAATTATGTAAAGGTATTTAGGGTCAAATTTCGTATACGGGGTGTATTTTAGGACGTATAGAGACATTCTAAATATTATAGGGGCGTTGGAAATATTTTAGGAGGGTTGTTATAAAACGCCTTGACATACATACTCAACAACCACCTATACGAGTCAGCAGTTTCTGATCCAAGAAGCACAGCACCAAGCGTAACATTCCTATTGTGGTTATCTATACCAGTGAAAGGAACAAATACCATATCATCCTTGTCAGAGACACAGCAATATCCTTCATCAACCAGCTGAATTATTGCATCCTATATCCTCCTCTTGGCCATTTATGAGATGGGGTATGGATATAGTTGGTAAGCTCCCTAAGGCACCTGGTGGAAAAGTATTCATGCTTGCTATGACTGATTACTTCTCCAAGTGGATAGAGGCTGAAGCCTTTGCCCAAGTCAGAGAAAAGGAAGTTATATCCTTCATTAAAAGAAATATCATAACTAGATTTGGAATTCCTTCTGAAATTATATGTGATAATGGTTCCCAATTTATTGGGGACAGAACCACTAACTTTTGTGACAGCTGGGGGATTAAGATGATAACATCAACACCAGTCCACCCACAAGCTAATGGTCAAGCAGAATCATCCAACAAGATCATCATCAACAATTTGAAGAAGAAGCTTGGATCCAAGAAAGGGAAATGGGCAGAAGAACTACCTTATGTGCTTTGGGCTGATAGGACAACCCCTAAGAATGCTACTGGTCAACAGAAATGGTGGTTCCAACTGCTAGAACAAGTACCCGTGATCCTGAGGAGAATGATGAGAACTTGGCTCAAGACCTGGATACTATTGAAGAAATCAGGGATATGGCTAGGATAAGGATGGCCAGTTATCAACAAAGAATGGCTGGTGCTTACAACAAAAATGTCAGGATCAGGAAGTTCCAAGTTGGAGATATGGTATTAAGGAAAGCATTTCAGAATACCACCAATCCTGCTGATGGAAAATTGGCTCCAAAATGGGAAGGCCCTTATTTGATTGAAGCTGAAGCAGGAAAGGGGCATATAGATTGCTAACCATGGAAGGTGATTTGCTACCAAGAGCTTGGAATGCTGTCCACTTGAAGAAATATTTCATGTGAGCAGGATCCTCATGGCACAGATGATCCTTACGTTAGGGGTATCCTTGAAGGATCCTTAAAGTATCGGTGATCCTTACTTTGGTAATATCCTAATCTTGAACTATTTCATTTTTATTTTATTTTCTCATATAAGGATAAGGATCATGTATCCTTTATCCATCTCTCACGTGATTTTAAGTTTTGAAATTTCAGGAATCCTTAGCAAAGTATTGGTTATCTGCAGAAGCAATCCGTCCTTTGGGTTTAACCCCAGTTATTTGGGCTTGACCCCAGTTCTGCCTGTAGCACATGATGATCCTGGTATAGTTCAAGGCAGTGGGACCAGTACTCGCTTTAGGGGCTGATAATTCCATTGTACTGGCTATACCTAGGATCCTACGTATAATGGTAGACGTACCATACATCCGTTCCTAAGGTTTCTAACGTTTTCACGTTAGCTAAGGTTTTGACATTTTCATGTCACTAAGTTTGGATAGTCGCCAGTTAGGGCCATACTCCAGTTTACATACGATCCTTGGGCTTGTCCCCAGTTATCCTTGGGCTTGTCCCCAGTTGCTAACTCTTATCTTATATTGGCTTAGTCCCAAGTTATGCTCTATTTCAGGTCCTTGAAGATAAGCAACTAGGGATCCTTGATCCTCACTTCTCTCTAAAATTTATCTTATAGTTATCCTGATTATGGTTAGGATCCTAACTTGGATCCTCAGGTATGATCCTTAACTATTTTTAATTCTATTCATTATTTATTTGAATAACCCTTAAAATTTGACAACTAAACTTGTGATCCTTAAAATATATTGCTTTTTGGGATTCTTTAACTATAGGATATTTGATCATGGATCATGTCCTAAATATTTTTAATCTGACTTATTCAAAACTGTTTATTCAATAAGTGTGCATCAAAACAAAGGAGAGTTAAAGAAACAACAAGGATAACAACACAAGATAAGCGACAAAAGATTAAGGTTTTATTTATTAACAAAAGACTAACCCTTAAAAGGTTGTCAAAATTACCTACCCCGAGCATCTACCAGCAATACGTGGCCCGTCCGCTGGGGTAGGTAAAGGGTGTCCATGATAATAGGTTCAAATGTAGTGCAGGAATATAAAGGCGGCAGGATCACAATGGCTTCATCCCCCAAACAGAGGATCCCTCCACCATTTGCAATCCTGCCTATTGTCCAAAGGATCATACATGATCCTTAATCCTAAAGACTATTGTCCAGTACAACCCATCAAATTGTTCAACAAAACAACCATCAAACTAAAAAATTGGGCTCCGGCTATGTCTAGAAGTTTCCATCATCGCCCAATCATGCAGCCTAAACCTTCGCCGCATTACCACCTCCAGCTCCACTTGTTTCACCACCTTCACCCTTGCCTCCAGCCTCGATCGTCAGGATCTCTTCAACCTCCTCAGCCTCTTCATCGTCCAGTTCAGCCAGCCTTGCCTTCCAGCCTTCCACATCCCAGGTGCTCTTGTCAAAAGCAGGATCCTGAGCCTCCAAGGCCATTTGCAGCTTGGTCTTATACATTGCTATGGCGGCAGAGACTTTGGCGTCTTCAGTGATCTCATGCTTCTCATAGTCAACATTAACCAGCACCTTGGTCGTCTCCTGTTTGGCATCCCGGACTTCCTTCTGAAGATCAGCAATTTTGAGGTCCTTTAGCAATGCAACCTGCTGGAGGTCGGCAATCTTCCTATCCTGATCCTCAACGTGGCCAACATAATCCTCAATCTCAGAGAATTTCTGCAAAGGGGATAAAAGACAAGGTCAGGAGTAAGTGATCCTCAAATCAGCAGTATATATCAGCAGGATATATCAACAGGATATATGAGAAGAGACAGTGATCCTTACATCATTGAAGTACTCGAGGAATTGGTGGCGGATCAGAGGCAGACCCTGCAGATCCTCAGCTTCAGAGGCCTTTCTCTTCTTGATTCCCTTTCCTTTGAGGGGTGCCTTGGGGACCGAAGCTGTCGGACTGGTAGGAGCTTTTCTTTTGGAGGAACTGATGGTGGTGAGATCAGTGACATTGAACTTTGAAGCAGACTTGGTGGATTTTCCAGCACCTACACAACCAAAACAAGATAAGTATCTTTACTCCACTTATATTTCACTGTTTATTTAAATTTTTAAACAAAGATACTTACTTGACATCGTGACAGAGCCTGAGGATACCTCCTGAGAATCCTGGGTGGTTGTCTTGAAAGATCTTGTTTCAGGATCAAGTTTCTTGAAAGCGATGAGTCTCTCTTTAGCAGCAGGAGACAGTCTGAGGTGTGAGACGGAGATAGCTGCATAACAAGAAAGCAAAAATATATAAGTGATCCTTACATCAAAAGAAAGTTTTCTGGTGATCCTCCTCAGGATCCTCCACCCTACCATGGGTAGCCCATTTCTTGGGTAGATCCTTTCCATTATCAATAGAATCTCTCTTGACGAAAAAGAAACGCCGCTTCCAATTAGCATCATTCTTGGTAGCTTTGAAGATTGGGTGCTCCTCACCAGGCTTACGTTTAAACAAATAACGATGAGAACCAAAGGTAGTAAGATCATACAGCTCTCCCAGCTCTGACATTCCTAGGTCTATCCCTTCCTGCTCGATGATCCTTTCAAGGGTGTACAAAACCCTCCAAATCATCGGCATGGCTTGGATATAAGAGATGCCGGTTAGGGAAAAGAAAGATTGGGTGAAGGCTGGAAAAGGATATGTATAGCCTATGGTGAACGGAGTGACAGGAAAAGCAACCCACTTGTCGGAAATATGATCACTCATGGCATTGGGATCAAAAGGTCTAAACTCGGTGTTCGCCGGGAAGCAGTGGCGGATCCTATCAATCTGTGCATCATTGAAACAGCAGCGTTCTTTTATGGAATCTTCGATGATCCCCTGGCTTTTCGGAGGGCTGTTTTTCGGGTGATCCTTAGCTGGGGAGTTCCGGAGCAACATCTTTGATGGAATGGTGGAAAGAAACGGAAAACAGAGCAAAAGAAGGAAGAAGATGAAGAGAGAATACCTTTTTATCTTCGGAATGCAGTTATAAAGGGAGTATCTCTGAAATTTTAAATGCAATCGATCCTATCTATATCTCCTATTTATAATCATGGTTGTGCAGGGTTGTCACTTCTGTGACGTCATGGTTGCAACGGATAGTTCTACAATAACGGCTATATTTACGATAGTTAGTTGCGGATAAGATCAAGAAAATATAATTCCCTCATTTTACATATCACTCCTTATATTTTGGGGGCAATTGTTAGGGGAGGATTTTCTAACAATTAGTGATCCTTATTTGTTATCCTAATTAATGATCCTTACTTCTGTGACAGATAGTGATCCTCAGATGAGCTTCAGGATCAGGATCATGGATCACCCTAAGGATCCTCATACTAACGATTGTTTGTTTATGTTTCGTATTATTTCGCAGGAGTAACAAGCTTGACTTGGTCTTGGCAACGTTACTATGGAATATTCCACGGGTATTTCGCACACGTTTGACTGGAAATGGACGCTGTGGAGAACGTGGGAGCTTGGCACAAAAGTCGGATAGTTTGTTATTGTAGTTAACTTCTATTTTAAAAGGGGTGACGAGCTAGAATTAGAACACTTCGCCATTTTCAGCTACACACACTCTCATACTATCGCACTCTTGAAGCTCTCGACGAACACTTATTAGTTTTCACTCACTTTTACACATTTCACCATAGTGATCCTTGTACCTAGCTCGTTACTATCCGAAGTTGTAAACATTTATTGATTTATTTGAGCTTGGTGATCGGTAGTTTCCATCACCCGGGGTTTTTTGTGCCGGAGATCAACTCTTGATCAAGGGCTTTTTCGCCGTATAAATCCTTGTGTCATTTGTGCAATTTACATTGAAGTGATCCTTATCATTGTTCTACATTTCAAGCATCATACCCCGTAACTAAGAGTTTGGTTGCATTATCCTCATTAGATTTTTTGACCAAAACATTGTTGATCACTCTCAATCTTTATCACCCCCCATGGACTAGGAAGCTTCACACACTGATGATATGTAGATGCAACTGCCTTCATGTCATGTATCCTTGGCCTGCCAAGGATAACATTGCAACAGGATAAGCAATCTATAACATAAAATTTTTTATAAGAATGAAGTCCTTCAATGTAAATGGGAAGTTTAATGTCCCCCAATGTATTCTTGGTTTCTCCGCTGAATCCTACAAGAACTGAGGATCTTGGGATAATATCTGATTCAAGGATATTCATCTTCTTGAGGACATCAAGCTAAATGATGTTCACTGAGCTTCCTCCATCGATTAGGATTCTACGAACAAAATGGTTAGATATGAATAAAGTAATAACAAGACCATCATGGTGAGGATCCTACACATCAACACGATCATCCTCATCAAAGGTTATGACTTTCTCCTGTGTAACAGTAGAGGTCCGGATGGGTCTATCTCCATTATCCATCTTGGTCTCCTTGGCATGTCGTTTGGATGCTGAAAAGGAAGTACCACAAATGTCTGATCCACCGGAAATGAAGTTTATAACTTGTGCATCTGCTGGAGGAGCAGGAGCTCTTTCTGGGATCTTCTAAGGATCCTGGATCCTTGACTTCTTCCTGCGCAAAAGTTCCTTTAAGTGCCCCTTGCTTAACAAGTAACCAATTTCTTTTCTAAGTGCAATACATTCTTCAGTAAGATGCCCGAAATCCTCATGATATGCACACCATTTGGATTTGTCTTTTGTTGCGGATGGTTTATCACTTTTCCTTGGCCACCTAGCTTTCTCACCTAAATTCTGCATTGCAAGAATTAGTTCATTGTTATCAACAGAAAAACAGTATTCAGAAATGGGAGGATTATCCTCATCATCCTCTTCCTGTTCTAGTGTATGCACATTCTGGTTTTCAGATTTGTTGTAGGACTTGAACTTGTTGTTCTTGAAGTAGGATCCTTGCTTTTCCTTCTTCGAGGATCCTCCTAGTCTTTCCTAGATCCTTTTATCATCCTCTAATCGGATGAATCTAAGGGCCCTGGTTCTCACTTCATCAAGATTCCTGCATGGGGTCATAACAAGATCGTCATAGAATAATGAATCCCTAAGCAATCCCATTTTAAACGCTTCCACAGCCGTAGCTACATCTAGATTAGGGATATCTAAGGATTCTTTACTAAACTTAGTGATATAATCTCTAAGTGATTCATTTTGAACTTGTGTTACCCTATATAGATCACTAGTTAAACGTTCAAATTTTCTACTACATGAGAATTGACTATTAAACAGATTAACTAGATTGGCAAATGAAGTAATAGAGTAAGGGGGAAGACTTAGCAGCCATTTAAGAGCTGATCCTGTGAGTGTGGATCCAAAACCCTTGCATAGACATGCTTCCTTTAACCTCTCAGGAATTGGATTAATCTCCATCCTCTCTTTGTATTGAGCTACATGTTCCTCTGGATCCGTCGAACCATCATACAGCTTCATAGTTGGTATCTGGAACCTTTTGGGTATCTCAGCATCACAAATAGGTGGTGCAAAACGAGATATCCTATGGCTACCATCTGCGATCTCAGGAATGGGCTTAACCACTCCTGGAACACTGGATTTCATATCCTTTAGCTTCTGTAATTCTCTAGCCATAGCTTGATTAATACATGTATCTTGCATAAAGCCATGGTTAGTGTTGTAAGAATTATTCAAAGTGTTACCTCCCGGAGGATTCAAGTTTCGAATCCCAGATGTGAATCCATATTGACGAGATTCTGGTATGATTGAAGGACCAGAAGTAGCAATGGTCTGCATTGGAATGAAGTCTCCTTGATGAATATCTGAACTTGAGGGAGGGTCGTACACTTCGTAAGAATCCTTGCTCCTGAAAGATGTTGGATCCTTGAACCTGGAAGGAGGATCGTTGAACCTGAGAGGATCCTTGAACCTGTGAGGATCCTTGGACCTGGGAGGATCCTTGAACCTGAGAGGATCCTTGGACATGAGAGGATCCTTGGACCTGTGAGGATCCTTGGACCTGGGAGGATCCTTGAACCTGAGAGGATCCTTGGAACTGTGAGGATCCTTGAACCGTGTGCGTTCCCATATATCCTCCTGGGCTGACGAAGGATCCCTGATGCTGGAAAGAGGATCCCGAAGGCTGAAAGTGAGACCTAAAAGCCTGACTCATAGTTGTTGTTCAATAACGTCTTCCCTATGGTCCACTCTGATACTGGATATCCGGAGCTGCAGATTGCTGGGCAGTCATAGCTGGAGTGTCGAAATTCAGTGACCTTGGTATCAGAAGAGAGTGATTTTCCCCTGATTTCTTCTGTTTCTTGATGTCACCAATTTCCCGGAGGATCCTTTCATTGGTTTTGTTCTGCTCTTGTATGTGATCCCTCATCTGCAAAATCAAAGAAAAAAGATCACTAGTAGTAGGGTTAGAAGAAACAGCAGAAGTTGGTGGTTTTGGAAAAATGGGGCTTTGTCTCTTTGCAGCATTCTTCTAGGATCCAAAAGGTGGTGGAGGCAAAGGTGGAACGCCCTGTGAAGAAGTGATTGCCGGCATTGAACTGACGTGTTCTTCGCTGAAGAAGCCATGTGGTTGAAGATGATGAACCAAAATGAAAACAATGAGCAAAATTTTTCAGAAATGAAGCACCAATTGCCCCACGGTGGGCGCCAAACTGTTTTGGTCAAAAATCAGGCTAGGATAACACAACCAAATCTTTGTTGTGAGGAATGATGCTTGAAACAATGAACAAATGAATGAATAACTTGGAAAATGTAATGAACAAGTGACACAAGGATTTATACGAGGAAAAAGCCCTTGATCAAGAGTTGATCTCCGGCATAAAAAACCTCGGGTGATGGAAACTACCGATCACCAACTACAATTAAACAAAGGGTTGTTACAACTCGGGATGATAACAAGCTTGTTACAAGGATCACTAGAGTGCAAAAGTGCAAAAATGTATGAGATCGCCAAGTCAATTGTTGAGAGCTGATTGAGAGCTGTTACGAGAGTGTGTGTTTGCTAAAATCACTAAGTGTTCTAATTCAAGCTTGTTATCCCCTTTTAAAATTAGAAATAACTAAAGCAACTAACTATCCGCAATTCATGCTAGCTTCCCACGATCTCCATAACGTTCACTAAGCCATGCACGTGCGGAATATTGAGAGCATATTGTCCAAGAATATCGGCAAGACCAAGTCTAAGGCGTATACTCCTGCAAAACAAACTCAAGCATAGCAAAGACAATCGTTAGTGTAAGGATAATCATGAGGATCCTAAATCCTGATCCTGCAACACCTTCTGAAGATCCTTAATTCAAACAGAATTGAGGATCTGTGATCCTGGCAGTGCTTGAGGATCCGTGATCCTTAGGATTGGAAAATCCTCCCCTAACAATAAGAAATAATAAAACAAAAACATAAAAATAATTAACATTGCAACGTTCAAGACATCCAACTTTAGAGATTTAATAGATTCAACTTTCATTTTTTGGTAAGTAACACTTAAACCCCTAACTTATGGTAATTGACAACTTTTAATCCAATTTTTTCTACTTAATAAGTTCACACTTCGTTTTCTCCAACATTTCAACTCTTTTGTTTAATTTACGTTTACGAATTTACACCGGAAAGTGCAAGACCTTCTACTTTTTTTCTGTGCCTAACCACGTTAATGTCACGAACATAACGTGTGTAACAACGTAAAAGATGCACCACGTCACACGCAGACATCACAAGTTAATGTCATCCTCCATTATGTATAAATTATAGATCCTTTCAATATTATATATCTTAAAATATTTTGATGTTAGGAAACAAAAAAAACATTAGTTAGATAATAAGAAATAATAAAACAAAAACATAAAAAAAATTAACATTGCAACGTTCAAGACATCCAACTTTAGAGATTTAATAAATTCAACTTTCATTTTTTGGTAAGTAACACGTAAACCCCTAACTTATGGTAATTGACAACTTTCAACCCTATTTTTTCTACTTAATAAGTTCACACTTCGTTTTCTCCGACATTTCAACTCTTTTGTTTAATTTATGTTTACGAATTTACACCGGAACGTGCAAGACCTTCTACTTTTTTTCTGTGCCTAACCACGTTAATGTCACGAACATAACGTGTGTAACAACGTAAAAGATGCACCACGTCACGCGCATACATCACAAGTTAATGTCATCATCGTAAAGCGTGTAACGGATTTGCAAACGCGACGTTGCCGCCGCAACGCGCGACACATGTAAAAATACTAGCTATAAATTAAAAGAAACAGTCGGTGGAAACCCCACCGGCTTTGCCTCTCCCTATAGTTTCACAATGTTTCATTTTTAGCCCCTTGACTTTGATATCTTCAAAGTTTCATAAAATGGCAAATTTAGTCCCTAAACTACAACTCCATTTTACACATAGTTTGCTTTTGACACCCCAACTTTGTGGTAGTTTCCTTTTCAGCCCCAACTTTGTTATAATTTCCTTCTTACCCTAAAACTTTATCAAATTTTATCTTTACCCTTTCTTAGCCCTTAAGTTTAGGAAATGCAATTTTTAACCACTTGACTTTTTTTGAACTTTGTAAATGCCACTTTGACCCCCTCGAGAGTTTTTGGCTTGACGATATAAATTCGAGTTAGTCGGGTCGTTTATAATACATTATGATTGTACGATATAAATTCGATTTACGTGACGTTTTGATCCAATCGCAATGCAACTATAGGATACATTGAGTTCAATCGGATACGTCAAAACGTGCGTTTTCATATGGTTAACACATCACATAACGCTTGGACTAATCCGTTCGATATTTGCAAAGTACCCGCGCCGCAACGCGCGCGGGTCTTATTACTAGTTTTTTCTTAAAAATACACAAAGATACATACATACATACATACATACATACATACATACATACACACATACACACAAAATATATAAAGTTTAACTGCAATATTTATAGAAATGAGATGGCTTAATTGCAATATTTACAGAACAGAGATGGCAAATTGGTGTAGATACTTTCATAATGTCCACCATACGTGATTTGAGCCTTGACCAAAGGAACTCCTCTCACTGCTGACATTGCTTCATTTGCTTTTTGCACCACTTGCTTTATCCTCTGACCATACATCCATATTTAAGTACTTCAAAACTATATATAAACTAGTTAAATTCCCTCACACGTTGCGGCGGGTATTCATTCGGTATGGGTTTGATTCATTACATCGGTACTGTATCGCCACTCGGTATATCAAGCGAAAGATAAAACCCAAAAAATAAAGTCATGACATGACCAAAATAATATCGATATGTGTTTTACATCGGTCAAAAACCATAAATACGAATATCATTAACAGTTCTGATAATAAGGATATCTATACCGACGTTATACGGTCGAGATCGCCAGGGCATCAATGTTACTAAGATATTATCTAAAATGTGATATGAGAAAACTTAAAATAATAGAAACTTAAAAAACTGAAAACTTAAATTAATAAGATAAAAAAACAACAAAATAATAAACTAAAGTAATAAAATAATAAAAACTTAAAAAACTATAATATTATAAAAATGATGAACTACTGTTTATCACCACTTACTATTAATATGTATAATTGCACATGGAAAATACTTATCATGTATAATTTATGGGGTTTTTTCTTTAAACTAGTGGGTTACACCCGCGCTCTGCGGCAGGGCGACCCATTTTTTTATGGAAACGTAGACGCAATAGTAAAAATAATATCAATGGCAGGAATTCGTTTGATATGAGTTCGGTTCATTAAGATACCGACACTTACCGAAAGAGAAACAAAAAAAGTCATGATACGACCAAAAAAAATACCTAGATGCATTTACACCGATCGGAGCAATAAAAACGAATAGCATTATTCTGGTTTTCTTGATTTGCTGCGTCGGCCATCTGGATTATAAATATTTACCAAGTATTAATATCGCAAGACAATATCCAATGCAACCAATCACACAACAAACATATTGATCCAAAATCGTCGACATTGGGACCTTTACTCTATTTTATATATTTAGTGAATTGCAAGGATTGTCCTTTATCTTTATACCCATTTGCAAGCGCTGTCCTTTATGTTTAAAATTGACGAGTTTTGTATTTTATGTTTTCAAATCAAACACGTTTTGTTCTTTAGCCCTAACCCAGTTAGATTTTTCTGTCAAATCTGGTCATGTGCAATGTACATGAGGGTAAAACTATCTTTGCACCTAAGACATTACAAATGGCGAATTTTTTTAAATCCTGCAATTATTGCCATTGTTAATGGCGAAAAGGTAATTTTTTTGAATCCTGCAATTATTGACATACTGTGAATTCGCCATGATTACATCATATACTAACACATCACTAAACAGCTTGGTTTTTTTTTCTTTTTCTACAAAAGACTTAAAGACAATCTTTCTTCTTCGTTTTCCTCTTTCGTATCAACGACACCAACAACTTCAATTGCTATTGTTTCAGCGGGTTAATGAAGTGATGGAAGCGAGTGTAAAGAAGAAGGTGGATAGAGCGGTGGTCGTCGGAGGTGATCGAATTGTCGGAGATGGAGAGTTGCAGGTTGTGGTCGAAGATGATTAACTCGTGCAACGGTGACCGGAATGATGTTGTGGAGAAGGTGAAGATGATGTCAACGGTGGTTTATAGCAGCGACGAAGATGGTGAAAGTGGTGACCGGAGGTTGAAATGGGATTGATTTGGGGAAGAAGAGGGATTTGAGGAATAGTTGAAATGGGGTGTGAATTGTTGCAGGTTGTTGAAGAGAAATTAGGGTTTTGAAATGGGATTGTTTTGGGGAAGAAGATGGTGAAAAGACAATTTTACCCTCATGTGCATTGCACATGACCAGATTTGACTGAAAAATCTAACTGGGTTAGGGCTAAAGGACAAAACGTGTATGATTTGAAAACATAAAGTACAAAACTCGTCAATTTTAAACATAAAGGACAGCGCCTGCAAATGGGTATAAAGATAAAGGACAATCCTTGCAATTCACTCTTATATATTTATGCGTCTAATACAAACCACAACTGGAAAGTTAAAATACAATACTATTAGGCATCAGTAACTATAAGATTATCTATACTATAATATATTATTTTTTTCACACAAACATATTATATATATATATATATATATATATATATATATATTATTACTATTACTTAGTGGGGATTCATCCAAAACTGCATGTTACGCTCGTCATACTTCGAGACGAGCCTCTCACCTATCTGTCTCATTCTCTCACTTCCTTCTAATATCTCCTCACCAAAGGTTCAGAGTTCTTGCACATTCTCAGTGCTCATAGGGGGTGCTGGAATGGGGTTAGGGTATTGTGGCATCGGTTCCTCCTGAGAGTGTGGATTCTCTAGAATCTCCCTAATATATTGGTCATTACTGTGTGCAAAATGCAACATATAAATTACATCAATTATGGCATAAAACTAACCCTTTTTTAGTACTAATGTTGGAAAAAGTGTGCTTTTGTCTTCCTTTTGTATTTTCAGGATTAAATGAGCTCAAATTAACAAAAGAAGCAAAAGGGCAGCTAAATCTAACATAAATAAAAGAAAAGGAACAAACGTGGCATGCCCGACCTCCCCGAAAGCATCTTCCCAAGCAAAACAAGAGAACAGAAGGCTGAACACGCCCCGTTCTCAGTGAACACGGGGGCATGCCCAAGTGTCAGCATAAAAGACAAAGTTGTAGAAGCTTCCATTACCCACCACGTGGCCATGCTCAGCGGACATGGGGCCGGGTCACCTATAAGATTCGCAAAATCCAGGCAAATCTTGATAGTACAGATATGCTTCTGCACACGGGGTCGTGCCCAGCGGACACGGGGTCGTGGTCAACTAATGCAGACAAAATCAATTAATGAAGACAGAGAAGAGGATGGACACGGGGCCGTGCCCGAGCTTCTGTTAAGCCTATAAATAGGAGTGCTTGGCTCAAGCTCAAACCATCCCTTGGCACACCACCTCTCTCACACTTCATCCACCACCCACCACCACCATATAACCTTCATCCACCACCATGATCCAGTGTCCATCATAGAGTGTGTGAGTCGTATCGGGATCCAAGATTGATAGTAAGAGTTCTTGACAATCAAGGCCATGTTTGCCTAAGTCTCTGACATCACTTGGTGAAGACAAAGTGTCTAGTGTAATACTTTTTATTTTTAATCTTTTCGCACTTTTTAATTGGTTATGTATTAATGACTTTAATAACTAGTTTCTTATGTTGAAGGTGATTCTTCCTTATCGTTTGTCCGTGGTGTCTTGACATTATTTTACAGTCTATATAAAATAAAAGATTTACACCATTCATATCTCCACGTTCTATATGGAGGTATGTTGGCTACCTGGTCGGGGGTTAAGGGAACGGTTTGGTAAGAGTCTTGCCATTGTTCAGTGTATAGATCCTGCAAAGGACCTGGGTCAAATTTAGTAGGACCTCCTTCAATACTTAACGGTATTGGATGGCGTGGGTCCAAACTCTTTGACCCCCTCATAAGTTAAGCTACAATTAAAACTTTAACCCGACTACTTAGGACTGTATCCCTGCTGACTCAGACTACTTAGCCGAGGGTAACGTCGCCTTCAAAAGAGGGGCCTACCACATTATGCATTAATAACTTAATTAATTATCTTTCAATAATCCAACCCTTTAGGATTGTATCCTTGCTGGCTCAAACTACTGGGTTGACGTTACCCTCAACCCAGTAGTTTGAGTCAGCAAGGATACAATCCTAAAGGGTCGGATTATTGAAAGATAATTAATTAAGTTATTAATGCATATTATGGTAGGCCCCTCTTTTGAAGGTGACGTTACCCTCGGCTAAGTAGTCTGAGTCAGCAGGGATACAGTCCTAAGTAGCCGGGTTAAAGCATTAATAGTAGCTTACATATGAGGGGATCAACGAGTTTGGACCCCCGCCATCTAATACCGTTAAGTATTGAAGGAGGTCCTACTAAATTTGACCCAGGTCCTTGCAGGATCTATACACTGAACGAGGCAAGACTTTTACCAAACCGTTCCCTTAACCCCCAACGAGGTAGCCAACATACCTCCATATAGACCGTGGAGATATGAATGGTGAAAATATTTTATTTTATATAGACAGTAAAATAATGCCAAGACACCACGGACAAACGATAAGGAAAAATCACCTTCAACATAAGAAACTAGTTATTAAAGTCATTAATACATAACCAATTAAAAAGTGCGAAAAGATTAAAAACAAAAAGTATTACACTAGACACTTTGTCTTCACCAAGTGATGTAAGAGACTTAAGCAAACATGGCCTTGATTGTCAAGAACTCTTACGATCAATCTTGGATCCCGAGACGACTCACACACTCTATGATGGACAATGGATGATGGTGGTGGATGATGGTGTTATGGTGGTGGTGGGTGGTGGGTGAAGTGTGAGAGAGGTGGTGTGCCAAGGGATGGTTTGAGCTTGAGCCAAGCACTCCTATTTATAGGCTGAACAGAAGCTCGGGCACGGCCCCGTGTCCATTGGGCACGGCCCCGTGTCCACATCCTTCTCTGTCTTCATTAAATGCAGTTTGTCTGTATTAGTTGACCACGCCCCCGTGTCCGCTGAGCACGACCCCGTGTGCAGAAGCATATCCGTACTATCAAGATTTGCCTGGATTCTGCGAATCTTATAGTTGACCACGGCCCCGTGTCTGCTGAGCACGACCCCATGGTGGGCGATGGAAGCTTCTACCACTTTGTCTTTTCTGCTGACACTTGGGCACGCCCCCGTGCTCAGTGAGCACGGGGCGTGATCAGTCTTCTGTCTTCTTGTTTTGCTTGGGAAGATGCTGTCGTGGGGTCGGGCATGTCACGTTTGTTCCTTTTCTTGTATTTATGTTAGATTTAGCTGTCTTTTTGCTTCTTTTGTTAATTTGAGCTCATTTAATCCTGAAAATACAAAAGGAAGACAAAAGCACACTTTTTCCAACATTAGTACTAAAAAAGGGTTAGTTTTATGCCACAATTGATGTAATTTATATGTTGCATTTTACACACATCAAGGTCCAAGTTGGGATAGGGTGCTATTTGGTTTTGCATGGGTTCTTCTATTGGGTAAAGTTGTTGGGAATCCCTGTGGTCGTCAAACCATGGGTTATAGTCTGGAGGATGGGGTGATGGTACTCTGGGAATCTCGGTTGGGTCAAAAGCAGGTATTTGTGGCTGGTCTACGGGGTTCAGTTCAATTTCCATGGGTTGTGTGGGAAATAGTGGTAACGGCTGGAGTGCTATGAGTTGTTCTAGATTAGGGTCGACAGCTGTAGTTGCTAAGATATGAAAATTTGCTAATCTCCTATTGATCATTTCCTATGTTTGAGCATTCATTTCTCTATTGGCCGCTGCTAAGGCCCGCTGCTGCTGAAGTTTTTTCATCCTTTTTCTACGTTCATGAACTCCTCTGCTAAACCATCCTCTTTTCTTAGGAGGGAATGGTTCCTCAGATTGTGCTTTGAACACGAAAATCACTTCTCCAGTGTCAGTCGAATACCCCGAGGGGGTAGGCTGTGAAGAGGTGCCTTCGTCCCTAGGTGAACTGGACAGTTGACGGTAAGCGTCCGAAGGTCCTTGGTCACTCATACTGTAAACTAACAAATTGTCAAATAATACAAAATAATAATCTACACGTATACACATAGTTTCATTGATTATTTCCTAACAGATTGATAATTCCAATGTCAGCAGAACACTTCTTTGGCATAAATTAGTGGTTGTGGCTCTGATACCATCTTCTGTCACAACCCCCGGCCCCTATCTCCTGGGATCGGGTGGACGTGAACTCAGATTAAGTGGTATCATTGTTTATCATTATTTGGCAGCGGGATTTACGTCAGGACCGTAGTTAGGAAATATTTTATCAGAGTAAAATACCACATTTTCATAATAGTAAACACATGGAAAACTCCCAAGTTTTTATTACAACATGTTTATAGGGATAAACCCTAATTTATTGAATTTAAAACATCGTCTTTATTTAGGTAACTTTTATAGCCACATTTTCCAAGCCTTAAGTGCTCTCCAGCTGGCTTCTATTTGGCTTTCACATTTTGTTGCCTGAAACGCGTTTTAAAAACATTTGTCAGTGGGAAATACTGGTGAGTGAATCCCAATTTAATCAAGAAGTATTTTATCCTTTAACAGTATTGAGAGCGATTACAATGTTTATATCTACACAATTACTCTTCAGTACTATCAATCCTGACTGGTGGGTCAAATTACACATTGGCTATCTCGTTGTCCAATGGTAACATGTTCCACATTTTGTATACAAAACCCCAACATACCGGCAGTAATTGAAGAATTACAAAGACTCGATCACTGCTAACAACATTGTAAAATATTGAAGGTTTTGTAAAAACAGTTTACAAAAAGGTTTAAAAAAAAGAGATTACTCACATTGCTACTTTAGACTTTCCTTGGTGTTTTCCTGGTTATAATCTATTAATTAAACAATGCACACGCGTTAGTATAATAACCAAATATTTACATTAGTTATACCCTCCCCGAGACAGAACTCCAACGACTACGTCGGGCAGAGCCTCGACAGCCGTTACAGAGCACTAAATCAATCGGGCAGCGTATCTAATACGTAACCGGGGGTTAAAATACTTACAACGAGGCAGAACTTCACTATATTAGTGGGTATAATGCCCGGGAATTATGCCTACACTATAGAAATTTGAGAGAGAATTGTGAATTGTGAACGATTGAAATGAATTGCCGATGCCCTCTTTTTATAGGGCTGATTCGGCCATCCCTCGCGCCCCGCGTAAACCACACAAGGGGCCTTCGCTCCCCGTGACATAGGTCGGGTAGGCCCTAGCCTTATCGGGTCACACGTATAGGTTTGCCACGACCACGCCACGTGGCGGCTCCGGGTGAGACTGCGTAGCCTAGTTGTCGCGTCCCGCGTAAGCCGAAGAGAGAGTCTTCACGGCCCGCGAGCGACACCAGGATTTTGTTTTTATTTTATTTTTAATTATGTAAAGGTATTTAGGGTCAAATTTCGTATACGGGGTGTATTTTAGGACGTATAGAGACATTCTAAATATTATAGGGGTGTTGGAAATATTTTAGGAGGGTTGTTATAAAACGCCTTGACATACATACTCAACAACCACCTATACGAGTCAGCAGTTTCTGATCCAAGAAGCACAGCACCAAGCGTAACATTCCTATTGTGGTTATCTATACCAGTGAAAGGAACAAATACCATATCATACCTACAAAAATAAAAAAATAAAAAAAATTGGTTAAATTATTCTACAAAAACTCCCAAAAATAAGAAGTGTACAAAGACACAATGTCGAGCAAAATATAACACAATGCCTAGGAAAAAAGACACAATGACGCAAATATAGAAAAGACACAATGATAATAAACAACAAGTCTAACATGTACAACCTATAATTTGTTAGTGCATTACGTCTATTGACTTCGTCTTGTATCATGTATTAGAATAGGATATCCAGTGCACGAGGTTCGAGAAACGATGTTTAGGATATAAGGAAGTAGTTTCGCTCATATGGACATGCCATATAAGCGAAACCATAACATCAGATTTCGCTCATATGGACCTGTCCATATAAGCGAAACCTTCAACACTATATATAGGTGCATTGTTGATTCATTTGGCACGGATCCAGAACTTATAACGAAGTGCTGCCAAAATTTGTCCAGGTTGTAATCATTGTTATTATCAATCAAAGTGACAGATTTAATAGTATCAAGCTGTTTTCGCGTCCAGTTCACTGATTCCGCCTTTGAACCGGATTTAAAGCTCTTCTGATCGACTCAGTTAGGTCAAACAACGATCCTACAAGTGGTATCAGAGCTCAGGAAGAAGAGTTTAGCTTGATTTCGTTCATATTCTGACTTCTACACCTTCTTTCATTATTTCAGAGAGATTTACTGGTCAAAACCGGATCAAAATTTCACAGATTGTTTAAAATTGGACATAGATAAACCCTTGAAAGTTTCACATTCAAATTCGGATTAAAAATGACCAAAATTGGACTTCGAGTAGGTTTCTCTTTTACGGACAATGTGTAATTTCGCTTTTGTGAACACCTACTTTCGCTCATATGACAACCTGATTTCGCTCTTGTGGCACAATACCTAGAGTTTTCGCTCATATGTCAACCTGATTTCGATTTTGTGGCACAATACCTAGAGGTTTCGCTCCAGAGAACATTATTCTTGGGATTTCGCTCCAAGATACATGTGATTTCGCTCAAACGGTCAATCTGATTTCGCTTTTAAGATCAAGTGGTTTCGCTCATAGTGCATTCCTTGATTTCGCTCATAAGGGGATACTTGGTTATAATTTGATTTCGCTCAAGTGTCATATTCCGCTCAAAAGTGAACTTTTTCGTGTCAAGATCATTTCACGTCGATCGAGTGTCAGTCTATTACAATTTATTTGATATTGATTGTACTGATTGTGTTTGTTTGATTATCCGTTCAGGTTTACATCATGGCTGAGGAATTCTACAACACGTTTTTCAACGCATTCACATCCGAATCGTCCGAGATTGCAAATGTTACACCAAAAACCATCACGAAGGCAATCAACGAAAACATCAAGCATGATAACTTTTACGGAACTCACTCAAAGCCACCAACTCTGGAAAGCATTGAGGATTATACCTGGTGGAAAGAACGTTTTATTAACTGGGCGAAAGCATATGCCCATGAAAGCTGGTTCTGTTTAGAGTTTGGATACGAAAGGCCAAAAGATGATAAAGGCGAAGAACTTCCATTCAAGAGGTTACCGAGAGAAGACAAAGCAGAATACGCAGCTGAACAGAGAATGATTGCTTTGATTCAGACAGCAATCAGAAATGATATACTTGCTCTGCTTAATCATGATGGATCGTCAAAATCAGTTTGGGAAGCTTTAGGAGTTAAAGCTGAAGGGGGGAAACAGATTAGAAAGAATAAAATTGCCTTACATAAAAAAGAATTTGATCTGTTTGATAATATAAAAGGAGAGACAGTGAGACAAATGATAGAGAGATTCTGTCACCTTAAAATCGAACTTGAACGTTTTAAAATTGATAAAATAAGAGAGAAACTTATTGATAAAGTCATTGAAGCGTTACCACGAGCTGATCAGTGGCAAACATTTGTTTTTATCCTAAAAAATTATGCTTCATATGACAATATTGCTCTTGATGCATTGTTTGAAAAGATAGAGAGTCATGATCTGGAGCTACAAAAGCAAAGCAAGATGACTGGTTCTTCACATCAACAGAAAGTTGGTTTATACTACAAAGGCAGTGTACCTTCTGATAGAGGCATTGGTTCACCAAAAACAGCATTTAGTGGTGAAAAGATGAAAGAACCACCAACAACTTCAACAAGTCATCATTCTGGATATCATTCATCTTCAAAGTCAAATTTTGATGAAGCTGAAGAAATTCTGTGCAATATTGCTCTCAAATTGAAGAATTCTCCTGTAATGAGCATCAATGCAGCTAAGCAGCAAATGAGTTTTCTTGCATCTGTTCTGGAGTCATGTGAAGGTCTAGTAGCTGGCAAAATTGGAAACTCCGAATTGACCAAAGAAGACTACGACCAGATTGATCCGGAAGAGATGGAGCTCATTGACATTCGTTGGTGTTTAGCTAGTTGTATTCGAAGAGCTCAGAGGTATATGGAGATTACCAGGAAACAATCTCTTGGAGGTGCATCAACAAAGCTTGGATTCGACAAATCCAAAGTGACCTGCTTCAGATGCAAGCAAAAGGGTCATTTCAAAAGAGAATGCAGAAACTCTGAAGTTGCTGAAGGAAATGAACGTCCTTTCAACGATGATTATTATCGAAAGGCGATCTACCATCGAAGCAGAGAAGAGCCAAAGTTGATTGAAGATAAACCGAAAGAGAAATCAAGAGCTTATGCTGTTATTTACGAGGATGAAGGTTATGATTGGTCTGAAATTTGTCCAGAAGAAGATCGTTTAGAGAATGTTCGTAAAACTGCTCATGGGAGAGCTATGACAGAAGAAAGAAAGTTTGTTTTTGTTGCTGAAATTCAAGATGAAAACAAAGACAAAGACATTGCTGAAATCCATGAAGAAAAAGTTGAAATCAAAGAGAAAACTCGAGAAGAGATCTTAAGTGAGAAGACGTACAGAGAAAGAAACGTGGTCTACAACAGAATGGATGAGATGCAGGAAGAGTATGAAAGTGCTGTCAGCAATAGAAGATGGGATAAGAAGAAAGAGTGTTACTACAACAGAGAAGGAGAACCGGTTGTTCCAAAGAAAGACATAAGCTTTGATGATGTTCTTCTCATAATTCCTTTGAGAGCTGAGTACTATAGTAAGGTGATGGAAGATGACACATATGCTAAAAGGCATGAAAAGGAGATCAGATATGCCATGTTATCATGTCTGAGAAAAAGGGATGAAGAGAGAATAAAGAAGAATGTTGAGGAGATGGTGAACAATTTGAAGAAGGTTGCTGAAGAGGTTGAAACAGAAATTGTTGAAGTTGAAGCTGTGAAGGAAATCAAAAATGAAGAAGTTGAGGTGAATGAAGAGGTTAAGAAAGCTGTTACTGAAGAACAGCAGATTGAAGAAGAGGTGAAGAAAGAAGAAAAAGAAGAAAAGAATGAGAAGCTAGAAGCTGATGATGTTGGTAATGAAGTCAGTGTTAAGGAAAAGTTGAATGATGCTGATCAGAAGCAGACAAAAGCTGCTGAAAACACCAAAGTGCCAATCACTAAGGTACATTCTGATTCTGAAGTCTTAAAACCAATTGAACAGTGCAAGAAATGCATGGAACCGTGCAGAGCTTGTACTGAAAAAGATGAGCAATTCAGAACAAGATATCTAGAATTTATTAAAATTGAAAACATTTTCAAAGAAAAATGCAAAGAAATGCTAGAAAAAGAAAAAGTTTTTAAAGAAAATGATGAAAAACTTTCAGAAAAATGTAACAAATTAGAAAAGGACAATGAAGTTTTGAAAGAAAATGTTTTGAAAATGACAAATGAATGTGAACAAAAAGAAATTGTTTGTCAAGAAATGAAAAAGGAATACGACTCAATGAAATTATCATATCACATTACAAAAGAGTCATATGAAAAAGTGAAAGACGAAATGAAATATGCTCAATCAAGAATGAATTATCTGTCTGAAACAACCAAAGAGCTTAAACGAATGTATTCTATAAAACAAGATGTTGTTAATTCCTATATTGAGGATGTTGCTAAGTTAAAGCGACAGATTGCTGATTTAGAACAGGATAACAACAAGTTAAAAAGTTACCACGTGTCGTCATATGTGCTTGAACGAATTTTCAATATAAAATCGGGTGATGGTGAGTCTGAGCAGAACAAGAAAGGCATTGGCTCAGAGTTTCATCAAGTTCCACCACCGGAAAAGTTTGCATTTTATGATGAGGAAAAGGTCAAAAAAGCTTTCAACATGGTAGATAAATTGCCAGACAACATTGACATAACCTATTCCAAATCTGATGATTCTCATGATTCAGAGGTGGTAGGTAAAGTCGTTGAAAGTATGTTGAAAGAAGAGTCAGTTGATACAGGTAAATCTGAATCACAGGATGAAGATGAAGGAAATCTTCATGATGGATATCTGAAAAACATAAATTCCGAGAAAATTTTGAATGATGATTCAAAAGGATTGGTTTATACCATGATTGGATCAGACAAATTGTTCTTAGATGTTGTATTCCCGATTCAAAATGTGATTTCAGAAAAGGTTGATAAAGTTTTCAAAATGGTTGAAATTGAAAAGTCTGAGATTTCAAAGTTTGTTGGTAAGAGTCGTAAAGGTTCGTATAACAAATCTGGTTTCAAAAAGAAGAACATGAAGGCTGGGTTGGGTTATAAGAAGAAACAAAATCGAAACAAAAATGAGACGTCAAATTATCAAGCAAAAATGAGTTTTGTTCAGGGAAATAGTTTAGCTGAAGAAAAAGAACTTAAAATTGGAAGACAGTCTAATGCTGAGTTTGATGCACAAAAGAGAAAGCAACAACCACAGGTCAAAGATGTGTCCATGAGAACATGTTTCAAATGTGATAAAAAAGGACATCTTGCACGCAAGTGTCCAAATCTAAAATATGTGGATGTTGACAAAAAGAAGATTGATGTTGAGAAACAAAAATCTGAGAATGTAAGACAAAGGTCAACCAAATTTGATTCGAAACAAACTTAGAGGTACAATACAAACAAGTTTGCTTCAAATCAAAATTGGAAATCAAACCAGAACATGTTCGATTCAAGACAGACCTGGAATTCTCACACACCCAGATTCAGAACAACTCAAAGTTGGAAAACAACTGTTGATATGACAAAAACTCAAGAGTTTTGGAAACCAAGAGTTGTTGTTCAAAATCAAAATGTTCAAAAAGATTCACATTTTTACAAACGAGGTACACCAAAAGGTCAGACATGGTTTGTTAAGAAACATGTTGATTTGGTAAAAGATGAGAAAGTTGAAGTTAAAATTGAGAAAGTTTTTGTGAAAAATGACAAAGAATTTCCAGCATTGAATGAAAATTATTGTGTTGAAATGCCTAAGGTTCAACAGACCTGGGCTAAATTGTTCAAGTAATTCAGTTAGTTGAATGTGCAGGTGCTCAAGAATACTAAAGATTGTAAAATTGGAATTTGGAGCATTCTGGCACAACAAGAGGAGGAGGCTGCTGCTGGACCCTGGTTTGGTTGAACAGGGAGTTTATATGTTTTCTGTACATAAATAAACAATATTTTTAAAACCCTAAAAATTGAAAAACAAAAAATATGTTTGTTTTTAGTTTCTGTCAAATAATAGATAATTACAAAAATATGTGTAGATTGAATACGTCGAAACCCTCACGGCTGAACAAACATGATTACTTTCATCAGATTGAAAAACGGTTTTCAAACTGTTAAGATCAATGGGTTGTAAATCATGGGGGTACATTAGATTTTCTGCAAATCGGAGCACTTTTAGTAGAAAATGGATGGCGAGACAAAGCTATCAGTATTGGTTGTCAAATTTTCTTTAAATGATTTTGTATTTTAGGGGGAGAAAATTGTCAGAAAATACAAAAACATTTGAAAATTTGAAAAAGTCAAAAACATGATAAAATTCAAAAATTGAGTTTTTGCGTAAAAAGAGGAAATGATAGTACATCAGTAGACAGTTACAGTATGCTAAAGAAATGTAATGATTAAATAGTGTTAAACAGTCTCACTGATGATGTGCCGATAGGTTTTTGCACATTTAGTAGGTTTGTTCGGGATATAAACCTAAATCTTTACTTACTTATTTCGTGGGGAACACTACTTGGATATATAGGTAACCCCTGAAATCTTGTTTGAAAGGTCCCTTTTTCTGATATACTAGGTCTTTATACTCAGTGATATCTGGGGTATTATTCCGGGACTTCTGCTGAATGGGAGTTCTGACCTAGTCCTCGAATAATACTTTCCGCAATGCTTGAAACATAGCATCACCCTCAGCATATATGATAAGACAATAAAATTGCTTAGCAATGCTGTTGTAAAAAGATCCTCTAAAGGGGACACACCCACAAGTTGAGTCATGATCTCTCTACTGAACGATGGTTCTGACCTGAGCTCTCATGATTCTTCATAATTTATTAACCCCTTACAGATATCATTTGTGTTATAATTACCTGTATGACTGAATATTGGGATCTGGATACGGGAGTATATTCAAGAGGTGGGACACACGTATAAGTTTAAGTTTCTAAAACACTTAATCCGTATCGTGGACAGATTGAAAATTGTGTGAGAATTTAAAGTGGATCAATATATCGACAATCTAAGTGAATTGTTTAATTCTTAATGTGTAACTAAGCTCAACGGTACTTGTGACTTGTCAAAAATTGATATGATCCTCTGAGGCAAACTCAAACAAAAATATTGTCTGTAAATATGTTTGTACATATTTCTTTACTGCTTTATATTTTCAGAAAATACAAAAAGATTTTGATTTCTGCTTTATTTTGACAACCGATATCTGAAATGCTGAGTTTCAAAATCTAAGTAAGCTGATTGTGTTTCTGAAAATAAAACAAGTTCATTAATTTGAAACTTGTATTAAAATCAAAAATTTCAAAAACAGTTTGTGATATCTCCAAGGTCATTAACTTGAACTTGGATGATTAACTGTGAAGGACTTGGATTCTTTAACGCTGCCAAATCTATAAAGTTTGTTGATAGGGGGAGTGGATTAGAGAATTTGATTGATAATATGAAAACATTGTATTTATAAATGTTTGAATGGTTGCAGATAGTCCAGACTACGATCCCGAGAGCAGAGTTTAAGGGGGAGTCTGAAGACAAGTTTGAAGCAAAGAGAAGCTTGTAGATGGAAAGCTAGGTGTCGATCCCAAAGCACGGAAGCTTGACGAAAGGGGGAGCCTGAAGCTGATAGGAGAAGAGAAAGATTGTTGGATGTTTACATTGTTACAACTTGAAAAGAAAAGGCAGAATGATCAAGACTGAAGATGTGTCATATTGAAGATTAGTCGCTGAAGACTTCGTCAATATCCTAGGGGGAGTCTGTTAGTGCATTACGTCTATTGACTTCGTCTTGTATCATGTATTAGAATATGATAGAATAGGATATCCAGTGCACGAGGTTCGAGAAACGATGTTTAGGATATAAGGAAGTAGTTTCGCTCATATGGACATGCCATATAAGCGAAACCATAACATCAGATTTCGCTCATATGGACCTGTCCATATAAGCGAAACCTTCAACACTATATATAGGTGCATTGTTGATTCATTTGGCACGGATCCAGAACTTATAACGAAGTGCTGCCAAAATTTGTCCAGGTTGTAATCATTGTTATTATCAATCAAAGTGACAGATTTAATAGTGTCAAGCTGTTTTCGCGTCCAGTTCACTGATTCCGCCTTTGAACCGGATTTAAAGCTCTTCTGATCGACTCAGTTAGGTCAAACAACGATCCTACATAATTCTTACTTGTTTGAACGATATGTAGCATCAAACCCAACAACATCACCAAAAACCATATAATTAATTTTTGAAATCTCATTCGCCCAGAAAACACCACCTAAAGTTCCATCTTGATTGACATCATACTCAAATGAGAATTTCGGACAATACTATTTTTTCTTTGCAAGATGCTTAATAACCATATCTGCTTCATTTTCCCCAATGTATTGATTTAAGTCCCTCTTATAATTTTTATAATCAGTTTATGTAGCACCTAATTCCTCGTAACTACCATACAAAGTTTTCAAAACGTTAAATGCCCTTACAGGCCCAAGATTTATCGTAGACAACGCTTGAAAGACATTTTCTTTTACATGATCAACTCTTCTCATGGATGTCAAAAAATGGAGGTTTTCTTCATGCACGAAATTATGATTATGTTCCTCTTGAAAAATATATACTTCGTACTTCCCATCAACAGTTAAATGTAACTTAATATGCGCCTCACATCCAACTCTCTTAGTTGGTTTCCAACGCTTTCCTTTACCCTTATTAGGAATTTTAAAACCTTCTTTAGAACATGTAAAATACTTCAACTTAAGAACACCATTTGGGTTGTATGAAGTGTTCTTCCTAACTGAGAAACTACTCGCATGAGCATACTTGACATAAAAACCATAAGCTTGGTTAATGGAGTCAAAGACCATACCAACACGAGGTTTAAGTGACGCGCTCACACTAGGAGTGTAAAATATTTTTCCGGTACGTGGTGATACATGTCGTACACCACGTTCTTTGTAAAAACATATATGTCATACAAACCTAGCAAAAAAAATAATCAATGACATAAAAAGCATAAACATAAAGCAAAATAACATTTAAACACAAACAAAATATAACACAAGAATACACATTCAAATACAAAAAATAGCACATTATGACAAAATATGACATAATTTCAGACAATAACACACATCCTATTGTCAAAATCAACTAAAATGTTAGTTAGGCACAATGAAAATAAAACAGACACAATGCATTAACAACTTAAACAAAACAGAACACAAATCAAGGTACTTATAATGTTGTGTGATATTAATTCACTAGAGCAGGGACTTGGTAGAGTTTTGACCTTGGTTAATGTTCGGATGTTGGTTTGACATCAGTTGACTTTTTAAGGTGTTGTACAAGCTTTAGCTTGTTCATGTTGTAATAAGATAGTCTACATGAATGTAAATACAGATCAGTAGTGTTTTATGAGTGTTTTTCTTGTCACTGGCCGGCATGTACTTATGCACACGCAATATCGTCAAGCATACATACATACATACATACATACATACATACATTAGACAATTGATTAAATAGCATGCTACACACTAAAACAATAATCTCGTTAAATGTGATTGCTGGAATTACTACTACTTTAGAGAGATTTTAAAAATAATACAACACGATTTCAAACAATATCATACATGAGACAACTAAACCTTATATCATCAGTTAGACACAATGCCGATACAATAGACACAATACAATCAGCAAACTTCAAAAAAAAACATAACACAAAACATAGATCAATCAATCCGATCGATTCAAAAGACAAAAATCTCTAAACTTTTCAAACAAAATTGATTGAAACAATCAATCGACAAAAAGAGGCAAAAAAAACAACATAATTCTAACCAAAATCACAACACAAACGCAGAGCACGTACCATTCTCATTCGTCGACATGATTTACTACTCAATTAGCTTTGATTGAACGATTCGACAAAGAAAACTATTGAATTCAACTTGAATCTTCTATTAACTGGTGAATGCCGATCGAATTAGGGCGAGAATCTTGTAATATAGCATATCTGATCGTAAATCCTTGTTTTATTGGAGCCCTTAAATAGTTTTCGAAAATACCCCTCTCTCTAACCCATTCCTGATTAAAGATTAAATGAATTTTTTTCAAAGGTGTCACCTCCCTATTGCTTCTTACCCTTCTTACAATTAAAGTCATTTGTATTTGATCCTTTCTCATAAAGATATTATATGGGGCAGGGGGAATTAAGTTTAAATGTTTAATGGTGCAAATTACAAATGTTATTTTATTAGAAAAAATAAAATATATGATTTTGTGATGATACAACTAAATAACTAATGTTCTCATGGATAATATATACTTTTTTTAAAAATACAGGGTAAATTACACTTTTCATCCTTTATGTTTTTATCGAATTTCAATGGATAGCCTTTAACTTCAATAATTACAGGCACAGTCCTTTATTTGGAAAACTTATTACATGTTTCGTCTTTTAACGCTAACCAGGTTAAAAATTTAAGTTAATTATGACATGTGCCTTGCACAAGAGTGTATGTTAGTAAGTTTACCTATTATATTAATAATATATATTTATACAAAACATAAACAGAAAGTCTCTCTTCTCATCCCATCTATCTATCTCTCTCTACCTACCTAGCCCCTCTCACTTCTCTTTCACCTACAACTTTGAAGATCTGAACTACTGCAACTTTGAAGATCAAAATTCATCATACACAATATGTTCTTGTCTTTTTTTTTGTATACATCTACACCATATAACAACACCACCACCACTTAACCGTCACCTACACAGCACCACCAACCCACCATCGCACTTGAACCCCTCTTTCTTACCTACAGAAGCATCTACACGAAAATGGCTTGAAAACATTACAAAAAACAAAAACCCCTCTAAAACCCACCACCGCACAAAAACAACTCACCAAAACTTCTCTGGAAAATCAACACGCTCTAATTTTACATAAATCGTACCTAAAGTAGCCGATCCACACGAAAATGGAACATTGCAGGTCATAACAAGGTTGCCGGAATCCGGTCGGAACTTCATCAGAACCCTAGGTGGGTCGCCGGAGTTGCGACTGTCACAGTCTCCACCATCATCGTGACCTCCCATCACTCATCGTTCTCTCTCAGCCCCTCTTTCTCTCTCTATCTATCAGCCTCTCTCTCTCTCTAACTAAAACCACTCATAGGTCTTTCATATTTCTCTAAATTTGTGGGTAGTCGGTGATGCACAAGTGTAGGTTGTGAGTGGTCAGATGGTGTGGTGGTGATGGTGGTGGTGGGAGTGCAATGGGGGTGAGATTGTTTTGGATGGTAGGTTTAGAGAGAGAAAGGGATATTTATGTTTTAAATCTGATTTATTTTATAGTTTAAACTAGTTTTACACCCGTGTGAATACACGGGTTTGTTTAATAACGATCGAAATCAAATACTAAAAAACATATTATAAAATATTATTTAAATTCTTTGTGTTTAGTTACATATCTTTATAAAACAATGTTAAAGATATGATCCGTCATAAATTTTGCTTAGTTTGGTCTCGTTTGTCGCCCTATAGTCCTTAATTAGCTTGACATGATCTTCATTCCCACGGCTCTCTTTCTTCTGCTCAATAGAAGATATGATCCTCCATGATGCCCTCCTGGCTCCGATCACGTTCTTGTAAGCCACAGAAAGAAGATTCCTTTCCTCCACGGTTAACTCCTCGGAGTCAACGATCTTCACAACCTTTTCCATAAACTCAACCATTTCTTCGTATCGTTCGGCCTGCTTTACCAGCTTGGCCATGTACACATTGTCCTCACTTGAAGCTTCGGTTGAGTTCAGAATAAAAAAAAAAATATTTGCTTGTTACAACACCATATTATAGAAAAGACCACTCGTAAAAAATTAATTATAAGTTCAATATGTAACATATGACCTGATTCCATCAGCGCTATACGCCATTGTCGTACACCAAAGGCCAGGGGCATCATAATCTACTCTTGACCCAAAACAATCATAAAGCCATGCTTTGATTTTCCCATCAATTGCTGTTGAGAAAATAAACTGCACGAAAAAAGGGGGTTGATTGTGCAGGCGACCACGTGTGAATATTTTAGAATCTAAAAATTTAATGGTAGTTGGATATCAGATTGATATCCAACAGTGGTTTCAAACACTGTTAACCCAAAAGTGGTTTCAAAACACTGTGTTAACAACACTATGTGCAAGTGTGTTTACATAGTTACATGTGTGTGTATAATTAATGGAGGATTGATACAAACCTTGGGAGGAATATGAGGGTTTTCTAGACGAAACTCGTGCATGATCCAACCAGTTCTAATCCCATTCGGAGCTCGGTTGTTGTAAAACACTAAAGTCTTTCTTATCCATGCGAGGGCACCAGCGTTATAAACAACTGTTCTATCTTTCCCAGTAGCCTTCCAGTATCCGGTTTTCGTGGCCCTGTTGGTCCGAAATCCTGTTGCATACTTGCGATCACGGAAACTGAAGAAATACCACTCACTTGAATTGAGTTTCGCCACCTCTTCAAAACAAAAACAAAAGATCAAAAAATTCTAAGAGCTTAACCCATAAGAAACTTATTAGATGGAAATTCAAATATAGCTATCATTAGAGTTTATGATATACCTTAAACTAAACTCAATGAAAAAATGGTTGGTTAAACTTATTAGATAGAAATTAAAATATATACAAGATCAACTTCTTACAACATCTCTGTTGAGACGCGTTCATAAACATTTAACACACTAAAAGAAAAAAAAAACAATTATCCATTCGCATCAAATCACCAATGGCTAAAATGAAAAATAACAGAGAAAAATAAATTTTAAAAGTACCAACAGGCCCACCGTCATTGATTAAAAAAATTGATTTTTCTTTCTTAAAAAGTTGGTTCATACTTCATTTCCTATAAAACAACTAATCCAGAATTTCAATTTCGGCCTGAACGATGGGCTTTTAGAGAAGTATGCTAACTTCACATTTAATTTGATTAATTGAATCCAATAAGCTTACAATATATGTATAGATACACATCATTATACAAAAATGTACTTTTTACTACAAAAGTATGCTTCAAAAAAAATAACAAAGAATAAATAACTAACCTCTAGACGAAGAGCCTTTCCTTTTGCTACATCTTTTCGACTTGAGCTTCTTACTACACTTGACACAAAACCAATCCTCCTCAGGAACATCTTCAAGCGGCGGATCACAACAATCAATATGCATGCCAACATCGCACTCAACCAAACCGCTTTCATCCCCACATATCAACATTTCTCCCTAACATGCAAATGCGTCTGCCAAACATATAATTCTTGTAAACTGTTGAAAGGTGTAAATGTACCTACTTGACTCCAAAAAGTCAAAGTCAACTTACTTCAGAACAAAAGTCAGAAGTGAAATGAAAAATTTACCTTTTTCAAGGCAATCTTGATCATCTCAACAATTTGAAAATGAAGATGCTCACCACAATTTTCCAATGTTTTGAAAACCGGACCGGACCGGTCCGGCCGGGAACCGGGACTTCATCCGGGCCGGTTCATGCCATCAAACCGGACCAACATCAGGCCGGAGGTCGGGCCGGTGGGTCGCATAGGGTCGGGCCGATCATGGTTTTTTTTTTAATTAAATATGGAATAAATCACTTCAAAACCTAATCTAAAAAACTCAAAACAAGATTTGACACTATGTTTGATAGTTAGTTGCAAGATTTGGTACTTTTGAATGTTTTTGGATGACTAATGGTTGTGTTTTTAGTTCCTTAACTATTTGGAATTTTATCTATTTTTTCTATGTTTTATATATATTTTTATATAATTTATGACGTAATCCGGTTCTTAAATCCGGTCGAACCGGTCGGACCGGTCCGACCTTTGACCCCGTAAGGTGACCGGGTCGACCTCCGGTCCGGTTCTGAAAACATTGCAATTTTCTACCATTGTCACTAAAAGCCGCTATCCTCTCCATCTACGCTCCATTTTTTGGCATGCATAGCAACTACAAGTGAAAACAAACATTAGAAGTTATATACATTATACCTAAATCCCTGCTTTAGAAACATTAAAAAAATTACATCATTTTAGTCCCAGATGACATCAGTAAAAAAAAGTTTTGTTCATTTGACCCGCCTGATATAAAACACAAGCGGCCCATTCATGAGTTAGTGGGTCGAGTAAATCAGAGATATATAGAGATGAAGACATCACTTACTGTAAAATTCACAATGGTGTCACCTTTAAATTAATTAAAAAAAAAGAGAAAAAAAACTTAACTCAAATAATTGACATGAATTAATTAAATTTCCTTTCATACCTGAAACAAAATTCATATCCGATTTCATTAACACAAATGATAAAAGTGTAAAGAAACATACATTTTTTACTTGGAAAAAAACAATGCAAAGTTTGAGGGCCTTTATTGATATCTTCGATTCACCCACCCACTCGTGAGCATGCTCGGAGGAAAAGATTAGTAGACCAATCAACTTTGATCTCTTAGACTCTTAATACAAAGTTTGTGGGCCTTTATTACAAAGTTATCATTCAAATAACAAAAGAAAGCAACAGAGAGTTCTCATATCATACCAAAGTTAAACAGTTACATTCATCATGACGTCTCCACTCCCGAGCGCTTGTTTGATCATCTCTATACCAACGTTAAGAACTGCACGGAATGACCGAGCTAAAACCCTTCCACTAATAGCAGCAAGCAAAAATCTTCCCTATTAACCATTAAAAAATGATTATTTAATATAGTTTGCTAAAGAAACACAATTCTAGCACCTTAACAACTTACATTGGCATCTTCAGAGTGAATATTGAATTGTGGCTCGATAACATTTACCATGAAACGGCGAGTGCCCTCTTCATCGGAATCATCAAATCCATGTTTGTCTATCGATTAACCAGAAAAAAGGATTAAAATCTTACATAAAAGGATAACAACCTGTATATGTGATCAGATCAATATGGTTTTGTACCAATAGCCCAAATGCCTCATTTTGTTTAGAATAACTTGCACCTTGACCAATAGAAGGATTCTGTCACACCCCCAAAATCCACCCGTGGAGTATCACCGCTTGGAGGCGTGACTGACCAGGATCAAGCCATCAATCATATCAAACATAGTATTTAAGTGTAAAAGTAGGAAAAGGTAATTCATCTTGACATGACTGATGTTCATAACCAAACATTGTTTAAGTAGCGGAAGCATAATAATGAAAACCCAAAATAAGTTATAAGTTCAAATATCGTCTACGATCCGTATCCCACAACGACCTGCTCCTTCCTGTGCAAGCTCCATATGTACCTAAGGTCCTGCAAGGCATGTAAGAGAGAGTCAACAACTAGTTGAGCGAGTTCACAGTTAACAGTTCAGTAATAGTATAGTGTGAGTAGTAGTATGTTCGTTCGTTACAAAGTATTGTATTATTTCCCATCGCGGCCCTCCAGGCAGGTGTGCGAAGATGTTGGGGAATGTTATTCCCCAAGTATTCTAGACTAGGTTTGTTTGTATCGCGGCCAATGTCCTTGGCAGGTGTGCGAAGATGTTGTAAATTTAGTTCGCGGCCAATGTCCTTGGCAGGTGTGCGAAGATGTTGTAAATTTAGTTCGCGGCCAATGTCCTTGGCAGGTGTGCGAAGATCGTTCAATAAGTGTTACTAGTCTAGCAGTAGGTTCTGTCATCTATGTATGTACAGTAATCATCAAATCCCCATTCCCCCCTGGGAACCCCATGCCTTGGCTTGTGTGAACTCACCTTGGTTTGCTCGGTATGCTAAGTATGTGTTCGCAAGTAATCAATCCCGTCCTAAAGTATGCATGTATGTGAAATCAGTTTGTGTTCAAGTTGTTCACGTATAAACATGTAGCACGTATTCACAATCGTGTACAAGATGGTTACACTTAACAGCAGTTAAATATTCCAGTTAACACTTAACAGAATTAACTCAAGTTACTGTGCAGATTAACTGTTCGGCGAAACACACATAATGGCGAAACACATAAGTTGGCGAAACACACTTTCGGCGAAACACAAATTGACGAAACACATTCTGTTTCGTCGTGGCCTTGTTTGGCGAAACAGGATTCTAATTCGTCGATGACTCTTGGCGAAACACATTCTGTTTCGCCGGGAGTCCTGTTTCGTCGGATGTCTGTTTCGCAGACATCAGTTACAGCAGATGCGAATAACACATAAACCCTAATCCTTCTAGCAGCCGTCATCAAAATCAGAAATCATATGAAGGTCAATGTGCATAACGAATCATCATAACTCAATCATCCAAGAATCATTGTCTAGCATAAACCCTAGTTTTTGTGTATAACACATTAATTTAACATCCAACAATCATATCATTGAACCCTACCAAGATGCTAACTTATATTCAGAATCAGAACATAATAACCATATCCATAACCGAGCATTCGATTGTATTAAGTTTCGTATAGAATGATTATTATCCAACTACATCATACATATCAAAATCTGTAACATCAACATATTCTTATAATCACAGCAGTAACACACATCAACTATAAGCACAAGCATGGATCGAGATATCACAGAAACATGAACCGATTAACGAACACATACTAACCGAGATATGAGAAAATACAATCGATCACTAGGGATATCTTCGAGAAGCTCCTACTGCCGTCACAAAGGAGAGGAGGGCTCTAGGGTTTCGGTTGTTATGATAAATGTGTGAAACTGAGGCTGTTACACGTTTTAAAACCCGAAATAACAAGCTGGGCCCGAACTGGGCTTCGTGAATTACTGGGCCGGCGAAACAGACTTCTGTTTCGTCGGAGTGTTCATGGCGAAACAGCCTGTTTCGTCGGAATGGGTTATGGCGAAACAGCCTTGTGTTTCGTCGGGTTCTTAACAGTTTAAGTTCTACAAACAGTACACATGATATACAATCACACATAACCATGCAAACACACTAGGTTTTATCATAACACAACCATATAGTCAAAGTCAACGTGCATTAAATGCGAATAAAGAACGTCGGAAATTCGAGTTGTCACATTATCCCCAACTTGAAAGAAATTTCGTCCCGAAATTTAGCATGCAGTTACTGAGGAAGCTAGTAGTGTGACGTTGTTTACCTGTGTCGTATCGCGGCTCCTCGAGCAGGTTTGCGAAGATTACTGGTTTTCTTGGGGTGTCACATTATCCCCCCGTTGATTTGGAATTTCGTCCCGAAATTCAGCATTGGTAGCTTCAGCCTCAGTAGTAGTTGTTTGGTTTCCGAATAACTGGGGATATTTAAGTTCCATTTGATCTTCACGCTCCCAGGTAAACTCTGGGCCGCGGCGGGAGTTCCAACGAACTCGTACAAGAGGGATTCTCGTGTTCTTGAGGACCTTAACATCCCGGTCCGTGATTTCCACAGGTTCCTCGACGAAGTGCAACCGCTCGTCGATAGTGAGTTCCTTTAAGGGAACTATGTGGGTCTCATCTGACGTACATTTCTTCAGATTCGACACGTGAAAGACGTTGTGAACTGCACTGAGTTCAGGTGGTAAGTTCAATCTGTAGGCCACTTTGCCTATTTTCTCAATAACCTCGAAAGGTCCAACATATCGTGGATTTAGTTTGCCGCGTTTGCCAAAACGAACCACACCCTTCCAGGGTGAAACTTTAAGTAGCGCTCGATCCCCAACCTGGAATTCGAGTAGTTTCCTGTCTTTATCAGCGTATACTTTCTGACGGTCACGAGCTGCCGCCATGCGTTGTCGTATTTGTGCAATCTTTTCTGTAGTATCGACTACCATTTCTGGACCTGTGATTTGACTATCTCCCACCTCTGCCCAACAGAGAGGTGACCGGCATTTACGCCCGTACAATGCCTCGAATGGTGCAGCCTTAATGCTGGTGTGGTAGCTGTTGTTATACGAAAATTCCACAAGTGGCAGATGTTTTTCCCAACCATTGCCAAAGTCTATTACGCACGCCCGAAGCATGTCTTCTAGAGTTTGAATAGTGCGCTCAGACTGCCCATCGGTCTGAGGGTGATAAGCTGTGCTCATGTCTAAACGAGAGCCAAAAGATTTATGCATTGCTTGCCACAGTTCTGAAGTAAAACGTGCGTCACGATCAGAGATGATGGAGGTGGGCACTCCGTGCCTCGAGACCACTTTTTTTAAGTAAATGTCTGCTAAGGTAGAGAACTTGTCTGTTTCTTTGATAGCCAAGAAGTGAGCAGACTTTGTGAGTCGATCCACGATCACCCAAATAGTATCATTTCCGCGCTGAGATCTAGGTAGGCCAGTAACAAAATCCATGGAAATTTGCTCCCATTTCCATTGTGGTATCTCAGGTTGTTGGAGTGGTCCTGACGGTTTCTGATATTCTGCCTTGACTCTCGCACAAGTCAAGCATTTGCTAACGTATGTGGCTATGTGGGCCTTCATGCTAGGCCACCAATATGTGGTTTTGATGTCGTGGTACATTTTATCCGCACCTGGATGTACCGAGTAGCGAGACTTATGATCTTCATCCATCACTAGCTCACGTAAGTTGCCATAAAGTGGAACCCAAATGCGTCCTGTAACGTAGTAAGCACCATCTTCCTTCTGTTCTAAACGTTGTCTTGAGCCACGTAGGGCTTCAGCCCTGACATTTTCTGGTTTCAATGCTTCTACCTGAGCATTTCGTATCTGAGAAGGAAGACTAGACTGTATAGTGAGTTGTAAAGCTCGCACGCGCTTAGGCGCGGTGTCCTTTCGACTGAGGGCGTCAGCCACAACATTGGCTTTGCCTGGGTGGTACCTGATCGAGCATTCGTAGTCATTTAACAGTTCGACCCATCGTCGCTGTCGCATATTCAGCTCTTTCTGTTTGAAGATATGTTCGAGGCTTCTGTGGTCAGTGTAGATAGCACATTTGGTACCATACAAATAGTGTCGCCATATCTTAAGTGCAAAGACAACCGCTCCCAGCTCTAGGTCGTGTGTCGTATAATTCCGTTCGTGAATCTTTAGTTGGCGCGAAGCATAAGCAATAACTTTATCCCTCTGCATCAATACACATCCAAGACCTTGGATAGATGCGTCGCAGTAGACTACGAAATCGTCCGTGCCTTCAGGCAGTGAGAGGATAGGTGCGCTACAGAGTCTATCCTTTAAGTGTTGGAATGCTGTTTCCTGTGCATTACTCCATCGGTAAACAACACCTTTCTGTGTCAGTAGTGTAAGCGGCTGAGCAATTTTTGAGAAGTCTTTGATGAACCTTCTGTAGTAACCCGCCAAACCTAAGAATTGGCGTATTTCTGTTGGTGTACATGAATCCCATCCTTGTTCACCACGTGGCCTAAGAAGTGGACTTCACGAAGCCAAAAGTCACATTTAGAAAACTTAGCGTATAGCTGTTCCGTTCGTAGAAGTTCCAGTATAAGTCGTAAGTGCTGCTCGTGTTCCTCCTGACTTTTCGAATAAATCAGTATGTCGTCGATGAAAACAATGACAAACTTGTCGAGATAGGGTTTGCACACCCTGTTCATAAGATCCATGAATACGGCAGGCGCGTTCGTTAGCCCAAATGGCATGACCATAAACTCGTAGTGGCCGTAGCGTGTTCTGAACGCTGTTTTGGAGACGTCCTCGTCCCGGACTCTCAGCTGGTGGTATCCTGACCTTAAGTCTATCTTGGAGTAGTAGCTCGACCCTTGCAGCTGGTCGAATAAATCATCTATGCGCGGAAGAGGATAACGATTCTTGATCGTCACCTTGTTGAGTTCGCGGTAGTCTATACACATCCTGAACGTACCGTCTTTCTTCTTCACGAAAAATACTGGAGCTCCCCAGGGCGAAGAGCTAGGACGTATAAAACCCTTTTCCAAGAGTTCTTGTAGCTGCTTTGACATTTCTTCCAATTCAGTTGGAACCAAACGATAAGGCGCTCGAGCTATGGGTGCTGCTCCAGGAGCTAGCTCGATCTGAAACTCGACCTGGCGATGAGGCGGTAACCCAGGTAATTCCTCAGGGAACACTTGAGGAAAGTCACGTACTACAGGAATATCTTCAATCTTTTTCTCTTTCTTCGAGGTATCTGTAACGAGTGCCAATATAGCAGTGTGCCCCTTGCGCAAACACTTCTGAGCCTTCAAAAAGGAGATAATACCACTCACGACACCACTCTTGTCGCCTTGAACTTCGAGAGGTTCTTTGCCAGAACGAGGAATACGAATAACCTTTTCTTTGCATAGGATCTCCGCTTGTTGTTGAGATAACCAATCCATACCAACGACGACGTCAAAGCTACCCAATGTTATAGGAATGAGGTCGATGGAGAAAGTCTGATCAGCGAGGATAAGATTACACCCTTTAACTATGTGTGTGGCCTCTAGGCTTTTACCGTTAGCTAACTCTACAACATGCTTGGTATTTAGGAGAGTTGGTGCACGTTTTAACATTTCACTAGCTTTTAGAGACATGTAACTTGTATCCGCACCAGAATCAAATAGTACAGTAACATAAAAGTCGTCAAGAAGAAACTTACCCATAACCACGTTGGGATCATTCCTGGTGTCACCCTGCCCGATCACAAACATACGGCCTCTAGCACCATTGTTGTTGTTGTTCCCATTGTTGTTGTTGTTCCCGTTGCCCTGATTGTTGTTGTTGTTATTGTTCTGGTTCTGGTTTAACTGAGGGCAATCCCGCTTGTAATGACCTTCAGCCCCACACTGGAAGCATCCCCTGTTTCCATGCTGTTGCTGCTGAGGCTGGTTTCGTGGAGCAGGTGGTTGTTGTTGCTGGTTCTGATTTGCTGGCCGTACGCTTCTACAATCCTTAGCCTCATGACCCATCTTGAGGCATCTTTGACACTGTTCCCTGCGGCATCTTCCACTGTGGTGTTTGTTGCACCTTCTACACCATGGGTGATTTCCCCGATAGCCACTCTGCCCTTGACTACCTGATGATTGCTGATTCGGACTCTGGTGGTCATTTGTTTTGCGTTGCTGAGCTTGAGACTGAACAGTAGCTGAACCTTTGCTAGAATCCCCCTCCCATTTCCTCTTATTGTCGCTGGGAGTAGCAGGAGTAACCGAAGTGGTAGCGGTAGCAGTAGCGCTGATGCGTCTAGGCAACCTGTTTTGCTCCACCGCCTGATCAGTGAGACGGTGAGCCAACTGAACAACCTGCTTGTAAGTGGCATGATTTGCTGAAGTCACATGACTTTGGATCTCTGGCACCAGACCCTTAAGATATAGTTCGATACGTTTGTCCACCAGAGTAGGACACAGTAACGCAAGCTCATTCGATCTTTTGGTATATGCTTCAATCTCAGACCCCGTCATCTTGAGGTTGAAAAACTCAACTTCCAGCTTATGAATATCATCTCGACTGCAGTATTCTTCCTTGATCATCTCTTTGAAATTGTTCCATGGGGTGGCGTTAGCAGCAACCAACCCCAGTATTTGGACCTGAGCTTTCCACCATGTGAGGGCTAAACCCTCGAGGGTACCGGTAGCATATTTCACCCTGCGTGCCTCAGGGCATTCACACATCTCAAACACAGACTCTATCTTTTCAAACCAGTGCAGGAGACCTTCGGCTCCTTCAGTGCCGCGGAAAGTGGATGGACGACAGTCCATGAAAGTCTTGAAAGTGCAAACAGGTGCTTGACCTCCTGCTTGTGCGGCTGCAACTGCCGCAGTAATTCGTTCATTAATGAGGGCCGTCAACTGGTCCTGAGTCATGTTGATACGTGCAGACATGATCTTCATAGTAAAGATAACGTAAGTGAGATAGGTTCGCGAATAGTGCGATGACAAAGGAGAGTAAACACACAAGTGTTCTCTAGTAATAGCATATAATGAGTTCTGTACTCTAGGCATACCACGAGCAAAGGTCTATGTAGTTCTAGCATGTAGGTAATGTAACATGAATAGTAATACCTATGGTGTTGAGCCTTGCACGTGGAGCGAAGCGTCGTTGTGGATCGTTGAGAGCACTGTTCTGGTTATAGTCTGGTTTTAACAAAAATCGTTTTCCCTTTATTAAAACCAAGTTCTCTATAACCAATGGCTCTGATACCAATCTGTCACACCCCCAAAATCCACCCGCGGAGTATCACCGCTTGGAGGCGTGACTGACCAGGATCAAGCCATCAATCATATCAAACATAGTATTTAAGTGTAAAAGTAGGAAAAGGTAATTCATCTTGACATGACTGATGTTCATAACCAAACATTGTTTAAGTAGCGGAAGCATAATAATGAAAACCCAAAATAAGTTATAAGTTCAAATATCGTCTACGATCCGTATCCCACAACGACCTGCTCCTTCCTGTGCAAGCTCCATATGTACCTAAGGTCCTGCAAGGCATGTAAGAGAGAGTCAACAACTAGTTGAGCGAGTTCACAGTTAACAGTTCAGTAATAGTATAGTGTGAGTAGTAGTATGTTCGTTCGTTACAAAGTATTGTATTATTTCCCATCGCGGCCCTCCAGGCAGGTGTGCGAAGATGTTGGGGAATGTTATTCCCCAAGTATTCTAGACTAGGTTTGTTTGTATCACGGCCAATGTCCTTGGCAGGTGTGCGAAGATGTTGTAAATTTAGTTCGCGGCCAATGTCCTTGGCAGGTGTGCGAAGATGTTGTAAATTTAGTTCGCGGCCAATGTCCTTGGCAGGTGTGCGAAGATCGTTCAATAAGTGTTACTAGTCTAGCAGTAGGTTCTGTCATCTATGTATGTACAGTAATCATCAAATCCCCATTCCCCCCTGGGAACCCCATGCCTTGGCTTGTGTGAACTCACCTTGGTTTGCTCGGTATGCTAAGTATGTGTTCGCAAGTAATCAATCCCGTCCTAAAGTATGCATGTATGTGAAATCAGTTTGTGTTCAAGTTGTTCACGTATAAACATGTAGCACGTATTCACAATCGTGTACAAGATGGTTACACTTAACAGCAGTTAAATATTCCAGTTAACACTTAACAGAATTAACTCAAGTTACTGTGCAGATTAACTGTTCGGCGAAACACACATAATGGCGAAACACATAAGTTGGCGAAACACACTTTCGGCGAAACACAAATTGACGAAACACATTCTGTTTCGTCGTGGCCTTGTTTGGCGAAACAGGATTCTAATTCGTCGATGACTCTTGGCGAAACACATTCTGTTTCGCCGGGAGTCCTGTTTCGTCGGATGTCTGTTTCGCAGACATCAGTTACAGCAGATGCGAATAACACATAAACCCTAATCCTTCTAGCAGCCGTCATCAAAATCAGAAATCATATGAAGGTCAATGTGCATAACGAATCATCATAACTCAATCATCCAAGAATCATTGTCTAGCATAAACCCTAGTTTTTGTGTATAACACATTAATTTAACATCCAACAATCATATCATTGAACCCTACCAAGATGCTAACTTATATTCAGAATCAGAACATAATAACCATATCCATAACCGAGCATTCGATTGTATTAAGTTTCGTATAGAATGATTATTATCCAACTACATCATACATATCAAAATCTGTAACATCAACATATTCTTATAATCACAGCAGTAACACACATCAACTATAAGCACAAGCATGGATCGAGATATCACAGAAACATGAACCGATTAACGAACACATACTAACCGAGATATGAGAAAATACAATCGATCACTAGGGATATCTTCGAGAAGCTCCTACTGCCGTCACAAAGGAGAGGAGGGCTCTAGGGTTTCGGTTGTTATGATAAATGTGTGAAACTGAGGCTGTTACACGTTTTAAAACCCGAAATAACAAGCTGGGCCCGAACTGGGCTTCGTGAATTACTGGGCCGGCGAAACAGACTTCTGTTTCGTCGGAGTGTTCATGGCGAAACAGCCTGTTTCGTCGGAATGGGTTATGGCGAAACAGCCTTGTGTTTCGTCGGGTTCTTAACAGTTTAAGTTCTACAAACAGTACACATGATATACAATCACACATAACCATGCAAACACACTAGGTTTTATCATAACACAACCATATAGTCAAAGTCAACGTGCATTAAATGCGAATAAAGAACGTCGGAAATTCGAGTTGTCACATTATCCCCAACTTGAAAGAAATTTCGTCCCGAAATTTAGCATGCAGTTACTGAGGAAGCTAGTAGTGTGACGTTGTTTACCTGTGTCGTATCGCGGCTCCTCGAGCAGGTTTGCGAAGATTACTGGTTTTCTTGGGGTGTCACAGATTCTTTGAAACATCTTCATGAGAATATTCCTTTACATATTGTGCTTGATTCCCTTCTAGAAGCTTCCGTTGGGCATACTGACGAGAAGGACCTTTGTAAAGACCTTTGTCGTTTGCTCGTTTACAACCTTGTTAGATTACAAAAGAAACACAGAACTATTCAAAAAACAGAACCATTCAGAAGTTAGCCCGAACAGCGACAATATAGACGATCCTCGAGTCACTGGGAAGAACAAAAATGGTAGACACAAGTTACCAATTAACCCGAATCGTAGAGCCACTGAACTCAACTTCGATTGCCATCTGTTAACCAAAACAATCTCGGGTTAACTACTTAACTATACCATGTCGAACAAAAAAAACGATGATCATGTCTATGTGTTTATACACCTAACCTGTACATTGAAATCACCTCTGTTGTTACCAAACCACTTCAGCAAGTTCCCTTCTTGTAAAGGATAATACAACATAACATTATAATTCAATCACATAAAATTAAACAGGTAGCAATATCCACAAGAACACATTCAAGTGACCCTAAATTACTTATATTAAAAAAACAGAACACGCAAATTAAAAGTAAATAGTAGTGGAATTCACAATACCTTTACGGCTACTGCTTTGGCTTTGATGACGTCTGGCTCCATTGTCTCCAAACAAATGTTCATTTAAACTAGACACCTTCAATTAACCAACCAAAAACACCAATTCACAAAAATTCGTAACAAAATGATTAACAATAACCTAATCAGTGAAGCGAATGGCAAATGCACGACCATCTTCGGACTTGTCCCTGCAACCACAAATGACTTACAGCCCTAACTTCAACCGTCTCAAATCATCAAATCATATTCATTATAATGCACAAAATTACCAGTACACAAAATTACAAACAAACCATCTTAGCACTTACTCGTACACATAATGCTACACAGATAAAGCACAAAACAGTTTGAACAGCAGCATCCGCAGATGAACTTTCGGTTGAGTTCAGAACCTGATTCAAAAGAACTGATCGAAATGAAATTGAGAGTGAGATTCGACTAACCATTAGTAGCTTGCCTCTTGTAAAGCTATATTATAAGATGGTAATATCTAATATAAAATATAACAGCAGTACTCATTTTTGGATCAATGATTACCTGCAGGACAACTGCTGTAGAAGATAATGCCAACCCATTACCGATGACAATTGCAGCAGGTCTTGGCAGTCCGCATACAATATGAGAAACTAATCCCACCACAACAGCTGTCGCCAACACCTGCATCAGTGTATCACCAACAAAAATTAAAATAAACAGTAGCACAACACAAAATGTATAGACCAGATTATTTGTAGTTACCTGAGCAGAACCCAATCCAAAAACGTATTTCTTCATGGAACTCAGCCTTTCAACAGAAAGCTGTGAACAATTACAATACATAGTTTCAAGTTTCAACTCATGTAATACAAAAGAATAATGAAATTACACTTATTTTCACACTCAAATTCGGTCAAATCATCTGCTAACAAACAACTGTAAACTCAAATTCTGAAAAATAATCAACAGAAATTTAAACGTATCCAGATCCAGCCGTCACCCAACCTAACAAATTTCGCAAGAATCAACTCCTGTTCCAAATACACTATCTAAAAACCATAAACACACAAATCAATCACTTAACCCATACCTTAACATGCGGATCTACAGAAGTTTCCAATCTTGTAACTTCTTTGCACGAAACCGACAGGCGGAACGTTTTCGGAGTGGAACCGAGATAACCTAGGGTTTGAAAGAGAACTCATCTTGTGCTTTACCGATCCGGATCTTGGAAGTAGGTTGAAATTTGAAGATGGTTGCATCTCCATCCCCAGATCTATCCCTGTGCATCTTCAATGGTTGATAATGAGGTTTGAGAGAGAGGGAGAAAGAAGAAAGGGAAAGAGGGCAGTGGGTTTGAATCTCCTCTATCCCTATGCAGATATATGGTGTCTTGGGATGAGTTAATGTAACATCCCGAAATTTCAAAACTTTATACTAGAATTATAAAGTGTATAATAAACAAGAATAAACTAACTAGGATAAATAACCCAGTTAGTTAGAAGTCTAGTAGTAACACAAGGATGAGTTAAAAAGGTCAAAGATGTAAACTAAATAAGAATGGAGGGACCAAGGTTGTCAAAATTGAAACTTGAATTACTAATAATTAGTAAAACAAAAACCAAACACTCCATTTTTTGGAGTCTGGTCGATCAAGGAACACAGGGGGCGACACCCTCATCTCCACAACCCTAAATTCTACTAAAAACCCAAAATTGAAGGCTCAAATCATGTCATAATCGAAATCTGAGCATAGAATTGTGATCTCCTCGTCAAGGAAGTCATAAGGTATGTCAAATTAGGTTGTTTTGATACAACTCAAGTTCTTGCATGTGATTGAAATCGAAGGTTGAGCTTGATTATGTGTTGTAAAACATGAAATTGGAAGTAATGTGAAGTCTAGGGACAAACCCTAGATGATTTCTTGTCAAAATCTTGCATGTTAGTTGTAAAGATCAAAATCACTATAGTGAGTGATTAGTAAGTTAGTAGAACTTGATAAACACTAGGATTAAGATTCTTGTTCTAGTGTAAACTGAAATGGTGAATTAATCTCTGAAATTGTTGATGTTAAAATATGTGTATATTGACTAGTTGAAGTTAATTTGAGTGATAAATTCAAGTTATGAACTCGGTTTAGATCATGTAGAAATCTGACCCGCAAGGTGTTTGATAAAACGCCTAAATGAGGGTTAGAATGTTAAAGAATTCTAAAAACGCAGATTTGTATATGTTATGAATTTATGCGTTAAAGCTTATGAAAGAGTTCTAATCTTGCTATGAATTGAACTCTTTAGGCAAGGAATCCGGAACGTCAAGTGGACACGCCGGAGGTGATACTCGCGGAAAAGGTCTGCTTTAAAGGTACGTGACTTTAGTCTCGTTGTATTATGTAAAAATGTTTAGTTTTAAATGTACAAACGATGTCGGATTGTAATTGATGCATTTGATGTATCGTTAAAGTGGCAAAGTTCACTAGATCCTCAAACGGGTCAAAATAAACATTAGAAATTTGGTTTGGTATAATAATAAAGTGATGGTATTCAGTAGATAGCCAAACGGATCAAAAATGTTGTTTGAAAATGAATCACATGAGTAGAGACTTAAAGGTCTCATATCTTACTAGGTGATAGATGGTAATACATCAATAAATTAGTCATGATATTTTAAGTCTACGAACCCGGTATATCGGGTCAAACAATAGAAGTTAATAGAAGGTGCCAGTTGAAACGGGATGCTTGAATCCCGAGAAAAACAAGTGTTTAACTCGGAGAAAACGCGAAGCCATAGAATGGCGCGTATACTCCAAGGTCATAAGCCCGGGTAATTGGGTAATTATGTCTAAAAGGTTTTAAGAATGGAAAAAGGGGTGCTATGCACTTACACTAATGGGTTGAATAATGGACATAAGGAAATTGTGAACCAATTGACGGTATCTCAGTTTCCGCGTTGTGAAATTTACATGGTTGAATCCGTAATTTTATTACGGACTCATAGGAAGAAGAATTGGCTAAATCGGACTAATGGGTAAAAAGTTATGACCTTCTAATGATGAAAAATAGTCAAGGGGCAGATGTGCAGATCCCACCATAAATTACGGTCCCACCGTAATTTACGGTGGACATCAAAAAGCTTTACGGTATCTCGCCCCTGTGTTACGGCAGACCAGATATGTTCAGGGTCTACCGTAACTTACGGTGACACCGTAAGTTACGGTGGAACCCTGAGAAATTGTATTTTGTTTGTTATTTTGAAATATTAGTGTTCGTTTATATGTAATGTATTGATGTCAAACTAATGTTTTAGTGTTTGACCTTAGGTATGGATGAATTTCTCCCGGATGGTGATCAAGCACTTTGTCAAGAACCGAACACGCATTCTGAAGCTTCCGCATTAATCTTAATCTTGTCTAGCCATAATCATGTTGTAAACACTTTTGTTAATCACGTTTTAAATCCCTTAAACTAGTGGTTAGTTCACTAGCAAGGGTTAACTTTTAAACTTGTTATGGATTATCTTGGGATGTGTTGTTACTATCTCAAATGTGTATGGTTTAAACACGAAACTTTTTGTAAACTCTGATTTTTATAAAGTTTCATGTAATTATTTTTATAAATTCAGTCAAATTATTTAGGGTGTTACAGTTAAATGAATTCAAAATTTGAAATACCTGGGTTTTTTTTTTTTTTTTTTGCAACTCTCCTTTATTAGAGATTATATATTATATATTATATACATAATATTATATATAAATCGGAATTATGACATAAGCGAAGGTGATGTGGCATACCTGAGAAGTTGACACGTAGGCAATTATATGTCATCATCTAAGCTCCCTTAATAGATAGTATAGATTTACTTTAGATAAATAAAGGAGTAAAATTACCAATCTACCCGTGCAAGGCACATGCCATATTTAACTGAAAATTTTAACCTTGTTAGGACCAAAGGACGTAGAGTGTAACGAGTTTTCCAAATAAATGATCATAACTGTAAGAGTTATTTAGAGTGAATTGCAAGGATTGTCCTTTATCTTTATACCCATTTGCAGGCGTTGTCCTTTATGTTTAAAATTGACGAGTTTTGTACTTTATGTTTTCAAATCATACACGTTTTGTCCTTTAGCACTAACCTAGTTAAATATTTTTGTTAAATCTAATCATGTGCCTTACACATGAGGGCATTTGTGTCTATTCATCTCTACAGGGACTAATTGTGTAAATAACATAAATCTCCATCCATTTTAAAAAGACTTTAAAAAAGGTTTTAGAAAATAAAAATTATATATAAAACTCTCTCTCTATTCTCTACTCTTCCTCTCTAAAAACATCCAACCTCACCATTCACCTCCACCTCCCCCCACCATCTGCCGTCACCCACTCCCACCCCGACACCACCACCGCGCAACCACTGTCGGACCACCACTTTCACACCAGGAGGAGCCGCCAGATCCAAATTCAAGATCAAGATTCGGAAGATGCAAACTCAAGATCTAGAACAAGTTGGAACGAATCCATTTCGAATCTTTGCTCTTGCGGGTCGGAGTCCAATTCGGTGGAGGTTTGAAGTTTGGGGGTTGAATACATGGTGAGTCTTTCATACTTTTGATTAAATATTTGTATATGATTTAAATTTATTGTTTTATGGTTCATTGTGAACGGAACAATTGGGAGCTTGAAGTTTAATTATGGAGAATGAATAGTCTACAGGTAGGGGAGGTAGGTAGTGGTGAGGGGTGGGAGTGGGTGGTGGCAGATGGTGGTGCTGGTGGCAGGAGGTGGTGGTGAGGCTGTTTTAATTAATATTTTTTTTCTTTTTTATGTATTTTTAAAGAATATGGTGAAAAGACAATTTTACCCTCATGTGCATTGCACATGACCAGATTTGACAGAAAAATCTAACTGAGTTAGGGCTAAAGGACAAAACATGTATGATTTGAAAACATAAAGTACAAAACTCGTCAATTTTAAATATAAAGGACAGCGCCTGCAAATGGTATAAAGATAAAGGACAATCCTTGTAATTCACTCTAACTGTAATTATTGAAGTTAAAGATTATCCATTGCAATTCGATACAAACATAAAGGACGAAAAGTGTAATTTACCCTTCTTTCTAATATTCTAATTGAAAATTTATTATGACATGTTGGATTTAAAATAACATAGACATATTGTTAACGAATTAATGATGGTATAATGAAATATGTGCAGGGTTAGGTTTCCCGTGTTACAAGGAAAAGTTTACAAAGGTTGATAATGAGAACATGGTCAAAGAAACTGAAGTGGTGGAAGGGGATTTCTTAATATTGGATTTACCTTATACAGGATAAGGTTCGAGATCAAAAAGAATCCAAATGATGACACAGGTTCATCGTGTCTTCAGAAATTAACAATCGAATATGAGGTTAAGGAAGAGTTTGCTACTAATGCTTCTCTTGTCACAACTCACAAGTGAGCCTCTTCTTAGGCTTATAAGTGTTGCAAATGAGCATCTTTTGAAATCTAGTTAACTTGGGCAACTATTTATATATACACACTTATCTGTTAAAAATAAATACGGGTTATGTCATTGCCTTTAGTGATACAAGTAACCGATCGTATGGGCTTTCGACTTGGATAAGAATGATTTGTTAGAAAAATAATGACTTTAGGTGTACCATAAAACACTTGTATGTATGCATCTAGTTGGATGGGTACTATATATGAGGTTAATTTTAAGTTTAACGTTATTAACAAAGGGACATGTCCATTTTGTTTCCCAAATTTTTAGCATCTTTAAACATTTGAACATATAAAATTATCTCATTCCAATAAAAATCATATAAAATAACCATCCGGTCTAATCTCATCCAATTTGAAAAAGACATGTGAAGGTGAAGAATATGGGTAGGTTTGTTTTTGTTTTTATTTTTATTTTGTATTATTATATTATTTTTTTATATCTTTGTCTGAATCTAGATGAGGAAAAGTTGAGGGTGGCTTTAATTTGTTTTTTATTTATTTGTGGTTCCAACTAATTTTAAATATTTCTTTTAATGTATTATATATCTTTTTAGAAGTATTGTGTATTAGTCTTTTTACACATACTTAACATCAAAAACTAACATCCATCCACACTTAGGAGAAGCCGTGTAACGCATTTGTAAATCATAGGGACCAGACATGTAACTTTAGAAATGTTGGGACTAAAGGTGCAATTTGAAAAAACACAAGAAGCATCCGAGCATTTTACTAGAATGTTTACAAACATTATTTCTTAAAATTACACATACATACAGACATCCATATATTGTATATATATACACCCCCATAAAATATATAAAGTTTAATTGCAATATTTACATAACTGAGGGGCTGTTTGGTAGCCTCTTAATGACCATTCAGATGCTACCTCTTAATGGTTTAAAACCTCTGAATGAATAAGAGGTAACCTCAAGTATGAATGGTTAAGAGGTAACCTCTGAATGATAAATCATCACATATCACATTTTTCTACCTTCTCATTGGTAAAATTCTTAATGGTTCCATTAAGAGGTAGTCTCTTAATGACCGTTCAGAGGCTACCAAACAGCCCCTGAGATGGCAAATTGGTCTAGATACTTTCATAGTGTCCACCATACGTGATTTGAGCCTTGACCAAAGGAACTCCTCTCACTGCTGACATTGCTTCATTTGCTTTTTGCACCACTTGCTTTATCCTCTGACCATACATCCATATTAAAGTACTTCAAAACTCTATATAAATTGCACATCGAAAATACTTATCGTGTATAATTAATGGGGTTTTTTCTTTAAACTAGTGGGTTACACCCGCGCTCTGCGGCGGGGCGACCCAATTTTTAATGGAAACGTAGACGCAATAGTAAAAATAACGTCAATGGCAGGAACTCGTTTGATATAGGTTCGGTTCATTAAGATACCGACACTTACCGAAAGAGAAACAAAAAAAAGTCATGATACGACCAAAAAAATACCGAGATGCGTTTACATCGATCGGAACAATAAAAACGAATATCAATTCCAAACTGACGTTGTTTGGTCAGTATTAGACTGTTCGTTTTGTTACATGTACAACATCAGATTCGATTGAAACTTAAAAAAGAAAAACAAAAACCAAAAAATTGACAAAAAAAAAAGGAAAAATAAAAAAAAAAGTCACAAAAGGACAAAAATCACTATAGCTAAGATGTTCATAAATTATATATATAATAATAATTTATTTAATAAACAAAGTGATTAAGGATGTGATTAATAATTATTCAATGAGCTCAGGGTTGTTCAAAGATTGAACAAACCGAACCAATTTCAGCTCGAGCCTAAAATGATACAAGGAAAGTTGGCTTGGCTCGTAGTCTTCTATCTAAGCTTGAAGCTGAGCTCATATTTAGCTCGAGTCATAGGTGAGTTGGTTCATTTATTTTGAATTTTGATGATTTTATATGTTACTTTTTATACATATGTCTCACATACAACAACAAACATACCTAGTAAGTAAATCTCACAGATAGCAAAGATACTGGTTGGGTCTGAGGACGGTGGGATGTCGGCAAATCTTACCTCCATCCCTAAGGACAGAGAGACCATTAGATCCACAACAAACAATTGACAAACATATAGAACTAAATATACAAAAATAGAAAGCTACCACTATAAAAGACAACACATGAAAATGGGGGAGTAACACAAAAAAAAAAAAAAGCAACATAGATACTATCATACAACAACATAGGCATAGATACATAAACATAAACACAATCACATGCAAAGTCCCCTCAAGTGTAGGAAAAACTATGCCCCTAAGACTAGTCTCATATAACAAATTTTAAAAAGTATAGCATCAATGATCAAACTACTAATATGCAAAAAAAAAAAAAATAAGGATGAAAATTTATTAGTGCGTGAACGAGCTATCACCGACTCAAATATTTATAGGAGCTAGATCATCTTGAGTTGAGTTACGAGCGAGCCTTTTTGAAGATAGTCACGAGCGAGTTATAAGCCACGAGTTTATTAATTATACAACGTAGTTGAGAAGACAGTGACTGCAACAGGCTTAAGGCTCAATATTGACAAGGATATATTATCATGTATAAATGTCTTTTTCTTAAAATAATAAATTTAAAGCATGTAAGTAATTTAATTTTAGTGTGTGAAAATGTAAAAAATAAAAAAGTGACCAAACCTTGTTTTCTGGGTAGATCTGAATCCTAAGCTTTTGGTTTTGTTGTTTGTGCCTTCTGCCATTTCCACATATGATGATACAAATGGTGGCAGCTGTCAAGCCAACACAACAAAAAACACCAATCCCACTTAAACCCCACTTCCAAAAATTCACTCTTTGGTTACTTTCTTTCCAAACAACTTCTTTCTTGATCATCTTTGATGGTGATGAACAATTCACCTCATGATCATCATGTTTATCATCGTGTTGAAATGGAGCCATTTCAACACGTGACATATCAGACTCTTGAGAACTCAGTCTCGGAGAACCCATTTTCATTTCGACAAATTGGTTTTCTTTTTTTAAGAAAACATGAAAGATCGGATCTTGATTTGAGCCTGGCCCACGCTCAAACTCACATGAAGTTTCCTTATCCTCGATCAAAATTGGGAGTTTGATGATTTCTTTGACTTCTTCTTCGTGATCCAATTGCTTTTGAACAATTGGTTCATCTTCGACGTAATCTTGATATGTCTTTGGAGTATAGAAGTAATTCGGTTTGTAATATTTTGTGGGACTCTTGACATATTTTCTTGAGAATATTTTCTCATCCCCATCTTCATGGACTTCAAGTAGTCCATCATAAGGAACATTCACCCACTCTTCATCTTCAAAATCCATCTTTTTTCATCAAAGGTGAAGTTTTCTTGGATTCAAGGGGAATCTATATAAAAAAAAGATGTAAATTTGATGAATTCTTTGAATTATTGAAGATGGTTTAGTATAGTCACCTCAAAGGATGTCTTATTGTTTCACATATATGATGAATTGATGATGGATGGTGTAGATGATATATTACATTTTCAAAACCTGATGAATTTGTGGTGGTCCATGGGCCTACATGATGTGAACCTAATTCATTTCAAAATGGTTTTAGATGCCCCTTAGATATTTTATTGACAATTTTCTAGAAGAGCGACTTTAAAACTACAATATACTTTCTAGTCACCTTCAATATAATTTTTCTAGTCACCTTCAATATACTTTATGGGTATTAAATGTCACTTTACCTAAACTACAACTTTGGGTGAATAGAAATCTACCTCTATAAGACCTATATTAAGTTATGAATGCCAATAGGACCATTGGTAAATTAAACATTAAATTCAATATATGGATGAACATGTAATGAGACTTAAAATGTCATCTCCACATTTGAAGTAAATATCATTGTCAGCCATGTTTGAAATGTGTAGCCGTTTGTTCTATTTACCCCCCCCCCCCTTTTTTTTTTGAACGGCGATTACCCCTAATTACTACACGATGACTCAACAAGTCCTTCCTATATCCTAATCTAGGGTCATTAATATATGGTTATGAATGTAATGTAATGTAATATTGTATAAATGGGTAAGTTTATGTATCTTTGTTTGAACTCGTAAAACATCATTTTTAATAAGATGAGTTTTCAATTCATAATAGTTTAAAAACATGATTGCACACAAGTTTTTCAATTTCAACTTGTGAGCACTCCAAGTCACATCTCAATAGGTGTAATATCTTATCCATGCTTTGTTGTTTAATATTGCAACTAAACTACCATGTATATAAAAGAGGGACGTTGCGTAGGCTACAAGGATCACAAATATGCACATTACAACCGTTTGCTTTAAATATTTACTACGTTAGATTTTAGAACCCCGTATATTACATGTGTTGAATAAATGTAATTTTATATATTAAATAAGAGTTAAATGCTTGGTTGGTCCCTGTGGTTTGCAAAAATTGCAGACTTGGTCCCAATGGTTTACTAATTACACGCGTGGTCCCCAAACTTGTCAAAAATGCACTCGGTTGGTTCCTAGCCCTAACATCAGTTAAATTTCTCAGTTAACTATGTGTGAAATGACTATATTACCCTTGAACAATTAAAAACCTAAAACTAAGAATTAAAAAATTAAAAAACAGGACTCTGCATTTCATCTTCATCACCATCATCATCTTCATCACCAACCCACCATCATCTTCATCACCAACCCACCACTAACTGAAACACCACCCGTGTAATTCAAACACTAATCCACTGTTAGCGTTCTGTTTCTCCATACAACCACCTGAAAATCCGTACAACAGCAGAAGTATGTTACAATTGTCCAACAAACCTCTACATACAAGACTAAAATCCCATAAATACATGAGCTTCTAGATGACCAAAACAGAAACTCTCAAAGAACCATGGTCAACAAATGTCCAAACAGTGTCTCTCAGTTTTACACAAAGATTCACAACCAGACCAATCAAGCCTGCAAAAACCGGACCGTCTGCAAGTGCGGTTAGGAACAACTTAGGACCGTTTATTTTTCAAGAAAGTATATCGCATCTCCATAGGTTAACCACAAGCGACTCGATCACACTACTACTAATCGAGTTGCAGCCTTGGAGATTTAATCCCACAAGGGTCTTTCCCAATTTCTCAAACGAACCCAAACTCTCGTTAGAGACCCTAGAACAACCCGATAACGAAAGAACCTGCAGGTTCATACGACCGCTACTAGACAAACAAGCAACACCAGAATCCGTAACGCAGCTCTTTGAAACATCGAGATCTTTGAGAAATAAGCAGCTTTCCGCGATTGCCACCAAGCTTTTGTCATTGATTTTCTTGCATCCGTCAAGATTAAGCACTTCTAGGGTTTCGCCCTGAACCGCCACCGTCGATTCCGGAGTAATCGGCCTCAAACAAAATCTCCACCCACTCCTGCAATTTGGTTGGATTCAGATTTAAAGAGAGAGAGAGGACCTGGTACAAGAGAGAGAGAGTGAGATTGGGGAAGAAGAAGTGGGGGTACAAGAGAGAGAGTGAGATTGGGGAAGAGAGTGAGGTGGTTGTGGTGGCTGGTGTTGTACGGTGGTGGTGTTGTCTTCAGAGAGAGAGAGAGAGAGAGGGAGAGAGAGAGAGAGAGACTAGACTGGTGATGATGATGAAGATGAAGACTATACTTGAATTTATTAATAGGCAAGGGTATTTTGGTCATTTAACATGGACTTAACTGAGAAATTTAACTGATGTTAGGGCTAGGGACCAACCGAGTGCATTTTTGACAAGTTTGGGGACCACGCGTGTAATTAGTAAACCATTGGGACCAAGTCTGCAATTTTTGCAAACCACAGGGACCAACCAAGCATTTAACTCATTAAATAATAAAAAGTTGTATCTTTATGAACCCCGTATATTCAGTGGCGTCTCTGAGAATTCACGTACCATGTTCGAGCTTGAAAAATGGGCCCATATGCTCAATTCAATAAGATACGTAATCGATGTTCAATTAACAAGAATACTCAATTCAATAAGATACGTACGGGCGGATACGGGTTCAATCAACAATTATGTTATGATGTTAACAATAACAACAATTAACGGACTAATAAAATTACACAATCGGACATGCAAACAGCCGTATGATGTTGTTCAATTGATAAAATCGCCCTGCAAACAAACAGCCGTCTGAGTCTGATGTTGTTCGATTGATGATGTTCGGACAATCGGACCTTTTAACTTCATGATGAAAAACAAACAGAAACAGCAAATCAATAATTACAGATAAATAGATGATCATAAACAGAAACATGAAACAGAAACAGTTAAACAAATCAAGAAACAACAAATCATATTACAGAAGAAGCAGCGTGTTCAGTGTCGAGTTCTGAAACAAATCAGACCTTTTAACTTCTGATGTTCGTTCGTTCAATCTTTAATGGCAGCCAGCCCTGCAATGTCGAGTTCTGAAATTACGATCGCCCTTTCAGTTTCCAATTCAAGGTGTTCAGTGTTTTTTTGTTTTTTTATTTTTTAAAATCATATTAATATTGTGTTGGCCCAATAAACCTTATGTATTTGGGCTAAATTATAAAACATAAAAAGATATTTGATTATGGGCCTCTATATTGGATTTGGTATGTATTTACAATTTTTTTTTAAATAACATATATATATATATATATATAGGAGGAGTTGGGTAGAAAGTGGATTTTTCCTAGAAAGTCTAGGAAGCAATCAGAATGCGACACGTGGCATTGAAGGATTTTAACTATAAGGGTAATTATGTACTTTCACAATCTAATTTATTTTAGGAAATTATCTTCAATAACTAACTATCCATAATGGCTCCATAAATTTCGGAATTTTTTTGTTTTCGATTTCTGATATCACTTAATATTAATCATTCCTTCGTTTTCTTGCTCACAAGATTCATCGCTGATCATATTTTTATACGGAGGGAAAAATCATGGCATCTGGAATCAATAAGCATGTTCTTGGTACTGTGTTTTAACAGTTTGTTCTTGGTGATGTATTTTAACAGCAAGCAGATTCATACAGTGGTGTTTTATTATTTAGATTCATACAATTGTGTTTTAACAGCAAGCAGATTCATACAGTGGTGTTTTATTATTTAGATTCATACAATTGTGTTTTAACAGCAAGCAGATTCATACAGTTGTGTTTTAGCATTCAGATTCATACAGTTGTGTTTTAACAGCAAGCAGATTCATACAGTTGTGTTTTAGCATTCAGATTCATACAGTTGTGTTTTAACATCAAGCAGATTCATACAGTTGTGTTTTAACAACAAACAGATTCATACAGTTGTGTTTTAACAGCAAGCAGATTCATACAGTTGTGTTTTAGCATTCAGATTCATACAGTTGTGTTTTAACAGCAAGCAGATTCATACAATTGTGTTTTAGCATTCAGATTCATACAGTTGTGTTTTAACAGCAAGCAGATTCATACGTTGTGTTTTACCATCCATGCTGGTAATGCTGGAGGATTTCTTGACGCTGTGTTTTAACAGCAAGCAGATTAGCAAGCAGATTAATACGATGTGTTTTCTTGATGTGTTTCTTTATGAAGGATAGAAGGAAGAGAGAGAGAGAGAAAGCGAGAGAGAGAGAGAGAAAATCGCAAGAAATGTGGGGTGGTTATGGAATGACAATTATTTCCATATTTAAAACAAGCTAAATGACATATCTACCCCAGATTAATTAAATAATCCTATTTTTAAGAAACACATATTACCAAAATGCCACCAAGATGATCTCAACCATTAAACACACCCATTGGATGGCCCAGATCGCTTCATAGACTTTCTAGGAAAAACACACTTTCCGTAGGATCCCCACTCTATATATATATATATATATATATATATATATATATATATATATAGGGCAAGGATAAATTGAAAACTTACTTGAGTTGAAGAAACCCTGAAAACCCAATAATAACCACTGATTAATAAGATGGATGGTTCTGATCATTTTGGTTGTACACTTTTATTGCTTTTTAATATAATATTAGTTGAGAGTACAACCAAGGGTATTTTTGGGTATTATGTGTTAAAATTATGAATGTTGGGAAAATTAAAATTGCATGTGTCAGATTTTTGTTTCTTTTGATGTCATTCTTTTTTTTTTCATTTTTTATATACATCAGATCTTTTGTATCTTTTTTATATACATTTGTATTTGTGTTACATAAAAATGTAACATGCATTTTTTAATTATTTATTTACGCCACATTTGTAAGAACACACTTTATTTCTGTAACATAAAATGTTACATAGAAACGTAACATATAATTTTTACATGATCAAATGTTACATAGAAATGTAACCTATAATTTTTACATGATCAATTTTACGTCACATATGTAACAACCACTTTTTTGTAACACAAAAAAATGTAACACTTTGTTTCTGTAACATGCACTTTATTTTTACAATAATCTGGAAAAAAATGGCAACACACTTTATTTTTACAATAATCTAAAAAAGTGTAACAATGCACTTTATTTTCTGTAATGTGCATTGTTTCTGTAACACAAAAAATGTAAGAGACATTTTTGCTTTGATTGATTGGTACATTTCTAACACAAAAAAAATGTAATAACACACTTTGTTTCTGTAACGGTTACTTTATTTTTACAATAATCTGGAAAAAAATGTAACAACACACTTTATTTTTACAACAATCTAAAAAAGTGTAATAATGCACTTTATTTTCAGTAACATACATTATTTATGTAACACGAAAAAATGTAACATGCGTATTTTTCTTTGATTGTTACATTTCGTAACTAATACACAAAGAATTGTTAGAATTGTACATCAAAAACAAACTTCATTAACAATAATCCAACATAAGTAATGTAACTAGCAATGTTACAAAATGTATATAAAAAATACAACTTCATTAACAAAAATCCAACAACAATAGATTTTTTAGATTCAACCATAAAATCAGTAATAAAAAAACAAAATATCCAGAAAACAAGAACTTGATAACATTCATCTTCTTAAAAAGAAAATAATAAAAAAAGTTGCAGATCTATAAAACACAAAAAAAATGAAGATCTACAAAACACAAAAAATTGCAAATTTGGAGGACCTTTTAGATCTGGAACACAAAAAAATTGCAAATTTAAAAATTACAAAAAAGTGAAGATCTATAAAACAAAAAAATGAAGATCTACAAAAACACAAACATACTTATGGATCTGGAGGATCTTTTAGATCTGGAACATCATGTTCAACATCAAACATCTTTTGGATCATCTTCAACATCGAACCATCATCTGAAACATCATCTTCAACATCGAACATCTTCAACCGGATCTGGAGCATCTTTTGGATCTGGTAGCATCTTCCCGGAGCATCTTCAACCGGAGTATCTAGAGCATCTTCAACTGGAGCATCTGGAGTATCTTTTTTTATTCGGAGCATCTTTTTTATTCGGATCATCTGGAGTTTTAGTTGTTGATTATAAAGGATTTTGATAAGAAAAAGAAGTTTTGTTTAATATCTTAGATCTGGAAGATAGTTATTCAGAGAGAGAGAAAAAGAGAGAGAAGTGTGTCGGATGAGATAGAGAAGTGTGAGGGTGATGGGATGTCAGCACTAAACCTTCTCCATGTCTAGTACAAAATTCTAAAATTACCCTTTATCTCATATTTTACATAAATGATGTGGATGTTTTTAGTCCACACAATTGGGTTTTTTGGGTTTTCTTAACTGGGGTGAGTTTTCTCATTATAATTAGCCTATATATATATATCAATTTTTTTTTAAAATCACGTGCCCCTCGAAATCGCGAGCCTTATGATGAAGTCCTCCCCACACACCATAAGAGCCGCCCATGCGTATATTGTACGGGTTAAATAAATGTAATTTGTATACTAAATACTAAAAACGTCATATCTTTAAAAAAAACTCGTGTATAATTGGGTTGAATAAATCTATCAAATAATAAAAAATTACCTCCTTAAAAACCCCGTATATTACACATGTTGAATAGATCTAAAAAAGAGTTATATCTTTAAAAACCATGTGTATTACATAGATTAAATAAATGTAATTTTGTATATTAAATACTAAAAACGTCGTATCTTTAAAAAACCCGTGTATTGAAAAATCTACCAAATAATAAAAAAAATTATATCCTTAAAAAACCCCGTGTATTACACGTGTCGAATAAATCTAATGTTACATAGCAAATGATAAAAAAATTATATCTTTAAAAACTTCGTGTATTACACGAGTTATATAAATGTAACTTTGTATAGTAAATAATAAAAAAAAAATATTTTTAAAAACCCTGCGTTTTACATGAGTTGAATAAATATAATTTTGTATACCAAATAATAAAAAAAGTTATATTTTTAATAAATTAGGATAACATTTAATATTAATTTATTATTTATATATTTAATATAAGATAAGTAGGAAAGAGAGGTATCTGTTTTAAAAATAAATTAAATTAACAATTTAGATTTGAGGTTAATATTTTATTAAAGTATGATAAGATTTAATATTAATTTATTATTTATTTAGTTAATTTAAGATAAGTATAGATTTGAGGATACCTTCAATGAATGACACGTGTCCAAAAGTTGGTTTATTTTATTATAGTAGATAGATGTTTTGTTTTGATGACATCAAGTTAAATTATAAAAGCACATTGAACTTGTTAAGATTCAATATTCAAAACAAAAAATCCTTTCAAAATATATTAGGGAAAATGAGGTGAGTGAAAACAATAGTTCTTTAAAAAAACTATATGTAATTTGAGATTGAAATTGAAGTTGTTATTTGTGAAGTGTTTTGAAATAAGAAAAACAATAGACAGGAAAAGAGTGTGCGCGAGAGTTAGGGTGGTATCAATTTTCAACTATTCGCGATAATTACATTGTTTTTTCGATTTGAGATGTTAAAGCTGGCTTTGAACTTGAACCAAATTAGACTTAGTAAACTGATACATATTTTGTTTTAATTGGGATGATTCAAACAAACCAAATTATGAGGAAGAACAAATATCATAGATCAAATTGAAATAAAGTGTTGAGCAGATTTATGCTACTAGAAAACATCATGATCCAATTTAAGCTAAAAACTTGTGATGATGTTTCTTTAAATTGTGTTTGGTTGTTAAAGAAACAAAGACCGTCAAGTATGATATGGATCAGAGCTCTAAAGAGGTTTTAATATGAGTACCACTGGCTGCTTCAAGGAATGAATCTACAAAACTGAAAACATTGTTAGCCTCGCTATAGGTAGGGGTTTTTCCTAGTAACCACATCTCCGTATGAGAACTAGTACGTGTTCACCAATGAAATATATTTGGCTAGTTATGGGGTGAGACTATTGAATATCAGTTAACCTTCCATGTGTGATCTCACTCGGATTTATACCATGATTGATCACTTGTCGCTTTCGTTATGGTATGGTCCCCTCTAAGGTATAAGCGTTTGATGATGACATCTCGCTTTCTATTGATTGACATTCTATTGTTCCACTTGTGGTGCCTTTTATTGGTGGACACACTACCGTGCCACTCATACCTAGGGACCAGGGTTTGTAGCTCTTTTGGTGACGTGTGCATTGTAGCCCTTTTAGTGGCATGGGCTTTGTAGCCCTTATGTGTGACATATGCTCGACCCCGTGGGTCCTGTCCCATATCTCATCAGTTGTTAGCAGCCATAGATGTAATATTAGTTGCTCATAACGTTCCAAATTGACCACATTTCACGTGGAACTATCAACTTTTTAGAGTCATGTAGATTTCAAGATTATTGGAATTGAAGAATAAATGGATGCATATGAAACTTGAATAGTGTAATTCGAATGAGAAAGCCTATAAAAAATTACTCAAATTAAATATGCATCGATTTTTTTAACGACAAAATTACACACTCAGTTAATCTACTCCTAATTTTTACACCAATGTTCACCACAAGATTAGAACCCACACCGCTTGGAGGGACAACACATTACTACACTTAAATACACACATAGTTGCTATTTGCTATCATAACGGTGTTAGAGTATTCATGACGTCAATAACATTTAATGCACGTTGGTTGGTTATGGGTGTTGATCGCTTTTGGACGATGTGCTTCTACCTATGCTCACGTTTGGAACAACTTGGTTTGGAGCGATGTCCTTCGACAATGTTTGTGTCTGGATTGGCTTGGTCTGGAGTGGTGTGCTTCGACAATATTCATGCCTAGATGTCACACCCCGATTTCCACGTGTCACCGGTGGGCCCGGTGGGGAGTATCGTGACGTGGTTGGCAACATAATAGTCAAACAACACAATATATAAATGCACAGCTGAAGCAAAAGTTAAATATATTACAATCCGAATATAAAGTAATATCCAAGTATTACAACGGAAAGTAAAGGATCCACAGGCGGATCTTAAAATATAAACATTTTTCAACAGACTTTAGACGCCTAGAACTTGCAAGATTCCTTAGTAGCGCCCTGAGCTTCCAGCCAATTACGTTCAGTACCTGTCACTTAACCTTTTTGGAAAATACGTCAGTTTTCACTGGTAAATACACTCAACCGACTCATTTGAAAAGAGTTTAAAAAAATTGATTTGAATGCACGTGGCACAAAATATCTTTTATAATTTGATTAAAATGCTCAGAGGCAAAATTAATCTTTTATACTTGGAACAATTATATTTATAACCTTGTATACAGATTTACATGTTCGTTGTATGTTCATGGCCCGATGTAGAAACCGAGTCAGATTAACAGACACGCCACAAGTATAGGCCCACAAGAGAGTGATATACCGTTATTACTTAAGCAACTGTCAGGTGTATGCCTACACCCCGTGCTTAAGACGTGGCCATTTTATAATACAATGATGTCAAGGATATCCGGGACATGGTCATTAACCCCTAAAGGCTTTTATTTCAAACAATACAGATTAAACCGGGTTACCTCAATAATTTAATCACAATCTGATTAAATATTCAATACCCGACCAAGCGGTATCATTATACCGTATCCCAAGCCCATATAGGGAAAATAAGTTAAGAGTATTTACCTGAGCTAGCTCCTGTCTTAAATAGCAAGAATCTAATAACTCAGCCGTATTCACTTAAGTAAGCGTAGGTACCATTTACCGGAATGCTCTAGTCTGGAATGATGGTGTAAATAACCAATTAGAATGCTAACGGGTCTTTAATTTAGCCTAAGCTTAGACCGGTTAGTCTTAAGGGAATATACGGTTCAAACGCATGATTAAGCGAAGACCGGAATAGAATGTGTTTTAGACTCGACAAGTTTGAAGACTTGTATAATATGGGTATTTCATACACACTCTGAATTTTGAGATAAAACCGATAAGGTTTGACCCGTTTCGGCTAATTTATGTAAACTTGCTACATAAGCCGAACCGTACGCGTAATAAGCGTGACAGGTATTCATGAGAGCCATATACAGGTTTCCTAAGTTAATTATGCCTCAAATATGTTGTGACATCAGTAAGATGTCTTTCATTATGCCCGAAACGTATTTAAACACAAACTAGGCCCCGTAGGGGTAGTTTGGTCATTTAAAAGGTTATAAAAGTGTTTAAGTATTTACCTGAGTTATAGGTCTGATATAATCAGCAAAAATACTTATTTTGGTAAGTTATAACAGTAGGATAAAGTATATATGTGAATTTACCAATTATAACCAAACAATGCACCGTAGGGGCATTTTGGTAATTTCACATAAGCCGAAAAGCTCAAAACTGAAGTCTGAGTTAAACAACTTTTGCTTACTGTTAAAATATCATAATTTACTTAAAATATCAGTAGGTATCACCCTTGTATGTTTAAAAATAGTCTTAGTACCTACTATGCGCTAAAAACGCTTAATAAGGCGATTAGAAGCCATTTACGGGTTTGATACATGAAGCTGATATTTTTATTATTTCAGAAGGCTTAAAATAATTTATTTATCATATGTAATCAGTAGCAAAAGGTTTGGAGTCGTTTAGATATGTAAAACTCATTTTATAGCCCGTAAGGGCAAAACCGACAATTACCGGATTAAGCCTACGACTATAAGTTATGCTCAGCCTAAAATTAATTAAAAATCTTTAAAAATCCCAAAATAATATATTACATCTGTGGGTAATAAGTTTGATACCAAAAAGTAGGCTTAACTAGGCTATACGCTAATTACGCCATTTAATTAACATAAAGCCTTCAATTTACGCTAATGAGCATAACTCTCAATCTACACCTCAAACTGATGTCAAACTTTGCATACAAGTTTATATATCAGTAACTAAGGTTTCTACACTTTTACATTTTCATAAATCACGTTTTAAGGTGTAAAGGGCATAATGGTCAACATATGAGCAATTAACGGAATCATGCATATTAATTGGTTAACTAATGAACCATGGTGTATAATCACAGAGGGTTATACTAGCATGTTACCTGGTCCAAATAAAGCTCTAAGGTATTTCTAAATTATATCTAAACGGGTCAGAACTGAAGTCAAAGCAAAAGTCAAAGCTTTGCGACTTTCGGTTCCGAACCGGGTCTAAACAGTAAATTGTCGGGTTGAACATGTTTAGACATGTTCTTACACTCATTACCAAGTTATATTAATGATCCAACAGGTTGTATATGTTCTACATTGCTAATTATGCATAAATTGTAAACTAAGTATCCTGTTGACTTTTTAAATATAAATTTGACCCGACATTAGACCTAGTTAGAGTGGGAATCAAGGGGAACCCTTTTAAGGGTTTATTACCCACATAATTACCAACTTATAACTACTTTTGATTCGACTAATCACTGGACCATTAGTGATTAATCTTAAAGTCAACCGTTAATTACGACGGTTTGACTTTTAAGCTATAACTAAGCTAAAACTTAATTAAGAAAGGTTAGGCATACTTACCAAGGTCCTATGCACTATTAGAGATGACTTGGGTCTGCTTTGGAGCTCCAGAAGTCCTCAAGAATGCAGATGGAATGGATGATCAAATGTTGCAACTAATGGTCCTATTTATAGTGTTTAAATCACCATAACTTGTTGACATCTAAGTCTATCATGGACCATGAATCATCAACACATGTCCCTAAGTGCCTAGAAATGTTTAGGGGTCGCCCATGGATGAAAATATCTGATCTAAGTCGGTTTAAAAGCTCAAACAGGCTGCTGCCTGTTAATTCTGTAACTGGGTGACTGACGCGGCCCGCGTAAGATTATAAGAACTCTTACGCGGCCCGCCTAGACATCATTTCCAGGTTAAAAGGTTTTAGGCTTTTGCAACTTGTCTCTTGGCCCTTCCGAAAGGTCAACTAACTTATATTTTTGCACTTTGAACCCTCTAATTTGATACATAAGGGCTTCAAGATATATACCCACTTTGTTTAGTCCCCGGTTAACTTTATTGTCACCCGAAAGGTCCAAACTTTCAACGTAGACGCTTTAACCCCTTGTAAACGAATTTGATCACAACTTGCTCATACGATAACGAAACTTTATGAAATTTATATCGTGCATTCTAGTGAGCATAATTAACCGTTACAAAGCTTCGGGTTTGTCAAAAGGTCACTCAGAGGTATAACTTAAACATGTTGACACATTTAACCCCTGTAGTTTGAAATCTCTCACTTTTAACTTTGTATGATCCATGATTTATTCGTTTGAAGGTATGAGCATCATGTAGGGTTAATGTACCATATATTTATTCACTGTTGACATTTAGAACTCGTATAATCACATACTTTTCATGTTTGTCAACTTTAGTCCCTCTAGAGTATTCTTTCACACGTTCAAGCTTATGACACGTGTCAATACATTATAGGACGTGAATTTTCGAGGTGTTACATCCTCACCCCCTTAAAAGAAATCTCGACCTCGATATTTGTTAAAGTAAAGGAAGTATTTTCTGCCTTATATTGGGCTTTATCTTCCCAAGTACCTTTGAGCCTCTAAGGCACTCCAATTGACCTTTATAATAGGTACATGTATCTTTTTGGAGCTTCTAATCCTGTCGATCCTTAATCGACACAGGTTGCTCATCATATTATAAATATGCCTATCATTATGTGATAATGCTTCTTGACTTATTGGCGAAACACATCCTTCAGTCACTGATGTGCAATGTATTACGAGCTCCTCCAAGCTCTTTAAACCGGTTTTAGCTTAAAGGCTACTTGATCTTGATACATTCGATTTCCTTCGAATGATTCCATATATTCAGAACTTAACTAGCCTGGAAATTTAACAATTTGGCACACCCTTCCTGGGTGATATCCTTTGTTGAACCCTATTCCTTAACAAGAATTTAGGAAGGTTGCTACTTTCATAAATCCTTGATTTCCTGCCGTATACTGGCAACTTACAATCGATTATGGATTTGTATGATCTTATTTGCTGTTCCTTAGGCAACTTTCAGATCTTGATAATTGAACTTACCCATTCTCTATCTAACAATAGATGTTTAACATTCCATTTATTCAAGGTCTCGAAAGGAGTAGCCTTAATACTTACATGTAAATTATTATAGAAAAGCTTATCTTAAGTGTAACACCCCAAAAACGGGTTTGGTAATCAAGCCACGTTAATAGTGACGACGGGTAAAATACCGTTAGTGGTAAAAATTAACCCGGTAAATATTAGGTTTTTAAATAAATTATCCTAATAGTAAATAAAAGTTATACAAAGGCTTATGGATAAATAAAGTGTTTAAAAGGCCCGAGTTGACGGGACCTAAAATAAACTTAATCATAAATATTCCCGAACCCGCTAAGCTAACTAGGAATGTTTGACCCGGTTAATAAGAGGGAATATGGATTGTAAATAAGTAGGTTATAACCTACTTAATAATTAACGAAACAAGAGGGACCAAAGTTAGATATTTGGAAAAGATTATTTACTAAAATCAAAAACAAAACACTCACACACCTAGTGTGTTCGTGAACGACCAGGAGAAGGCTCCAAGGAGAGCCAAAACCCTAACTCCAACAAATCAACTAATTGAAGCTCAAATCAAGACCCAAATCGATGCATGAATACATATAAATGATCACCTAGTCGTGGGGATCACAAGGTATGTCGAATTTTAAGATTTGGTGATACTTTGAGATTTTGATAAACAATCATAATCGAAATTCTGGAATGAATATTGAATCTATGAGTGCTATTGTGTTGAAATCCTTGTTTAGAAACAAACCCTAGTTGAAAACTTGGAGAATTGGTGTTAAAACTAGGGATTTGATAATTAACCTATTATGTGCTAAGTGGGTTTTGATTATGTAGTGAAGATGATGGGTTACACATGTTTAAAAATCATCATAGTTGCTAGTAGAAACAAAATACTTGAACAATTTGCAAGTTTGAGTGTTGAACATACATGACTTGAGATGGGTTTTTATGATATGATGATGTTAGTGTCAAACTTGTGATTAGAATCATCATATTAGTTAGTAAGACAAAGTACTTGAACAATTTAGGTGTTTGGGTACATAAATCATATTTACCATGAAATGGGTTGTTATATGATATAAAAGAATTGATGTTAAGATCGTGATATAGATGCATGAAATCATATTACCTAGTTGTAAAATGTGTAAAAACAATGTATGCACATTAGGTGTTTGTTAAAATGCCTAAATGAAAACTAAAGTGTTGAAATTAGAGTGAAAATGTGCAATGAATAAGTTGATAAGTCGATTGACCTCAAAAAGTCAAATCGACCAAGTGTATGATCGGATGGTAAATTCGATATAAGAAGAGTAGGATGGAATAGTCGTAAATGATTATGACTAACCTAACCATCTTACAATTACAATGATAGTTTGACGCTTGGCAAGCTAGGTGAAGGCTTGGGAAGGAAGCGGGTCAAACGAAGCAAGAATGACGGAAAAAGCATAATTCGGATGCAAGGTAAGTATAGCTTACACTAGTCTTATATTTTAGAATATTCTCTTATCGTATTAGTTACGAATAAGACAAATACATAATTGAGGTATGATGTTCCGGCGTGTAAACGCACGGCACAAGATAGTCGAGTATGACAAGAAACCATGTTGATGGTTAAAAGGAGCTAAATCGGTAATTCGATTATTTTATAACAAATGGGAAATGAAACTTTTGAATGGGTACCTTATAGGGTAAACCAAAACAAACAACAAGGGTAAAACGGTAAATTGGTCACGCGTTGACCCTAACTATTGGTTTTGAAAGGCAATGTATGACGTAAGCTATGATAGGCTAAAAAGGCGTTAAGAAACGATTTATAGATGAAATGACCGCACGGTGTGAACCGAGGCGAGTCATATAGATGAGATGGTAATAAACATCATCTCGCCAATATAATCGGTCACTTAGACCAAATGGGTCAAAAGGTGAAGATATCACCTTTTGACAATAACGACTAATGATTATTGTCGAGTTATATTATTTCAGGAGTAAATGTCAAAAGGGCATTAGCAACGCTATGAATTAGCGGTTATAAAAGCAAGGTATTAAAAATGGGTCAATATCTTGATCCGCGCCAGGTATGTGAAAAAGGGTAACACTCATTTAGAACGTAAGGTTCAATGAGCGTTAAAAGAAGTCAAAATAGACATTTGGTTACTTGAAAAGTAAACCAAATGTTTCAAATGATGGACATTGCGTTTGGAAAGCTTAATGACTTTTCAAACATAATTATAAGTTAAAAGAGGGATTATGGGTCGAATATGCTTTCAAAAGTCCTTCATCGTAAATGATTGGCTAAAATGGAATAAAATGCCCTTATAAGCTAAATTGGACAAACGACCTTTAAGGGTAGTTTTGAAACGAGTTTTATGATCAAATTAATAATTAGAATAAGTATAAGAAACGAAAGATGTAAATCCTTGGTCAAATGACTCTATATGAGTCTTTGCCGTAAAATAACGATTTGAAGGGTAAAACTCGGAATATATTGATCGCCACTTTAAATCCACCTCAATTATAGTCGTGATGGAAGATCAATTGATAAGTAATGTGAAAATAGAATGCTAAAAGCGAAGAAGCATGAATTATGCGGATAAATGCTTAAATCCCCTTAACGGGTCAAAATAAGCATTTAAGTAAAACGGGTTTAAGAATGTATGTAAACCGGGATTTTGAATCTCTTATGATAAACAACAATGACTTTATGGAATTTATGAGAAAGTGGAGTCAAACAAACATGTTTGTTTGATAAATACACGAATGGGTCAAAATCGGGTAAAAGGGTAGTAAGCCGAAGACTTAAAAGCCTGGAATCTTGTTAATCCGGATGTGGGATTTTAACTCCATATGATGGAGAATTAAATTACGGACGCGTGGGAAAAAGAATCGCGTAAAACGGATCAATAACGAAGAAGTTATGGCCGTTTCTGTAAAAACCATCGTTTCTGAAAATGCAGGACACAGATCTGAACCTGCTGGAAAAATGCATCCCAGGCGACACGCGACAGGATTATGTAATCCTGCCGCGACCCGCGAGAAACACTTACGGACCGTAAGGGTCCAGGCTTACGGTCCGTAAGACAGTGGCAGAAATTCTAAAATTTTCGTATTTCGTTTATTCTTAATTCCGAACTCGTTTAAATACGTTCTAAGATACGTATGACTAATCCAACTCATGTTTTATGAGTTTCAGGTATTAAATTAACACCGGCGGACGATCAAGCACAACGAAGAACCGAACACGATAAAGAAATATGCTTCCGCACTTCGCCTCGTCATAAATTTTAAATGACGAATCTGATCACCTTATATCAAATAACTTATGATTTGTAAAAGTTTTAATAAACCCGTATTTCCGATGTTTATGTAATCATAATTACATGATTGTTTTTGGTAAAATATACGTTAAACCTTGAATTATAAGAACGGGTGTTACAAGTTGGTATCAGAGCCTTGGTTTAAGAGATTCGAGTATGGTGGGGAGGAACCATGCTTGGACTTAAACCTTATGCTCTTGACAAAGAATAGTGTTCGGTTCGAGGCTTGATCGCAAATCCGGTAAGTGCATGTATGCTAATGGTCTAGCGTATTAAAGTGTTGTAGACAACACATAGGGTTATCGTGTAATACACGTTACCCCAATTAAATGATTGATATAGTTGACAAAAAAAAATACGCGCGTTGACGCGTATAGTAGAAAAAGCCTTGTATTATAATACAGGCGATTATTGAAGTTGATATTACTAACTTTTGTGAATATCTTGATTGAAGGACACTTGCATTTAAATATGACAAGAGTTGAACAAATTAAGGATATGAAAGAGGAACGGTCCGAAGTATGACGATAGGAGCATGCTCACTAAGGACTAAATCGCGTAACGACCGCGAACAAGGTTAATGGTAAGAAACGCCCGCCGGGGCAAGCATTACCAGGTGCGTGTTTTTAAATATAATCGCACAATTAGCAATATGCAACAAACATGTAGAGAATGATCGTTGCATAGGTAAATTGGAAACTTGGAAAAACCTGAACAGAAATACATATCCAGGATATAATTTCCAAGAAAACTGAATAGGGGCGTTACTTACATAGGGCGTGATGTGAAAACTATAAAAAGGTCGTGTATGTCATGTGTTAAATCGCTTACTCTGGCCAAGTAAGTGGTGGCATATGATACCACGAGTTTCTTATAGCGGACACATTTACATCCGATGTAGTAAGGGCGAAGTGAATGGGACTAACTTAAAAGTACCCAAATGAATCAAATGAGCAAAATAATTGATAATAATGTAAACGCACAGCCGGGTGACGGAAGCGTATTACATTAGGATGATGAGCCTGAGTGAAGGGACAAACAAGCATGAAAAGTGATTTAGACAAGTATTGGGAGGGAGTGTACTTACACTCGAACCCAGAAAAAGAAGCATGTAAAATGATTTAGACAAGTATTGGGAGGGAGTGTACTTACACTCGAACCCAGAAAACGCAAGCATGAAAAATGATTTAGACAAGTATTGGGAGGGAGTGTACTTACACTCGAACCCAGAAAACGCAAACATGTAAAATGATTTAGACAAGCATTGGGAGGGAGTGTACTTACACTCGAACCCGGAAAATGCAAATATGTCCCTTAACGGGTCGTTTTTTTTTTTAAACGTCAAACTTAAAGACAAAGTCGGAATATAAAAATGAAGCGAGGTCTTAATGCACACCGGGAGGGTTGCAATAATAACGACTTCGGTAAAACACCCGGTTGATGGGTAAGAATTAAACACATGCGTAAACCAAGAGACGTGAATGCGGGTTGAAAAAAAAAATCAAAGGACTTGGATTACGAGTTATGACTATAAAAATCTCGTATATAGAAATTGTGAGTAAATATGTTCAACTATTCGAAGTCGAATGGGTTGAATAAAGAATAAAGTTGATTGTTTATAAGTGATGGATTTCACATTAATAGGTCAAACATGTTGAATACAATATAACGCCGAATGGCACAAATGAGCGCTAGCCAGTTAAAGGTAGCGTTAAATGCAAGAGAATAATGAGCCCGGTATTGGGATATAACCAAATAAGAATAAATTATGGACTGTCAATATCCTGGTATGGATAATTGACAAAAGTTAAAGAGAAGATCCTAAAACTAAAACTTCGGTTTTAGTAAGAAATAATGTTTTTACAAACCTAAATTCTGATAGGAATTTAAATAATAAGTATGAAAGATACAAGTCTTGACACTGATAGGCGCAAGACAATATATTCGAAAAGTGATATTTTCGAGAATGAAATTTTAATATAAATTAAACATGATGTAACACAATCACGGTCAAGAAATGTAATGTGAAGTAGAATCACATTATAACCAAGCAAGCAGTAAAAATGTAACTGGACTAATAAGTCTAATTAGTGAGACCCGTCAAGGCCATTTAAATAAATTTGGTTTGCTTGTAAGCGGTGGATTCGGTATAAATGAACCGAATAAATAAAATTGAAAACAAAAGAAATCGTTGCGAAAAGTGACAGATTTCATTAAAGACCTTTAAATGGGCCAAAGTAACGGATTCATAAAGAATTCGAGGATATATGAAAGCGATGGGAATCGCTAATTTAACCAAACTAGTGGAAATAACGAGATTACGTTGTTTCGAGGTGCACTATGATGTATGAGATACGTACACAATTAGTAACCAGAAAGATGTTACCATATTTTTCTGGTAATACTAACAATCAGTTAAAGTTGGAGTAATGCTTAAAAGATTACTCAGGTCAAAAGCATTGAGTTTAAAACTCGATGAGCTATGTAAGAAAGGTTTCGAGGACGAAACCTCTTTAAGGGGGGTAGACTTGTAACACCCCAAAAACGGGTTTGGTAATCAAGCCACGTTAATAGTGACGACGGGTAAAATACCGTTAGTGGTAAAAATTAACCCGGTAAATATTAGGTTTTTAAATAAATTATCCTAATAGTAAAGAAAAGTTATACAAAGGCTTATGGATAAATAAAGTGTTTAAAAGGCCCGGGTTGACGGGACCTAAAATAAACTTAATCATAAATATTCCCGAACCCGCTAAGCTAACTAGGAATGTTTGACCCGGTTAATAAGAGGGAATATGGATTGTAAATAAGTAGGTTATAACCTACTTAATAATTAACGAAACAAGAGGGACCAAAGTTAGATATTTGGAAAAGATTATTTACTAAAATCAAAAACAAAACACTCACACACCTAGTGTGTTCGTGAATGACCAGGAGAAGGCTCCAAGGAGAGCCAAAACCCTAACTCCAACAAATCAACTAATTGAAGCTCAAATCAAGACCCAAATCGATGCATGAATACATATAAATGATCACCTAGTCGTGGGGATCACAAGGTATGTCGAATTTTAAGATTTGGTGATACTTTGAGATTTTGATAAACAATCATAATCGAAATTCTGGAATGAATATTGAATCTATGAGTGCTATTGTGTTGAAATCCTTGTTTAGAAACAAACCCTAGTTGAAAACTTGGAGAATTGGTGTTAAAACTAGGGATTTGATAATTAACCTATTATGTGCTAAGTGGGTTTTGATTATGTAGTGAAGATGATGGGTTACACATGTTTAAAAATCATCATAGTTGCTAGTAGAAACAAAATACTTGAACAATTTGCAAGTTTGAGTGTTGAACATACATGACTTGAGATGGGTTTTTATGATATGATGATGTTAGTGTCAAACTTGTGATTAGAATCATCATATTAGTTAGTAAGACAAAGTACTTGAACAATTTAGGTGTTTGGGTACATAAATCATATTTACCATGAAATGGGTTGTTATATGATATAAAAGAATTGATGTTAAGATCGTGATATAGATGCATGAAATCATATTACCTAGTTGTAAAATGTGTAAAAACAATGTATGCACATTAGGTGTTTGTTAAAATGCCTAAATGAAAACTAAAGTGTTGAAATTAGAGTGAAAATGTGCAATGAATAAGTTGATAAGTCGATTGACCTCAAAAAGTCAAATCGACCAAGTGTATGATCGGATGGTAAATTCGATATAAGAAGAGTAGGATGGAATAGTCGTAAATGATTATGACTAACCTAACCATCTTACAATTACAATGATAGTTTGACGCTTGGCAAGCTAGGTGAAGGCTTGGGAAGGAAGCGGGTCAAACGAAGCAAGAATGACGAAAAAAGCATAATTCGGATGCAAGGTAAGTATAGCTTACACTAGTCTTATATTTTAGAATATTCTCTTATCGTATTAGTTACGAATAAGACAAATACATAATTGAGGTATGATGTTCCGGCGTGTAAACGCACGGCACAAGATAGTCGAGTATGACAAGAAACCATGTTGATGGTTAAAAGGAGCTAAATCGGTAATTCGATTATTTTATAACAAATGGGAAATGAAACTTTTGAATGGGTACCTTATAGGGTAAACCAAAACAAACAACAAGGGTAAAACGGTAAATTGGTCACGCGTTGACCCTAACTATTGGTTTTGAAAGGCAATGTATGACGTAAGCTATGATAGGCTAAAAAGGCGTTAAGAAACGATTTATAGATGAAATGACCGCACGGTGTGAACCGAGGCGAGTCATATAGATGAGATGGTAATAAACATCATCTCGCCAATATAATCGGTCACTTAGACCAAATGGGTCAAAAGGTGAAGATATCACCTTTTGACAATAACGACTAATGATTATTGTCGAGTTATATTATTTCAGGAGTAAATGTCAAAAGGGCATTAGCAACGCTATGAATTAGCGGTTATAAAAGCAAGGTATTAAAAATGGGTCAATATCTTGATCCGCGCCAGGTATGTGAAAAAGGGTAACACTCATTTAGAACGTAAGGTTCAATGAGCGTTAAAAGAAGTCAAAATAGACATTTGGTTACTTGAAAAGTAAACCAAATGTTTCAAATGATGGACATTGCGTTTGGAAAGCTTAATGACTTTTCAAACATAATTATAAGTTAAAAGAGGGATTATGGGTCGAATATGCTTTCAAAAGTCCTTCATCGTAAATGATTGGCTAAAATGGAATAAAATGCCCTTATAAGCTAAATTGGACAAACGACCTTTAAGGGTAGTTTTGAAACGAGTTTTATGATCAAATTAATAATTAGAATAAGTATAAGAAACGAAAGATGTAAATCCTTGGTCAAATGACTCTATATGAGTCTTTGCCGTAAAATAACGATTTGAAGGGTAAAACTCGGAATATATTGATCGCCACTTTAAATCCACCTCAATTATAGTCGTGATGGAAGATCAATTGATAAGTAATGTGAAAATAGAATGCTAAAAGCGAAGAAGCATGAATTATGCGGATAAATGCTTAAATCCCCTTAACGGGTCAAAATAAGCATTTAAGTAAAACGGGTTTAAGAATGTATGTAAACCGGGATTTTGAATCTCTTATGATAAACAACAATGACTTTATGGAATTTATGAGAAAGTGGAGTCAAACAAACATGTTTGTTTGATAAATACACGAATGGGTCAAAATCGGGTAAAAGGGTAGTAAGCCGAAGACTTAAAAGCCTGGAATCTTGTTAATCCGGATGTGGGATTTTAACTCCATATGATGGAGAATTAAATTACGGACGCGTGGGAAAAAGAATCGCGTAAAACGGATCAATAACGAAGAAGTTATGGCCGTTTCTGTAAAAACCATCGTTTCTGAAAATGCAGGACACAGATCTGAACCTGCTGGAAAAATGCATCCCAGGCGACACGCGACAGGATTATGTAATCCTGCCGCGACCCGCGAGAAACACTTACGGACCGTAAGGGTCCAGGCTTACGGTCCGTAAGACAGTGGCAGAAATTCTAAAATTTTCGTATTTCGTTTATTCTTAATTCCGAACTCGTTTAAATACGTTCTAAGATACGTATGACTAATCCAACTCATGTTTTATGAGTTTCAGGTATTAAATTAACACCGGCGGACGATCAAGCACAACGAAGAACCGAACACGATAAAGAAATATGCTTCCGCACTTCGCCTCGTCATAAATTTTAAATGACGAATCTGATCACCTTATATCAAATAACTTATGATTTGTAAAAGTTTTAATAAACCCGTATTTCCGATGTTTATGTAATCATAATTACATGATTGTTTTTGGTAAAATATACGTTAAACCTTGAATTATAAGAACGGGTGTTACATTAAGGTGGGATGGTTATCCCAACCATTGCTTAAAACTAATATTAAGGAGTAGCTAATCCTTATAGTTAGTTAAATAACTCAACGATCCTGGGTAGTTGATGGCGATTCTTAATCGTTGTTAAAATAGGGTTGCGGTAATGAGTGCATAAGCAAAATGAACCTTCGTTCTTATCTAACAATATCAAACTCTCGGAATATCGAGTTAGGCTATATGGACCCTCTATATTAAAACTTAGTTAATCAGGGTTTCGATTTTTCCAATGATGGTACTAGCCGTCTTGGAGATTTCATAATAATACAGCCTTAATGGGATATAAATCTTAATTCTACCTGTCTTCCAGGGGTAAACAGGGAAATCTTAGGAGAAGAAAATCAAGATACCAGGAGATTACAGATATTTCCATATCTCAGGCCCTAGTTCACCCATTATTGCTTGTGTCAAATAAGTGACACATTTATGTTACTAGTCCACGAATTCCTTAATTGGAAACATTTACTTGGACAATTCCATGCTGGATATCTTCTTCGAATACTACTAGTCGACTTTAGTACAATATGACCATTGGGATATCTCAGGGGTTCCATGCATTAAACCTCTATACTGATCAGGCATGGAAGCAATCTGTGGGACACACTAGGATACGCCAACCCTCATATGGCACTTTTATCAAACATAGTTTGGCATTCGCAGGCGATAGAAAACGATGAGGAAATTAATAAAATAAAGTAATATATATTGTCGTACTCTTTTTAGGGAAGAGTACTCCAGATTCTTATGAAAGGATTTTCCCCGAGGATGGGAGAGAGGGTCATTAAAGATTCCATTGGTAAATTATACCTTATTTTTAATATCTGAAGTTCTTATGTATGCAATCAAACGTTTGCTAAGCTTATGGTTTACTAAAGGTCTATTAATGGCATTCAAGGTTTGGAGCGAGACCAATACCTGCTTGACAGGGGACCATAATGTCACAACTGTCTTTGTCACAAGGACTATTATAAATAGCTCAAAGGCTAGCCTTACATGACTTTGGTTATATATATATATATATATATATATACATATATGGCATAGAAGCCTGTCGCGAGGGACGTAGAAAGATATGGCATAAAGTCCAGTCATGAAGGACATAAGTAATCATATGGCGCGAAGGCCTTGTCGTAATGACATTTAGATACGGCACAAATGGCATTGTCTCTAGGACGTTATAGGATATGGCACGAAGGCCTGTCACCAGGGATGTTAACATCTAATATGTTAACTTGTCACGAACGACGAATTATAGCACAGAGGCTTGTTATGGGTGACTTGAAATATAACTTGTGGATGTGTCACAAGGACATAAATTCATAGGCTGCAATCTTATTAGATCAGGAGTTTTAAGGCTTGAACCTAGTTCTTCACCTTTGGACAGGGAGTCATAGAAATCATAATGTTTGTGTCACAAATGGACAATATAATATGGCCCGTAGGCGAAACATCACTAATGAATGTTTATAATGGACTCATCATTTTAGATGATATAAATCAGGATTGCATTAATCATATTGACTATTTGGCTTGAGCATAGCTCACCACCTTAGACAAAGAATCATAATGATCACAATGTCAATGTCCCAAATGGACAATTTATTATAGCCCGTAGGCAAAACATCTTTTCTTGACAGGGAGTTGTAAGCTACCACTGTCATTAGTCTCGGAGGACGTTAATTATAGCCCGTAGGCATTTCCCTCCTAAGGGATATTTATGTTATGATCGTCTTTTCAGATGATATTAGTCGAGATCGTTTGGATCATACCGACTATTATGCTTAGACATGGTCCAACATTTTTAGACAGGAGGTCAAAGACCACCACTGTCGTTGTCTTATCGGACAACAAGTTTAGCCCGTAGGCACTTCATCACTCACGGATGTTTATAATATGATCATCTTATAAGATGATATAAGCCATGATTCCTAGATCATAAGGCAAATTAGGAATTTAAAAATTTCCAATATAGGGATGACTGTTATGATTTTATCGAATCACATTTGTCATGAGTGCTAACACGTTCTTAGGTGTTAACAAGGATCTGAATCCCTTGAGTAGGTTTCACCATCTTGGCCGCGTAGGCTAGGTTTCACCTTTAAGATTCTTTTTAAAATGCATATTGGCAGGGAAGGAAGGATATTTATTTTTATTCAGGATTTTTATCATAAATCCTAGTTTATAAGTTAATAATGGCACAAAGGGCCTAGTCGCGTAGACAAGTTTAATTTATAAGCCATGATTTCAGAGAATCGAGGCATTCAGGTTTTAATAATAGCACAAATGGCCTAGTCACAAAGACAGTTTTAAATTATAAGCTATGATTCCAGAGAATCAAAGCATGAAGGTATACTGGCACAACAGGCCTAGTCACAAGGACATTTATAAATTATAAGCTATGATTTCAGGGAATCAAAGCATGAAGGTTTGAACCTAGTTCATTACCTTTATTTGACAGGGAGTCATCGCTACCACTGTCTTTTGGCTCATATAGAAATGAGCAGGGCCCGTAGGCGCTATATTACCACGTATGGTCAAAATATGATCATCTCAAGTGATGATGTAAACCCATGATTCAGAGATCATTATATTGGGTTAGGAATCCTTTGAATAGGTTTTACCGTCTTGGCCATGTCTGCAATGACATTTAGGCTAGGTTTTACCATCTTGGCCATGTCTACATTGACATTTAGGCTAGGTTTTACCATCTTGGCCATGTCAGCATTGACATTTAGGCTAGGTTTTACCTTTAAGATTCTGTTTAATAAATAAAGCAGAACAATTTCTAAATTGAAATGTTAATAAGGATCTGAATCTAAATTGAGGAACTGCCATCTTGGCCGGTCTTAATATGACCCGAGGCTAGGTCTTGTCCTTTTAGATTTTGCCATTTTATTATAATGGTAGATCTTGCAAAAAGGAATGTTAATAAGGATCTGAATCTAAATTGAGGAACTGCCATCTTGGCCGGTCTTAATATGACCCGAGGCTAGGTCTTGTCCTTTTTAGATTTTGCCATTTTATTATAATGGTAGATCTTATAAAAAGAATGTTATTTTTCATTTATTTCATATTTCATGTTTAGAATGAAAGTTTAAACTTAATCATTCCACAATATAAAAATAAAAGTATAAAGTTGCCCTAAGCGGGACTTGAAAGGAATAGTGTTGTCCTCGAAGGGACTGAAAAGATAAATATGTCCTTATAAGGACTATTGAGGAAACGATTTTTCAGCAAAGGAGTTTCTTCTTCATTCAATTCCTGAATGCTTTCTCCTTGGTTGCACGTCTCATCCTGGTCGCGGTACGAAGCTCAGCATTTCAAGGCTCCAGACGTGGAGAATTTTTTATTACAGCTTCTTCGCTTGGCGACGTATCCAATTAAAAAATTTGGAAGCAAAATTTCCAGATTAGGATTGAGAATAATCCTATGTTAAGTCTAGACTCAGAAGGTCAAAGAATGTGCTACTGTGTCATTGAGATTAAACACAAAATGCTAGTGTTTAATTCACTCAATGTTGGCTCTGATACCACCTGTCACACCCCGATTTCCACGTGTCACCGGTGGGCTCGGTGGGGAGTATCGTGACGTGGTTGGCAACATAATAGTCAAACAACACAATATATAAATGCACAACGGAAGCAAAAGGTAAATATATTACAATCCGAATATAAAGTAATATCCAAGTATTACAACGGAAAGTAAAGGATCCACAGGCGGATCTTAAAATATAAACATTTTTCAACAGACTTTAAATGCCTAGAACTTGCAAGATTCCTTAGTAGCGCCCTGAGCTTCCAGCCAATTACGTTCAGTACCTGTCACTTAACCTTTTTGGAAAATACGTCAGTTTTCACTGGTAAATACACTCAACCGACTCATTTGAAAAGAGTTTAAAAAAATTGATTTGAATGCACGTGGCACAAAATATCTTTTATAATTTGATTAAAATGCTCAGAGGCAAAATTAATCTTTTATACTTGGAACAATTATATTTATAACCTTGTATACAGATTTACATGTTCGTTGTACGTTCAGGGCCCAATGTAGAAACCGAGTCAGATTAACAGACACGCCACAAGTATAGGCCCACAAGAGAGTGAGATACCGTTATTACTTAAGCAACTGTCAGGTGTATGCCTACACCCCGTGCTTAAGACGTGGCCATTTTATAATACAATGATGTCAAGGATATCCGGGACATGGTCATTAACCCCTAAAGGCTTTTATTTCAAACAATACAGATTAAACCGGGTTACCTCAATAATTTAATCACAATCCGATTAAATATTCAATACCCGACCAAGCGGTATCATTATACCGTATCCCAAGCCCGTATAGGGAAAATAAGTTAAGAGTATTTACTTGAGCTAGCTCCTGTCTTAAATAGCAAGAATCTAATAACTCAGCCGTATTCACTTAAGTAAGCGTAGGTACCATTTACCGGAATGCTCTAGTCTGGAATGATGGTGTAAATAACCAATTAGAATGCTAACGGGTCTTTAATTTAGCATAAGCTTAGACCGGTTAGTCTTAAGGGAATATACGGTTCAAACGCATGATTAAGCGAAGACCGGAATAGAATGTGTTTTAGACCCGACAAGTTTGAAGACTTGTATAATATGGGTATTTCATACACACTCTGAATTTTGAGATAAAACCGATAAGGTTTGACCCGTTTCGGCTAATTTATGTAAACTTGCTACATAAGCCGAACCGTACGCGTAATAAGCGTGACGGGTATTCATGAGAGCCATATACAGGTTTCCTAAGTTAATTATGCCTCAAATATGTTGTGACATCAGTAAGATGTCTTTCATTATGCCCGAAACGTATTTAAATACAAACTAGGCCCCGTAGGGGTAGTTTGGTCATTTAAAAGGTTATAAAAGTGTTTAAGTATTTACCTGAGTTATAGGTCTGATATAATCAGCAAAAATACTTATTTTGGTAAGTTATAACAGTAGGATAAAGTATATATGTGAATTTACCAATTATAACCAAACTATGCACCGTAGGGGCATTTTGGTAATTTCACATAAGCCGAAAAGCTTAAAACTGAAGTCTGAGTTAAACAACTTTTTCTTACTGTTAAAATATCATAATTTACTTAAAATATCAGTAGGTATCACCCTTGTATGTTTAAAAATAGTCTTAGTACCTACTATGCGCTAAAAAAGCTTAATAAGGCGATTAGAAGCCATTTACGGGTTTGATACATGAAGCTGATATTTTTATTATTTCAGAAGGCTTAAAATAATTTATTTATCATATGTAATCAGTAGCAAAAGGTTTGGAGTCGTTTAGATATGTAAAACTCATTTTATAGCCCGTAAGGGCAAAACCGACAATTACCGGATTAAGCCTACGACTATAAGTTATGCTCAGCCTAAAATTAATTAAAAATCTTTAAAAATCCCAAAATAATATATTACATCAGTGGGTAATAAGTTTGATACCAAAAAGTAGGCTTAACTAGGCTATACGCTAATTACGCCGTTTAATTAACATAAAGCCTTCAATTTACGCTAATGAGCATAACTCTCAATCTACACCTCAAACTGATGTCAAACTTTGCATACAAGTTTATATATCAGTAACTAAGGTTTCTACACTTTTACATTTTCATAAATCACGTTTTAAGGTGTAAAGGGCATAATGGTCAACATATGAGCAATTAACAGAATCATGCATATTAATTGGTTAACTAATGAACCATGGTGTATAATCACAGAGGGTTATACTAGCATGTTACCTGGTCCAAATAAAGCTCTAAGGTATTTCTAAATTATATCTAAACGGGTCAGAACTGAAGTCAAAGCAAAAGTCAAAGCTTTGCGACTTTCGGTTCCGAACCGGGTCTAAACAGTAAATTGTCGGGTTGAACATGTTTAGACATGTTCTTACACTCATTACCAAGTTATATTAATGATCCAACAGGTTGTATATGTTCTACATTGCTAATTATGCATAAATTGTAAACTAAGTATCATGTTGACTTTTTAAATACAAGTTTGACCCGACATTAGACCTAGTTAGAGTGGGAATCAGGGGGAACCCTTTTAAGGGTTTATTACCCACATAATTACCAACTTATAACTACTTTTGATTCGACTAATCACTGGACCATTAGTGGTTAATCTTAAAGTCAACCGTTAATTACGACGGTTTGACTTTTAAGCTATAACTAAGCTAAAACTTAATTAAGAAAGGTTAGGCATACTTACCAAGGTCCTATGCACTATTAGAGATGACTTGGGTCTGCTTTGGAGCTCCAGAAGTCCTCAAGAATGCAGATGGAATGGATGATCAAATGTTGCAACTAATGGTCCTATTTATAGTGTTTAAATCACCATAACTTGTTGACATCTAAGTCTATCATGGACCATGAATCATCAACACATGTCCCTAAGTGCCTAGAAATGTTTAGGGGTCGCCCATGGATGAAAATATCTGATCTAAGTCAGTTTAAAAGCTCAAACAGGCTGCTGGCTGTTAATTCTGTAACTGGGTGACTGACGCGGCCCGCGTAAGATTATAAGAACTCTTACGCGGCCCGCCTAGACATCATTTCCAGGTTAAAAGGTTTTAGGCTTTTGCAACTTGTCTCTTGGCCCTTCCGAAAGGTCAACTAACTTATATTTTTGCACTTTGAACCCTCTAATTTGATACATAAGGGCTTCAAGATATATACCCACTTTGTTTAGTCCCTGGTTAACTTTATTGTCACCCGAAAGGTCCAAACTTTCAACGTAGACGCTTTAACCCCTTGTAAACGAATTTGATCATAACTTGCTCATACGATAACGAAACTTTATGAAATTTATATCGTGCATTCTAGTGAGCATAATTAACCGTTACAAAGCTTCGGGTTTGTCAAAAGGTCACTCATAGGTATAACTTAAACATGTTGACACATTTAACCCCTGTAGTTTGAAATCTCTCACTTTTAGCTTCGTATGATCCATGATTTATTCGTTTGAAGGTATGAGCATCATGTAGGGTTAATGTACCATATATTTATTCACTGTTGACATTTAGAACTCGTATAATCACATACTTTTCATGTTTGTCAACTTTAGTCCCTCTAGAGTATTCTTTCACACGTTCAAGCTTATGACACGTGTCAATACATTATAGGACGTGAATTTTCGAGGTGTTACACTAGAGCAGCTTGACTTGACCGGTTGGATGGACTTGATGCCTGGGAACTGCGATCATCTATACTCTCAAAATGAAATTCCATCCCAATGCATAACACATGGAGCTCAAACCTTGTTATGCATCAATAATCATGAGAGGTTTCATTTTCTTTTACAAAACAAAAATTACATGAGGTCCTTGTTTGCTAGTTTGTAAATTTAAAAGGACCAATTATAAAAAGTAAGCATAAGTACATGTTACAACAAATCAATATGACCCGGACCCGAACCCGCACGCAAGATCCGTACAAAAACAGGAGGTTTCCATTTTATCCCCAAAACAGACGAGAGGTAGCTAGGGTTTTGAGTTTTGACCGGAAAAGTTATCGGAGATGGATGCATCAACGGAGAAGAATACTCCTCAATCAGAGTACGATTCATCTGAAGACCGTGAACGACAATCGCGCGAGCTTAAAGCTGGTTTGCATCCGCTCAAGGTACTTCTGTTCTGGATATGCTTACTCACATATTCCTATAGTTGTTTCTTTTGAGATTATTATATATCAAATAGGTTATTTGCAACCGGATTTTGTTCTTTGTTTCAATGTTTTTCATTATTAATTAGTTTCTGCGATGAGTTCATTCATGACAAATCGATTAAACATGAGAAAAATTGCTAGTGAAGTTAAAGCATGCTTTGGAAATGAACTGTTATTTTAGTTGAATTGGATTCGGATATGTCAGTAATCTGTCAGGCAGTGTTTTCATTTGAGAAGCCTAAAAATTAGCTCCCTAAGTACTTAGATTAGGTTATACTGTTTAAATATGAACTTATCTGTTGAACTCTATTAGTGAAGTGTATAAAACTAGCTTTATTCTGTTGTCAATTGAGGTTTGAACCATTAAGAGCCGGTATACTGCTTAACCATTCAGAGGAAAATGTCTGACCAATTCAAATTATAGGTCTTAACCATTCAGACTCAGTATCATGGTTTTAAAAAACGTTTGTGGCGTGTGCCTCAAGGCGCGCCTCGAGGTGAAACGGCCAAAAAACGAGTCTGAGGCGCGCCTCATGGTGTTCTTAATGTATATGCGCCTCAGAGGGACTGAGGCGATAAGAAAGCTGCGCCTCAAGGGATTTTGATAGCTGTTTAATTGTTTTTGATGTTTTTGACTTTTTGTGTCAATTTCAAGCATTTCATGTCTTTTTTAAGTGTGTTTTTGATGAATCTGATGATGAAATTAATTAGTTAGTACTATTATTTTTATAATATATATAATTTTATATTTATTTATCAATAATGCCTCGGCCTTACGCCTAGTGAGACGAAGGGAAAACGCCTTGAAACTCGTTTCCGTTCTTTTAAACCTTGCTCGGTGTAATGCTTAACCATTTAGAGGCAAATGTCTGAACCATTCAGACATCTGCTCGCGAAACAAACAGTCTGAACCATTAAATGATGAACCAATAAGAGGTGTGAACCATTAAGAGCTAAACAAACAACCCCTTAGTATTGTTATCGGACGGAGTAACTCAGCCGTCATTTCTGTTTATGTTGTTTGATGACAAATGACAGACATCCTCACTCATTAGCTATCTTGTCATAATGCTTTTATATGTTGAGAAAAGGTAAACCTTGCTTGAGACGTTTACTTCACAAGTTATCTTAGATATCAGATTATCAGGTTTGCAGCTGGAGTTTAGATCTTCAGTTGTTTGGATTGAATGTGCTAAGTGCTATTGATTTATATCTTCTTGCATGATTTTTTATTGCTTATTGCCATCTTTTAGAGTTTGCACCACACTATTGTTGATTGTGCATGTTTATATGTACCCAACAGAACAAGTTTGTATTTTGGTACACCCGCCGCACACCTGGAGTTCGTACTCAGACATCATATGAGGACAATATAAAGCAGATAATGGACTTTAGCACGGTAAGATATCATCAATATATATTCTTTAGATGCACGATTGGTGGATATCTTTGTTAACTAATAGGTCTTGCATGAACAACAGGTCGAAGGTTTTTGGGTGTGTTATTGTCATTTGGCTCGCCCGTCATCCTTGCCAAGCCCAACTGATTTGCATCTTTTCAAACAGGGGATTCGTCCGTTATGGGAGGTACAAAGGATATTTGAACTTATAACGTTGTTCAGTTAATTGTTGTTGTCAATGCTTCCCCTCTTGAAAATAACCATTGATGAATAATTATTTGGTTTTGTCTGATTGCTGGTATTGTAGGATGCTGCTAACTGCAATGGCGGTAAGTGGATCATACGATTTAAAAAGGCTGTCTCAGGACGTTTCTGGGAGGATTTGGTAACGAACAAAAGCTATATGTATATATTTGTGTGTGTGTGTGACGCCTGTGTTTTGATACTTGCTTCCATTTTCAATTGTAATTTACAATATATGAATATTCCAAGTTAAGCAACTCTTACTGTATTCTTATCGGTGCGGGTCCCCCAGGTTTTAGCATTGGTAGGTGATCAACTTGATTACAGTGATAACATATGTGGGATTGTGTTGAGCATCCGTTTCAACGAGGATATACTGAGCGTATGGAACCGCAATGCATCTGACAATCAGGTAAAACTTACCCAACACTTCATAGTATCTTCGTATGTATCCAAACAAGTTTGTCATGTTTTATTGTTTAAGTTTTATTGATTTTTTGAACTTGTAATAAGGTGGTGATGGCTTTAAGAGATAATATAAAACGACACTTGAAGCTTCCACATGGGTACGTTATGGAATATAAGCCACATGATGCTTCGTTGCGCGACAATTCATCGTATCGGAACACTTGGTTGAGAGGATAGACAAGAAGACCAGCCTTGCTGCTCTTGAAATGCTTATGATGGCGAACATTTGGGTAATCGGTACAAGACTACAAGTTAAACTTGTTACGCTGTTGGTTGTATCTTTTTAAATGATATTTCTTTAATCGAAGCATCTCATGATCTATATGTAGAACATTTGAATTATGTTAAACATTTGGTTAACAAATGACTAATCTTGATTAGTAGGAATGTGATGTGATGATTAACAAGATTTTTAATTGAAAAATACAGGATAACAGGTTGATTATTTGGAATTTTGGATTATTAATAAGACTAGATTTCTGGTTTATTGCTTGTGACTGAACCATTCAAACATAAGCAAGTCGACTGGTTTGAATGGTTTTAGATCCAAATAGTTTAACAAATCATACTACTAGTTTAACAAACAAAATGATAACTTTAGTGTTTCTTTTAAGATCTTTTTAATAAAATAGTTATAAGATAAAAGGTTAAAGTGAGCCGATGGGTTATAGGCCAAAATTTCAACTCATTTTACGATTGTTAAATGAAGGGGTGGAAATCAAATAGGAAGTTTATTTTGGCTACCAAGTATAGGAAGCAATAGGAGTAGAACATGTGGCAAAATTTAAAATAAAGAGAAAGGGTATTTTTGTCAATCTTATCCTTTTCTTTTTCCTTCTTCTTCTTCCCAGTAACATCAAAACCCACCATTTTCAAAACCCACCATCTTCAACCATTTCTTCACATTTATCTCAATAATCACTACATTATAGTGCAATTTTCGTCACCAATCAATGATTCAAACAACCGATCAACATGTTCTTTAGCTTTTTTGAAGAAAACCCAGTTTAATTTCATACAAAATCTCGGTTTTTCCGGTGATTTTGAAGATAATCACTCGATCCGTTCGATCTCTGATAAGTGTTTCAATCATTCAAATTTCGTCAATCGTTGAAGAACCCGACTTGGATCCATGTAAGAAATTCTTTAATTTCATTTTTATTATCTGGGTTTTTGATTTAGTCATTGCGTTTTACGATCTTGGCGGGGGTCCGGGGGCAGCGCCCCTGGTAGCAGGGTCCCAGGGGCGGCAGCCCCTGGCTGGGGTTGAGCTTTTTGAAGACAGTAAATTTAATTTTCCAGAAATTTCCTCATTTCGAAGACAGTAATTCGTAGACAGTTTTTGATTTGCTACTCTTTGGTTCAAACAAATTCACAGACAGGTCAGCTTTTGTCCATTGCGTTTTAGAAATAAGGTAGTTTTATGTGTTTTCTGGCCATTGCGTTTTAGAAAAAAACACATTTTTGAAGTGTTTTTAGTTCATTGCGTTTTAGGTAAACACATTTTTATTTGTTTTCAGTCCATTGCGTTTTAGAAAATACACTTTCTTTTGTGTTTTTAAGCCATTGCGTTTTAGAAATAAGACATTTTTATGTGTTTTTTGGCTATTGCGTTTTAGATAAACACATTTTTGAAGTGTTTTTAGTTATTGCGTTTTAGGTAAAAACACATTTTTATGCTTTTTCAGTCCATTGCGTTTTAGTAAAAAGTTATTTCAAGTGTTTTCTGGCTATTGCGTTTTAGAAATAAGACATTTCTTTGTGTTTTTTATGCATTGCGTTTTAGGTAAAAACACATTTTTATGTGTTTTCAGTCCATTTCGTTTTACAAAGTACACTTTCTTTTGTGTTTTTAGTCTATTGCGTTTTACAAATAAGACACTTCTTTGTGTTTTCTGGCCATTGCGTTTTACAAATAAGACATTTATTTGTGTTTTTTGTGCATTGCGTTTTAGAAAAACGTCATTTTTAGGGGTTTTTTTTCATTGCGTTTTACGCAACTAGGTTTTAAAAAAATCGAAAATATAGCAATAGTATACTCGTTTTAAAGATAAAAAAACGCTCGTTTTTTTGTGCAATTTTTATAAAAAAAATAATGTCGTTTGAAAGAGTTATTAACGTTTAAAAAATGGGGGGGGGGGGGGGAATTGGAGAAGAGAGAAACTATTGCCTTGGATTGACTAGAATGCCCCTAAACAAACTCACGCGCCTATTTTCTTCCCTTCAATTTCCCTCATTTAATCTTAGCCTTTGATTAACTAAATGGATGGTCAAGATTACTTCCTAGCCTTCTTAGCCAAATAAACTTCCTATTATATCCTAACCCGTTAAATGAAAAGTTACCTGATATTTAGGTGTAAAAGAATATTATTAAAAAACAGCTTCGACCCACAAGTTTTTTGTTAGGGAAAATCAAGATTATGAACATTGAATAAAAAGAAAAATACAAAATAAACATAGAAAGCGGCTAGGCCGTATGGGTTTCACGAAAAAAAAAACAAGAGGATGCAGAAGGTGACACTTTAGCTGAAATGACTAGGGTCCGCGAAAACGGATGAGCCCTAGCCATTATTCCCGGCCTTTTCTTTAAAAATTGTTGCAATCTTCACGCCTCTGATACCACCAAAGCATTTTTTTGGTGTATTGATTGTGGACAAGATGAGTATTGACTATGGATGAGATAATTTAACGTGTTTGAGTGAAAATAACTCAATGGTAAGTTTTCACTCAAGCAAAACATTCCTCGGCCTTTTCTTTAAAAAATTGTTGTAATCTTTAAAAAATGAAGAAAACGTTTGAAAAATATATGGAATGAAACACTAGAGAAACGTCTACAAGTGTACAGAAACATCTATTTCCTCTACAAAAGGCCACGCATCAGCATATCATTGATCGTTTGTGAGTCCCTTTATCTGATGAAATCCTTACAACCTTGTTTCAACCAAGTGTCACCTTTTACGTCCTCTTCTTTACAATAAAACCCTTACAGCATAACCGTTGTGTGTGTATATATATAGGGTAGGGATAGTGTACAAAGTGTCTAAAGTGTGAGAAGTGTAAGAAGTGTTTTAAACCATTAGATCTTTGATCTAATGGTTGAGATCAATAGGGACCAAAGTATAAATTGTGTTTTAATTATATGGACTGATTTGAAAATTGTAGGGGTAATAGTGTCTTTGTATATGTTTCAAATTAGGTAACATCTCCTAAATTCTAGTGATTCACTCCTAAATTCTAGATATTCAAATTTAACTGCTAAATTCTATCGATCCTAAATTCTAAAAATACAGAAATATGTACTGCTACAAGAAATGTATAACACTATACATCCATCATATAACACTATACATCCATCATATAACACTATATAACACCATATAACACTATGTAACACTATATAACACTATATAACAATATATAACACTACACATCCATCATAGACATGCTACCAGAAAAATATAACACTATGCATCCATCATATAACACTATATTGTAACACCTCGAAAAATCATGTCCAATATAGTATCGACACGTGTCATGGACTTTAAACGTGTAACGGATTGATTATGAGGGACTAAAGTTGACAAACGAAGAAAGTATATGTATATAAGGATACAAAGTGTCAACATTTGATAATTATGCATTTTAACAACCCTACACGATGTTTATACCCTTAAAACGAATGTATCATGAAGCATATGAAACCGTTTGTGGAAGAAAGTGAAAGTTTACAAGACGCGAGGGTTAAAAGTGTCAACATGTTTAAGTTATACCTCTGAGTGACCTTTTAGCGAACCCGGAGCCTTGTAATGATTAATTATACTCCCAAGAATAAGTGATAAAAATTTCACAAGGTTTCGATATCGTATGAGGAAAATACGTTAACTTTCGTAATTAAGGGGTTAAAAGCGTCAACGAGGCAAAACTTGTGTTTTCGGTTATCGTTTAACGAAACCGGACCTAAAAATGTTTGGTTATATCTCATGGATCATAGAAATATAAATTTCATGGGTTAAAAGTGCTTAAAATGGAAGAAATTACGTTTTAGAAGGTCCAGGGGGTGAAATGTAATTAATTGAAACTTGTTTGGCTGGTAACTGAGGTGCTGGCGCCGCGCCACCACTGAGGCCTTCTGCCGTCGCGCGACGCGACGGCCTTAACTGGTCATATTTCATGTGCAGGTGCGAGTTCAGCAGGTTAAACCGACTTAGAAACCTTGTATTCGATTCTAGGGGCTTGTTTGATGGTTTTTCATGCCTAGGGACACCTGGAAATGATCAAGGAACATCCATAGACCTTGTTGGAATGATCTTATGCATTCTAAGTTGCTATATAAAGAGCTTTTGATTGCAACATTTTGCATACACTTTGAAAATCATTCCAACTCATTTTCTGGAGTCTCCTGGAGCTCAAGAGCATTCCCTAAGGGTCTTTAATCGTGCTTAGGACCTTTGTAAGCTTCCTTAACCTTTCTTAATTCAGTTTTATTAGTTTAATGGCCTAGAGTCAAACCCGTCGTAATTAAGAGTTGACTTAGTGATTAATCACTAATGGTCCAGTCAATTCTCGAATTGAATGTAGCTTTGAGTTGGTAATTATATGGGTAATAAACCCTTAAAAGGGCACCCTCTGATTCCCACTCTAACTAGGTCAATTGTCGGGTCAAACTTGATTATAAAAAGTCAACAGAAAGCTAATTTTCGCATAAACACATAATTAACAATGTAGAAGCTATGAAACTTGTTTTATCACTTGTATAACTTGGTAATTAATGTAAGAACATGTCTAAGCATGTTCAACCCGACAATTTTCAGTATAAGCTCGTTCGGAACCGAAAGTCGCATAAGTGGACTTTTGCTTTGACTTTCAGTTCTGACCCATTAGAGCATATTTTAGAAATTCCTTAGAGCTTTATTAGGACCAGGTTACATGTTAGTATAACCCTCTGTGATTATACAACTTGGTTCATTAGTTATTCGATTCATGTACATGTTTCCGTTATATGCCTAAATATTGACCATAATGCCCTTTTGACCTTAAAACAAGAATTTTGAAAATGTGAGAGGAAAATAATCTTTATTACTGATTTATAAACATGTCCCTAAATTTTCACATCAGTTTGAGGTCTAGATTAAGAGTTATGCTCAATAGCGTAATTAGAAAGTTTTTTATTAATTAAACAGCGTAATTAGCATAAAGCCTATCTAAACCCATTTTTTTATACCAAACCTTTTACCTACTGATGTAAAATAATATTTTGGGATTTTTGAAGATTTTTATTTATTTTTAGGCTGAGCATAACATAGGGTTATAACTTTGATTCGGTAATTGTCGGTTTTGCCCTTTTGGCCTATAAAATGAGTTTTACATAATATTTGGATACCAAACCTTTTGCTACTGATTTTATATAATAAATAAAATATTTTGAGTCTTCTAGAATGATAAAAATATAAGATTTTCTTTAAAAACCCGGAAATCGCTTAAAACCGTCTTTTTACGCGTTTAAAACGCATAGCATGTATTAAAACCATTTTTCTCATATAAGACTTAATACCTACTGATGTTTTAATTAAATTTTTATATTTTAACAGTAAGCAAATTTTTTTTTTAAACTCGGATATCAATTTTTGACCTTTAAAGCTTATGTGAAATTACCAAAATGCCCATACGGTGCATAGTTTGGTTATAAAAGGTAAAGTTCACATATATGCCATACCCTACTGTTATGACTTATAAAAATAAGTATTTTTACTGAATATATCAGACCTGAAACTTAGATTTATATTTAAACTCTTTTATAATCTTTAAAATGACCAAAATACCCATACGGGGCTTAATTTGAGTTTAAATCTATTTTGGGCATAATGGAAGGTATCCTACTGATATCACAACATATTTAAGACATATTAACTTAGGAAACCTGTTCATGATTCATTTGGTTACCCGTTACGCACTTTTCGCGTTCGGATCGGTTTATGTAACTAGTTTGCATAAATTAGCCGAAACGGGTCAAACCTTATCATTTTTGTCTCAAAATCCAGAATGTGTTTAGTTTACCCATATTAAACAAGTATACAAACTTGTCGGGTCTAAACCACATTCTAATCCGGTCTTCGCTTAATCACGCGTTTTGAACCATATCTTCTTTTAAAAACTAACCGGTCTAAGTCTAGGCTTAATTAAGACCCGTTAGGAATCTAGTAGGTTATTAAAAACCTCCGTTCCAGATTAGGAGCCCGGTAAAAGCTACTTGCACTCGCTGTTTGTGAATTATACTTGCTCAGGTAAATACTTTTAACTTATTTTCCCTATACGGGCTTGGGATACGGTATTATAATAATACCGCTTGGTCGGGTATGTAGTTGTTTAAATCGGATTGTGATTAATATATTTACATAACCCGTTTTAATCTGTTTTATTTGGTATATGGCCCTTGGGGGGTTAATGACCATGTCCCGGATATCCTTGGCACCATTCATTGAAATGGCCACGACCTAAGCACGAGGTGTAGGCATACACCTGACAGTTGCATATGTAAAAACTGGTAACCCACTTTAAGGAATCAACCTTGTGGGCATTATACCTGTGGCGTGTCAGTTAATCTTGTCCGGCTATTCTAACCGGCCCTGACGGACGACAAATAAGTAAAACTGTATACAATATTATTTTTAAATAATTGTCCAAAGTTATAAAAGATATTTTGTGCCATGTGCATTCAAATCAATTTTCTTAAAATTTTTTCAAAATGAGTCAGTTAATTGTATTTACCAGTGTAAACTGACGTATTTTCCAAAAAGGCTAAGTGCAGGTACTAGACGAAATAGGTTGGCTACTCCTGGCATCATTAATTAAGTCTTGCAAGCTCTAGATGCTAAAGTCTGTTGAACAATGATCCTATTTATCTTTTGATCCGCCTGTGGATCCTTTACAGTCCATTTGTAATACTTTGATATTACTTTTTATTTGGTTTGTAATGTGATTCATCTTTTGCTTTCGCTGTGCATATAAATTGTGTTGTTTGACTATGATGATATCAACTACGTCACGATACTCCCCACCGGGCCCACCGGTAATACGTGGAAATATCGGGGTGTGACATATATAAACCAAATAACACTATATAACACCATATAACACTATGTAACACTATATAACACTATACAGTTCTGAATGGTGGTTGCACTACATAATTATATAACACCAAAAGTCATTATATAACACCATATAACACCATGTAACACTATATGACACTATATAAAAATATATAACACTATACAGTTCTGAATGGTGGTTGCACTACAGAATTATATAACATTCCAGAATTAATAACCGGTGAACGAGATGACACAAATTCGTAGATTAATTATTAAATTCGAATTCCTATAATAAAGGGTGGCTGTTATTTTGGGCAGTTATCTTTTAAACAATTAATTGAAACAAATAGAAAATTACTAATTCACCCTTTTGAATTAATTTAGATATAGGACACTTGTCATCACCACATTATTTCTCACCCTTCTCACAATATTTGATTAATGTACAGGATCCTCTACCTATATATATATACATAGGGTAGGGTTCTAGAGTGAACATTAGTGTATTTGCGAACTGAGTGAACAAATCCTGGTCATTGATCTACACACGTGTATGGCCAGGATCTCATCATCAAATCGTAAAATACACTAGTGTATTTCAACATCAAATCCTGACCATTAATCTACACACGTGTATGATCAGGATTAGTTCACTCAGTTCGCAAGCTACACTAGTGTTCACTCTTGAACCTAATCCTACATATATATATATATAGGGTGGAGATACAATAGGAAGTTTATTTGGCTAGGAAGGCTAGGAAATGATCTTGACCATCCATTTAATTAATCAAGGGCTAAGATTAAATGAATGAAATTGAAGCAAAAAAAGAGGCGCGTGGGTTTGTTAGGGGCATTCTAGTCAATCCAGCACAATAGTTTCTCTCTCCTCCAATCTCCCCCCCCCCCCATTTTATAAACGTTAATAACTTTTTCATACAACATTATTTTTTTTTTATATAAATTGCACCAAAAAAACCAGCGTTTTTTTATCTTTAAAACGAGTATACTATTGCTATATTTTCGAAAAAAAAATTTGAAAACCCAGTTGCGTAAAACGCAATGGAGAAAACCCAGTTGCGTAAAACGCAATGAAAAAAAACGTAAAAAATGACTTTTTCTAAAACGCAACGCACCAAAAACACAAAAAATGCCTTATTTCTAAAACGCAATGACCAGAAAACACAAATAAATGTCTTATTTCTAAAACGCAATAGCCTAAAAACACAAAAGAAAGTGTACTTTATAAAACGCAATGGACTGAATGTGTTTTACCTAAAACGTAATGCACCCAAAACACTTAAAAATGTCTTATTTCTAAAACGCAATGGCCTAAAAACACAAAAGAAACTGTTCTCTCTAAAACGCAATGAACTGAATACACATAAAAATGTGTTTACCTAAAACGCAATGAGTAAAGACACTTAAAAAATGTTTTATTTCTAAAACGCAATGGCCAGAAACTGTTGTTCACATAACCAGAAACTGTCTAAAACGCAATGACCAGAAACGGTTGTTCATAGAACCAGAAACTGTCTAAAACGCAATGACCAGAAACTGTTGTTCACAGAACCAGAAACTGTTGTTTACAGAACCAGAAACTGTTGTTTACAGAAACAGAATCTAACTAAAACGCAATGACCAGAACCTGTTGTTTACAGAACCAGAAACACTGTCTACGAATGCAGTTTTCCAGAGGCAATTTACAGAAAATTAATTTTTCTGATGCATTTTTATTACAACAATTTAATAGGAAAAAAAAACCCAGCCAGGGGCTCTGCCCCTTGGACCCCGCTACCAGGGGCGCTGCCCCCGGACCCCCGCCATGATCGTAAAAATGAAATTAAAGAATTTCTTACATGGATCGAAATGATTTCTTCAACAATTGACGAAGTTTGAATGATTGAAACACTTATCAGCTCTCGAATCGAACGAATCAAGTGATTATCTCCAAAATCACCGAAAAAACGAGATTTTTTATGAAATTAAACTGGGTTTTCTTCAAAAAAAACTGAAGAACACGTTGATCGGGTGTTTGAATCATTGATTTGTGATGAAAATCGCACTATAATGTAGTGATTATTGAGATAGAAAGTGAAGAAATGGTTGAAGATGGTGGGTTTTGAAAATGGTGGGTTTTGAAGTTACTGGGTTTTGAAAAGGAAGAAGAAAGGGTTGGATTGACTAAAATACCCTTTTTCTTTATTTTAAATGTTGCCACATGTCCTAATCATATTGCTTCCTACACTTCCTAGCCAAAATAAACTTCCTATTTGATTTTTTCCCTATATATATATTGAAGTGACACATGTCCAAAAAAGATTTTCATTTATTAGTATAGAAAGATATTGATGTTTTGTCTTCTATAAAGGTCTATTTTTTTGCCAATGATCTCTAGATCAAGTGGTGGAGGGCTTGCATTTCTCTTGAGAGATGCAGGTTCGACTCCCACTTGGTGCAGAGTAAGGCACTGGTGGGCAATGATAGGAGACCCAGGGAAACCTGGGTTGGATCCTTAAGCCAAACGGGTTTTACCGGTAATTTCATCGTCGTGCCTACGGGCGGGTGGGTTACCGGGTTTTCCCTGGAATTGGTGGTGGACTCGGGTTACTCTCGGAGTACTCCGTTTGTCCAGTGGGTGCCCCGAGAGTGCTCGGGATTGAGTTTGTTGGCCGTTCAAAAAAAATAAAGGTCTATTTTTGTGATTTTCCCATTGAATTAAATGTTTTAAAATCCGGTTTTTATGCCATATCGGATTTGGCTCGTAAACGGTTTAACCGGGTATATCGGGCGGTTCAACCGGGTGTATCAGACGGTTTAACAGGGTGTACCGGACGGTACAACCGACCGGTTTGAACCGGGTTTTTTTTAAACATTAACATAACTTGCTAAGGTGCTGTTTGTTTTTTGGCCAGAAGTACTTCTGGCCACTTATGTCTGCGCGACGCAGACGCGCGCAGACGTTTGATGTCTGCAGCTTGTTTGTTTTCTCGCAGACCTTTCATTAAAAAAGGTCTGCGAGACCTCTTCTTGGAGCAGACATGGACCCAAGTCTTCTCCTCGCAGACGTTTACCTTTTCTTGGCACCACCTCCACCCCTGCTCCGCCACCACCACCCCTGCTCCGACACCACTGCTCCGCCACCATCATCATCATCATCACCACCCCTGCTCCGCCACCATCATCATCACCTCCACCCCTGCTCCGACACCACTGCTCCGCCACCACCACCCCTGCTCCGCCACCATCATCATCATCATCACCACCCCTGCTCCGCCACCATCATCATCATCATCATCATCGATGGCAAACAAAACCCCCAAATCGATCGGAAACAAACCCCCCCCCCCCCCCCAAATCGATCGGAAACGAAACCCTAAATCGATGGCAAACAAAACACCCCAAATCGATCAAAGTTCAGCGACTCCGGTCGACCTCATGTTCAGCGAGTCTCGGTTCAGGTACGGGTTTGAGTTTATTCGGTTCAATCTCCGGCCAGGTGTGAAGGCGGAGGTGGTGACGGTCGTTTTGTTCGATTCGTTGCAGGCTCGGTGGTTGTGATGATGGCGGTGGAGGTGTGAAGGCGGAGGTGGTGACGGCGGTGGTGAAGTGGTGGCGGTGGTGATGATGGCGGTGGTGATGATTGTAGAGAGAGAGTAGAGAGAGAGTGGAGGTGCAGATTGTACTGTGTGGTGTGTGTTTAAACCTAGAAGAAGAGGTTTTATATAAAAAAAAAACAAACCCTCTTCTCCTTGCAGACTGCAGACATTTGGTCCACCTCTTCTCCTGCAGATGCCTGCAGATGTGGTCCGCAGACTGCAGACCTTTTCCTAAAGAAAAAACAAATAGCACCTAAATCTTGATCAGCGAACAAGTTTTACTTCTCGATCATCACATGTTGCTCCAAGTAAAACCCACAAAAATCCGATCTTTATCAACGATGATCAGTATCCCCATAACTTCCAATCATCCCATACAACAAATCGAAACAGTTTATCAACCCCAACTGGATAATTCTCATTCTCTAGACGATGCTACATACACAAAACTCGTTCAATCATCCACACATTCAGGGTCTTCAACACATGGAAAACTCGTACAATCACACATAATTAAAACCGGTTACACCCCACGTTTGTTCTTACACAACACCCTTATGAACATGTACTTAAAATGTAACGAACCAAACTTAGCCCTCCAACTGTTTGACGAAATGCCTGAACGAAATATTGTTTCTTGGAATTCATTGATTTCTGGGTATACTCAATTGGGTCAGTATGTTAATGCAAAAGAAGTGTTTCGTGAAGCTCGGATTGAAAATGTTAATGTTAGTAAATATACGTATGCGAGCATGCTTAGTGTATGTGCACGAACCGGTGATTTGGAGCTAGGGAAGGTTATACATGGGTTGATTGTTGTAAGTGGTGTTGGTGTAGATGCATTTTTGAGTAATCCACTTGTGGGTATGTATTCTAACTGTGGGAGGGTGGATCAAGCGCGAATAGTGTTTGATAAATGCGATGGGTTAGATGACGTTTCGTGGAACTCGATGATTGCTGGTTATGTTAAAGCTGGTTGGCATAATGATAAATCTCACCCTCAAAGTGAAAAAATATATGAAAAGTTAGACGATGTACTCGAGAAAATAAAGAAAATCGGTTATGTTGACGGGAAGAACAATAACGGTTTATCGGTGAATCACCATAGTGAAAAGTTAGCAGTTGTTCTAGGCTTGATACGTTTGCCTTTATCGGCTCCTGTAAGAGTGATGAAGAACTTGAGAGTATGCCAAGATTGTCATACTGTAATGAAACTGATATCAAAGGTTGAAAACCGGGAAATAGTTCTACGAGACTCGATTCGCTTTCATCGGTTTAGAGATGGAACCTGTTCTTGTGGGGATTATTGGTAACGATCAAAGGAATAAAATGGTAATTTCCAATCTTTCATATCATATACTTTGTTCTAGGGGTATGGGTTGGGTTGGTTATGGGTTAATACCCAACCTATATATTTTCATAACCGATCGGTTTCACTTTTCAGTTAATTCAATTATGTATGCTCATATAACCAACTGAACCATAATATTGGTTATCAAAAATTATCATAACTGATTAACTGAACCATTGGTTTCTTAGTTGGTTTCGGTTATTTTGGTCAGTTTTCTGGTCAGCCCTGTTTCATTCAAAATCAAAGGATGTTTGATATTTTAAGACATGTTTTGTGGAATAACAAACGTACGGTTAGTATAATTGTAGCTATATCTATATATAGCTAGAGGTAGTCCATAACAATTGCTTTTCCAATCAAATTTTCGAATTGAACCTATATAATAACCAACAATCTTTGTTGTTAATTCATCGGTACAAACGGTTTAAATAAACGTTTTCCTCTTTTTCTTTTCCGTCTCCCTCGCGAAACGATATCGTAGCATATCGTTTCACAGAGAGATCAAGAAAGAAAAAGAGGAAAAAGATATCGTAGCATATCGTTTCACCGAGAGATCAAGAAAGAAAAAAGAGGAAAAATGAGAGAAATCGTAAGCATACATCTCGGACAAGCCGGAATTCAAGTTGGAAATTCCTGTTGGGAACTCTATTGCCTTGAACATGGCATTCAACCTGATGGACTTATGCCCAAGTATGTATACTTTCACTCTTTTATATTTCTTATTATTATTATCATCATTATTATTATATACTATTTAATACGGTTTTAAACGAATCGAACATGTAGCGAACAATTCGTGAACCGTTTGGCGGGAAGTTCGTTTATGTTCGTCTGTTTAATAAATGAACAAACATGAATAAGAGATTTTGTCTGATAAGTTAAACAAATGAACATGGACACGGGTTGCATTCGTTCGTTTACGTTCGATAATGTGTTCATTTTTGTTCGTTCATTTAAAGGGGTTTTTTTATGTTATTGGTTTTAGTTTTTAAAATTCGAAACCATAGTTATACTATACGCCTCCGCCAACATCCATTATTTGATTATTTCAATTTCAGTTTGTGTTAAACTTGACAAACTTGGTAGTTTTTGTGTTAATTATGTTAAGTATTTATTTATTTTTGGTGGATTCTCCGTAATCTTTCTGATGAAAAATGCAGATTGTATTTTTAAATGAATATATGACATTCATTTGAGTTCATTTATGTTCATGAACATTTGTTGGTGTTTGTTTACGTTCGGCAAGTGTTCATGAACAGTTCACGGACATGTTCATTTCCTTAATGAACGAACATGAACAAGAAATCTCCTTCGGTAAGCGTTCGTGAAATGTTCATGAACATGTTCAATCCTTAATGTTGTTCGTGTTCGTTTACAGCCCTGCTATCTAATGTTGTTAAAAGTTTAAAGTAAACTAGACTGGTCAAAACAATCTAATAATTTTCTACCATTGGAATGCAGCAATACGTCAAACGATTCCTTCGGGACCTTCTTCAGCGAAGGCAGAAGAGGAAAGTACGTCCCCAGGGCTGTATATCTTGATCTTGAACCCATGGTGATCGACGAAGTTAGAACCGGGAGTTACAGGAAACTCTTCAATCCGAACCAACTCATTTCCGGTAAGGAGGATGCAGCCAATAACTTCGCCAGAGGACATTACACGGTGGGAAGAGAATTCATCGATCAATGTGTTGATCGTGTGAGAAAACTAGCCGACAATTGCAGTAATCTGCAAGGGTTTATGGTTTTCAACGCCGTCGGTGGTGGCACCGGTTCTGGTTTAGGATCCTTGCTCCTAGAACGCTTGTCCGGAGAGTATGGGAAGACGTTGAAACTTGGGTTCACCATATTCCCATCTCCAAAGGTACTCGTGAGATACATGAAATCGGCTTGCTAAAAGCTTGAATCTAGCTAAGCATAAACGGGCCTGAACCCGAGCCTAAAAACAAGTTTTTTTTAGAGCGCGGGTTCAATTATAGAGCTAGAGCCTGCTCACAAGGATTTATTAAACATATATTTAATTAATTATTATATATAAAATTATGATAAAAGTAACTAAATTATATATATTATTTTATATATGAAAGTTATAATTATAAATATATACAAATAAGAATTGTAAGTGTGTACAAATTACTTAATAACTAATAACCGAGCCAAGAGCTTGGCTCAGCTTGTTTACACCCTAAAGTTTGCAATATTTTTTGTTGTAACATCTCATTTTATGCATCTTGTTGTGGAATTCTAGGTTTCGACCGCAGTCGTGGAACCTTATAATGCTGTGTTAGCGACCCATTCGATGATCGAGCACACAGACATCGTGGTGCAACTAGACAACGAAGCCATATATGATATATGCAGGAAAGGTTTACGCCTTGAAAAGCCATCTTACCGGAACCTGAATCGCTTAATATCTCAAACGATCTCATCGTTAACGACTTCTTTGAGGTTTAATGGATCCATGAACGTTGACATTTCAGAATTCCAAACGAATCTTGTCCCGTTCCCACGGATCCACTTCATGCTTTCATCATACGCACCAGTGATCTCATCTTCGCGAGCCTACCACGAGCTCAACTCGGTTCCTGAAATCACAAATGCCGTATTTGATCCGTCTAACATGATGGCTAAGTGTGACCCGAGGAAAGGGAAATACATGGCGTGTTGCCTCATGTACCGTGGAGACATTGCTCCAAAGGACGTTAACACGTCCGTTGGATCGATCAAAACGAAAAAGACGGTTCAATTCGTCGACTGGTGAGTTTAATTAAGTTGTGAAATCGGCTTGTAAACTAGCCAATCCACTCGAGATCGACTCACTAGAAGCTTGAATCGAGCCGAGCTTAAACGAGCTCGAGCCCGAGCTCCAGCTTAAAAATAAGTTTGTTTTAAGTGAGCCTGAGCCCAAGTTTCACTTATCGAGCTTGAGCTGGTTAGCTAGCCGCGTTTGTTATTATATAATATTTAATTAATATAAAATATTTTTTTTTATAATAATCATTCATAAGACTATGATAAAACTAACTAAATAACATACTATTTTATGTATAAAAGAGTTATAATTAAAATGTACATGAAATATAAATATAAAACGAGCCGAGTATGAGCCTAGCTCAAGCTTGATAAATAACTCTATGAGCCGTGCTCGGGTTCAGATTGTAAAATTAGATCCGAAGAACAACAGATTGTTAATTGAGGTCTAACTTTCAGGTGTCCGACGGGATTCAAGTGCGGGATCAACTACCAGGCTCCTACGTTTGTGCCTGGCGGAGATCTGGCAAAGGTGAAACGCGCAGTTTGTATGATCAGCAACAACACGGCTGTTTCAGAGGTTTTCAGTCGGATAGATCACAAGTTCGATACGATGTTTGCAAAACGGGCTTTTGTGCATTGGTATTTGGGTGAAGGGATGGAAGAAGGCGAGTTTGCGGAAGCGCGTGAAGATCTTGCAGCTCTGGAGAAAGATTATGAGGAAGTGGTTCAAGATGGTCAGCAGGAAGAGGAGTACTAATTTAAATTTTAAATGGCGCCAATCTCATGTAAATGTAAATGACTCATTTGTCCTTGAATATGAAAGGTTTAACCGTTTAACTGTGTGCACTTGAGGGGCATAGATGACAATTTGACGTCTGATAATCTCATTATACTAATTCTTCTTCATCATCATCATACTCAGTAAATCCTACCGATAGCAAAGTTAATCTCATTATGCTAATTACGATCTTTAATTTTTTTTTATCTTGAGAAAGTGGAACTTGAACTAAGTTTGCTAATGATTCAAGTAGTTTTAAGATTATTATTATTATGGTTAATAAATCTTGTTTTATTTCAAGTCAAACAAAAAACAATCAAGTTCATTTAAAAAGTTGTAAGAGAATTCACATTGGAGTCTTCATCTCCATCTATATAAAAACACGCATTTCTCTAAATTTTGTTAATTTTTTAAAAACGTCTCACATCCAACTCTATATCTCTATCTATTTCTTACTCACAAGCAATTATTTTATTATTTTTTTCTCTTTCCTATACACTCACAATAAAAATATACACACTCACAATAAAAATATAAATATAGAGGGTTGAATATAAACCTCTAAATATAGAGGTGCACTTTACTTTCTTTATATTTTTCTCTATCATTGGCTTTCTAATGTAGTGGTGTTTATATTGTTTCCTATGTTATTTTCTCTATATTATATAGAATAGAGCTTCCAATAATAGAGTCTGATTTAGCTATTTATACTTGTATAAACCTAACCAAACAATGTTTATATATTGTTATACATTATCAATTTACATGTATATGCTGCAGTAGGCTTGTTATTTTAGAATGAGTTAATTACTGATTTCGTCCCTATGATTTGTCAAAAATCACTATTTCAGTCCATTAGTTTAAAATTTGCAATTTCAGTCCCTATGGTTTCATTTTCGTAACCATTTCAGTCCCTGTGGTTTCACTTTCGTAACCATTTCAATCCATTTAGACAAAATTGCACAAATCAACCTTTATGTTATACCTAAACTGCACTTTATACCTTTCACTATGAAATCGGCCAAACCCAACCTTTACCTTCATGTTTTGTTACATTTATAACCTTTATAACTAACGTCGTCTAAAAACTCAGTTAAGTTACCTCACATGCTTTGCATGTGAGGGTATCATGGTCTTTTCACCAACCTTTTATGACATAAAGGTTGATTTGTGAAATTTTGTCTCATTATTATTATTATTATTATTATAAAAAATAACTTTCAGAAACTGTTTGTAAAAATACTAATAATGTTTTTAGAAAACATTTTTTTAAATAATAAAAAAATGTTATTATTTATTAATTATACTAAAATGTTTAAAAAACGTTTTTTTTAAATCCTTAATTCTTGTTTTACCAAATAACCAAATCCTTGTCCAACAAATAAAAAAAATGTTATTATTTATTAATTACAAATTTATAATACAACCTTTAAAAATATTATTTTTAGAAAATCCTTAATTCTTGTTTCTACGAAACTAGTTTTATACTGGCGAACCCGAATCTTTGGTGAACCAATCAAGGTGGGTGTTCATCTATGTAATTTATATCAGAAAACAAACGAACTTGGTAACAATTTGGTTTTCGGTAAAATCTATGTTTAAGCAAAAAAGAGAGAAAAATATCCATAAATAATTTTGTTGATTGGATCGATATTCGGTAGCTATTAATTTTAAGGAATATAAATAGGCTATGCTTTTTTACGAACGTATTTTTATCTCGATATAATAATTAATAAATAATAACATTTTTTATTTTTTGTTGGACAAGGATTTGGTTATTTTGTAAAACAAGAATTAAGGATTTTTAAAACGTTTTTTTAAACGTTGGCGTGTAATTAATAAATAATAACATTTTTTTATTATTTAAAAAATGTTTTCTAAAACCATTATTAGTCTTTTACAAACAGTTTATGAAAGTTATTTTTTTATAATAATAATAATAATAATAATAATAGTTAATAATAATGAGACAAAATTTCACAAATCAACCTTTATGTTATAAAAGGTTGGTGAAAAGACCATGATACCCTCACATGCAAAGCATGTGAGGTAACTTAACTGAGTTTTTAGACGGCATTAGTTCTAAAGGTTATAAATGTAACAAAACATGAAGGTAAAGGTTGGGTTTGGCCGATTTCATAGTGAAAGGTATAAAGTGCAATTTAGGTATAACATAAATGTTGATTTTTGCAATTTAGTCATCCATTTATTTTGTTAGTACAGGGACTGAAATGGTTACGAGGTGGACCGAAATTGTTACGAAAGTGAAACCACAAGGACTAATATCGCAAATTTTAAACTAATGGACTGAAATAGTGATTTTTGACAAACCACAGAGACGAAAACAGTAATTAACTCTTTTAGAATTTTGCCCAACTTTCCTTTTTCTTTCAAGTGGTTCCTCAAATTTCTTATTTTTTTAGTGTAAGTTTTCATCCTTCTTCTCAAGTTTTAAATTTGACATTTTTGTCCCCGGCTTTTTAAAAACCTTATACAATATAACTTTTGATTTGACTCTCTCGACTTTCTAACAGGTGTCGATATACATTTGATTTCATATACTCTCTCGACTTTCTAACAGGTGTCGATATACATTTAATTTCATATACTCTCGACTTTCTAACAGGTGTCGATATACATTTGATTTCATATACGTTTTACGTTACGTGAGTCACTTTATCATATAAATTCATGATTTTGTTTTTACACTTTTGGTCTTCGTTGATTTGTTTCCTAACACGGTTTTACACCTCTCACAATTTTTTTGTATCATGTTTGAATAGTTAACTTAGGGTTATTGGATTTTAATAATCCTAAGTTTCATCAGTTGGCCGATAATAATCACAACTTTAAAAATTTCCTCCAATAATCTCAACTTGTAAAAGTTTGGCCGCCATTGATCCTTTTCTAACATAGGTGCACTTAAATCAATTAAGAAGTCTCTAGGTGTAATTGAATCTATTAAAGATATCAACTTCTTATATGTTTGAAAATGATCAATGACGGCCAAACTTTTATAGGTTGGGATTATTGGAGGGAATTTTTAAAGTTGGGATTACTATCGGCCAACTGGTGAAACTTAGGATTGTTAAAATCCAATAACCCGTTAACTTATTATAGGAATTGGAATGTTAAAGTTCAAATGGCATACAGCCAATAAATTTCAAATGACAAAAGTTTATTAATAAACCTCTCAGAAATAATTACAACATCAAATTGTTTTTCATTCTAATTCCTATAAATCTTGGTTAAGGATAAAATTATTTACATTCTAAATTTTAGAAATTTTGTGAACCAATTGCAGCATAAAGCTAACATATGAGCACAAAAACAAAGATAAGCAAAAATCACTTAACAACCATATGATTAACAAGAAGAAAAAAACAGGTACAAAAAAATCCATAACAAAAACTGCCAACAGTTTTAATAATTAAATCTCTTTCATAGAACACAAAAACATAGCAACCAAAATCGAGTGCCCTAACATTAATCTTTTTTCTTCAACGATTGGCCTTGGCAACCCTCTCGATCTCATCCTTCTTTTTAATCGCATAGCTGCCAAAATGACAAACAGATGATCATCAAAACATAACTACGCAATCACATCCACAGCCATAGAACTAAACAAAAAATAGAACGAATTTCTGCATATCATGTACCTGTTTGAAGATCCCTTGGCAGCATTGATAAGCTCATCAGCAAGGCACTCAGCAATAGTCTTAACGTTCCTGAACGCACTCTCACGTGCACCGGTGGTAAGAAGATAGATAGCCTGGTTAACACGTCTTAATGGAGAAATATCAACGGCCTGACGCCTAACAACACCAGCTGAACCAATTCTGGTTGCATCTTCTCTTGGTCCACTGTAATTAATAACAAACAATATGTTATTAATCCTTAAACAATATGTTATTAATCCTTTAACAAGTATGTCAAAGGGTGTAAATCTCTGACACGCCTGAAAACACATTACAAACCTAACACGAAATTCACAGATCAGTTTCAGGTTGAACCCGCAAACCCATTTAGCTAAATGGGTCAGGATCGAGTCGAACCCGCCGGGTTGGCAGGTTGACGTTGACCCATTAAACCAATATATATTATATTTGATTTTTTTAAACGTATTTTTATTCGGTTAGGTATTTTACGCAAATACCATAACTTAAAAGAGAACTTGACATAAGATTTTATAAATAACATGTAATTATTTTAAATATATTTGTAATATTGGTTGTAAAATTTAATTTTTAAAGTATTTAATATGTGAAATAAAATCTAAAAAAATCAGGTCAAACAGATCGTGTTAATGTCCGAGTGTTTGACACAAATTTCGGGTTTGAGTCAGATTCGGGTTAGTGTAAAAATTTTAGGGTTCAAGTCCGGCAGGACCTGACGACCACTAACACTACCCGTTTAGCACCCCCAAGTATGTGTAAGTGTACCTGTTAATGACAGCATCAACAATGATTTGGATGGGGTTAGAATCGGTCAAAAGGTGGATAATCTCCATAGCATGCTTGACAATGCGAACAGCCATCAATTTTTTACCGTTGTTTCTCCCGTGCATCATAAGAGAGTTGGTCAAACGTTCAACGATTGGGCATTGGGCCTTCCTGAATCGCTTAGCTTGGTACCTACCAGCTGTGTGGGGCATGTAAATTGGATGCTTGGAAGCAGTGGCGGTGATGTAATCCTCCACAGAAAGATCAGAAACCTGTACATTAAAACAATAAATATTATATGTCCCACTCTTTATTATATCCTTCAAATCTTTAAACAGATATTTCATTAAAGTTTAAATACAAGTTCCATACTCCTTTCTCATACAAGCATTTAAAACAAGCCGCCATGTCCGATAACCTTGGTTTTAAAAAGCGAGAAGCGCACAAGCCACCAAGGCGCGAAGCACAAGGCACAAAAGCAGTGAGCTTTTCGTACCCGAGGCGCAAAGTGATTATATATTTTTTATATATATCCCATATGTTTTTAGCATCACGTATCCAAAATATAGCTATAAATAAGGTTTATATATGATTTTACCTACAAGTACAAGGCAACAACCCTATTGTAGAACAGTTTGATGCTTAAAACAGCATAAAAACACCTTACGTACATGAGGCACGCGCCTCAGGCCAGAAAACCCCCCAAAATTTGCGCTTTTTGAGATTTTTTTTGTAAAAAGCACGCTTCGAGCTGCCTAAGACGCCAAGGCTTGCGCCTTGATGCGCCTCGCACTTAGGCGCGCCTCAGACGCGCTTTTTAAAACCTAGCCGATAACTCAAACCGACAAGCTCTTTTCATTTAACTGGCATACAGCTCTTCAAAAATTTTCAGATAATAATTTGAGTCTACAAAAGCACTTGCTAAATAAAAAATACTAAAACACAATGTATCCTGGCAAATAAATTTAAAATCTTGTCATACTATTTGGCTACAATTTCACATGTTAGAATGCTGTTAACAAAACAAACAGCAGATTTATTTATTTATTACATGTTTATCAGCTTCTTATCAAGTCATGTAAGCAGTAATTTCTTGCAAATAACAAGTATCATGTGTACATTACAAAACATTAGCTAAATCCAATGGCTTTGAATAAATGACCTAAATATGCAGAAGCAAGTTCATAGGCTAGTTTTAAAAGCTTAAAAACTTATATCCTTTTAATAATAATAATAATAATTCATGTTCACATAATGCTAAAGTGAAGTTTCACATACTATTTAGGGCATGTTTGGCAAAACTTATTTTAACAAGTTATTGACTTATTTACTTTTTGAAAAGTTAAAAGGTGTTTGGGTTAACTTATTATGTGAGAGGGAAATGTAAATAAGTCACTCCATCCTGACTTATTTACTTTTCCAAAAAGTCAATAAGTTATAAGTTGCTCCAAAATAAGCTTAGCCAAACATGCCCTTAATATAACTCTTTTTATACAACTAACTTGAAGCACATAAAAAATACAAATTTTAAACAGTATTAACTTCACAAAATCAAAAAACCTAATCACAAACAAGTTCTAAACCAATACTTCAACCTAATTCAACCAAAAACTTATATCAAAACACAAATCATACACAAACAAAAGCAAAAAACAAGAAAAATGTAACATAGATCTGATAAATAATTAACCTGAACGTCATCATATGCCCACCGATTGAAGAGCAAGACATCACTGTGAGTCTTTCCGTCTTCAGCAGCAAGTGGTGGCAAAACCTCCATTCTAACACAAAAATGAATTCGAATTTGATGAAATGAACAACGGAGTTTAACAATAGTAAGCAGAATTAGTGTTTTTGTTATGGTAGAAGAAGTAATTTGCTAACCTCGAGCTAGGGTTTGCAGAGATAACGGCTGCTGGTTGTTAAGTTCTTTCTACCACGATGGTGATGCAAACCCTAGTTTATGGAAATGTTTATAGCGGTTAACTGGGCTTTGTTGTTGGGCTTTTGTGGACTTGTAATTGAAGCATGGTATTCTAAAGTGGGCTGCACTACGCCAATTCAAATCGGGTTTTTAAAAAACCCGGGTTCGGGTTAGAGATGGGCAGATCGGGTTTTTTTTTTTACCTGGAACCGGTTCCTAACCGGACCCGGTTCTTGTTAGAGTGTGGGGGAACCGGTTCTTGTAGGAACCGGGTTCAGTTCCTAACCAGGTTTAGAGCTTTATTACTGGAACCGATAGTAACCGATTCCGGGTAGGGTTGGAACCGGTTTCTCTGAAGAACCGGTTCCACCGGGTAAGTTCTTAAAATTGCTAAAATGTTACTGTGGAATCGGTTCTTAAAAAAATTCCTTCTATTGAATAAAATACTACAATTTTAAAAAAGAGTTAACTGCCATTTTCGTCCCTGTGGTTTGGTCACTTTGGCCATTTCAGTCCATTTTTCAAAAATGCGCCAATTTCGTCCCCCATGTTCTGGAAATGTGCCATTTCAGTCCAAAAATCATAACCCAGTTAAGTCAGTTAGTAAATAAGGACTGATTGTGTAAATTTGTAACATAAAGGACCATTTAAGTAAATATTAACCACCACCACCACTAGCCCTGCCACCACCACCACTCCGCTGCCACCACCAACGCCCCCACAGCCCTGCCACCACCACCACTCCACTGCCACCACCACCACCGCCACCACAGCCCTGCCACCACCACCACCACAGCCCTGCCACCACAGCCCTGCCACCACCACCACAGCCCTGCCACCACCGCCACCACAGCCCTGCCACCACCACCACTCCGCTGCCACCACCACTCTCTGGGGAAGGCAGCCCCACCGTCGCCGGTTTTCTCTCCCGCCTCGTTATCTCTCTCTCTCTCTCCGACTTTCTCCCTCTCTCGTCTGATATGATGATGAACCGGCTGTGGTGGCGGTGGTCCCAGTCAAGTTACATCAACGGGAAACTTTTTAGATGGTACACCAGATTATCAGGCACATAGACACAGGCACATTGTTATTTCACTTATTTGTCATGATGTAACATGTGGGGTATTGGTGGCAATCTTGGCCCATTTACTTATGAACCGTCGATTCAGGTCATGTTTGATCTATTTAGAGTATTATTAGAAGAAAAGAACTAAAAAATAAAATAAAAAAAGGTTAAATGGGTCAGAAATCGGCCAAAGTTTTACTTTGTTTTCCATTTGTTAGGAGAAGCAGTATAACAGCATGAAAGCTTGTTGTTGATTTTGTTGACAGGCCTGTGAAGGAAGAAATAGATGCAAAATAGAAGTCTCTAATTCTGTATTTGGAGACCCATGCCCCATGACTGTAAAAACCTTGGCTGTTAAGGCGAGATGCGAACCATCATTGTCTTCATCATGGTACACCAGATTATCAGAAATATGAGATCAAGAAACACAACTGCAAAAGATATATTATTTTCAAAATGATGCATTTTTATAACTAAACGATATAGTGGGAGTTCCATGCGTTTTATATATGCTCTTTCGTTTCACTCATTCAGCCCGTCATAGATAAAACATAAATTGTAGAGTTAACTGCCATAAATTGTAGATAAAACATAGATAAAACATAAATTGTAGAGTGGTGGTGGCAGCGGAGTGGTGGTGGTGGCAGGGCTGTGGTGGCGGTGGCGGTGGTGGTGGTGGCAGCGGAGTGGTGGTGGTGGCAGGGCTGTGGTGGCAGTGGCGGTGGTGGTGGTGGCAGCGGAGTGGTGGTGGTGGCAGGGCTGTGGTGGTGGCAGCGGAGTGGTGGTGGTGGCAGGGCTAGTGGTGGTGGTGTTAAATATTTACTTAAATGGTCCTTTATGTTACAAATTTACACAATCAGTCCTTATTTACTAACTGACTTAACTGGGTTATGATTTTTGGACTGAAATGGCACCTTTCCAGAACGTGAGGGACGAAAATGGCGCATTTTTGAAAAATGGACTGAAATGGCCAAAGTGACCAAACCACAGGGACGAAAATGGCAGTTAACTCTTTAAAAAACATACAAACATATTACGAAAATACAAACATATTGTATTGTAGCCGGTTTATCTCTTTGACCGTTTACTTGTTGTGGATGCGTCCATTTGACTTGCGGCTCGCTTTGGTGGTGCCACTTCAGTACAATAGTCTTCCGAATCATTAGTTTCTACTTCTTCATCCTCCTCTTCATCAACTATCTTGTTCTCTAATTCCACTTTATCTTCTAGACTTGTCTTATCTTGGAATTCTTGGTTGCCATAGTATCAAATGAATAAAGAAATTATTGAGTAGAAGAATAATCAAGAAGAAGATGAAGATGGTGTGAAAAACAAATGAAATTTGGTCACTATTTATACTTATTGGAATCGATTCCAACGGCTAGGAATCGATTCCAACAGTAATAATGCATTAAATGGACAGTTTGCAACGGCTAGGAATCGATTCCAACGGTAATAAAATCAATAAAGGCAAGAATTTAATGCATCGGGTTCTTTTTGTTTACGAAGGAACCGGTTCCTGGTAGGAACCGGGTAAGAATCTACAGGTTTTTTGAACTTGGAACCGGTTCTTCTATATAGCGGGCAGGAACTGGAACCGGTTCCTGGTCGGGTCTACTGAGTCGGGTTTGTAACCGGTTATTATGCCCATCTCTAGTTCGGGTATGACCGGGTTTTAAATTTTCGGGTATTGTCAATACCCGGGTCGTGTTCGGGTCATTTGACTGTTAAAAAATGTTCAAAAAAAGTTGTTGTACACAACGGGTCCATGTGTTTTTCAAACCTGGTGCAGGTATTTTTTTTTAAAACCCAGTTACGGGTATTACGAGTACCCAGGTACGAGTTCTATAAAAAAACCCGGGTTTGGGTATCGAACAGAATATGCATACCCAATCTGGTTTGGGCTCGGGTATTGAACATAATATGCATACCCAGTCGGGTAGGGTCGGGTTCGGGTCTAATAAACCCAATTTTTCTAATACCTGATTTAGGTTTTTTTTCTGGGTTCGAGGCTTTTGTGCACCTCTAATCCAACTAGTGATAGTGTACCATTATTTCCAAACAAAACAAAATCTATTTTTATTTGGGTTCCCTTCCATAGTGGTGCACAATTTGGTTTGGGTTTGAACAAATTATGAGTTTCGTCAACAAGGTTAAAAAACCGAGTTTGGCAACAAGGTAAGAAAACCAGTTATGAAATCAGGTTTCGGATAGGAAATTATTAGTTTTCTTTAGTTCCGACTTTGGATTTTGACCGGTTCGAGGAAAATATAACCGGGTTGAAATCGGTTCCAGTCATAGAGTGCGGAACTAAACTAACTGGATGGTAGGGTCGGGTATGAAAGAAACTAGTATGACATGCCTGATTTCGGGTTTGTTGTCAAGTTAGGTTCAGTTCCAATGTTTTATTTGTCTTTATGTAATTTAATCAAAGCATGAGTTTAAAGGCCATTTAAAAAAATATAGTTATTAATTTTGGTTAATCTAGGTCATTAGAGTTAATCGGACTAACGATTAATGGTTCCATGATGAATCTAGTGATGTTAACGTAAATCATGTTCATGAATTGACGAGTTAAACCCAACATAAACCTAAACATAGTATGAACCCAGAAACTATTTAAAACTTAATTTTATTGTGGGTCATAGAGACACAGTCAATGCCGGTTTAACCAAGAATGTTTTGAGAAATACAAAAATGTAATACGTTAATTGGATGGGGCACCTTACCCTAATACTACTATTTAATTCAACTAGCTAATAGATACATGCCACCTCAAAATTACTCAAACACTCCAATCAATACCCTATTACCCAAATTACTCAACCAAACTTTAAGACATCAACCATTCAATAATATTGTGCCTAATGCTACAAACGAACCAAACGGTCGGCGACTGTTCATAAACCGTTTGGCGGGAAGTTTGTTTTTTTCGTTCATCTAGTAAATGAACGAACACGGGTGAGAAATTCCGTTCGTTTAGTTTAACAAACAACATGAACAGAGGCCGCACTCGTTTATTTATGTTCGTGAACGTTCGCTAACATGCTCGTTTATGTTCGATAGTTCATTAAGATTTTTAACTTTTATTATTAATTTAAGTACTTTCAAATTCCGAGTAATAGATTATTTAATAAATATTAGTATTATTTCACTTATTTTAATTAACTATTATCTTTGGTGGATTAAAGAAAGACTTCGAATTTAATATATGTCCGTTTGTGTGATCAAGATTATGTCAAGTATGTTTGGATTATTGGATAATAGTTGTGTTAGTATATTTTAGGCGGATCAATTATGTATGCGATGAAAGATGTTGATTTTATTCGAAATTTAATATATGTCCGTTTGTGCTTGTTTCTGTTCATGAACGTTGGTCTGTGTTCATTTGTGTTCATGAACGTTCGTTTTTGTTTGTATGTGTTCATGAATGTTATTTGTGTTTGTTTGCTTTCGCTTTTGTCCAGTACCTAAAATTAAGGCTAAATTGCACTTTTCGTCCTTTATGTTTCAATGTTTCGACATGCGCTGTCATTTAACTTTAAAAATTACATTGTATGTCCTTTATGTTTTCAATCATTAACGGGCAGTGTTCTTTCAGCTAAATCCAGTTAACTTTTTTATGTTAAAACTATAACAACCCTCATAAAATGCCCTAATTATACCCCGTATATACATAACTAGACCCGTTTAACCTTAATTTTTATAAAAATCAAATAAAATAATAAATACATGTCGCTCGCGGGCCGCGACTTGATCAGGGTGGTGGTTCGTGGGGTGCGACACCCCTAGGTATGCCAGAACCTCCTTGTCGAACCATTGAAACATAAAGGACGAAAAGTGCAATTTAGCCTAAAATTAACAAACAAACACGGACACTTTCATTTCTCTAATGAACGAACACGAACAAAATATCTCGTTCTGTAAGCGTTCGTGAACAGTTCATCAACACATTATTTCCTTAACAAACGAACACATACTAGACCTTGTTCGTTCGTTTCGTTTGTAACCCTAATTGTGCCACCTAGCTAAATTCACTACCCACTACATATTCTCTTTTTACCACCCCCACCACACACATATTCGAGTATAGAAACTGACCACCTAGCTTGATCCCCTTACTCGGAGGGGAGGAGCACCTTACCCCTCCTACCTAATCCTATGTGGACTCGCCTGGGGTGGTCGAGCATGGCGCCGCCTCCACCCTTATGTTTAAACTAAAAATCATGAACTCATTTTTCTTTTTAAACTTTTAAGATAAGCTACCAATAGAAAAAAGTTCAAAGTCATAAGTAACCTATTAATGAACTCAATCCAAAAAAACCTATTTTTATTAGAGTAAACTGTAATTTACATCATTGATTCATTGTGGTGTTAGTCAAGAATCATCTGGAGTCTTTACTGTCACATCCTCAAAATCCACTTGCGGGGTTTTACCGCGAGGTGCGTGACAAACCAGAATCGAAGACACCAGTCATATTGAATGACCTTTATGTGAGAAAATGTTTTAAACCTAACAACCAATGAAATAAAAGTAATGTGAAAGCGTAATAAATGTAACGTAAAAGCATGCGTCGAAACAAACGCCCAAATCAACATAATGTAAATGTAAAATGCAACATCAAGTAACAAAATGTTTTTCACACCCATGCAGTGCACTTAACTGTGAGCAAGTACCTTAGCGACTTGGGGGAAAACATGTAAAAAACAAGTGTCAATCATTCATGATGAGTGAGTCATATATATATAGTTTACAATTAGGCTGGTGGGTGTGGTTTAAAGCCCCTAGGGGCTTTATCACGCCACGTAGATTTTGAGATAAAAATGGCGCCCCCTTTAACAATGATGGTATGGGATAAAAGTCCACTAGCGCCCCCACCTAATTAAATATTAAAAAAAAGAAAAAATAAATAAAATATGTTTGGTTAAGAGGCATGGGGCCCACTAGATGCACCCATTCACGCCCGTTAGTGGGCTGGCGGACATGGAGTAGCGCCCCCTTGATAACGTGCACGAGGTGGATGTGGGCGCCATGGGGCGCTATTTTCGGTGATGTGGCGGGGTGGCGCGAGGCCACACCCCCTGGCCTTATAACATGATTCGTTTTCATTTATGTTTCCGCAATCGGTTGGGATGTGACATGATGAGTGGTGATGGTGGTTGGTGGCAGTGGAGGTGATGGCGGGTGCGGCGTTGGCAGGTTGCGGGTAGCGGCGGCGGTGACGGTGGTGTGTGGCGGCGGTGGTGGTTGGTCGTGGCGGAGGCGGTGGTGGGTGGCGACGGCGGTGGGCATCGGTGGTGGCGACAGTGTTGGGTTATGGTGTTGTGAATGAAGGGTGTAAGATGGGATGAAAAAAAACATGCATTATGTAATGAGTGATTTCATTGCATTGACCAACCAAATACTATTTTCTTCGTTCCCTTTTAACATGGTCCATTCCATTACGCCGGTTTAGTGGCGGATCCAGGGTCGGATTCCACTGGGTTCCTTTTGGTAGTTTTTCACTAATTTTCATTTTTTTTCTCAAATCATACAAGGTTTACACTAATTTTTTCCATTTTCTTCGAATCGAATGGGTTCCTGGGAACCCATGGAACCATGCTAAATCCGCCCCTGCGTCGGTTGTTCCTGCATACCAAACACAAGCAAATAACCTAGGTTGATTTGTAAACTTGACTATTTTTCATGTTTTGATTTTGGGAAAATAGAGAAAATGGCCAAGTCTTGGTCAACTTTTCAAAAATGGCCAAGTCAAACGTCTTGGGGAGACGCCACAAAAAGTGCATAGCGTCTTGGCGGCTGACCAACCAAACGCTGCCACGTGTCCGACACAGCTCAGACGTCTTAACGTCTTAGCTGAGACGTTTCAGTCGGCGGCTTGAGACGTCTTAAAGTTGAGCTGTTAAGCTGACACTTTTGCATGGCTTGAGACGTTTGAAGCCGGCTTGAGACGCCACAAAACGGCTTGAGACGTTTGAACCGAAAACGAATTTAAAACATTTTTAAGACGTTTCATTCAAACCTTGAGACGTTTGAGACGTTTCCTGGTTTCCCAAGTTATTTTTAAGACGTTTATTCAAACCTTGAGACGTTTCCCGTTTTCCGAAGTTCTTTTTAAGACGTTTCGTTCAAACCTTGAGACTTTTGAGACGTTTCCCGATTTTCAAAGTTATTTTTAAGACGTTTCCCGGTTTCCAAAGTTGTTTTTAAGATGTTTGAAACCTGTTTTTAAGACGTTCACAATTTTCAACCCTGTTACACACAACCTTTTCTTCTTCCCCATATCTTCTTTCCCATTAGTGTTCACAGCTTCAAAAAATGGGCAGACCCCCCTGATTCAACAAACGGGTCTAAGAAGTCATCTACAACGGGTCTAAGAAGTCATCTACAACGGACACAGATCTTCTCCCATTTAATGGGATGAGATCGGATTTCCCCTTCCACGTGCTCTGCGGGGTCGATTGGGTTCAAGAACTCATCTACAACGGACACGTGAAGGGTCTAACGAGTTGTTCGGCACATGACGGTTCTGCCCCTTTAGGGAGGTTGATGAGACCTTGGCTAACACAATGGGCTCACCAATGTGTTAGCCAGGTCTCGAAACATAACTGAAGCAGTAGAACCGTTGAAAAAAATGTCAACAACCCGTTACATATCACCTAGGCCAATATAAATGTGGGTTGATGGAACTTACCAGTTCACGACCCATCTTTATCATTGCTAGGTGTTTCGATGCAAATTCCGGAATCAGAATCCGGATCTCCTACCCAGTTGGAAGTAGCGGTTTGGTGTATTCTCGTTCAAATGATTATGTTTGTATTTTTTTGTGTTATGTTTTTTATGTACTTTGTATTCAATCATAATAAAGTTATAAATTTTACTAATTTACGTTTGAATTCTAGTTCATTTCAGTATAATTCAATGAAAAATAATTAAAATTACATATAATTAACTCAACGCCGTTTCAACAGCCAATTAAATATTCGAAGTTAATGTTAAGACGTTTGAATATTTAAAGTTACATTAAATATTCCTTTAACCCCACTATATATACCCCTAAACACACACACACACGCCGTGCACCGTTCTTCTTCTTCTTCTACTTTCATATTCTGTTCAACGTTTACAAGAAACAGACGCTGTTCAGTTTTTGCCGACATGGCTAGTTCGTCATGGACCGATGTTGAGGACATTGCGTTGGTGGAGGCTTGGGAGGAGGTGTATACCAATCCTCCTCGTCGAGGGCAGGGGGTCTATGGGTCCGTGTGCAACAATATTTTGCACAACTCCGTGGTCCCGACCACGGCCGCACCGTTGACGCCTTATCTTCATGGTTCCGGGTTATATGCAAGGACTGTGAGAAGTTCGAGAGTTACTACAAATCTGTGGAGGATTCATCCCAGGATCTTGGTGAGGAGGAGATAAAGGCGCTTGCCCTCATCAACTATCGCCACAAAGAAGGACATGATTTCGAAAATGTCTCGCAGTGGGAAACGATGAGGGTTTGACTTTAGATGTTTGGTTATTTTTTTTAATGTAATGCTTTTTTTATAATTTCTTTTTTTTAATGTAATGTTTAGTATTTTCTTTTTTTAATATAATGTTTTGTATTTTCTTTAGTTGTTTACGAGGTGGGCCTGTTGACCGTTTCACAGGTTTGGGCTTACAGGTTTGGGCTTACGGGGTGTGGGCTTACGGGGTTTGGGTGTAAGGGGTTTGGGCTGACGGGGTTTGGGCTTACGGGGTATGGGTCTACGGGGTTTGGGCCTAAGGGATTTGGGCTTAAGGGGTTTGGGTTTACGGGGTTTGGGCTTACGGGTATTGGACTGACGAAGTTTGGATTTACGGGGTTTGGGCCTAAGGGGTTTTGGCTTACGGGGTGTGGGCTTACGGGGTGTGGGTGTAAGGGGTTTGGGCTTACACCCAATAATGTTAATGTTAAATATAACAAGTTTAAGTTATATTATTTAATGTTATAAATATTTATTTACTTAAAATTAATAATTAAAATAAATAACGTGTTTTGGCAGCAACATGTAATGGGCTTTTTAAATAAAATTATATTATTTATAAACGGTCCAAAAGCCCCTTGAACCTTAACTACTAAAATTATAAATATTTATTTGGTTAAAATAGTTAATTAAAATAAATAACGTGTATAAATAAAATTAAAACTGGATGTAACTCGTTCACAGGGTCACGGTGTAGTGGCTTTTGATATGTTGGTTAAGTCGTTGGTGTTTGTGTGAACCAGGTTTGGCGCGGGTTCGATGGCGTTCCTTTTTTTTTATTTTTCATATTTATAAGTTTTTGAATATGAGTTATCAAACAAAATGAGTGTATAAATAAAATTAAAACTGGTTGTAACTCGTTCTCAGGGTCACGGTGTAGTGGCTTTTGATATGTTGGTTAAGTCGTTGGTGTTTGTGTGAACCGGGTTTGGCGCGGGTTCGATACCCGGCGTTCCCCTTTTTTATTTTTCATATTTATAAGTTTTTGAATATGAGCTTCTAAAGAAAATGAGTGTATAAATTAAATTAAATCTGGATTTAACTCGTTCTCATGGTCACGATGTAATGGCTTTTGATATGTTAATTAAGTCGTTGGTGTTTGTGTGAACCGGGTTTGGCACGGGTTCGATACCCGGCGTTCCCCATTTTTTATTTTTCATATTTAAAAGTTTTTTAATATGAGCTATCAAACAAAATGAGTGTATAAATTAAGTTAAAATTGGATTTAACTCCTTCTCAGGGTCACGGTGTAGTGGCTTGTGATATGTTGGTTAAGTTGTTGGTGAGTGTGTGAAACGGGTTTGGCGTGGGTTCAATACCCGGCGTTCCCATTTTTTTTATTTTTAATATTTATAAGTTTTTAAATATGGGCTTTTAAACAATAATAACTTTAAATTACCAAAGTTATTACATCCTAAAAAACGATACAAGATAAATTTAAATAACATCCTAAAAACGTTAGCTAAATATAATTTTGAAAGTTTCAAACACGGAAATGTGTTCAAAGTCCTCGTCATAAATTATTGCGTAGTGTAACAACTCTTATTAAAAGTCCTATTTATTACTTTAATTGTACAATAGGAAACCCTAATTGAGAAACCCAAGTGATTCTGCATAAACCCTAAAATTTTCAGAATAATCAGAATCAGGATTGAGGCCCTTAAAACTCAGGGGGAGTAAAACCTAGTCGATAATATCTAAACAGTTTTACGTGTATAACGAATTTGAAAGCAAGACCAACTCACCTGAGCTACTGGGACACGAGGCTACCCTATGGTAGTAGGGTATCCCTCGCGCCACGGTTAACATCGGTTAACATCGACGCTGTTGACCTCACGTTAAAAGGAAAATTTTCAAAGACTTTCATCCTAAATTTCTTTTAAATATCTAAAACGAACGCTTCTTGCAACGTTGGTTAAGAAACGACTCAGTTAACCCTACGTTATAAGAAACCTTTCAAGTCCTTTAAAATTTCAATCGCATCGAACTTACAAATTCTTCGCGACTCGAGGCACTCTTGGAACGCCAACTCGTGGGATATTACGTTCGTCTTCACGTCGATTCTCGCTATCGCAATCGGTCTCTCTTGTTCGAAGCACTCACGCTTGTCAACTCGTCCCCGATTCACTCGTTGTATCGCTACTTATCCAGGATCAACTCTTAGAAGTCTACCCATTGGATTAATTTCGGGACGAAATTTCCTAAAGTAGGGGAGACTGTAACAACCCGCACTTTTGTGCGTTGTTACTACTCGATATACTCGTTACGCCTAGCACTAGAGATTCGGATCATAATGTAACTACATCGTATATATTGCTATTCGAAGGATAATCGCATATTTTCGGAATATAATGTCGCTATACTACACTATTATCATCGAACACTAACACTCACGGAGGCATTAAGTGAGGACCTATTCTACCCTCCTCAGTGGTCGTGATGTGTCGAACGTAAACAATTAACGCTAACAAAGACTCTCGGGTGAGTGCTATAGCTCCAGTCGTCGTGACGATGATGACAATACGAGTGGATGGTACCCCGTCAGTCATTGTGACGCCACACACAATAACGTTCACGATGACATCAAGAAAGGACCTATACTACCCTCCTTGATGGCCGTGAAACGCCGCTAATAATCGCGTACTCGAAACGAAAACCAATTTTTATATCGAAACTTTGGAATATGGATACGTAAATACGACCCCTAGTGATATATATACGTATATAATAATAATAATTTACTATGAAAGGCACGTACTTCGAAAATCATCGCGTCAGGATAGCCATCCGGACGGATAGCAATCCGGACGGACAACTATCCACGCGGATGGGCTATCCGCACGAATGGGCAATCCGGACCAGAACTCCCTTCTCCTCTCTGTTGCCTATAAATACCGTGTCACATCACTTGAACAGTGATGTGACAGCTCCTACTCGACCAAACACGCTCCAAGACCTTTTTCTCGCGATTCCTCGCGATTCCGGTAAGATTTCAACCTAGAAACTTGTACTTCTACAATCTACACTAAATTCTACATCATTCTATCTTTCAAAACTCAATTTCTAACCATGAAATCTGCGGATTTGATGCGTTTTGAGGTGATGTCACCAAGAGTTCTTATGAACTTCCAGTTGTGACCTCATCCCACCATAAACGACTCAGATCTGGGTGATTTCCACATGTTTTGGTAACAAATCTCTCCTAAATACATGTATTTACCCAAGGAACTGTGCGATTTCGAGTTAACCATGAAGAACCATCACGAACGGCCAGATCTGACGGAACGGGGTGATTCCCGGCCGTTAGAGCGGGTCGGAGTTGACGGAACTTCAAGTGTTAGTGCGAGATTACACTGTCCCAGTAACTCTACACGTATTCCTTCCGTTAAACACTAAGAAACAGTACTTAGAATGCGAAACAGACGTGTTATCCACACGGATAACATGTAGTCCGCACGGATCACATGTAGTCCGCACGGATCACATGTAATCCGCACGGATAGCATGTCATCCGGACGGATACATGTCATCCGGACGGATACATGTCATCCGGACGGAAAACATGCCAATCCGCACGGATAACCTGTCGTCCGCATGGATAACCTGTCGTCCGCACGGATAACACTTACAATCCACACGAGTCGACACTTGTTCGGACGGATGACAATCCGCACGAGTGAACACTATCCGAACAGCTGACAATCCGCACGGATCACATGTAATCCGCACGGATCATGTGTCATCCGCACGGATCAGCACCATCCGACCCATGACTGTCATCCAATCCATATGTCATCCGGACGGATGAGCCCATCCGCACGGGCGAGCACCATCCGACCAGATAACTGACTTTTCGATGCTAATCTCGCTTAACCATACATCGTTTACTATATCCTTCAATGATTTAACGCAGACATCCTCGCAACCGACTCAGTCAAGTTGTATTCTCGCTAAATACGCATTGTGAGTATACTTGAACCCTTTTAATCGCATTTTGGGTGTAACATACGTTTCTAACAAATCGAACTCATCAAACGAAATATTCAATCAATCGAATTATCACTTACGAATAACTGTTATGCATAGATATACGTGATGCTAGTTACATATGTGCTAGGGCTTATACTCGCGACGTCCCACCACGACTAGTATATTACTATTGCGCCCGACGGGGTCTAGTTATGCCATCGTACATTCGAGCATCGAGGACTTAGTTGGTAGTATCAGTTTTGTGAGTATATATGTCGTGTATTACGTTTATGCATGTGGAAATTCGCAGCTCTTTTAATCTATTATGCTATACTTATCAAACCTGTATACTCGCCAATACTTTTGTATTGACAAATATTTTAACGTATGTTGCAGGTTAGATCGCAGACTATATCAAATCAAGCTAGGAAGTCTAGAAACTCAACTAAAATCTAGGTTGTCGGATTGTATTGTTCGAGAGGACAAGAAATCTGTGATAACTTATGTGATTGTATTGTTTGTTAGTATGGGATAACGAATGTATTAAATATTATCGCAATATAGTTGTTATGGATTCTCTTGAGCAATCTGATTCGCCTAGTGCCGCGCCCCGATGATTCCGCCATCGGTTGGGGTGTGACAGATTGGTATCAGAGCCATAACTATAGGGAATTAGGCCAGACTCGACCTAGTCCGGGTCGACGTCTTAGAAATTGACCTAGTCTATAGTCTAAGTACCAACAGGCCGACTCATACGAACCAGTAAGGGTTTGTACCGGGCCTATTTGATACTCTCGATCGAAATTGCTAAAAGCTACAACTTTGTGTGAACACCGCGTACTACAACTTCACACGAAGAAGCCTTTCCTAAGGCTGAAATACTACTTAGCCTTTCCTAAGGCCGACACAATACACATGTTTTCAAAAATACTCGCATAACAAAACCGAGCGATCCAGTCGAGACCAGGTGTGGAAACCAAGAACTCTCGATAGGATTGCTCACTCAGCGCATTTTCTAGCACGAGAACCTTTCATCGAGTTAGGAGTGACATCCACATCTCGACGAAAGTCTCCATTTCGAAATCTAGTGGAACTCACGAATTTATTCGAAGAGCATAACCACAATTAGGAACGAAACTATTAAGTCAGGGGTGAAACCCGTACCTTAATAAGCCGTTCCACTCCTTATAAACTGGTTTTCAAAAAGCTCTCACCAAGGACTCGACTATCACGATAACTCGAGCCACGCGAGGCCTAGGAAGACGAATGCCATGAGTTGCATCCCAGTGGAAGCATGGAGTCTTCTAAGTCAACGCGAGTACACGAGCTTGTTAGACATAGTTGGGTTACCTTGGGTAGTCGACGCCTAAACACCCAAGGCACTCTATCGTACGAACAACCAATTTTACAACTGGCTGGAACTTATTTACGTTTTGAAACTTTACGCGTTATCGATTTCTCGATTTAACGATTTTCACTCCCTACTTTATAAACGCACAATTCGCACAGCCATCACAATCTAAAACGAAACCCGAACGTTCGCAACAAAATTAATGCATAATCTATCGTTTTCGCTCTCGTTATCTCACCTCAACGCGACCTCGCATATTCTAAACCGACCTGTATGTGTATGAATACTAATTTCAGCTATATAAATACCAATATATACATATAAACAACAAGTCATTGTGTGAGAACTTAGGAAGTTCGTGTATCCTATGTGGCTCCTATGTGATTCGTATTACTATTATGCTATCGCATCAAGTTTGAACGCGCTCAACTCGCAACGCAAACTCAAAAATCATTATGATCGAATCTCACTCCAAGTCTCCTTCTGTCTAGATGCCTTCCAACAACTCTACTTCGAGAATGTTAGCAAAGAGACGAGCTAAACGAAGGAGCGAAAAGAGGATTGTTTCACTTGTGACCCGGGAAGTGGTCAAGGTCATTCCTCAGATTGCCACACGAGTTCACCCTCTTATCAACTCTCGAACTTCGGAAGACGTTAAGACAGAAGAGCCGCAATCTACATTTCTTTACAAACACTTCAAAGCCTGTGACCCGATGGAATTCACAGGTGAAGGAGGTGTGACACAACTACTCTAGTGGTTCGATTCTATCGAAGTTACCCTTCGTCAAAGTGGGTGTCCCGATAGTTTCCGTACTACTTGCACTACCGGAGTATTTCAGTCACGAGCACTCGACTGGTGGACCACCGAACGTAGCAAACGTGGGATCTCCGCAGCTTACGCTCTCTCTTGGGATGAGCTGAAAGAGCTCAAGAAGAAAGAGTACTGCCCCCCTCACGAAATCCAGAAGCTAGAAAACGAATTTTAGGAAATCAAGCAAACCGAAGGTGACAATGCTGGCTACACCGCAAGGTTCAAACAACTTAGCATAATCTGCCCAAGTCAAGTCAACACTCCAGAGAAAGCCATCACGAAGTACATTCGTGGCTTGCCTGAGTGTGTGGGTGATTTTGTCGAAGCTGCAAGACCTGCCACTATCGAAGAAACCTACCGCTTAGCCGCAGAAATCAATAACAAACGACTCCTAGAAGGATTACTCTCAAGGAATCCTGTCAAGCAAGTTCATCAAGCAATCGCCGGTAATCCGTCAGGCAAACATGTTGACGAATCTTCTGATGAATCCACTGACAAATCTGTTGGCGATTCTTCTAATGAATCAGCTAACGATTCTTCCAACGAATCTGCTAACGATTCTTCGGACGGATCTGCTGCCGATTCTTCTGACAAATCTGCCGACGGATCTTCCGACAAATCAGCCAAAGACTCTGCAAGTGAGTCTTCAGACGAATCCTCCAACGACGACACCTCTTCGCAAGACACCGACAAACCCAACCGTAAACGAAAGACTTCAAGCCCGAGCTCATCAACAACTGAACTGCTGCAACCGGAACCTCTTCGAGCAGTACCGATGTTTCCAAAATGAGCCTACACTGGAGCTCATCCTTAGTGTTACTCATGCACCTATCATCATCCAGTTGGGGCTGACTGTCGCTATTGCAATAACTGCAACCGTTACAGTCACTTCACCCGCAACTGCCGCATCGAACCGTGAACTTGAGCACAACAACAGCAGCTCCAGCAAAAGTCTTCAGCATCAGACATCTAGCAAGCGTAGGATAAAGTTGTAATGATACGATTTTCGACGTTTATTTCTAAGTTTTGAACCTACTCTATTACTCGATGTCGCCACTATGCGTAACATTAACTCCCGTTCTCATTATCCCTATCACACTCTAATCGTCGCACTTAGACTAGAATCACGCACACACTGAATACTATATCACGAAATAATGTGTTTTACCCTCACTACACTCTTAGAACGAGGTACGATAAACGTGCAAGGAACGATTAATCACGGGTGCACAGGGGATTATTTGGGTCAGTGCACGGAGATCGTAGTGAATTCTAAGGTGCCATAGCGTTTTGACAAAAGGTGACACCAAATCACGGGATGAAAGTAGTAGGGGTCAAGCAAGGTGTGCTTTATCATACTACCAAAATTCTGTGAAGAAAGTGCCACGTGGAGTTGAACGTTGTTAGACCTATTATACTATTGTGATTACTTTCGACACACTACACTCAATCGCAAGGCGTAACAACTGAAATTGCATCATCGCAAGACTTGTCGTAAGTCTGCGAACGCAATGCAATCGCCTCATCGATGGACTCTGGAGAGTCTACCTCGCAGGACAATTGCATCAACGCAAGACTGGTCGTAAGTCTAAAAGCAATCAATCTCATCAAGCACATTAACGCCCACGATGTTGTCGGGTGAGGACCTATTCTACCCTCCTCGATAACCGTGATGCGTCGCAACGTAACGTTAAGCTTATTCGGAACAAAACTCGACTAATCGCAATCGTTTATCATGTGTATCTCGCAATCTCTATCGCTTATTATATGGATCTATATCGTTTGTTGTGTATCAATCTATCGACATACCTTTAGCTGTGATATTCGTGTTAAGTTGGCACGCATGACCTCGCTTCACGAGATGAAGCTCATATGGTTAAAACAGGGTGTCTCGGTCAAATCAGCGACCTTTCGTGGAAAAAAGGCCATGTGGGGTCTAATGTTAGTCAAACTCTGTGGTGTTAATCAATCAAAATCGAACCGCATACCTTCATCGCTTGCAACGTGTAACACCCTTACTTTGAACTAGAATTAAATACTAGATTTATACCAAAAGATTCTAGATTTACATAAGTTTTAGAAGTTTCATAAAAACATATCCAACACTTGGCCAAATTAGAACATTCAAAATCTTGTTTGAGAATTTGGACACAACCCGTGAACAAAATTTAAGTAAGATTTAAACACATTGCGGAAGCATTCAAAAATTGTGTTCGGTTCTTCGACTTTGCTTGATCACCATCCATACGGTCCATCTAAATACCTAGAGTCAAAACCAATTAAAACATTAGTTTGACCTTGGCACATAATATTTAAACATATAAATCAATCATCAATTAATAATAAAACAATTTAAAGTTTTTCTGGGTTTACCGTAAATTACGGTCATATCGTAATTTACGGTGGGATCTGAAAGTTTAAGGTCACCGTAAATCAGGTGGTTTCCACCGTAAACAATAAACATCTACCGTAAATTACGGTGATACCGTAATTTACGGTATTAGCTGGGATTTCAAGTTTTGTTTCCTTGTTTTGTTACACCAAGATTCTAACTCTTTAAATTCAGGTTTTTCAACGATTCCGAAAACCTTAAAACCCCATATCTCTCAAAAGATACATATTAATCAATCATCAAAGATCTTTCTATCATATTCCTATGTAATAATCATACCTTACTTGATTTGTTCGACCCGTTTAGGCACCAAGAATTTATCATCAAGCAAGGAAATTCGACATAGATTTTCTAACAATTGTTTTGACCCGTCTCCATAGATTTGGACGAATAGACACTTACTATATATATATTGATCTATCTTGTTTACCATGTTTTCAAACTACAACATAAAACTATTAAATAATTTACAATTGTAACGAAACGGTAATTTCGTACCTTTAGAGCACGCCTTTCCCCCGTGAATTCCCTTCGGCTTGTCCGCTTGATGATCCGGACTCTTTGCCTAGAAAATTCAGTTTTACAACTTGTTTAGAACTCTTTCCATGACCATATTCATATCAATGTGAAACATGATCAAATCTGCGTTCTCATCAAATTTAACATCAAAATCCTCACTTAGGCATTTCTACAAACACCTAACGGGTCAGATTTTCCTACCATCATCTCCAAGTTCATGTCTTGCAAATTAAACCTCAAATTTCACTTTAATTAGTAAACCTTGCACACATTTTAGCATCAATATCACAGGAATTACCTCCTATAATGAAATTTATGCTAGAATTATCATTCAAATCCTAGTGTTCATCATCATCTTATAAAACCCATAACCTAGCTTCCATGGATTCGTAGAGTTCCCTGAATTTGGGCATGATTTCTCAATTAGTTAGCTAGGTTTTACTTCTAAACACCTATTCAACTTCAATCTAACCAAATAACACACATGCAAGCATCTAATTTCAGATTTTCAAAATCATGAAAATTTCAAGTTGATAGATTTCATCAAATTTCACATACCTTAGAATCCTCTTGCAATGAGGATTACGATTCTAGGCTCAATTCTCGATTTCTACTTGGATTAACCCTTCAATTTGCAAGATTATGAGATTTTAGGGTTTTGGAGAAGTGGGTGTCGCCCACTGTGATGTTCTGGTCGACCAGGGATATCAAATGGGGGGTTAAATTTGTGTTTTGTTTGTTTATTAGAATTAAGTTTCAATTTTTAACAACTTAAACCCCTTCACTTTGATAAATATTGATTTTTGTGAACTTTTACTCTACTTTATGGTTATTTCTAGACATTTTAACTAATTAGGTTAAAATTCCTAGTTAGTAAATTCTCGTTTATTTAAACCTTACTAATTCCAGTTTAAGGTTTTACATTTTTCGGGGTGTTACAAGTCCACCCCCCTTAAAAAGGGTTTCGTCCTCGAAACCGCAATACGTACCAAATAAAGTAGGGTGAAGACGTCGCATTTCCTCTTCGGACTCCCATGTAGTGTCCGAACCCTTCCTATGCTCCCATTTGACTTTGACTTGTTCAATTTGCTTATTTCGTAAACGTTTGACCTTTCTGTCTAAAATTTCAACCGGTCTCACCGCATAATTTAGACTATTATCCACTTCGATATCATCGTAATGGATATAGGTCGTTTCGTCTGCTAGGCACTTTCTTAATTGAGATACATGAAACGTGCCATGGATCCCACTCAGCTCCTCCGGTAATTCAAGACGGTAAGCTACCTTGCCGACTCTTCCGATAATTTTAAATGGTCCGATAAACCTTGGGCTTAACTTCCCCTTCTTTCTAAATCTAATGACACATTTCCATGGCGACACTTTTAGCATGACCATGTCACCGACTCGAAATTCAATTGGTCTTTTCCTTTTATCAACATACGCCTTTTGCCTGTCTTGAGCCGCTTTCAAGTGTGCCCGAACTTTATCGATCTTTTCGTTCGTGGCTCGTACTATGTCTTGGTGGGCGAGTTCACGTGGACCCACTTCACCCCAACAAACCGGGGTTCGACACTTCCTACCGTAAAGCAGTTCGTATGGTGCCATTTTAATACTAGATTGGTAACTGTTGTTATACGAAAACTCAACTAACGGTAGGTGAACATCCCAACTGCCTCCAAAGTCGATTATACACGCCCGTAGCATGTCTCCCAATATTTGTATCGTTCTTTCACTTTGTCCATCCGTTTGAGGATGGTACGCAGTGCTAATGAACAATTTGGTCCCCATTTGTTCTTGGAAATCACGCCAGAAATTCGAAGTAAACCGGGTATCCCTATCCGACACGATGGACACCGGCACTCCATGACGTGCTATGATTTCATTGGTATAGACTTCTGACATCTTTTCTGACGTATAAGTCTCACGAATCGGGATAAAGTGAGCACTTTTCGTCAATCTATCCACCACTACCCATATAGCATCAAAACCACGATTCGTCTTAGGCAGCTTGGTTAACAGGTCCATTGTAATATGTTCCCATTTCCAAATCGGAATTTCTAACGGTTGGAGTTTACCGTATGGTTTCTGATGCTCCACCTTGACTTGTAAACATGTCAAGCATTTTTCCACATACTTCGCCACATCCCTCTTCATTCCGGGCCACCAATAATTTTGTTTCAAGTCATTGTACATCTTGGTCGCACCCGGATGAATTGAATAACGGGATTTATGAGCTTCATCAAGTAGAAGCGCCTTTACTCCACAGGTATGTGGGACCCATATCCTTCCGGATCGAGTCTTCAACCCATGATTCCCTTCTGATAAATCTTTCAATTGACCAATTATTCTTTCTTTCTTCAAATTCTCTTCTTTTACTGCTTCTAATTGCGCCTCTCGAATACGTTCAAGTATACCCGAGGTCACCACGAGTTGCATCGACCTCACTCGTATTGGGACATAGTCCGCTTTTCGGCTTAGAGCGTCCGCTACCACGTTTGCTTTTCCGGGGTGGTAATGTATCTCACAATCGTAGTCTTTCACCGTTTCTAGCCATCGCCTTTGCCGCATATTCAACTCTTTCTGATCAAAGAAGTATTTCAAGCTCTTGTGATCGGTGAATATGGTGCACTTTACCCCATACAGGTAATGCCTCCATATTTTTAATGCAAATACCACCGCTGCCAGCTCGAGATCGTGTGTGGGATATTTCTTTTCGTGTATCTTCAATTGTCTCGAGGCATAGGCTATTACCTTGCCCCGTTGCATCAGCACGCAACCAAGTCCCAATAATGACGCATCCGAATAAACCACCATGTCTTCGACTCCGTCCGGCAATGTCAGTACCGGAGCTTGAGTTAACCTTTCTTTTAGCGTCCGAAACGCTTTTTCTTGATCGACTCCCCAAACAAACTTTGCTTTCTTTTGGGTTAGCTTTGTTAGCGGCGATGCAATCTTGGAGAAATCTTGAATGAATCTCCTATAATATCCAGCAAGCCCCAAAAAGCTTCTAATTTCAGAAGGGTTCTTCAGGGGATTCCATTTCGACACCGCCTCTATCTTTGACGGATCCATCAAAACCCCATCGGCACTTATGACATGACCGAGAAATTGTACCTCTCGTAACCAAAAGGCACATTTGGAAAATTTTGCATAAAGCTTCTCTCGTCTAAGTGTCTCTAACACTTCTTGTAAGTGGCGTGCATGTTCGGCTTCACTTTTCGAATACACCAAGATATCATCGATAAACACGATGACCGACTTATCCAACATTGGCTTGCAAACCCGGTTCATGAGGTCCATGAAGGCCGCGGGCGCATTTGTTAGCCCAAATGACATCACGAGAAATTCGTAATGTCCGTATCTTGTGCGAAAAGCCGTCTTCGGCACATCTTCTTCTTTGACCTTTAGTTGGTGATACCCCGACCTAAGGTCAATTTTTGAAAACCAACTCGCGCCTTGTAGTTGGTCAAATAAGTCATCTATCCTCGGGAGCGGGTATCGGTTCTTTACCGTGAGTTTGTTTAACTCCCGATAATCGATACACATGCGCATACTCCCGTCCTTCTTTCTCACAAACAACACCGGTGCGCCCCAAGGAGACACACTCGGCCTTATGAATCCTTTGTCAAGCAAATCTTGAATTTGGGACATCAGCTCTTGTAATTCCGACGGTGCCAGTCGGTACGGGGCTTTCGCCACAGGTTTCGCGCCCGGAATTAATTCGATCCCGAACTCTACTTCCCGTTCAGGCGGTATTCCCGGTAAATCTTCCGGAAAAACATCTTCATAATCCCGTACTATCGGTACATCTCCAATCTTCCGTGATTCTTTCTCGGTCTCATTTGCATAAATTATGAATGCCTTGCATCCTCGTTTCATGAGCTTGTGAGCTTTCAACATCGAACATACTATGGGGTTGCCTCGTTTTTCGCCATAAATGGTGACGTGTTTTCCGCTCGGAGATGTTAGTTTTATCTCTTTGCGAAAACACACGACCTTTGCATGGTATTGAGATAGCCAATCCATCCCCACGACTACTTGGAATTCTCCCATCGACATCAGGATTAAATTTATCAAATATTCTTCATCGTCGATGCTCAGTTTGCAATTTTCACATACATCGCAAACAATAAAGCTTTTGTTATTACCTATCTCTACTTCTAAAGGCACAGGTAATTTTGTTAGAATAAATGAAGGATGTCGAATAAACCCATATGAAACAAAGGATTTATTCGCACCCGTATCAAATAACACATGTGCGGGAATTGAATTTACAGCAAATATACCTGAGACCACGTCAGGTTCAATCTTCGCTTCTGCGGCAGTTAGTTGGAAAAATCTTGCCTTTGCTTTCGGGGCTTCACCTTTCGATTCTTGCCCATCTTTCTTTCCAACCAGTTCCGGGCATTCTGACTTTTTACGACCCGTTCGATAACAATTGTAACAAACCGTCACTTTCTCCGGGCATGACATAGCCATATGTCCCGTTTTCTTGCATATGGGACAAGGCTTATCCTTGTAACGACATTCGCCCTTATGATTCTTCCCACAAATTTTGCAACCTGATGTACTACCTTTAGCATCTGATTTCTTTGCTGATTCATTCGTTCTTGCTTTCTTGGCAGGGCTTGGATTCACATCTTGTGCCCTTCGTTCACCCCGTTCTATACTCTTCTTCAATTCAATCTCCCTTTCCCGAGCAGCATTGACAATCTCGGTTAGGGTCTCATACTTTGAAGGGGTTATGAATTCTCTATATTCCGCGCTTAGCATGTTATGATAATAATAGACCTTTTGCTCTTCATTCGTTATCAAATCATCACAGAACTTCATCTTGTCCATAAACATCCCCGTGATCTTGTCTATGGATTCACCTTTGTGTCTGAGTTGCATGAACTCTTCCTTGATCTTGTTTATGACCGCTTTGGGACTATGGTGTTTAAGAAACGGCGTCTTAAACTCCTCCCAAGTCATGGCCTTAGCCGCTTCACTTCCAATCTCCTTCTTTTTGTTATCCCACCAATCTTTCGCTTGGCTCCTTAGTTGACCCGTACCATAGGCTACGTAGTCTTCTTCGTCACAATGGGTTCTCTCGAATACCCCTTCGATGTCACTTAGCAATCGTTGACACACTATTGGGTCAACCTCCCCATTATATATTGGTGGTTTACAAGCCATGAATTCCTTGTATGAACAAGGCTTTCGTCCTCCACGCTTTTCCTTTACTACATTTGAATCATCCTCCAGTTTCTTGATTCTATCTTCTACTATTGATAAAACCGTGTTTTGGATTTTATTAATAAAGCCCGACAAACTGTTTTCGATCGCCTTTCCAACCTCTTCGGCAATCACTTCTCTCACTTGTTCGGTGACTCTTGGCACCGCATTATCATTGCCTCCATCAGCCATCTCGATTTCTGAAATGTTTACATATATTGTTAAACATTCCATTTATAACACGTGCTTTACTTGTTTTGATTTAATCAAGTTCATAACTTGATTTAATCATCCTTGTTTCAATTCAATCAAGTTCGTAACTTGATTTAATCATTCTTGTTTCAATTCAATCAAGTTCGCAACTTGATTTAATCATTCTTGTTTCAATTCAATCAAGTTCGCAACTTGATTTAATCATTCTTGTTTCAATTCAATCAAGTTCGCAACTTGATTTAATCATTCTTGTTTCAATTCAATCAAGTTCGCAACTTGATTTAATCATTCTTGTTTCAATTCAATCAAGTTCGCAACTTGATTTAATCATTCTTGTTTCAATTCAATCAAGTTCGCAACTTGATTTAATCATTCTTGTTTTTGAGTGAGCTTACACACTTGTTTCATGCATATTGTTCATTTCTTATTCTTTACGTAGTACCTAATTTATTAACAATTAAGCTAGTTCTTACCGGACGATCGATCAAGCTTGAACCGAACACTTATTGACAACCTTGAGCTCTGATTACCAACTTGTAACACCCTTACTTTGAACTAGAATTAAATACTAGATTTATACCAAAAGATTCTAGATTTACATAAGTTTTAGAAGTTTCATAAAAACATATCCAACACTTGGCCAAATTAGAACATTCAAAATCTTGTTTGAGAATTTGGACACAACCCGTGAACAAAATTTAAGTAAGATTTAAACACATTGCGGAAGCATTCAAAAATTGTGTTCGGTTCTTCGACTTTGCTTGATCACCATCCATACGGTCCATCTAAATACCTAGAGTCAAAACCAATTAAAACATTAGTTTGACCTTGGCACATAATATTTAAACATATAAATCAATCATCAATTAATAATAAAACAATTTAAAGTTTTTCTGGGTTTACCGTAAATTACGGTCATATCGTAATTTACGGTGGGATCTGAAAGTTTAAGGTCACCGTAAATCAGGTGGTTTCCACCGTAAACAATAAACATCTACCGTAAATTACGGTGATACCGTAATTTACGGTATTAGCTGGGATTTCAAGTTTTGTTTCCTTGTTTTGTTACACCAAGATTCTAACTCTTTAAATTCAGGTTTTTCAACGATTCCGAAAACCTTAAAACCCCATATCTCTCAAAAGATACATATGAATCAATCATCAAAGATCTTTCTATCATATTCCTATGTAATAATCATACCTTACTTGATTTGTTCGACCCGTTTAGGCACCAAGAATTTATCATCAAGCAAGGAAATTCGACATAGATTTTCTAACAATTGTTTTGACCCGTCTCCATAGATTTGGACGAATAGACACTTACTATATATATATTGATCTATCTTGTTTACCATGTTTTCAAACTACAACATAAAACTATTAAATAATTTACAATTGTAACGAAACGGTAATTTCGTACCTTTAGAGCACGCCTTTCCCCCGTGAATTCCCTTCGGCTTGTCCGCTTGATGATCCGGACTCTTTGCCTAGAAAATTCAGTTTTACAACTTGTTTAGAACTCTTTCCATGACCATATTCATATCAATGTGAAACATGATCAAATCTGCGTTCTCATCAAATTTAACATCAAAATCCTCACTTAGGCATTTCTACAAACACCTAACGGGTCAGATTTTCCTACCATCGTCTCCAAGTTCATGTCTTGCAAATTAAACCTCAAATTTCACTTTAATTAGTAAACCTTGCACACATTTTAGCATCAATATCACAGGAATTACCTCCTATAATGAAATTTATGCTAGAATTATCATTCAAATCCTAGTGTTCATCATCATCTTATAAAACCCATAACCTAGCTTCCATGGATTCGTAGAGTTCCCTGAATTTGGGCATGATTTCTCAATTAGTTAGCTAGGTTTTACTTCTAAACACGTATTCAACTTCAATCTAACCAAATAACACACATGCAAGCATCTAATTTCAGATTTTCAAAATCATGAAAATTTCAAGTTGATAGATTTCATCAAATTTCACATACCTTAGAATCCTCTTGCAATGAGGATTACGATTCTAGGCTCAATTCTCGATTTCTACTTGGATTAACCCTTCAATTTGCAAGATTATGAGATTTTAGGGTTTTGGAGAAGTGGGTGTCGCCCACTGTGATGTTCTGGTCGACCAGGGATATCAAATGGGGGGTTAAATTTGTGTTTTGTTTGTTTATTAGAATTAAGTTTCAATTTTTAACAACTTAAACCCCTTCACTTTGATAAATATTGATTTTTGTGAACTTTTACTCTACTTTATGGTTATTTCTAGACATTTTAACTAATTAGGTTAAAATTCCTAGTTAGTAAATTCTCGTTTATTTAAACCTTACTAATTCCAGTTTAAGGTTTTACATTTTTCGGGGTGTTACAAGTCCACCCCCCTTAAAAAGGGTTTCGTCCTCGAAACCGCAATACGTACCAAATAAAGTAGGGTGAAGATGTCACCAAGAGTTCTTATGAACTTCCAGTTGTGACCTCATCCCACCATAAACGACTCAGATCTGGGTGATTTCCACATGTTTTGGTAACAAATCTCGCCTAAATCTATGTATTTACCCAAGGAACTGTGCGATTTCGAGTTAACCATGAAGAACCATCACGAACGGCCAGATCTGACGGAACGGGGTGATTCCCGGCCGTTAGAGCGGGTCGGAGTTGACGGAACTTCAAGTGTTAGTGCGAGATTACACTGTCCCAGTAATTCTACACGTATTCCTTCCGTTAAACACTCAGAAACAGTACTTAGAATGCGAAACAGACGTGTTATCCGCACGGATCACATGTAATCCGCACGGATAGCATGTCATCCGGACGGATACATGTCATCCGGACGGAAAACATGCCAATCCGCACGGATAACCTGTCGTCCGCACGGATAACCTGTCGTCCGCACGGATAACACTTACAATCCACACGAGTCAACACTTGTTCGGACGGATGACAATCCGCACGAGTGAACACTATCCGAACAGATGACAATCCGCACGGATCACATGTAATCCGCATGGATCACGTGTCATCCGCACGGATCAGCACCATCCGACCCATGACTGTCATCCAATCCATATGTCATCCGGACGGATGAGCCCATCCGCACGGGCGAGCACCATCCGACCAGATAACTGACTTTTCGATGCTAATCTCGCTTAACCATACATCGTTTACTATATCCTTCAATGATTTAACGCAGACATCCTCGCAACCGACTCAGTCAAGTTGTATTCGCGCTAAATACGCATTGTGAGTATACTTGAACCCTTTTAATCGCATTTTGGGTGTAACATACGTTTCTAACAAATCGAACTCATCAAACGAAATATTCAATCAATCGAATTATCACTTGCGAATAACTGTTATGCATAGATATACGTGATGCTAGTTGCATATGTGCTAGGGCTTATACTCGCGACGTCCCACCACGACTACTATAGTACTATTGCGCCCGACGGGGTCTAGTTATGCCATCGTACATTCGAGCATCGAGGACTTAGTTGGTAGTATCAGTTTTGTGAGTATATATGTCGTGTATTACGCTTATGCATGTGGAAATTCGCAGCTCTTTTAATCTATTATGCTATACTTATCAAACTTGTATACTCGCCAATACTTTTGTATTGACAAATATTTTAACGTATGTTGCAGGTTAGATCGCAGACTATATCAAATCAAGCTAGGAAGTCTAGAAACTCAACTAAAATCTAGGTTGTCGTATTGTATTGTTCGAGAGGACAAGAAATCTGTGATAACTTATGTGATTGTATTGTTTGTTGGTATGGGATAACGAATGTATTAAATATTATCGCAATATAGTTGTTATGGAATCTCTTGAGCAATCTGATTCGCCTAGTGTCGCGCCCCGATGATTCCGCCATCGGTTGGGGTGTGACAGATTGGTATCAGAGCCATAACTATAGGGAATTAGGCCAGACTCGACCTAGTCCGGGTCGACGTCTTAGAAATTGACCTAGTCTATAGTCTAAGTACCAACAGGCCGACTCGTACGAACCAGTAAGGGTTTATACCGGGCCTATTTGATACTCTCGATCGAAATTGCTAAAAGCTACAACTTTGTGTGAACACCGCGTACTACAACTTCACACGAAGAAGCCTTTCCTAAGGCTGAAATACTACTTAGCCTTTCCTAAGGCCGACACAATACACATGTTTTCAAAAATACTCGCATAACAAAACCGAGCGATCCAGTCGAGATCAGGTGTGGAAACCAAGAACTCTCGATAGGATTGCCCACTCAGCGCATTTTCTAGCACGAGAACCTTTCATCGAGTTAGGAGTGACATCCACATCTCGACGAAAGTCTCCATTTCGAAATCTAGTGGAACTCACGAATTTATTCGAAGAGCATAACCACAATTAGGAACGAAACTATTAAGTCAGGGGTGAAACCCGTACCTTAATAAGCCGTTCCACTCCCTATAAACTGGTTTTCAAAAAGCTCTCACCAAGGACTCGACTATCACGATAACTCGAGCCACGCGAGGCCTAGGAAGACGAATGCCATGAGCTACATCCCAGTGGAAGCATGGAGTCTTCTAAGTCAACGCGCGTGCACGAGCTTGTTAGACATAGTTGGGTTACCTTGGGTAGTCGACGCCTAAACACCCAAGGCACTCTATCGTACGAACAACCAATTTTACAACTGGCTGGAACTTATTTACGTTTTGAAACTTTACGCGTTATCGATTTCTCGATTTAACGATTTTCACTCCCTACTTTATAAACGCACAATTCGCACAGCCATCGCAATCTAAAACGAAACTCGAACGTTCGCAACAAAATTAATGCATAATCTATTGTTTTCGCTCTCGTTATCTCACCTCAACGCGACCTCGCATATTCTAAACCGACCTGTATGTGTATGAATACTAATTTCAGCTATATAAATACCAATATATACATATAAACAACAAGTCATTGTGTGAGAACTTAGGAAGTTCGTGTATCCTATGTGGCTCCTATGTGATTCGTATTACTATTATGCTATCGCATCAAGTTTGAACGCGCTCAACTCGCAACGCAAACTCAAAAATCATTATGATCGAATCTCACTCCAAGTCTCCTTCTGTCTAGATGCCTTCCAACAACTCTACTTCGAGAATGTTAGCAAAGAGACGAGCCAAACGAAGGAGCGAAAAGAGGATTGCTTCACTTGTGACCCGGGAAGTGGTCAAGGTCATTCCTCAGATTGCCACACGAGTTCACTCTCTTATAAACTCTCAAACTTCAGAAGACGTTAAGACAAAAGAACCGCAATCTACATTTCTTTACAAACACTTCAAAGCCTGTGACCCGATGGAATTCACAGGTGAAGGAGGTGTGACACAACTACTCCAGTGGTTCGATTCTATCGAAGTTACCCTTCGTCAAAGTGGGTGTCCCGAAAGTTTCCGTACTACTTGCGCTACCGGAGTATTTCAGTCACGAGCACTCGACTGGTGGACCACCGAACGTAGCAAACGTGGGATCTCCGCAGCTTACGCTCTCTCTTGGGATGAGCTGAAAGAGCTCATGAAGAAAGAGTACTGCCCCCCTCACGAAATCCAGAAGCTAGAAAACGAATTTTAGGAAATCAAGCAAACCGAAGGTGACAATGCTGGCTACACCGCAAGGTTCAAACAGCTTAGCATAATCTGCCCAACTCAAGTCAACACTCCAGAGAAAGCCATCACGAAGTACATTCGTGGCTTGCCTGAGTGTGTGGGTGATTTTGTCGAAGCTGCAAGACCTGCCACTATCGAAGAAACCTACCGCTTAGTCGCAGAAATCAATAACAAGCGACTCCTGGAAGGATTACTCTCAAGGAATCCTGTCAAGCAAGCTCATCAAGCAATCGCCGGTAATCCGTCAGGCAAACATGTTGACGAATCTTCTGATGAATCCACTGACAAATCTTTTGGCGATTCTTCTAACGAATCAGCTAACGATTCTTCCAACGAATCTGCTAACGATTCTTCGGACGGATCTGCTGCCGATTCTTCTGATAAATCTGCCGATGGATCTTCCGACAAATCAGCCAAAGACTCTGCAAGTGAGTCTTCAGACGAATCCTCCAACGACGACACCTCTTCGCAAGACACCGACAAACCCAACCGTAAACGAAAGACTTTAAGCCCGAGCTCATCAACAACTGAACTGCTGCAACCGGAACCTCTTCGAGCAGTACCGATGTTTCCAAAATGAGCCTACACTGGAGCTCATCCTCAGTGTTACTCATGCACCTATCATCATCCAGTTGGGGCTGACTGTCGCTATTTCAATAACTGCAACCGTTACGGTCACTTCACCCGCAACTGCCGCATCGAACCGTGAACTTGAGCACAACAACAGCAGCTCCAGCAAAAGTCTTCAGCATCAGACATCTAGCAAGCGTAGGATAAAGTTGTAATGATACGATTTTCGACGTTTATTTCTAAGTTTTGAACCTACTCTATTACTCGATGTCGCCACTATGCGTAACATTAACTCTCGTTCTCATTATCCCTATCACACTCTAATCGTCGCACTTAGACTAGAATCACGCACACACTGAATACTCTATCACGAAATAATGTGTTTTACCCTCACTACACTCTTAGAACGAGGTACGATAAACGTGCAAGGAACGATTAATCACGGGTACACAGGGGATTATTTGGGTCAGTGCACGGAGATCGTAGTGAATTCTAAGGTGCCATAGCGTTTTGACAAAAGGTGACACCAAATCACGGGATGAAAGTAGTAGGGGTCAAGCAAGGTGTGCTTTATCATACTACCAAAATTCCGTGAAGAAAGTGCCACGTGGAGTTGAACGTTGTTAGACCTATTATACTATTGTGATTACTTTCGACACACTACACTCAATCGCAAGGCGTAACAACTGAAATTGCATCATCGCAAGACTTGTCGTAAGTCTGCGAACGCAATGCAATCGCCTCATCGATGGACTCTGGAGAGTCTACCTCGCAGGACAACTGCATCAACGCAAGACTGGTCGTAAGTCTAAAAGCAATCAATCTCATCAAGCACATTAACGCCCACGATGTTGTCGGGTGAGGACCTATTCTACCCTCCTCGATAACCGTGATGCGTCGCAACGTAACGTTAAGCTTATTCGGAACAAAACTCGACTAATCGCAATCGTTTATCATGTGTATCTCGCAATCTCTATCGCTTATTATATGGATCTATATCGTTTGCTATGTATCAATCTATCGACATACCTTTAGCTGTGATATTCGTGTTAAGTTGGCACGCATGACCTCGCTTCACGAGATGAAGCTCATATGGTTAAAACAGGGTGTCTCGGTCATATCAGCGACCTTTCGTGGAAAAAGGCCATGTGGGGTCTAATTTTAGTCAAACTCTGTGGTGTTAATCAATCAAAATCGAACCGCATACCTTCATCGCTTGCAACGCAACAACTGCCGCTTATCGTAATTCGTTTATCGTCGCCGTCGTTACTAGTGTGGTGTTATGTGATCTGCTTAATCACCTAATCGCTTATCGCATATCGTGTATGGTCTACCGCTTATTCGCGTACCGCTTATCGCTCGCTTGGTGTTCATTGCAGTCTATGTGGTGTTAGTACACATGACACCGCTTCACGAGGCAAAACTAACCTGGTTAAGCATGGTGTTTCGCCATGTTAGCAAACTCTCGTGGAAACGTGCCATGTGGGTTTAATGTGGAATCTAATCGAAAACGCGCTATTCGCTTCTCGCTTATCAACTCGCCGGATTAACCTATTCTATTCTATCTTATGCTCGGTCTGACTTTCTATCGATTGAACGCAATTCTATCTGTGTCATATCGGCACACCTGACACTGCCTCACGAAACAGAAGTAATATGGGCAAAGCATGGTGGATACGCCGTTGGTACTTCCTATATATAAGTGTTCTAAACATATTAACAAACTTTCGTGGGAAAGTGCCAAGTGGGGCTCGGTGATTAACTACCTTTTGTACTGATTAAAAAGTCTTTTTATAAAATTTTGATTTAAAACCGGTGGGCAAGTGAAATTTTCTCACGACGTGGAGTTAACATCGAATCAGCTTAACTCCATATCCAAGAAAAGTTTCATAAGCCCAGTTTTTCCTTAAACTTTTACAACGTCAAAACAAAATCCTTCTTAAGACACTGGTTCGACATCGAGTTCAGCTTGAACCCATGTCATAGGAGAGTTTTCGTAACCCTTGTTTTCATCTTCGAATTCCTTAAAATGTTCAAAAACTTAAACTTCCTTGCAACATCGGTTAACATCGACGCTGTTGACCTCACGTTAAAAGGAAAATTTTCAAAGACTTTCATCCTAAATTCCTTTTAAATATCTAAAACGAACGCTTCTGGCAACGTTGGTTAAGAAACGACTCAGTTAACCCTACGTTATAAGAAACCTTTCAAGTCCTTTAAAATTTCAATCGCATCGAACTTACAAATTCTTCGCGACTCGAGGCACTCTTGGAACGCCAACTCGTGGGATATTACGTTCGTCTTCACGTCGATTCTCGCTATCGCAATCGGTCTCTCTTGTTCGAAGCACTCACGCTTGTCAACTCGTCCCCGATTCACTCGTTGTATCGCTACTTATCCAGGATCAACTCTTAGAAGTCTACCCATTGGATTAATTTCGGGACGAAATTTCCTAAAGTAGGGGAGACTGTAACAACCCGCACTTTTGTGCGTTGTTACTACTCGATATACTCGTTACGCCTAGCACCAGAGATTCGGATCATAATGTAACTATATCGTATATATCGCTATTCGAAGGATAATCGCATATTTTCGGAATACAATGTCGCTATACTACACTATTATCATCGAACACTAACACTCACGGAGGCATTAAGTGAGGACCTATTCTACCCTCCTCAGTGGTCGTGATGTGTCGAACGTAAACAATTAACGCTAACAAAGACTCTCGGGTGAGTGCTATAGCTCCAGTCGTCGTGACGATGATGATAATACGAGTGGATGGTACCCCGTCAGTCATTGTGGTACCACACACAATAACGTTCACGATGACATCAAGAAAGGACCTATACTACCCTCCTTGATGGCCGTGAAACGTCGCTAATAATCGCGTACTCGAAACGAAAACCGATTGTTATATCGAAACATTGGAATATGGATACGTAAATACGACCCCTAGTGATATATATACGTATATAATAATAATAATAATAATAATAATAATAATAATAATAATAATTTACTATGAAAGGCACGTACTTCGAAAACTATCGCAACTATTAAAAAACGAAGAAAATCATCGCGTCAGGATAGCTATCCAGACGGATAGCCATCCGGACGGATAGCAATCCAGACGGACAACTATCCGCGCGGATGGGCTATCCGCACGAATGGGCAATCCGGACCAGAACTCCCTTCTCCTCTCTGTTGCCTATAAATACCGTGTCACATCACTTGAACAGTGATGTGACAGCTCCTACTCGACCAAACACGCTCCAAGACCCTTTTCTCTCGATTCCTCACGATTCCGGTAAGATTTCAACCTAGAAACTTGTACTTCTACAATCTACACTAAATTCTACATCATTCTATCTTTCAAAACTCAATTTCTAACTGTGAAATCTGCGGATTTGATGCGTTTTGAGGTGATGTCACCAAGAGTTCTTATGAACTTCCAGTTGTGACCTCATCCCACCATAAACGACTCAAATCTGGGTGATTTCCACATGTTTTGGTAACAAATCTCGCCTAAATCTATGTATTTACCCAAGGAACTGTGCGATTTCGAGTTAACCATGAAGAACCATCACGAACGGCCAGACCTGACGGAACAGGGTGATTCCCGGCCGTTAGAGCGGGTCGGAGTTGACGGAATTTCAAGTGTTTGTGCGAGATTACACTGTCCCAGTAACTCTACACGTATTCCTTCCGTTAAACACTCAGAAACAGTACTTAGAATGCGAAACAGACGTGTTATCCGCATGGATCACAAGTAGTCCGCACGGATCACATGAAGTCCGCACGGATCACATGTAGTCCGCACGGATCACATGTAATCTGCACGGATAACATGTCATCCGGACGGATACATGTCATCTGGACGGAAAACATGCCAATCCGCACGGATAACCTGTCGTCCGCACGGATAACCTGTCGTCCGTACGGATAACCTGTCGTCCGCACGGATAACACTTACAATCCACACGAGTCAACAATTGTTCGGACGGATGACAATCCGCACGAGTGAACACTATCCGAACAGATGACAATCCGCACGGATCACATGTAATCCGCACGGATCACGTGTCATCCGCACGGATCAGCACCATTCAACCCATGACTGTCATCCAATCCATATGTCATCCGGACGGATGAGCCCATCCGCACGGGCGAGCACCATCCGACCAGATAACTGACTTTTCGATGCTAATCTCGCTTAACCATACATCGTTTACTATATCCTTCAATGATTTAACGCATACATCCTCGCAACCGACTCAGTCAAGTTGTATTCTCGCTAAATACGCATTGTGAGTATACTTGAACCCTTTTAATCGCATTTTGGGGGTAACATACGTTTCTAACAAATCGAACTCATCAAACGAAATATTCAATCAATCGAATTATCACTTGCGAATAACTGTTATGCATAGATATACGTGATGCTAGTTGCATATGTGTTAGGGCTTATACTCGCGACGTCCCACCACGACTAGTATAGTACTATTGCGCCCGACGGGGTCTAGTTATGCCATTGTACATTCGAGCATCGAGGACTTAGTTGGTAGTATCAGTTTTGTGAGTATATATGTCGTGTATTACGTTTATGCATGTGGAAATTCGCAGCTCTTTTAATATATTATGCTATACTTATCAAACCTATATACTCGCCAATACTTTTGTATTGACAAATATTTTAACGTATGTTGCAGGTTAGATCGTAGACTATATCAAATCAAGCTAGGAAGTCTAGAAACTCAACTAAAATCTAGGTTGTCCGATTGTATTGTTCGAGAGGACAAGAAATTTGTGATAACTTATGTGATTGTATTGTTTGTTAGTATGGGATAACGAATGTAATAAATATTATCGCAATATAGTTGTTATGGATTCTCTTGAGCAATCTGATTCGCCTAGTGCCGCGCCCCGATGATTCCGCCATCGGTTGGGGTGTGACAACAAAGTGCTGCCGCAAAACAGGGTAATAACTCGATCGCTGCTACGATTCAATGTCCGATCGATTAAACTATCCAATGAATGTTTAAGTGTTGCCCACATTAGGGTTATGCTTTGTCATTCGTCGTGAATTCGATGGATGTTTAAGTATTGCACTTTGTCATTCGTTGTGAGGGTTTGATCTCGTGAGTTATCGTAAATGCTGTATTAGTTACTAACCTAGTTTGTATGCACTAGGTTACCAGGCTAAGAAATAGGCTAAGCTCTGCTCAAATTAAATCTGCAATTTATCAAGGATTATCTGTAGACTAAGCTTTGCCCGTAGAAATCTGCAATGTGAGTTCATTTCTCTTTTCTCACAATTTGTGAGTCCACTATCTTTTCTCACAGTTTTATCACCTTTTTGTGATACAATTATATTTACAAAGGCTTTACAGAATCCTAAATGGTTACCAGTTATACTTATAGTGATTAAGTTTTTATATTAACTGCCGATATGAAAGGTTTTATATATTATTTGATTCTCGTTATTATTTGCCAGAAAGTTAGTCAATATTAGCATGACTACAATAACAGTGGAAATTATGCATTCTACTAAGATTATATTTTAGTCTTAGTCACATGATATTACAATTATTTAATTGACATATTATATTTGATAAAGTTATTATAGTTTGATATAAAATAATATATGTCATTTTCTGGATTAAATGGTTTTATGCCATAAGTAATATATTTGACAAAGAAATGTCACGAGACACAATTAAGTCCGGAGTCACTAGTTGAGAGAATGATCAACAGTGACATGTCCAAAGACACTAGTTGAGAGAATGATCAACAGTGTTATGAATAGAAATTACTAGTTGAGAGAATGATCAACAGTAATATGATCTGAGTCACTAGTTGAAAGAATGATCAACAGTGACATGACCAAAAGCACTAGTTGAGAGAATGATCAACAGTGTTATAGAATCACTAGTTGAAAGAATGATCAACAGTGATATGACCAGAATCATTAGTTGAAAGAATGATCAACAATGATATGATTACAGTCACAGGAATCGCCTAGTGACAGATAAATTGATTAATAGTAAAATATAATTACTTGATAAATTCACTATTGGACAAAAGTGAGCCAATGAGTGATATGATTACTGTCATATTGGAACTGCCACTATGTGACAAATACTGATTGAGTTGGGTAAATATAAATAAATATAAAAACCTTAATGCTGTAAGGTATAACAATATATTTTATAAAAATGGAATGAATTCACTCAGTATTTTCGCTGACAAAACCTTTTTCAAACATTTTTCAGGTAATTACAGTAGATTGGAATAAAAGCTGGATACGACACTGAAAGGCTTCAAGAAGTGGCTTATTTTATTAATTAAATCAAATTAAGAAATATTGTTTTATGTAAACAAATTTATCTTATTAAAGCTACATTTATAAAACATGGGTTTATCCCATCTATTTAATAAATAAAATCCGGTGTTTCTAAACTCTGATATTTTTCCTAACTCACGGTCCTGATGAAATTTCCGCTGCAATGTTTTATAAAAATAATCACCGGTACCACTGGACTGTTCACGGCTTCCGATTCCGTCCAGGGTGGGTCGGGGGTCGTGACAGAAGGTGGTATCAGAGCCACTTGTTTAAGCTATTTAGGTGTTCTTTTAATACCTAAACTTAAACTTAAAAGTTAGGAAACTGATACAAATTTACATATGTGTTATATATGTGAATATATATATGTCGATATGCACATATAATATCCTGGAAGTATTGTTTTGTTCTAATTATTCTGTGATATTAATAAGTAAAAATGTTTGCAATTCAGATGTCAAATGAAGTACCACATAATCCAGAAATTCATGCTAATAATGAAAATCCTTTGGATAAAAATACTATAGAAAATCTAATAGCTCAAGGAATAGCTAATGCTTTACCTTTAATAATTAAAGCTGTTAAAAATACCGTAGAACCTACCAAAGTTGTGAGTAGCAAGCATACTCGTGACGACAGTTTTAACCATAGTGTTAATGGAGGTAATGATGATATTATCAAAACTCCATTTCCCAAGAAAAAGAAGGCGATGACTCTCGGGTGTACCTACAAAGAATTTCTAGCTTGTAAACCAACTGAGTTCGCCGGCAGTGAAGGAGCCACGGCTGCTCTGCGATGGTTGGAAAAGACGGAAGCTGTTCTTACAATCAGCAAATGTGCCGAAGAAGATAAGGTGATGTATGCATCTAACCTCTTTAAGGAAGAAGCCTTAGAATGGTGGAATACAATTCTTCAGGCAAAAGGAAGTGGCATGGCTTATGCCATGAACTGGGAAAAATTCAAGGAAATGACAGAAAGGAAATTTTGTCCTCCTTATGAAAAGGAACGAATAGCTAACAAGTTCCTAAATCATAAAATGATAGATGTGAATTGTCGTGAATATACGACAACGTTCTTCGAATATGCAAGAATGGTACCAACTCTGGCTTCGCCAGAACCCGTACTAATTTCTCGTTATATTTGGGGATTAGTTAGCGAAATCCGAGACATAGTTAAGGCCACTAGACCACAGACTATTGAAGAAGCAGTCGAACTAGCTAACATGTTGACAGATGGACTAATCCGCACAAGAGAAGAAAACAATAAGAAAGAGTTAGCCCAGAAAATTTCCCAAGAATTCTACAAGAAGACAGGAACTGAATCGTCACTGGAGCAACCTATCTGCAGAAGCTGTAACAAAAAGCATTCAGGAAGATGTCGTTTTAGGAAAACATCCTACTGTGACTTCTGTAAGATGACTGGACATATAGAGGAAGAGTGTGAAAGGAAAACTAATGTTTGTTTCAATTGCGGAGAAACAAGACACATCAAACCATATTGCCCGAAACTAACCAAAGCACTCAACAACAAGGCCAGAACTGCAGACGGAGCTAAGAAGAACGCGTGAGCATTCGTACTTACTACGCAAGAAGCAGAAAATGATTCCAGACGTAATCGCTGATATATAATATCTCAGTTAAGTTATTATTTGACCCTAGTACAAATAAAAGTTTATAAATAAATACATTTTGTCAAGTACTTCATCTATTCAAAACCATAACAAAATTGTTTGGTTTTCACTTTCACTGAATCATTCATTTGGTCACGATCACCTTGTGGTGACGTTTTCACAAAATTTGAAGCTTGTGCTAATCTCGTTGCATACGGGTTTAATTATTCATTTCTATTGAATCCGTTTTGTTGGTTTATTCTATAAAATCAATCTTAACACAATCATGTGCTAAGATAATGATACACAAATTCATTTCATATATTCAGTGTATCTCTTAATGATTTTTATATCAGCAATCGAGCATTTCGTAATCCTTATTGTTTTATCATCTTTGATCGAAAAACATTATTCAAGTATTTCGATTTCAATCCTACTAGATTTATTTGAAACATTCGGACTTACTTCATTTGATTTAAAGCATGGTGAAACTCGTTTCATTCACCGCTACTATTTCCAATTTCTATGACACCTTGTGGTGGCATTTTCTTTAATTTGAAGCTTGAGCTATTCTTATTTTCACTCCTAATGAACGAATTTTAATTTTGTCGGTTCATTATCTTAAATAGTCTTAATACAATTATGTGTTAAGATAAGAGTACACAAATTCATATCATATTCCGGTGTACCTCTTAACGTTTCTTTCATCATTTATCGAAAATTCTATCATATTCATTTGGTCTTTTCATTTGAAAATCCTATTCAAATATCCCAATTTACTTCATTTTTCCGTTGATTATACGGTGAAATTGTTTGGTCACCGTAATTATTAAATTATTTCAATCATTACGACACCTTGCGGCGTCGTTATAAACTTGTAGCTTGGGCTAATCATAAGCATACGAATCATTCAAATCCACGTATGTATTTCGTTTGACTCATCATTTGAAAGTAGTCTTGATACAATTATGTATTAAGACAATGATACACTAAACTCTATTGTATTTCGGTGTATCCTTGCAATACATGTCAACACATTGATTTTTCTCTTGTTATAGTTCGATAGTTGACAAATTATTTTCGTGCTTCTATTTCATTTTGAGCTTGTTGATTCTGAGTCTTCTTCAGTTGCCAATCAAAGTAAGCTTTCTGTTGACAAAGAATTTTATTGATTCTAAAAGTTCTTCACATTCATTCTAAATATCTATTTGATCATATATCTTTTGGCTTGAAAATAGTCACATTGGAAATTATATCATTTCATCTCATCCGTTTGACATCGATTTCTTGAACTAATTCAGTTGAACCTTTGAATCCTACTTATGACACAACTAGTATTCAGAAAATTTGATATTTCAATTCTGTGTCATCTACCTTAATATTGTTTTTATTGACTAGAATATAACATAAGTCTAAAAGAAATATCATTAGGAGCTGGAATCTGAGATGAAGAAAAAGTATTCCTACTTATTCCAGTAAATCTCGAGGATGAGATTTTTATTAAGGTGGGGAGAATGTAACAACCCTCATTAAAAGTCCTATTTATTTTATTATTTTATCCAATAGGAAACCCTAATTAAGACACCCAAGTGATTCTGCGCAAAACCTACAAATTTCAGAACAATCAGAATCAGGATCAGGGCCCCTAAAACTCAGGGGGGGCATTCCCTACTCGATGATTATCCTTATAAATTATTATAAAAATCGAATTTAATTAAATCGTCGACTCAGCAAGCCTACTCCCACGCGTGGCAAGCCTATGAAAAATAGGTGTCCCTTACGGACCGTAAGGGATAAGGCTTACGGTCCGTAAGCCAGGGTCAAAATTCAGTATAAATAGCAGGCTTTGGGACTCGCTTCTGTACGTTCGTTCGACGATAAAATTCGACTCAGGCGCGGAGATATCGTCCAAATACTCACAATTAACACACACAAATCACTAATTAGTATAGCGGGGTGCTGCTGCACAGGGTATTAACTCGATCGCTATTACGATTCAATGTCCGATCGATTAAACTATCCAATGGATGTTTAAGTGCCGCTCAAATTGAGTTTATACTTTGTTATTCATCGTGATTTCGACTTGAATGTTTGAGTGCTGTTCGAACTCGGACTATACTCTGTCATTCGTTGTGAATCCGCTGAATTGTTAAGTATTGCACTTTGTGATTCGTTGTGAGGGTTTTATCTCGTGAGTTATCGTAAATGCTGTATTAGTTACTTACCTAGTTTGTATGCACTAGGTTACCAGGCTAAGAAATAGGCTAAGCTCTGCTCAAATTAAATCTGCAATATATCAAGGATTATCTGTAGACTAAGCTTTGCCCGTAGAAATCTGCAATGTGAGTTCATTTCTCTTTTCTCACAGTTTGTGAGTCCACTATCTTTTCTCACAGTTTTATCACCTTTTTGTGATACAATTATATTTACAAAGGCTTTACAGAATCCTAAATGGTTACCAGTTATACTTACAATGATTAAGTTTTTATATTAACTGCCGATATGAAAGGTTTTATATATTATTTGATTCTCGTTATTATTTGCCAGAAAGTTAGTCAATATTAGCATGACTACAATTGTGACAACTCGAGTTTTCAAGGTCTCTATCTGATTTAACTTCGTATTCATTTGCTAAGCATGTTTAATAATTATTGAGGTGCAATATAAATGTATAACTGTGATATGTATTATGTGTGTACATATTATAGATATTTAGATTATGGGTGTACATATCATACATATATAGATTGTCTAATTATTTTAAAATGTTGGATTTCACCTAACTAACCTAGCCGAAAACCCCACCATATGAAACCACCCCATCGAAAACACCTTCACTGCTGAAAACACATAAGTGTTTTCGTCCATGTGTGGCTGCCGAAAATCAACTGGGCTTTGGCCCAGTAGTGCTTAGTTATAATGATGTTTTAACCTGTACGTGAGAGTAGCAGTTAAGAAAACCCTAATCATATCGTCTCTCTCTCTCGTTTCCTTGGAACCCGACGGCTACCTTTACTTGGCTCGAAATCAGATCTCTTGTTTAACCTCTCTGAGTTCGGTTAGTAGTCTACTTATCTAAGGTTTTGTTTATTTATATTGTATGCTTACACCGTAAACATGTTCTTGACTGAAATACATATGATACAAGGAGTGGTTTCATGACTCTATGCATTGTTATGAAGTTGTAATGGGTAATCCTGTTTCTATTTGATCTGAATGTATGATCCCGAATGCTGTTAATGGGTTAGGATCTGAAAACGTGTGAACATATTAATAGTGGTTGAATATGGGTTATGTTATGAGAATCGATTGAATGATGTTGAGCATGTGATTGTGAACTGATATGTATTTTAGGATCGTATGATTGGATGTTTTTTTATATTCATATTGTCGGTTCAATATAATGTTTAGTGATCATATTAACTGAGTATTTTATGATTTTGATTTATGTGTTATTGTTTGGTACAAAGTCAACTGATGATGACTGACAACATAGGACAAATGAACACATGGGGGCTGAAACAAACTGGCAATAGTTATTGATTAGTGGCCGACATCTGTTGTATATGCACATGCTATACATTACATAGGTTATTAGAATTGTTGTGGAATTTGGGTTCATGTAAATTTGATGGCAATAACAACTTGCAGATGATTGATGATTGGTAATATCCTTAACAGTTTCGACTAGAGAAATGACCGAATGATTATTAGTATTAGTGGAACAAAGATAATCGATTTAGGGTTGGGTAACTGTTAATTAAAGAGGATGTAACCCAACGAAAATCCCATCTTCAACGAAAACACCTTGGGTGTTTTCGGCCCAAGTGTTTTCGGCCCACATTAGTTTTCGCCACCTTTGCTTTGTGTATTATACCACTGTTAGTTATTAACTCTTTTTAGTTGTTAACACTGTTAGTTGCTGATTCAGTTAAACATGTTAACTTTATTATGTGTGCAACTTTGTTAAGTGTTAATCCTGTTAAGTGTGTTAACTTGGTGAAGAATGTTAACTGTCTGTTAATCCTGCCAAGCATGAATTGTACGGTTTTGATTAACTGCATATATGAAATGTGATAACTGCTTAAGCACACTTCGTGACATAATTGACATACGAACTTGAACTGACTGTGATTACATGCATACTCTAGGCTTTGATTGATTTCTTGTGAGCACTTACCTTAGCATACCGAGCAAACCAAGGTGAGTTCACACAGCCAAGGCATGGGGTTCCCAGGGTGGGAATGGGTTTGGATTATTTACTTGTACTTACCTAGCTTATGGAACTTAGTTATATGGTCCTCGGGTGAGGAAGGATTATTGATAAGATACGACTAGACTAGTGATACTAATAGAACTGATCTTCGCACACACGCCGGGGTTGGCCGCGATAATATGACTGATCTTCGCACACATGCCAGGGTTGGCCGCGATAATATGACGAATCTTCGCACACATGCCTGGGAAGGCCGCGAACTATACACTAAACTTCGCACACATGCCGGGTGGCCGCGATACAAATATACCTAGTCTAGAATACTCGGGAAGTTTTCCCTAATCTTCGCATACATGCCTAGAGGGCCGCGATACGTACTAATACGATACATGACTTAATGAACGAACACAAGGCTTACTATACTATTACAATTACTGAACTATTAACTGTGAACTCGCTCAACTAGTTGTTGACTCTCTGCTGCATGCCTTGCAGGACCTTAGGTACATATGGAGCTTGCACAGGGAAGGAGCAGGTCGTTGTGGGACATGGATCGAGGATGCCATGTTAAATATTTAAACACTTGAACTTATGATTTACATTGGGTTTACATACTTATGCTTCCGCTAAACATTGATACTATACTTTGGTTTTTGGAACACCTTTCATATTGTTTGGTTGATTTACACTTACTATTTACGTTGTTCAATATGATTGGTGGCTTGATCCTGGTCAGTCACGCCTCCAAGCGGTGGTACTCCGCGTGTGGATTTTGGGGGTGTGACAACAATAACAGTGGAAATTATGCATTCTACTAAGATTATATTTTAGTCTTAGTCACATGATATTACAATTATTTAATTGACATATTATATTTGATAAAGTTATTATAGTTTGATATAAAATAATATATGTCATTTTCTGGATTAAATGGTTTTATGCCATAAGTAATATATTTGACAAAGAAATGTCACGGGACACAATTAAGTCCGGAGTCACTAGTTGAGAGAATGATCAACAGTGACATGTCCAAAGGCACTAGTTGAGAGAATGATCAACAGTGTTATGAATAGAAATTACTAGTTGAGAGAATGATCAACAGTAATATGATCTGAGTCACTAGTTGAAAGAATGATCAACAGTGACATGACCAAAAGCACTAGTTGAGAGAATGATCAACAGTGTTATAGAATCACTAGTTGAAAGAATGATCAACAGTGATATGACCAGAATCATTAGTTGAAAGAATGATCAACAATGATATGATTACAGTCACAGGAATCGCCTAGTGACAGATAAATTGAATAATAGTAAAATATAATTACTTGATAAATTCACTATTGGACAAAAGTGAGCCAATGAGTGATATGATTACTGTCATATTGGAACTGCCACTATGTGACAAATACTAATTGAGTTGGGTAAATATAAATAAATATAAAAACCTTAATGCTGTAAGGTATAACAATATATTTTATAAAAATGGAATGAATTCACTCAGTATTTTCGCTGACAAAACCTTTTTCAAACATTTTTCAGGTAATTACAGTAGATTGGAATAAAAGCTGGATACGAAACATGTTGTGTAAAAATATAAAATAAAGAAACATGTTATGTAAAAATAAAGATTTCCCCGTGAAATCTTATGATTGTAAATTACCGGGGTTTTATCCCGAGTTGTGAAATAAAATAATCGGGAAAATCGCAGTTTTAAAAAGATCCTGTTAAAATCTTCCGCTGTTAAACTCAATTAAATAAATACCACGGGATTTTCTGTCTCGCGGCTCCTGAAACGGGTCAAACCGGGTCGGGGGCCGTGCCACGTAGTCTAGCAGGGCTTCTTCAATGACCTCTTCTTCAGCCAGGTTGTTGTGCCGATTTTTTTTAACGTTCTTGTACCTTCCTAGGAAACGGCTACATTTGAAGCGTAGGAAAGCACACCGAGTGTTGATGTCATTGGCGCTACGGGTCATTTGTTGCACGTGAATGCAGAAATAGTTCATAACCTGACCCCAGAACGCGGGATCGGAAATTGAGTAAGTTCCTTCATCACAAGCGGCGGCGTAGGAGACGGCAACAACAATGTCTTATTCATCGGTCCAAAAATCCATGATTTTTTTAGCAAATTTCAAGTTTGAGGTTAAATTGTGATTGGATGTGGTTAAATGGCAACAATGCCTATGCCTATTTATAGTAGTGGGTTCGTTGATCACTATTTATTAAATTAATAAATTAAAAACATGTATTTTATTGCATAAACTAGACAGCATTTGGACGTGGTAAACACCGCCAAAAATACAGTTTTTCTGCCATGAATTGTCTGTACGACAAAAAACTTTTACGAATGTCTCCTGTTATATTTATTGGTTTGTCCGTAACCAGATGCTCCATAAGCATACACAGGTAGACAACTTCATTCCCTGTGATTGATGTGTTAGATACCACGTAGGTGTCATTGAGCTCGGCAGAGATACATTTTTCTGGTTTTCTCGTTTTTTTTCCAATATCGCAAATGCACTAGTAATGCCCCTAAATAAACTTTAACATTCGTCAAGCGTGGGTGAATAACGTTTATGTATTTATTGCCGACACAAACATTTTCGCACGGGTAATACACCAACTCCTGTGACGATAACTCTAGTCGAGCTAGGAGCCATTCGTTATTTTCTAACGGTAACGGAAAGAAGACGTAATCCACTTCGAAGAAAGAAAGAAATGGGTGTGATTTGCCATTGGCATATTTAACAACGTTTTTAGGAGTAGAATCTAACAAAGTTTCATAAAATTGTGGTGGAAGAATTGTCCACCGCAAGTTTAAGAACGGATCCCTTTGAATCTTTCTATTCCTCCAAGCCATTAGTCTTCCCACCCATCCTTCAATATGTTGTATAAGTTGTAATTTAAAATTAACTAATAACGGGCAATAAATTCAAGATTTAATAAAAATATTAGGAAGAATAATTAACTGTTGACGATAGGTAGCCGTCACAGCGAAAACCTAATAGAGTCCCCCAAAATTTTTTGTCCAACTCTATTGATCTTGTGAAAACTGCTGAATAACAGAACGGTGCGTCCCCATTTGTGTAGAATGTTGCAATGTCTTTTGACCAGTTCTCACTTTCGTCGTTTGGAATTGCCCATGTACAAGCCCGTTGGAGATGGAAATTTTGTCGATTGTGTACAAAGTGGCTTTCTTCCGAATCATTTCGTTGTGAAACTTCAGAAGAAGTTTCACCCTTGGAACTTCTCCATTTTTTTAGAATCCAAGATGATGATTTGTTTGCTGGTTGCGAGTAGTATACATCATTTTTATTTTTTTCAGACATTTTGCAAGCTCCAGAAATGTACTCCAACAGGTATTCCCCCCAATACTATACTTAAAGGGAATAATCTAATTTATTTATTATTTATTTTTGAAAATTTCGATAAATTAAATGAGGATTTAATTCAAGACGTTTCAACCAAGACATCTTGTGTTTTGTATTTCCAAGACGTTTGAAGTGGAGGACAAGTGGCTTATTTCAGACGTCTCAACAGCTTTTTAAGACGTATCCACAACAGTTTAAGATGTTTCCACATGCACGAGACGTTTCCAAGTGCACGAGATGTCAACGCGGTCAATTTAAGACGTTTCCACATGCACGAGACGTTTCCCGGTTAAGACGTCAACGCTGGTACTTGAGACGTTTGACAAGAATCTCTTGAGACGTCTAAACTGATACTTGAGACGTTTCCCTCATGTGTACCGTTTGATCAACGACACGTGTCCTAGTTCATTTCCCCGTGTAGCCATTGTTGGTGGATAGAATGGAGCTCGGTAGGCTAGTTTATAGGATATTGGAGATGTTGGACCATTCTGCACGAAATGGCAAGAAGCCATTTCGCACGAAATGGACTTTGTCCATTTCACACGAAATGGACATTGTCCATTTCAAACGAAATGGATCTTATCCATTTCGTACGAAATGCCTCTCCTATATATACCTGCCTTGTTCAAATCATTTGGAATAGTTGCTGATTCCAGAGCCGAAGTGCTGCTGACGTGTCATTTGATCTGTAATCGTGTCAAATCAATATACAAGACAATTAAAGTGATTCTGTGTGTAGATCAAGCTGATTCAAAGTCGATACGTTTGTTTCCGCCTCTCGTATTGATTAGAACTCCTCTGAACGACTCGTTTTGGTCATGCAAACGATCCTACAAGTGGCATCAGAGCTCAGAAGGAAGAGTTCTTACCAAATAAGCTTGATTTCACCAAAAATTCTGACTTCTACACCTTCTTTTTCAAAATTAACAAAATTTTACGGTTAAAATGGATTGAATTTCTCATATAACGTGCGAAACATAGTTTTAAACAATCCTTGAAAGAATCAGACTTAAAATCGGCCTATATCTTGATCAATTTGTCAAAAATCCACTCGGTTGTGTGACATCAGCAAGCATTTCGTGCGAAATAGTCCATTTCGTGTGAAACAAGATCTCCATTTCGCACGAATTGATTAGATTGTACTCCATTTCGTACGAAATGAGAATTAATTTCGCTTAAAAGCTCTATTTCGCTTGAAAGGTCCACCAAGAATCTTCATTTCGCACGAATTGGTATCCCATTTCGCTTGAAAAGTACTATTTAGTTTGAAAAGGGTCATTTCGCACCAAAAGGTCATTTCGCTTCAAGTTCATTTCGCACCAAAGCCATTTCACACTAAGCTCAATCCGTTTGAAAACTCATTTCGTTTGAACCTTGTGATTTTGTGAAACATTTTACCGAAACATGGAAGAAGAGTTTTACAATGCTTTTGCTACTGATCCGATTACTCCAGCTACAGTTGCTGAAACTGTTTATAGTGAGAATGAGACAGGAACTTACCAAAAACCGCCAAAGCTTATGTACATTGAAGATTTTAAAGGATGGCAAAATCGTTTTGAAAACTGGGTGCAAGCTTATAAGTTTGATGCATGGTGTGCGTTAGACAAAGATTACAAAAAACCGAAAGATGAACGTGGAAATGAAAAATCTTTCAGTAACTATTCAGCAGATGAGAGATTAAAGTACACCAGTGAAAAAATGATTATTAGCATTCTCCAACAAGCGGTAAAAGAATATATTTTTGTTTTGCTTCAACATGATGAAACTGCTAGATCAATTTGGTTGGCGTTGCTTAACAAGTTTAAAGGAAGTGCTGATATGATTAAAAATAAATGTGCATTACTAAAGAAATCATTTGATATGTTTACAGCTTTTGAAGGTGAAACAACAAAAATGACTATCGATAGATATTGTCATCTTGTTCAGGAAATGAGAAGATTGGAAATCAAGAAAAATGTGCATTACTAAAGAAATCATTTGATATGTTTACAACTTTTGAAGGTGAAACAACAAAAACGACTATCGATAGATATTGTCATCTTGTTCAGGAAATGAGAAGATTGGAAATCAAGAAAGACGACGATGAATAGGTTGATAAGCTAGCCGATGCATTGCCGCAAAATAAATGGGGAACATATTTGTTGATTTTGAAACATATGAGAAAATCTGAAAGCATGAATTTGAGCAAGTTCATTCAGAAGATTGAAGAACATGAATTGGATGTTCAGAAAATTGCTATCATGAATAATCCAAATGCTCATCAAGATGTTAGTCTATATTATAGAGGAAGCAAATTTGAGACTACTCAGAGTCCGAAGATTAAAACTGCTTTCAGTGCTGATAGTTCTTCCGGAACAAATGTTAGCACAACAACTCAGAGTGGTGGATTCTCTTCATCTTATTCAAGTTTTGATCCAAATTTCTCAACACCAAGTTCTTGACAACAGAATTCAACAAATCTGCAATGCAATGTTACATTGAATATACAAAATGGTCAAAATCTTTTTCCAGAAATAGCTAAGCAACACATGGCATCACTTGTTACTATGTTAGAGTCATATGAAAGTTTAGTTGTTGGACGAATTGGAAATCCGATGCTCACCAAAGAGGATTATGACCAGATTGATGCTGAAGAACTTGAGTTGATGGACATCAAGTGGTGTTTAGCAAGTGCTGTAAGAAGAGCATAAAAATTTACACAAATCACCGGTAGAGATGATCTTCGTGATGTTGCTACATCTCCGTTAGGGTTTGACAAATCAAAGGTTACTTGTTTTCGTTGCCGAGAAAAGGGACATTTAAACGAGAATGCACAAACAGAGAAGCAACCGGAAGACAAGATCATTTTGGAAACAACGATTATCATCGAAAATCAATTTATCATCAGGTTGCTCAACAATCGTCATCATCCCGTGCTATTGAAGATGGAAAGAAGAAAGCTTATCTTGTAAATCAAGATGATGAAAGATTGGCAGAGGGATTTAGCTGGGATAAATACATTCCAGATAAAGAATACTGAGAAATCAGAAGTAGAAGAAAATTCGACGGAAAAGGTTGAAGTTGAAGGGTGGGAAGCAGAAGTAGAATTCGATGAAGAACCAATGAAGACTGAAAAGGTAATTGAGAAAATAGTTGAAAAGATCATCGAAGTTGATAAAATCATCGAAGTTGACAAAATCGTCGAAGTTGAGAAGATTGTTGAGGTTGAGAAGATTGTTGAAGTCATGAAACCTTGTCTAAAATGTTTGGAATCTTGCAAACATTGTGAAGAAAAAGACAAAAAGTATAGTGAGCTAGAAGAGTTGAAAGAAAAATTGTTGTTTGATGTTAAGTATGTGAAAGAGTCGTATGATGTGCTGAACAGAACGGTTGATAATTTGAATAAAACAAACCTAGAAATGGGAGCTGCTCAGATGATGATGAGTTCAACATTAATGACTAAGCAGAAGGTCATCAATGAGTATATTGAAGATTGTGCAAAGCTGAAGTAGGATTTGGAACTCGAAAAGATTGAAAATGAGAGAATCAGACGATTGCTGCTAAGTTATACAACTTGTGATTATTTGATTGATAGAGTTTATCCTACTGTTGCGGGTCTTGAAGCTTTTCAAGATAAAAAGACAGAAGATAAGAATACTGGTAAGAAACAAAGTGTCAAATATAACAAGGGTCCTGTTAGGACCGGTTTGACTCCGAACGATTGCGAACCGACTCGTGAACGTGCGGAATCCGTACACGAGTAAGACCGAACACACGAGACGTAATTTTAACAGTGATTCTATTCCAGATCTGAAATCGTACAAGCAACACGAATCACCTTTTGCCTTTCTCTCTCTAGATTCTCTCTCTAGTTTCTCTCTCTAGAACTAGAGCTCTCCAAAGTGTGAAATGGCAAAAGTCTCCAAAATGTTATCCCTAACTCCTCTATTTATAGGCCAAGGTTATAAGGAGAGTTCCCCTTATTTACAATATTGACACCTTGCCTTTTACTAACTAAAAACAACATAAAGCCTAATATTTAACAGTTTCTGCTACGGTTTGAGATGACGGAGGCGATAGACATAAATGCACTAACAGACTCCCCCTTGGATATTGCCGCAGTCAATCTCAAACATTCAGACACGTAGCTTCTTTTCTTTCTCTCTCTAGCTTGAACAGAATCCCCGTGGATCTGTCTTCAGCTCCAGCTCCTTCTTTTCGGTAAACTCTTCAGGCTCCCCCTTTCGTCAAGCTTCCGTGCTTTGGGATCGACACCTGGCTTTCCGGTTACAAGCTCTTCTGGGAAAAGTATCCTGACTCCTATGCACGCTTCCCTTTGCGTTGAGCTCGTCTTCAGACTCCCCCTTAGACTCGGCTATCGGGATCGTAGTCTGGAATCTGCAATTCTCAAACATTTATAAGTAATAATATTTTCAGTTGTCCAGGTATCGTAACCTGGCTCTATTAAACTTTCTAAATCAAGATCCTGGGACTAAGATATAATAATATGAAATATATCCATGATTACTTGATTCTCTCCCCCTATCAACATGCTTCAAAGATTTGGCAGTTTCAACGAACCGGATCTGAAACTGGCTCTTTTACAGATTTTAACAATATAAGCATCCAAATCCCTTATAGTTAATCATCCAAGTTCAAACTAATGACCTTGGAGATATCACAAACTGTTTTTGATTTTTTATTTTTCAAAACATCAAGTTTCAAATTAATGAACTTGTTTTATTTTCAGAAACACAATCAGCATACTTAGATTTTGAAACTCAGTTCTCAGACATCGGTTGTCGAAAATAAAGCAGAATCAAAAATCTTTTTGTATTTTTCTGAAAAATAAAGCAGTAAAGTAATATGTACAAACATATTTACAGACAATATTTTTGTTTGAGTTCGCGTTAGAGGATCATATCAGTTTTTGACAAGTCACAAGTACCGTTGAGCTTAGTTACACATTAAGAATTAAACAATTCACTTAGATTGTCGATATATTGATCCACTTAAATTTTCATACAAAGTTCAACTGATTCAGGATACGAATTAGATGTTTTAAGAACTTAAACTTATTCATGTGTCTCACCTCTTGAATATACTCCCGTATCCAGAATCCCAATAATCAGTCTTACAGGTGAGTATACTACAATGATATCTGTACATAAATTAGGTATGCGAGGGCCGAGGGATCTCAGGTCGATACTTCCGTATACGCAGAGAGATATCAGCTTCGACTTTTTGGAATGTCCCCATTAGAGGATCTTTTAGCTACAACAGCAGCGACTATCAATTTTATTGTTTCATCGGCATGCTGAGGGTTTATGCTATGTTTCAAGCATTTGCAGAAAGTATTATCCAAGGACTAGGTCAGAACTACCGTTCAGCAGAAGTCCCGGAATAATACCCCAGACATCATTGAGTATAAAGACCTAGTATATCAGATTATGAGACCTTTCAAACGAGATTTCAGGGGTTACCTATATATCCAAGTAGTGTTCCCCACAAAATAAGTAAGTTTGAATTTAGGTTTATATCCCGAAAAAGTTTACTAAATGTATAAAAATCTACCGACATATCCACGGTGAGATCGTTTAACACATTTAAACTTTCCAAATCTTTAGCGTACTGTAACTGTCTACTGATGTACTATCATTTCCTCTTTATATACAAAAACTCAATTTTCAATTTTATCATGTTTTTGGCTTTTTCAAATTTTCTAATGTTTTTGGATTTTCTGACAATATTACTCCCCCTAAAATTGAAAACCATTCTAAAGAAAATTTGACAACCAATACTGATAGCTTTGTCTCGCCATCCATTTTCTGCTTCTCATGCACTGATTTGCAGAAAATCTAATGTACCCCCATGATTTACAACCCATTGATTTTCGACAATTTGAAAACCGTTTTTCAATTTTGTGAAAGTAATCATGTTTGTTCAGCCGTGAGGGTTTCGGCGTATTCAATCAGAACTCCCCCTTACAACAAACTATTTTCCCATAATGATTTCAAAACACTTAAGTTTGTTTTAATCAGAATGGTTTTTCCGGAAAAATTAGTTTGTTTACCCATGACTTGTGGGTTCGGGGTCATCTCATCACCTTGTTCTCTTTTAACCATTTTGAAAATTTAACATTATTAAGTCAAACACCACTATCACTTGTAGAAAATCAAGTACAACTTAATGTCCTTGATTAACCACTTGTAAGACTGTCACACCCCAGTTTCCACGTGTCACCGGTGGGCCCGGTGGGGGAGTATCGTGACGTGGTTGGCAACGTAATAGTCAAACAACACAATATAATAATGCACAGCGGAAGCAAATTTAAAATAAGATACAACCGAATTTATTTATTGTAAACAAAGTCACAATTATCCGGTGTTTATCCACAGTAGGATCGAATAAAGAAAACATTGTTTATGGTTCAACAGACTTCGGCATCTTAAGTTTGCGAGACTTCTAATGATGCTTAGGAGAATCCCAGCCTATTTCGCCTAGTACCTGCATTTAATCTTTTTGGGAAAATACGTCAGTTTACACTGGTAAATACATTCAACTGACTCATTTTATAAAATGATTGAAAATTGGTTTGGATGCACATGGCATAAACATTTTTATTAACTTGGGAGAATTATTTAATATTATAATCTTGTGAACGATTTACATGTTACTTATGCGTTCAGTAGCCCGGAATGTATCCGGGTTAAAGATCAATAGACACACCACTTTAAGTGAGTTATACACGGGAGTACGCCTACACCCCGTGCTCAGGTCGTGGCTATCTCGTAAGATAATGCCGAGGATATCCGGGACATGGTCATTAACCCCCCAAAGGCTGTAAAGTAAACGTATCTGTTTAAAACGAGCCGATCAAATTATTCAATTAACCACCCAACGATGGAAGATTTGATGCCCGATCAAGCGGTACGCTATGTACCGTAACCCAAGCCCGTATAGGGAAAATAAGTTAAAAGTATTTACCTTGATGCAAAGTATAGTCACAATAATCAAATAGCAAGTAGCTTTTACTGTTTCTCCTAATCTGGAACGAAGGTTAAACATAACCTATTAGAATCCTAGCGAGTCTTTAATTATGCTTAAGCTTAGACCGGCTAGTTTCGAAAATACGGTTCGTACGCACGATTAAGCGAAGACAGGATAGAATGTGATTCAGACCCGACAAGTTTGAAGACTTGTTTAATATGGGTTTATTATTCACATTCTGGATTTTGAGATAAAACCGATAAGGTTTGACCCGTTTCGGCTAATTTATGTAAACTTGTTACATAAACCTAGCCGAACGTGTAATATGCGTAACGGGTATTCGTAAGAGCCATATACAGGTTTCCTAAGTTAATATGCTTCAAATATGTTGTAACATCAGTAGGATGTCTTTCGTTATGCCCCGAACTAATTTAAACACAAACTATGCCCCGTAGGGGTAGTTTGGTCATTTTAAAGTTTGAAAAAGGGTTTAAATGTCTAACTGAGTTACAGGTCTGATGTAAACAGCAAACATACTCGATTTGATAAGTTTTAACAGTAGGCTAAAGCATGTATGTGAAACTTATCGTTTTTAACCAAACTAGGCCCCGTAGGGGTATTTTGGTAATTTCACACAAGCCGAAAAGCTCAGAACTGAAGTCTGAGTTTATCAACATTTGCTTACTGTTAAAATATGATAAATAGCCTCTTATATCAGTAGGTATCAACCCGGGTATGTCCAATATGATTCTAAGACATACTATGCGTTAAAAATGCTTATCATGGCGATTAAAGGCCATTACCGGGTTCGATACTTAAATCTGACATTTTTATATTTCCAGAAGGCTTAAAATAATTTATTTATCATAACAAATCAGTAGCAAACGGTTTGGAGTCGTTTAGATGTGTAAAACTCATTTTATGGCCCGTAAGGGCAAAACCGACAACTTCCGAATTAAGCTTACGACTATGAGTTATGCTCAGCCTAAAATTAATTAAAAATCTTTAAAATTCCCTAATTATTATATTACCTCAGTGGGTAATTCGTTTTACACCAAAAAGTATGTTTAACTAGGCTATACGCTAATTACGCCATTTTATTAACATACATCTTTAATTTAGCGACAATGAGCATAACTCTTAATCTACAAGTCAAACTGATGTCAAACTTTGCATACAAGTTTATATATCAGTAACTAAGGTTTCTACACTTTTACATTTTCATAAATCATGATTTAAGGTAATAAGGGCATAACGGTCAACGTATGAGCAATTAACGGAAATTTGCATATTAATTGGATAACTAGTGAACCAAGGTGTATGATAACAGAGGGTTGTTCTAACATGTATCCTAATCCAATTTAAGCTCTGAGGCATTTCTAAAATATGCCCAAACGGGTCAGAACTGAAAGTCAACCGAAGAGTCAAACTATGTGACTTTCGGTTCCGAACCGGGTCTAAACAGGAAATAGTCAGGTTGAACATGTTGGGACATGTTCTTACACTTATTTCTAAGTTAAAACAATGTGCAAACAGGTTACAAATGTTCTAGATAGCTAATTATGCATAATTGACATTTTAAGCAATATGTTGACTTTTTAAGTAAATGTTTGACCCGACATTTGACCTGCTTAGGATGGTGATCAGGGGAAACCCTTTTGGGGTTTTATTACCCACATAAATACCATTCCAAAACTACTTTTAATTCGAGATAAGACTGAGTCATTAGTGACTAATCTCGAAGTCAAACCGAAATTACGACGGTTTGACTTTTAGCTAATTAACTAAGCTAAACACAACCAAATAAGAACTAGAAGACTTACAATAGTCCAATGCACGTATTATGATCAGAAGGGAGAGTTCCTTAGCTCCAGGAGGCTCCAATGATCAAATGCAAGTGTGAAGAAATGTGGTTGCATCAAGTGGCCTTATATAGTGCTTGGATCCACCACAACTAATGGACAACTAACTCTAGGACCATCCACAACCATTCAACACTTGTCCTAGTGCTCTAGGATAGTTTAGGGGTCTTTTATAACTGATAAAAACCAGTTTAATCGGTCACAATCGCGAAAGACAGGCAACAACCCGTTTTGCTGGAACTGGGTATCCCTAGCGCACCGTTACGCTACACTTGTAGCGGTGCGCTAGCCTGATATAATGGGCCGGTTGACTTAACATGGTAGCGCACCGTTACGCCACACTTGTAGCGGTGCGCTAGCCCCTTCTGAGACAGAATTTGTTGTTGTTTGTTGAAGTTTCGTAAAGGTAACCAATTATTTCGATCTTGGGTCCTATACCAACTCTTATGGACCTCCCAAAATGGTCTTGCACAGTATCAAACCCCACCCAAAATGATATGTTTTGTTTTGGATTCAAAAGCAAGACCCGTATACATCGGTTTACCATTCAATTTACTTGTGGGATCAAATCATGCTTTTCAATTCTATTATTAACAAGAATTCTCTGCATTGAGGGTAATAAAGATGGGTATAACATTTAATCGGGTCTTGGGATTTATAATTGAGGTCGTTCAGAGGTAACAATTTAACATGACGCCACTTTAATCCTACCGAAACATCTTTATTAAATCCGGGTTTTCAACGCGTTTTGTCTGACATGACACGTGTCGTTTTATTATTGAACCCGAAATTTTCGAGGTGTTACATCCTCACCCCCTTAAAATAAATCTCTACCCGAGATTTACTGAAACAAGTACGGGTACTTTTCTTTCATCGTGGATTCAACCTCCCACGTGAAATCGGGACCTCTACGGGCATCCCATTTGACCTTCACAAAAGGTATATGCTTCCTTAGAAGCTTCCTTACCTGTCGATCTTCAATCGACAAAGGTTTTTCAATAAATTTTAAGCTTGCGTCAATATGCACATCTGTATGTGGCATGACGTGTGTGTCGTCAGCGGAACACTTCTTTAAATTGCAGATGTGGAACACGTTGTGAATTCCACTGAGCTCTTCTGGTAAGTTCAACTTATAGGCAACTGACCCGACACGTTCGATAACCTCGAAAGGTCCTATGTATCTCGGGCTTAGTTTGCCTTTCTTACCAAATCGCATCACTCCTTTCCAGGGTGACACCTTAAGTAGGACTTTGTCACCTACTTCAAAGTGAAAATCCTTACGACTTGGATCCGCGTAACTCTTCTGCCTATTCCGGGCAGCTTGGAGATTGTTACGAATCTGGACAATCTTGTCCGTCGTTTCGAACACGATCTCTGGTCCTGATAACTGGACTTCTCCAACTTCCGCCCAACAAACTGGCGATCTACACTTTCTACCGTATAATGCCTCAAAAGGCGCAGCCTTTATGCTGGTATGGTAGCTATTGTTGTAGGAGAATTCGATTAATGGTAGGTTCTTATCCCAGCTACCTTCCAATTCGATCGCACATGCACGTAGCATGTCTTCCAACGTCTGAATAGTACGCTCACTCTGACCGTCAGTCTGAGGATGGTAAGCCGTACTAAAGTTCAAACGTGTGCCCAAAGATTGCTGGAAGCTCTTCCAAAAATGTGACGTGTACCTAGTATCTCTATCAGAGATAATAGCTACAGGTATGCCGTGTAAGGCTACAATCTTATCAACGTATAACTGGGCTAACATATCAGAGCTATAAGTCTCCTTGATGGGTAAGAAATGAGCTGACTTAGTCAGTCGGTCAACTATAACCCATATCGTATCATTTCCTTTCCTTGTCTTGGGTAACTTGGTAATAAAATCCATAGTTACCATCTCCCACTTCCACGTAGGAAGTTCAGGCTGTTGTAGCAACCCTGACGGTTTCTGATGCTCGGCTTTGACTTGCGCACATGTCAAGCATTTTGCTACATGGGCGGCTACAGACTTTTTCAAGCCTATCCACCAATAGTTTGCCTTTAAATCCTGGTACATCTTATCAGCTCCAGGATGAACGGAGTATTTGGAACTATGGGCTTCTTGGAGGATGACATCACGAAGTCCTCCAAAAATTGGAACCCATATTCGTCCGTTTAACCGTAAAATTCCGTCCTTGCTAAGAGTTAACTGCTCCTCAGTTACTCCTAACTTTTCATTAGGATAGTTAGCTTCCAACACAGCTTCCTTCTGTGCAGCTAACACCCTTTCTATCAAACTGTTCTTTATCTCCATACGCTTGGCGTTGATTCGAATGGGTTAACCCTTTCCTTTCTGCTCAAGGCGTCAGCGACTACATTCGCTTTGCCGGGATGGTATTTGATTTCACAATCATAATCATTTAAAGTTTCCATCCAACGGCGTTACCTCATGTTTAATTCTTTCTGGTTAAACAGATGCTGGAGGCTCTTGTGATCAGAAAAGATCACAAACTTGATTCCATAAAGATAATGCCTCCACAGTTTTAGTGCGAACACAACGGCACCCAATTCCAAGTCATGGGTGGTGTAATTCTTTTCGTGCACCTTTAACTGTCGTGATGCATAGGCAATCACCTTGCCTTTCTGCATAAGCACACAACCCATGCCAGTGTGTGATGCATCACAATAAACTACAAATTCTTCCGCGCCTTCAGGTAAGGTAAGCACAGGAGCGTTGCTCAACTTTTGTCTCAAAACATCAAAGGATTCTTGCTGCTTAGGGCCCCAAACAAACTTAACCTTTTTCTTAGTTAAGGAGGTTAGGGGTGCAGCAATCCTTGAAAAATTCTCAATAAAACGCCTGTAATATCCTGCCAACCCCAGGAAGCTACGAATTTCCGTAGGCGTCTTTGGCTCCTGCCAATTCATAACAGCTTCAACTTTAGCGGGATCCACTTAGATACCACGCTCACTGACCACGTGTCCAAGAAATTGGACTTCTCGTAGCCAAAATTCACACTTAGAGAATTTGGCGTAGAGCTTCTCCTGACGTAGAAGTTTGAGAATACATCGAAGGTGTTTCTCATGGTCAGCTTGGTTCTTAGAATAAATAAGGACGTCATCAATGAAGACGATAACAAATTTATCTAAGTAAGGTTTGCAGACGCGATTCATGAGATCCATGAACGCGGCTGGTGCATTAGTGAGCCCAAAAGGCATCACTAGGAACTCGTAGTAACCGTATCGAGTCCTAAATGCAGTCTTGTGAACGTCTTCATCTTTAACCTTCAACTGATGGTAGCCTGACCTCAGATCAATCTTTGAGAAGTAACTTGCCCCTTGAAGCTGATCGAACAAATCGTCGATCCTGGGCAATGGATATCTGTTCTTGATCGTGACTTTATTAAGCTCGCGATAGTCGATGCACAGACGCATCGACCCATCCTTCTTCTTGACAAACAGGATTGGCGCTCCCCAAGGAGATGAACTAGGTCGAATGAAACCCTTAGCCAGCAATTCATCTAGCTGCGTCCGCAACTCCTTCATTTCCGTGGGTGCCAATCTGTATGGTGCTCTAGCAACTGGTGCCGCTCCGGGAATGATATCGATCCTGAACTCGACTTGTCTATCTGGTGGTAGGCCAGGTAGATCTTCAGGAAACACTTCTGGGTATTCCGAGATGACATGGATGTCTTCTAACTTCGGTTTGGGCTCATCAATAATCACCTGTGCCATGTAGATGACACACCCCTTCTTCAAACACTTGGAAGCCTTGAGCATAGTCACGTGCTCAGGCAGTCCGTACTGGGTATCTCCCCGAATGGTAAGTGATTCACCAGACGGAGTCTTTATTACCACCTGTTTCTGGTTACAGACGATTTGGGCCTGGTTATGAGATAACCAGTCCATACCCAGAACTATGTCAAAACCAGCTAATTTAAACGGAAGTAGAGACAGAGGAAAAGAATGGTTCTTAATGGATATAACACATCCATCTAACACAGTAGATACGGTTTCTAGGGTACCATCTGCTAACTCTACCTCATAGTTCACTTTTAGGGTTTTGACAGGTAAATTCAACAATTTACAAAATTTTTTATCTACGAAAGACTTATCTGCGCCTGAATCAAAAAGTACTCTTGCAAAAACATCATTTACAAGGAAAGTACCTGTTATGACGTTATCATCCTGCACAGCCTCCTTCGCATCCATCCTGAAGACTCTGGCATTAGTCTTCTTAGCCTCCTCAGGCTTCTTGTTGTACTTAGGGCAGTTAGTCTTTATGTGGCCCTTTTCATTGCAACGGTAGCACGTTGCATCTTTCATCTTCTTGCAATCCAAGGTTTTGTGTTCCTTGGATTTGCACAAACCACAAGCAAAAGACCTTGACTCGTTATTCGAGTTTGATTCGAGTCTGCACTTTCCAAAGTGCTGTTTCTTGCAAGTTTTGCATGTGGGCTTCTCTCCAGAACGACGCCCATCTTTCTTCGAATCCGATCCCTTCTTGTGATCACCGCTCCCATGGTGCTTCTTGTTCGACCTACGTGAACCATCATCTTCTCGCTTCCTCTTCTCAGCATCCTTATTCCTCAGCGATCTCTGCCGGACCGCATCCAGTGTGAGGGATAAAGAGAGGTCAGTTACAGACCTGAAGGTAACTGGCCGAGAAGCTTTTACACTGGACTTGATCTCGGGTTCCAAACCACCAATAAAGCGAGCGATTCTCTTGGGCTCCGGGGTTACCAGGTAGGGAACCAGCCGAGACAGTGTATTGAAGCTCGTCAAATAAGCTTGACAATCGAGGTTCTTCATTACCAAGGATAGAAAGTCATATTCTATCTTTTCCACCTCGTGTTGGGGGCAGAAATTATCTTTGATCAGGGCAATGAATTGATCCCACGTCATACTATATAACGGGATCTTTCCGGAGGCCTCCATCAGAGATCTCCACCATGCCAACGCCTCACCTTTGAAGGACTGTGAGACAAATTTAACCACATCACCTTCCGCACATCCGCTGATGTCCACGACCGTGTCCATCTCATCGAGTCACGTCATACAGTCGACAGCTCCTTTCTCCCCCGTAAAATCCCTGGGTTTACAAGACACAAAGTACTTATATGTGCAACCCTTGTTACGGGGCCCTTGATGCAGTACTAATTGCTGAGATGGATTATTTTGGTGGTTGGTGGACTGACGGTCATCACCGTCTTTCTTGGGTCCATTCTTCTTGGGAGGAGGCTTGTTATGAGCCTCTGAATGTGTCCTTGGCTTTGACTGTGACACAGAGTGGGTCCTACTCCGAGTACCACTGTATTCGTCATATTGTCTATCCAAAGCTTGTGTGATAGCTCCGTCTATGATTGCTTTTAGTTCAGCACCCGTTAATGTAATCTGGGCGTTCTCATTCGGCTCCACAGGATGGCTGTTTACTTCATTGGAGTCAGCCATTTGTATTGAACTGTTGCAGAAAACAAGGTCAATATTTTTATTTAGGATTTTATTATGGAATTACCCCTTAGGGTAATTCGTTAACCATGGTAAACAGAGACCATATTTGGTTAACTTATTAATCGCATTAATTTAGGATTTTAATTAAAATTTATCCTAAACATAAACAATAACAATATATATTAGCACATAAGGCTTGGTCACATGGACAATTTCATAAACCATGATTTCAGAGAATCAAGACTTTTAAGATTTGAACCTAGTTCATTACCTTTATTAGACAGGGAGTCATAGCTACCACTGTTTTTTGGCTCATGTAGAAATGAGCAAGGCCCGTAGGCACTATATTACCACGTATGGTTAAATATGATCATCTTAATTGATGATGTAAATCCAGGATTCAGAGATCATTAAACTGGATTAGGAATCTTCTAAAGAATCCTTATTCATTTAAGAATGACATGTGATTTTTAACAAATCACTTCTGCCAGGAGTGTTAACATGTTTTAAGATGTTAACAAGGATTTGAATCTTTTAAACCGGTCTTACCATCTTGGCCCGGTCTTATATTTGACACGAGGCTAGGTTTCACACTTAAAGATTCTTAATTAAATAATTTCTTAGGCAGATTTAAAAGGAATGATTTTAATTTATTTATTTCATTTATAATTTATTTATGCACAATGGCAAACATGAAATTTATAAAAATAACACTCCATTAATTTATCACTATATTACATATCGCCCTAAACGGGTCTTTTACACATGAAATTTGCCCACGTAAGAGCTAAAACATACCAACATGCCCACGCAGGGTCTTACAGAAGACATGCCCACGTAGGGGTCTTACAGAAAGGCACAAGTCCTCGTAGGGACTAACACACCATCGATTGTCCTCGTAGGGACTCAAACAAACATAAGTCCACGCAGGGACTAAACATACAACATACCCTCGTAGGGGTTTATGGAAAGATAGACCCACGTAGGGGTCAATAGACACAACAAACAAACATACCCACGTAGGGGCTTAACAACAAGATATGCCCACGCAGGTGCTAATACATCAGCGATGGAAGAATTCAACGATCCTTCTTGTTCTTCCCCTTGATCAGACCCATCAGTCCTTGGAAGAAGGTTTGCCTTTCCCTACGATCCTCGTGAGCTTCCCGTTCAACTCGCTGCAACCTATGTAGAATTTCCTCCCGTTCTGGGGGAGAAAATCGTGGCGGCTGTGACTGCGTTCTAATGATAGGCCTGGGAGGTATTGGGTACCCCTGATTTGGGTAGCTTACCCCCCATGGATCTCCGTATGGTCCTTGGGCATTGAGGGCGTTATAATTTGCTGCTTCCATATAAGGGTCTGCCTCAGCGTATCCGTAGTTGTGGTAAGCTGGTGGTTCAAACGGGTTGTAATTACTTGGACCCGTGTACGCTGGGATTGGGTTTTCAAAACCCATGTGCGGTGGCTGTTGAAAAGCTGGCTGTGAAGGCCCACCCATTTGTGGGTCCTCATAGTGCGGTGGGTAGTGACTAGCACTAGACTGACGTGGGGAATCGAAAGTGAAACCCCCTGGTCGCACCGACATACGGGCACCGGTTCTTCTACGCCTTGGCGGTTGAGGAGGTGGCGGTTGAACTGGTGGCGGTGGAGGTGGTGGCGTAACTGCCACAAAGCGGTGATCCTCTGAAGAATCTTGATGATGCGGCTGTGGCTGTGGCTCCTGGTGCTGCTGAGAATGCTGCTGCTGATGCTGCCCATGTGACGACGAGTGGTGTGATGGTGTATAATACCATGGGTGCTGATTAAAGAAGGCTTGGAAGCTGTCTGGACCACCATAGGGTGATCCGTGAAACGAAGATCCGTCCGAGATCTCTATCGGGTGGTTCGGAGTGCCACTAGCAGGCATGACGGGGTCCGTATCCTCGTCCATGTCGTCAGCTTGATCACCAGAGAAGTGGTCGTCTGGCCCTAGTGGGTTGAAACCCACGGGTTCTTGTAGGTAATCGGCCGGGTTAAACTGGCCTCTAAAGATCGGTGTGGGGTCCCCATAGGAATGGTGAGATAGGGACCTCTGAAGTGGTATGTATGAGGGCAGAGGGTTATTAGGCTCGTCTTCCGATTGAGGTCCATATGAATTTCGGACCGGAGGGGTAGAACTATGCGAAACAGATCTCCTTGCTGGTTCGAACAGGTTTCTCCTGTTCCGTCTTGGATTCTCGCTTTCTGCCGCAGTTGGAGTTCGCGTATTAGACGGCCCTGCTTCATGGTCGTTGGGGGCGGCTACCGGCCCCTTTCCGCGTCCTCGCGTGCGCAAGAATCTCGGAGGCATCTTTGTTATTCCTGTCAATAAAGCATGAGATAACAATAACAAAAATATAAAACTTAAAGGACAAAACGAAAACCGAAAGGTGGAATTTGTCCTATGTTATAGGTCTAGACTCAAAAGTTTAGATATGTGCAATTGTGTAACTGAGATTAAACACAAAAGGCTAGTGTTTAATTCACTCAGTGTTGGCTCTGATACCAACCTGTCACACCCCAGTTTCCACGTGTCACCGGTGGGCCCGGTGGGGGAGTATCGTGACGTGGTTGGCAACGTAATAGTCAAACAACACAATATAATAATGCACAGCGGAAGCAAATTTAAAATAAGATACAACCGAATTTATTTATTGTAAACAAAGTCACAATTATCCGGTGTTTATCCACAGTAGGATCGAATAAAGAAAACATTGTTTATGGTTCAACAGACTTCGGCATCTTAAGTTTGCGAGACTTCTAATGATGCTTAGGAGAATCCCAGCCTATTTCTCCTAGTACCTGCATTTAATCTTTTTGGGAAAATACGTCAGTTTACACTGGTAAATACATTCAACTGACTCATTTTATAAAATGATTGAAAATTGGTTTGGATGCACATGGCATAAACATTTTTATTAACTTGGGAGAATTATTTAATATTATAATCTTGTGAACGATTTACATGTTACTTATGCGTTCAGTAGCCCGAAATGTATCCGGGTTAAAGATCAATAGACACACCACTTTAAGTGAGTTATACACGGGAGTACGCCTACACCCCGTGCTCAGGTCGTGGCTATCTCGTAAGATAATGCCGAGGATATCCGGGACATGGTCATTAACCCCCCAAAGGCTGTAAAGTAAACGCATCTGTTTAAAACGAGCCGATCAAATTATTCAATTAACCACCCAACGATGGAAGATTTGATGCCCGATCAAGCGGTACGCTATGTACCGTAACCCAAGCCCGTGTAGGGAAAATAAGTTAAAAGTATTTACCTTGATGCAAAGTATAGTCACAATAATCAAATAGCAAGTAGCTTTTACTGTTTCTCCTAATCTGGAACGAAGGTTAAACATAACCTATTAGAATCCTAGCGGGTCTTTAATTATGCTTAAGCTTAGACCGGCTAGTTTCGAAAATACGGTTCGTACGCACGATTAACCGAAGACCGGATAGAATGTGATTCAGACCCGACAAGTTTGAAGACTTGTTTAATATGGGTTTATTATTCACATTCTGGATTTTGAGATAAAACCGATAAGGTTTGACCCGTTTCGGCTAATTTATGTAAACTTGTTACATAAACCTAGCCGAACGTGTAATATGCGTAACGGGTATTCGTAAGAGCCATATACAGGTTTCCTAAGTTAATATGCTTCAAATATGTTGTAACATCAGTAGGATGTCTTTCGTTATGCCCCGAACTAATTTAAACACAAACTATGCCCCGTAGGGGTAGTTTGGTCATTTTAAAGTTTGAAAAAGGGTTTAAATGTCTAACTGAGTTACAGGTCTGATGTAAACAGCAAACATACTCGATTTGATAAGTTTTAACAGTAGGCTAAAGCATGTATGTGAAACTTATCGTTTTTAACCAAACTAGGCCCCGTAGGGGTATTTTGGTAATTTCACACAAGCCGAAAAGCTCAGAACTGAAGTCGGAGTTTATCAACATTTGCTTACTATTAAAATATGATAAATAGCCTCTTATATCAGTAGGTATCAACCCGGGTATGTCCAATATGATTCTAAGACATACTATGCGTTAAAAATGCTTATCATGGCGATTAAAGGCCATTACCGGGTTCGATACTTAAATCTGACATTTTTATATTTCCAAAAGGCTTAAAATAATTTATTTATCATAACAAATCAGTAGCAAACGGTTTGGAGTCGTTTAGATGTGTAAAACTCATTTTATGGCCCGTAAGGGCAAAACCGACAACTTCCGAATTAAGCTTACGACTATGAGTTATGCTCAGCCTAAAATTAATTAAAAATCTTTAAAATTCCCTAATTATTATATTACCTCAGTGGGTAATTCGTTTTACAACAAAAAGTATGTTTAACTAGGCTATACGCTAATTACGCCATTTTATTAACATAAATCTTTAATTTAGCGACAATGAGCATAACTCTTAATCTACAAGTCAAACTGATGTCAAACTTTGCATACAAGTTTATATATCAGTAACTAAGGTTTCTACACTTTTACATTTTCATAAATCATGATTTAAGGTAATAAGGGCATAACGGTCAACGTATGAGCAATTAACGGAAATTTGCATATTAATTGGATAACTAGTGAACCAAGGTGTATGATCACAGAGGGTTGTTCTAACATGTATCCTAATCCAATTTAAGCTCTGAGGCATTTCTAAAATATGCCCAAACAGGTCAGAACTGAAAGTCAACCGAAGAGTCAAACTATGTGACTTTCGGTTCCGAACCGGGTCTAAACAGGAAATAGTCGGGTTGAACATGTTGGGACATGTTCTTACACTTATTTCTAAGTTAAAACAATGTGCAAACAGGTTACAAATGTTCTAGATAGCTAATTATGCATAATTGACATTTTAAGCAATATGTTGACTTTTTAAGTAAATGTTTGACCCGACATTTGACCTGCTTAGGATGGTGATCAGGGGAAACCCTTTTGGGGTTTTATTACCCACATAAATACCATTCCAAAACTACTTTTAATTCGAGATAAGACTGAGTCATTAGTGACTAATCTCGAAGTCAAACCGAAATTACGACGGTTTGACTTTTAGCTAATTAACTAAGCTAAACACAACCAAATAAGAACTAGAAGACTTACAATAGTCCAATGCACGTATTATGATCAGAAGGGAGAGTTCCTTAGCTCCAGGAGGCTCCAATGATCAAATGCAAGTGTGAAGAAATGTGGTTGCATCAAGTGGCCTTATATAGTGCTTGGATCCACCACAACTAATGGACAACTAACTCTAGGACCATCCACAACCATTCAACACTTGTCCTAGTGCTCTAGGATAGTTTAGGGGTCTTTTATAACTGATAAAAACCAGTTTAATCGGTCACAATCGCGAAAGACAGGCAACAGCCCGTTTTGCTGGAACTGGGTATCCCTAGCGCACCGTTACGCTACACTTGTAGCGGTGCGCTAGCCTGATATAATGGGCCGGTTGACTTAACATGGTAGCGCACCGTTACGCCACACTTGTAGCGGTGCGCTAGCCCCTTCTGAGACAGAATTTGTTGTTGTTTGTTGAAGTTTCGTAAAGGTAACCAATTATTTCGATCTTGGGTCCTATACCAACTCTTATGGACCTCCCAAAATGGTCTTGCACAGTATCAAACCCCACCCAAAATGATATGTTTTGTTTTGGATTCAAAAGCAAGACCCGTATACATCGGTTTACCATTCAATTTACTTGTGGGATCAAATCATGCTTTTCAATTCTATTATTAACAAGAATTCTCTGCATTGAGGGTAATAAAGATGGGTATAACATTTAATCGGGTCTTGGGATTTATAATTGAGGTCGTTCAGAGGTAACAATTTAACATGACGCCACTTTAATCCTACCGAAACATCTTTATTAAATCCGGGTTTTCAACGCGTTTTGTCTGACATGACACGTGTCGTTTTATTATTGAACCCGAAATTTTCGAGGTGTTACAAAGACGAAATATCACAGTTACCATCCTGTGAATTTCTCAAGAATGATGCCGATACCTGCTTCACACTTACCAACCTGGAAGCTCCGGCAAGTCAGGAATTCAACCAACAGATTTTGACACCCAAGCCTGACCAGCCTTAGGCGCAATTTGAGCTTTTCTCTTTTCTTCATAAAATTCTTTTGCCCCTTTTACCTTTCCATCATCCATCTTGCTAAAAATATGTTTAACATTGCTATTAAACATTTTTCCAGCATCAACACCTTTTGATTTTAGGTTTGAGGCTCGTAATGGTGGAAAATTCTCATCGTTCATTAATGGAACTCTTTCTTCCTTTTTTACCTCAACTTGTGGCTCATCTGATTTTGTGGAATCAGATTCATTGCCCGAACTTGGCTTGTCTGACTTTGACGAGCCAGATTCATCGCCAATAACTTTCTTTTTCCTTTTGTTTGTCCTCAGATTTGTATCTGAAGAATTCGATTTGCTTGACTTTGCAATCGAGTGAATCGATTCATCAGAACTTGTATTCGAACCAACCGGTGAACTCGAAGACAAAATCTTCTCCAAATATTCTCTCGCCTTCTTCCTCTTCTTCCTCAGTCTGTCTCTCTGCCCCTGTGAAAGTTTCACTTTCTGTTCTAGAACCTTCTGTTCTTTGGGCTTGACAGTGACTGGTTTCTTTACTGTTCTATGAGATTCAACCCTCGATCTTCCCATCGATCTCCTTGGGCAATCTCTGGCAATATGACCTCTGATTTGACAATTATAGCATCTTCTTGTCTCATAATTCCAATTCTGGCAGTTAACAGCAATGTGTCCTCTAACACCACAGGTGTAGCACACTCTGTTATCGTACCATCCACTTCTTTCAGTCCAAACCTTTAGATCATAACATTGTTTGGCTTGGTGATAATCATTTCTCCTCTTCAATGTTGGATTTGTCTTTTGAGCACTGTGGTCAAACCTGCACCACTTATTACCATTATTTTGTGAGTTTTCGTTTACAACTTTTTGTGATTTTTTATCACGATTGGATGATTGAACTGATAAGCTTTTATTTTCTTTTTGAACATTTTTTGATTTTTTATCCTTTTGTTTTTGTTCCACATTCTTCTTTACAGGTTTTTGCTTTGAGCATTCACCTTTCTCAGTAGAATGTAGAACAGTTTCTTTAAACATTTCTTTTAATTTCAAAAATGTTTTCTTTTTCTCATCATCATCAGTTTTCTCATCACAATCTTCAACTTTGACATTGTCAAAGTTTGTGACATTGTCACTTATTGAAACAGAATTGATCGGTTTTGGACAAACATATGATGTAGAAGTCACAAAACTTTTCAATTTGTTTTCTAAATCAGCAATTTTCTTTCTATCATTCTCAACTTCTTTTTCAAGTTGAGAAATTTTCTCAAGATGAGAATTTATTGCCTTTTCATTTGCAATTTTATTTCCTTCAAAAACAGATTTTTCATTTTCTAAAACTTTTATTTGATTTTGAAAATTTGTTTCTTTTTCTTTTAAAGCTTCATTTTCTAATTTTATCCAAGAAACATCTTTATTTTCAATTTTAATCTTTTCAAAATCTTTTTTTTTTCTTTCAAAATCTTGTTATCCAATGTCAAACTGTCCACATCACTCAACAGTTTGATATTTTCAGATTTTAGTTTTTCACAGTTCAAGCGCAACTCCAGAATCTGTTCATCATCAGCTTTCTTCCCATCTTTCAAAACTTTGTTTTCCAATGTCAAATTCTCTGCATCACTCAAGAATTTGGCATTGTCTGCTCCAAGTTTATCACATTTTGAGCATTTTTCATTCATCTTTTCTGTATCATCTTCTTTCTTTGATTCCATCCTGTATGTTCCTGCACAAAAAATTTTAACAAAATCAAGAGGGTTTGCATATTCATCAATAAAACAACCTCTCTTAATATCATATTTCATGACATTTTTTGCAGCAAGACATACAGAAAATCTTTTTCTCATTTCGATGATCACTTCCAAATTTATCTTTTCTAAATCCTTCTTCATCTCATACATCAACTCTTCTTTTCTTTTTTCTTTATCAAACTTATGTAATCTAAGCTTATTGATGAATTCTCTAAATGAAAACTCTGAGAAATTTCCATTCCTTTTTAGTTCACTCAAAAATTCAACCCATTCTAGAGGTAATGCATCAGCAAATTTTGAAATTTTTTCAGCATTTGAAAACTTTATCTCATATCTATTTATCTTATCAATCAATTCATCAAAACGTCTATCCAACTGTTCCAAAGATTCATGTTTCATGCATAAGAAATTTTCGGATCTTTTAATCCAAACATCCTTCCTGTTCTTCTTATCAAACCAAGAATCAGAAATCCAAACGTTTAAATCTTTAAGATTCTCGTTTTCCTGTTCATCAAACATTTTAGCCATCTTGAATCACCTGAAACACGAACAAACACAGTGAGTTTAATCAATATCAAACAAATGAATCGGACGGGTACTCGAACAAGTGAGTCAACACAAGTCAACTGTGAAAATAATCGTGTGACAACGTTTGTCCGTTCGAGTGAGACTGCTCTTCGTTCGGGTGAGATAGTGTCCGGGTGAAAATCCGTTCAGATGGAGATCCAGATAATGATTCGTCCGGATGATGTAATCCGTGCGAGTGTGAGGTAATCCGTACGGGTGGAGATCCGTGTGACTAAGGTGATGCGTACGGGTGAGGGTGATACGTACGTATGGGGATTTTATCCGCACGGGTGGGGATCCGTGAGTCTAAGGTGATACGTACCGGTGGAGTTGACTTCTTTGACCTCAATTAATCAACAAGACAAATATGATCACGTGATAACTTCAACTTGCACATGAGCTATCAGATTCTCGTGAATATTAAATGCACCGATTGAATTCAATGTTTCACATGCTCACCGAATATGTTGACTGACAAGCATTGTTTTTGAAACACACAAATGGCCGACAATTTTGCTGAAGTTATTAATGATGACCACTTCAATTTGTCAATATTCACATGCAAACCTCGTTTCACATGCCCACCGAATGAAGATGATTATCAATTGAAGTGTTGTGACGTGTAATGTTATCCGCGTGAGTAGTGTATCCGTTCCGAGAAGTCAATAAGTCAACACGTATGGCTGTGCGTGCGGATGAGGATCCGGATAATGTTATCCGCACGGGTGGTGATACGCACGGATGGGAATGTTATCCGCGCGTACAAGTTATCTGCCCGTATGGTCAAATAAAAGTCAATACGGATTGTTGTGCGTGCGGATGAGGATCCGTGTGATGTTATCCGTACGTGTAACACAACTCTAGCAGACTGACAAATCACATGTTCACCGAATTCACAAGTTCACGTGTATAGATGCTGACACACTTTTAATTCTCATGAAAATCAATATCCGACAATCTAATAACTCAATCGGCTGACATCACTTAGTTTTAATTGGACCTCTTCAATCACGTGATCACAATTGATATGTATTATTATATCACATGTATACTGACAATCGATATGAAACACAATCAATAGCCGACAATTCACAATCTCATGCAATACAGAAAGAAATCACGTGATATGCTGAATATGTTGACTAAGTGACTTGTTTATCCGTGCGTATTACTTAACCGTCCGCATAAGTCAACAAAGGTCAACCCGGATAAGTTGTGCGTGCGGAGATGCTATCCGTGCGTACAGGTCAACAAACAGTCAACGCGGATGGTCATACGCACGGATGGCAATCCGTGCGGTTAACATCAGGAACAAGAGCAACGGTTTTCAACTTTTTCGCACCACAAAAATCCAATTATCTCACAAACGACTACGAATTTAGATCTGAAAATTTGTACGCTTGTAGATCAGGTACTTTCGCTCAACATATCCAAAAATCATTAATTTTGAACCGTAAAAACTCATTTAATTTGTCAATTTTCTGTTTAAAACGTGACAGAGAAGAAAATGAAGAACATAGACAAATCTGAGTGAAATTTCGATCTGAATCTGCTGAATTCAAGTGCGAAATCGTGTGAATGATCCAAGCAATCGCTCTCCTGCTCTGATACCACTTGTTAGGACCGGTTTGACTCCGAACGATTGCGAACCGACTCGTGAACGTGCGGAATCCGTACACGAGTAAGACCGAACACACGAGACGTAATTTTAACAGTGATTCTATTCCAGATCTGAAATCGTACAAGCAACACGAATCACCTTTTGCCTTTCTCTCTCTAGATTCTCTCTCTAGTTTCTCTCTCTAGAACTAGAGCTCTCCAAAGTGTGAAATGGCAAAAGTCTCCAAAATGTTATCCCTAACTCCTCTATTTATAGGCCAAGGTTATAAGGAGAGTTCCCCTTATTTACAATATTGACACCTTGCCTTTTACTAACTAAAAACAACATAAAGCCTAATATTTAACAGTTTCTGCTACGGTTTGAGATGACGGAGGCGATAGACATAAATGCACTAAAAGTTCCGCCTCCAATATGGGAAAGTTATTCTCCCAGAAAACCAAATGAGGAACGATTAAAAAAGGCAGTCAACATAAAGTTAAAGTCTGAAACCATTGATGTGTTACCAAACAACATTGACGTCACATTCACAGCGTCTGACACTGATCATGAGTCTGAGTTATTAAAGAAAGTGGTCGATCAGGTGTTGGATATGGATGAAGAGTCAAAGTCGGAGTCTAAATCTGAAAGTTCGAGTTCATCAGACAAGAGTCCGAGTTCACCGGTCAAACGGGTTTACAATAAAGAATTTCTGTTATCAAAATCTAATTTGAATGACGAATCAATCAAAGTGGCATATACTTTGAATGATTCTGACAAATTATTTTCTGATGAAGAATTTCCAATAAGAAGTGTCAAAACTGAAATGATCAAACAGGTTTTCAAATTAATAGAAATTAATATTTCTAAAATAAAAGTTGTAAATCTTACTGAAAAACCTAATAAGTACACTTCAGGAGTTCAACAAAGATTGAACAAGAAGAAAGGTTACAGTTCTGGTTCATGTTTTCAAAAGAAACCAAACCATAACAGTAATTTCAAAAAGAAGGGTTTAGGTTTTATTCCACCTGAAAATTATAAAAAAGAGAAAAATTATAAACAAAAAACTAAATTTGTTTCAGGTACAAGTTCAGAGGAAGAAAAGGAGAGGCAGTTCAGAAAACAGTCAAACAAAGAGTTTTTCGCTGAAAAACAAAAGACTGTGATGAAGGAATCTGAACCGAGAGTTGAAAGAAGAACCTGTTACAAATGCAGAAAGGTTGGACATATTGCTTGGAATTGCACGCAGTCCACTTATACAAAACAGGGAGTTACTTATAACTCAGATTTGAAAAAGAAATGTGTTGATAAAACAGAACAACCAGCAGAAAAATTCAAAGTGTTCAAAAATTCGATTTTCGAAATTGGTGAAAGTTCGAAACGTTTTTACAAAAGAAAAGTCGATTTGAACAAACAAAAATAGGTTGTTAAATCTGAAACTATTTTTGACAATGAATCTGACTCGTCAAAGTCAGAGGATTCGTTTGTTGTAAAAAATGATGAGAATTCTGTTCCAGAAATGAATGATTGTTAATTGAAGGGGTAAGGTCCCAAAAAACTCATGTCAAGTACTTGAGACCATACCACAACCTCATCTCTTAACCCTCTTTTGACCTTGCGCGGCCGCGCAGCTGGTCCTACAGAGAGAGCTTAGGAGAAAGACAGCAAGTAACACCCGCACACCAAAAGGAAGCTAATAAATCCTTGCGCTTTTCTCTATAGCAAAACAAAGGTTGAGAATCCTAGTTTAACACTTCCGCTTAATAATACCCAGACTTGGATATTATTTACTCAGCTAGTGACACACGATAAGAAGTAACACCGGATTATGGCAATAATCTTCTAGAAGGCTCAATCGTGCACCACCAGACGGCATGAAATTGGAGAGAAACCTCCACTTGCCCACTTTCCACGTGGCAATTCCCCAGCCGTGGATCTGAATAGCGATCCGTGTGCATTCACGTCGGATCAAGATGATTAACGGAAGGAAAAGTAACCGCTTACGGGGTTAGCATCTTCCGTTAATATTTCACCAACGAGTTTTCCCGCCCAAAATCCCGGCTATAAATACAAGAGTAATTCAGATATGAATCTCAAGTTACACACACTTCGTTAATACTTCTTCTTCTTCATAAACACCTACTTGTTCTCACGCCGGAGTCGGGTCACGAAGAAAACCTCCATTTTCCCCGTGACGAGGCTAGCGGTGTTCTTTTTTGCAGTGTTCACCGGAGAGGAAGAATCGTCCCATCAAATCAAACGAGAGAGAACCATCCTTTTATGAGGAACCTAACCCCCTAGATAACTTGATCCCGGTCATTTATCTAGTGTTTCTTCATTGGCGCCCACCGTTTTCTCTGTTTCATCCGATTTTCTCTCGTTTTTTGACCTACCCTGTTGATTCCATTTGCACATGGAAGAAACTTCATCTCATCGGCAAACTGGCCCTCGACCGAATTTTGTTAACAACATCCAGGTTGAAGGTATTCCAGAAGAAGCCTCAGATGACAATGAGGTGCAATCCAATCGTGTAAACGAACCTATCACCCCAGGGGTACAGCCAGAGATCCCTGTACACTCAATTCTGCCCCCAGGAGAAACCCCAATCTCCTGGTACGTCAGATCTCAGGGGGCACTAAATGCACTATACACACAGCTGTGTGCTCAAACTGCTCCCCAAACTCAACCACGGAGGCCAGGATCCCGTGCTCATGCTTCCCAACGTGAGGGTCCATCTCACGAAAACACAGAGGTGTACTCTAGATCTACATCGAGATATGAGTATACCCAGTCAGAAGGTTATCAAGGAGAGCATCGAGATGAGTCACACCCTCACCGGAGAAAATCAGTTCACACCAGGTTGGGTTCTCAGCGAAACTCTCACACCAGTGAATATGATTCAACTTACCGTGTAGGCGAAAGTGCCAGCGTGTTTAGTCGGTTACAACAAAATTACAACAAATGTAGACCCCGCGCGGTTTACAATCCTGAAGCTGAGCACAATTACGATCTGATTTACCGTCCTGCGGAAGCGGCGGAGAATTCAAAATTTGTTACTGAAATAGCTCTGGCTCCGCTAGAGAAAGCAAAGCTGCCGTCTAACGTAGGCAAGTTCAACGGATTGACAGACCCTGACGACCATCTGAGAGTTTTCACAAGCGCAGGGCTAGTCGGAGGCTGGACCCTACCATTATGGTGCCACCTTTTCGTACAAACCCTTACTTGTGCTGCAAGAATCTGGTTCGATAATTTGCCCATTGGAAAAATCACGTCATGGAAAGATCTACGCGAGAAATTCTTGACCCATTTCAGCCAACAAAGGCGATCTATCCGCGACACAGCGGATGTAATGAACATTTGGCGTCACGATGATGAAAGTCTGGAAGACTTTATTACTCGATATAACAAAGAGGTACTTGAGATTGGGGGTGTCCATGAGCAGCTGATTCGCGCCCAATTCAAATATGCAGTCAGGTGCGATGATATGATAAAAGTCCTATCTGGGACAGAAGGACTCCCGAAGAGCTGGGAAAAAGTGATGGCAGCAGCCAAGGTTTACGCCCAAACAGAAAAGAATCTCACTACCAACAGGCCTCCACCACCGCACAACCGACCCTCATATTTAGGCTCAGGTAGCGGAAAGAGATTTAAGAAAGGTTGGCGTGATTCCAGCTCAGGGAACTATTCATCCGAGGATGCTCGAGCCACAATCAATAAACTTTCCGCGCAAAGAGAAGCCAAACAAGAGAACAGGGAGAGACAATAGACTCCCTTAACCAAAACTCCTGCGGAAGTTTTGAGCACCGAGGATTATCAGTTTAAGCCTCCAATACCCATGAAGAACAAACGTGGACAGGACCCAGCTCAGTATTGTGATTACCACAAGGACAATGGTCATACCACCAACAATTGCATTTCCTTGCGCACCGAAATAGAAAAGGCCATTAAAAGTGGTGAGCTCACTCACCTACTACAAAACGTGCGCAAGGAAATAAAACAGATAACTCGAGGCGAAGAAGGCCCAAGCAAGAAAGCGAAAAATTAAGTACTCTACGATCTCCTCGCGGAATGATACGGTTTATCAAGTTAAGGCGAGAAATAGAGTGTAAGTTAAGTCTCGTATATTTATATTAATAGACTTTGTAACAGCCTCTGAGCCTTATCCCGAAATAAACAACAAATTTTCTATTATTATTGTGTTTTCTTTTATAAAGTGCATGCAATTTCTTTTGGTAAGCGCAAAAACATTATGGTAAATACAATACAAGTCTCATGAGCGGTCGGTGATTACATCACACAAGACCATACGTTCATACATGAGCTTCATACCACCTTCATTCGCCTTACCTGATCAAAGTAATTGTACCCATGCAAAATATTGTAAACTAAAAAACACTTCATACTATTACTGGCGCACAAATACGCCTTAAAAACCTATCAAACACGGCAGTGTTTTAGTGTACGTTACTTGTGCAGCAGTGCACCAAGGGATACACATCCCAAATATTACAGAAAAATGTTCAATACAAAGAAATTCTACGATAAATCTTCGCCTTCATCAGGAAAGATTTCCTTCAGTTGCGCCACGGGATCTTCAGATTGCAAAGCAACATTTATAAGATCCATAACAGGAAGCTGCAAATTGTCGAACTCTGTTTTTAAAGCTGCAAAGGCGGCACCAGTATTAACACTGTTGGATCTGAGTTTCTTTTTGATTGTATTTTCGTTTGGAATTAAGATGAAAATGAAAGAGTTGTGCAGCGGAATTAAGATGAAAACAAACTTTGCATACAATCAAACGAGAGTAATACTTTAATCAAACATCTTTACACAATGAATCGAAAGATTGAATTTGTTTCAACAACGATTACAATGATTGATGAATGAATGCAAACTCCCCCTCAGCCAGAGCTCAGTAGTTTGTTCGTGCAAAGAAGACGATGTGGTGAAAGAGCTAATAGAACAGTACAAAGTACTGAACTATTTATAGGCACTTGCAAACCACTGAGCATCTTAGCTGACGTCACCATGAAAGTGACATCTAACCTCCTAACAAACTCTAACCTCTGATCAATACAAACACTGATGTACTAACTACTGCTATTACAAATCATTACACAAAAGACACTTAAACAGCTGCTGCATCCTTCCACTGCTGTGAATCCAGCAGTGCTTGTCCGGATCAGCAGTACTTGACTCAAGGCAGTAGATTGACTCAGCGGAGCTTTGTTCTTCCATCAGTCTTTGACATTGGGCAGTAGATGTAAGGCAGCAGTTGTAGGTCCGCACTTAGTAAGATCAGCAGATAAGAGGTCATCAGATATGAAACCACTTTCAAGGGGAGAGATTTGCATGAACCAACTGTAATCATCTGCTTATTCTGGATCCACTGCTCTGATCCAGTTTTGGCTTTAATTATCTGTTCCTCTGATAGGGTTCAATCCCAACAATCTCCCCCTGGAACAGATAATGCCAAAACTCTTCATTATTTGTGGAAGACTTTATTGCCTCATCAACAACTCCCTTATCTGACCTTTAAATTGTAATTCAAAGTCTAGGGCATCTGTATCTTCATCATCCCTGCTAAGTGGAAGATCAAGGAGATCCTGCAAATCTTCAAGACTCAGACCAAGAGCTTGTTCCCTTGATATTTTCTCCACTTCTCCACCAGGCCTGAGCAAAGTCAATACGCAGGTCTGTTTCTCAGTTTCCCACTTTTGTATTTTTGAGCCTGGTGGGTTTCTTGGGAGATGTTTATTTGCAGAAGTAATTGGTGAGGCTGGCCTGTTCATAGCTGGCTGAGCAGCACTTGCAGATTGTTCCAATTCAAGATCTTCTTTAATCATTACTTCCGTGCCTGCTTTTACAATGGCATCTCCAGCTAATAGATCTTGAATTGTTTCCATGCTAAACTGGTTTTTGCTCCTTCTTTTATAGATGGCAGCACCAGCTGGAGCAGTGGTTCTTTTGACTTGCAGCTTTGGTGGTCTTTTTGAGACCTCTGCTTTGGAATAGTCAGGATTTTGAGGAACTCTTGGATCTTTCTTTCTAAGTTCCTCTAATCTTTTATAGGTTTCCCTGACTCTATCTTCTCCCCACTTTGTCACAGAGTTCTTTGACCCATAATCAGCTGCAATCAGCTCCTCTTTCATTCTCCTCAACTCTAACATCTTCTCAGCTTCAAATTGTTTGAATTTTTCAGGAGGAGTCTGCTTGACCTTATTTTTTATCATGTCTTGAATCCTGGCTGCTTCTTTTTCAAGCTCAGGAATGGTCCAGTTCTTGTACATGTGTTTCTCCCCCTTGTATTTCTTGTAGGTCATGATGTTTTCAATGTAGTCTTTTCTTAAGGACTCATCTGCCCTTTCTGAAATTTTCTGACATACATTTTTAGCAAAACGCTCCATAGCATTGACCTGTGAGAGTAAAAACTGATAGTTTTGTTGAAAATCTCTATCAGATTTCCCTTTTCTGTTTTTGATTGCAATATCCTCTGCTTGTTTGGCTTTGAGTTTCAAGTATTCTTCAATATTGTTAGGCCTGGGATAATTTGCAATTGATGGCAAACTCCTTTTGGTTGGGTCATCTTCATAATAAAAAGATTTGATTTCTTCTCTGACTGCAATGAGTTCCAGAGGAAATGAGACACCAGCAGGAGGTAGTGATTGTATAATTTGAGCTGAAGAGAGAGGTATGGGTTTTGGAATAGTGACAAGTGACAGGGATTTTGAAGATGTTGGTGATGGAGATGTGTCATCATCTTTTAAAATTAGCCTTCTCCTTTTTGTAGGAGGGACTGATGATGTTTTGGATGGAACAGTGGTGGTAGATGTAGTGGCAGTGGATTGTGATTGACTAACAGCTGTTGAAACAACTGGTGTTTCAACCACTGTTGTCATTACAACAGATGTTATAACATCTGCTGTCTTCTGTTGTATGTCAGCAGGTGTTGTTTTTGGTGGTGATGATGGTAAAGCAGTGGATGTTGTGTGTGTTGATGGAACAACTGTTTGGCAAGCAGTAGTTTTTGTAACTCCTGTTGCATCAGCTGTTTTGTATGGTGGTTTTTGAGCAGACTTTGAACGTCTGGTTGGAATGGATTTGGGTTGCCTCACTTTTCTAGTAGGCTTCTTCTTTTCCTCAACAGGATTTTCATAATCCTTTGACCCAGAAGTACCCTGATCTGGATGATCCATTCTGTCCACCCTGGCTTTCCTTTTGGCCTATCTATCCCTTTTTACACTTGCAACTGCTTCTGCTAGTGCATTTGTTGTCACATCAATTTTCTTGCTGCCATCTGGCAAAGGGATCTTTTTAGTCATGTTTGAATTTTCTGGTTCAAGATAGAGACCATCCTCTATACCCTTCTTTTTCCACTCCTTAATTTTCTTCCCCTTTTTGGCATTATCTTCTGGGAGTTGATAAATGTAGTGTACTTTTGGAGGAGCAGTGCCAGTGGTGTACAAGATCTGAGTTTTGAGAGCCTTTAAATCAGCCTGAGTGTTCTTGAACCTTGACTCCATTGCATTTCTCAGCTGTTGTACATGTTTTTCATGTTGCTGATCTGCTAATTGTGCTTGTTGTTGGAGAAAAGATTGAAATAGATTCCAGAGCTCATTTGTAGCAGGTGCCCTTTGTGGAGCAGGTGCTTGAGGTGGAACAGCAGTTGATTGTACCTTCTGAACTTGTAACACCTGTTTTAGCATCTCTTTGAGTTCTGCAACAGAGTTATCAAGCTTTGCAATACGATCCGTCAATTTCTGGTACTTTAAACCATCACCCAAGTTAATGGGATCATCTGATTTCCCACTAGTAGTGGTTTTATCAGTGGTAGATATAGGGAGTATACTCCAAACATTAACCACTGATGCCCCTTTTTCTTGGTACTGGGGTCTTCTTCCTTCAACACTTGACAACTTTTTGATGTTTCCAGTAGGATAAATAAATCCACTGGTGGTTGGCAGAGGTGCTATAAAAGGAATTGCCTCCAAGGAAGTCTTATTAATGTAACCACTGTCCAAATGTAACCCAGTGGGTGTAACACTTGTAGTGGCTGCTTCACTTGGATTACCACCAAGAGTTATCTGTAACTCAAGGGGTGTAACCTCCTCAGGTTGTGTTGGTGGGTTAGCAAAGATTGATACATCAGACCCAGTCAGTTGTTGAGGTATATTCTCATTAGTAGGTGATTGAGAAGGGCTGGTTAATGCCTGGTTCAAATCAATTGCATCCAACAGTGGTTTTATTGGTGAGGGAATTGTGGATGTGATAATTGGTGTAGAAAAAAGGATGTGTCCCGGGCATTGGACTGTGGATGATAGAAACGAGTGTTTCCAGAGCATCATGATGTGGAGACCCTATTTGTACAACCTGTTCTTTTTGTGAAGAAGCAGGAGGAGTTGTGGTTATGGGTTGAGATATTTGTACCAACTGTTGTGAGGAAGTAGCAGCAGTGGTTTCTTGTGACATTTGTGTTGTCACAGGTAGGAGCTCTGGTATCTCATCCTCCAGAGTTGCCTTTTTGATGGGTTTTGTGGGTTTTTGAGGTTTTCTTTTTGGCTTTTTGGAGATAGTAGGTGTGGGTTTCAAAGCAGTTGTGCTGCTGCTTTGATCACCTTGAGCAGTGGGCTCAGCAGCAGATACCTGAGGAGCAGTTGTAACTGCTAAAATCTGCTCAGGCACCTCTGCTTGTGTTTTGCAAGGTGCTAACATTCTTGAAAAAGTTTCAGTTGTTAAACTGTTTATTTGAGTAGAATCACCTTGGTTTATTATAGCTAAATCATCCTTACTGAATTTCTTTGTAAAATAGTAACTTAAAAACCTTGGAAACAGTAAGAATGATTTTGTTTCAACATTATTAGCCAAATCTTTAAAATTTTCCCGAGAATAGTTAAAATTTTCTCCTTGAAGAATTGCATATCCCAGATTTTGAATCTTTAAAGGGATTTCATTGAAAGAAGTGGTTTTGTTTGAAACACATAGTAGGAGGGTATGAAATAAAAATCTGGTTGCAGACGGAAAATAACCTTTTTCTAAGGTAATTTTCTTCATCATTGTGGCTTCATACCCTCTCTCAATGAAGTCAGTTTGCAACTCGTTTTTAGTGAAAGAAATTTTACCTTCCTGATCACTGAGTTGAAAGACCTCTGAAATGGATTGTGGTGTGATTTGGACAACTTTACCCTTTATCGAAGAGTTTATGGTGGTTGCAGTGTCTCCTTGTTTTTCAAGGGTTGCATTTTTCCAGAACTCCCTTTGGGTTGCCAAATAGATTGGTGCATCGGCAATGAACAAAGTTTTGTACTTTGATTTTGCCATGAGATCAATGATGGAATCGAAAACTTTGGTGGTTCCTGGTTTTGTGAGAAGACCCAGGAGATTGTGAGATGGTTTATGTGGAATTTCAGTGGATATTGCCTTTTGAGAGGCTGTTTTCGATGATGATTTGGATGAGGGTTTTGCAGATTTCTTTGATTTTGTCATTTTGAAGATGATTGATCGAAGAAATTTGGGAAGAAATGAGATGAAAAACTGCTTTGAGAAGAGAATTTTTAAGAATTCAATTCGACAGTAAAACCCTGTTTTGGTGGTGAGTGGGGAATTTTATAGGAAAGAAAGTGAATGCTGAGGTGGCAGCCGTTACAAAAGGTCTGACCAATATGTACTGCCCACGTGACAACCCCTGTTGAAAGTGAAGGACAGTACTTGTGTGATAAGGACAGATGAAGGCAATGGTATGAAAGCAGTGGATGATTTTCACTATCAGTGGATAGCATATCAGTGGATAAGACACTGCTTTTGAACAACAAAGTTTATCAAAGTAATGAGAGAGCAGGGGTTGACGTTCAGCAGTGGACAGACTTTTGAAAGAAGCAGACTTTTGAACAATCAGTGGTTAATGGCAGACTTTTAAGGATTTTAATGAAAAAATTTCATTTTTAGCTATTTTTAAGGATGGAATTTTGATTTTCTGAAAACATTTTGTTGCTTTTATTCATAGAAAAACAAGATGTTGCTTGTTATTCCATGTTCAACATCCCAATCCTAGAGACCAAACTTTCAAAAGTGGCTGTATCAAGTGCTTTTGTGAGCACATCAGCCAGCTGGTCTTTAGTTGGGACATGATGCAGAGAAATCAAACCTTTTTCATAGCAATCCCTCACAAAGTGATGTCTGATGTCGATGTGTTTGGTGGTTGAGTGGGAAACTGGATATTTGATGATATTTTCTGCTGCCTGACTGTCCAACATGAGTGGTGTCTTTAAGGCAGTGATACCAAAATCCAGTAACTAATTTTGAAGCCACAGGAGTTGGGCTGTACAGCTTGCAGCAGTAATGTATTCAGCTTCAGCAGTGGATGTTGAAACAGCTGCTTGCCTTTTGCTTTGCCATGAAACTAAGCAATCACCCAGAAACTGGCACCCTCCTGATGTGGATTTCCTTGTGGTGTGACATCCAGCAAAGTCACTGTCTGAGAAACCTGAAAGCTTGATGTTCCCATTAGCTGGATACCAGATACCAAGTGTGGGAGCACCTTTTATGTATCTGAAGATCCTTTTTACAGCAATGAGATTTGATTTTCTGGGACTGATTGACTTCTTGCACAGACACATGTTGCAAACATGATGTCTGGTCTAGATGCAGTTAGGTATAATAAAGACCCAATCATGCTTCTATAAAGTGTTTGGTCAATCAGCTCATCTTTTTCATCAGACATGACTAGCTTATTTGTTGCCATAGGTGTGCTACATGGTTTACAATCATTCATATCAAATTTTGTCAAGAGTTCTTTAGCATATTTGCTTTGATGAATGAAAGTTCCATTTTGCATTTGCTGAACTTGGAGACCAAGAAAGCATTGTAGCTCACCCATAGCACTCATTTCAAACTCAGCTGTCATGAGTTCTCTAAACTCTTCACACATTGAGTTTCATGTGCTTCCAAAAATAATGTCATCCACATAAATTTGGACAATCATTAAATCCTTCCCTCTCCATTTTAAAAACAGTGTTTTATCAATGGTACCTCTTTTGAAACCATTTGAGAGTAGGAAGTTGGAAAGAGTTTCATACCAGGCCCTTGGTGCTTGTTTCAGGCCATACAAGGCTTTGTTTAGCCTGTAGACATGATCTGGATAAAATGGATCCTCAAAACCTGGAGGTTGACAAACATACACCTCTTCTTGAATGGTACCATAGAGGAAAGCACTTTTGATATCCATTTGAAACACCTTCATATTGTGGTTGACAGCAAAGGCCAGGAACAGTCTAATGGCTTCCAATCTTGCAACAGGGGCAAATGTTTCATCATAATCAATCCCCTCTTCCTGTCTGTAACCTTGAACCACAAGCCTGGCTTTATTCTTGACAACAATACCCCTTTCATCAGTTTTGTTCTTGAAGACCCACTTTGTGCCAATGGGACTAACCTCTTCTGGCAGTAGTACAAGCTCCCATACTTGTTGTCTTTTAAACTGTTGGAGCTCCTCTTGCATGGCTTCTACCCAGCTATTGTCTTTCAGTGCCTCTTGGTACTTGACTGGCTGATGGAGTGATAGAAAGCCAGCAAAAAGACAAATGTTTTGGGTTTGGCTTCTTGTGAGCACCCCTTCATTTATGTTGCCAATGATTTGATCAGGTGGATGAGATCTCAAGAAGATTAAATCTCCTTGGTATGGTATGATGGCATTGGTTGGTGAAGGCTGCAAATGTGTATCATCTGAGCTAACCACTGCTGGGGACTTTGATGATCCAGCAGTGGCTTCAAAAGGTGGTGGTATAGGAGGTAATGAAGTGGACAACTGCTGACTTTTATCCACTGTTTGAGGACTTTTGTCAGCAGTGTTTGAGGATGTGGAAGCAGTGGTTGATGAGCTACTTTGGTCAACAACTGTTGAGGTAGCAATGGTTGAGCTTTGACAACTGTTTTGAACAGCTGGTGCTTTTCCCTTTGTGGCAGACCTTTGAGGGATGATGATTTCATACCCATAGTCTGGTGTTGTATCCTCTGATGAACCTGCACTGTTAGTCTTGACAGCAGTATTTTCAAAAGTGAATTTTTCAAGATCAAACAGATCTGCAGGGTTTGCTGGGATTTTCATTGATGAGAGTTCATTGAACTTAACATTCAAAGTCTCCTCCACTGCCTTAGTCCGTGTATTGAACACTTTGTAGGCCTTGGCAGTGGTTGAGTATCCCAGATGATAACCACAATCAATTTTGGCTGCAAATTTTGAAATGGAATCTTTTAAGTTCAAAATAAAGCATGGGCAGCCAAACACTTTGAAATATGAGATCAGTGGTTTAATTTTATACAGAATTTCATAGGCAGTCTTTTTGTGCCTGGGGTTTATTAACACTCTGTTCTGAACATAGCAAGCAGTGTTTACTACCTCTGCCCAGAAAGTTAATGGCAAACCTGAATCTGCAAGCATGGTTCTGGCAGCCTCAATCAGAGTTCTGTTCTTCCTTTCCACTACCCCATTCTGCTCTGGTGTTCTTGGGATGCTGTACTGCCTTACAATCCCTTTCTTCACACAGAAGGCATCCAACTCCCTATTTTTGAATTCTGTGCCATTGTCACTCCTGAAGCTTTTCACTGGAAGGTCAAATTGCTTTTCAACCTGTATTACAAAGTCTTGCAAAATGCCTGCAGTTTCATCTTTTGAGTGCAAAAAGAAAGTCCATGTGAACCTAGAAAAGTCATCAACAATAACCAAACAATATCTTTTCTTTTTGAGGCTCATGACTTGAACTGGGCCAAACAGATCCATGTGTAGCATTTGCAAACACTGGGTTGTTTTGGACTCTTCAATGGACTTGTAAGAACTTTTATGTTGTTTTCCTTTTAAACAGGAAATGCAATGTTCAGGACATGAAAACAATTTTTGTGGTAGGCCTCTCACCAAACCATTTTTTGAAATTTCTGTGATTGTCTTAAGATTTGTGTGTCCCAGCCTTCTGTGCCAAAGTTCTGTCTCTTTGTTAGAGGCAGCTGAGAACAGACAGGCATCAGCTCTGGGACACTCTTTTGACATGTCAACAACATAAACATTGCCACTTCTTTGAGCAACAAGTTTAGTTTGACCAATTTTGATTATTGCTTCAATCTTTTTGACCATTTCTGGTCCAACAATCCTACAACAATCTTTTGTGAAGAATGACCCAAAACCCTTGTCACTCATTTGGGACACACTCAGAAGGTTGAATTTTAGATTGTCTATTAGATTGACATTTTCAAATTTTACTTTTCCAGACTCCACTGTACCCGACCCCAGAACTTTTCCTTTACTATTATTCCCAAAGGATATATCACCCCTCCATGGATTTTAAAGTCTTTGAGGAGGGCTTTACATCCTGTCATATGCCTGGAGCCTCCACTATCTACATACCAAAGACTATCAAAGCATGCAGAAGCTCCCTGCACATGAAGTAAAAGATTAGTTCATTAGGGTCTCCAAAGCCAGCAGGGCTTTGGATGGGGTCTCAACAGTGTCTGGGATGGATGCAGAATGATGGACAGTGGTTAGGTCAGGAGTTTGAACTGTTTTAGGACAGTGTTTCTCTAACCACTGTTGTAGGTTCTGACCAATCATCTGCTGGTAACCAAAAGGATGCTTGTTCACTTTGGGTTTAGAGGGCCTTTTGTAGGCCTCATAAACGTGAGGAATCCTTTGGTAAGACTGTTTTTCTCTGCCTTTTCTGAACTGATTGGCAGGGGGTGCATCAGTAACCTGAACATCTCTTTTGACAGATGTTTGGTTCAGCTGTTTTGTAACAGCTGTTTGAACTGGCACAAACAGTGGTTGTTTCTTGGTGAATTTGACAGATGTTGATGATGATGATGGACTCAAGGATGTTTTAGCCATGTACTCATTCTTTTTCACATCAAAGTTTTTGAGGTACACACATGCTTGAGTTTTTTGGTTTGTTTTACCACAAACAATGCAGCTTTCTGCTGTAACAATGACACTTGTCTTGTTTAAATCATAAGCTTTCAAGTGGAAACAGTCTTTTGTTAGATGATTCCTTTTTTCACAGAATTCACAAAACAAGTTGTCGATTTTTTCTTTCTTTTTTCTCTTTTCAGACTCCTTTGCAGCAGAGGTTTTAACCACTCCTGGGATGTCCTTGAGAGGTATGACTTTAGCTTTTGGAGCTTTAACACCATCAATTGATGTAAAGTCCATTGGCTTGAAATTTTCAAGAATATCACACTCATCAGACCATTTTGGTTTAAACTGATGATCTTCAAGCTCCTTGAAAGTGGAGGATCCCATTGGTCTGGTAAGTGTGATTTTGTTACCAAGTTTGTCAGTGATTTTCACTTCTTGGCCATTCTTGTTTGTGGGGATGAGCTCAGTAGCTTCATCAGTGGTTTGGACAGATTTTTCAAAAGCAATATGTTCATCATCATATTTTCTATAACCAACCCCAAATTTCACATTGCTTTCAATCTGTTTAGCAAGCATCACCTCATATCCTCTGCAGGATTCCACCCATCTTTCACAAGTAATCTGGGTGGATTCCAACTCCTTTTTGCAACTTTGGTATTTTTCTACCATAGTTTGAAGTTGGGTTTTGGTGATGCTTTGCTCTTCTTTTAGACAGCTGATCTCTTTTTCTTTTTCGGTCAATTTGTTTTTAAGTTCTTTTAAAGACCTTTCAAATTTGACCTCATCAGTCAAGATTTTATCCCGAAGGTTTTCATTCACCTCTTTGATGTTAGCAAAAGCAATTATGCAATTGTCAGAACACAGTTTTTCAAGAACTTGAGGAGATACCTTGGCAGCTGCCATCATTGCACAATCACATTGATGATCTTCTTCATCATCATCTTTCACCTTCTTTTCACCAGCCTTTTCTTCTTTCTCTTCTTCTTTGTCCTCTACGGACCATGGATCTGTCATTGGTTCAATCAGGGTACCTGAACTTTCTCCCAACAGTAGTTCACCAGCCACAGCAATAACGACTGCTTCAGTCACCTCTTCCACTGTTTCAAAGCACTGCTGTTCCTCCTCAGTTTCAACCCCCTCCTGTATTGACTCTAGTGCCATTAAACAAAACTCATCATGAGAAGAATCATTAGAAGCATAGAGTGCAAAATTTTCATCATTAAGATCTTCAGGCATACTGCTCCAGTCAACAAACCCTTGAGTGAAAAAACTTTGTTGATCTGGTTGTGCTGCAGCTGGAGCAGTGGTTTGAGGTGCAACAGGTTGCACTTGTACCTGTGGAGCAGGGGTTTGAACATATTGGATTTGTGGAACAGTAGTTTGGACATAATGTACTGGCACAGGGGCAGCAGCATAGTGAGCAGTGTTCACTTGAGCTGCTGGGGCATATTGGGCATAGTGCACAGTGTTTTGGTTTTGAGGTCTAGGATTTGAGCTAGGATGAGTAATTATGGGACCAGTAGTTTGACTCCTACATTCCCTAGCGAAATGTCCCAACCTATTACACTTGTAGCACTTGATTTTCGATTTATCCAACCCAACCCTTAGATTCCCATGCAAACCTGGGAATTTTCGCCCTGTTCTTTTGTAGAACTTGCTAGTTCTAACACTTAGCAAAGCCAGTTGGTGCAGGATATCCATTTCCTCTAAATCAGTGGGATCAAAATGTTGCAAATCATTTAGTTCAAAACTTAAATTGTCTGACATCTGGTTTTCATTTGCAGTGAATGCATAACTAGCAGAGTGAGGATCAGGGTTGTTGAAATTTGCACCAGCAGTTATGTCAATGAAGTGATCATAACCCTGGTCCTTACCACTGCTCCCAGATTCTTCTTGACCCAGAAGAGCAGTATTACCGAAAGTGTAATCATCGGTAACTTTTCCTGACTCTTGTAACCTCCTTTTCTGGTTCAACTCCCTTTCGTAGGTCAGGAGTCGACCATGGAGTTGGGTCAAGGTCAGATCCTTGAATTCAGGTGAGTTTCGGGTGACAAAAGCTATAGTGTCCCATTTTTCTGGCAGTGACCTGAGGAACCTGCTATTTTGAGTTAAGTTTGTAAAAGTGGTGTTAACAAGCCTCAGTTCACTGATGAGACAACTAAAACGCTCAAATTGTTGCGTTAGTGATTCACCTTTAACGTAGCAAAATGTTTCATACTGTTGGTTCAGGATTTCCCTATTGTTTTCTATGACTTCTTCAGTTCCACCAAACTGTTCCTTAAGTGAGTCCCATAACTCTTTGGCACTGTTACAGTGTAACAGTCCAGCATATATCTCATTGGGCAGCGCTGATGCTATGATGCAAAAAGCCTTAGCATCTAGTTGGATCTTTTGAAACTCGGTTTCGGTATAATTTTCAACTGGTTTAGGAACGAACTTTTTAGCATCTTCAGCGCTTGGCACTGAAGGAACATGGGGACCATAAATGACAGACCTCCAACAACCTGTGCTATGTTGAGCGAGGATGTGACCCATCCTCCTCTGCCAGATGTTGTACTCATTTCTTTTTAGCATGGGTGGTTTAAAAAGCGAGCCGATGTTGTTTTTATCATCCTGAGATTGTGACGTCATTCTTGTTGTTTTACAGACACTGAGAAATCAACTTTAATGGTGATTAATCCTTGCTCTGTTTTTCAACGGACGAACAAACGATCAGTATCAACTGTTATGAGCTGAACTATTTACGTCAAAATGATTGTTAAATCAAATTTGACTGTCCAAGCTTTGATACCAAATGTTGGATCTGAGTTTCTTTTTTATTGTATTTTTGTTTGGAATTAAGATGAAAATGAAAGAGTTGTGCAGCGGAATTAAGATGAAAACAAACTTTGCATACAATCAAACGAGAGTAATACTTTAATCAAACATCTTTACACAATGAATCGAAAGATTGAATTTGTTTCAACAACGATTACAATGATTGATGAATGAATGCAAACTCCCCCTCAGCCAGAGCTCAGTAGTTTGTTCGTGCAAAGAAGACGATGTGGTGAAAGAGCTAATAGAACAGTACAAAGTACTGAACTATTATAGGCACTTGCAAACCACTGAGCATCTTAGCTGACGTCACCATGAAAGTGACATCTAACCTCCTAACAAACTCTAACCTCTGATCAATACAAACACTGATGTACTAACTACTGCTATTACAAATCATTACACAAAAGACACTTAAACAGCTGCTGCATCCTTCCACTGCTGTGAATCCAGCAATGCTTGTCCGGATCAGCAGTACTTGACTCAAGGCAGTAGATTGACTCAGCAGAGCTTTGTTCTTCCATCAGTCTTTGACATTGGGCAGTAGATGTAAGGCAGCAGTTGTAGGTCAGCACTTAGTAAGATCAGCAGATAGGAGGTCAGCAGATATGAAACCACTTTCAAGGGGAGAGATTTGCATGAACCAACTGTAATCATCTGCTTCTTCTGGATCCACTGCTCTGATCCAGTTTTGGCTTTAATTATCTGTTCCTCTGATAGGGTTCAATCCCAACAAACACCATAAGTAGCGGATTTGGTAGTATCCCAATCAACCTTCAAGCGTTATTCACATGATGAGAACATTCAGCATAGCCTTGGGAATATCCATCTTTTCGCGCAGCAACCACCAAACGCGCAACAGTCTTATCCAACTCTTCAGAATTTAACACTAATTCAGCAACCTACAAGAACAAAAGAAGATAAATAAAAGAAAGGCGCAAAGCATTCCTGCAAAAAGAAAAAGTAACTTACACAGGCAATCCCACGCTCTTTCAACCACAGCATATCGCTTTTCAAAGGTTCCAACTTGCTCTCTATTGTTGCCCGCGCCGTTTCAGAAGCCTCTAGTTTTTCTTCAGTATCAGTCAAACGGCGGGAGGTTTCGGTTTTCTTGGAACGCGCAAGTTCCAGGTCTTTCTTGAGTTGTTCCTGATCAGAAAGCAAAGCAGTAAGTTCTTCTAACTCTTTATCTCTAAGAGCAAGAGTGGCGCAAGCTTGTACCTCTCGTTGTTCACTTCGTTCCCTGTGCGAACGCGCTTCATCACGAGCAGCCTCAGCATCAGCTTTCTCTTTCTTCAACTTTTCAACCTCCGCATCTTGTTTTTTCAACTTCTCAACCTCAGCCTTGAGATTATGGATAACATTGCGAAGATTCATCTTTTCAGAGTTATCTTTTTCACATATTTTCTTCCAATTCTTGCGCTCCTCGGAAAGAAGAGCAGCTTCGGCTTCCGCTTTTCTTTTCCAACCCGTAACGGACCATTCTTCAGTTTTCCGATCAGCCTCAAACTTGGCCTGATCAGCTTCCAGCTTAGCCCTCAACTGGGTAAATCAGTTTTCATCATCAGAAAATTTCTTCTTCGACGCCCTGAAAGCATCCCACTCTTTGTGCATTCTATGCCACTCACGCACTATGCGATGAGTGGTTGATGCATGAGAAGCAGCTTCCTCAAGGTAAGCACTATAAGTTTGCTCGTGAGGTCGACTTTCTTGAAACTTAATTTCCCCTGGTGGGAATATCCCCTGCAGCCAATCCTGACACACGCGCCAATCTGAGAAAGTGTCACCTTTCTTCAGATTCTAAACGGGGGCATGGATGTCAGAAGCATCTTTCTCCGAATAAGTTCTATAATAATAGTCCCCAAGAGTCTCATATGGGCGGATTGGGGAATTCTTGCCAACATCATAGAATGAGCCCTGATCTTCAGCATAAACCTTCTCGGTATTTTCAGGCATAAAGCCAAAAACTTTAGAAGGAGACACTGTAACAGGAATTTCTTCCGCAGTTTTCTCTTTCCCATGGGCAGCAAGTTCAGGGCCCTGGGGGTTGCCAGCATCATCCACAACCTCTGGGCTCACAACCTTTTCAGTTTCCACCACAACATCAACGGGCTTGTCAGCCTCAACAACCTTCTCCACACCACCCTCAGGAACCTTAATAGTCTTTAACTGATCAGCAACAGAAACGCGCGGAGGAGAGGGTGGCAGTTCTTCATTAACCACACACAGCGGCTCCATCGGAACAGGAGAAGTTGGGATTGCTGAAAAAAACAAAGTCCATAAATATTCAATGCGCATAAGGAAAAGAAGCAAAGATGACACTTACTAAGAGCGGATTCTGAAATAAAGGCGTCCAAATTGCCCTTCCTGGTAATCTTCTTCCTCTGAATCTTCTTTGCAGGCTGAGCTTCAGCCTCAGCGCCAGTCTGTTTTCTTTTCCCTGCTTTAGTCCGCACCAAGCGCTCGGGGCTCGATTCCAAATCCATGGGATCGTCTGGGTTGGACGGAGGGATATCAACAGTATCTTTTGGTTCTGGTTTCGGTCTTCTAATAATAACTGCAGGCGTAAGACCCCCCAAAGAGTCAGAAACCACCACATAATCACACCAGGAGTCAGAGGAACGGCGCATACCTTTCTTCTCTCCTCCAACATTTTAGACCTTAGAAGATTGAGCTTTCTCAGCATCATTCTTCTTCGGCGCAGAAGTAGTAGTTGACGCACGTCTTTTCTTCTCAGGGCCTATGCCCAAGTTTGACAACTCACCTACTAAAGCACGGAATAAAACTTTTTTAGACGCGCAAAAAGAAGCAGATAATAAACAATACGAGAAAAGCTTACCAGCACCAGTAGCAGGCTGCACAAACAAATCAGCATCTCGTGGAAGAACAAAATTCTTCACAATGCGGTGATACCACAGCTCCTCATCTGGTCTTTTTGCAATCGTAGACATCTTTCCACCTTCTCTCTCAAACGAAACAACGTACAGTGAGACAACTGCAAAGAAGGAGACGTAAAGATAAATTTCAAAAAAAAAGGAGAAGAGAAGAGAACAAAGGAAACAAGGCAAAATTCTTACTCTTGCCATCCTCCATGTACACTGGTTTCTCTTCCCGTTCCATCTTCCAGTTCAGACTCATACCGGCCCCAACAAGGGCTTTCTCCGGTAAAGCAATGTTTGGAACGTCTTTCAGATCCTGATACCAATTTTCATCAACAGGAATCTGAATAGTTTCAGTGGGGACATCCTCTTTCCCCCTAAAAATCATCTTCATCGGGAAAACCCCTGCTTTAATATAAAAAAATTTTGTTTCCAGTCGTGGAATGATTTGGGAGGATGAAGCAAAATCTTCTTCGCTGATGCCCTTTGAACAAATGAATAGAACCCTTGGGTACAGTGCATTTGATGAAAAACTCGAAACCGGGGAACTGTCGGCTCAATATGCATCGTACGACACACAAATTCAAAGTGCCGAACCATAACCATGCCAATTGGATGCATTTGGGAGACATGGAATTTGTAGTACTCAAGAATTTCAAGGAAGAATTTTGTTACAGGCAAACGAAAGTTGCCTGCGTTGAAGAAATCTCAAAACAAGGTCACATACCTGGCCGGAGCATCCGCCGCCGTTTGACCTTCTTCAGGGTAGAGGGCACCCCAGTTCTCTGGGAATCTGAAATTCCGAATCAAACCATCAAAGGTCGCCCTAGGCCACTTTAACGGTGGAAGTTCGACAGACATTTCCTCTGAGTCTTCGTGATGGTCGACGGTTGACATAGGAAGATGAAACCGCAATTCTTTCTAAAGAAGAGAGAAAGAAGACGAAAAGAAGATGATTTTTCAACAAAAGTAATGATTACTAGAAATGGGAAATCCAAAACACTTATATACCCACTGCCATAAATAGCCTCGGTAACTGCACAACACCTTTTTCGGGATAGCACAGTTACCCATGCGACAGGGGCGAGGGGGAAATGGCACAAACGCGAGTCCACCCACGCGTGTAAAGCACGATCAGTAATATGCACCTGATAGTGACAGCCTGTCATACAGTCCTCATTGTACCTTTCTCACCCAAAGTCAAATATTTTCAAATCACCATAATAAGCAAAGTAAATCTTCTCATAGAAGATTCCCTACTTTCGCGCCAAAAGCATTTCCTTCATATAGTCTAGTGCTCCACTTATTTGCATAAGAGCAACACTAGACTGGGGGGACTTGAAGGGGTAAGGTCCCAAAAACCTCGTGTCAAGTACTTAGGACCATACCACAACCTCATCTCTTAACCCTCTTTTGACCTTGCGCGGCCGCGCAGCTGATCCTACAGAGAGAGCTTAGGAGAAAGACAGCAAGTAACACCCGCGCGCCAAAAGGAAGCTAATAAATCCTTGCGCTTTTCTCCATAGCAAAACAAAGGATGAGAATCCTAGTTTAACACTTCCGCTTAATAATACCCAGACTTGGATATTATTTACTCAGCTAGTGACACACGATAAGAAGTAACACCGGATTATGGCAATAATCTTCTAGAAGGCTCAATCGTGCACCACCAGACAGTTATAACCGTCTGGACACGTGTCATCATCTCAGGCCTCCCCGAAATCACGATGATGGCATGAAATTGGAGAGAAACCTCCACTTGCCCACTTTCCACGTGGCAATTCCCCAGCCGTGGATCTGAATAGCGATCCGTGTGCATTCACGTCAGATCAAGATGATTAACGGAAGGAAAAGTAACCACTTACGGGGTTCACATCTTCCGTTAATATTTCACCAACGAGTTTTCCCGCCCAAAATCCCGGCTATAAATACAAGAGTAATTCAGGTATGAATCTCAAGTTACACACACTTCGTCAATACTTCTTCTTCTTCATAAACACCTACTTATTCTCACGCCGGAGTCGGGTCACGGAGAAAACCTCCATTTTCCCCGTGACGAGGCTAACGGTGTTCTTTTTTGCAGTGTTCACCGGAGAGGAAGAATCGTCCCATCAAATCAAACGAGAGAGAACCATCCTTTTATGAGGAACCTAATCCCCTAGATAACTTGATCCTGGTTATTTATCTAGTGTTTCTTCATTAATGTTTAAACATTCTGCGTTGTTTTCACACATATCACAGTTGATGAAAGTTTAAAAGCATTACTTGAGTCAGTGTATTGCATGATGAGGGGATATGTTGAGATCGTGGGGTCCATAAGAATTTAGTGCAAAATTAATATATCTTAACGAATCGGTAAGCATTTCGAAAGTTTTTAGATTGAGTTTAAGAGGACAACAATATCGTCAATCTATGTGAATCGTTTAGAACTTAAAGTCTTTGAAAGCTCAACGGTGCTAGTGATTTGTCTCATAAACTGATATGATCCTCTTACACAAACTCACAAAAATATTGTCTGTAAATATTTCTTTACTGTTTTTCATTTTAAAAAGAAAAAATCCATAAAGATTTTCAGTGTGTTTTAGCATAAATTTTGAAAAATTCCAAAAAAGATTTTATTTCATCTTATTTTCGACAACTGATGTTGGAAAGCTGATTTTCAAAATTCCGAGTGCTAAACATGATGAACAAAAGGGTTGGGAGAGTTTGTTTGAAATGAGATTTGATTTTGAAAAGATTAAATGGTTCATTAAGTTGAAACACAATTTTTAATGGTATTTTTACAAGTGGCTAGCAGAGATTCTAAATTTGTTAAATCATTGTAAAATTTTACTGTTGGGTAGAGTTTGTACAGGCAGAAGCAGCAGCTTACGACTTCTGAGAAGATCCCCGATTCTAAGCCTGAGCAGAGTTTGAGCCAGTGTTAGTGCATTCATCTGTCGACTTCGTCTTATATTGAATCTCGGGTTCGTTGTGGATTTGTTCAAGCATGATGTCATGATGACATCATCAAGATGACATCATCAATGACATCACCTCACAAGAAGACAAAGCAATTTGCATGATTCACGTGAAAGCAGATTGTTTAACTTTGAGATTTCGTTTTTATGAACTTTGTGATTTCGCTTATCTGAACAAGTGATTTCGCTTTTATGTCATGAGTGATTTCGTTTTTGTGAACATGTTCACATAAGCGAAATCACCAACCCTATATAAAGGACACATGAGCGAAATCATATAGAGATAGTCTTGTTTCCGGTAACGAACTGCTGCCGAAGTGCCGATTGACTTGTAATCAGTGTGAAATCAATATACAAGGCAAGATTTAGTATAACAAGCTGTTATTCGTGTTCCTTTCTTGTTATTCCGCACCTGAAACGGATTAGAACGTCTCCGATTGACTCGTTCGGGTCAGCACGCGATCCTACAAGTGGTATCAGAGCTCAAGACGAGGAGTTCTGCATATATCAGCTTGTTTTCATCTCTATTTTTTAACTTCTACACCTTCTTTTATCAGTTCGAGAAGATTTCACGGTTAAAATCGGACCAAAATTTCACAGATTGTTTAAAATTGGACATAGACAAACCCTTGAAAGTTTGGAACTGAAATTCAGAGTAAAAATGGACCAAAATGCATACCGAAGTGATTCCGCTTTTATGGACATTTGCTGATTTCGCCTTTATGACCACATGATTTCGCTCATTTGTCACAAACATAATCCTAATTTCGCTCATTTGTCACCCATAAAAAAATCTGATTTCGCTTTTATGACCACAAGTTAACCCTAATTTCGCTTATGTGTCATACATACAACCTTATTTCGCTCATATGAAATGAACAGTGATAGTGCATCGTGTTGTATGAATTAACGTGTTTTGTGTCAGAGCATGTGATAGTATCATTTCGGGTCTCGTAAATTGAAGTTCAGATTGCATGGTGTGATAAAGTTTGTTCGGTCATCAGTGCTTTGATATTATCATTTCATTTTTAAAGTTTCTAGATCTCGTAAGTTGATATTTGATGCATGTGAGGTCTGCCAAGTTTGCATGTGATCAGCTTGGTTCAAAGTATTAAAGGTCTAATAGGATTAAAGAGATTATTAAACAATTAAAAAGGTGATGGCTATTTTAGTGTGCATGTGATAATTGTCAGTTCATGAGTTTCAAATTTTAATACTTGTGCATGTGAGTTGTGTCTGTTGCATGTGATACTAGTTTTCGAGGCCCAATCAGTGTTTGAAAAATTAAAAGTGTTGTGTGTCTCAATTGAATACATATTAGCGGCCCAATCAGTAGCTATTAAAATTAATTGGCCAAATCAATTGAATTGTGTGTCTCAAATTAAAAGTGTTGTATGTATTGAAAGAATATAGTTTTTGTCGGATTTGTCATGTGATTATTTGTGACTCTATCATATCACCTTGATACGTGTTGATTGTCGGTTGTATGTGACCCAAGAGAATCAAGTTGGTGTATATCATGTTGTTTTCAAAATATAAATAAGTGTTTGGTTTTCAAAGGTCATCGACCCAACAGAAGTTGAAATATTTGTCTAGGTGTCCTCGGCCCAAGTGTGTCATAGTTGTAGCCCATATAAAGAAGTGCACGGTTCAAATCAGTATAAAGCCCAAATTTAATCCATTTGGTTCCGATAAAGTCCATTCATTCAGTGTCTTCACTCGAACAACATTGAAACGAGTCCGCGAATTTTTAACACGTGTTCTAGTTTGATTCAACTGTTATACGTGTTCACATTTCCAATTTGTTTAAACTGATAGTTTGCTTGTTTAATATACAAGGTATTTGCCAAAGACATGGAAGAGGAATTCTACAATGCGTTTGTCACACCAGTTGCTCCGGTCACAGCTGCCGAAAATTTATACAGTGAAAATGAAACAGGGACTCATCAAAAACCACCAAAGCTTATGTACATTGAAGAATTTAAAGGATGGCAGAATCGATTTGAGAACTGGGTACAAGCTTATAAGTTTGATGCATGGTGTTCATTGTTGAAAGACTATGAGAAACCAAAGAATGACCGTGGGATGGAAAAAGCAATCGAGGACTACTCAGAGAGTGACAAATTAAAATTTACAAGTGAGAAAATGATGATCAGTATTCTTCAGCAAGCAATAAAAGAAGATATATTTGTTTTGCTCCAACATAATGGTACAACTAAATCAATTTGGGAAGCATTGATTCAGAAATTCCAAGGAAACACAGATATGATCAAGAACAGAAAGGCTTTACTGAAAAAATCATTTGATATGTTTTCAGCTTTCGATCATGAAACTACAAAGCATACCATTGATAGATATTGTCATCTAGTCTTGGAAATGAAAAGATTTAACATTGAAAAAGAGGATGATGAGTGGGTCGATAAACTTGCTGAAGCATTACCACAGCAGAAATGGGGAACGTATTTGCTGATCTTAAAACATACAAGAAAGTCTGAAAATATGAATTTGGCTCAGTTTATTCAGAGAATTGAAGAGCATGAGTTGGATATTCAGAAAACGGCTATCATGACAAATCCAAATGCCAAACAAGATGTCAGTTTGTATTACAGAGGGAACAAATTTGAGGCTACCCCTGGCCCTAGCCCAAAGATCCAAACTGGTTTTAGTGCTGATAGTTCGTCTGGAACAAAAGGTAGTAATGTGACACAAAGTGGTGGATCTTCATCCTTGTATTCAAGTTTTGATCCAAACTTTACAACATCAAGTCCTCAACAACAGAATTCTACAAACCTTCAGTGCAATGTCACCTTAAACATTCAAAATGGCCAGAATTTGTCTCCGGAAGTTGCCAAGCAACACATGGCATCACTGGTTACTATGTTAGAATCTTACGAAAGTTTGATCGGTGGGAAGATTGGGAATCCGATGCTTACCAAAGAAGATTACGACCAAATTGATGCTGAAGAACTTGAATTGATGGATATCAAATGGTGCTTAGCGAGTGCTTGGAAAAGAGCTGAAAAGTTTCAAGAAATTACTGGCAGAGATGAATTTCGAGGAATGGCTACTTCTCAGTTGGGTTTTGACAAATCGAAAGTTACCTGTTTCCGTTGCAAAGGAAAGGACACTTTAAAAGAGAGTGCAAAAGCAAAGAAGCAACCGGGAATCAAGAAAAGAACAACTATTATCAGAAATCAAATTTTCATCAGATTGCTCAACAACCACAAATTACACATGCTCATGCTATTGAAGATGGAAAGAAGAAAGCTTTACTTATCCATCAAGATGATGAATTTGTTGCTGAAGGATTTAGTTGGGACAAATACATACCTGGTTCAGCTTGCGTTGCAAGAATTCAGGGTGAAAATGAGACTAGTGAGAAAAGAATCCCGATTTTTCCAGATCTTGGAAGCGATGTAGATACCGATGATGAGGAAGAATATCTTAACAAATGTAGAAAAAGCATTGAGCCTGACAGTTTTAATTTTTTCTATGCATATAAAGTTGAGATGCTGAATCAGAAGAAGATTGCCCGCTTAAAGAGGGAACTGGAAGCAGCAAAGTTACTTGCTAATGAAAAGGCGAAGACAGAAGTTGGAGAAACAAAAGTTGAAGCAGTGACTGAAAATGCAATAGAAAAAAATGTTGAAGTGGAGAAAGTGGTAGAGAAAATAGTCAAAGTTGAAAAATTGGTCGAAGTAGAGAAGATTGTTGAGGTTGAAAAGCTAATTGAAAAAGTGGTTGAAGTTGAAAAACCATGTTTGAAGTGTTCAGAATCTTGCAAAGCTTGTGAAGAGAAAGATAAGAAGATTGCTGAGTTGGAAAAGATTAAAGAAGATTTATTGTCTGATGTGAAGTATGTAAAGGAGTCATATGATGTGCTCAACAACACAGTTGATCGTCTGAAAAAGACGAATACAGAAATTGAAAAAGCAATGGATAAAATGAGTGCAACTTTAATGACAAAGCAGAGCGTCATCAATGATTATATTGAAGATTGTGCTAATCTGAAGAAAGAAGTGGAACTTGAGAAAATTGAGAGTGAAAGGATTAAACGATTACTGTTGAGTTATACAACATGTGATTATCTGATTGATCGTGTTTATCCTACTGTTGCAGGTCTGGAAGCGTTCATGGATAAAAAGACTGAAGATACTGATACTGGTAAGAAACCAAGTGTCAAGTATAACAGATGTCCTCCCCCGATCCATGAAACTTATTCTCCCAGGAATTCTAATGAGGAGCGTCTAAAAAAGGCAGTCAACATCAAGTTAAAGTCTGAAATCATTGATGAATTACCAGACAATATTGATGTTACATTCACAGCGTCTGACACTGATCATGAGTCTGAGTTAGTAAAGAAAGTTGTCGATCAAGTGTTGGATACGGATGAAGAGTCAAAACAGGAGTCTGAGTCTGAAAGTCCGAGTTCGTCAGAAAAGAGTCCGAGTTCACCGGTTAACAGGGTTTACAATAGAGAATTCCTGTTATCAAAATCTAATTTGAATGACGGATCAATCAAAGTGGCTTATACTTTGTATGATTCAGACAAATTATATTCTGATGAGGAATTTCCAATAAGAAGTGTTAAAACTGAAAAGATCAAACAGGTTTTCAAACTAACAGAAATTAATATTTCTGAAATAAAAGATTTAAATCTTGCTGAAAAACCTAAAAAATACACTTCAAGAGTTCAACAGAGATTGAACAAGAAAAAGGGTTACGGTTATGGTTCACGTTATCAAAAGAAACCAAACCACAACCGTAATTTCAAAAAACAAGGTCTGGGTTTTATTTCTCCAGAAAATTATAAAAATCAGAAAACTTATAAACCAAAAACAAAATTTGTTTCAGGAGGAAGTTCAGAGGATGAACAGAAGAAACCGTTCTGGAAGCAGTCGAATCAAGAGTTTCTTGCTGAAGTGAAGAAGAATGTGAGAAGGTTTGCTGAAAGAGTTGACAGAAGAACCTGTTTCAAATGCCAAGAAGTTGGGCATATAGCTTGGAATTGCCCCAAGACCAACTACCAAAAACAGGAAGTTTCTTTTAACTCTGTTTTGAGAAAGACTTGTGTTGATAAGAAAGAACAACCTGTGAAAAATGTTAAAAAGTTTGAAAATTCTACTTCTGAGGAAGGAGAAAGTTCAAAAAGGTTTTACAAAAGAAGAGGTGATTTGAGTAAACAAAAGTGGGTGGTTAAATCTGAGGGTAATTCTGATAATGAATCTGATTCCATAAAATCAGAGGAGTCTTTGGTTGAGAAAAAGGTTGATAATTCCGTTCCAGAGGTGAACGATGAAGATTTTCCTCCATTGTCAAAGGAAAATTTGATGAAGAAAGTGGGAAAGGTAGAGATCTCAAATCAATTCTTCGCTGATAAGGGAGAATTTGATGTTGAGAAGGCTTTCAATGGAAATGTTAAACATATTTTCGGGAAGATGGTTGATGGGAAGGTTAAAATTGAAAAAGATTTTTACAAATCAAAATGTTGGTGGGACAGATGTTTGCCGCCAAAATCACCCAAGGCTGGTCAGGCTTGGGTGACAGCTTTTTCACCATAAATTCCTGACTTGCCGGAGCTCCCAGGTTGGTAAGAGTGGAGCAGGTATCGGCATCTTTCTTAGCAAATGTTTCTACAAGTGGTATAGTTGGTAAAGTACATGTGCTATTTTTAAATTGTTATATGTAGATTTACAAGTGGTTATGGTTGGTAAGTGAACCTGTTAGTGGTTGAAGAAGGTTTTCATCTTCAAGTGGTTAATCAAGGTCATTAAGTTGAACTTGATTGGACCATACTTACAAATGGTATTTGATGAACAAAGTGATAAACCCCTAATTTTACAAGTGGTAAAATCAAGCAAACTTATTTTCCGGAAAAACCATTAGATTAAAATAAACTTAAGTGTTTTGAAATCACAATGGGAAAATAGTTTGTTGTAAGGGGGAGTTCTGATTGTTTATGCCAAGTGGATGGCAATTTGAAGCGATTTGATATCAGTTGTCACTTTATTGTATAGTTTGTTTTCAAATTTCCTAAAATGTGTTTGCATTTTAGGGGGAGTAAAAATTTCTGAAAATCCAAAAACATTTGAAAATTTGAAAAAGTCAAAAACATGATAAAATGAAAATGAGTGTTGTTGTATAAAAGAGGAAATGATAGTACATCAGTGGACTATCACAACATGCTAAAGAATTGGAAAGTTAAAAAGTGATAAACGGTCTCACTGATGATATGCCAGTAGGTTTTTGCACATTTAGTAGATTGTGACGAGATATAAACCTAAAATTCAAACTTGCTTATATCGTGGGTAACATCTCTCGGATATATGGGTAACCCCCGAAATCTCGTTTGAAAGATTCCTTTTACTGATATACTAGGTCTTTATACTCAGTGATATCTGGGGTATTATTCCTGGACTTCTGCTGAATGGAAGTTCTGACCTAGTCCTCGAATAATACTTTATGCAATGCTTGAAACATAGCATCACCCTCAGCATATATGATAAGACAATAAAATTGCTTAGCAATGCTGTTGTAAAAAAGATCCTCTAAAGGGGACACACCCAAAAGTTGAGTCATGATCTCTCTGCTGAACGGTAGTTCTGACCTGAGCTCTCATGATTCTTCATAATTTATTAACCCCTACAGATATCATTTGTGTCATAATTACCTGTAAGACTGAATATTGGGATCTGGATACGGGAGTATATTCTGAGGTGGGACACGCGAATAAGTTTAAGTGCTTAAGACATTAATATCGTATCTCGAAGCAATTGAATTTTGTGTGAAAATTTATGTGGACCAGTATACTGACAATCTAGGTGAATCGTTTAGAACTTAAAATGTTTAAAGCTTAACGGTGTTGGTGATTTGTCTCAAAAACTGATATGATCCTCTTACACAAACTCACAAAAATAGTGTATGTAAATATTTCTTTACTGTATTTCATTTCTGTTATTTCAAAAATCCAAAAAGATTTTTGGTGTGTTTTAGCATAAATTTTTGAAAATTCAAAAAGATTTTGGACAACTAATGTTGAAAAACTGAGTTTCAAAATTCCGAGTGCTGAACATGACGAACAGGTTTGGGAAAATTTGTTTAAAAATGTTTGAAATGAAAATGATATATATTCATGTGGTTCATCAGAAATTGACATGATAAATCTTTCTTTTCAGGATTGTGTCTTCAAGTGATTAGCAAAGTTTCTAAATTTGTTATATCTTATCTTTTATGAAACTTATGTGTTGGGTAGAGAATATGCAGGTGAATCAGGTTGCGATACCTGAACCTGTGAAAGCCAGATTACGATCCCAGTACAAGTTGAGGGGGAGTCTGTTAGAGAAAGAGAGCCTGAAGATGCAAAAGCTAGGTGCCAAAGATCCTGAAAGAGAATTGGAGATAGGATAGAGCCAGTTAAAGTGAAGGAAGCACAAAGACTGATAAAGACTGAAGATGAAAAGACTCGACACTTAAGACTCGTCAACATTTGAGGGGGAGTCTGTTAGTGCATTCATCTGTCGACTTCGTCTTACATCGAGTCTCAGGTTCGTTGTGGATTTGTTCAAGTATGATGACATCATCAAGATGACATCATCAATGACATCACCTCACAATAAGACAAAGCAATTTGCATGATTCACGTGAAAGCAGATTGTTTAACTTTGAGATTTCGTTTTTATGAACTTTGTGATTTCGCTTATGTGAACAAGTGATTTCGCTTTTATGTCATGAGTGATTTCGTTTTTGTGAACATGTTCACATAAGCGAAATCACCAACCCTATATAAAGGACACATGAGCGAAATCATATAGAGATAGTCTTGTTTCCGGTAACGAACTGCTGCCGAAGTGCCGATTGACTTGTAATCAGTGTGAAATCAATATACAAGGCAAGATTTAGTATAACAAGCTGTTATTCGTGTTCGTTTCTTGTTATTCCGCACCTGAAACGGATTAAAACGTCTCCGATTGACTCGTTCGGGTCAGCACGCGATCCTATAGCCAGGTTTCGATTCTAGAACAAAAGCCATGTCAGATTGCGATCCTGGAACAACTTAAGGGGGAGTCTGCTAGCAAAGGGGAGTCTGAAGATGCAAGAGCCAGTTTCTGATCCTGAAAGTTTGTTAAAGATATAGCCAGGATTAAGATTCTGGAAGAGAGAGAGAGAAGAAAAGATAAGATTGAAGGATGCTTACACTGTCAGACACTTTGGAGAGAACAAGAAGACTGATAAAGATTGAAGATTCGACGTACTGAATATTTGTACTGAAGACTCGTCGACATCCAAGGGGGAGTCTGTTGGTGCATATGTCTGTCGACTTCGTCTTGTATCGAGTCTTGTATCTAGTTTGGATAGAATGGAGCTCGGTAGGCTAGTTTATAGGATATTGGAGATGTTGGACCATTCCGTACGAAATGGATCTTATCCATTTCGTACGAAATGCCTCTCCTATATATACCTGCCTTGTTCAAATCATTTGGAATAGTTGCTGATTCCAGAGCCGAAGTGCTGCTGACGTGTCATTTGATATGTAATCGTGTCAAATCAATATACAAGACAATTAAAGTGATTCTGTGTGTAGATCAAGCTGATTCAAAGTCGATAGTTTGTTTCCACCTCTCGTATTGATTAGAACTCTTCTTAACGACTCGTTTTGGTCGTGCAAACGATCCTACAGCCATCGCGTGACTCGTGTTGCAAACGAGGTTTTAAGAACTTTGTATGTGTTTCATTTTTGCCGGCAAACGTCTTCGGGACCACATGCTCTGTCGGAACCCCCGCCCCCTATCTGTCCCGGGAACGGGCGGCCGCGAACTCAGTGTCGGTGGTATCGCGTGTTTATTAATTTGGCAGCGGAAATTACATCAGGACCGTAGTTAGGAAATATTTTATCAGAGTAAAACACCACATTTTATATAAATAAACATATTGGGATGAAACCTAAGTTTTCATTACAAACTGATTTATAGGGATAAATCCCATTTTATTGAAATAAAATGCCTTCTTTATTTAGGTAACTTTTATAGCCACTTTTCCAAACCTTCAGTGCTGTCCAGCTGGCTTCTAATTGGCTTTCACATTGTGTTACCTGAAACGCGTTTTAAAAACAATCTGTCAGTGGGAAATACTGGTGAGTGAATCCCAATTTAATCAAGAAATGTTAATTTAATTTAATCAGTATTGAGAGCGATTACAATGTTTACATCTACCCAATTACTCATTCAGTACTGTCAATCCTGATTGGAGGGTCATATTACATATTGGCTAACTCTTCGTCCAATGGTAACGTGTCTCACATTTTGTATACAAAACCCCAACATACCGGCAGTAATTGTAGAATTACAAAGACTCAATCACTGCTAAATTGCATTGTAAAATAGTTAAGGTTTTGTAAAAACTATTTACAAAAAGGAGATTACTCACATTGCTTTCTTAGGTTTTCTGTAAGGATTTCCTGAGAATTATCTATAATTTACACAAATACATACGTGTTAGTATAATAACCCATTTTAACATTAGTAATACTCTCCCCGAGACGACATTCCAACGACTACGTCGGGCAGAACCACGACAGCCGTTACAGAACCCTAGATCAATCGGGCAGCGTATCTAATACGTATCTAGGGGTTATGATACTTACAACGGAGCAGAACTTCATTATTTAGGGGGTATTATACTCGGAGATTATGCCTACTATCAGAAAATTCGAGATTTGAAAAAGAAATGAATGAGCAGACTGAAGATCCGATGCCTTCTACTTATAGGGCCTGATTTCGACTTTTACGCGGCCCGCGTAAGCTTCGGCTTCGGTCTACGCGGCCCGCGACATAGGGGCGTAGACCTTAGCCTTGATCGGTCACCTCCCCTAGCCTCGACGTGTGGCTGCCACGTGGCAGCCCAGGGTTTCGCCAGCCTTCACCAGGTCGCGGCTTGCGTAAGCTTAAGGGGTGGCTTACGCGGCCCGCCTAAACCCCATTTTACATGTTTTTAATTTAATTTTAATGGCATAACGTATTTTGGGCTCGGTTTTCGCATACGGGGTGTATTTAAAATATATTAGGGTGTCGGAAAGGTATTCAGGAGGGTTGTTATATCCTCCCCACCTTATTTTAGAGCTCGTCCTCGAGATCTACTGGAACAAGTGTGGATATTTCCTTTACATTTCTGATTCAAGCTCCCATGTGTATTCTGGTCCTCTTTTGGAGTCTCATTTCACTTTGACCAGAACTAATCTCTTGTGCTTGAGAGTCTTGACTTTCCTGTCTTCAATCTGTAGTGGCCTTTCTACAAACTTAAGTTGTTCGTTTACCTCTATATCTTTAAGAGGTACCACCAGTGATTCATCAGCTAAGCATTTCTTGAGATTAGATACATGAAACACATCATGTATTTCTGCCATTTCCTCTGGCAGTCGTGGTTGATAGGCTACATGTCCTATTCTTCTAATAATCTCAAAAGGTCCAACATACCTGGGACTTAGCTTTCCCCTTTTGATGAATCTTACCACTCCTTTCCAAGGAGAGACTTTCAACAACACTTTATCTCCTACCTGAAATTCCAATGGCTTGCGTCTGTTATCTGCATAGCTCTTTTGTCGATCACGTGCTACCTTTAGTTGTTCCTTGACTTGAATGATCTTGTCAGTTGTTTCCTGCACTATCTCGGGTCCAGATAGTTGCTTTTCCCCAATTTCTGCCCAACAGACCGGGGTTCGGCACTTTCGTCCATAAAGTGCTTCGAATGGTGCTGCATTGATACTTGTGTGATAACTGTTATTATAAGAAAATTCTATTAATGGTAAGTGATCGTCCCAATTACCTCCGAAATCAATTACACAAGCTCTAAGCATATCTTCCATTGTCTGAATTGTCCTTTCGCTTTGTCCGTCCGTTTGAGGATGATAAGTTGTGCTTAGATTTAACTTGGTTCCCATGGCTTTTTGGAAACTTGTCCAAAAATGAGAGGTAAAACGGCTATCCCTATCAGAAACAATTGATAAAGGAACTCCGTGTAAAGAAACAATTTCATTTACATACAATTTAGCTAGCTATTCCATACTGAAAATTTCCTTCATTGGTAGGAAGTGAGCTGACTTAGTTAGCCTATCTACAATCACCCAGATTGTATCATTACCTTTCTTTGTTTTGGGTAATTTAGTAACAAAATGCATTGTTATCAATTCCCATTTCCATACTGGCATTTCTAACTGTTGTAACAAACCTGAGGGTTTCTGATGTTCAACTTTAACTTGTGAACAAGTTAAACATTTAGAAACATAGGCTGCTATGTCCTTTTTCATTCCTATCCACCAAAAATTCTTTCTTAAATCCTGATACATTTTATCATTTCCTGGATGCATTGTATACTTAGATTTATGGGCTTCTTCTAATATACGGTGACGTAGGTTTCCTAATCTAGGTATCCACATTCTCTTCTTGTGGAATCTCCAAATTCCATCTATTCCTTGTTCTAATTCCTTAATCATTCCTTTTAGTTTTTCAGTATCATCCTTGATTACTGATTCTTGTGCTTTTTCTAATTTGAACATTTAAATCTACTTGTAGATTTAATTTAAGAGAACATACCCTTTTTGGCTTTTCATGATACTTTCGACTTAAAGCATCAGCAACTATATTTGATTTTCCTGCATGATACTGGATATCACAATCATAATCACTTAGTATCTCCATCCAGTATCTTTGTCTCATATTCAACTCCTTTTGCCCGAAAACATACCTTAAACTCTTATGATCAGTGAATATGGTAAACTTACTACCATAAAGGTAATGTCTCCAAATCTTAAGGGCAAAATTATAGCTCCTAACTCTAGATCATGAGTTGAATAATTCTCTTCATGATTCTTAAGTTGTCTAGAGGCATAAGCTATAAACTTTTGACGTTGCATTAACACACATCTATAACCTAACTTAGAAGCGTCACAATAGACTACCATGTCTTCAGTTCCTTCTGGTAACGCTAGTATGGGTGCATGGGTTAATCTTTGCTTAATAATTCTAAATGCTTCTTCTTGTTTTGGTCCCCATTCAAACTTAATGGATTTACAGGTTAACTTAGTTAAAGGAATGGCTATTCTAGAAAAATCTTGAATAAACCTTCTATAATAACCGTCCAATCCTAAGAAACTTCTAACCTCGGTTGGTGATTCAGGGGTCTTCCATTTAGTAATTGCCACAATTTTTGTGGGATCCACATGAATTCCTTCATGATTGACTAAGTGTCCAAGAAACTATACCTGTTCTAACCAAAACTCGCACTTTGAAAACTTAGCATAAAGTTTTTCCTTCCTTAATATACGTAAAAGTGCGTGCAAATGCTTTGCATGATCTTCCTTACTTTTAGAATAAATGAGAATATCATCTATAAAGACAATTATGAATTTATCCAAATATGGCTTACATATTCGGTTCATCATGTCCATGAATACAGCTGGGGCATTGGTTAAACCAAATGGCATGACAGTAAATTCATAATGGCCATACCTTGTTCTGAAAGCGGTCTTAGGAATGTCCTCTTCCTGTACCTTTAATTGATGATATCCTGACTTTAAATCGATTTTTGAGAAAAATCGTGCTCCTTGAAATTGATCAAACAGATCATCAATTCTTGGTAATGGATACCGATTCTTAATCGTGACTTTGTTCAATTCACGGTAGTCAATGCACATACGCATTGATCCGTCCTTCTTTTTGAAAAATAAAATTGGTGCTCCCCACGGCGATGAGCTTGGCTGTACAAATCCTTTCTCCAACAGTTCGTCTAATTGTTTCTTCAGTTCCTGCATTTCTGCTGGTGCCAAACGGTAAGGTGCTTTGGCAATTGGTGTTGTTCCTGGTAGTAGGTGAATTCTGAATTTGACTTCTCTGTCTGGTGGTAGTCCTGGTAATTCTTCTGGAAACACGTCTAAAAACTGAGACACTACTGGAATGTCTTTTAGTTCTTTTCCTTTAGTGTTAGTGATTATAGAAATCAAATACACTATAGACCCTTTTCTTATATAGCTTGCAGTTTTCATCACAGAGATGAATTTCGTGGATCTAGATGGTTTATCTCCTTTAATTGTGATATTTTCACCTTTTGGTGAATTTACTTGAATTGACTTTTGATCACATAAAATACTGGCTTTATTGGCTATTAACCAATCCATTCCTAAAACGACATCAAATCCTGCCAGATTCATTGGGTAAAGGTTTGCAATAAATTTTTGATTTAAAAACTCTATTCTTGCTCCATGCAAGATTTCAGAAATCCTAACCGTTTCTCCATTTGCTGTCTCTACTAGACATTCTTGTGGTAGTTTATTTAATGACTGATTTAGAAGTTTGCAAAATGAAGTATTAATAAAACTTTGGTTTGCACCAGAGTCAAATAATACTTTAGCAAAAACATCATTACCTAAAAACGTACCCGTGATCACATCCGGGATTATCTTTGCTTCTTCTGCAGTCAGAACAAATGCTCTAGCATTTTTAGTGTTCTTGGGGTTTGCAGCTGGAGCTATCTTTGGACAGTTAGGCTTGTCGGCTTGATATGACCTTGTTCTCCGCAGTTATAGCATATCCTGTTGTTTGCTTTCTTCCTGCAGTCTTCTTCCTTGTGTCCTGGTATTTTGCAGAAATTGCAATATATGGAGCATCTTCCAGAATGCTTCCTTTTACAATACTTGCAATAAGGTGCAGATGTAGAACCTATATTTTTCCCACGGTTGGAATTTCTAGATTGGAATTCCTGGGTAAGTCTGTGAGCTAGATTTCTCCTTTGGTCTTCTTCTCTAGTACGGATTAATTTATCTGTCAAGGTGTTTGCTAATTCTACAACTTCTTCTATGGTTTGAGGTCTAGCTGCCTTGACTACATGCCTAATCTCCCCGATTAATCCCCAGATGTAACGGGAGATTAATACTGGTTCAGGTGATGCAAGTGTAGGTACTATTCTAGCATATTCAAAGAATGTAGTAGTATAACCCTTACTATCTACCCCGGTCATTCTAAGGTTCAGAAACTTATTCGCTATATGTTCCTTTTCATTGGGTGGGCAAAATTTCCTTTCTACCATGTTCTTAAATTCTTCTCATTCCATATTGTATACCTTATCACTTCCTCTTGACTAGAGGATAGTGTTCCACCATTCTAAGGCTGAATTCTTAAATAAATTAGAAGCAAACATTATCTTGTCTTCTTCAGCACACTTGCTTATTTTTAAAACAGCCTCAGTCTTTTCTATCCAGCGCAGAGTTGCAATGGGTCCTTCATTGCCCGAGAATTCTATTGGTTTGCAGGACCAGAATTCTTTATAAGAACAACCATAAGGCATGGTTCTTCTTCTTTTGGGAATGTGCATTTGAAGTACAAGTCCATTGTTTACGCTGTTTGCAGGTTCAGAGGGTCGCTTGCTATCATATCTACTTTTATTATTAGCATCCTTAACAGTTTGAAGAATATATGGCATTGCATCTATAATTCCTTGTGCCACTATATGCTGCATGGCACTGTTATCCACTTGGTTTCCATTATTGTTATTGTTGTTGTTCGGATTCTCATTAACCAAGTTAATGTTACTCTGGTTATCATTCTGGTTTTCTTGATTCACTTCGCTGTCCATCTGAATTTTAAACATTTATCACATATTAATATCACAAAATGATATTTAATATAGTCAATCACATGACACACATTTTGGTCAAAAGCGTCGATCATTGCGACTTTACTCTATTTTTATATAATATGCATCTACTACAAACCAACACTGGAAATTAAAATTACAATACCAACTAAAATAAAATTACACTAATAGTAGTAGGCATATGTAGTTTTTTTTTCAAACACACATATTATATTATTATATTATATTATTATTATTATTACTACTACTACTACCGTTTCCACCATCACATTCATGGATATGGATTCATCCAGAAATCCATATTGCGCTCGTCGTACTTCCAGACGAGTCGCTCTCCCACCTGTCTCGTTCTTTCACTACTCTCTAAAATTTCCTAACCAAATGTCCTAAGTTCTTGTAGGGCCGGCAATTTTACACGAATACACGACACGAACCTACACGAAGTTAACAGGTATCGTGTATGGCCTTAACAGGTATCGTGTACCAAACAGGTAGACACGAGATTACCTGTTAATTTTCGTGTATAAATAGGTTAAATACATGTTTTACCTGTTAATACCCGTTAGTACACGATAAGAAATTAAATTAAATAAAACTCATCAGCCATGTGCATGTGGGTTCCTTAATTCCTTTCTATTTTCATTCCTCATTCAATTCAAAAAAATAAAACCCTGAACTCCCTCTGTAACTCTCAGATAGCATGTCGTGTTCGTGTTTTTGTTCGTGTTAACAGGTATTAACAGGTAATTTTCGTGTATAACAGTCGTGTTAACATGTAATTTTCGTGTATATCGTGTCGTGTTCGTGTTCGTCTTTGAAAAAAAGGACATGATAAGTTATCGTGTCGTGTTCGTGTATGGGATTTCGTGTATCGTGTCTTATCGTGTCGTGTCGTGTCGTGTCTTATCGTGTACAGGTATACACGATATGCCAGCCCTAAGTTCTTGTACATTGTCTACACTCATTGGGGGTGCAGGTTCTAGGACTGGGTTCGGAATCTGGGGTGCGGGTTCCTGGTATGGGGGTGTAGGTGCCTGGAATGGGTAAGGATTTTCTAAGATCTCCCTAATGTATACATCGTTGTCGTAATAGGGATCTAAAGGGTCCAAACCTGGGTAGGCTCCTAAATTCGGCATGGGCATGTCTTCGTGTATCGAGTAGCGTTGCACATAGTCCCTATTGTCGTCCCACCATGGGTCGTAATTTGGGTCTAAGGGGTTAGGTGCGGGTACCCTAGGTATCTCCTCCGAGTCGAAATCATGCATTTCTACTTGATTTTCAGGGTTTTCTATTTACATTGGTTGGTCAGGAAATGGTGGTTGTGGTTGGGGTGCTATCATTTGTTCCAGGTTAGGGTCAGCTGTTGTAGTGGCTAAGATATGGATGTTGGCTATACCCCTATTAAGCATGTCTTGGGTATGGGCATCCGTCTCTCTTTTGGCTGCTGCTAGTGCTCTCTGGTCTTGTAACTTTTTCATACGTTTCCTACGCTCATATGCTCCCCTACTGAACCATCCTCTCTTTTTCTGAGGGAATGGCTCTTCAGACTGAGCCTTAAACACAAATATTCCTTCTTCAATATCAGCAGAGTACCCTGAGAGGGCAGGCTGAGAAGAGGCACCTTCGCTTCTAGGCGAACCAAATAATTGACGGTACGCGTCAGATGGTCCTTGGTCGCTCATACTGTAAACTAACAAATAGTCAAATAACACATAACAAGAAAATACAATTATGCACGTATTCCCGTAATTTATTTCCTAACAAATTGAATTTTGGTGACAGCAAAACACTTCTGTGGCTGAATCAGTGGCTTAGCTCTGATACCGCCTTCTGTCGCAACCCCCGCCCCCTATCTGTCCTGGGAACGGGCGGCCGCGAAATCAGTGTCGGTGGTATCGCGTGTTTATTAATTTGGCAGCGGAAATTACATCAGGACCGTAGTTAGGAAATATTTTATCAGAGTAAAACACCACATTTTATATAAATAAACATATTGGGATGAAACCCAAGTTTTCATTACAAACTGATTTATAGGGATAAATCCCATTTTATTGAAATAAAATGCCTTCTTTATTTAGGTAACTTTTATAGCCACTTTTCCAAGCCTTCAATGTTGTCCAACTGGCTTCTAATTGGCTTTCACATTGTGTTACCTGAAACGCGTTTTAAAACAATTTGTCAGTGGGAAATACTGGTGAGTGAATCCCAGTTTAATCAAGAAATGTTAATTTAATTTAATCAGTATTGAGAGCGATTACAATGTTTACATCTACCCAATTACTCATTCAGTACTGTCAATCCTGACTGGTGGGTCATATTACAAATTGGGCTCGGTTTTCGCATACAGGGTGTATTTAGAGACATATTGGGGTATTTAAAATATATTAGGGTGTCAGAAAGGTATTCAGGAGGGTTTTTATATGCTCCTTTAGGACTACCATTGAAGATCCGAAGAAAGATCCGACCGCCGTTGAAGATCCGACGAAAGACCCGACCTCGTTGAAGATCCGACGACAAAACCTAGCATTGTTTACCCGAGCTGCCACATTTCCCGTTGACTCAGAATGGATCCAAATTACCCCTTTTACCCACGCATGGGTCGTCCCGAGCACATGCAAGATGATCAGGTCATCCAAATTACCACTTTATCTCTTTTGTATCCTTTATTATACTGTTTTAATATATTTACTATTTTTTGTAACGCAAACTTAAGATTCAATTGTTTTTTCTTTCACTTGTTGATAACTTACAAGGCCAAAAAGATCAAAGTTCGACAAACGTGGAATATAGTAAAGACTTTGAACAGAAGAATGACGACAACAATTGAATCCCAGATTAGGGATACCTGTTTTGGGCCATATTTAGATATTAGGTGTGTTATGTGTGATAGCCTACTTTTACTTGGTGTTGCACAATTACAAGTGCATACACCTATACCCAGATTAGGTAATACATATCGCCTAGGCCAAAAAATTTTAATGTTTACCCCGAAACAAATTTGTCTTATAATGGGGTTAAGGTTTGGGCCCACTAACTGGACACTGAGTGAGCACCCTGACTCATTTAAAAACCGATTTTTCCCGGGCCGTGAACGTGTTGCTTTCAAATGAATAAGAGACATATTTGAAGGTTCGATGCTACATAGCAACGAAGATTGCACAAGGATATGTCTATTGATGCTTTTGGGCCAAGGGTTTTTAGGGTTGCAGGATTCAAATGCAATCGATAATAAACTGTTACACCTGGTGGATAATCTGAATGAGTTTAACCAATATCCATGGGGTAATTATTTTTGGGAGAGCACGTATACGAACGTGTATGATATGCACGCTCGTCAAAAGGAAGACACGAAGGGTTTTTCGTTAGACGGCTTTGTTTGGCCCTTTAAGGTACCTGGGAAATCGTATATATATTTTAAGTGTAATGTTCATTTTAATTTGTAGACTAATACCTCTTAAATATGTTAATGCATTTACAGATGTGGATTCTAGAGGTGTTTTCGGAATTCAAACAAAGGAGGGGGTATTTCGATGGTCAGTCCATTCCGAGGTTTTTAGGATGGCAAGAAGGACAAAAGTTGATGAAGGGTAGTGTTGATGGGATCTTAGCGAATGCAATAAAGGTAAATTGCTATATTGTGTCTTAAATTTTTTGACAAATTTTATAAAATTACAAAATTTTATAATTTTATAAAATAAAAATAATTTTTTTTTTAAATTATAAAAACCGATAAAATTATAAAAACTGTTAAAAGTATAAAATTATAATAACTGTTAATAGTTTTTGAAACATTTTTATATGCATTTTCAAAATATAATGTTATAACAAAAACTGTTAAACGTTGAAAATTTTAACAGTCAACTTTAACAATTTTAACAATTTTAATAATTTTATAATTTTATAAATTATAAAATTATAAAAAATGATTCCTATTTTTAACAGTTTTTGACATTTAATAGCTAATCAAATTATTTTGTGTAACAAATTTTTTTATTTATTTTTCAATCTTTAATAGTTTTTAACATTTGTTTGTAAAATGTTTGGTTTCAATCTGATAGAGACGTGAATATAAACCGCTAAGCTTCATACTACCTACTGAGTTTGAGGCCGAAACAAAGTGGTTCATTTCAAGCTCAGATTATTTGGACCGTGAACGTCAAATTTATCAACCTGCTATGGTGACTGAATTACCGCCTAAAATGCAACATCCAATCCAGGCGACTGAAAACTACGGCCAACAAAAAATGAAGGACTTCTTTGACCAGTTGTTCGGCGATGATGAAGTACCGGTTCAGATGCCTCAAATGCACGGATTAGCACCCGAAGTACCGGTTCAGATGCATGATATTCCGTTAGACACGGCTGACTTGCAACGGGATGCTGCTCCCGGTCAGTTTTCGTCAGGATTTTTTTCTGAAGAGCACCTTGTTTCTAAATTTCAGTCACTGATGTTCGCAAACAACCGGGCGTTGACTGACATGATCAAGTCGGAGTTGTTGCAAACTTTTCGTATGACTCCGGTTAATACTCCAAGCCACATACGAACACCCATGGAACAATCGCAAAAAGAAGATGATAATGTATTATCCAAAAATCTCGTTTATTTGGTTATAAAAATCTAAAAAAAAAAACTATTTAGAAATGTTTCTAACATTTTTTAAAAATTTGTAGGCGGCAGCTGATTCCTATTTTAACTTCGATAAGGATGTGTATCATGTGTCAACAAATCCCGAAAATCTTACGATAGAAGTCGTATGTTTAGGCTGCATATATGTTTATTTTAGTTATCCGTGTACGTTATGTTAATTAACCTCTTAAATTAATGTTATTGTAGAATGAGGATCCGTAGATGATCAAACTGAGGCGGTTCGAAAGGCTGGTGAAGCCCGCCAAGTCTCTGCTATCACCGTTTGTAGTTTACAAAAACATGAAGCGGAAGCAAAAAAAGATAGCAAATGATGAAGATAACAAAACGATACAAAATTGGGCACCAACTAGCGGCGTTAGACAACTAACCCTCACGGCAGGCGGCTGTGTTGGTCCTGATTTCTGGGCGGCATTGCTAGGCACTGACGGTACTGGCTGGTTAAGCGATGATGTAAGCAATATAGATTATTTTGTTAATACTAAATATACTAAATTTTCCTATAAACTTACCCTAAAATTGTCCAACCCTATAACAACACCTTTTTGGATGGATGCTACACATGTATCATTCAAGAAATCCATCTGACTGCTGGTCCATTTTACCCCCATATTTCCAGATGCATTGTCAAACTTTGGATCAGACATTCGAAGGTTACTTCAACGGGGGTGTCGAACCTTTTCCTCCGATATCTAGCGTCGACGAGGTGTACGTACCGTTATATATACCATCAATTCACTGGTTTTTAGGAGTTTTCAACCTGGTTAACCATACCCTCACTATTTACGACAGGTAAAAATTTATAAACGCTCGTTTTTTGTAGCTGATTATTTAATAGTTTTAGTTAACGGTCTCTCAAAAGGTATAACTTTAAAATTTTATAAATGCTCATTTTTTTTGTAGCTTGATGGGCATGCAACAATTGGAAAAAGGAAGAACAAAAGTGGTTTGTTTCATAAATTTTGTTTTTGACCATTGGCTTCGTATGCATGGTTATTATGACAACAAACCTTTACCGTTAAAGTTTCCGTTTCAAATAGTATATGCAGATGACGTGCCACAGCAGTCGAGACCATTAGGGGACTGTGGGGTTTGGGTTTGTATATTTCTGGACCGGTTGATTAACAAAAAAACCACTAAATGATGGTGAAGACACAAGCATAACGGCTACAAGGATGAGGCGCCATCTTTTGATACTTTTCTACAACTCGCTTATACCTAAACAATCACTCGACGAGATAGAAGAGGACGATATTGAATGTATTCAATGATTTGTATTAATTTATATTTTATAAAACAGAATTTATTATATATAGTTATTTCTATATATGTTTTGATGACATATTAAGTAGGTAAAACTTCATTTATATTAAATATTATATTATATTTATTTGTGAACATGTGTATATATATATGTGCCCTCACTATGTGTCTATGTCAATAATGCCACACCGGATGTCTTACTCAAACATTCCTCATTACGTGCAAGGCACCATTTGGATAAACCAAAATGATCGGTTTGAACATTGGTCGCAAAATATTCTAGAGTTTTACTATGACGGCGATACTCCAACTTGCTACTCAACCAACATGGGTAAAACACCTCTCGGAAAAGAATGGTGGGGCGGATTACTTGGATTTTGTGGAAACGGATTTATTCAGGAAACGGTACCTTCGAAATACCTTTCCTGTTAATGATAGTGTTTTTATATTTTTTTAGTCAAACGTTTACCATATTTTTCTCAGCATATCAATGCATGGTGTAACAAGCTAATGTATCAACGGGAGCTTCACAGACGGTCAACGACGATGTCGTCAAAGGATTATCGTTTGACAGTAGTCCCGCCTACTTTTTTTAACATGATAATAAAACAAAAAAGAGAGGCCTACGGATATGCAGACGGTTCAAAAGAAATTTTTCCTCCCTTTTGGGACGTTGATACGGTACGTTGTTAAATATGCTTATTCGGAGTGTGCGCTTTTTATAAATTTGTAGACCTTTACATTTTTACACCAACATTTGACAAGGAAATAATAGAGTTGTACGGTTTTTAAAAAAATTAAAAAAAAACTTTCTGTTTAAAAAAAATAGAAATTTTTATATTTTATGTTTTATAAAAAAATATTGATTTTTTAAATAATTTATAATTTTAAAAAAATTCCCTAAAAAGAATAACTTTTCCGGGGCTTATTTAGGTTTCATTTTTTTGCAGATTTACATGCCCGTAGCGCACAACGAAAACCACTGGTTACTTCTAAAAATAAATATGCGTTCGCTTAAAATAAATGCTTATTTTCCCGATAACTGTAACCTAAGTAATTGCGGAGAAGGATTTTGCATACACAGGAAAATACATCAAATTCTTTTAGAATTTGAATATCCATTCGTATGGTTTATGGGTCGTGTATCGTACTGGCAGCACTCGGGGATAGATAGTGTAGAAGCCTTAGAGTATTGTGGGGATGTTGTGTGGCCTGACCACGGAGCTCATATTGAGCGAAACTCAGGTGTTATCATATGTATGCTAGTGGAAAATCTAGTTTACAACCGTTCATTGACATGGAACGAAGTAAACATACAGGATGCTTGTGTCAGATATAGACGTTACATGGCGGATGAACTCTACGTCGGGCGCTACACACCAACTAATTTTTGAAGGCTGGACGTACGAATTGTAAAATTTAATTATTATATAAATTAACAGTACTAATTACCATTGCGGTTACGATAATTTGTTACATGATTTTCCTAATTAAAACATAAAAAAACTACGCTATTATTAAAATTCTGCTAAATTATAAGATGGATAAATGTCATCCGTTGGACTTTGGGTTTCTATATCTTTCCCTTTTCCTTTCCCTGATGATTTACGTGAACAAATCTGTGATGGAATTGGATCTAAACAAACGTTACGACCATGGCCGTATGTTTTACACCGTGAACAATATACCTGAACGGACTCTTCCCCACGAGATAAGATTCGGGTGTTTTCTCTTGGACGGCCAGATTAACGTTTTGTAATATGTGGCGGTAATACACTGCCAAGGCCTTCTGGTATCACCCATTCATACCTATGAGGCAGAGGATTAATCGATTCTTCATACGTTTTTTTGTATACTTCATTTGAATAACACGAGAATGCATAATGACTGCAGTGAATTTCACCCAAAAATCTTGAAACAACAATCACATGCCCACAAGGTAGACCAGAAACTTGCCAGACACGGCAGTTGTACAAACGATTCAAAAAATCAACTAAACCCCTTTTCGTACCGTCTTCAACAAGAAAAATGTTTGCCCCGATGACTGCAACAGTCCAGGTTCTAGACCCTTCAATTTTCTTTAAAATTTTCTTCTGTGCCCACCGAGTCAGTGAGTGGCTCTCCTGCATGCCCTGCAGTCGACGGTCATAAAACCATTTTTGTACGGACTCGCGGAAGAATTTGATAAGTTGCGTTATCGGCATCTTACGCGAGAATCTAGACAAAGAGTTAATAGACTCCGCACTATTAGATGTCATATAGTGGTATCGATTGCCGGGACAATGAGCTCTTGCCCATCTACCAAACCCAATATTTGTTAAGACCTGGCGTATTCTAGGAACGACAAGACACAAAGAATTGAATGACTTGTTAAAGTCAGACATCCGATAAAATTTACATGTCTTCCGCCATAGTGCCTCGTATTCTTTTTTTTAGACGACGGAAAACGTAAATTCATCATTAAATGACGACAACACAACCCGTGGTAAACACGTGGAAACACGTTTCTAACACCTACATGTATAGAATTCGCCCTATCCGAAATGATCGCCATATCTGCTATTTCACCAACACACTCTCTAAGCTTTGAGAGAAACCATGTCCAAGATTCACCATCATCTGATTTTCCTATGCCATAAGCAATATGTAAAATCTGATTATTTCCATCCATGGCCACTGCTAAAAACAACGTCCCTTTAAATTCACCCTTTAGGTGTGCCGCGTCAATGATAACGACCGGTCTTAGATTAAACATAAAGCTACGAATCTGAAAATTAATGATAACAAAATAAGATCAAAACCCATGTTACTTTAAAAAAATAAGAGCAAGTACAAAAGAAAAGGAGTAAATTACCACAGCACCTAAACCAACAAAAACCATTTCAAAACGACTCTGCTCATCAACCAAGATGTGAGTAACACTTCCAGGATTTGCAAGCTTCAAATTGTAACAGTATATTGGTAGTTCGGCAAAAGAGTCTCGGGTTGTTCCTTGTAGAAGTTCAAGTGCATGGCTTTTACCGCGCCAAGCTTGAAGGTTTGTTATCTCAACCTCGAACCTTTGTCTAAAATCTTTGACAATCTCTTTCGCTCGATATATCCTACCACTGTCTTTTAGTTGTTCCTTTAAAAAGTGACCTAAAACATTTGGGTTAGCCTGACTGAAATGTGGGTGTGTTTGCGTCTTCGAACAGGTGTGTCTATCGTTCATATGTTTAACAAAAAATAAACTACCACCAGGAATAACGTATGCCTTAAATCTCCATTCACAACCATCACCCATGCATGACACTTCATACCGTGTCTTAGATGATCTATCAACTTTAAACTCGAAATGCTCTAACAAACATTTCTTTCCCAACTCAAGCTTCATCTCTTCTTTGTTATTGAATATATGACCGGCCTCAAACACTATAGATGAAGAAGCTGATTCGTTGTTAGACGTGGTTGATTTTTCAAAATTATTTTATAAAATAGGACACTCATCGTTTAAAACATCAACACTTTCTTTAACTGAAATATTTAGATCTGGAGTTTTGAAATTGTTTAAAGAAGAAAAACCAGAGGAACCAACACCAGACTTTTGAATAACATATAATTTATATAATTCAAAAGGATTCTGCATCGCCAAATCAAAAAAAAAATCTAACATCTCGATCATTAATTATATCGATCGGATAAGTAAACGTAGACATCCGGTATGACAAGCGTGTAATATTTGGAGTATCACACATCCTAGAAACATAATTTAAAAAACTATTATATGAATGATCTGTTTCAATTTCTAAACCACGTCTCCTTGAATCGCCATCAGTAACATACTCAATGTTTCCGTTAATAACATCCCACTTCCCCCCAGTATAAACAACAAACTTGACCCTTATGTTGAGAGATGATTACTAAAAAACAAAATTCTTAGATTTATACTTTAAATACAGTTTTTCATAAGTACAATATTTAAATAAGGGATCCCTCTAAATTATGGTAAACGTCTAAAATTCGTACAAAACGTCTTCTATTGGCACAAAACGTCTTCAAATCATACAAAACGTCTTCTTAAGTTGCTGTAGCCGGCTAAAGACGGTGAAATGGCTCAAGCCGGCCTGAAACGTCTTAAGCCGTATGACGCAATGTGCAGCCGTAAAGGAAACGGCTCAAGCCGTATCAAACGTCTCAGCCAAGACGTCCAGACGTCTGACCTTAGTGTCGGACACGTGGCATCGTGTGGTTGGTCAGCCGCCAAGATGCTAGACACTTTTTGTGGCGTCTCACCAAGACGTTTGACTTGGCTATTTTGGAAAAGTTGACCATGACTCGGCTATTTTGGCTATTTTCCCTTTGATTTTAACCACTTAAACGACAAAAGTAAGGGGCTGTTTGGTAGCCTCTGAATGGTCATTAAGGGGCTACCTCTTAATGGAACCATTAAGAATTTTACTAATGAGAAGGTAGAAGAATGTGACATGTGATGATTTATCATTCAGATGTTACCTCTTAACCATTCAGACTTGAGGTTACCTCTTATTCATTCAGATGTTTTAAACCATTAAGATGTAGCATCTGAATGGTCATTAAGAGGCTACCAAACAGCCCCTAAGTGTAGTGGGTGGTACCCTTGCAAACACCAAACAAAAGGAACCACACCAACACCAGGAGTTGAGTTGATTCTCCCCCTCACAATGGAGTTATCACTCTCATCTTCTTCTCTTCGACTCTCTGCCACCTCTTCACGTTACACCAAACCACCCTTTCACCCCAAATGCAACCTCTGCAATTCACTTTTCAATACTTCTTCTTCTTCTTCTACTCTAAGAATCAACTCCTTCGCTACCCCAAGAACCTCCAGCCTTATTCCCAACAAATTCCCCATTACGGTACATTTAATTTCCCATACATCTGTTCAAATCGTTGCTGATTTGGTTATAGATAATATAAAAGTATAAAACCCTTATTGTTTTTGAAGTGAATTGTGTGAAATTAGATAGAAGTTTGATTGGGTAGTTGTATTTTAGTTATTTATTGTTATCTCTTGATAATATTGTTTCTTTAATTGGCATTGTGTTTTGAGCTTTTGAAGGGTGATTCAGATTTCATAAATTAGGGATTTTAACTGAGAATTGTATCTTGATAAGCACTAGGGGTGTTCAGAATTCGATTCCGATTCGAAAAATTCGAAATTCGACTCGATTCGATTAATAAGGTTCGAATTCGAGCCCAGTAATCGAATCCGAATTTATGATTTTCAGGTAAAAAAAAATTTCGAATAATTCGAAATTCGTTATTTGATTTGATGGATACCCCTAATAAGCACTGTTGTCTCAATGGTTTAGGTGAGAAAAATGCAACATTTGATGTGTTGTGATGAAAACTTATTAACACTGTAAACGAGCCGAGGCGTTTTACGAGCTGAAATGTTGAGCTCGGGCTCGGCTTGTCAAAAGCTCGAGCCAACTCATGGCTTCTGGAGCTGGCTCGCTTATTTTTAAAGTTTTGCAAAAACTAAAAATTATCAGTAACATACCTATAATGCAAAATTCATAAACTCCATAGTTCACATCTTTTATATTAAAATTTTATGGATTTTTAATACTTCTATTCATTAGAAAATGTCATACGGCTTTACATTTTGGCTTCAGTTTAAACGAGCCAAGAGCCGAGCCGATCTTGGCTCGGGTTCAGCTCGTTTGAAACGAGCTGATTTCGAGGGAGTTTTTTTCAAGTTTTTTGTGTAAGCCGCAAGCTTTCTGAACTGCGCTACTGTACTGCCCATTTGTATTATAACAGTTATATGAGCACTCACAACAGCTCCATCATATACCCCCTATTTTTAAAATATAAGTAGGGTAAAGTTCTTGTACAAATAATCTTAACATACTAAACATACAAATTGAAGGAAAACTCAAAAAGACAAGGTGGCATTTTTGTAATTATCAATAACTTTCAAAGTTACTCTACAAATATACCTAAAAAAACCTAACCACTCCCCCCCCCCCCCCCCCCCCCCCCCCCCCCAAAAACCTAAAAAAAAAACCTAACCCCCCCCCCCCCCAAAAAAAAAAAAAACCTAAAAAAAACCTAACCCCCCCCCCCACCCCCACCCAAGCTAAAATGCTAAAAACTAAACCCCCAAAAAACCTAAAAAAATAAAAAAAAACACACAAATTATTTTATTTTATTTTTTTAACATTTTTTATTAAAAAATCGCTACTTTTAGTAGCAGCAAAAAAAAGAAAAAAAAAATAATTTTTTTTTTTGCTAACGAAATGTAGCGATTTTTTAAGAAAAATTAAAAAAAAAAAAATTTGTGTTTTTTTAGGTATTTTTGGTTGTAACTTTGATAGTTGGTGGTAATTACAAAAATGCCACCTTGTCTTTTTGGGGTTTCCTTCAATTTGTATGTTTAGTATGTTAAGATTATTTGTATTTGATCTTTTGCCAATATAAGTAATGGGTGATTATTCAAACTTTATATATTAGGGTTTTTTACAGAGAATTGTGAATTTGTGATAAGCACTGTTGTCTCAAGGGTTTAGGTGAGAAAATTGCAACATTTGATGTGTTGTCTAGTGTTGAAAAGTATTAATATCAAAGAAAAGTAGCAGTTTTGGCTATACGAAAGTATTGATATTTAAACTCCATGTATGATAACAGTTTTAAGATGTTAACCACTGCCTAATAGGGTTGTAAACGAAACGAGCTGAAATGTTGAGCTCAGGTTCCGCTTGTCAAATGCTCGAGCTAGCTCGTGGAGTGGGCCCTTTAATTTTTTTCAAATATTGTATTTTTACACGTATTGATATATATAAAAACTCCATCATCATCATCATCATCATCATACTCAGTATATCCCACCAATAGCAAAAGCTAAGGTAGGGTCTGAGGAGGGTGGGATGTAGACAGCCTTACCTCTACCCCGTAGGAATAGAGAGGCTGCTTCCAATGAGACCCCCGGCTCGATTGTGGTTTTGCATCAAGCCTTGGACATAAGGCACATAACACTCAGCAATTTAGACAAACGCCAATTGGTGCATGTACCCCCTTGTCTTACGGCTATCAACGCCACCACATGATGCATGATTAACCATCCCCTCTTTTAACGTTATTTTCACGAAATTAGTAAAATAACGTTAAAAATTAGTGCACTTTTGCTTTTGCCCCCCGAGCGCCCACACATATATACATTATATGTGCATACCGCAAGCGGGGCGTCGTAAAAAAAAAAAAAAAAAAAAAAAAAAAAAAAAAAAAAAAAACTAAAAGTAAAAGTAAACTAAAAGTAATATTTGCAACATATACAAAATGCAGAATTTATAAACTATTGAAATTTGGGTTATAGATATATTTTTTTTACCTTTTTCATAAAAAATGTCATACGCTTTACGTTTGGGCTTTAATTTAAACGAGCCAATGATAGAGGCAAAAGCCAAGCCGATCTTGGCTCGGGCTCGGTTCGTTTACAGATTGAGCCAGCTTGGCTCGTTTTCAAACGAGTCGATTTCGAGGGAGTCTTTTTTTGAGCTTTTTTTTGCGCAATTTGCATGCTTTTTGAAAAGCTCTACTGCCCATTTGTATCATAACAGTTTTTAAGCTTTGTTCTAATTGCAATAAATCTCAAAATTACTATTTTGACCAACAGGCTTGCAGTCAAGCCGGTGCTGCTGAATCCAATCCACCATTGAATAAAGTTGCAGATTTTAAAGATGCATTCTGGCGTTTTCTAAGGCCCCACACAATTCGTGGAACAGCATTAGGATCAGTGTAAGCATTTACCACTAATTGTCCGTCAATAGCAACCTTTACGATACATAAAACCGATAATTGTTTTAATTAATTTTGTTGATAGGTCTTTAGTATCTAGAGCGCTGCTTGAAAACCCAAATTTGATTCGGTGGTCACTGTTGTTCAAGGCGTTTTCCGGTCTTATTGCTCTGATATGTGGGAATGGTTATATAGTCGGCATCAATCAGATTTATGACATAGGAATTGATAAGTAAGCATAACATTGTTTATACTCTTTTCTTTGAACTAGAAGGGTGTTTGAATGTGCGTTTTGAATGTCATTCATGTGACATTGGATAATCAGAGTTAGATTATTTGCTGTAAAAAGGACGGGTGAAAGAATGTTTGAATTTGCTTTTGATGTTTAAAGTTGTAATTAGTGTTTTGAAAACCGGATTGGACTGGCCACTGGCCAGTTGGACAGGGAACCGGGGGTCTGACCGGTCAGGTTCACCCTACCGGACCGTTTTGAGTCGAACCAGTCGGTTGGACCGGATTTTTTAGGGGTTGAACCAGTTTTTATTAAAAAAAAATCAATTTTACGCTATCTATTATTATAATATTTACAGCATCACCCGGTTCTTATATCTGGTTCGACCAGTGGTAAGGAGACCGGTTTAACGTTCGGTGTGGTTCTGAAAATATTGGTTGTAATATTCAGGTAGTTCTAAAACGCAAATTCAAACACCACCTATGAATATTAACACACTATAAATTAATTAACTTTTTGTTTTATTTTAATTTGACTTTGATTTAAATTTTCAGGGTGAACAAACCCTATTTACCTATAGCTGCGGGGGATCTTTCTGTCCAGTCAGCATGGATTTTGGTGTTATCATTCGCAATAGTAGGCGTTGTTATTGTTGCGGTGAACTTTGGCCAGTTCATCACTTCTCTTTACTGTTTTGGTCTTTTTTTGGGCACCATTTATTCCGTTCCACCACTTCGAATGAAGAGATTTCCTGTTGTAGCATTTCTTATAATTGCTACGGTACCTTTTCATTTTCTTTCTATTATAGTTCCTTACTTAAAAAAATTATCAACATCTAAACTTATCGTAGTTTGGCATAGAGTAAAATGTCATTTTCGTCCCTAAGGTTTGGCTAGTTTTGCGACTTTCGTCCAAAGGTTTGTTTTTCCGCATCTGGATTCAAAAGGTTTGAAATCTTACCATTTTCATCCGGCTGGTTAACTCCATCCATTTTTCTCCGTTAAGTTAGGGGTACTTCCGTCTTTTTTGTTAACTTAAATTGCAATTCGGCCTTTTCCAGGGGTATTCGGTCTTTTACATAAAGTGAAAAAGACCGAATTACCTTACCCTTTAAGTTAACAAAAAAGATGGAAAAATACCCGTCTTAATGGAGAAATCTGGATGGAATTAACGAGCCAGATGAAAATGGCAAGTTATTAAACCTTTTGGATCCAGATGCGGAAAAACAAACCTTTGGACGAAAGTCGCAAAACTCGTCAAACCTGGACGAAAATGGCATTTTACTCTTTGGCATATTTATGATTGATGATTTATTTGTTTAGGTGAGAGGTTTTCTTCTAAATTTCGGTGTATATTATGCGGTGAGAGCTGCTCTTGGATTAACGTTTCAATGGAGGTTAATTCTCACTGTATATTTTACTCATCTGCAAATTGAGTAACGGGTACTCGTTATATTTGAATTTAATAAATTAATTTCAATTTTTACAGTTCACCAGTGGCTTTTATCACAACATTTGTTACAATGTTTGCTTTAGTAATTGCTATTACTAAAGATCTTCCTGATGTAGAGGGTGACCGAAAGTAAGTTCCGTAATTTAAAAATTCAGTTTGTTCCATTTTTTCATTAGTTTGAACATCTTGCACTAACTATCATGGATTACTTATAAATATTTCTTTTTCTTTCGTTTATTGAAAAAAATTAGGTTTCAGATTTCTACTTTTGCAACCAAACTTGGAGTAAGAAACATTGCGTTACTTGGGTCCGGGCTTCTGCTGATCAATTATATCGGTTCTATCGTTGCAGCAGTATACATGCCTCAGGTAAAAAACCACATGGGTTGGGTCGTCCAGACCGGCTAAACCGGCCAAAAGCGGTTCGGTTTGGCAGTTCGTGCCTTTCTTGAAAAAATCAAAACTTGATGGTTCCACAACATAAACTGCCTGTTCAGAACATGACAGTTCCACGACACATGAATATTAGATATCAGTGCATATTCAAAACCTGAAAAAAATGTATATACTCAAATGTCACTCTACTGGAATGGTTCCACGATATAACCATGGGTCAAACCATTAGGCTCAGTTAACCGTAAACTGTGGACCGAACCATTAGACTCCCAAACTAGCTGATTTGCTTCGGTTACAACGGTTTATGAGCACCAATAATATCCCATACTCCTTTCATCCAAATAATATTGTATGTCACAATTGACAAAATGCATCAATAATATCCCATATTTCACATGTATCCTGTTTTCTTCTCTAATCACACATCGAGGATAAAATCGTAAAATCAACCTACGACAGTCTTTCTTCCCTAAATCCATTTTACACTAATTGTGGTTAATAAAATGCAGGCTTTCAGGAGCATCTTGATGATACCCTTTCATACAATCTTGGCCTCCTGTTTGATTTTCCAGGTATTTCTAACTTCTGTTTAAATTTCTATTTTAACGTTTAAGGAACCAACTTTTTTACTATATAAAGAACAATGTTTTAGTTTTTCTTTTAATTAAAGGATAAAAAATGTTATTGTTGACCATGTTGACCTTTTCTTTGACTTGGTACAGGCATGGGTACTCGAGCGTGCGAATTATACCCAGGTAATACTAGGTGAATGTACTCAAGAATCTATAGATTCATCAGCTTATTCATGTTATGTTTGACTTTTATCTTTGACTTTTTGTTAACTTGCAGGAGGCAATTGCAGGATACTACCGTTTTATATGGAATTTATTTTATGCAGAGTACATCATTTTCCCTTTCATCTAATTATTCTTTTTATTCTTATTTTTATTTTTTGAGGTTTGGTTATATAATGTAATATTATATTGTGCATTGTAATATACAGCCATGTAATGGCTTAAAATGTATCTTCACTACAAATGTAAGTGTAGACTTGTACCAGAGTTGACTTTTTATTCCAAAGAAAGATGAAGGTTGACTTCTTGTTTAGTGGCATCAATGTTGATAGCCATATGTTTAGGTGGTGTCTTGCCAAGCTTCGAGCATGGTTGTAAAAATCCCGACTAACATCCGATTAGTGATCGATTAATTGCTAGTTGGAGGTTCACCGAGTAATTTTCCTCGGCCAATTAATCGCTAGACAGTCAAGGGCGGCCCTAGGCAGTCCTAATCGGCAAAAAATTGGCAACGCTAGTCAAATTCCGGCCAAGTATCGGTCAAATTCCGGTCAAACCTTGTAAATTTCAGTGATCTTGTCTACTTGAAAAAAATGAGACGATGAGGGGTTAAAACTTGTCTTCCTAATAATATTACACATAAAATTGTGCGTATATATAAAACTGAAGATTACATATAAAAATCTCAATCCGATTAATCGCTAGTCCGTAGCCCACCAGCCGACTAGCGCTTAGCGATTCTTACAACACTGGCTTCGAGACATGTACATCCTGAAGAGTCGTGAGAGCTTCATGTATGCGATACGTTGCTCTGTGTACAACCAAAAGTTTGTGTCTGTTTACATATTAGTTTATTTAGCGAGTAATCGTTCATAATCTCTTTATCCCTTTGTATTTTTACATATCACCCTCTTACTTACACTAATTTTGAAGATGACTTGAAAACTCGAAGAAAACGACATGTTTCTCATAGTTCTATATTCGACGAGGTTACGTTTTTCATCGACTGAGCTTTCATCATCCTATCACTTCTTTCTTGACGCCCACCATTACTATAACTATAAGTTAATCTCCAAGGAGAGTGCTTAGGTTGCAAACTCATTTCTTCCAAAGCCTGAAACTGTAACTCCGACGGGTAGTCTCGTACACAACCAATTCGCGGGCCAGCACCCGTTGACCATCGACAACTAAGATGCTTAGCCAGTTGAAACGACTTCGTTTCCTTATGTGAATTTATCCTTTGCATAATCTTTTCTTTCGGGATCTGGTCAGCACACGCTTCTTCCCCGAAATCAAACAGATTCCGTTTTGACGCCATGAGTTGAATACTCGACAACAGTTCCTCAGCTGCTTCGTCATCGTTCTCCGAGCAGCTATCAGGTTCGGGCTCAGGCATGGGCTCGGGTTCTTTTGTTTGGAAGGCTAAAACGATGTCTTCCTTTTTCGGGATTTCGAGTGTAGTGACTGTTGGCTTCAAACTTTTTGACAATCTTGGTGGTCTAGAGTCTTTGCGGTAGTTGCATTTTGGTTCGGTTTCGTCTGTTGTTGAAGAGAAATCAGGCTCGGATACACAGTTTCGCATCTCATATCCAGATACTTTTTCATTGGTAACTTCATCCTCATCAACCGGGCTTTTCTGCATGATCAACATGTATTTTAGATCAACACGTATTTTGGTATAAGTCACTAGATTGGTATGATCTTACCTTGATAGTTTGGACATTAATTTGATGTTGCTCGAGAAATGACATGAAGGCGTCAAAGTTTTCGTCGGTTGGAAGGTAATGTCCACTGTGAGGCCAGACAGCCTATCAACATGAAATTGATATTAACCTCTTTTTAAGATTGTTAACTTAAAAAGGCAATTTGGTCTTTTTCACTTTATCACTTTATGTACAAGCATTTAGCATAATGTGAAAAAGACCGAAATGCTCTTTAAGTTAATAAAAAGACGAAAATATCCCTGACTTAACAGAGAAATATGGATAGAGTTAACAAGCCGAATGAAAATGGCAAGATTTCAAATCTTTTGGATCCATATGCGGAAAAACAAACCTTTGGACGAAAGTCCCAAAACTAGCCAAACCTCAGGGACGAAAATGGCATTTTACTCTTTACAGAAGGTTAATAATTTGGATAAAAGTGTTTCAAGTTGACCCGACCGTTACTATCGTTACAAGATAACGACCCGTTTTGATTCATTACCCGACCCGCCCAATCCCACCCCCTGTATTATGTAAACACACCTTCAAGATCCCATCTGTAACCACCAATTGTCCCGCAGACAATGTAGCTCCACCAGCCAAAAAACTCGAGTGTTGAAATTTGCCTTTGTGTTTCTTCCCGACATACAAAATATTCGACGTGCTAAGCACAAATATCCACTTGGTATTAGCGGGCCCCTTTCGTGTATCGATAAGTTCCCTGCTCAATTTATACATAAACTTTCCGTCTTCCACGGTAACCTCATAAGCCTCCCGCTCTATCTGAATTTTACAAATTTCAGTTTAGTGTATGTTGCTCAAAGAAAGCACACGTGCAAGCGCAAAGTGTATAAAACTTACGGGACTTAAATACTTGATGCATTGTTGTTGAAGCTTTGGACGCGCGCATTTTTCAAGATTCACTTCTTTGCCTTCTCCTATGTCAAGCCTAATATGGTGTCGTAAAATATGCGATTTACTCGACTCAGATATGTTTTTTTAGAGATGACTAGATAGACAGGTCATGTGAGTTGGGTAACGGGTCAAAATAAACTTCTGTTGAAACATATATTCTTAGTACGGGTCAAACGAGCTAGGCTGGGTTGACCCACAAACGCGTTTTTGTCTAGTTTTACGTTTTCATAAATTGATAATGTGGTATTTTCGGTATGTGTCGGCCCATTGAACTGTTTTTCATTTAGCTAAACTTTTTGAGTTGACCCGTTTGAGATAATACACAACCTATATTGATCCATCTATAAGTATACAGGTCAAAATTGCCACCTCCAGCTAGGCCTGTAAACGAACCGAATGTTCATGAACTATTCAGCGGGAAGTTCGTTTATGTAAATAAACGAACTAACATGAACAATTTTTTTGTTCATTTGATTAAATGAACGAACATGAACACACATTTTGTTTGTTCATTTATGTTCACGAACGTTCGTTTATGTAATTATGCTTGTTCATTTATGTTCGCTTATTTACGTTCGTTTAGATCCAATCTTACCAGTAGAAAAAGGGCTGCCTACTTTGGCAATGAAGCCATTTGACATAATAAAAATGAAGATTATGACCGTAGCGATGTCGGGGATCAATCTGTTTCATAAATAAGTAAATTTATATCACTAAAATCAAATTCCAAAATTGGACTTCAAGTAGTCAAGAATGAAAAGACTTACTGCTTCAAGCCAATGCTGTAAAGCAAGTTTGCATGCCTTTGCATGTTGTGACGACCCTTTTCCGACCTGCAAAATTATGAAACATAACTAATAAGGAAACGGGTCAAATGGGTTGACCATGTCACACAAGTCATTTATCACCCAAAGTTATCTCAAATGCTTAAACCCTCCAAAATCAATTTATTTTTACAAAGTCAGATCATTATTTTGGCACTATTATCTCTATAATTAGGCCCTTTAATGAACCAAACAAACATGAACAGAGGCATGTTCGTGTGTGTCCATTAAACTGTAACCGAACACAAACACAAACATATGTTCGTTTATTAAGAAAATGGGCATGTTCATGTTCATTTATGTTCGTTAGTTTAAAACCTAAACGAACATGAACAAACTTAACGAGCATAAATTAACAAACAATAAACAACACAATTGAACATAATTGAGCACAAACATAAATAAACACAAATGAATATAACTGACTAAATATAATCGAACATAAAGTATTTCTTTTTTATATAAATTAGTGATTAATTACGATAAATTCCATTGGAAAACCCATTCTTATTACTAGAAAGCCAATTACCAATTAGTTATATTTATATTAGTTAGAAAGTTCATTTTATGTTTAATAAATATAACTACTTATGAATTTAAATTGAAACGAACATAAACGAACAAACATAAACAAATGTAAATAAACGAACATAAATGGACGTTCACGAACATAAATGAACGAACAATACGTGTCTTCATGTTCGTTCGTTTAATTAAATGAACAAAGAATTGTGTTCATGTTCGTTCGTTTATTAAATAAACGAACTTCCCGCCGAACAAGTTCATGAACGTTCAGTTCGTTTACATGCCTATCTATAATCTTATAATAACTCATAAAATATAAAAAGTAAGGCCCGACTCGAATGGCCAGTTACCCAACCTTTAGAAAGAAATATGTACCTTTGCGGCTCTAGTTCGTGCTCTTGACCAACGAGAAACAGCGGTTTCTGGTTTTTCAATTTCAAAGAATGATACCGAACTGCACTTAAGCACCGCAAAATCTAACAGTTTCCACCTACATAAAAAAAAAGTCAAACTTTCAATACTTCAACAATCCCGCTTTAACAGACTTATAATCTATGCATAAACATTGGTACCCGATGCAAGTGATTCAAGATCACTAAACACTAAGTACTAACCATCTATGCTCCACTAGTATTGCACAATCAGCTAACTGTCTTCTGGTTCTGAAACTTTTATACGTTTTCTGCAGCTTCAATGCTGCAAGATGGCGGTTTGTAAGAGCCTCGGGCAGTGGAGATTCAGGCGCAATAAAATTCGCGTCGGGCAATGTATTTTCGAACGTTTTCGCCGAAGAAGAGGATTTAATGGAAAGAACACTGTCCATTTTTTTCCCACTAACGCTTAAAGATCCCCGAAGAACCATCTTTCATCTTGGTGACATTGATACATGTATCGCGATGAACTATTTATATTATCATTCGCATAAACAATTCGTGTTTTAGGTATGTGTGAGATCAGCAACCTTTTGTTTAACCTGGTATGTGGAAGAAATCCTCAAATACATACTAAAAAATTAAGTGTATAAATGTCAACTTTCAAGATGACACAAATTAAACATGTTAGGTAAAACATCCATTTTCTGTTCCCACACTGAATTTAATCACATGGGGGCCACCCCACTAAATAATGTAATTGAATATTTGAATCCAGCATATAACAAGAACCCTAATTGAGTGGTACTTGTTGTTACAACTAGCTCAATGCATGCAAATAACAGATAACAAAGCTCAATTAATGGCTTTTTTTATATATTATAAACTTATAATCAATAAAAAGAGGATATTATATGTAAAAAAACAGAAGAAAACTTAAGCATGAAATTATCAAACTTATGGCAAGCACAACCCATGAGCCAAAATTCAAGATTTAGATCACCCATTTCATATTTTGATCAAAAAAAGTCAAGAAAATGGTAACCCACAAATTTATAATCATAAACAAACAAAACCCATATGTCAAAATTCAAACTTTTCAATACCCATTTCAGAATTTCAACAAAAAGATCATCATAACATAAAGAACAATAATAAGTAAATGGTAAATGGCAAATGTGTAAATATATTACCTTATGAAGAAGCTTTGTTTTTTGTGTGGAAATGTTTCAAATATGGATCAAACAAACACAAGTGGTGTCTTTATGTTGATAATGTTGGGATCCAATAGCTGTAACCTGCAGGTTGTATTTATGATCAAGATCATTATTAGGGCACCCACAATGGGGACGAAGATGAATGATATATGAAGAAATAGAGTGGTTCCAACCACGTGGCAGTGGTCATGGGGACCTGGTTTGGTTGCAGTAAATTAGATGAACAGGGGTGATGAATTCATAATATTATCTCGTGTTACATGTGTTTTGTTTATTTGGAATACAATTTTTGTTAGACCACTTTATGTTGTGAATAGGGGAAATGGATTGGGTCGTCTTACATGTGTTGTTTTTTTTAAGTGGGATAATTTGGAAGTTAACTAAAGGTCTAAATCACTTTTGGTTTCCAAATAAGTACAAATATGAAGAAACAAAAATAGGAAATAATTGGATATATATTGACTCATACCTCGTAATCATGGTTGTAAAATAAGGTATTCAAGGCCGAGTACTCCCCGAGTAATTACTATAAGCTAGGCTGTCGAGGCGAGTTTCTTCAACTCAGCATAATTACTCGGAATCGATCAAACGTGGTCACCAGAATCGGATCTAGTAGGTCAACTCGATCCGAGTTTGACTTAAAGAAAATAATGCATGATTTAATGAATATCATTTTCACGTGTTTTGTTATAAATATTAGTAAAGTTATGTTATTTGACCTAAATTTAATTTCCGAAAACTAATTTCTTTATAATTTAACATGTCCGAGTACTCTCTGCCTAGGTCGAGTACTTTCAACTCCCCGATTGACAGACTAGGGAACGCCTAGCGACTTTTGCAACCATGCTCGTCATAACTTTAAATGATAGAAAATCGTAAAATGTTATTTAGGAAGTTAGTGTTAATATTGAATGATTTTTTTTACCCTAACAACTTCTGTAAGTGATATGGACTCTAGGTGATAAACTTATAAGATTTGTAATGACTTCATGCCATTGAATACACTGTAATTATAATCTTAATCTTGTACGCATTCGGATATGCCACCACAACACAAAGGCATACTGGGGTTGAGTGATACTTTGTTGTAAGAGGGACATTAACCATAGATTTAATTCTAGTTGAGTAGTAACAATAATATTGCAACAATAAATGGTCCCTAGCGGTACAGTTGTAACAATAATATTTAATGGATTGTTAATGACATAAACAGTTGTGATTGTGAGTTTGTGACTTGTGATGAAGAGAGGACGGGTGTAACTATTCATCTATACATGCTTTAATGGAATTTGTAACATAGTCATTTAACATCAACTTAACAAACACCTCTAATGTCACTTAGTTTTACAAACCAAACATCTCAACCTTCGGTTGGGTAATATAACAATCATTCACCCTAGCTCCATGTGTTCTCATGACTAATCAGAACATGGTCCCATGTTTAAGACCAATACGATTGTAGACAACGGTTCAATTAGTCCATGTTGTTGTTGGCTTTGGACAAACCTATATTGGTTAAATATGAGTGATTAGTCTATGCCTAACTATGATTAAGTTACACAGTGCCTGTCCTAACCATGACCCTAAGATCCTATTTTGAAAACCATTCCTAATCTAGTGGGCAACGTAACGGATTAACAATTTACGACAGTTGATGCAGATTTCACTTGACCAGTGCACCAGAAGTGACTAGCTCCCAGCACCCAAAGGGGTTTCGCAAGTTCGGGAGTCTCCTATGAGGGGAGTTTTCCCATAAAACTAAACACATCAAATGAGAGCTTTAAAGGCCTATTTATAGGTTGTCCTAGGGGCAGTGGCTGACCGCTAGGGGTTTCGGCGGTGGACATCCATCATGCATTGTTAGTTAGCATACACGTGTCAACCATGCATTTCAGTCTTGTTGATCCTGTAGCAGACCTCGAGGGTTGGGGTATGGGTCTGTTAAGCCCCATTTTACATCTGCATTTTTGAATAACCCAGGTTTTATATATATTATGGCTACCATAACTCATCTCCTAGCCCGATATATGCTTATTTGAAGTTTTGGGCTCTTTCCAGTCACTTTGTCTTTTTGTTTCCCTTCCGGTTAGGTTCTAGCATCAACCGACACTTATCATAACTTATACTTTGGTCTTTTCTTAAGAATAAATTTGTGGCTCAATATTCGAAGTGTTACAACTCGAACATCTTGGGAGACTTTGTATACTCTGAAGAAGACATAACACATTTTCCATGGTGAATTTCAGGCTTTTGATAGTTTACTCCGGCAATACTACTGCTTCTATATTGTATAAGATCATGTTGAAGACACCGATTAGAATATTCTTTAATTGTGGATAATGTATTTTATATATTAATTTATTATGTAAATGATATCATGGGCGAAGCTTTTAAGGGGCGGGAGGGGGCGGCCGACCCCCCGAACTTTTCGCTCAGTAGTGGAGAGTATGTAGATTTCGTATAGAAATTTTTGGGTATATACGTTTTCGACACCCCGATTTTATAAAAAATTTTAGGTCTGGTGACTCCCGCCCCCTCGGTCGGAAATCTGAAGCTTCGCCACTGAATGATATAGTACTATCAAGTTTCATACAAATAAAAAAAGTATTTTAATTTATTTTAGCTGAAAAACCCAATGTTTCCATGCATATAATTCCTCAGATTACGCCATGTGATTGAAGATTATATCATTAATAATTAACAAAATATATTTATACTAATCAACTAGATTTGTAAATCAAACACCAATTATTATAGGATATTTGAAATGTTGGAGAATGGCCATTATATTTGATGATTATTATTGAACCATGCTTGATGATTGTTATGTGAGGATAATAGATTTTGTTTGATATGTTTATAGTAATAACTTATAATGCAACTCAAACAGAAACATTTTAATGAATTCACTTTTTAGACTACACACAACAAAAATCTCATAAATTTATATATTAAATAAATACACACACAAAAATATCATAAATTTATATATTAAATAAATAGTTATAGTCATTCCAGCTTTGGCTGGGCAGTAGAGCCACTTAGAGAAAACAACAAAGTTCAAATCCCGTGTTATATTTCAAAAAACGACATAGATATTAAATTATAATAATTAAGACATTGAACTAATAAACATAACAACTAAGGGGTGAGTGCCGAGTTCAAATGCATCAAATGGAAAGTAAATCAAGTCTCAGAATGTATCGAGAAGCTTCTACATATTCCATTCAAATCCATCAGTCGTTAACACAATTTCACATACGTTCATTTCAAAAAAAAAAAAAACTTACGACCTATTTTTAACGAGTCATACTTTTATTTTTGCGCCTTACAACTTTTTTCCTTTTCACATCATGCATCCAAACAACTTATATTTCTTTTCACATCAATCCTTTTCACATCACACATCTAAAAAAAACAAAGATAAAAAAAACAAAGATGCTCTATTTGCTTTGAATATGTTCTAGTCAAGTCAAATCTCTTTAATTTTCCACATTCTCGGCTCACACCATCTAACTTAACTACCCCTAACCAACTCACTTTCTAAAATACAGGGGGTGCTTTACCAACACTAGATTCTCAGAGGACTTAAAATGACAAAATACTGAAGTTTCAGACTAAAACAGCTAAAGTTGGTACCTTAAGGACCGTAAATGAACACTTTAACCGTTTTAGACTATTTAGAAGCTTCTCGATATGTTCTCGAAAATAAAATCCCCAAATCAATCAATTTATTCACAGCGAATTAGGGCACGGATATTGATCAATCGATCGATCGATCGATCGTTTTCATTCAAGGTATTATATTGATCATCGATCTCTAATTGCGAATTTGAATTTTGTTTCAGTTGTACGAATTGTGAAATTTGTTTCAGTGATTTCTGTTACGTAATCGGTTAGATCGGTTAGATCTCGCTGCATGTTTATTGATTCGGATGACGGATTCTTATCCTGTGTGTTATTTTGATCATATCGATGCAATTCCGATTGAAATAATTTGAATTTTGTTTCAGTTGTACAAATTGTGAGGTTAGATCGGTTAGATCTCGCTGCATGTTTGTTGATTCGAATGCTTGATTCGTTTTTTTATTGTTATATAAACACATCGATGAAATTTTGTTTGAAAGTTACGATTTCTATGAAATTATGTAGAATTTTTGAGTTAATTGTTATGGATGATTTTTGAGGTTTATATGAGTGTTGGATTAATTGTTTTTAAGTATTTTTAACAATTGATTTCTTCGATGTTTGTTATTGTTTGATGCATGCTTCAATTCGTGGTTCTTTTTTACTTTTTATTGTTTTTGTTATAGTTAACCTGATGCCAGTGCTATTGATTGTGTTATATTTTTTCGTTATTTTTAAATTAATTAAATATTGTTATAGTGGAAATTTGGTCTTGGTTTGATTTGTCATGGTACTAACACTTCGTTGTAGCAACGGGTAGAGAAAACGTAAAACTAATTCACTCGTTTGGTTTTTAATATATATAGCATAAAATAGTTTAATAATTAGAAATATAAAAAGTAAACTATAAAATTAGAAAGATAAAAAGTTAACTATAAATTAATCCTAAGTAAAATATTAAAAAGATAACCGTAGAAGGATTGCTTTTTAATAACATATTACTGTAGAAAGCACACAAAAGGCTATGGTATAAAGGTGGATAGGAGGATTTTTGTTTCTTAAATATATTTTAGATTATAAGGAAATAAATAAAGACATGCTATTTTAGGATATATTGACACGTGTTAGAAATTTGATGGGGGTACTATTCACCACGTTGGTTTTTGACATATGGTATATATAATTTGTAATGCAGCTGGTTATGGTTATATTTTACTCACATGCGCTTGATTTCATAGGCAGGTTGAAAATGAGAGGCAGAAGTTACAGCTACAGCCCTTCACCACCAAGATACCGAAGCAGAAGCCACCGAAGTCCTAGTCCCAGGGGTCGTTATGCTGGTCGTGCTAGAGATCTTCCTACTAGCCTTTTGGTTCGCAACCTTGGCCGTGGTTGTAGGTTTGTTCTGATTTCTGCTTTTACGACTCACTGAGTCACCGTAACTGTATTGTTGATTTCTTCTAGCTGTGTTTCATCCCACATGGAAATATTTTTATTGTTTCAATGTTTGAAATTTAAGAGAGAAACTTTTTGAACTTTGTACTTAAATTATTTGATTTTAAGAAATAAATATTGCTGATTGGTAGACATGGTTTTGAAAATATATCGTCACATCTTTTCATCTATTAATCATTATTTTGGTAGATGTGGAACTCAAATCTGTTCACCATGATGAAAGGATTAATCTTTTGATTTTGGATATTGAATTTATTCTTTCTTCAAATTAATACCTGAGAGATGATTTTAGTTTTTAGCTCCAAAAAGTTTTGCTAATATAACCTTTCTTCTCATTTTTGTTTAGGACAAGTTCAATCTATAATCTGTATTTTAACATTGTATCATGTATCTATTTCATATACAAATATTGACCCGCTGAAATCAGCACTAAAAAGTTGATGCTAGAAGCTGTACATAAGAACTAATCATTCAGCTTTCCTCTCATAGCTGTTCTACTATCATGGTAGATGATACAAAACATTCTTTTAATCAAAGATTTGTTTATCTGCAGACCAGAAGATCTTCGTGGACCATTTGGAGAGTTTGGACCCCTGAAGGATGTTTACTTACCGCGTGACTATTATACTGGGTGAGTTAATGATCTTTAGCAGTCTTAAGAACATTTTACCTGTTATTCCTCTTTCTAAAACCAACAATTAACCCGATCAAATCAATTAAAACAAATACATTCACTCATTCAACTCTATGGTGGTGGTGGCTTATTACATTATAAATTTTTATGGGCATTGGTTTGTTTATTGAAAGTGTTGAAGACATGAAGTAATCAAGACTTCTGTCAAGGTGATTTTATTTAGATGAAGATTGAAGTTGTTTATGTTACATAATGAAGAAGTTCAAGTGTTGAAGAACTTTACATAATAACCTTGACTACACAAGGTTAGCAGCCATATTTTTGTATCATTTATTGGAGACAGCATTTGCTTGGACTTTTCTCTCGCCTTCACTCTTTTCGTTTCTTTTGAATTATATATATATTCATGGTATGTGGTTAATGGTAAACTTAAGAGACATGCTGTTTGTATGTGCAATTGTGCATACATGGCCTTGTATATGCATGCTTCTTAAGTCGTTAGTATATAATGACGTTTGGTAATGTTTTTTTTCCGCAGAGAGCCACGTGGTTTTGGTTTTGTTCAGTATGTTGACCCAGATGATGCTGCTGAGGCCAAATATCATATGGATGGTCAAGTTCTTCTTGGTAGAGAGCTGACAGTCGTGTTTGCTGAGGAAAATCGGAAAAAGCCTTCAGAAATGAGGGCAAGAGAACGCTCTAGGTCAGTATTGTGTGTTAAATAATGAAATATTCTCTTTTTTGTGTTGTAATAACACCAATGTACTTGAAACTGGCTAGATTTGGTTCGATGGGTAATCTTATAAATATTAACTATAAAGGAAATGGATTGAAAATTGCTGTTTAAATTGCTCAGAATTTTCTAAATAGTTTTTCATAATTTGTACAATCGTTTTGCTAATAATAAAAATCATGACAGGGGAATTTCATATGAACGTAGAGGATCGTCCAGCCGTTATTCTCGTTCACCAGGTCGTGGGAGGTCATACCATCGCAGTCCAAGTTACTATTCTCCTTCCCCTAGGCGGGGCCGTGGAAGGTCATATCATCGCAGTCCAAGTTACTATTCTCCTTCCCCTAGGCGTGGCCATGAAAGGTCGTACCATCGCAGTCCTAGTTACTATTCTCCTTCCCCTAGGCGGGGCCGCTACTCCCGGTATGCACTAATTTCTCATCTGTACTAAAGGGGCAAAATGAGCCGCTACTCTTTAGTTCATCTCTTACTAATAAATAGTTTGTCATTAAAATATTGATTTATGAATTAAAACAGTTGATAATGAATGTGATTAAATGTGGAACAGTTCCATTTCACCTCGAGACAGAAGGTACAGAGAGAGGTCTTACTCAAGGTCAAGGAGCCCATATGGATCCGTAAGCAGGAGTCCCAGCCCGGTGAGGAGCAGGAGTCCAGAAGGTTATTAGTCATTTGAGGCCAGAAAGAATGAAAATTGGAAGCTCGTCTTTTATATGTAATGTAAATTACTACTACTTGCTAGCCTCGTGTATTAGAAGTCTGAAGTGATGTTTAATTTGGTAACATTGCGACTTGGTTCTCATGATATGTTAAAACTTTGAAGTTTCTGAACAGTGAAAAATTGCCATCAGTTGTGATTCCTGAGTCTGGGATTCAGACAGTATGCAGGACCTTTTTTCTGATAAAAGTTCAGGCTTGATAAAATCCTGGTCTTAAAATTCAGGCAAGCGCGACTAGTGCACTAGGCGCATGGCGAAGTTATGTCATTGTTGGGACGCATGGTAGGCGTACATATTAGTCTGGGCGCAGACAAATGCCTTCGTCTAGGCATCAAAGCCAGCCTGAACCAGTTGGTACTAGTCAAAAACCAACTTGAACTTAGAAACAAAGATTACAATCTGATGTATATCTTTCTTACAATCTGACATATGTCTCCTGTGTTCACATGCTTGTCACAACATAAGTCATTGAATTGCAAACTCTAGATCGTAATCCTCCACTCCTCACAGATGAATTGTGATTCTCATACTCCTAGATGACTGTAGGATGATTCAGATTCAGATCATCTGCTAAAAAACCACATATTGCATAGTCAATGATACATACATATTTGATGATACACATATTGTTGACCCATTTTACTAAAACAATAATAAAATTATAAGAGGCGCGAGTAAAAAACTCATATATAGCATATTTTATGGCTGCAAGTTATTATATATAATAGAACAATTGGTCAGCTACAGTAACTAAACCAACTAGAAGGTGATTCATAAACAAATCATATCTTGCCATGTAACAGTTGACTAAATTGACCCTTGATGAGCTTGAGACTGATTTCTTTTTGTAGAGCACATTTGTTTTAAGGGTGTGGTTAAATGCACCTCTACTTTTACTGTTTATACTCCCCTTTCTAATAATATTATTTTTATAATTTTTTAAATTCCACCTTTACCATTTATATGTTATTGTTTTGTTCAATTATTTACGGTTTCTCACATCATATATACATCATACGTATAGCAACGCCGAACCACATGATGAAAATGATAAATGGACAAAATGGGGCAAAAGTTCTTCCTCGAGGATTGCAGCACACAAAAATGTTCTTATTTGGTTTAATTATGTTTAAACAATTAATATTATAGTTATATATTTAAATTGTAAATCAACGTTGTTCTTGGTGGTGAGTTTAATCACGTTGCATTCCAGCTTCTTAAATGGCAAGGGGTTGCTACGTCTACTACGGTAGTGCAGGTGCAACAAGATGGAATTAATCATCTTAATATTAGTAATGTTATTGAAAATATAAAAAAAATAGTATTATATCATAAAGAAATAACATGAAACAGAAGAGAACAATAAACGGAAAACAAAACAAAAAACTATAATAAGTAAAAATGACATAGAGAGGGTACTAAGTGAATAAATAATTTGAGGTGCTGATATGTTAAGAAAAAAAGGGTTAACATAAAGAAATGACAGATTTAAATAGTTGAAGGAGGAGTATAATAAGTAAACACGTAATAGAGGAGGTACGTTTAGAAACACCCCTCTCTTAATCTCCTTCTTTCAATCAATGCAGGTTTTTTTCTTCAATAGAAACGTTATGTATTCACAGATATATCTAAATATTCAAATTATGCAAGTAGATAAATCCCTAGAAAAATATAGGGATATTTCCTAATACAAATTTTCAAAAAATAGAAAATAAAAGGATTGATGGTATTTATTTACAAACTTCAGGAGGAAGTGCAACCAGTAAAATAAAAAAAATGGTAGTGCATTTAGCAACACCATTGTTTTAAAACAAAAGAAAGAGACACAAGTAAATTATATTATATAAATAAATAACAAATGGCGTTAATTGTTAAAAAACATTCACTTTTTGTGATTTTTAACTTTGACCACCAAACTTTGTTTGGTAGTCAAGATTGGCCCCTTGGCTTTTTGTCTTTCTAAATGTAACCTTTTATTTTAAAGTTGTCACTTCTAACCCCTGTTATCTAAAAACTTTATATGGTATCACTTTGACCCCTTGACTTTGAGTCACTTTGTTTTCTGAATTCATGTTCTTTTTGGCTGTTTTGGTCGTTGTACCGTGTACGCCCCTCCCGTCGGTATAAATTCGTGCTCATATCCTTTTACGCCATGTAAGTTACTTGGTGTTACAAATTTGTGATTTTTGTACTACGTTTTTTCTCGATTTCGGTTGTTCTTGGGTTGCTACTTAGCATGTTTTACGCCCCCACCTCTGGTAGTACAGATTTACATTCCCCACCCTAACGCGGGGGCCTCAGTTCTAGTTAATATAAATTAGAAATGATTGTTCAAACCTTAAATCAAATCAAACAAAATGTTACCGTTACTTTCCAGACGTTTAGCACAGCGGTTTTTCCCGCACAGCAACCGACTTTTAACCACCTATTTCTTCTCAACCACCAGTGACCACCGTGGCTCGAACCCGAGTCGGCCATCACCGCCACCTATCCAGGTCCTGCTCACCGAGTCAGCGGGTCGTGGTGTGTTCGCAACTCGGAGTATAGAACCGGGCGAGCTTATCCATACTGCCAAACCCTTTGTTTCTCACCCGTCTATCTCATCAATTGATAAAGTATGTTACTTCTGTCTCAAGAATAGTGTTAGACGTTTGGGGTTTCAGGCACCGGAAGTGTTGTTTTGCAGCGAAGAATGTAGGGATCAAGCGAAGGTATGGATATATTATATATGTTACATGCCCACCACCTGTTTGATGTTATGTCTCTGAGAGTTGGGGTGTTTAAAGACGGTTAAACTGGGTTAGGAGTGAACGGTTTGGCTTACTGTTTGGAGAACTGGTTGTCGCGGTTCGGTATGGTTCGGAACGGGCTGCAAAACCGAACCAGCTGAAAAATATTAAAAATATAGAATTTTTTTTTTTAAATTTATATAATTTTAATAAAAATTTAGGTAACTTAAGAAATGGTACATGATCTTGAACTATAAAACCTTAATCGATCATAAGATCGGTGTTGTCAAAGGAGTGACAGATTTCCAAAACTATATGACAAATAATTGTCGACTACATTCGGCTTGAGGGTAGAAAAATAAGCTGAAGCTTGGGCCCATATTTAAGGGACCCAATTTTTAGGGTTTAACTTCGTTTGATTTTCCAGGTTTTGACAAGTAGAGCAAAGAATTAGTATACTTGGAAGAGTTTTCTTTACACTAAAACTCACCCAACTCTAATATGTGTGACTATGTGCATGTATACAGAAAATGTGTGCCATCATAGTCCCCACGTGTTAGGATACTAAGCAATATACACACACAAACACACACTTGGTTTTAAAAAGTGCGCCTAGGCGCAAAGCTGCGCCTTGTGTGACATAAGGCGAGCTCTGTACAAGAAACGCACAAAAAGTGAGTTTTTTTGGAAAAAATCCCATTGAGGCGCACGCTTCTTGTACAGAGGGTGTTTTTGTGCTTTAAAGTGTTATACATGTAGCTAAAATGGTTGTACTTAAGTGATTTATACATTAAATCATATATAAACCTTATTTATAACTATATTTTGGGTAAGGGATGCTAAAAACCTATAGGATGTATAAAAAGAATTATATAAGCACCTTGCGCCTCGTGTACGAAAAGCCCTCATCTTTTGTGATTTGCGCTTTGCGCTTTGATTTTAGACCTTTTCGCTTTTGTACGGTTCCCGCTTTTTAAAACCAAGTATGTGTGTATATATATATATAATTTACAAAAAGGGCCTCAATTTTCGGATCGGCTTTAGGTCCTCATGAAGGTTGAGCCATGGGGATACTTATATTATTGATAGTGTAACATGTTTCGGAAGAATACAACCCATATGCGTTTGCAGCTGAAGTGTAACATGTTTGAATTATATAACTGAAGTATAGCAATGTGTTTGAAAAAAATTAGTAGCTCATAGCAGTTTGCCTTTATCATATGACAAATCAATTTTCAGTAAAGAAACAAGACTCAGCCACTTGGGATTTCGCCATTTCGGTTGATGACATTAGTTAATTATATAATGTTGGTAGAGATTGCAATTTACTATCTTTTTCTAACTATCTATTACTAACGCATTTGAAAATTTATGCGAACTGCGACTGTGACCTGAAATTTTGTACTCATATGCTAATTTTATTAGGGCTTTTATGAAGTTGAAAAGGAAGCTGACTGGTCAGCATTTGTTGCTCACTGCAGGTAAGCATTTTCCTAATATATACTTTCTCTTTTAGTTTTTCATAGCTTTAGCCAGTTACATATGAAACAAAGGTCAGAAAGCTTGTTATTAGCACGAAATATAAGAGGCAGATATAGTTATTTGTTTCATGAAGTTGAAAAAATATATAAAATTATAAATTGTTAATTCACTCGGTCTTCCTTAGTAGAAGCAAACGCTTTTATACATCAAATTAGTTGAACTTGTCTTTATTTGTGGCGATCACTTTATATCTGTATTTGTCACATTCTGATTTCTGTTTAATACTTTTCGTTTACAGAAACCGAGGTTTAAAATATCCGTTTCTTGCCAAACGATTGGCCTGCATGGTAATATCAGGAGTGACTTCTGCAGACAGTTTGGATATACTTCAGCCTGCACGCTTGTCTGCTGAAATGATATTACAGGTAAACATTATTGTTGTCTCAAGAACATTCTAGAACAGGTAATGCAAGTAAGAACATTTAGGTGTCATTTGATTCCTAGTCTGGAATCAGTACGGGTATGGGTTTGAGAATGGGAATCGGTTTCTAAATCGCACCTCCTATTGCAGGTATGGAAAGTACCTAATCTTAAGGATATGATTCCTGATTCTAGAACCCATATGCTTAAACCAAACACCATCTATCATTTTCATTCCCATTTTTTCATTCTCAAACCCTCGATCCAATACCCAATATTGTTCCGATGTTGCTACATTGACTTGTTCGTGTTCGTTTGTTAAGGAAATACTTGTGTTCACGAACAATTCATGAACACTTACCGAACAAGATTTTTTGTTCGTGTTCGTTCATTAAGGAAATGAACGTGTTCGTTTCTTAATTTTAGGTACCGAACACAAACGTTCATGAACAAAAACGAGTGTTCATGAATGGAAACGAACACAAACAAGCGTTCATGAACACAAATTAAGACAAAGAAACACAAACAAGCGTTCATGAATAGAAACGAACACAAATGAACATATGTTAAATCTCGAATAAAATCGGCATCTTTCATCATAAACATTAAGAAGATCCACCCAAAATATACTAATGAACTTGCGAATACTGGAACAGGGTTTATTTGTCTCAGTTACCACAAATAAAAAATAAAAGAATATAAAAAATAAATATAAACGGACACAATCAAACATAAACGGACGAACATAAATGAACACGTTACCAAACTTTCACAAACATAAACGAACGAACAGGGTCTCTGTTTGCGTTCATTTAACTAAAGAAACGCAATTTTTTGTTAGTGTTCGTTCATTTATTAAATGAACGAACACAAACGAACTTCTTGCCGAGCGGTTCATGAACTGTTCGCTGAAAGTTTAGTTCGTTTGCATTGCAGCCCTACTTGTCATTTTAGCTAGTTTAAATGAGCATATATTCCTACACGTATTTTGCCAGATGGAAGAGGAGCTTTATTTGCTGAGAGGCGCCTTAGAAGATTCAGGCGTGAAAGATGAACAGCTGACATGTAATTTCATGATAATACTGACTTTTGTGAAGTTATTCTCTGTTTGAATTTAGACCAAAATAATAGTATAAAAAAACAATTTTTTGCTTCGTCTGGTAAGCTGTGACAACCATCACTTTTCAGAAACTGACTTTTAAATATAGTGTGTTTAAATTATTATTTGGTGTTTTTTTATGACTTAGAATAATTGATATACAGTTCTAAATATCGAATGGTATGCTGGGGTTCTGGCACGTATACGTATCAATGCATTCCGTATTGAATTGGCTGGAACTAGTTATGAAGATTTACTTGCATTAGCTGCTGCATCAGTGGAATCCGAAGCTGCTGTTGGCAATGCTGTCTATCTGCTTCCATCTTTCTATAATCATGACTGTGGTAAGAACCTAATAATCTTCCGCGTGACCTACATAATCCTAATCCGCATTGAACACATAGTTGTCAAAAGGCGCGCGCCTAGGCGCTCGGGCGCAGCGAGGCGCGCCTATAGCGCCTGGTGGTCGCTTAGGCTCAAAAATGGGCTTTTTTTTTGTAAAAACGGTGCTCAGGCGCAAAAGGCGCTCGGGCACAGCGAGGCGAGCCGAAGCTGAATATCCAATTGATGTTGATGGAAGTTTTGATGACTTTGATGATGGTCTTGATGATTGATGATGAACTATAAGTTTAAATGTTTTAGTAACCGCAAAAGTTTGTATAAGTCCTAGTAACTTTTGGTATAACTTTTGGCATCACTACGTGTGTATAAGTCCTAAACTTTTGCTACTAACTATTACCTACATGATCTTAAATGGCATATATAATAGTTTTTTTATTTTATATGTGGAATCTTATTTATTTTTAAAGCGTAACATATTTTTTATACTTTTTTTCTCTGTGTGCACTTTTATTAAAAAAGCCCACCCTTTTTTGCGCCTTGCGCCTAGGCTCTGGGCGAGGCCGATGCGCCTCGCCTGCGCCTTTGCGTCTCTGACAACATAGATTGAACATGAAAATAAATAATGCAAAACAATTTTAGACGATTCTTGTTTGTCAAAATCCGAGATGAGAATGCAAATAAGACTTTGTTACGTATTTAACGTACATGCTTAACTTTCTCTACTATAGATCCCAATACACACATAGTTTGGGTGGAAAATGTGGAAGCAAGATTGAAAGCTCTGAGAGAAATTGAAGCAGGTTAGACAATATTCAAACCTAAAGATTATTTCTGGAAAGTTGCTCGGTTTAAACTCAACATAAAGCGTTAAAAAATGTTGGTATGCGGCAAGAGCCTTGAAAGAAAGTTGTGTTGTTTTGGCAGGTGAAGAACTGAGGATATGTTACATCGATGCAAGCATGGATCGTGACGCTAGACAAAATCTCTTGTCTAATGGGTTTGGTTTTGAGTGTAACTGCCCTCGTTGTATGTCGAATGATTGATCTCTTCATGCACTCATTTCTTGAGTACACTTCTTGCTCACTTGTGCACTTGGACTACATTTGTAATTTGCTCTTAAGAGATTTTGAATAAGATGACAGTGTTTTTTTTTTTGTTTCTTTGTGGTGTAAATGAGTTGAGTTTAGTTTGCGCTTAACTAAGCTCGTTTAGTTTTAAATAACTTGAGCTCAAGCGTTGCTTGTTTCGACGCTCTGTCTAAAGTCCGAGCTCAATGCAGACTAGGTTTCAAGATTTTTTTGTATATTATTAAATTGATCTAAAACATTGTTTTAAAATGATAATTGTTTTAGTTAACAAAAAGAAGCGTTAACCGTAATTTTATGACAAACAAACAACTATCATGTGATTGTTAAAAGTCACCAATGATTTAGCATATAGTTAGTTTTATGTTTAAAATCAAACCAAGGACTAACATTTTAAATGCTATTTTCTTTTACCATCGAAAAAAACTAACATTTCACTCTCCATCCCAAATCTTCACGCTTTGTTTTTGGCTTTTGAAGAGAAACGGGGTGTAATTATCACCTCATATTCACTTTGTTCATGAGGTTCTCAAATATTTATTTTTGGTTTATAAGTGGTAACTTTTCGCAAGGTATGAAAGTTAGAGAGATATATAGTTAACTTTCATTTCTCAAGGGTATAAGATATATGATTCAAAAATATGTGGGCACCTCAATAAAATTTAACCATTTTTTATATAACATGTGGGCTAAATATGAGTGGAGATGTTAGTGGGGTCTTCTTTTCACAAAACACAACATAGATACGTCTCTGAATTTATCTGTCAGATATATTGTTGTTTTCAAATAATTGGTGGGCTCTTTAACCAACCCACGTTCACCAAAACATATCTACATGCTAATTAAAATATGTCTAGATTATTTTATAATTCAAATATGTGTTTTGGAGGATTTTGTTAATCTTTTGGCTCCAAAAGATGAATATAAATCTAACTAAAATATACACGAAACGGTCTCGATTACCCAATTTAACTGTTGGATCTAAATATAATTTTATTTTTGTTTTGCAATATGATGATAAATTAATTAACATTTCGATTAATACTAACATTCAACTTTATATCAAATGATCATCTCCTGACACTTAAAAAGCGCCAACGGTCTAACCACATGTAGTTAGATTTATCTTTAAAAATCTAACTAATAACTAACATTTTATCTTTAAAAATATAACTAATAACTAACATTTTAAATGTCATTTTCAGAAGCAACTAATATTTTTCATAATTTTCACTTTGTTGACTTTTGGAATAAAAAGGATGCAACTCTGATGGTCAATTTAGTTCTTGAAAGTTGCTGAATAATAAGCAAATCTTGGCCCAAATACTTTGTGGGCTTTAAAATCCAACCCACGTTCACCAAAACATTATAATTAATATATGAGTAAACTTCCGTTTTCCTCCCTGTAGTTTGGTCGCTTTAACGGTTTTGCTCCAAACCTTTAAAAATAGACATTTTACTCCCTGATGTTTCGGTTTTTTTGCCAGTTTGCTCCCCGCCTCTAACTCCATCCAAAATGTTTGTTTTTCTATTTTGCTCCCCGCAAGGAGCAAACTGACAACAAAACCAAAACATCAGGGAGTAAAATGGCTATTTTTAAAGGTTTGGGGCAAAACCGTTAAAGTGACCAAACCACAGGGAGCAAAATGGAAGTTTACTCTTAATATATCTACGTTTTTCTTCTTAATAAATTAAATATATTAATCTTTTGGCTCCAAAATTGCGTTGTAGATCAAACTAAGAGGCTGTTTGTTTACCTCTTAATGAGGCTCTTAATGGTTCAGACCTCTTACTAGTTTAGCACTTAATGGTTCAGAATGTTTGTTTCACGAGCAGATGTCTGGATGGTTCAGACATTTGCCTCTGAATGGTTAAGATTTATACACAGTCTGAATGGTTAAGACCTCTAATCTGAATTGGTCAGACATTCCTCTGAACGGTTAAGCATTACACATGCGCTTAATGGTTCAGGCCTCTTACTGGTTCAGCACTTAATGGTTCAGACCTCTTACTAGTTCAGCACTTAACCATTCAGATGTTGCCAAACAGCCCCTAATATATCCATGAAACTGTTTCGGTCACACATATTTAACTATTTGATCTAGTTTTTCCTTTTTGCAATATGATAATCTCTTTAGGTGAACGAATCACGTAATGCTTTAACCGTAATTTTATGACAAACAAACAACTATCATCTTACTGTTAAAAACCACCAATGATTTAGCATATAGGTAGTTTCATGTTTAAAATAAAACTTAGAACTAATATTTTGAACGTTATTTTCTTTTACCATTGGAAAAACTAACATTTCTTTCTCCATCTCATAAATCTCACTCTTTTTCATTGACTTTAGAAGAGAAACGTGATGTTATTCTCACCTCTCATATTCATTTTGTTCACAAGGAGCTCTCAAATTTATTTTTGCTTTCAAGCGATAACTTTTCACAAGGTATGAAAAATTATGAAAATATATAGTTAACTTTTATTTTTTAAGGGTCTAAAATGCATGATTCAAAATATGTAGGGACCTTTATAAAATTTGACCTAATTTATATAACACGTGGGGTCTAAATATGAGTAAGATGTGAGAGAGGTCTTCTTTTTACCAAAGACAACATAGATACGTCTCTGAATTTATATGTGAGTATGAGTATCAGTTTCAAATCATTTGTGGGCTCTTTAGCCAACCCACGTTCACCAAAAAAATCTGCATACTATTGATATATGTCAGATTATTTTCATAATTCAAATGTGTGTTTTTGGAGGATTTTTAATATATTTAATTTTCTTTTGCTCCAAAAGAGGATTATAGTTCTAACCAAAATATCCATGGTTTCGGTTACCTAAATTTTACTATTTGATCTAAACTTAATTTACTTTTTTTTTAACTAGGTTTTGTCCGCCCGCGTTGCGGGGCATTAAACCGAATATTTCTTTCTCATAGCATGTACGTCTGTGTTTTAGTTACTTGTACATACTACTCATAACACGATCTCAAAAAAATTTACATAGAGTAAACAAAGTGAAACAAAATACTACCATACTTTTGCTAAAAAAAACTAAAACGATGGAAAAACTACCGCTTGGCAGACAAATAAAAATTAAATCGAGCAAACCAATTAAAATAAAACACTACCACAGTCTTGTAAAAAATATTAAAACAAATTTTATACTGGGGGCAAAATCGTAAATAAACACAAAAAAATCATGTCGAAATGTAAATCAACTTAAGTTTATATCGACACGTAAATAAAAATAAAGACGTAAAACTCGATTAAAAAGTATTTAAAAAGTTAAGGGGTTGTAAGAGTAAATGCTGAAAATTAAACGGTAAAAGTAAAAAAAAAAACCACAAAAAGAAAAGAAAGAAAGGAAAAAGAAAACAAAAAGGAAAAAATAAATGATAACACCACTGTAGCAAAGTGGTGTTATCATTTGATATATATAATAATATGATGATGTTTTAATTAAAATTTCCGTTAACTGTAACAACCATCACATGACGGTTAAAAGTGCCAACGATTTAACATGCAGTGAGTTTTATATAGTCAGTCTTATGTTTAAAATCAAAGGGTGAGAATCAAATAGGAAGTTTATTTTAGCTAAGAAGTATAGGAAGCAATATGATTAAGACATGTGACAAAATTTAAAATAAAGAGGAAGGGTATTTTAGTCAATCTTATCTTTTTCTTCTTCATTTTCCTTCTCACTAACATCAAAACCCACCATTTTCAAAACACACAATCTTCAACCATTTCTTCACTTCTCTATCTCAATAATCACTACATTATAGTGCGATTTTCGTCACCAATCAATGATTCAACCACCCGATCAACGTGTTCTTCAGCTTTTTCAATAAAACCCAGTTTAATTTCATACAAAATCTCGTTTTTTCCGGTGATTTTGAAGATAATCACTCGATCCGTTCGATTCGATCTCTGATAAGTGTTTCAATCATTCAAATTTCGTCAATCGTTGAAGAAACCGACTTCGATCCGTGTAAGAAATTCTTTAATTTCATTTTTATTATCTGGGTTTTAATTTATTCATTGCGTTTTACGATCTTGGCGGGGGTCCGGGGGCAGCGCCCCTGGCGGGGTCCAAGGGGCAGAGCCCCTGGCTGTCGATTAAATTGCTTTAATAAAAATGCATCAGAAAAGTTAATTTTCTGTAAATTGCCCCTGGAAAACTGCATTGGTTCAGACAATTCACAGCACAGACAAAACTATTGTCCTGGTTCAATGCGTTTTAGAGAGAACACTTTCTTTGGTGTTTTTAGGCCATTGCGTTTTAGAACTAAGACATTTTTATGTGTTTTCTGGCCATTGCGTTTTAGAAAAACACATTTTTGAAGTGTTTTTAGTCATTGCGTTTTAGGTAAAACACATTTTTAGGAGTTTTCAGTCTATTGCGTTTTAGAGAGAACACTTTCTTTTGTTTTTTTAGGCCATTGCGTTTTAGAAAGGAGACATTTTTAAGTGTTTTCTGGCCATTGCGTTTTATGTAAAACACATTTTTATGTGTTTTCAGTCAATTGCGTTTTAGAAAACAGACATTTTAAGTGTTTTCTGGCCATTGCGTTTTAGAAATAAGACATTTGTTTGTGTTTTTGGTGCATTGCGTTTTAGGTAAAACACATTTTTATGTGTTTTCAGTCCATTGCGTTTTAGAAAGTACATTTTTTTTTGTGTTTTTAGGCTATTGCGTTTTAGAAATAAGACATTTCTTTGTGTTTTCTGGCCATTGCGTTTTACAAATAAGACATTTCTTTGTGTTTTTGGTGCATTGCGTTTTAGAAAAATGTCATTTTTTAGTTTTTTTTTTCATTGCGTTTTACGCAACTGGGTTTTAATTTTTTTTTCCCGAAAATATAGCAATAGTATACTCGTTTTAAAGATAAAAAAACGCTCGTTTTTTTTGTGCAATTTTTATAAAAAAAATAATGTCGTATGAAAGAGTTATTAACGTTTAAAAAATGAGGGGAATTGAAGGAGAGATAAACTATTGCCTTGGATTGACTAGAATGCCCCTAAACAAATCAACGCGCCTCTTTTCTTCCTTTCAATTTCTCTTATTTAATCTTAGCCCTTTATTAACTAAATGGATGCCCTTGATTAACTAAATGGATGGTCAAGATTACTTCATAGCCTTCTTAGCCAAATAAACTTTCTATTATATCGTAACCCTAACGGTGTGTTCCCGAGTTAAAAATTCCCACCCCCCTCCCCTCCATGTCTTTCCAAATTGGAAAGACTATTTTCAGGCAAAAAAAACCCCATTTTCCCTCCCCTCCCCCTGTTAAGTGGATCTTTGGAACACAACCTAAAATCAAATCAAAATGCTATTTTTTTTACCATCCGAAAAAACTAACATCTCACTCTCAATCCTAAATTGTCACGCTTTGTTTTTGGCCTTTGAAGAGAAACGGGGTGTAATTCTCACCTCTCATACTAACTATTTATTTTTGGTTTATAAGTGGTAACTTTTCGCTATGAAAAATTACGGAGATATATAATTTACTTTCATTTCTTAAGGGCCTAAACTATATGATTAAAAAATATATGGACACCTCAATAAAAGTTGACCATTTTTTATATGAGTGGGTATGTTAGTGGGTCTTATTTTCACTAAACACAACATAGATACGTCTTTGAATTTATGTGTTCGTTTTAGTGTTGTTCTCAAATAATTGGTGGGCTCTTTAACCAACCCACGTTCACCAAAACATATCTACATGCTAATTAATATATGTCTAGATTATTTTATAATTCAAATATTTGTTTTGGAGGATTTTATATATTGTTAATCTTTTAGTTCCAAAAGAGGATTATAAATCTAACTAAAAATCTAAAATATCCACAGTCTCGATTACCCAATTTAACTATTGGACCTAAATTTAATTTAATTTTGTTTTGTAATATGATGATAAATTAATTAACATTTTGGTTAACAGTAACGTTTTTTTCTTAATGAATTAAATATATGTTTTGGACATATTTAAATATCCATGAAACTGTTATGGTCACACATATTTAACTATTTGATCTAGTTTTTCCTTTTTGCAATATGATAATCTCTTTAGGTTAAAGAATCGTCAAATGTAATGCTTTAACCGTAATTTTATAACAAACAAAAACTATTATCCGACTGTTAAAAACCACCAATGATGTAGCATATAATTAGTTTTATGTTTAAATCCTCTTTTAGAGCTAACATCTTGAATGTTATTTTCTTTTACCATTGGAAACACTAACATTTCTTTCTCCATCTTATAAATCTCACGCTTTGTCATTGACTTTAAAAGAGAAACACGATGTTATTCTCACCTCTCACATTCACTTTGTTCATGAGGAGCTCTAAAATTTTTTTTTGCTTTCAAGCGATAACTTTTCACAAGATATGAAAAATTATGAAAATATATAGTTAACTTTCATTTTTAAAGGTCTTTAAGATGCATGATTCAAAATATGTAGGACCTTTATATAATTTGACCTGATTTATGTATGTGTCAGTGGTAGTATTCAATAATTTGTGGGGTCTTTAACCAACCCACGTTCCCCAAAATATCTATTAATATATATCTCAAGATTATTTTCATAATTCAAATATGTATTTTGGAGAATTTTTAATATATTTAATTTTTGACTCCAAAAGAGGATTATATATCTAATTAAAATATCCATTAAATGGTTTCGGTTACCCTAATTTAACTATTTGATCTAAACTTCATTTAATTTTTGTTAATGTAATATGATGAGTTTTTTAATATATTCGTTTACCGTAACATTTAGCTTTATGACAACCAACATCACCTAACGGTTAAAAAGCACCAATGATTTAACATATAGTTAGATCTATCTTTAAAATATAACTAATAGGTAACATTTTAAATGTCATTTTCAGAAGAAAAAAAAACTAATATTTCCCTCTTCATTTTATATTTTCACACTTTTTTTATGGTCAATTTGGACTTTTTTTATGGTCAATTTGGGTGCTTGAAAGTTGCCGAATGATTAGCAAATCTTGGGCCAACACTTAGGTGCACGGCTCAAAGTTGGTGGGCTCTAAAATCCAACCCAAGCTCACCAAAACTACACAATGATTAATAATTTAATTAAGGGGTAACTTTGTAGAACAGTAACCAAGTTTCAAAAGTGTTCCAATCAGGTCACTCAAGTTTCAAAAGTGTTCCAATCAGGTCACTCAACATTTATTTTTCATTAAAATTAATGGGTTTTTCATCAATTTCATAGAAAACCGTAGTGATTTGGATTTTTGTTTCTTTTTTCTCTTTTATTTGATGCTAACGTCAAGTGATGACGAGAATTGTAACTTGTTTTTTTTTTAAATTTTTAATGTAATTAAATGGTTTTTATTTTTAATAAATACATTTTCATATATTAAAATAATTCGACCCCAGTATCTTATGCTCCATTTCTTTCTTGACACGTGGAAAAAAAGACATGACTCGATTTGAATGTTAAGTTATCTAATTGTGACAAAAACCACACCAGTGACCTAATTAAAACACTTTTAAAACTTGGTTACTATTCTGTGAAATTTTCCCTTTAAGTTAATCTTTCGGCTCCAAAATCGCGTTGTAGATATAACTAAAATATCGACAAAACTGTTTCGGTCACACATATTTTACTATTTGATATTGTTTTTCTTTTTTGTAACATGATCTCTTTAGGTTAATGAATCCTTTAACATTTAGCTTTATGGTTAACAACTAACTATGACCCTCTTTAGGTTACTGAATCGTTTAACATTTAGCTTTATGGTTAACAAAAATCACCTATGATTTAGCATATAGTCAAACTAAGAACTAACGTTTTTAATGTTATTTTCTCTTGCCATCCGAAGAAAAAAAATAATATTTTCGTCTCAATTTCAGAATTATCGCACTTTGTCGTTGACTAACGTTCTTTTTTTTTTTTTTTTTTACTTTTCAAAAAAAAATTATCCAGTTTGTCCACGAGCAGCTCACAAATTAATTTTTGATTTTTCAAGTGGTAACTTACCGGGAGGTACGAAAAGTTATAGAGGTATATAGTTAACTTTTATTTAGTAAAGGTATAAGACGCATGATCTAACATGTGTAAGGACCTATGATAAAAATAAACTTTTTCAATTTAACACATGGGCTAATACAAGTAAAAATGTGAGTGGGGTCTTTTCTTCACAAAACACAATATAGATAGGTGTCTCTCAACATGTCAGATATATAATTATTTTCAAATAATTTCGTGGTCTCTTAAACAGTTAAACCAACCCACGTTCACAAAAACATCCACCTAATAATTATCTAAATTATTTTATAATAAATCAAGAATAATTTTGGATGATTATATATTATAGAGTAAATTACGTTTTTGGCCCCTGTGGTTATATCAGTTTTACTATATTAGCCCAAAATAAGAATTTTTAACGTATCTGCCCCCATGGTCCCTATATCTAACCATTTTGGCCCCTAATTCTAACCAAACCTCAACTCTGGTTAACTTCTTGGTCACATGGGTTGCACATGATGGGTAAAATTGTAATTTCCCCTCCTCTTTTATGACTTTATAAATAAAACTCAAATCTTGAACAAATCATCATCATCTGATACAAACATATACTTATCTAATTAATCATTTTAAAATATCGAATTCATTATACTTATCTAATTAATCATACCACACCCACATCGAATTCATATTACCACAGACTCAATCTTCGAGCTCGAAGAATCCATTTTAAAATATTAAGAAAATAACACATCAGGTACTTCTATGAATCCATTTTAAAATATTAAACCTGATGAATTCGATGTTAAGGGTGTGGCTAGAGAGAGAAACACACACACATACAAACATATACATATTACCACAGACTCAATCTTCGAGCTCGAAGAATCCGACATCTGGAACGTGACGTCATCGCCAGAGTTTCATAAACCGGTGCCGGTTTCACGGATCTCGAAGAAATCGGCATCTCCGGTGGTCGGAGGAACGACATCATCGTTGCCGGTGAACGTGCCGGACTGGTCAAAGATACTGAATGAAGATTTGAGTCAACATCAGCGGCGAGAAACCGATTTTGACGACTTTGAGTGAACCACCACTCATCCCCCTCCATTGCGTCCACATCAGCGGCGAGACTGGTGGCAATGGTGTTGTTTAAGGGCTGGGTAGTGGTGCCTATGGCCGGAACTCGAACCACCACTCATCCCCCTCCATTTGTAAGTTGTTTAATTTCTTCGATTGTTGCTGAGTTCTGGGTTTGAAGATGAAAGTGGGTTTGAAGATCTGGGTTTGAAGATGAAAGTGGGTTTGAAGATCTGGGTTCTTCGATTGTTTAATTTCTTCGATTGTTGCTGAGTTCTGAATCGGTAGCTTTCAATTGCAGTTCTAGGTTTGAAGATGAAAGTGGGTTTGAAGATCTGAGTTTGAAGTTCTGGGTTTGAAAGTGGTTTGAAGATGAAAGTGGGTTTGAAGTTCTGGGTTTGTTCAAGAAAGAGATGCAGATGATGATGATTTGTTCAAGATTTAAGTTTTATTTATAAAGTTATAAAAAAGGAGGGGAAATTACAATTTTACCCATCATGTGCAACCCATGTAACCAAGAAGTTAACTAGAGTTGGGGTTTGGTTAGAATTAGGGGCCAAAATGGTTAGATATAGGGACCATGGGGGCAGATACGTTAAAAATTCTTATTTTGGGCTAATATAGTAAAACTGACATAACCACAGGGGCCAAAAACGTAATTTACTCTATATTATATTAATATTTTGGTTACTAAAGAGCTTTGGGGAACCAACTTAATTATCCATGATTTTTTTTTTCGGTTATACATAGTTAACCAACTGTTCTAAACATGATTTTTTTTTTCGGTTATACATAGTTAACCAACTGTTCTAAAAACATTTTCAAAGTTTTTTTAGTAATCGTGATTTTATAACAAACAAATAACTATCACCTAACACTATAAAACCGTCAATGATTGAGCATATACTTAGGGGTTGTTTGTTAGCCTATTAATGATCATTCAGATGCTACCTCTTAATGGTTTAAAACCTCTGTATGAATAAGAGGTAACCTCAAGTCTGAATGGTTAAGAGATAACCTCTGAATGGTAAATCATCACATGCCACATTTTTCTACCTTCTCATTGGTAAAATTCTTAATGGTTCTATTAAGAGGTAACCTCTTAATGACCATTCAGAGGTTACCAAACAGCCCCTTAGTGTTACGTCTATAATTAAACTGAGAACTAGTATTTTAAATGCTATTTTTTACCATCGAAAAAATGTTAAAAATTTCCCGCTCCATCTTTAATTTTGACACTTTTGTCGTTTGCTTTTAAAGAGAAACGAGATGCAATTCTCTTCTATCATATTCTCTTTATGTTCGAGAAGCTTACAACTTTATTTTTGGTTGTGCCAAAAGTTATGGAGATATATGGTTATTTTCATTTCTTAAGGATTTAAGATGCATGATTAAAAGTATGTAGGGACCTACAATAATATTGGACCCTTTTTATATAACATGTGAGCTAAATATGTTGAAGAATGTGAGTGGGGAGTGGGGACTTCTTTTCATAAAACACAATATAGATACGTCTCTGTATTTATGTCAGGTTTATTATTGTTTTCAAGTAATTCGTGATCTCTTTAACCAACCCACGTTCCACGTTCACCAAAATGTCTATATTAATTTTATAATTTCAATATTTGTTTTGGAGGAATTTATGTTATCTGTCTTTTGGCTCCAAAATAGGATTGTAGGTCTAACTAAAATATCCATTAAATTATAAATAACTATTTTCATCAATTTAAGGAGCACGGCTTAAATAGTTCATGGGCTCTAAAATCCGACCCAAGTTCACCAAAACATCTACACAAATACATAATAATTTAATATATTAATTAGGTTATTTTTTATCATATAAATATATGTTTTGGACATTTTTTATACCTAAATGTCAAATCACACTACTTTTGTAATGAACAAACATCATATTATTGGACCACTAGGTCATGGGTATATTTAAACTCCAACTAAAAACTAAGATTCTAATGTCAATTTCTTTTACCAACAGAAGAAAAACTGAATATCCATCATAATTTCATAGTTTTTATATTTTGTTGTTGATTTTTGGAGAGAAACATGATGTAACATTTATCTCTCATGCTAATTAATATTGTCTTTTCGAACACGAGAAGCTCACAAAATCGTTTTTGGTTATCAAAGTAGAAACTTCTCAAGAGATTAGTAATCTTAAATTGTTTCAAATCCAGGCACACTTAACTATGAATTTCTTTCCCAATCACAACCAATGTGTTCAAAATGGATTGTGATATTTGGTATGGGACTTTTTTCCCGTATCATTCTGGTGGACATGCGATATAAGATTTGTCCAACACGTCGTATGAAAAAAGGTAACGAGTTGAAGTGGCTTTTCTTTTAAAAATTTTCTTTAACGTTCGTTGATAGTTAGTTCTTAAACTTACATTTAGTAAAATATACAATAGAGTTAAAAATAAACATATTTTTCTTTAAATATGTTACCTAGAACAAGTAAATTTTGAACAAATTTTACAACGTTATTGAAGCAGGTATATTTATAGGTGGTGATGAGTTTGAGGCAATAGATGTGTTCCAAGTTCTGCACTTCTGCTCAATTGCTAATACTGCTATTCATCTCACACACATGTCGTATTTTCTTACATTGGTATAAAAGATGCTTTAATAATGTAACTTTATATTTTTGTCTCTTCAAACATTAAAGTAGTTTGAATATATCAAATAATTAATACATACATGGTTAAAAAAGTAAGGTGTTAGTCTGTTTTTTAAGAGGTAAAATGTGTGCAGTCTATGGACCACACCTGTAGACATCTGTAGAAAAAGAGGTGACCAAACCTCTATAGTCTGCAAGAAGACTTTGTTTTTTAACGTATGTAGACTTCTAAAATAATCTGGTGGTGGTGGTGGTGCTGGACGGTGGTGGGTGGTGGTGGTGCTGGACGGTGGTGGGTGGTGGGTGGTGGTGGTGGTAGTGGTGATGGACGATGGTGGACGGTGGTGGTGGGTGGTGGTGTTTAAGTCTCTGCAGACCTTAGAAGATCTTAGAAGTGGTTGGGTCAAATATGCACTAAGAAGAGCTCGTGCGGACGTTTTTTAATGAAACGACTTCAGAAAAACAAACAGTCTACTCGTGGCTCTGAAGTATTTACTCCAACTTCTTTTGCACAATAACTTTTAAGACAAACTATTCAGCTTAACCTCCAAGATTATAACCTATGGACACAACATCTATCCTATGATTATAATCTATGTACACATCTATCCTATTTGTATTAACACATAACAATGATGCTAGCCATTGTTAGTTATATGATTTAGCTATGGCAGTAGGTTGTCATATTTTCTTTGTATTTTCATGTATATATTATATACTTTTATCCATCATGATGTATCTTTGATTCTATGTTTATATTATATTTTCATCTATCTCTCTTTCTAAAGTTTACTTTCTCTCTCTAAAATCTAGTTCTTGTTTGTTTGGTTCTTTTTTTTTTTGTGTGTAATTTGAACATTGTAGTGTAGTGTAGTGTTAGTTAAAGATAAATACAAGCCATAATGAGTTTAAGAGTTTTACTTTTTTGTTGCCCGTTAGGATATGAATCAATACAAGAATTTAAATATTTAATAGGACGTTTAAAGGGAAAACATATGTAGGGTAAAAAAATTTGTTACTAGAAGTTATTTCGATATTATCTATAAAAATTTGTTAAACTTATGACACCATACTTTTGTAATTCGATGAGCATATTTAAAATATTCGGTCTATTTAAAATATTCGGTTCTCTATATACAACGCATATTATCAAGTTATCTGATAATTAAAAAAAAAAATTTTGAAAGGGGTTTCGTTTTTACTAGGTTAGGTTTCGCTATTCAAAAGGGGGTAGCGGCGCAGCTTGTTGCCCGCTTACCGGCTATCTTGGTGTAATTTGTTTGACCTTATATATAAATTTTATTAAAAATCTAAAAAAAAAAAAAAGTTTGAAAGTATAAAAGTCTATTGATCGTGTCCTTAGTACACATTTTATCATTTATTAGATAATTTAAGTTTAAAGTTTGAATTAAAAACCATTGAATTGTATATCTTTCTAATTTTGTTATCAAGTTATAAATAACATTTCTGTAAAGGCTTTTCACTCTAGCCTTCGTAATTACTTTTATGTATTATGTATGTTTTAAGTTGGTTTACGTTTTCTCACATATGATACGTTTTCATTAGACTGTATAAATTCAAGTTACTTTATGTCTCAACGCCGCCAAGCGTGATACCATTTGTTAGCATCAAAAACACTATTTGTTTGCGTGCTTTTTTAAAATACGTTTCGGTATGGATTCAAGTTGGTTTACGTTTTGACGTAAATGATCTACGTTTTGTCATAAATTTTGTTCAAGAACAGGTCGTGTCAAATATAATATGTTTTCACTAGGCGGTATATAAGTTCGAGTTACATTACGTTTCGACACCGCCTCAACGAGTGGTATCATTCTTTAACTTAAAAAATACCATTTTCTTACGTCCTTTTTTCAAGTATGTTTTGGTATAAATCTAATTTGGTTTACGTTTTAACATATTTATTCCTCTGCAAAATAAGTTAGGTCAAATATAAAATGTTTTCATGCTTAGTTTATGTATGTTTTTAGTTGGTTTACGTTTTTACATAAGTTTTGTTCGGAAACTAGTCAGGTCAGATATTTGACGGTATAAATTCAAGTTATTTTAAGTTTCGACGTCCCCACAATACGCGGCATGTCAAAATACTAGTTATAAATAAAGAGAGAAAAAATTAAACAGAAAGATGAGTTACGTATATTGTCACACCCCGATTTTCCACGTGTCACCGGTGGGCCCGGTGGGGGAGTATTGTGACGTGGTTGGCAACATCATGGTCAAACAACACAATATAATAATGCACAGCGGAAGCAAAAGATAAATATATTACATTCCGAATATAAGTAATGTCAAAGTATTACAACGGAAGGTAAAGGATCCACAGGCGGATCAATAAAAGAAAACTGTTCAACAGACTTTAGGCATCTAGAACTGGCAAGATTCCCTAGTGACGCCCTGAGCTCCCAGCCAATTACGCATAGTACCTGTCACTTAACCTTTTTGGAAAATACGTCAGTTTACACTGGTAAATACAATTAACTGACTCATTTTGGAAAAAGAGTTTGAAAAGTGGTTCGAGTGCAAACGGCACAAAAATATCTTGACACATTGATTAAAATGCACAGAGACAAAATTAATCTTTTATACTTGGGACAATTTTATTAATAAAAATCTTGTATCCGATTTACATGGTTGTCCAACATTTAGGGCCGGTGATTATACAATACAAGCCGGACAAGATTAATCGACACACCACAAATATAAACTCACAAGAAGATACCCTTACGAGTGAGTATACGTTATACATATGCAACAGGAGGTGTTTTGCCTACACCTTGTGCTTACGTCGTGGCCATTCACTTTTTAAAATGAGCCAAGGATATCCAGGACACGGTCATTAACCCCCAATGTTATTTGTTTTCAATCAATACAGATTAAAACGGGATTATGCAATTTAATCATCTCCGATTAAAAGGTTTCTACACCCGACCAAGCGGTATTTTTATAATACCGTATCCCAAGCCCGTATAAGGGAAAATAAGTTAAAAGTATTTACCTGAGCTAGCAATGCAATTTATACTCAGCCGTATATCTTAATCAGCAAGCACAAGTACTTCTACTGGGGCTCTTAATCTGGAACGAAGGTTTTATTAACCTATTAAATTCCTAACGGGTCTTATTTAAGTCGTAACTTAGACCGGTTAGTTTTAAGGAAATGTTTACGGTTCAAAACGCATGATTAAGCGAAGACCGGAATAGAATGTGATTTAGACCCGACAAGTTTGAAGACTTGTATAATATGGGTAAACTAAACACATTCTGGATTTTGAGATAAAACGGATAAGGTTTGACCCGTTTCGGCTAATTTATGCAAACTAGTTACATAAACCGAACCGAACGCGCCAGAGGCGTAACGGGTAACCGAATAGGTCACGCACAGGTTTCCTAAGTTAATATGCTTTAAATATGTTGTGATATCATTATGATATCTTCCATAATGCCCAAAACGAGATTAATCATTAATTATGCCCCGTAGGGGTATTTTGGTCATTTTAGAGATTATAAAAGGGATTTAACGTAACCCCGATGTTCGGGACTGATGTAATCAGTATACAACTTATTTTTAACAGATTATATTAGTTGGTAATAATCCTTATGTGTCAAAATGGTTTTAAGCCTAAACTACGCGTATAATACGCGTATAAACCCGTTTTAAGCGACGTACTATCAAAATACGATTTTGGGTTTTCTGATTAGTTAAACAGGCTCAAAACATTACATTTATTATTTAAAATCAGTAGCAATTGGACTCGCATCAAAATTCCTTGTAGAAATCATTTTATGACCGAAAAGGGTAAATTCGGTATTAACCGAATTAAGGCGATAAGCCTAGCTTAAGATCAGTTTAAAAATAATTAAAAATCTTCAAAAATCCCAAAATATTATTTAACATTAGTGGGTAAAAGTTTTGGTACCGAAAATCGGGTTTAGATAGGCTATGCGCTAATCGCGCCGTTTAATTAATAAAAAGTTTATTACATACGTTAATGCGCATATCTCCTAATCTAGACCTCCGATTGACGTGAAAATTTACGTACATGTTTAATAATCAGTAACTAAGATTATTGTACTTCCACATTTTCAAAATTCTCGTTGCATGGTCATAAGGGCATTACGGTCCATTTTAAGCATTTAACGGAAACATCGGACGATTAGGGATTCGAGTGGTATAAACGCAGAGGCTTATACACACATGCCACTAGGTCCTAATGGAACTTTAAGGCATGTCTAAACCTATATGAATCGGGTCAGAACTGAGGTCAAAGCAAAAGTCAAACTTTTGCGTCTCTCGGTTCCGAATCGGTTCAAAACATAAAGTTGTCGAAACAAACTAGCGTAGACAAGTTTTTATACTTATTTTCAAGTTGTATGACTGATAAAACAGGTTACACGCCTTCCGTATCGTTAAATATGCGATTAAGGTTTCTGTTGACTTTTTCGGACAACCTTTGACTCGATAAACGACCTAGTTAGGATTCGAATCAGTGAGTGACCTTTTAGGGGTTTAATACCCATATAAATATCAACTTATAATGGCTTTCGATTCGACAAATCTCTGGACCGATTGTGATTTATCACAAAGTCAAACCGTAGTTACGACGGTTTGATTTCTAGGCCATAAACGAAACATAAATGAATTTAGAAGGATCAAAGGCACTTACACACGACTAAGGGATGTTTTGGAATGCTTGTGGCCTGCTTGTATGAACTGGAAATGCTCAGGAGTTGATGAGAATGATGAATGCATAATGTTGCATAATGTGGTCTTTATATATAACTTCAAACACTCTTAGATGATCAACACATAAGTCTAGGATGGAACAATAACATCCACAAGTATCCTACATGCTAAAAACCATCTTAGGGCAGCCCAAGGTATGCCAAACATGAGTTTAAGTCGGTTAAAAATCATGCAGGACACCTGCACAAAGTTTCTGTCCAGACAAGGCAGTCGCGTAGCGCGACTGCCAAGGTCTTCAGGCTCGCGCTACGCGAGTGAGTAAATGACCAGCTCAACAAGTTTTGTTATTTGCATTTCAGCCCCTGATCCCCCGAAAGGTCGTTTTCAATGGTTTTTCTTGCATTCAAGGACTTTCAAATTGACATGTGGGGCTTTAAGGCTTATACCATCTTTGTCAAGTCCTCGGGTAACTTTGTGATCACCCGAAAAACCCTGATTTTTAACGTTAACGATTCTAACCCTCGCACACGAATTTTATCACAACTTTCTCATACGATCACGAAACTTGGTGAAATTTTTATAGTGCATTCTAGTGAGCATAATTTATCGTTACAAGGCTTCGGGTTTGCTAAAAGGTCACTCAGAGGTATATCTTAACATGTTGACACATTTAACCCCTGTAGTTTGTAATCTCTCACTTTCTTCCCCAATTCGCTTCGTATGATCCATGACCCATTTGTTTGATGTTATAAACATCAAGTAGGGTTATTATGAAGTATGTTTATCCATTGTTGACATTTTGAAATCCTTATTTTCACATACTTTCTATGTTTGTCAGCTTTATTCCCTCTAAAGTATACTTTCTCACGTTCAAGCTGATGACACGTGTCGATACATTATAGGGCGTGAATTTTCGAGGTGTTACATCCTCACCCCCTTAAAAGAAATCTCGGCCCGAGATTTACCGAAATAAAGGAAGTATTCTCTGCCTAATAATGGCAACTTACAGATGATTAGGAATTTGTATGATCTTATTTGTTGTTTCTAATGCAACTTTCAGATCCTGAATATTGGACTTACCAATCTATTGTCCTAACAACAGATGTTTAACCTTTCATCTATACAAGGTCTCCAAAGGAGTAGCCTTAATACTTACATATCAATTATTAAAGAAAAGCCTATCTTAAGGTGGTTATTCCAACCATTACTTAACTAATATTAAGGAATAGCTAATCCTTGTCGTTAGTCGAACAATTCGACGATCCTGGGTAGCTGATGGCAAATTCTTAATCGTTGCCTATTTAGGGTTGCGGCATGCATGTATAAGCAATATGAACCGTCTTTCTTATTTATTAATATAACACCCTCAGAATATTGAGTCTGGCTATATGAGCCTACGTCTTAAAATCTACTTACTCAAGGTTTCGTTTATTCCATAAACAATATGGAGTTTTCACAATACTCCAGCCCACGGCGGCTACAACTCGTAATTCTACCTGCCTTCCAGGAGGTAAGCAGGGACAACCTTTGAGAAGATAATTAAGATACAAGGAGGCTACAGAGATTTTCCATATCTCAGGCTCCAGTTCATCCATCATTGTCCGTGTCAAATGAGTGACACCTTTATGTTATAAGTCCTCGAATTCCTTACTCGGGAACATTTACTTGGAAAGAAATTTTTTTTTTCCATTTTTGGATATCTTCCTTGAATACTACTAGTCGACTTTAGTACAATATGATCGTTGGGATATCTTAGGGGTTCCATGTATTAAACCTCCATGCTGATCAGACATGGAAATAATCTATGGGACACACTAGGATACGCCAATCCTCATATGACACTTTTATCAAACATAGTTTGGCATTCGCAGGCGATAGAAAACAATGAGAAAAGAAAATAGTTAAAATAACATATGTTGTCGTACTCTATGCGAAGAAAGAGTGCTCTTAGATTTTCGGAAGGATTCCTTGCCGATACGAGAAGGATCGGTTATCAAGGTTTCCTTGGTAATTTATACCTTGTGGATGGAAAAATTTGCTAAGTTCATGGTTCATGAATATTTATTATTGCCTGTATTAAAAACAGGACACCTAGCAGAGATTATCATTGATAAATGATAAGGAAGTTTATTGTACAAGTGCTTATAATTAATTAATAATGGAAGTTTCACAAACTAGGCACCTAGCTCAGTTGGCTAGGCGCGCGAAAGGGTGCGGCCGGCCTAGACCCGGGTTCGATTCCGGGGACGGTCAGTTCCACCATTTTTTTTATGTTTAATATTAATTAATCGCACGGACACGTGTAATTACGAGGGTTGTCTCATAAGGAGTTTTGATAATTAATTGCTTCTTATCACTCACAATATGGACTTGATTTTTAAGGCAACCAATCGATTTTTATCACTATATTGAGTCCTTAAGTATGCAACCAAAAGTTTGCTATAAGGATATTAGAAAAATGATTTCTAATAGATATTAATATCAATATAGGATTTGTTGGAGCAGTTTCGACGTAACATCGTCACTTTCTACCGGGCATTGAATGACCGGAGTCTTAATCAGGTGGAGACAACAGTTCTCAACCTTTATCATTCATAATATATTTATACGTGCCAGTATTAAATAAGTTTCTACATAAACTGCTTGATAACGAAATGTACATATTATACTATTATTATTCTGCCCCATCTCTTGGGCGTTCATCCTGACAACTCGTGCGTTTGTTATCTTGGCCTACTCGGGCTTCTTCTGTTTCCTAGGGCAGTTGGTCTTGATATGCCCCTTCTCGTTGCAACCATAACAGGTCCTATACGCGGCGTATATATAAATGGTGAGGTTTTTTTACAAACATTTTTATTCAGTATTTATTGTTTTAGCAAACGTTTATAATAAGTAATTTAAAAAAAAATATTGTTAAGTATTCTATCATATAGTATAATTTAGCAAACTTTTATAATAAGTAATATAAAAAAATAAATAAAAACATTGTTAAGTATTCTATCATATAGTATAATATAGGTCTCGTATAAGCCTATGGATGTAATATCGTAACATATAATTTAGTATAAGTCTTGTATAGACCTATACATGTAGTATAATATCATAACCTATCGTATCGTATCGTATAATGTAGTATATGCCATGTATAGCACTATAGGTGTAGTTTAAGTCTTGTATAAGCCTATAGGCTTATACAAGACCTTTAGGGAACCTACACGAGACTTATACTACACTATATGATACGATACCAAACTATACGATACCATACGATACAACACCCGTATAGGCGTATATGTGTAGTATAGGTCACATATAGGACTATTGGTGTAGTTTAGGCCCTGTACAGACCTATAGGTCTATACGAGACTTATACTACAATATACGATACGATACAATACAATACGATATGTTACTATAGGATACGAATATATATCGTCTGTATAATCATTACCAATGCAGTATAGAGATATAGCCACGGTCCCGATTATAATATACGAATATATATCGTCTGTATAATCATTACCAATGCAGGGGGAAGGATCCACTAAAAAGTGGATTTTGCCTAAGTAGGCTAAGAAGGATTGTGATGATGACATGTAGCACTCCTAATAAGTAGGAATGAAGGGCATTTTGGTCCTTATAAATAGAAGTGAAAATGACATGTGACACCCCTTTTGTTTTTTAAAAATACAACAAAAAAATCTAGTACAAAAAATATAGCACAAAAAATGTAGTATAAAAAAATATAACACAAAAAAATCTAGTAAAAAAAACATAGCACGGAAAATTCAGCAAAAAAATGTAGTACAAAAATATCCAGCACAAAAAATTGAGAAAAAAAAAATTAAGACAAAAAAATTCAGCACAAAAATATAGTACAAAAAACCAGCACAAAAAAATGTTATACAACATAGAAATACAACACATTTTAGGGGGTTTTTTAGTCTTCATATTTTATATAGCAATATGGTACTCAAATTAAAGATAAAAAGACGCTCAATTTTACGGTGAAATTTTTATTAAAAAATAATGTCGAATAAAAAAGTTATGAACGTTTAAAAAATGGGGGTGGAATATGCATGTGCCTTGCATGTGGAGAGAGAAAGTCCATACATAGGATTTTTCCAAGATACCCTTGCACTCCTTGTTTCTCCTACACTTTTATCTTAACCATTGATTTGAAAATTGAATGGTTAAGACTCCTTCTCATCCTACTTAGGCAAAATGAACTTTTTATTTGATCTTACTCCACCAATGCACTCACTATACATCTTTTGAATATATCAGTTTTGTGAAGGTATACGAGACATTTAGTAATGTTTTTTCAACATTCATTATTTAGATTTATTGTTATTTGTTAATTTAACATATCATTATATTTTTTGTTTTAGGCGTTGGCCTTAGAAGGACATGAAACATCTCTTGATGTGGAGTACATCCTAAAAGTATTTTACTACCACATATTATCTGTTTATTTATATTTATTTAGGTACTAAAGTTTTAATTTGCGGATGGGCATGTAGTTTTACTCTTTGCATGCACTATAAAAGTCGAATCATCAAGGTTGACCACCTTAGTATAGCCGTGTGAAAACATGTGTTATTAATTCCCTTTCTTTATAATCCATTTTTAAACATGTTTGTTAAATATGTAAACCCGTTTTTTATTTATTTGTTATTTAAAAGATGTTCTCTTTCTTTAAAACATGTTTGTTATTTTCTTTTTATTTAAAAGATGTCCTCTTTTAATTTTTTATTTTCATTACTGAAGGGTAAAGTGGTGGAAGTGATAATGAAGTTCATTTATAAAGATATGTAACTAAACGCAAACAATTTAAATGATGTATTATAATCTATTTTGTAGTATTTGATTTCGATGGTTATTAAACCTACCCGTGTGCTCACACGGGTCCTACAACTAGTCTTTTGAATATATCAGTTTTGTTCTTGCCTTTATTCTTGATTCTACATCTATTTACTTTTTATAAATATGTTATTTAGGTATATGGTTCAAATGAAAACCACTAGTTATTGTGAAAACTCGAAAACTAATTAAAAAAGCCAAAAAAACATACCAAAATTTTTTTTGCATATCAATTTTCGTAGCTTTTTATATATAAAAAAAATTTCAAATTTTTTTTTTGTAGTGCACATGTGTACTACTACACATGCTACACATGTGTAGTATTACACATGTGTACTACAACAATTTTTTTTATATAAAAAAATCTGCGATTTTTATAAAAAAATTGATTTTTTTTTTGTGTTTTTTAGGCTTTTTTTAGTTAGTTTTCGAGTTTTCACAATAAAAGTGGTTTTCATTTGAACCTTCCCCTATTCACTATAATATGTTAATTAAAGTAAAATTTTAAATAAAACAAGTCGGATGTATAAACTTAGCTTAAAGGAAATGAGGTCGAACTTATCGACAGTTGCAGAAAATATATCAAAATGTAAGCAAACGTTTACATGAGGATATTAGATGATAACTGTAAAATAAAAAAATAAAAAGAACACTACATGAAAACGGGACAATAGCAGTGATGTCGCCGCCATCGCTGATAATAAACCCCAACCTCAAGATCAGGATAATAAATGGACAACTAGGACTTGCTTGGGGACACCGTGTCCAGATCGAACCAATAGCAGCGACAGAAGGCTTGTCACAGCTATTGTTGTCTCCGCTATTAGTAGGTTATTCTTGTAGTGGAAAAAGTGTGAGAATATGAAGATATATTTGGAAAATAAAAAGAACACACATACATACATAGACGTGACTTTTTGTTAAATAGTTATAAACGTATAATAATATGATCAGAAAATGACCACTTCTATAAAAAATACTCAATTTTATAAATACATATCCGCAATTAATAATTTGATCTAATTATAAAAAAATTGACCCAATTAGTCATTAAGGTGACACACCCCATCCTTATGTGTAACTGCATGAGTCTTTGAATTGAAACAAATTCATCTATCATCTTTTTAATAATAATAATAATAATAATAATAATAATAATAATAATAATAATAATAATAATAATAATAATAATAATAATAAGAGTAAATTGCGTTTTTGGCCCCTATGGTTATATCACTTTTACTATATTAACCTAAAATAAGAATTTTTAACATATCTGCCCGCATAGTCTCTATAACTAACCATTTTGGCCCCTAAGTCTAGAGATCATGGGGCCAAAATGGTTAGTTATAGAGACCATTGAGGCAGATATGTTAAAAATTCTTATTTTGGGCTAATATAGTAAAAGTGATATAACCACAGGGGCCAAAAACGTAATTTACTCTAATAATAATAATGATAATAATAATAATAATAATGATAATAATAATAATAATAATAATAATTATTATTATTATTATTATTATTATTATTATTATTATTATTATTATTATTATTATTATTATTATTATTATTATTATTACTACATTCTTGAGACGTGGCATGAGAAGTTGGGCGACTGAAAATCCACTTTGTTACACAAATGACGAGACATGCAAACTTACAGAGAAATTGCAAGGGTATTTTTAAATCCATGCATCTTCAGTCATTTTCATCGTATCACTCCTGTATAATATATTGTTTTAATGTTTAATTTGCAGCCTATTATAACCTAAATGAACACGGTGAAATCAAAATGTAACAGCTGTTACCATTCAAAATCATATATAAAACTTTGTTTATTGGTCAAGTACAGCAACAACTTCTGGTCTTTGGATGGATATGAAATGATATTTATTTCATATTGGATATCTTATATAAATAAGTGAACGAAATAAGACGGGTATAATACATAAATAGATACAAAATAAGTGAATGTAGGTAACACTATGTACGTAACACTATGGGTTAGGGTTCAGTTAGTTAATGAGTGTTATTGGCCAATAAGTTGAATTTGGGAGTGCTGGTGTGCAAATCGAAAGTTGGGAGTGTTATCGGCCAATTGGTGAAAGTAGAGGTTATTTAAATCCAATATCCCTTTGTTTTGCCATGATAACTAAAACGTTATTTTTAAACATAACTAATATCTATGACCTGCGCTTTGCAGCGAGACTGTTAAGCCGAACAAAAAGTAAGCGTAAAAATGATGAATCAGGCACGCATGTTACGGTGTGTTAAGTTGCAAAAATTAGACTGAAAAAGTAGAACACTGAAAAGAATAACTAAGTCGGCTTAGTGCCCGCGAGTTTCGAGTGAGCTGTTAAACCGTAAAAATATAGACGCAAAAACATTGAATTACACGCGCGCGTTGCAGCGTATTAACTTGCAAAATCTAGAACGAATCTTAAAACGACAAATTTGTAAAAGATGTAAAGTACAGGGGACCAAAGTTGAAAGTGGAAAGGTGTTGGGGTTAAAAACATAAAATGTTTGTGATAAATTTATAAAAGATGAAAACTATAGAGTTAAAAGTGCAAAAGATGAAAACCACAGAGATTATGTAAAAAATGAAAACTTTTGAATTAAAAGTTAAAAAGTAAAAAGGTTAAAAAAAGGAATAGTATTTTTGTGAGCATAATTTTTTTTTTTAAATTAATATAGAGTAAATATGTTCTCGTAACAAATGGATATGTTAAACTAGGAACTTTTTTATTTGGTGATATCCTTCTTTTGCATGCATTACAAGATTGTAAAGTATAGATACAAAATAAGTTAATGTGCGTTGTTTGTTGCGCCAATGACAACAATTTGTCAAGGTAGTCGAGACTTGTCTCTTGAGAGAAGTTCAAGATTCAAATCTTGCATGGATAAATTAGATTTATTTGGTATAATTTAAGAGTAAAGTTATTGTAATATTCACCGTTAAAAAAATTAAAACATTATTTTTAAATAAAATACGTTCTCATAACGAATGGATATGTATTAGGAATTTTTTTATTTGGTGATATCCTTCGTTTGCATGCATTGCAAGAAGATAAAGTTTTGGTCATGTTTCATAAGTACTGGAGGACCCAAGCGAGGGGGTTAGGATAGGAGGGCGGGGCTCTCTTAAAAAGACTTTTTAGTGTATTTTATAAGTTAAAACACTGATTGTATCTTTTTAAAACTTTGGTTGAACCCCTCGTTCACACCCATCACAAAGGGTCGTCGCCATTACAATGGATGCCTCTTGATAGATCGTCATTGCCAACGACGACGACCTCTCGAGATATCGCCATTACAATGGGGCTTATTGTGAGACCATTGTCAATTGCAACAACTCACATTGTAAAAAATATCAAGATTTTACCTTTTGTGATGCATACAATATTCTGAAACCCTAATTTAAAAAAAAAAGTGATGAGTATTTAAATATAATATTATATATATTAAAAAAGGAGGTCCCAAAATCTTACATAAGATTGCTCAATGGTAGTAGCTGTAGACAGCAAGCACAGAAACACCCATGCAACTCATGCAGATTGCAGATCTTTGATATGCGAGTCGATGGGCACATGCTTCAAGGATTCTCCTGCGACTGCCGATGGAACTACCACTCCTTCATCATCTTTTTCATGAAATCACTCCACTTGCCCTCTTTCCATTTTAGGAAACTTATACTTTCTTTTCAAAAATTTTAGGGTTTCTTCATAACTCATTTTCATTTTTTTTAAATGTGTGAATTATTCGCGAATGTTGGAAGGGCTAGCACGCATTTGAAAATTAAGTATTACTTTAAACAAGTATATATGGATAATAAGTATTACTCTATACAAGTATATATAGAAGCTTTAAAATTGTATACAAGTTTGTCATTCAAAAAGTAAATTATGTTATATACTATAATGGATGGAGTAAACTATAAAGTTATGTTATACACTGGGTGGAAACGAGCTGAGCTACTCGAGCTCAGTTTGAAAAGAAAACTCGAAAGAGCTGAGCTTAAACGAACCCGAACCCTAACCTAAGAGCTGAGCTTCGTTTATTGAGCTCGAGTCGGATCGCGAGCTTAAACGATCCTACTATTTATATATACTTTATTAAAGTGTCAAATATATTAAAACTAAGAGTCTTGGTAACACAAATTATAATTTTGGTAACACAAATTATATAAAAAGTGTCAAATATATTAAAACTAAGAAGTATTCGGCGATATTGACACTGAAAGGAGTTCCAATGCACCATTCATGTGGAATTTTTTATACTTATGGACTACTCACTGTTTCACCATCTCACCACTCACCGAAAATATGGTGGCGGTGCCTCACCGCTCGGCAAAGAAGGGTCACCGATGGTGCCCCTTCCACCCTAAGTTAAGATATAGTGTCTATTTAACTCCTTGTCTAATTTAAGTAGACTCAAATTGACCTATTGCTTAATATGGTGTGAGCCCAATAGACCCATATACACTTTATATTTGCCAAAATACCTATTTTTAAATAACGGGACATAATTGCCACCTATGATTTTACCAATTATAAATAACCTTTTTTATATTTTATTATAACCGGATAAATCATTTGAATACACACTTTACTTGTAACATTTTGGCTATACTAAATGATTAAGTAATAAGAAGTTTTTAGTTATATTAGTGATTAAATAATATGAAGTTGTTAGTTATATTAGATAATTTTCGTTATGTTGGGGTATAGTAAACCTTATTTAACTAAAAAAATATACCTTATCATTTAAAAATATATTTCCGGGTTTACTTAAATATTATTTATAGCACGGAAGTTCATATATTATTACTAGGTTGTGGACCCTGTGTGTTATACGTATTGAATAAAGAAAATAACTCACATAAATAAAGATGATAAATACCATAAAAAACTTGCTTAAAAACTCATAATAAAAAAAAATGCCAATTTCTTTGAAATTTGAAGAAAATCATAATAAATTAACACAATTTAATATGCTATTATATATAATAGATAATTATTGCTATTTATCAATATATACATTAGTTAAAACTTACAATGTAGACAACTTGAATTATGAATAATTTGAAATGAAAAGCTACACATGATAAATATGCTAGTACACATAAATCTTAATATTAGCCAGAGCACATGTTTCATTAATGAGTTTCACTTTGATATCATGTTTTTTTTTTTTTTTTTGTGCAAACAATTAATAGTATAATTTATTATTTTAAGTTACCACAAGATTTTTATACTAATGTTTAAGGATTTTATTCCATTTATTTTTTCTTTAGGTTGCTATACCGAATGACGGTATCGTAACGAATCAAACTGATATCGATCGAAACTGAATTTCTGCCACCTTGTGCGAGGGATTCCACTATTTATATCTTTAAATTATATATTTGTTATTGTTAATAACTAAAAAAACTAAACTCATCTCTTAATTTATTCCACCGATCAAACGTTAACTCAAGGCGCTATGTAAATATTATTTACAATAATGAAAAATAGTTTATATGTATGATTGATCGTAAATAGATTACAAACATAAGTTAAATATAATTTAGTAACTATATAAAATTAATTTAAATTCAAAAGTGTGTATTCGTTAATTCTCCAAACTTGTATAGCTATATTCAATAATTATTTATATTAATATTTTATATATAAATATATTAATAACATAATATTAGAATTAGATTAAATCCGTGCGAATTAGATCAATTTCCTTATGTTATATATTAATTAATAATTATAGCTATATTCAGCAATAATTTAGATTTATATTATATATATATATTAGTAAAATAATATTATAATTAGATTAGACTCGTGCGAATTAGATCAGTATCCTGATGTTATATATTAATTAACAATAATATTAGAATTATTAGAAAATATCCTTTATATTATTATATTATATTAATAATAATAATAATTAATAGTTAAAGACCTATATTAAAGAAGAAAATGTCACATGGTATAAGCTCGTGTATTACACGGGTTAAATATAAAAGAATTCTTGATTGACTATATATTTTATTTAAGTTATAGGTGTTATAAACCGTGTATTACATGGGTTAAATATAAAAAATATAAATTATAAATTTTTATATAATCATTATCACATGTTTAAAGAATATAATAATATCATAACCTTGTACATTCATGATTCATGATTTTTATCACATAGGTTAAGGAAATATAAACTATATTATTATAAAAATGTGTAATAACGTTAATAACTGTAAACTCTAAATGTAATAATATTATAAAGTTAAAATTAGTTTATGATTTTAGTTTTAAAACGTCTTGTTTTTTAATCTCTATATGTTATGTATATTTCACGTAACATGTTTATAAAGATTTCTTGTTTCTTAATCTTTATATATTATTGATTAGTTATAATTGGTCATATAATGATACTTGATCAGTAATCTTCTCAATAGGGCTGAAGCGGGGCTGACAACAAGCGTGCGTGATCTTTTAGATATCCATTCGTTAGGCAGTAGGGCTGAAGCGGAAAGGGTTGCTCTCCACGGGGTGGTTATTACAGCTTGTTGGTTTCTTTGGAAGGCTAGGAATGATGCGCGTTTCAATGACAGGAAATCCAGCGTCGATGGCATTTTTAGCGATGTGAGGGCGGTTAGTTTTTTGTGGTTTAAACATAGGGCTAAGAAGGGTTCTTTTGCTTGGTTAGATTGGTGTAAATTTGTTAATATGTAGGTTGGTTGGTTTGTTCTTCCGTCCCGGTTTTCGGGTTCGGATGTGTTAATGAAGTTCTCTTTTCAAAAAAAAAAAAAATTAGACACAATTGAAATTCGTCAAACATAACCATACTTGACCATGAGTAAGCATACATAGTCAAGATTCACCATTTATCAAAAGGACTTTCAATGAATTAGTGAAAAACTTTATTAGTTTTATTTATAATAGGTTTTAATATTTATTAAAGTTAGACGGAGAGATCTTAAAAATTAAAATTGAGATAACTTATAGTAAATAATAGTAATAATAATAATAAGGATAATGAAAACAAAATTATTTAAAAAAAAATAAAAGTAAATCTGTGAGTTGAAGAAGAGATTGCCATGTGCCATTAAATTGAGTTTTTTTTTGAACGACAAGGAACGATGTGCCAACCACCGTGACAACTGGCGCTGTGGCCAAGATCGACTACTCGACCACTGCCAGCCCCTTGGCTCTCCCATATGCGCGGAAACCTGACCTCCACCCGCCCAAAGGCACGACAGTAGAATAATTGGTAAAACCTCGCTTCCCATCCAAGACGAATCGATGGCACCCGTATTCGCCCTTCACCTAGATGCCGCAGAAAATAATGGGGAAAGTGGGAGTCGAACATGGGTCACAAGGAACACCAAGTCTTTCCCCAACCACTCCACCACTACCTCATTGGCAATTGAGTCTTTTATTAATATTTAGATTAAATCTCACCAATAACAAAGCTAAGGTAGGGTATAAGGAGAGTAAGATATAGACAACCTTACCTCTACCTCGTTGGGACAGAGAGATTGCTTCTAGTGAGACCCCCGGCTCAAATAAACAATGAGAGGCTGGGCGGCTCTTTAGTATTACACAATACATAAGGGCAATCCAAAAAGGAGTAAGCGGGTACCTTACCCGCACGGTAACATCATCGTCACTCCCTAGGGTAGGCTATGTGATTCCGGTCACGGGTTTACCTACTAGCTCAAAGGTAGTGTAAATGTTTGAGGGTTGGGGTGTTTAAAGTTGTGTGATTGGTGGGTGGAGTAAAAGAGTGGGGTCTATGGTTCTAGGATACTTGTGGGCAGGCGTCACTAGTGTTTTGTGGTTCTTTGGTACCCTTGAGTTCCTCTTCATCCCTAAAGGTTTTAGGTCCATAATGTGAATTAAGGGTCTCAATTTTTATAATAACTAGTGTGGATTTAATTGTGTTACACGACGGAAATTCAATCGGTATTGATTCGTTTAGTTATGGTATCAATACTTACTTTTTCCAATAATATACCCTTTGGGTATTGGGAGTCTCCGTTCCGGATGCTTCTAAAGATTTACAGTTTCACCAATGGCCTAATATGGTGGTTACATAAATGTTTGGGTGCAGCCAATGATGACTTACCGGTAGCAACCGTGCAGCCAATGGACCACAGCGGTCGTGCATCAGCAAGTCTTCTTTGGCTACATTATTCTTTCTACTTCTTATGCTTGGTTGTTTATCGGTGAAGGTGCATTTACCAACAATGGGCGAAAACATTTTTCTCTAGGGGTGCTTCGGGTTAAACCGGACCGGACTGAACCGAAGTTACTGAAAGATCAAAACCGAAGAACGAACCTGAAGTCGAAACTGATATAAGAAAAGACAAACTTAATTCAAATGTTTCCATGCAAAACCTATCTCTAAACCTAGAAAGTTTTTCGGGCCGGACTGAACCGAACCCAAATATGCTTAATCGGTCTGGTCTCGGATTGATCACATATCAGGTATCCATATTACTCAATCCGACCTGAATCTTAATGAGCTATGATATTTTTCTCTTCATAATTTGTAGTTATTATGCGATTTAAACGCACTTACAACTTTAATTTTAAACTAAAAGTAGTAGGTTATGGGTTCAAATCTCACTAGTAGTAAAAAAAATTGCTATTAAAAAATAATAATAATCAGGTCAATTGGGAGAATTAATCACATAGCATCCTATATTTTTTTTATCAGTGATTAATGTCAAATATAACTAAATACTATATAATTATCCTATATATTAAAAAACAATATATATATATTAAAAAACAAAGCTAATGAATAGTAGTTGTCACATCATAATGAATAGTAAACTTTCCTTATTGGTTGTCATGAATAGTAAATATACATAACTTCAAGTCATCTTTTGTTGATTTTTTTTCCCCACACACTTTTTAAGTGTATATATATATCCATTTTCTTCAAAGTTAGGTAGATTATTTATCATGGTGGAGTGGTTTTGTGGTTGTATGTGTTTTAAAGAGACTCAAGTTCAAATCATGGGTTTTTTTTTTTTTTCCATTTTATGCTTACATAACTTAACGTCATCTTCCTTTTTCTCCTCTTTCACACGTTTTTCTGATTGTATTTATACAATTCTTATTCCTTATTTGTTGGGTTAGTGGATGCTTAGACATCGCAATAGTCGCCATCGCCAGGAGTTACTAACTCGCTTGCTACCAACGGCTCTGTTGTATGAAAACTCCATTTGTCAACTTAAAAATAAGACACTAAATAGCACAACTATAATAACAATCAAGTATTTAGTCGCAATAAATAGTTTTACAATGACTTAGTTTTATCGCGCCGCAACGCGGCGCGCAGCATTAAAAACTAGTTATGTTAAAAAACCTAAATATTTTAGGTTTACCACAACAAATTGTTATTTATTTTCATTTCTTATCATTATATTTTCAGAAAGTTTCATGTGAGATACTTGTAAATTTTTTTACTATCATAGACAAGTAACATTTTATAGCCTGTAAAAAGATATTAAAAATAAACGTCATTTTACTTGTTTATAATGTTAAATGGTAAATTTATTCCGTGCGGGACGCAGAAAAATGCATACTACAAAATATAAAAAGTATTTACACCACTATTAGGTTTAGTTATACATATAACGTCCCCGTATAACCAAAAGAAAAATAAAACCGTGATATGTCAAAAAGGATATACACGCGTGTTTTATATCAACCGTGAACCATTAAAAACGAATACCAATACATGTTCTGATAATACAGATATTTGTACTAATGTTGTTTGGTTTGTATTGGTTCGATTCGTTACGGTACGATACCGATACTTGGTATAGTTTACAATAGCAAATAACTTTTTTACAACAATATTTATATTTAATTACGCATTGACGTTCTCATCACTAGTACATAAGTAGGCAAGAGATGTGATTGGGTTTAAAATTGCACCCGTATCTAATGATTCATTTGAGAAAAGCATTACCCAAAAGATGTGGTTCTAGTATAATCGTATCTTTTACATATTTGAAAAAAAATCAAGAGCCAAGATATGCGGTTCTATAACCGCATCTCTTGATATAACATATAGATTTCAAAATTTTGATCATCATCTTCTTCCTTTATTACCCAAACAAATACGAATAGAGTTCTAAATTTTAATGATCTTCTTCCTTTAATACTTGAAAAAAACGAAGGTTCACATTAAAATTTTATCATCTTTTTTCCTTTCATCATATTTATATATTAAATTGAAGTTTTATTTCATATAGGGAAATTTTACTTTAGTTTTATTTAATATTATCGAATACATTTTGTTATATTAAGGTGAAAGTCGAATTATACAAGAGTTTTTTTTTAGATATTTCATTCTAAATTTTAACTTATATGGTTATTTTATTATGTGTGTATATATATTTGTGTATAATATGTATGAGTGTGTGATATGAGTTTGTGTGTGTATATATATATATATATATAGGGTAAGGTTCATTTGAAAACCACCCTTATTGCGAGAACCGCGAAAACCAATGTGAACACAAAAAATATCTAAAAAAAATCCAAAAAAGACACAATTTTTTTAAATATTTTTCTAATAAAAACCGCTATATTTCGTTACAAAAAAAAAAAAAAACTTTTTTTTCGAGTAACAGTTATGGATGCACATGTGCATATGTATCATTTCTTGGACAAATTCCGTAATATATTACTAGTAGTAAAAAATGCACTTTCATTTACATTACAATCAGCAATACACTACTTTTTACATTACCAATATTAAGAATGTACATGTGCATCATTATGTATAACCATCATATAACGTGTTTTGGTACAAAAAGTTTGTGATTTTAAATGATTAAGTAGGCCCATATACATGTGTTTTGGTTAGTTATATCTAGTGGTTGATGGTTTGATTATATTTGTCACTTTATGATGTAATATGTTGTTTGTATGGTATAAAGGGTGTTGATGTACATGTAATAAAGTGAAATATTGGTAATAATATTGTATTATGGATGGTAGGAGGCAATGGTATTGTATTATGGATGGTAGGAGGTAATGATAGTGTATTATGGATGGTATGATAGATGAAAGAGAAAATGTATTCAAAGTGGTGTACCAAAACACGTTATAACATGTTCATACATATAGATACACATGTGCATTTCTAGTGTTGTTAATGTTATAACAAGTTCATACATATAGATGCACATGTGTATTTCTAATATTGTTAATGTAAAAAAGCAGTGTATTATGAATGGTAGTATAAATGAAAGTGCAATTGTCTGATAATAGTAATGTATTACGGAATTTGTCAAAGAAATGATACATATGCACATGTGCATGGATAATTGTTACCCGGATTTTTTTTTGTGACGAAACATAGCGATTTTTCATAAAAAATAGTAAAAAAAAATTGAGTGTTTTTTTGATTTTTTTAGGTATTTTTTGATTGTGTTCACACTTGGTTTTCGCGGTTCTTGCAATAAAGGGTGGTTCCTGACGGATCTTTCTCCTATATATATATATATATATATATATATATATATATATATATATATATACTAGGTTATTACCTGGGATTGCTTCCCTGGCTCGGGAAACTTAGTTATATTAATTATTATTTGTAATTAATACGACCTCATTACATCAAGCATCTCATTGGATTCAACAACAATATCTTCACATCACCAGATTAGATCATGAACCCATATTAGAGGTCAAACAAAAGCGCAACAGGACCACATGAATAACATCATTTCCACTTTTACTTCAATGCAGTTACGTGATTGGGTGATTTGGGATTTTGTAAAAATGTTTGTTCTTGTACTTCTTAACAAAATTACATAGAATTTAAGAAAACAAAACAATGACTTAAAGAACTATAATTTAACACCCAATCGGATCGGGCAAACAGATGTTGACCACAAGTCAAACAGTTGTTGACCAAAAGTGAAACAGATGTTTAACCAGATCCACTGTCTCCTTATATTTTAGCGTTGTTTTCCTCTTCAAAACACTATTCAACCTAACATAGGTTTCCATCAACTGTTGACCAAAAGTCAAACAGATGTTAAAACCACTGTTTGAGTTATTCAAACGTCTGTTGAATACTAAATGAGATGTTGACCAAAAGTCAATCAGATGTTCACCAAAAGTCAAGTAGATGTTCACCAAAAGTCAAACGAAGTGACCCATACATGATTTCTTATACATATTTAACATGTCTCATTAAATCAATTTTAGTTTTAGTTTGGAAATTGTGGGCACCAGTCCCAGCAAAAGGCGATATGTTTTTTAATATAATCAAAACTGTATGTGTTTCTATTTGCTTGAAATGATTATCAGAGAATAGAACTCGATGTTTTTATTCCTTTAATGGCATAATTAACCAGCTTATCATTATCAAAGAATAGGGCTTATAATTTTGAACATGATTTTGCTACTAGTTTGTACTATATTTTTCATCAAGGAATCGTTTCAAGCAAGTAACTGAATATACTGTCTTTAGCTTACATCGCCACATTGTTTCCGTTAGACATGGACCCAATAATTTTGTGAGCAGACATAGATATATGTTGACCTAAAGCGTATACTTCTGTTGTTCTCTTATTTAACATAAAGTTCGCCTCCTACTAATCAATGATAAATATCTATATATATTATTATACATAAACATAAACAAACGTTTTTTAACGACGAGATCTATTATCGCTTTTTGCATGTCCTCGGAAATTTAAAGTAGGCGCAAATTCTCCCAATTTGTGTCCTACCATACGATCTGTTATATAAATAGGTAAATGTTCCTTTCCATTATGGATAGCAATAGTATGGCCGACCATTATGGGTATAATGGTAGATGCCCGGGACCATGTTATTATGATTTCTTTTTCTTCTTTTGTGTTAAGCTTATTTATTTTTTTTAATAAATGATTCGCTACAAAAGGATTTTTTTTGAGTGAACGTGTCACAGCTTCCTCCTATTTTTTTTGTAAAGACGAAGAAAGAAATTCTATTTTCTCTCCTATTTACTACGGCGACGAAGAATCAAATTATCACTATATTTATTCCCTTTTCTACTTCTTTTTCCAAGTGCAGGATAACCCCAAGGGGTTGTGGGTTTTTTTCTACCAATTGGGGCCCTCCCTTCACCACCCCCATGTGGATGGTCTACAGGGTTCATAACTACTCCCCTTACTACAGGGCGCTTACCTAGCCAACGCTTAGATCCGGCCCTACCCAAATTTTTCTGGTTCACCCCAACATTCCCCACTTGTCCGACTGTTGCTGAGCAGTTTTTGGATATCAAACGGACCTCCCCAGAAGGTAATTTTAATGTGGCCGATTTCCCTTCTTTTGCAATCAGTTTCGCTACAGCACCCGCTGCTCTAGCTAATTGTCCACCCTTTCCAAGTGTGATTTCTATGTTATGTATGGCCGTGCCTAAGGGCATATCGGTTGAAGTAGATTCTTCTTTTTTATCAATCAAAACCCCTTCCCAAACTGTACAAGCTTCTTCCAAAGCATACGGCTTTCTGGATGTAGATGGTGATATCTATACAGATGGATCTTATCTATATGGTATAATGAAGTACCACATGGGTGGATATATAGGAATCAAAATCTGCCGAATCACTCATGTTATGATCTTCTACATCCTAGGTTTTCCCGTTCCATCATCTGGCTTATGTTCTTCATGTAGCATTCAGACCGAATGACTCTATGAAATTACGTTGATACTTCCACATATTATGGGTAACGTAGGAGACATCTCTATTTTTCCCCCCAGGAATCTTTAGAATTACCACTGCTTAGCTTTCAATTCGCCTCTGACCATCAAATGAAATGTGAATAATCCGTCCTCTTCTCTTTGAAAGAAGGGGCGCTTCCGGTTTTGTCGGTGCTTGAAACAATTTTGTCTTCTCCATATTACTATTTCTCTAGAGTCAATAATTTTATATGAGGAACTACTGAACTCAATCACTTGCTGCCGTTACTCTTCAGTTTTCTGTTGAGGTCTATCCTGTAGAGGTACTCAGGACCAGGAGTCCCATTCATTCGTTTATGGGAGCGACTCTCTGTTCCCATTCTCCACCGGGTCATCAAGTGATTAGCCAGCTCAATCCATTTTTCCATCCGATGATCTTCACCCTAGGACTGACTCTGTTCGACCTGCCTTGATTGCCTAGCTAATGCTACCGTCGCAAGCAACCTCTAAAGAATAGGGAGTGAACGACCCTTCTATCTAGTATCTAGATCGGTGATTCCGTTCGGCCGAGCCAGCTATCGAAAGTCTTGCAAGCAACCTCACCCTCACCTCGGAATGAGAGAGACATCAAGGACAGGAAAATAGGAAAGCTCCTTAATGGGAGATTCAGCCACGTAATCAATCCCCCAAACTGTAACTCGGGATGTCAGGATTGCAAGCAACCTACACTAAGCGAGCTAGAAGCTAAAGTGAATCTTTTTTGGCATCTTTTTCTTTGCTTTGACCGCGACTTTGTTTGGTCTTCCTCTTTCCTTCGGCCCATGTTTCAAAGCTAGCAAAAAGTTCGAGCCTCCGGGATCTCTCTTGAACGGCGGTCGGTCAGTCCTTTTCTTCTGTTGATGCTGAGACTGATGCTTTGACTGTCTCCCATATCATTGAGAATAAAGATCCACTTGTCGACGCTAAACTCAGTACCTCGCTTCCTTCCTAGTACACCTACTAGACCCATACTCATTACGAATGTGTTCACCAGACATCTGACTTAGCAACCTTTTGCTTAGACCGGCAACGATAAGGAAGGAGATCTATGGATAATGGGATATAGAAGTCAGGTGCGACGGTCAGCTCAGTCAGAGCGGAAGCGGTCAGGCAAGGTTATCGTCAGACAATGTAGTGCAAGCGACGGGTAGCGCTTGCCATATGAAGAAGGCGACTACAATGGGAGACGAAGGCGACGTGGGCTTGCCATATAGATGTAGCGCTTGCAAGGCAATTCAGACGACGTTAGCAAGATGTAGCGCTAGCTAGGTTACGGTAGCGCTTGCCATAAAGAAGCTAGCCAGAAAGCAGGTCAGGCAGGCGATAGGATGTTAGCAGGATAGGCTTACTAAAGCTCGTGTAAACAATATTGATAGGAGAGAGGGGTGAGTTCTCCATCTCTCTTAGGAGGGTCTTCTGTCTTTTTAAAATGAAAATTTGATCTATTTTTTATGTTCGAGATCGCCTCCGTGTGGTTCCTCCTAAGTAGCTAATCGAATATGCTTTTGTCTCTTGGAATCGTATCATCCATGGCGGGGGTATCGTATAATAAGAGAACGGTTGCTTTTAGGAGTGATCTGTTCATCTAACTATCAATTTAATAAGAGAATAAAGAGCAAGTAAAGTCAAAAAGTACGCCCACTAGATCCAACTATTACTCACACGGAACACTAACCCAATCTTGCTTGAAAGCGGAGTGGAATCAAGAAACTCGCAGACCTTGAATCTAGCCTGCAATCCTTTCGCACTTCTCTTAGGAGATAGTAAGCAAGATTTTATACGCTAATTTCTTCTTTTAATCAATTTAGAGTTACAAAGTCTTATTGCAGACCTTCGTCTTCACGGGTTGTTGTTGAACCCGACTCTATCGCAATGCATCTTGCTCAGCAGGCGTAGCTTGGAGTGAGAGTGTAGCGGGGGTAAGGTAAGGAGGCCGCCAGAGAGGAAGGCAAACCGGCCTATTAAGCGCAGCTAAGCTAATATGCGCCGGAGAAAGCCAGGTGCCGTAGGTAAGCTCTATTCGGCCCGGAGCATTGATTCCCCATAACGAATAGGCTAGCTCTATCTCTCAATTACCTATCCTGTGTTCGAGAAGGTCCCTCAGTTCCTCGGAAGCACCTCGAGGTGCATTTAGTTGTCTTACATGAGACTCGGGGTAGCGAAATTCCTTGTCGGGTAAGTTCCGACCCGCACGAAAGGCGTAACGATCTGGGCACCCTCAGTGCCGTTGAAAGGGAGAGGCTTGCCATCCATGAAGGTTTTGAAAGTACAAACACGTGGTTACGCAGGCGCAGGCTGACCTGTTGTGAGAAATGGAGCGAATAGGTTTAGAGGTGAAAAGACGATGTGGGGGTAGGATCTAAACATCCTATAGCAACGGGTTTACCTCCAGGGTGTGCTGCGAAAGCTGCAGCCACCGTGTTGAGCAAGTTAGCGAATTGAGCCTGAGTCATGTTAACGCTTCCTCTTCCGCGTCCACTCATTGTCTTCATAACCAGAAAACACAGTATGAGTGTGATGTTGTAACGTAGCGAGAATGAGTTAGAAGGGAGACGTGTATCTATCTAATCAGGCACACTAGTATGTATAATAGAGCAGTCAACATAGGATAAATAAGCATGTAAGCTCAAGTCCGAGCTATGAGGTCTAATATGCCGAGTCTTGCCCTTGGAGTGTAGTGTCGTCACGAGTCACGGGTTATAGTCTGGTTTTTCTCAAAAAAGACTTTTCCTTTTTAAAACCAAGTTCACTATAACCAATGGCTCTGATACCAATCTGTCACACCCCCAAAATCCACATGCGGAGTACTACCGCTTGGAGGCGTGACTGACCAGGATCCAGCCACTAATTATACTGAGTATTTGGATAATAATAAAGATGATCTCCAACCTTAATAGTTAGTAAGCATCATAGTTTAAAGTTCGAAAGTTAGGTTCAAATAACAGTTTAAGTAAATAGCGGAAGCATAGGCGAAACAGTTTAAACAAGGTTCATAGTTCAAGTTATTTAGAACCCAACACGCGGGTTTAGACGACCACTACACTTCCCCCAAGCAGCAGCTCCTCAGTCACTGGTTACCTGCAAAGCATGCAGTAAGGGGGGTCAACAATAATGCTGAGTGAGTTCACTAGTTGTCCAGTTTTAATTACCAAAAACTTGTTTCACCAGTTAATTTATCCGTTTATACATGCCATGGGGAGCTACCCCAAAAGCTAGCGACTAAACTGTTTTTCCAATACCGAACACTAGGTGACCGTTGCGTATCCGCAGAGTGCCCCGATGTCAATGTTCTATCATCATTGACGGATGCCTGAGTACATTAGTTCACGACCGATCCCATACCTTGGCACGGTGTGAGGTTGGTAAGACCTAAATAGCGCTATCAACTAATAACCCGTTCGCCTGGCCCCGGCGACTAATCGGTATTATGTAGTAGGGACTTTAAGTGATAGAGTTTCGTTTAGTGCCGTTTGTTGCAATCCGTATAAACAGTAATTAACTAAAAGGTTCCCAATAACAAGGGAAGAAAAGTAAGTTGTATCCCTCATAAGGGGATAGTGTTGTTTTTAGTTCCGTTTCCCAAACCACCGGGAATACATGCTTTAGGTTGTGAACTCACCTTGGGTTGCTCGGTAGATTAATTACCCGGTCGATCACGTTGGTCACCACGTCCTAGCATGGTTACCGAATATGGGTCAAGTTGGGGTACAAGTAAACACGTATAGCAAACACGTACAGACACACATAGCATGCATTCATACAAACACTTGGGTTATTGGGCCTGCCCTCACATTTCACAAACAAACAGTATAGTTACACATGCAGTCCAGTCAACAGATAGTCTAACAAGCTTTTGGCCCAATAACACTTAGGCAGCCCAGTCGAGACAAGGGCGGTTTCGACTCGAGAATACACGGTCTCGAGTCGCAACCAAGGGTTCCGACTCGCAACCTCGGTCTCGGTTCATCATGCTTTGGTCTCGAGTCGCAACCAAGGGTTCCGACTCGCAACCTCGGTCTCGGTTCATCATGCTTTGGTCTCGAGTGTGCTGCTTGCGAGTCGCAACCGGGAGATCTCGAAGAATCACGTTTTGGTCTCGAGTGTGCTGCTTGCGAGTCGCAACCGGGAGATCTCGAAGAATCACGTTTTGGTCTCGAGTCGCAACCAAGGGTTCCGACTCGCAACCACTGTTACGTGCACCTGAATCCTTCTAGAACCTGTCCTACGTACTAGCCAATAGCATTTTGATTTCATGTAATTTTGTACTAACCAATAGCATTGCACTAACATGTTTTATTGTCTAAATCATAACAAAATCAGATCAAAACAAGCATATTTGAATATTCATATCACCTTCAAACTTGTTCTTCATATGTTCATCATAATTATGAACTTTCAAGTCCTAAATCTAGCATACACAATCCGAAACAGCATGTTTACACAAGGTTATCCATCAACATTCATCCCTTTATCATGTTTATCAAACCAAAATCATGCAAGGAGACATTTAGACTATACATGTGTAACATTCATCAAATACTCATCACAAAACAAAGCCTTTACAAACCAAGTATCGTGACACCTAGAACATAAAGCACTAACCGGTTCAAGAGTGACACAAGGGTGTTCAAGTAGGTGACGGATTGAAGCCTTCGAGTGATGATTCCGAGCCAATCCAAGGGTGCTCTTGTTGCCGGTTGGATCCGAGAAGGAGAGGAGGAGAGGGTGATGTTAGAACCTTAGGGTTTTGGGGTTTTTAGAGAGAGAGAGGGAGAGTGTGTGAGATGAGAGAGTGTGAGAATGATGTTGCAAAAATGGTAAAAGTTGTGAGGGTTGGCCGGTTATATATCTCGAGTGGGTTAGGGGTCTCCGGGTGGGCTTCTAGGTTGCATGGCCCAACCGGCCCGAGTGTTTACTGTTCACTCGAGACCGAGGGTGGTCTCGAGTCGGGTCCTTTGGGGTCTCGGCCCACTCATATAACACACATACATATATATAATATACATACATTCATCACACTTAGCACAAGGATCACATAAAATCATCGAGATAACACGCACTAACATTTAATAACGTATATACACATAATGCTAATACAAGATATTTGCTCGGGAAAACCTAGAGTGTCACAGCTGAGGCATCCTAACAGACCGGTAGACTTGAACCTTGTTCCTACATGACCCGATCAATTCGATCGGGCATCAGTTTTTAAAAGCAAAGAACTACAACCAAAAAACTTGGTTCCATGTATCCTTCTGCATTTACCTTCTTCAATCACATGAACATTCATCCGAACATAAAAAGCTTTTTACCTTTCACAAAGTTAAGTGTAAATGCTTGACCTGGAGCCATGCCTTTATCCTTCACAAACTTTCTTATTCCTTGCGGATAATATCTTGGTTGACCTCGAGATGAACCTATAGCAGCTTGAACATTCCAAACATCACCTGCCACGTCCACAATCTTCAAACCCATCTTACGATTCAGTCCAAGATCTTCAGCCTGTCTTTTAAAAAGTCGCTGTAATAAACAACGAACAATCCAATAAACAAAGAATTAAGACATCTTTAAAATATGACTGAAGTATTATATATTAGTAAACTCATCATGACAAACTTACAAAATGACCGTCCACACGGAAAGAAATAGGTACGATCTGATTATCTTCATTTACAACAGCCATACCACCTTCATTGACATTAACGATGTCCTGTACAGCTTCACTATCTGAACTCAAGATAATATCTTCTACCACCTTTTCTTTAACACCAGGACAGACCTCCGGTGGAAGCACTAAATCGCAGGTCGCACAATTGAAAACCGTGATTTGAAAAGTCTGAAGATCTATCATCTCAAAGACAATCAGATGATCAACAGTTATTGACAAGTCATTCATTATCTGCTTGCATCCGGTAGTTATGTAAAGTTCATTGTTGAAATCTTCCATTCGTACAGACCATCTCTTCTTTCCTGATCCTTTAATAACAACCGGATATGAAGGAATAGTGTTTAACATCTTGTGATGAACAAAAGAACGATTAACACTCTACAATCCGAAAAAACACATTACATAGTACGTTAGTAAAAATATATTAGAAAATTAAGTAAATAAATAAAAAACAACAATTAAACAACTGTATCTCCAAAAAATTACATGATGAATATTGTTTGAAGTTACATACCATATAATCTTCGTTACCACACATTTTGTACTAAAATGATCACAAGGAGCAAGAGAAATGTCTTGATAAAAATATAAAATTCGGAAACTTTCCAATGCTTCCTCATAGTGAAATATCAACCATGAATCTGAAGGTATTTTCAAACTGTCTACCAACTGATACAAACCATTATAGAAATAATATATGCTATTGCTTAGAGGATAGATCTTGACTTTAAAAACATTTCCACTTGTGGTCCGGATGTTTGTATTTCCAATTGGATAATTAAACTGTTGAATCCAATTTTCATACTGTTTTGGCAAAATCTAAGCATAAATAAATAAAATAGTTTTATTGCTAGATATCATACGAAAAAAATAAAATTAAGTGTTAAAGTAAGATCGGATAAAATTTCTGACCAAAGACTTCCTTTTACTGTCTCCAAGGTAACAATGAAATCCATAAATCATTGTCACGTAAAACTGTATTTAGTTGTATCATCAATAACATTAAGAAACAAATGAATACAATCCATTAAGGTATGCAATACATCTAAATAAAAGATGATACAACTAATATATATCAAAATAACAATAGACAACATCGAAAAGGTGAGAATACATGTATTTTCTTATCATATCGATATATATATATATATATATATATTTCACAACAAATCATATAATTAAAACTTAAAACCTACTTTTCCGATTAAGTATCACAAATAGACATGGAAGATCATCAGTTGAATAAATTTTATAGAAAGACAGGATAGTGACTTGTGTCTTTATCAAACAAAAACTTAAAAACAGTATAGCAACTACTAATCAAAATAAGGTCAGCTTTACAAATACACATGAGAATACATCAGTTAAAATCGGAAATTTATATCATACTTCAGAATAACATCATTACATGAACAACTTTAAAAAAAAATTAGAATCACATAAACAACTTTATAAATAACTTTACAAATACAAATGAGAATACATCAGTAAAGATCGAAATTTTATATCATACATCAGAATAAGATAAATACATGAGCAAAGTGAAATCCAATAAAATCAACAATGGATAAGACATATGGTAGATACACCAAATGCAAATCACTTTTTTAGAATCATATATGTCTATCATAACATGCATTATAACTACATAGTAATCGGATATAAAAAAATCAGGACTATCAGAAGTTGTTCGAGTATAAACCGCAACAATAAACGCAATCATAACAAACAATTGATTGAAAAAAAAAATAGGGAGATACACGAATACACAACCGTCGATTACAACTTCTTCATTAAAACAGCAAGAACCATAATCGGCTATGGAATTCAAACTAAAAGAATAAACATGAAAAAGTACAAAACAAATCAGATTATTTAACAATACCTTTGTTATTATGCAAGATGATAATGATGAAGATCGTAAGAAATCGAAGACGATGAGAGAGTTTCTTGGAGAAAGTGTACAAAGATACGTGGAGAGGGAAAGGAACCAAGATTTTTTGAGGATGTTGAAAAAGTTAGAAGGTTTAAATATATCTGACGTAACCGGGTCAGATCATCCCATTTAGTTTTACTCACCATCTGTTTGACTTTTGGTCAACAACTGTTTGAGTTTTGGTCAACATCTCATTTAGTATTCAACAAAATTTGAATAATTCAATCAGGGGTTTGACCATCTGTTTGACTTTTGGTTAACAGTTGGATGGAAACCCATGTTAGATTGAACAGGGTTATGAACAGATGTTTAAACATCTGTTTAGACTTAAACAGATGTTGGAGCTTAAACAGATGTTTGGCCTTCTATATCAGTTGTTTGGACTTAAACAGATGTTTGACCTTAAACAAATTTTTGGCCATAAACAGATGTTTGGCCATAAACAGATGTTTGGCCTTAAACAGATGTTTGCCCATAAACAGATATTTGGCCTTAAACCAAATATCCGTTTAAGGTGAACATCTGTTTGACTATTGGTCAACATCTATTTGACTTTTGGTCAACATCTATTAACATATAAACACTGTTAACATAAATTACAAATAATTAGCTAATAGACGACACACATTTAGCATCTTAAATTATCAAGACCCTTAACAATTTGACCATATGATTTAATCGTGTGTTTTATCTTAGATGGGACAACTCGAAAAGAAAATTCAATAAAAGGATAATATATTAAACGGGTCAAAAACGCTCAAAGTGTATTTTACTGCATAAATGTTGTTACATACAAACACGGTTAACATAAGCACTGATGCAATATCTGTTGTTGATGCTGAACTACTATTGTTGTTGGGCAGTGGTTCACCTTTGGTTGTTCAGACCTTTGGCTATTTGTTGTAGCTTTGCTGAGTCAGGATTTTCTATCAACATCTGCTTGATGGCCAATTTAAAATATTCGGATTCTTGTTGCGCCTGTTCTTCATCATCCATCTGTTTTTGCCTCTTTGTTTGATAGACAACAACAACAGATGGAATAGTTGGTTTAGCAGATCTTTTAGTTGGTACGGTCTGTTTGATTGAAACCTCTGATGCTGGATAAACTGGCTTTTTAGGAACAGAGGGATCTTTCTTTCTTATTTCTTCCAATTTTTTGTACGTCTCTATCACTTTAATCTCTGTCCACCTTGTGATTTGATTCCTTGAGCCATAATTTGTAGTTATAAGCTCTTCTTTCATTCTCTTCAATTTCAAAGCCCTTTCAGGTATATTCTTTTTATACTTGAACCAGACTGGTGGGGTTGGTTTTATTGTTGAATATTCAAGCATCTTTTGTATTCTTGCAATTTCTTGCTTTAGCTCACTTATGGTCCACTCTTTGAATTGATACCTTTCTGCCTTGTATTTCTTGTTTTGTATGATGAGCTCCATGTAATCATTCCTTAGGCTTTCATTATCTCTTTCTGATAACTGCTGACAAAGATCTTTTGAAAACTGCTCTAATGTTCTGACTTGGCTGAGAAGATATTGCAGATTTCTCTGTATTTCTTTATCAGATTTTCCTTTTGTGTCTCTTTTTGAGATATCCTCTGCTTGTTTTCCTTTCAATTGAAGGTATTCATGAATGTTCTTTGGCAAAGGATACCCTTGAAGAGATGGAAGATTCCTCTTTTCAGGATCATCTTCAGAATAGAAGGATTTGATCTCCTCCCTAACTGCTGGAAGATCCAGAGGAAATTTCACACTCAAAGGAACAAAGGCAGTAGTTTGGTCAGGGGTTAGAATTGAAGCAGTTGAAGTTGATTTTTGCACAATTGATAGGATCAGAGGTTGTGAAGATATTGGAAGTGGAGAAGGTACAGAGTCATCTTCAAGTATGACATTTGTTATTCTCCTTCTTTTGATTTTTGGTGTGGTTGGAGGTGTTGAACTTGGAGTTGGATTTGTGGATTGAGTGGAGGTTGGTAAAGTGACAACAGCATTTGTTGTGACAACAACTGTTGAAACCACTGATGCATCAACAGCTGTTGATATAACAGGTGTCTCAACATCTGTTGGCTTTGTGGTTTGAGGTGAGGAACTTTTGGGGATTTCAGAAGCTGATGTATCAACCACTGATGTATCAACAACTGTTGATATAATAGGTGTCTCAACATATGTTGGCTTTGTGGTTTGAGGTGAAGAACTTTTGTGGATTTTAGAAGCTGATGTATCAACCACTGATGTATCAACAGTTGTTGATATAACAGGTGTGGAAGTGGGTTCGCTGACCTTTCTGGTAGTTCTTATTCTTTTTGAAGTACCCTGCTTATCCTTTGCCATCAGAACTTCCTTTTCTTTTTCAAATCTTTTAGAACCCTTTCGTTCCATTTTCTCTTTTCTATTTGCTTTTTGTTCAGCAAAGGCATTGAGAGTCACGTCAACCTTCTTTGTACCATCTGGCCTTGGAATTTCTACAACAGGTTTAGCCTTTGGATCAGGTTTTAGATACAAACCATCCTTTCCTTTCTTTCCTTTCTCCCCCTTTTTAGCATCATCAGGGATTTCTACATAGACAATTGTAGGAGGAGAAGTACCAGTGGTTTGAAGTAAATGAGCTTTGATGGCTTTAATGTCAGCTTGAGTATCCTTATACCTTGCTTCCATCACATTTCTAAACATTTGTAGCTGGATTTCATGTTGTTGATCAGCATATTTCCTTTGTTGATGAAACAGAGGTTGTAGAAGTTGCCATAGCTCACTTGTTATGATAGCAGATGATGAAACAGTGGATTGAGAATTTGAGGATTGTAACAACCGTTGCAGCATATTTTTGATATCTACCACAGATGTTTCAAGATTGGTAACTCTCTCCGTCAAATCCTGATATTTTAAACCATCACTCAATTTAATGGGATCATCTGATTTTCCACCAGCAGTAGTTGTATCAGCAATTGGACCAGGAGAAGTCTCCAATGGTTCATCCACATATGCCCCTTTTTTCTTGGTACTGGGGACTTCTTTCTTCAGCAGTAGTTACCTTAGTAAGCACACAAGTGCTTAGCTTGAACACACCAGTGGATACCTAGGTTCCCAAGGAAGAAATTGCCTTCAAGGGAGTCTGACTTATGAAACTACTGTCCAGGTGTAAATAAGTGGATTCAACACCTGTAGTAGCTGCTCCACGTGAACTACCACGAAGAGATACATTTAACTCTAAGGGTGTAACCTCCTCAACTATTATTGGGTTAGCAAAGGTAGAGGCATCAAACTCAGTCACTTGTTGGAGTATATTCTCAATGATGGGTTGTTGAGAAGAACTGATTAGTGTCTGATCCATATCCAATGCTTTCAACAGAGGTAAAATTTTGGATGGTAATGTGGTTGTAGGGATAGGAGTTGAAAGAGAATTTGCCCCGGAGCAGGGCTATTGAACATACTCTTAAGTGAGGGTAATGTATCTTGGTTGGGTATCCCTGTGCTTACAACCTGTTCCTTTTGTGAGGAAGCAGGAGGAGTTGAGGCATGTGGTGGAGATCTTTCCAACTGTTGTGAGGAAGTAGCAACAGCGGGTGGTGGTGACTTTTGTGTTGTCACAGGAGTTACTTCTGGGATCTCATCTTCCAGAAGGTCCTTTTTTGAGGGTTTGGGGGGCTTTTTTGATTTTTTCTTGATGGTCTTTTTGGTGATTTTGGGTGGGGGTTGCACAGCAGTGGTTGTACTGCTGAGGTCACCAAGAGCAGTAGGCAACAATAGAAACCTGAGGAGCAGATATGGACGCATCTAAAGTTTGCTCAGGCTCCTCTGTTTGTGTTTCTAAAGCTTTTGACTCAGACAACCTTGTAAAGTTTCAGCAAACAAACTATTTATTTCACAAGGAACACTTGGACAAGCACTTGTGCACTGTCGTTTGGTACTTTCTGCTGTAAATAGTAGTTTAAAAACCTTGGAAACAATAGGAATGGTTTTTTCTTATCTTTTATATTATTGACATTTTTAACCAAATAATTGAAAATCTTGTTTAGCCATAATAGCATATCCCAAGTATTGAATTTTCAATGGAATTTCATTGAAAGCTGTTGTTTTGTTTGAAACACACATAAGTAAAGTATGAAATAAAATTTCATAGGAGGTGGGAATGCTCCTTTTTACATAGTAGCTTTGGGGCATTGCTCTTCATACCCCCTTTCAATCAAATCTCGTTGATACTCTTCTTTAGGGAAAGAGTTTTTACCTGTATGATCGTTCATCTCAAAAACCTCAGATATGGTTTGTGGAGTAATAGCAACCTGAATCCCACCTAGTGTTGATGTAATTGCCCAAGGCTTGTTGTCTTGAACTTCTAATTTTGCATTTTTCCAAAAATCTCATAGGGTTTCTTGGTAAATAGGTGCGTTGCAGGTCAACAAAGTTTTGTACTTTGAGGATGAAAGAGCATCGATGATTAAGTGAAAAGCTGTGTTTTTACTTGTTTTCTCAAGTGTACACAAATAGTTATGAGAGTTTTTGAGAGCAAGAGCCATGGTGATTCGAAGGAATTTGTGAGGGGAAGAAGAAGATGAAGCGTTTGAAAGAATTCGATGGAAACAACTTTTGAAAAAATTTTGGAATTAGATTATCAATAAAACAATGTTATTTGATCCCAATGTTTGTTTGGTTATGTTTTACATTTTTCATGTTTTAACTTTTCTTCAATTTCAAACTCTATATCGCTTTCTGGAGAGTTATACGCAAACTGGTGCGTAAACGTAATCAGTTTAATGAGAGAAATACTCCGGAACATCAACATATACTTAACATACCTTAAATAACCTTTACATAACTTCGAAATAAGTTTTAAAGGCATTGGTATGGCAAAAACAAGTTAATTCGCTTACAGGGACTAAACTTGACAAACTGCGAAAGTATGCCAATTTGAACTGTAACGAACCTTACGGAACATGACCATAAGTTAAACATACCATAAATATCCTTTACATAGCTTAGAAATAGGCTTTGAGGGGTTCGGTATGCTAAAATAAACTTTTGGGTCATTCAGGGACTAAAAGCGTCAAAAAGTGCACAAGTTTGCATTTTCGCGCATAACTTACGTTCTGAATACATCCGGACATCCAAAAATTTATGTAAGCACTAAAATATTTTATTTTAGTGTTTGGCTTGAGAAAAATTCATTCGTCGCGTCATTTGGATCGTTTTTCGCGCTTATGCGCATTCCGTCGTAATTAAGCGAACATCGCGATCGTACGACCAAACGAACCAACATCCGGCATATTTTTGAGCATGTTTCATAACCACAATGTTTAGGCATCATTTTAGGGCCTTAACGTTGGCTTAACGAGCCTTAAACATGTCGGAAATGGCCTTAATACACAACGGGGACTGAATTAGAAACTTTGGAAATTGGTTGCTGATCAGAGGGACCTTAGCGTGACACCTAGCCCCCTTGGCGTCACGCGAGGCCCCATCTGATCAGCAAAAGCCATTTTAAACAACTATTAACAGCCCTTAAACCCTCCAAGGGCCAATGCCACATGTCAAACTCTTGTGGTGGGGGCAAAATGAGCTACCACAACATTCCAACAAGTGTAGGGATGTGATCATTCCCTCTTCTCCAAGAAACGATCCTAACGGTGAACCGAAATCTATAAATACCCAACCCCATTCATTGCAAAACCCACAAGAATCTGATCTTAGAAGCTCTAAGTTGAAACCATTGTTTCATACCTGAGCTACTTGGATCAAGATTAGCATTCGGGGACCCTTTGTAAGTGTTCCTTCGTTCTTTTATTGCTTTTCGAGTCCGAAAGTCAAACTTTGTTTGACTTTCTGCATTGACCAGTTTATTGTCAATGCGAACTTCGTTTGAACTTTGCAACGTGATTGTAATCACGATGATTATAGTCCCTTGTGACTATGCCTACTGATTACCACGTTGTCTAGGGTCGTAAGGGTAAGCGATCTAATAAATCGCTTATACCTTCGAACCCGACCCATTTGGTCGATCATTAGGATCCGACCAAGCACATTAGGTGACCATAGTATACAGGGAATAACCTTCCGAGGTTATACCTTCTGGTCGCTTCGTTTAAGTAGTTGCATGATAGGTAGTTTATATGCCTTAGGTAAATTACCAAAATGCCCTTTTTACGCCAAAATTCATTTTAAGCATATGTAACATAACTTTTGGTATCTAAACTGATTTGGCAACAATATTAGACATGTTAAGGCATATTTTACTTATCATAGGGCTAGTTAGGCGTTCCGAACGCGTTTTACGCGAACGACGCGTTAAAGTAGCATAAGCTACCTAAACGGGTCGTAATGGGTCGTAAGCACTTAGGTTAGGTTTCATTTTAGTATGTAGGCCTTGTTAAACCATACTACATGAGTTCCCATACTCATTTGGTTAACGAGCCCTCATTCTATCCGATCCTCCGATATAGGTCCGGTTTATTAACATAGTTACCTATACTAGGTGTCGTTTGATTCCGTGATCTCTAGCATTGCTTGGTGGTTATCTTAGGACTTCTGAGCAATCTCAAGTGAGTACATAGACCCATCTTTTACTGTTTTCCAAACATTTTGGGGTGAAACACATGTGCCTACTTGTTACTTTCATGCTTTTCCATGTTTTCATATCATATGCTTGTTATGTTCAATAGTACACTTATAGTACATGATTTCATTGTGTTCATGCTATGTATGCCCATTGTGTGCATATTTAGTACATTGTTTTACATTACATTTCATGCTATGTATGCCCATTGTGTGCATATTTAGTACATTGTTTTACATTACATTTCATGCTATGTATGCCCATTGTGTGCGTATTTAGTACATTGTTCTACATTACATTTCATGCTATGTATGTCCATTGTGTGCATACTTAGTACATTGTTTTACATTACATTTCACGCTATGTATGTTCATTTGATTACATACTTAGTGCATTGTTTTCACATGCTTACATTTTGGTATGACATTTGGTTTGTTCAAATAGGACAATATACATTCATTAACATTAGCTACGCCGTTCGTTAGTAGGTAGTGGTACCATAGGAATTGACAACTCCTGTTCCTGACATCCTAGGTATGTTTGGATGGAAGGAATGACCGAATTCGATACACATAACTTAGATAAACCTTTAATTTATTTAAAGGTCTATCACCACAGTCACAAGGCTTGGATGTATGCATTATAACAATACCGCATAGATGTTTGTATCAGTATAGCATGCATTTGTTCCACAAAACATAACTTTGACTTAAACTATGTTTAATTCAATACCCTGTTTTTGTGCATTTTACCTATGGTTTAGTTGATATATTTCACATGCCATACATGATATTTTTGGATAACATTATATGATTTACATTAAACATAAACATTTTGACATTGATATACACATTTGGTGATTTACATTTGTAACACCTCGAAAATTCACGTCCTATAATGTGTAGACACGTGTCATATGTTTAAACGTGTGAAAGAAATATTATAGAAGGACTAAAGTTGACAAACATGGAAAGTATGTGAAAATACGTATTCTAAGTGTCAACTGTGAATAAATATAATGCACATTAACCCAACTTGATGCTCATACCTTCCAACGAATAAATCATGAATCATACGAAGCTAAAAGTGAGAGATTTCAAACTACAGGGACTAAATGTGTCAACATGTTCAATTTATACCTCTGAGTGACCTTTTGACAAACCCGAAGCTTTGTAAATATTAATTATGCTCACTAGAATACACGGTTTAAATTTCGTAAAGCTTCGTTAACGTATGAGAAAGTTATGATCAAATTCGTGTGTGAACGGTTAAAGCGTAAACGTCGAATGTTAGGACTTTTCGGGTGACAACGAAGATAACCGGGGGCCTAAAAAAGGGGGTATGTATTTTAAAGCCCTTCTAGATCAATATTGAGGGTTCACAATGCAAGAAAAACAAGTGCCCGATCAAGTTTCGAAGAGCCAAGGATCAAAATGCAAAATATCACAAAAGCTGATCTGGAGGGCCTAGCGCGACGCCAGGGGTCCCTAGCGTCACGCTAGGGGTGCCCAGTACCAGATTATGTTTGTTGTTGTCTGCCTTTGCCTTTCTGCTTGACCCCATCCGATTTTCCACATCCCTTGGCTCCTAAAACACCTCCTAAACATGTAGGACACATGTAATAATGTTGTGGATAGTTGTAGACCTTGTTGTCAAAAGGTTGTGGTGATTGAAACCATTATATAAAGCCATGAAACTTGCAACATTGTGATCATTCATACTTGCACTCATCTCTGGTCATTGGAGGAGCTTACAAGCAGATCAAGGGCCTTCCTAAGAAACCATTAATCACTTGGTAAGTTGCCTAACCTTTCTAAATTAATTATAGCTTAGTAATTAGCTTAAAGGTCAAACCGACGTAACTACGGTTTGAATTCGGGATTTGTTAATGATAGCTCAGTGTTATCACAAATTAAAAGTACCGTTAAGTAGGTAATGATATGGGTATTAAACCCCTAAAAGGGCACACAATGATTTCCATCCTAACTAGGTCGTTTGGCGAGTCAAAGGTGTCTTGAAAAAGTCAACAGAAGCTTTAATCGGGTAATTAGCGATACGAGAAGCGTGTAACCTGTTTTAACCATAATGTAACTTAGTAATCAATGTTAGAACATGACTAAACATGATTGATTCGACAAATTTCAATTTAGGATCGATTCGGAACCGAAAGGCGCAAAGTTTGACTTTTTGCTTGACTTCGGTTCTGACCCGGTTTTGATAGATGTAGACATGCCTTAAGGTTTCTTTAGGGCCGTGTTACATGTTGGTATAAGCCTCTTTACTTCTTTCGTTGATTATCCGATTCGTTCGCGCGGTTCCGTTAAATGCTTAAAATTGACCGTAATGCCCTTTCGGTTATAAAACGAGCTTTTTGGTAATATAAGTGGACAAGACCCTTGTCTACTGAATTATAAACATGCCCTCCAAATTTGACATCAATTTGAGGTCCAGATTAGGAGATATGCGCATTAGCGTAAATAGTAAGCTTTTTATTAATTAATCGGCGCGATTAGTGCATAGCCTATCTAAACCCGATTTTCGGCACCAAACCTTTTACCCACTGATGTTAAATAATATTTTGGGATTTTTGAAGATTTTTAATTATTTTTAAACTGATCTTAAGCTAGGCTTATCGCCTTAATTCGGTTAATACCGAATTTACCCCTTTTCGGTCATAAAATGATTTCTACAAGGAATTTTGACGCGAATCCAATTGCTACTGATTTTAAATAATAAATATAGTGTTTTGAGCCTGTTTAACAGATCAGAAAACCCAGAATCGTATTTTTAATCGAACGTCGCTTAAAACGGGTTTATACGTGTATTATACGCGTAGTTTAGGCTTAAAACTATATTGAGACATACGGATTATTATCAACTAATATAATCTGTTAAAAATAAGTTTTTTACTAATTACTTCAGTCCCGAACATCAGGGTTACGTTAAATCCCTTTTATAATCGTTAAAATGACCAAAATACCCCTACGGGGCATAATTAAGGATTTAACTCGTTTTGGGCATTATGGAAGGTATCATTATGATATCACAACATAATTTAAGCATATTAACTTAGGAAACCTGTTCGCGACCTATTCGGTTACCCGTTACGCGTTATTCGCGTTCGGATCGGTTTATATAACTAGTTTATATAAGTTAGCCGAAACGGGTCAAACCTTATCGGTTTTATCTCAAAATCCAGAATGTGTATGAAATACCCATATAAGACAAGTCTCTGAACATGTCGGGTTTAAATCACATTCTATTCCGGTCTTCGCTTAATCGTGCGTACGAACCGTATCTTCCTGTAAGACTAACCGGTCTAAGCTTAGGCTTAATTAAAGACCCGTTAGCATTCTAATTAATTATTTATACCATCATTCAAGACTAGAGCTTTCCGTTAAATTGTACCTACGCTTACTTAAGTGAATACGGCTGAGTTATAAATTTCTGCTATTTAAGACATGAGCTAGCTCAGGTAAATACTCTTAACTTATTTTCCCTATACGGGCTTGGGATACGGTACTATAAAAGTACCGCTTGGTCGGGTGTATGTAGTCATTTAAATCGGATTGTGATTGATGTACTTACATAACCTGTTTAATATGTATTATTTTATTATTATTTGGTGTATGGCCTTGGGGGTTAATGACCATGTCCCGGATATCCTTGGCATCATTTTACGAAATGGCCACGACCTAAGCACGGGGTGTAGGCATACACCTGACAGCTGCATTATGTAAAAACTGGTAATCCACTCTGAGGTATCATCCTTGTGGGCATTATACCGGAACTGGTAATCCACTTAGAGGATGATAGCCCGTGGGCATTATACCTGTGGCGTGTCAGTTAATCTAGTCCGGCCCTACGAACCGGCCCTAACGGACGACAAATAAGTAAAACTGTATACAAGATTATATACAAATAATTTTCCCAAGTTATAAAAGATTAATTTTGCCTCTGAGCATTTTAATCAAAGTGTCAAAAGGTTTTGTGCCTAGTGCATCTAAATCAATTTTCTTAAACTCTTTTCAAATGAGTCGGTTGAGTGTATTTACCAGTGAAAACTGACGTATTTTCCAAAAGGGTTAAGTGACAGGTACTGAACGTAATTGGCTGGAAGCTCAGGGCGCTATTAAGGAATCTTGCAAGTTCTAGGCGTCTAAAGTCTGTTGAACAAATGATATGTTTTAAGATCCGCCTGTGGATCCTTTACTTCCGTTGTAATACTGAATATTACTTCATATTCGGAATGTAATAATAAATATCTTTTGCTTCCGCTGTGCATTCATATATATTGTGTTGTTTGACTATTATGTTGCCAACCACGTCACGATACTCCCCCACCGGTGACACGTGGAAATTTGGGGTGTGACAACATTAGACATGGACATTTTGATATGGTTTACACAATAACACTTGACAATTGATTTATACATGAACAATTTACATTGGTGGTTGGTTTGGGTAAATGGTTTGAGTAACGAGGCGTGTGTAATATGATACAAACATGGTGGATACGCCGCTGGTACTTCCTATATATAAGTGTTTGTATAATATTACATATCGTAGCGTTATTTAAATCATTTCAGTATAGACATATTACATTTTACACAACTAACCTATTTTTCACAAGACATTGTTTTACAAAACAATTTATTTTATATAAACTCATTTTACTTGGTTATTTCATTAACCATACACCTTTCTTTTATATAATCCGATTTCTTATCAAGTTTTCATATGATTTATAAAAGAAAACACTTAACAAGATTCGTGACTAAATTTTATTAAAACCTTTCTTTTAAAACCCAAGTCATGAATCCTATTTTCACAAAACCTATGTATCTCACAGGCATTTTTATGCTGACGTACCTATTTTCACATGTGTTTCAGGAGCAGGTGCATAGGTTTGATCGTGACACTAGGGCGGACCTGTGCCTTAGAGACTTAAAATGAAGATAGACTTAGTTTAATTATGTTATAAACTCTTTGATTCCTGTTTAAAACAATGTAACTCTTATGTTGATAAATAAAATACAACTTTGTATGCCATGGTTATGAAACAATTAATTCTGTTACAACACTCCCCGACGTTTTCCGCCACGTTTTGTATGTTATACGTGGTCGGGGTGTGACACACATGCGGATCTTAAAACATAAATATTGCTCAACAGACTTTAGACGCCTAGAACTTGCAAGATTCCTTATTAACGTCCTGAGCAGCTTCCAGCCTATTACGTACTTGTACCTGTCACTTAGACTTTTGAAAATACGTCAGTTTTCACTAGTAAATACACTCAACCGACTCATTTGAAAATGTCTATGAAAATTGGTATAGGTGCTCAAGGCACGAAGATGTTTTGACACTTTGATTAAAATGCACAAGGCAAAATTTAATCTTTTATACTTGGGACAAACTATATTTCATGTTATCAGTTTTACATGACTTGCTATACATACGGGGCCCGGTTCTATGCCGGTTCAAGATTAAATGACACACCACTATTCCCTTATTGGGAATCCCATATTGGGTATAGTTAATTAATAAACATATGGCATCTGTCAGGTGTATGCCTACACCCCGTGCTTAGGTCGTGGCCATTGCATTTAATGAGTCAAGGATATCCAGGACACGGTCGTATTAATCCCCAATGTTTCAGTCAAGCAATACGAATTAAAAACAGGTTATTTGGATTTCCGACTTATTGGTCTTTGAATCCCATACCTGACCATGCGGTATTTATATTACCGTATCCCAAGCCCGTAATAGGGAAAATAAGTTAAGAGTATTTACCTGAGCTAGCTCCTGTCTTAAATAGCAAGAATTATATTAACTCAGCCGTATTCACTTAAGTAAGCGTAGGTACAATTTACCGGAAGGCTCTAGTCTGGAATGATGGTATAAATAACCAATTAGAATGCTAACGGGTCTTTAATTAAGCCTAAGCTTAGACCGGTTAATTATACGGTTCAAACGCACGATTTGGCGAAGACCGGAATAAAATGTGATTTAGACCCGACAAGATTGAACACTTTCCTTATATGGGTAATCTAGGCACATTTTGAATTTTGGGGTAAAACTGATAAGGTTTGACCCGTTTCGGCTAATTTATGTAAACTAGTTACATAAGCCGAACCGAACGTGAAAGAGGCGTAACGGGTAATCATAAGGGTCCTAACCAGGTTTCCTAAGTTAATATGCCTCATATATGTTGTGACATCAGTAAGATATCTTCTATTATGCCCGAAACGAGTTTAAACACAAACTATGCCCCGTAGGGGTAGTTTGGTCATTTACAAGGTTATAAAAGAGTTTAAGTATTAACCTGAGTTACGGGTTTGCTATAATCAGAAAAAATACTTATTTTACTAAGTTATAACAGTAGGGTAAAGTATATATGTGAAATTTATCAATTATAACCAAACTATGCACCGTAGGGGCGTTTTGGTAATTTCACATAAGCCGAAAAGCTCAAAACTGAAGTCTGAGTTTAACAACTTTTGCTTACTATTAAAATATTATAATTTACCCAAAATATCAGTAGGTATCAACCCTTGTATGTTTAAAATAGTTCTAGTACATACTATGCGTTAAAAACGCTTAAAAGGCGATTAGAAGCCATTTCCGGGTTCTATACATAAAGCTGATATTTTTATTATTCCAGAAGGCTTAAAATAATTTATTTATCATATCTAATCAGTAGCAAAAGGTTTGGAGTCGATTAGATATGTAAAACTCATTTTATAGCCCGTAAGGACAAAACCGACAATTAACGGATTAAGCATATGACTATAAGTTATGCTTAGCCTAAAATTAATTAAAAATCTTCAAAAATCCCAAAATAATATATTACATCAGTGGGTAAAGATTTTGATATCGAAAAGTAGGCTTAACTAGGCTATACGCTAATTACGCCGTTTATTCGCTAAAGAAGCTTTATAATTACGCTAATGAGCATAACTCTCAATCTACACCTCAAACTGATGTCAAACTTTGGGTACAAGTTTATATATCAGTAATTAAGGTTTCTACGCTTTTGAATTTTTAAAAATCACGTTTTAAGGTGAAAAGGGCATAATGGTCAACATATGAGAAATTAACGGAATCATGCATATTAATTGGATAACTAATGAACCAAGGTGTATAATCATAGAGGGTTATACTAGCATGTAACCTGGTCCAATTAAAGCTCTTAGGCATTTCTAAAACATGCCTAAACAGGTCAGAACTGAAAGTCAAAGCAAAAGTCAAACTATGCGACTTTCGGTTCCGAACCGGGTCTCTACAGAGAATTGTCGGGTTGAACATGTTTAGACATGTTCTTACACTAATTACCAAGTTATAATAATGATTGAACAGGTTGTATGTGTTCTACATTGCTAGTTATGCATAAATTAGAATTTAAGTATCCTGTTGACTTTTTAATAACAAGTTTGACCCGACATTTGACCTAGTTAGAGTGGGAATCAGGGGGAACCCTTTTAAGGGTTTATTACCCACATAATTACCAACTTATAACTACTTTCAATTCGACTAATCACTGGACCATTAGTGATTAATCGCTAAGTCAACCGTTAATTACGACGGTTTCACTTTTAAGCTAAAACTAAGCAAAAACTTAACTAAGGAAGGTTAAGCAAACTTACAAGAGTCCTATGAACGATTAGTGATCACTTGAGAGAAGTCTTGAGCTCCAGAAATGATCAGGAATGCAAGAGAAAGGTGTGAAGAACTTGTTGCAACATTGGCCCTTTATATAGTGTTCATATCTTCATAGATTGTTGACAACAAGGTCTACCACTGATGTTTGATCACTAACAAGTGTCCCTAAATGTCTAGGGGTTGTTTAGGGGTCGTCCAATATGAGGAAAATCGATTATAAGGCGGTTACAAGGGCTATGGCAGACAAGAATCAAATAAAATCGGACCAGACAGGCCCTCGCGTGACGCTAAGACCCCCCCCCCCCTGGGCCTCGCGTCGCGCTAAGCCCTTCTGCACCAAATCTGAATTTTCTAATTTTTTTTTGCGTTTTGATCCTTGGCTCTTCAAAACTTTGCTACGACTTCCTTTCTTGCATTTTGAACCCTCCAAATTGATGTTTAAGGGCTTCAAGACATTTACCCATTTTGTTTAGTCCTCGGTTAACTTTATTGTCACCCGAAAAGTCCTAAACTTCATCTTTGACGCTTTTAACCCCTCGCATACGAATTTGATCATAATTTTCTCATACGATAACGGAACTTTATGAAATTTTTATCGTGCATTCTAGTGAGCATAATTAACCGTTACAAAGCTTCGGGTTTGTCAAATGGTACTCAGAGGTATAACTTAAACATGTTGACACATTTAACCCCTGTAGTTTGTAATCCCTCACTTTCTTTCATATTTAGCTTCGTATGATCCATGATTTATTCGTTTGAAGGTATGAGCATCATGTAGGGTTAATGTACAATATATTTATTCACTGTTGACATTTAGAACTCGTATATTCACATACTTTCCATGATTGTCAACTTTAATCCTTCTATAACATTCTTTCACACGTTCAAACATTATGACACGTGTCAACACATTATAGGACGTGAATTTTCGAGGTATTACATCCTCACCCCCTTAAAAGAAATCTCGACCTCGAGATTTACTGAAATAAATAAGGGTACTTTTCTTTCATCGTGGACTCAACCTCCCACGTATATTCGGGACCTCTACGGGCATCCCATTTGACCTTTACAATAGGCACATGCTTCCTTCGAAGCTTCTTAACCTGTCGATCCTCAATCGACAATGGTTTTTCAACAAATTTCAAGCTCTCATCTATATGCACATCGGTATGTGGTAAGACTAGTGATTCATCAGCGAAACACTTCTTTAGATTGCAGATGTGGAATACATTATGTATACTACTGAGCTCTTCAGGTAAGTTTAACTTATAGGCAACTGACCCGACACGTTCGATGACCTCGAAGGGTCCTATGTATCTCGGGCTTAGCTTGCCTTTCTTACCAAATCGCATCACCCCCTTCCAGGGTGATACTTTAAGCAATACTTTGTCACCTACCTCGAAATTCAGAGGTTTACGCTTTGGATCCGCGTAACTTTTCTGCCTATCTCGGGCAGCTTTGAGATGGTCACGAATCTGGACAATCTTGTCCGTCATTTCAAAGACTATCTCTGGTCCTGATAATTGGACATCTCCAACTTCCGCCCAACAAACGGGCGTTCTGCACTTTCTACCGTATAAGGCCTCAAAAGGCGCAGCTTTAATGCTGGTATGGTAGCTATTGTTGTAGGAGAAATCAATCAATGGTAGGTGGTTATCCCAACTACTACCTAAATCAATTACACATTGCACGTAGCATGTCCTCCACTGTCTGGACGGTAAGGTGGTTAACAACTTTGGCACACCCTTCCTGGGTGATTTCTTTTGTTGAACCTTATTCTTTATCAAAAACTTAGGAGGGTTGCTATTTTCATTAATTTTTTTAAATTTTCTGCCGTATACTGGCAACTTACAATCAATTATGGATTTGTATGATCTTATTTGTTGTATCCTAGGCAACTTTCAGATCCTGATAATTGGACTTACCAATTCTCTATTTAACAATAGATGTTTAACATTCTATTTATACAAGGTCTCCAAGGGAGCAGTCTTGATGCTTATATATCAACTATTATAGAAAAGCTTATCTTACGGTGGGATGGTTATTCCAACCACTGCTTATCTAATTTTAAGGAAAAGCTAATCCTTGTCGTTAGTCGAACAAATCGATGATCCTGGGCAGCTGATAGCGATTCTCAATCGTTGCCAAATTAGGGTTGCGGTAATTAATACATAAGCAATATGAACCGTCCTTTTTATTCAATAACATAAAACTCTCAGAATATTGAGTCAGGCTATATGAGCCCATGTCTTAAAACCTACTTAATCAAGGTTTCGATTATTCCATAATCAATATGGAGTTTTCACAATACTCCAGCTCACAGCGGGATGTTAATCTTAATTCTACCTGCCTCCCTGGAGGTAAGCAGGGAAAACTTATGAGAAAATAATCAAGATACAAGGAGGCTACAGAGATTTTCCGTATCTCAGGCTCCAGTTCATCCATCATTGCTTGTGTCAAATAAGTGACACATTTATGTTATAAGTCCCCGAATTCCTTAATCGGGAACATTTACTTGGACAATTTCATTCTGGATATCTTCTTTGAATACTACTAGTCGACTTTAGTACAATATGACCATTGGGATATCTCAGGGGTTCCATGTATTAAACCTCCATACTGATCAGGCATGGAAGTAATCTATGGGACACACTAGGATACGCCAATCCTCATATGGCACTTTTATCAAACATAGTTTGGCATTCGCAGGCGATAGAAAAAAAAACAATGAGAAAATAATAAAATAGGGTAATATATATATTGTCGTACTCTTTTTGGGGAAGAGTACTTCCAGATTCTTATGAAAGGATTTTCTCCGAGGACGGGAGATAGGGTCTTTAAAGATTCCATTGGTAAATTATACCTTATTTTTTTTATATCTGAAGTTCTCATGAATGTAATCAAGAGTTTACTAGGCTTAAGGTTTACTAAAGGTTTATTATCCCTTGCATTAACGTAAGATACTTAGCAGAAACTATCAATGCTAAATAGTACGGGACGTACCTGATGCTATAATTGATATGTACTGTCTCTGTCATTCAATCGGTAGTTCAGGCGTTTCCTTTCTTATCCTTCCCAGACTTAGCTGCTCCTTCCTTGGCGGCCTCAGGGCAATTAGTACTGGTGTGGCCCTTTTCGCCACAGCTGAAACATTTTGCATTCTTTATGTCCCTACATTCGTGGGACTGGTGGCCAGTTCTCTTACATATACCACATTGCTTTATCTTTTGGTTTGATCGACACTGTCCCCAGTGTCTTCTTTTGCAGGTTTTGCATGTAGGCTTCTTGTTGGAATCCTGTTGGTTATTGTTGAACTCAGATATGCTCTTCTTAGGATTCTGGGAGTTATCTTCCTCCCTTTTATGCTTCCCATCTTCAGAGGCCTTGGCAGCCTTGTTTCTAACCACATCGAGTGTGAGAGATAGCGACAGATCTGCTGCTGACCTGAATGTAGTAGGTCTCGATGCTTTCACACTTGCCTTTATTTCTGGGGCTAGACCCCTAATAAAGCGAGCTATTCGCTTTGGTTCCGGTGTGATCAAATAAGGAACCAATCGAGACTTGGTATTGAAACTTGAAAGGTATACTTGGCAATCTAAGTTCTCTATGACTAATGTCAAGAATTCAGTCTCGATCTTCTCAACTTCATGTTGAGGACAATAATTTTTCTTTGATAAGAGCAACGAACTAATCCCAAGTCATGTTGTACAAAGGGATCTTCCCGGTGGCTTGAATCAACGATCTCCACCAGGCTAAGGCCTCACCCTTAAATGATTGCGACACAAACTTGACCACATCCCTCTCAGCGCATCCGCTGATATCCACAACTGTATCCATCTCATCTAACCACGTCATACAATCTACAGCTCCTTCCTCCCCAGTGAAATCCCGGGGTTTACATGAAACAAATTACTTGTAGGAGCAACCCTTATCACGGGGTCCTTGATTCAGTATGATCTGTTGAGACGGATCACTGTGATGATTAGAAGAGTGGCGCTCGTCATCTTCCTTCTTGGGTTCATCCTTCTTGGAAGGAGGCTTCGAATGCGGTGTAGATAGGGTCCTACTCCGAGTCCCACTATACTCTTCGTACTGCCGCTCTAAGGCCTTTGCAACTGCGTCGTCTACTAACGCTTTTAGTTCAGCACCCGTTAAATTAATTCGGGCGTTATCATTGTTCTCCACTGGGTGGCTATTAATTTCATCTGAGCCAGCCATTTAATTGAACTGTTACATAAAACAAGGACAATAGTTTACTTGGGAGTTTATTATGGAATTGTCTTTTATGGCAATTCATTAACCATGGTAACGGAGACCATATTTGGTTAATTTATTAATCACATTTATTTAGGATTTATATTATAACTTATCCTAATTATAAAACAATAACAGTTTTACTAGTGGCACGAAAGGCCTAGTCACATGGACATTTATAAATTATAAGCTATGATTTCAGAGAATCAAAGCATTGAGGTTTGAATCATAGTTCATTACCTTTTCTTGACATGGAGTTGTAGGTTACCACTGTCTTTAGTCTCAGAGGACGTTAACTATAGCTCGTAGGCACTTCCCTTCTAAGGGATGTTTATGGTATGATCATCTTTTCAGATGTTATTAGTCGAGATCGTATGGATCCTACCGACTATTATGTTTGGACGTATTCCACTATCTTTAGACAGGGGTCAAAGACCATCACTGTCGTTGTCTTATTGGACAACAAGTTTAGCCTGTAGGCACTTCATCACTAACGGATGTTTATAATATGATCATCGTATTAGATGATATTAGTCATGATCACATTGATCATATAGACTAATAGGCTTGAGCATCGCTCACCACCATAGACAAGGAATCATAAAGATCACAATGTCAGTGTCACAAATGGACAATACATTATAGCCCGTAGGCAAAACATCACTAGGATGTGATATGATATTAGTCATGATCACATTGATCATATAGACTATTAGGCTTGAGCATAGCTCACCACCTTAGACAAGGAATCTTAAAGATCACAATGTCAGTGTCACAAATGGACAATACATTATAGCCCGTAGGCAAAACATCACTAGGATGTTATATGATATTTGTCATGATCACATTGATCATATAGACTATTAGGCTTGAGCATAGCTCACCACCTTAGACAAGGAATCATAAAGATCACAATGTCAGTGTCTCAGATGGACAATATGTTATAGCCCGTAGGAGAAACATCACTAAAGGATGATTATTTCAAATAAGGGAATTTAGATTAACCCCCTTTTTAAAGATGGCCTGTGTGACTTTAACGATTCACAGTTTACCAAAAAAATGTTAACATACTTACAGATGTTAACAGGGATTGGAATCTTTTAGATAACGCAGAACAATCCTAACTTGAAATGTTAATAAGGATCTGAACCTAAATTGAGGAACTACCGTCTTGGCCCAGTCTTAAAATGACACATGAGCTAGGTCTCGTCCTTTTTAGATATTGCCATTTTATTATAATGGTAGATCTTATAATATAGGAATGATATTTTAAATATAATCGTTCCTTTAAAATTTAAACAAGTATATGGTTGCCCTAAACGGGACTTCTATAGAAAATGACTTGCCCATGCAAGGGCTAATCAGAAAATAACAAAGGAACCAAATAAGGACAAAATAAACGAATTAGAATTTGTCCTACGTTCTCGTCTAGACTCAAGAATGTGCAACTGTGTAACTGGGATTAAACACAAAAAGGCTAGTGTTTAATTCACTCAGTGTTGGCTCTGATACTAACCTGTCACACCCCGATATTTCCACGTTTGACCGGTGGGCCCGGTGGGGAGTATCGTGACGTAGTTGATATCATCATAGTCAAACACACAATATATAAATGCACAGCGGAAGCAAAAGATAAATATATTACAATCCGAATATAAAGTAATATCAAGTATTACAACGGAAAGTAAAGGATCCACAGGCGGATCTTAAAACATAAATATTGTTCAACAGACTTTAGACGCCTAGAACTTGCAAGATTCCTTATTAACGTCCTGAGCAGCTTCCAGCCTATTACGTAGTTGTACCTGTCACTTAGACTTTTGAAAATACGTCAGTTTTCACTGGTAAATACACTCAACCGACTCATTTGAAAATGTCTATGAAAATTGGTTTAGGTGCTCAAGGCACGAAGATGTTTTGACACTTTGATTAAAATGCACAAGGCAAAATTTAATCTTTTATACTTGGGACAAACTATATTTCATGTTATCAGTTTTACATGACTTGCTATATATACGGGGCCCGGTTCTATGCCGGTTCAAGATTAACTGACACACCACTATTCCCTTATTGGGAATCCCTTATTGGGTATAGTTAATTAATAAACATATGGCATCTGTCAGGTGTATGCCTACACCCCGTGCTTAGGTCGTGGCCATTGCATTTAATGAGTCAAGGATATCCAGGACACGGTCGTATTAATCCCCAATGTTTCAGTCAAGCAATACGAATTAAAAACAGGTTATTTGGATTTCCGACTTATTGGTCTTTGAATCCCATACCTGACCATGCGGTATTTATATTACCGTATCCCAAGCCCGTAATAGGGAAAATAAGTTAAGAGAATTTACCTGAGCTAGCTCCTGTCTTAAATAGCAAGAATTATATTAACTCAGCCGTATTCACTTAAGTAAGCGTAGGTACAATTTACCGGAAGGCTCTAGTCTGGAATGATGGTATAAATAACCAATTAGAATGCTAACGGGTCTTTAATTAAGCCTAAGCTTAGACCGGTTAATTATACGGTTCAAACGCACGATTTGGCCTAGTTAGAGTGGGAATCAGGGGGAACCCTTTTAAGGGTTTATTACCCACATAATTACCAACTTATAACTACTTTCAATTCGACTAATCACTGGACCATTAGTGATTAATCGCTAAGTCAACCGTTAATTACGACGGTTTGACTTTTAAGCTAAAACTAAGCAAAAACTTAACTAAGGAAGGTTAAGCAAACTTACAAGAGTCCTATGAACGATTAGTGATCACTTGAGAGAAGTCTTGAGCTCCAGAAATGATCAGGAATGCAAGAGAAAGGTGTGAAGAACTTGTTGCAACATTGGCCATTTATATAGTGTTCATATCTTCATAGATTGTTGACAACAAGGTCTACCACTAATGTTTGATCACTAACAAGTGTCCCTAAATGTCTAGGGGTTGTTTAGGGGTCGTCCAATTTGAGGAAAATCGATTATAAGGTGGTTACAAGGGCTATGGCAGACAAGAATCAAATAAAATCGGACCAGACAGGCCCTCGCGTGACGCTAAGACCCCCCCCCCTTGGGCCTCGCGTCGCGCTTAGCCCTTCTGCACCAAATCTGAATTTTCTGATTTTTTTTTGCGTTTTGATCCTTGGCTCTTCAAAATTTGCTACGACTTCCTTTCTTGCATTTTGAACCCTCCAAATTGATGTTTAAGGGCTTCAAGACATTTACCCATTTTGTTTAGTCCTCGGTTAACTTTATTGTCACCCGAAAAGTCCTAAACTTCATCGTTGACACTTTTAACCCCTCGCATACGAATTTGATCATAACTTTGTCATACGATAACGAAACTTTATGAAATTTTTATCGTGCATTCTAGTGAGCATAATTAACTGTTACATAGCTTCGGGTTTGTCAAACGGTCACTCAGAGGTATAACTTAAACATGTTGACACATTTAACCCCTGTAGTTTGTAATCCCTCACTTTCTTTCATATTTAGCTTCGTATGATCCATGATTTATTCGTTTGAAGGTATGAGCATCATGTAGGGTTAATGTACAATATATTTATTCACTGTTGACATTTAGAACTCGTATATTCACATACTTTCCATGATTGTCAACTTTAATCCTTCTATAACATTCTTTCACACGTTCAAACATTATGACACGTGTCAACACATTATAGGACGTGAATTTTCGAGGTGTTACAACAGTTGGATGGAAACCCATGTTAGATTGAACAGTGTGAATGAATAAACACTGAAGTAACATAAAACTGTGAATGAATATACCCAAACCGAAATTGTTACACATTTTCATAAATTTAACAACCATCATCAAACCTGTAACAAACTCTAAACACTGATACACTAAACACTGTTACATAAGAAACACTGATACATAAATACTGATGTTGAATCCGCCGTAGATGCTGAACCACTGCTGTTACTGACCAATGGTTTTCCTTTGGTTGATCAGCCATTAGGTACATCAGTGCTTGTCTTTAACCGGTCTTTGTCTTCAACAGTGGATAGGCCTCTTAAGTCTTTAAGTCCATCAGTCTTTATAAGGAGCAGTGGTTAGTTATAACAGTCCTTAGCATGATCAGCTGTTATAACCACTCAATAACCCTTTGAGAGGAAGCAATTGTGTAAAACCCTAACACGTAACAACTTGAAAACGGCGTAGCGGAAATATGAGCCCAAAATTTTCTTTCATTATTAGCCATGTAACATACTTGGAGTTTATTACTAGTATAAATAATACTTTACTAAAAGATTTACAACATCCATTCTTTTTAGATCACATTAATTAAATATAAAACTCCAATTGAGTGACCACTCTTCCCGTACAATCTTTGCTCTTGACTCGGTCTCCAATTGTCCTATTCTTCATAATGATGTTATGTCCGCGCAACTTGCATTCACCACATACATACACAATATTAAAATTTGATGACGTCATTCCTAAGTTAATTATATTCAATCAAATAACCACTCCGTATTCCTTCTTCTCGTGCTAATCTTTTACTAATCAGCTTTCCATGTACAATCATGGATTCCAATTCCTTGAACCTTCTCATGGACCTTTATAGTGTACCTGCGTTCTCATTTCATACTCAATAAAAATCATTAGCAAGCGTCATTACTCAAATCGTAATGAAACCTTTCCTACATACATTCATATCAACTTACATTCATACACACGCACATACCTACGAGTTCCTGCTTACCACTTAACCTTATATACTTATACTAACATGTGATACTCAAAACTTTTCATAAAAACAATTTAATACATAATGTAACGCATACTTACTCATTTTTAAACACGTTCACCTATAACTTCCATCTCTAACATGTAAATAACCCGTACATGTACTATCCGAAGTCTCATAACTTTTACTCATGATCAACAATTCATAAATCATAAAACAATTAGTCTTACATAGTATAAAACGTGTTTAAACGAGTCTGCAAAGCGAAATAGATTAGAAAAAAATAATTTTGGTCAAACCTGCATGCCGTCGCGTCACGTGACGGCTCCTTGCCCTTGCTGTCGCGTGGCGCGACACCCCATAAATTCCAGAAAGTTTGTTGCTGAATGCAGCAATTTCCAAGAACGCTAATCTACACAAAACGAACATAACTTTCTCATTTTTTTATCCGTTTTGCATCCCGTTTCTTCCTACGTGATCGTAAATTAGTCCTCTATCATAAGACTCAATTTCTAACATCCGAACTAGGGAAAGATTCATAACTTATGTGCATTCAACTAAATAGTCAATTACGAATTATTCGACTCGTTCATGTTTTTAGTAAACAACTCATATGTTTAAACTTAAGGTTCACATGAACGTTATAAATATAACACTTTTACATTATTTGGAGTATCGTACTTGGGATTTACTCACCCGATACTCGGTATGTGCTAGACTCATTCACTTCATTCAATCCTACTAAATCAAACTTTGTTAATAAAATTCCATTCACAAATTGGTTTATTCATTAGTTATAACTCACAACCGAGTCTTTTGTCTATAATTTGAGTCTCCGTTTCTTGATTAGCCTTCTTATATGATATTCTACCCATTACCCGGTTACAATACCGTAGCATTACTTAGACATCAATCCATCATATCATTACAACTTTATATTGTCCCGTTCGGTCTACTTAGCTAAATTACCGAGTTCATACAACCAAAACCATATCAAACTTCAATCATCATCATCATGCTCAATTAACTAACGCTACCTTACTTAAACAAAATAAGAAATGATCACGGAAATCACTTACCTCGTGCGTCCGAGTTCATGCATAGCTTCCGTATTTACCTTTGACCCGTTGCCCTTCCATGCTCGTGTCCATGTTGACATGGCTCCTACGCTTTCAGGTTATCATCAACACATTCTTGTTAGCATACATCATTGTACTTGATAACGAGCATACATTTGCATAATTTCGTATTCAACTTGCATTAATCATTCATTCACTAACATGTATAACTTATTTCACTGAAAATAGGCTGTTTGGGGACGTTCGTTTACTGTACTTACGAACTTGCAAAAATTACAATCTTTTTATGCGACGTGCCCCGCGGAGGGGTTATCCTTGTGTTAAAATTTTAGAGTCTAACTCTCTACCAAAAAACTATAAAAATTCATTTACTAAGCTGCAATCAGATTCGTCACTTTCTGACTGCAGCTTACGGAAAAATTCATTTAAAATTCCTCGTTTATCCGATTGACGAAATTCCAGTGGGAGATTTTTCTAATCACCTGAAGCTACATACAGTAAAAATTTGAGATCATAACTCAATTCCTAAATTGAGTTATGACATTCGTAATGGGTTGCAAATTCTGCCAGAAAACGCTGCCTGAACCTTTGATACGAAAAATTCATAAAACGTTCATTTTTCGTCAAAAAAATGCAATTCCAGTTGGGTTTGAAAGGTTTTTCCTGGGAGTTCATCACAAACTCAATAAACATCAGTTTTTTTTACAAGATTTGACCCAGTTACAGCCGATTACATTCGGCTGTAACTTTCTGGACATCTTTAGTTTTCATCCAATCTTTTCTAAATATCTCTCATTCTAACTTCACATAGACATTTCATCTAACACATGGAGTGCGTACATTCTAATAAGCATAATGTACAAGTATTTACAACACATTCATCCTAATATCATCAATGGGTTAACCTAAACATGTACATTCAATATCATAACTATACTTCATATGATTCATATCAAATTACCTATTTAAACACCTTCTATAACATGAGTTTAATTTCAACATCATCCAATTCATCCATAACTTTACTAAATTTCACCATCTTACAAATTTCAAGTGGGTTTTACCCCAACTACCAATACAATCCAAATGGCACATAATATAGCCTCTATTTGATCATAGCATCTAACATTTAGGTTCGATTTCATACAAAGATCATAAATTTCACATAACCCATTTCATAAGATTTCATAAAAACATGAAATTAAACTTACTAGATATGAAATTCACTTAGGGGATGAACATTCCTGACTCATGCATTGGATTAACCATTGATTTCACTTTCAATTTGACTGAATTTAGGATGTTAGGGTTTTGAGGGATAGAGTTTCCCCTGGTCTCTCCTGCGATCGCACACCCACACCCACTCTAATACTGGACATTTTTTATTAAGTGTTTTAATTACACAATATTTCATTTTCAGCCCCTCATCTTATCATAACATGCCACTTTTCCTTTTACTACATACTAACTAAATAAAACCTCATACATGCATAGAAATTTTGAGTTTGCTAAAGTTTATAAAACTTTAAAAATTGGTAATATTCTATGTTTACCATTTCTTCTAGTCAATTATTGCGATTAAAAACGTTATAACATGTCATACGAAATTTGGGGTGTTACAAATTGTGGGTTTATTCAATTAAGAGGAATCATTGCATTACATCCCTGTTGAAAAACAGAATCGATAAATTTAAGGAATATGGGGTTGAAAGATGATAACCCAACAGTGGAGGATCTCATTCTACAGCTTCGAAAATGAGGAAACCTTTACATTTTTGGTTTGTTTTTTATTTTGATTAACTGTTGATGATGTTGAGAGTTTTTATTGACACTGACATTTTAGAATATGTTAAGATGCATGTTGATATTATTAAAATAAACTATTACATAGAAAAATAGAAATTTAATGAAATATTTATAAACTATTACACGCTAGAGTTAACACTTGCTAGGATTTCGTAGACTCTGGCCTTTCTCCATGTGATTTCATGCTCTCTTTTGTTTTTCAGGTCAGTTAGCATGTTGCAGATTTTCTGATCCTGTTTTAGAAGTTGTGTGAGAAACTCTTCTACATTCTTCTGGAAATCCGATGGAGGAGAGTGGAGGACTTCATCGAGCAATGCTATGTTGTTCCAGGTTTTCTTGTGATTAGTGTCATTGATTATGTCGACTTTACTGTTTAGTTCTTCGTCTGTTCTTTTTTCTTTGAGTGACCACATCGAGAATTGGGTTTTAACATCGCTGGTGTCTGACCAGTGGTAGAAGCTGAAGTTTGCCATCTAGATTTTTGTTGGATTTTCTGATGTGGAACAATCTTTCACAGACAGTGATTTGTAGGACAATTTGTTGATGTTTTGAATCAAAAGTAATTATCGGTCTTTTATAGAGTTTAAAAACGCATCTACATGGCAAATGAAAAGGTTAATTGTAATTATGATAATCTGCTTTTGTTCTTTGAACTTCGAAAATTTGTCCCTTGGGTTTCTTTGTATTAATTTTTAAACTTTTCCCATAAAAGTTGGGGTTTGAAAAGGTTTTTGCATTAAAAGACTGCTGTTTTGAAATATACATTAATATGTTCCTATTAAATCTACACATTTGGATTGATTAAGTATATAAACTCATAGCCACTTCACCTGTTTTTCATCACGATTTCCTACGAAGATATCATACTTTCAGGAAAGTCGAGTAATATAGTTTATTGAAATGGTGTCATTCACTTCTATAAAATCAGATGATTTAAAGCAGTGTTTTTTCAAGCATATAGAGGAACATGTGTATGAAGATAGGGTTACTCTTCACGAGCTGAAGAGATGTTTTGATGGATTGCAAGTTGGCATGTTCACGAGAGAGCAGGTTTCCAGAAATCTTATGCGGATGCCTTCAACTTCCGTTCGTGAGCTTTGTGTTGTCAGCAATATAGAGTGCGGTGACAAAGACGTGGAGTTCATGGCGATGCTGAAGGACATACATCGAGAGGTTCAACAATCGATGGAGTTGAAGCTAACCTTTCTTAATTCTTACGGTTATTGTTAGATTTAAAAGTTTACTTTTTTTGTATGTTATGTAATAATTGGACTTTTAATGTCATGAATAAATGAATAAATTTTAATCTTATGAATCTATGTTGCGTTTGTAGGAAAAAAAAAAGTGAGAACGTCAATTTTAAATTATCATTTTGCATATTTTGAATTTCAAAAGTTATTGATATTATCAGTAATTACTGATTTGATTTGAAAGCAATTGTCATCATGACTTTTCTAATTTTTATTTTAACTTTAATTAAGAGAAAATAACCGTCAATTTGAAATTCCCATTTTGCATATTTTCAATGTCCAAAGCTCAAGAAATTAGCATTAATTACTGATTTGATATGCAACAAAATGCCATCAGCAGTTTTTTTTTAATTTTTTATTTTAACTTTAATTTTTATCACCAAAACAATGTTGGAGGAACTCTTATCTCATTGGAATTTAACGATTAGGTAAAATGGTAATTTCATTGTAATTCTACTTTTCATTTGATAATTTCATTCTATAATTAATTAACCACATCAACAATAAAAATGTGAGCAGTGGATGTTTTTTAGGAAACCCACTGATGGTCAATATCAGTGGATGTCAACAATAAAAATGTGAGCAGTGACTATTTTTTAACTATCAGTGGATAGCCAACAGTGATTGATACACTGATGTTTGGTCAGTCAGTGGTCAACATGAAGAATGAAGAAACTGAGGTTGTCTTTTAGCAGTGGATAACATTTAACAATCTGATGTTTGAAGCAAAACAGTGGTTGTAACAGACTTTTAAGGATTAATGAAAACTATCATTTTTAACTATTTTGAAGATGTTTGACCTTAAAAGATGTTTGGACATAAACATATATTTGGCCTTAAACAAATGATTGACCTTAAACACAAGTTTGCCCATAAACATTTGTTGGCAAAAAAAGACTAATTTCAAGAATACTATACCCAAACAATCAAAATAAGGAGCTTAATAATCATCCAAGTGTACTTCATTTTTATTTATTAGTATAAAGATCAAACCACTATTCTATTTATAGTACAGATCAAACCACTGAGGTGATGAGATAAATACTGTTACATATAAACACTGAAGTGATATGACATCTAACAATCTAACAGAGTATAAAACACTGATGTGATAAATACTGTTACATATAAACACTGTTAACATAAACAAAGGTAGAATATCTATTGTTGATGCTGAACCACTGTTGTTGTTGGGCAGTGGTTCACCTTTGGGTTTGTCTAGGGTTTGTCTGGAGAGATTGTATATACATAACATACAATTAAGCGAATCAACATGGGGAACACTCAATCATGGAACCAACATAATTTTCATCATAAACACTGAAGCATCATAAAACAATGAATGAATATACCCAATCTGAAGTTGTTAGACAGGGATGCAATGCAATTATTACCTTATTTAAGATACATTTAACTGCATCTTCTGATAAATCACCATTCATTACACTCAAAAGATACCTTCAACTGCATCTTCAATCATGAACTATTTAAAGAAATGGATGAAATCATCCAAAAATACCCAAAATAAAGCTAATTCAACCATCCAACCATCCGATACTTGCCGAAACCATAACTGGTCAGATTTAAGTCCGGCTCTTAACTACATTCTGTAGAATGTGTACATCTAACAAATAATCAAAGAACAAAGAAACAAACCAATAAACTTGTTGGGCGATTAAAATTAAAAGGATATCATAAGCAATCTTCAGGTAATTAGAATGGCCATTTTACCTTATTTCACAAATTTCATAATATGAAAAATATGTAAAACATAGAAAAAATGAAACCAAACACCTGATATTTGTCGTTCGAATCTTTAAGTTGGTCGTCATAGTCCTACAACCTTTCGATGTCGTTGAAGTCGGTCGGTGATGTCAGCATCCTAATTAACAAACAACAGCAAACAACAATAGCAAGTCACCAAACAATCGACCTCAAAATCATATAGAAGCCCAAAAATAAAACAAACCCTAACCTAAAACTCAAGATGGAAAAATGAAAAAATATATTTATAACTAACCCTAAACCTCAAATCCATTACAGCATAACCATTCAATCGACCTCAAAATCATATAAAAGTCTAAAAATAAAATGAAAATTATATAAGTGAACATCAAAATTGAACAGCAAACCTGACCAAAATTAGATAAGTGAACATCAAAATTGAATAGCAACCTCCGATCATCTCCGTCATCAAGTTCCCAGCGGAACCCTAGCCGAAGCCCAACCATAGGTAAAGACGCATGAAGATCGAATGAGTGAACAATGAAAACAAAGATTGACACTTATAGAATGGAAGTTATTGATAATGTAACCTTGATTCGGAGCGTTGATCTGAACATCTGGATCAGAATAGAGCAGAGCGAGAGAGAAAGAGGGGAAGCCCTAAATGAGTAAATGAGAGATGAGATAGATAAAAGAGGGGAGTGGTACTGTTGGGCGAGAAAAGGGAAAAAAGGTAGCCTTCATCTACTGACACGTGGCCCAAATTACTTTCATTTATTATATATATATATATATATATATATATATATATAGGATAATGATCATTACAGAACACTAATCATTGCGAGAACAAAAAGAACAACTGTAAATCACTAAATTTTGGGATTTAAGGTTCATATTTCTTAAATTTTATGTTTCTTACATTCATATGTATACTATATATACATAAAAAATCTTATATTTTTTCCTACACATAGTCTATATACATGTAGGAAATTTAGACTACACATAACCTACATGTGTGTAGGTTATTTAAAAACTGAAGATTTTTCATATTTTGTTTTAAATTCTAGTGTAAGAAACAATAAATCTTACATTTATAACATTTTCATTTACTTTTTAGGTTTTTAGGATTGAGAAAATGAGTGATTCATCTTGTTCTGCGTGTTCTCGTAATATTTAGTGTTCTGCATAGAACCTATATATATATATATCAAAGTGAATATGTGGTGCATTTGTATAAATCATGTAAACAAAGAGTGCATATGATGAAAATAATTGTATTATACAAGCTTTCATAATTTCATATTATACAAGATATACCCACGTATTACACAAGATATACCCAAATGTATTTTACATTTATTGAAAACTATAAAAACGAATACGGATACTAGTTTCGTGTAAAGCTCCCAAACCGGATACTAGCTACGCTAAGTGAGTTATGATAGTTTAAGTTGAAGCATTTAAACACATCCCAAATGCTTTATTTGAAAACCAAAACACCATCATTGTAAAAGCACCAACGTTTTTCGTAATACGTTAACATCGTTTTAAAGTTTAACGACTCTAAACCATCACTTAAAACGACCAAAAACTCCACCCATATCGTAGCTCCAATCATCCTACAAGCAATCCTTTCCAATGTGGGGCAGATTACTTAAGCACCAAAGGACAACCCTCAAAGCATCTTAATTCATAGGCCGATTAACTGTACTAACCCGTATCTAGTACTGATGTGCGTTGAAGTGTCGTATATTTTAGGTGTAAATTTTAAGCCCTTTTTTAACACTTATTTTAGCCAAGTTTTAAATTTATAAAACACGATATTTCACTAACACTAAACACACATATGGGCAAGTGCACCCATCGTTGAGTGTAGTATAGCGTTGGTAAGATACCGAGGTCGTCCAAGGACACAAGAGCTTTTAATACCGGTTTATCCTCAACGTCTAACCAAAATAAAAGTTTAGAAAAATGTTTTAAACTAAGAAAAATAAAAACTAACTAAAATGCTGAAAATAAAAATAAAAATAAAAACAGATAGACAAGATGAATCACTTGGTTCCGACTCGTATCTAGTATAACCTTTGATTATTTCCGCACTTTTGCACATAATTAAGAGATTATCTTAGTTATTGTAGTAGGCCCCTCTTTTGAAGGTGACGTTACCCTCACCCCAGTAGTTTGAGTCAGCAGGGATACAATCCTAAAGGGGTGGATTATTGGAAGATAATGAATTAAGTTATTAATGCAGTATTGTGGTAGGCCCCGCTTTTGGCGGTGACGTTACCCTCGACTAAGTAGTCTGAGTCAGCAGGGATACAGTCCTAAATAGCTGGGTTATAGTATTAATAGTAGTTAACTTATGAGGGGATCAAAGAGTTTGGACCCCCGCCATCCAATACCGTGAAGTATTGAAGGAGGTCCTACTAAATTTGACCCAGGTCCATTGCAGGACCTCTAAACGCTGAACAATGGCAAGACCTTTACCAAACCGTTCCCTTAACCCCCTACCAGGTAGCCAACATACCTCCATATAGACCGTGGAGATATGAATGGTGAAAATCCTTTATTTTATATAGACAGTAAAATAATGCCAAGACACCACGGACAAACGATAAGGAAAGATCACCTTCAACATAAGTAACTAGTTATTAAAGTCATTAATACAAAACCAAATAAAAAGTGCAAAAGATTAGAAATAAAAAGTATTATACTAGACACTTTGTCTTCACCAAGTGATGTAAGAGACTTAGGCAAACATGGCCTTGATTGTCAAGAACTCTTACGATCAATCTTGGATCCCGAGACGACTCACACACTCTATGATGGACAATGGATGATGGTGGTGGATGATGGTGTTGTGATGGTGGTGGGTGGTGGATGAAGTGTGAGAGAGGTGGTGTGCCAAGGGATGAGTTGCAATGAAACCAAGCACTCCTATTTATAGGCTGAACAGAAGCCTGGGCACGGCCCCGTGTTCGCTGGGCACGGCCCCGTGCCCGTCTGACACTCTCTCTCTTCATTAATTGTAATTCGCAATTACAATTAATGCGCCTGCAGTACTTTCGGCACGCCTCCGTGTCCGCTGAGCACGGCCCGTGGTGGGCAATAGAAGCTTCTATAGGTTTGTCTTTTCTGCTGCTTCTTGGGCACGGCCTCGTGCTGGCTGAGCACGGGGCGTGTTCAGCCTTCTGATTTCTCTATTTTGCTTTGGAAGGTGCCGTTGAGGGTTCGGGCAATCCACTAATGTTCCTTTTCTTGTATTTATGTTGGATTTAGCTGTCTTTTTGCTTCTTTTGCGTTTTTGAGCTCATTTAATCCTGAAAATACAAAAGGAAGACAAAAACACTCTTTTTCCAATATTAGTACTAAAAAAGGGTTAGTTTTATGCCTCATTTGATGTAATTTATATGTTGCATTTTACACACATCAAATACCCCCACACTTGAACTTTTGCTTGTCCTCAAGCAAAACTCTTTAATATGTGGCTTACACTCCCAAATGGAATAGGTAGAAGAGAAGTTTTTGGGCTTGTCATAGAGTGTCGGGATTTCCAAGATCTTTTTGGGTTTTATTTTTATTTATTTACACTCCTATTCGTAATGATTTATCTAGAACTGTTCATAAAAGAAATTACTTATTTGGGCATAACATGCTTTTTTTTAAAATTCTATTTATATACAAGTTCACATACCTCGCGGGGAAATCACTCACACTCGGACGAAGGTGTATTTTTAGTGAATCACTCGAGAGCGGTCCTGGAACTTATTCCTACCATAGGCTTGCCAAGAAATCAATCCTCCTCCTTTTTAACTTTTATACCTTTGTAGATATCAAGAGGACTTTGTGGGTTAAGGGTTGGCTAGGGTTAAAGGTAGGTGGTTGGGTTAGTGGTTAGTAGAAAAAAGGGCTAAAAAGCGTAACAAGTGTCGGTTCTCGTATTTTTGCAACTTTTTATTTTTGATGAAGCTTTTATTCAAACAAAGTTATTTTTGATTACTTTGTTTGTTTATTTTCTTTTTGCTTCATTTTTTTTTTCGAAGAACCGAACTTGTTACTAAAATAAAGGGTTAAAAATAAAAAGGGTTTTGGTGGGTGAAAGGGTTTTTGTTTTGGGTGATGAAACGAAAAGGTTTAGGCTCAAAGGGGCTAACTAGGGGGATTTTTGGGTAGGTGGTAAAAGAAAAAGAAAAATAATGGTGTAGAAAAAAATGTTAGTCCTAATGCCTCCATCATTTACTTACTCGGGTTTAAGTTGATAAGGACCGGGAATGTATTGTCATGGCAAGTTCTAGAGTCGTAAGAACCAAGCGGCTATTCACACAAGAAACGAAAAATGAGCATTTAGTCAAATGATATGAAATTGTGTGCTCAATAAAGGCTCAAAACTCACTTTTGTGGAAATGGGTTTTTATGTGATCAAGTATATATAATCAAATTTTAAATAAGTTTGTCATGCCTTTTCATAATTTTCTTATGTTGGTTCTTTTTATCACTACGCTATCGGTTGTAAATTTGTAAAAATATAACCTTTTTGAGAGCTTGAATTTCCCGAGTTAAACCTAGACAAGTAAAAAAAATTGAAATTTTTGAAAAAATTTGGGGTGATTAGCGGTTCCAATAGAGTTTTGTGTAAGGCTTGTATTTAGGACTTGCAAAATTCAAGGTTTTAGCATCCCCCCCACACTTAAATTACACATTGTCCTCAATGTGTCCCAAAAATAAATTTTTAGGTTGATTAGATGTGTAAATTAGTGTTTAAAAAGCAAAATTTTGTGTTACTGGGCACTGAACACGGCCCCGTGTTATCCGGGCACGGCCCCGTGTTCAAGTGCCAGTAACAAAATTGAAATAAGAGAAACAGAAGTCTGGACACGGGGGCGTGTTGGGTGAACACGGCCCGTGTCCAGTTACCTGTACTGGGCGTTTTCTGCAGGTGGTTCAACACGGGACCGTGTTGGTTGGGCACGGCCCGTGTTGAACCTTCTGAAAGGGAGAAAATTGTCGGGTTGCCTCATCCTTGTGCATGGGATCATTTTTCTCGTTCCCCTTTTCATCCTTTACCACCATGAGTGTGTTTTATTCCTGAAAATTAAACTAACTAGAAAACATAAAAACTAATCTAAATTAAACTAAGGATAGTTCCGTGGAATGCCTCCATGGTGCGCCACGTTTATAAGGGTCCTTGGCTAGACCCAATGCCTGGTCATATGTTACCCAAGTGGGATGTATTGCATCCCATGTTACACCGTCGGAGAGCGTCATCCAAGCTTGAGTCTATGACCTTCATGTAGTTGACCGGATCTTCTTCCTCTACTCTCTTTCCACATTCAAATTTCACTTCCTCATCCCCAAACTTCAATGTTAGAGTTCCGTCATTCATATCCACCACTGCTTGAGCGGTGGCTAAGAATGGTCTCCCGAGGATGAGGGGGACCTCGGTGTCTTCCTCCATGTCTAGGATAACAAAGTCGGTTGGAAAAACGAATTTGTCGACCTTGACTAGCAAATTTTCGATGACCCCATGTGGAAACTTGACGGACCTGTCGGCGAGTTGTATGCTCATCTTTGTAGGGCTTGTTGCTCCTAGGCCGAGTCGCTTGAACATTGAGGTGGGCATGAGGTTGATGCTAGCCCCAAGATCGGCTAAAGCATTTCGGACGGGGGACTTCCCAATCGAACAAGGGATTGTGAAGCTCCCGGGGTCGATTTTCTTTTGTGGAAGTTTGTTGAGTACTAGAGCTGAGCATTCTTCGCCTAGGTTAACTAATTGCAACGATTCAATTTTCTTTTTGTGAGTGAGGAAATCCCTCATGAATTTTGCATATTTAGGCATTTGGGTTAGGACCTCAATAAAAGGAATATTAACATGCAATTGTTTTAGTAAGCTTTCGAACTTTGCGAATTGCTCATCGGTCTTTTGACGATTTAACCTACCGGGGTACGGGATTGGAGGATTCTTGGTGGGCTCCTGATTTGGTATAGAAGCCTTTTCTGGTGCAGGAGGAGTCATAGGCTGGCCAGAATGACTTCTTCCATTTGGCGGTAATGGAGCATCCTCGGGACCCACGGTTCGATTTCGTAATGTGATGAGATGGACTTGTGCCTTTGGGTTTGGTTCGGTATTACTGGGTAATGCGCCTTGTGGTCTCTCGGAGAAATTTTGAGCTAGTTGATTTAATTGTTTTTCAACGTTTTGAATACTAGCTTGTTGGTTTCTGAAATTCGATTCCATTTGTTGAAATCGATCCGAGTTCTTCTTTTCAGTGTCAGAGATGAGGCGAGATATGGTATCTTCAAGCCTTTCTCTTCCACCTTGTTGTTGAGGAAAATTTTGTGGTTGTTGAAAATTAGTTCGTTGGTTTTGTTGGTTACTACTATTTCCGGGATCTCTCCAACCAAGATTTGGGTGGTTACGCCATCCTTGGTTGTAGGTACCCGTTGGAGGACCCGACGGCCTAGGTCTATTATCCATGTAGTTTACCGTTTCAGTTTGTTCATCTAAATCTTTCATACAACTCCAATTTTCATGTGACCCACCACACCCTTCACAAGCCATAACCGAGGCCGTTTTTGTAATTTCAAGCCTTTTGATTTTTGAAGAGAGGGCCTCGATTTGGGCTTGTAAAGAAGTGCTTTCATCAACCTTATGGGCGCCCGGGGCAATAGATTTATTACCTCGGGGAGTGTGCCATTGAAAATTGGTTTGGGCAATTTCCTCAATTTGGTTATATATTTCATTTGGGCGACGATTACCTAAGAGTCCCCCGGAGCTTGAATCAAGTGTTTGTCTTGTGTGTGGCAACAATCCATTATAGAAAGTGGATACTTGTTGCCATATCGCTAGACCATGGTGAGGACACTTTCTTAGAAGCTCCTTGAACCTTTCCCAAGTTTCATATAAGGATTCCCCATCCTCTTGTGAGTATGTATTAATTTCTGTCATTAATTTAGCCGTTTTAGCAGGAGGGAAATACTTATATAAAAACTTTTGGGCGAGTTCATCCCAGGTGGTTACCGACCCAGCTGGGAGGGTATTAAGCCAAGCCTTAGCTCGGTCTTTTAATGAAAAAGGAAACATTCGAAGGCGGATGGCGTCATTTGATGCTCCATTGACCCGGAAGGTATCACATATTTCTAAGAAGTTAGTAATATGTAGATGGGGATCCTCGTCCGCAAGCCCGTGGAAGGTTGCGGAGTTTTGGAGCATTTGTATCAAATGCGGCCGAAGTTCGAAGTTGTTGGCTTCGACATTCGGGGCATTGATAGCGGCGCCAAGATTGCCTACGGTAAGCCGTAGGTAATCCATGAGGGTACGTTGGTCCGCCATTGGAAGTGGGTCCCCCGAAACTTTCTCTTGATTTTTAGCTTTTAGCCTTTTTCTGAGAAAGCGCTCGGGTTCTTCTAGGGGTTCTTTTATGTCTCTACTAGAACTGGAGCTCATGCACTACGTAGGAGGTTCGAATGTGGCGCCTGGGTTCCAAATCCTGCAATAAAAACAGAAAAGAACGCTGGTCAGAATGTTCACCACGGCCCCGTGCTTAATGAACACGACCCGTGTTCAGAGTTGCAGTAATTGATTTCTGGATCCCTGTTACTGGGAGTTGGACACGACCCCGTGTTGCACCGACACGACCCCGTGTTCAGCTCTCTGTAACTCAGAAAACAAAAATTGCCAGTGATGGTTGCTGGGCACGGCCCGTGTCTGACCGGGCACGGCCCGTGCTGAGCTCTGCAGAAGCTGAAAAACTAAGAAAATCCTAAAAAATAAAAAGAAAAATAAAAGATGATTAGGCCGTTGATTCCTAACTTTCTTAAAATCCTTGTGTCCCCGGCAACGGCGCCAAAAACTTGATGTGCGTTGAAGTGTCGTATATTTTAGGTGTAAATTTTAAGCCCTTTTTTAACACTTATTTTAGCCAAGTTTTAAATTTATAAAACACGATATTTCACTAACACTAAACACACATATGGGCAAGTGCACCCATCGTTGAGTGTAGTATAGCGTTGGTAAGATACCGAGGTCGTCCAAGGACACAAGAGCTTTTAATACCGGTTTATCCTCAACGTCTAACCAAAATAAAAGTTTAGAAAAATGTTTTAAACTAAGAAAAATAAAAACTAACTAAAATGCTGAAAATAAAAATAAAAATAAAAACAGATAGACAAGATGAATCACTTGGTTCCGACTCGTATCTAGTATAACCTTTGATTATTTCCGCACTTTTGCACATAATTAAGAGATTATCTTAGTTATTGTAGTAGGCCCCTCTTTTGAAGGTGACGTTACCCTCACCCCAGTAGTTTGAGTCAGCAGGGATACAATCCTAAAGGGGTGGATTATTGGAAGATAATGAATTAAGTTATTAATGCAGTATTGTGGTAGGCCCCGCTTTTGGCGGTGACGTTACCCTCGACTAAGTAGTCTGAGTCAGCAGGGATACAGTCCTAAATAGCCGGGTTATAGTATTAATAGTAGTTAACTTATGAGGGGATCAAAGAGTTTGGACCCCCGCCATCCAATACCGTGAAGTATTGAAGGAGGTCCTACTAAATTTGACCCAGGTCCATTGCAGGACCTCTAAACGCTGAACAATGGCAAGACCTTTACCAAACCGTTCCCTTAACCCCCTACCAGGTAGCCAACATACCTCCATATAGACCGTGGAGATATGAATGGTGAAAATCCTTTATTTTATATAGACAGTAAAATAATGCCAAGACACCACGGACAAACGATAAGGAAAGATCACCTTCAACATAAGTAACTAGTTATTAAAGTCATTAATACAAAACCAAATAAAAAGTGCAAAAGATTAGAAATAAAAAGTATTATACTAGACACTTTGTCTTCACCAAGTGATGTAAGAGACTTAGGCAAACATGGCCTTGATTGTCAAGAACTCTTACGATCAATCTTGGATCCCGAGACGACTCACACACTCTATGATGGACAATGGATGATGGTGGTGGATGATGGTGTTGTGATGGTGGTGGGTGGTGGATGAAGTGTGAGAGAGGTGGTGTGCCAAGGGATGAGTTGCAATGAAACCAAGCACTCCTATTTATAGGCTGAACAGAAGCCTGGGCACGGCCCCGTGTTCGCTGGGCACGGCCCCGTGCCCGTCTGACACTCTCTCTCTTCATTAATTGTAATTCGCAATTACAATTAATGCGCCTGCAGTACTTTCGGCACGCCCCCGTGTCCGCTGAGCACGGCCCGTGGTGGGCAATAGAAGCTTCTATAGGTTTGTCTTTTCTGCTGCTTCTTGGGCACGGCCTCGTGCTGGCTGAGCACGGGGCGTGTTCAGCCTTCTGATTTCTCTATTTTGCTTTGGAAGGTGCCGTTGAGGGTTCGGGCAATCCACTAATGTTCCTTTTCTTGTATTTATGTTGGATTTAGCTGTCTTTTTGCTTCTTTTGCGTTTTTGAGCTCATTTAATCCTGAAAATACAAAAGGAAGACAAAAACACTCTTTTTCCAATATTAGTACTAAAAAAGGGTTAGTTTTATGCCTCATTTGATGTAATTTATATGTTGCATTTTACACACATCAAGTACATAACAATTAATGGCCTAAAAACTCAATTGTAACTTTACCTCATCCAACAACTACACAATTTAACGTCACTAGAAATCTGCATAATCGAGCATCATTCGTCATTCGTCACCGGCATCATTTAATATCATTCGTCAATTGCACAAATAATCATCATTTACCCACCATTTAATTAGTGTGAAACACGTAAGCACATAAGGTGGAAACTTAACACATCAGTTGTTGCCCATATGCTACCATCATTTGCTCTCGTCAGGGTTTCGTCTCCTACAATTTGACCCCGAAGAGTCTGTTACCTTCACATTAACCCCGAAGGGTCAATGTTGCCACTAAGGCTAGTCATTTAAACATCTCAAGGATGTTTCTTGTGACCTAACGCCACCCTGAAGGTAACACCGCCATTACAAGTAACCCACATCTCATGACCTGATGCCACCCCGAAGGTAATGCCGCCATCAGGAGTAGCCCGCATCAAGCACCTCAAGGATGCTAATTCACATAAAGCACATAGATACACATACAAGGTTAAAATCGCGTTGACTACCCGGCAACTACTACCTTCTCGTTCCCGCTACCACTAAGGTTCGAAACCTATGATAGAATTACCAATTAAATTTATCATGACACAAGTCGTGCTTTTAATATCGACACCTAGCACGCCCCATACCTATACGACCTCAACAATCACTAAATAAAATGCCATACGCCAACACAGTACTAATAAAGCCCGATTAATCACTACGTCATAAAAAACATTGTTCGCGAAAAAAACGTTTATAAAACATTTTAATCGCAAAACTCGTTAATATATAAATCTCTTAACACGTATGAAAACATGTGAAAAGCATGTATGCTAGCCCCGAAAATATTTAAGAAAGGGGGATTATAACTCACAGGTTGCAAAACTTCCAAATCCACGAGCTAAGCGTCTCGAATTGCGTCATCAAACAAAACCTCAACAAAGTGTGCAAACCGCTGAAAGTTGGAGAAACATTGTCACACGACCTAAGCGTTCAACCTCTATCTTCATTTGAATGGTTAAACACTTTACCCGCTTTTAGCCATGGCTGGAGGATTAGGACAACATTTTGGGTTTTATAATATTTATTCTATTATATTTTAGTTTATTTAGTAGATGCGCAGGATGAAAAGACCAAAGTAACCTCACATCAAAGTCACATAGCTTGATTTAAATATATAAAATTAATGGAGTTTGCTATAAAAGAAGAATTTGTTACAAAAATAAACATAAAAGATGGTTAGGGTGAATTTTTAAATATTAAGACTGAACCATATGCAAGTTGATACAAACCTAAGAATGTTTTATGTAATTTTGTCTATTTTATATTCTTAAATTAATAAAGCTGCAATACCAATTGTTATTATTAAGAGTTAATTACATAGTTAGTCCCTGTGGTTTGCCCAAAATAACATACTTAGGTACTAATAGTTTAAAATCACATTCTAGGGTATTAACTTTTCATTTTGTAACGTTTTGAGGTATTAACGTTATTTGTAGGTTTAAAATCACCTTCTATTAGTACCTAAGTATGTTATTTTGTGCAAACCACAGGGACTAACTATGTTAATACCCTAGAAGTTAATACCCCCAAACGTTACAAAATGAAAAGTTAATACCCTAGAATATGATTTTAAACTATTAGTACCTAAGTATGTTATTTTGTGTAAACCACAGGGACTAACTATGTAATTAACTCTATTATTAATTACCTAATTATTCTTAATATTGGTTACAAGTTTACATAACAAGAGATATATTACTGAAAACGAAGAAGTACATGTACGGCATTATATTGATAGGAGTTATAATGCACAATTCAACTTGTATTATTGTGTAATATTTGGAAAAAAAAACATATGTTTTACCAACTGATTTATGCATTGTAGATGATTTTTTTTTTTTTTTGAAAGGAGAGGTTCATTAAAAAAACACACATCAAACCCGAAAACCGGGCGACAAGAAAGACAAACAAACTACATAAATACAAATTTACACCAGTTTTCCCAAAATACACTTTTATGATTAGATCTACTTCTAAGTCAAGGATAACCCACCGTCTTAACTTCATGGATAATGTTTTCAACACGGACATGTTTGTTGTCGAAAAGGAAGTTGTTTCTTGCCCTCCAGATACTCCAACAAACGATCAAGATAATCCCGTAAAACACCTCCTTTTCCGGATCTTTTAAGCCCACGAAGATGTGCGATTCTAATAAGTCTTTAATCGAGAACATGAAGAGATTGGGAACCCGACACCAATTGCTGATTTGGAGCCAAACGATAGCTGTCACGCCGCACTCGACGAATAAGTGATTCGTTGTTTCTTCTCTGATGCCGCATAGAGGACACATCGTATCCTTCACATGAATGTTCCTAGTCCTTAAAGCAACCCTGGTGAGGATTCTACCCATTTTCGACCTCCAAGCTAAAACGTTACATTTAATCGGGACCAAATTATACCAATCCAAAACAAAGTTGTTGCTGTAATGAATGGTTCATCGTCAATGTCCTGATTTGTAAATTGATGATTTATCTTCATAAAGTAAAAAAGAGAGAAATAAATTGATGATTAATCTTCATAAAGTAAAAAATAGTCTAGAAGAATTTGTAAATTGTTGATTTATCTTCATAAAGTAAAAAGAGAGATAAATTGATGATTTATCTTCATAAAGTAAAAAGAGATAAATAACTCATGTTCTTCGATTTGGTTAAAAAGAGATAAATTGATAAATAAATTTACAAATTCTATCCATAAAAACACGGTTAATACCGTAAAAAAGTGTCATAGTTTTTATTTTGTCCAAAAAAATGAAAAATGTTTCAAACCTTAATTTTGGTATATTGAAATTCTTAAATTTGTTCGTAATATATTACCAAACTTATCTAAATTGTGAGTTTTCATTTTATAACTAGGTTGGATAACTCGTTAGTCGTTAGTCGGCCGGTGAGGTGGGGACTAGCGACTACTCGGGATTACTCGAGATTAATCGGAATTAATCAGATCGGGTTTTTTATGTGTAATTTTCAGTTTTATGTATACATATACATATTTTTATAGGTATAAATTTTAAGTAGCTAGATTTTAACTCTTACTCAACTCATTTTTTTAAGTATACAAGATTAATTGTTGGAATTCATATAATTTGGTTGGAAACTGACCGGAATTTAGAGGTTTTGACCGGAATATACAGGTTTTTTGCTGAAATCTGATAGGAATCGCCGATTTTTGGCTGGCCGACTAGGACCGACTAGGCCTGTCTAGGTCCAACTAGGCCCACTAGCAATTAATGGACTGATTAACGAAAAATTACTCAATCACACTGGCCGACTACAATTAATCGCCGACTAATCGCCGCCTAGTCGCGATTTTTACAACACTATTTATGACACGTAAATCGGAATGAGCTATTCTTTTAACATTTCTGAACAGTTTTATTTTTATTTTGTTATAACTGGATAAATCGTTTCATCTCATTCTTTGACTTAGTTTATGGCATGTTATAAACTTGTGTCATGTTAAGAAATATTCAAGTTATGGCAAGTTAATTGCACTAAATGATAAAAGGACTTTTATTATATAAAAGTAGAAATACATAAAATCTCTTTATACCCGAGTACAATAAACCTTATTTAGTTGTGAACAAAATAAATAGTATTTAAAATATATTTTTGGCTTTACTTAATTATTATTTACCAATTACTACACGGTTGTCTATATAAACACCACATTCACATTTCACACTCATTATCACTTTATCACAACTCTCTTTACCACCCATTTACTCACACTCCATTGATCATCTTCTTCTTGTAAGGATTTGGGGGTTCACCCATGGCCTAACATGGTGCTTGCAGAAATGTTGGTGTGTAGCCAAGAATGAATTGCCTCAAAAACAACCGTCGGTCCATTAGACCGTAGGTTAATACAGAGGCAATTCGTCTTTGGCTGCATTCTACTTTTTGCATATCATGCAAGGCTGTTGTCGGTGAAATTTTGAACTTGCCATGCAATGTTCTTCATATTCAAACATTTAAAGCAATTTCTGCTTTTGAATTAATGCTTTTTTTTTTAATTATTGCTTTTTGATATTAAGTTTTACAAATGCAGATTCAAATAGATCAAATCATTATGACTTCCCAACAATGGGTCAAAGCGTGTTTTTCAAGGAAGTGCATCGGGTTGTAAATGGACCGAACGCGAACTTGAAATTTCTGAAAAATAAAAAAAGCGAAGACCAGGTCGATATGTGTAGGTTACAGGGGCGTCTCTGAGAATTCATGTACCATCTTCAAGCTCGAAAAAATGTGTCCTTCCGTAATGTTTTATTATTATTATTATTATTTTAATTTTAAAATCAAATGGGTATTGGGCTCAGAGGCGCAACTTTCAAGGGGGGAGGGCGACCCCCCGAACTTTTCGCTCAGTAGTGTTATGTATGTACGTTTAATATAGATTTTTTTAGGTATATACGTTTTCGACCCCCCGGTTTTATACAAAAAAATATTTATATAGAATTTTTAGGTCCGGTGACTTCCGACCCCCATGTGAAAATTTTCAAGCTTCGCCGCTAATTGGGCTCACTAAAGCTAATGTCAATGGGCTAACTTCCAAACCATAAAATTTGTTTTGTAAATGGGCCTATCTTAGAGTTGGTATCGGTATACTATTTAAAAAAAATAACATATATATCGGATTTTTTTTTATAAAAAACACGTGCCTCTTGAAATCATAGGTCCTATGCAGTGATCCTCTCCGCACACCCTCATCACCACCCATGGTAGGTTGGTCTCGGACCTTTTAGGTTGGAACATGACCGAATATGAATTTTGTATGCTAAGATGTTAAATTCATACGTTTAAATGTATCCATGCATAACCTATCACAATACACACAAAATTTCTAATGATTTTTTTTTTATCACGACCGAACCAAACCCGAAATTAGCCAAAAAATGAAAAAAAACGATCTATATATATACACACACGGACGCGTGCGCATCGTCGGTACGAAAAGAAAACATTTGAACAACCTATTTAATTTTTATGATTTATTAAAACATTTGCACAATTAATCCTCTTTATTAGTCAGCTTGCGCAACGGCCGGGGCCGATCGAACATCGCGTCCGGAAGAGCAGGGCTGACGGGGAAATGTCTTTGACATGACCCCGGAGACCTATTCGGTCTTGTACAGAGAAAGTCTCCTTAAAAAAAAAAATAAAAAAAATTAGTTGCATCTTTTGGTATTTGACAATTATTACCTTTCTTTATAATATTTTTCTATAATTGTTTTTAATGTTCATATATTTCAAATATTTTATAGAGAAAAATAACAATTCATGTTTTTAATTTTTTTTCTTAATAATACGTTTAATTCTTTTTCTGATTAATGCTATCTTACATAATTATTTTTTAAGAGATAGGAAACTGATTTTTTTTTAATTTTTACACAGATACGGTTATGAGTTGTGACACATTATAATCAAAACTATAAATTTTGGAACATCTGAACAACAATTGACTTGAATTAAAAATGTTGGAACATTTTAACAACAATTGACTCAATAACTATCATTGTTTACTTAAAAAAAAATACGATAATCAATTTCAATATCTATTGATTATATTTTGTTAGGTTATTGTTTTCATATAAAAATCAAGTATGTGACGTGTGTTGTTTTAACAAAATTTTTAAATTATTATTCATGTATATAACATATTATGAATTCAAGTAATTTACAGTTTATACAAGTCTTAATTTGTTAAAAAAATAATGAATAAATAAATGTGTGAAACAAAGTCACCTTGTTTCAGATACATATTAGACAGAAATTTAAGCTTCTAATCTAAACACTGCAAGATAATGTACATACACAACAAACTACAAAAACACTAACATACTACCACTTAGGATAAAGTCATACATCAGAAGACACCAATATTTTATCTTTATTGTCTTCTTTTGATTCCAATGGTGACTTCAAGGGAATAGGAAGAGAAAGAAGAAGATCGAGTTGGTACTCGACTGGTTGTTGCCATTAACGGCAATTGTGGTGGTGCAAACTACTTTTACAGAGGCTCAAGTTGTGGACGATACACAAAAATAAGGTACTGACTGGCGTCGAGTAACACTAAACTCTTTCTCCTATATACCTTTTGGTGGGACAAAATGACATCAATAGTACACGAATTTAGATAATCATCAATTATAACGTTACTAAACAAAAATATAAAAAATACAGATCGGCATGGCCGTAGCATTGTACAACTCTAGCTATAAAGAAGAAAGAATGGAAGGACATTAATATAGAGGTTTTACTAAATATATTTAGCTTTGAGTTATTAATATAAATCATTTGAATAATTAGTTAATGGCTATTTAATATTTTTATTGAATTACAGAAATTGAAGGGAAACGAGTGAGATTATATATGTTTGTAATTTTATATTTTCACGACTAGGTACATAAATTAAGGTAAATTCTACGAAATACTCGAAAAATAAGTCCCAAATTCAATTTTAAGATATATCAGGTGAGTCATCGGTTTTATCACAGTGGACCTTTAGGCAGTAGGTTACCTCTGGAACGGTGACCGGCCGGGTCACCGGCGTCATGTGTGTTCGATGATGTGGCCACGTGAGTAACCTTTTGCCATTAAGTTTACCCAGATGATCAGACTTTCGTTGGTCGTTAAAAAAAAGATAGATTCACGTGATATTTCTATTTGTTGATTAAATGCCGAGTCTATTTATTGATTAAATGCTGAGTAAATTTAGGATAGAATTTGTAAAACTTTTAGAGGTATGGAATTAACCTTCATTTCCTAAAGGTTTAATGGAAATGATTTAAATTGTGTAAGGGGCTATTATACAAATATAACAATTTATTTATATAAATGTGGACCAAGTATGAGTGAGATGTGAGAATGTAAGTAGATCATTCTTACTGATTCACTTCACTGAACAACACAACATAGATACGTCTCTAAATTTTATGTAGGTGTGAGAATGTAAGTGGGGTCATCCACTCATCCCCACTACTTCATTCTTCTCTAGTTTTAGATATAAATTCAGATAAGATATATTCATGTACCAACAATAAAGACGTGGGGAGACACATCATCACATCATGTATACGGTTTTTTTCTTTTTATGCTAGTCTTTTTTATAAGCTACCAAGTCCTACCGTTTTATGTACTTCAATATATTATATTTTCAAATATTTACAAAAGCTACGATGCTGATGGATGGTTCGCTGTTAATGTTTACTATCTTTATATGAAAACTAGGTTATAACCCCGTGTATTACACGGGGTTAATAAATAAATAATAAAACAATATATCTTTAAAAACCTTCTTTATTGCTCGGGTCGAATAAATATAATTTCATATTTAAATTATATTTAAAAACTCATAATAAATCTAATTTTATATATAAAGTAATATTGAAAGTTATATACAATTTGTTTAAAAATTATGTAATAAAATCGATATAATATTTTTTTAATAGTGAAAATAAAAATAAATAATTTGGTTCGGTTTTATGTCTAGCATTATATATACTATGGTAGAAGTTTATAGTTTATTAGAGAAAATTACATCATCGAAAAAATTAAGAATAAATTTGTATATTATAAAAAAATGAGAAGTATACATTAAATTAAAACTAAATAATAGTTATCTATAATTAAGTAGAAAAGATGAGTTAAGTGCCATTTACGTCACGTCCCTGTGGTTTGTTCACTTTTGCCATTTTAGATCAAATTTCAAAATTGTACCATTTTTCACCCTGACATATTGAAAACGTGCCATTTCAGTCCAAAAAAATAACCACAATTAAAAAATTCAGTTAGTTTAGGGGTAAAATTCGTTTGTTTCTAAGCAGCTGGTCACGGGTTCGATCCCGACCAGCTGCAATTTTGACTGTGGTTACCTTTAAGCTAACTGAATTTTTTAAATGTGGTTATTTTTTTAGACTGAAATGTCACGTTACCAAAATGTTAGGAAGGAAACAGTGCAATTTTAAAATGTGGTCTGAAATAGCAAAAGTGAACAAACCATAGGGACGTAAATGACACTTAACTCAGAAAAAATTAAATAAAATAATATTTAGTAGGAGAGTTAATTTACCCAAAATTTAGACTAATAAACATTTGGCCGTTGTATGAATTTTTTAAAGTGGTTTTTTTTTGGATAATGCTTGTATTAGAAAAGATTAAACTAAATACTAATTATCTATAAGAGTTTAAACTAAATAACATTTAGTAGGATGTTTATCTATAATTAATTAGAAAAATTAGAAAAAATTAAACTAAATAATAGAAAAATTAAAAGATACATAGCCTAATATAATGACAAGTGTCCCAAAGATGGTTTCTTTTATTATATGTATAGATAGATGTACTTTTATATTCGGATTTACATATATATTATCTACAATAATTTATAAATTGATGGTTTATCTTCATAAAGAGTAATATTTAAGTAATTTTTATTTAAAGAAAATAAAAAGAGATCAATAAATTTAAAAGGGCCGTATGGTGTTCGATTTGGTTAAAAATTAGTATTTATTTGAGAAGTATTAGGTGGAAGAAAAGTGTTGGACCTGATTATCAACCTATCTTTTTTTTGTTTTTCCTTTCAGGCCATCAATGGCAACTGGCAAGAAATTATAAGATAAATTACTAGAAATTATAAGATAGATCCAGGTGATGTTTTTGTTTATTTTTTTCAAGCTTAGAGTAAAATTTGTTTAGGATACAAATATGTAAAAAGTTAATGGAGATATAGAGTTAATTAACCTCCATTTCCTAAAGGTTCAAGGTAAATAACTCAAATTGTGTAAGGGTCTTTAGCTAAAATTAACATTTTATTTATATAAACCTGGGCTAAATATAAACTAACATCTAAACATGCAAGTGGAGTCATCCCCTACTACCCCACTAAACACAACATAAACATGCATAGTGGCGGATCTAAAAAGTACTTATAAGGCTAATATTTCCAATAAAAGAAAGAAGTAATGAAATCGAAAAAACATCAATTTTTTTTCAAAACTTACACTATCGCTGGAGTGTTAAGGGGTAGCGGGGATTACCCCTATTTACAAGCTATATCCGCCCCTGGATACGCAACATGTGGCGTGAGGAGCCACAACGATATATGCTATTTTTTCCTAGTTTGTTTATAAGCTACCAAGTCCTACCCTTTTATGTACTTAAATATTTTATATTTTTAAATTTAATTAACTGCAATACAAATTTATTCTTATTAATACTGTTAGAAGTTATAATGCAGAATTCATCATGCGTAATATTGTTTGGTGTTATTTATGTTGTTAAAAAAATTATGTGTAATATCCAACCTAACAATTTGTTTGTTTTTTCTTTTGACCGAGTGATATTTGAGATCATGCATTCGTTATGAACGGATGATATCTTAAATCAACTGGTGATGTGAGACTTGAATAAAATAATACGATACGACTTAAAAAAAAACCTTATAATTGTAGATGAAAGATGTATGGTATGGTTCGAATGGAATGGGATCAAATACAAACATTTATGTTTATAAGAACCGTAAGAACAACACATTATTGACAAGTGTCCCTCAATAAAAAATTAGTTTAGGGGTAATTTAGACATTTTCACTATATTTATTTATAACTAATTAAAAATAATTATTAAAACATCCCTAAATCCATGCAAGTTTAATTCAAATCAAAGTTTGATTTTTTTTAAGATATCCATGATCTAGTAACTCTCCATGATCGAACAACCTATAGGATAGGAACCACCACAAAAAATATAATCAGTACAACACTATATAATTAGCATAACATTCTTAATCGTTCTCCATTATCAGCACATCGTCCTCAATCGTTCTCCATTATCAACATAAACGACATTAGCACAACATCCTCAATCGTTCTCCACTATCAGCACATCAGATGTGCTGATTATATCTACTTTTGGTGTTTGTTTGTATTATATTGTAATTAACACATAATCAGCACAATTATAAAACAACTTTTGATAACTTTTTTAAAAGTTACTTTTATAAACAAAAAAAGGTATAGCGATATGGTACTCATATTAAAGATAAAAAAATACTTGATTTTATGGTATATTTTTTTTTTAAATAATGAAGTATATAAAAATTATTTTAGTTTAAAAAACCTTGATGGAATTTGTATTTAATTGAAAATTGTCAAATGACTAGCAATTTTATGAAATTACCCCTAACTTGTTAATACTAATTTTTAATTATAAGGGTTTTATTTATAATCAACCCCAACCCTTTTAAACTAGCAATGGTTCAGATCTGTTCTTACGGTTCTTACAATTAGCACTGTTTGTACAGGATCTCAACCCTGGTTCAAATATTAAGTTTACTTTTTTTTTCAAAGAAATTACAAGGAGATCAATAAATTAAAAGTGTTCGATTTGATTAAAAATTTATTTATTTGAAAAGATATTAGGTGGAACAAAAGTGTTGGACCTGGATATCAACCTATCTTTTTTTCCATTCAGGCCATCTATGGCAACTGGCAAGCTTAGCTTTCTTAACCCTATTTTTGAATTATTTTATTCCATTTTAATGTTAAGACTGTAAGAAATTATAAATAAGGGTGTAAGGGGCACTCACCTAAGAGGTGAGTCCCCTCTCTTACACCCAACCAATCCTCTTGTGCCACGTCAACTCCCCTCTTAAACTCCCCTAACACCCCATTTTGATGGCGGCACTCCCCTCTTTAGGTGACTTGGGTTTTTTTTTTTTTTTTTTTTTTTTTGTAAAATTATTAATGTTTACAAATTAAAAAAATATTAATAAAAAAAAATTAAATAAAAGACATTTCATTAAATTAAAAAAAAATACATTCAAACTAGAAAAAAAAATACATTCAAAGTAGAAAAATATAAAAACAAACTACTCGTCGTCCGAATCAACTTCAAGGTGAGGCAGGTCTAAACTTCCGAGATGCTCAACGAGATCGTGTTTTAGTCTCCAATGCGTGTCTTCGTCAATGAGCTCCGTATAAGCTGTATCATCGAAGACGGGTTCGACTGGAGGATCTTGAATATGTACCGGTGCTATCGCCCTTCCGTCGTCTTTTATAATCATGTTGTGTAAAATAAGGCACGCATACACGATGGACCTTATCTTTCTCACCGTTTTCGAACGCATTGGGCGATTTAGTATTCCCCACTTCGACTTTAACACACCAAACGCCTGTTCCACATCTTTTCTTGCGGCCTCGTGTTGCCTCTTGAACTTTTTTTCATTCGGGTCGTGTGGATATGGAAAAGACTTCACAAACACGGACCAGGTAGGGTAGATCCCATCAGTAAGATAATACCCGCGTTTGTATAAGTGGTTGTTCACTTGAAACGGACAATTTGGCGACGTTCCGTTTCGTTGAGCAAGAAATAATGGAGATTGTTGCAGCACGTTGATGTCGTTTTGTGAACCCGCCGGGCCACAAAAAGCATGCCAAATCCACAAATCTTGAGACGCCACCGCTTCTAACATAACCGTCGGGTATTGATGATCGCCTCTCATGTATTGTCCACGCAATTCTGTGGGGCACATTCTCCAGACAAAGTGTGTACAATCCAGACTACCCAACATACCAGGTAAGTGATGCCTATCCTCATGAGCCTGATACAATAGCGCGACGTCGTGGCTCGTTGGTCTACGTAGGAATTCACCGCCATACCTTTTACAGACCGTATCGCAGAAATATTCAAGGCACTCACGAGAGGTCCTTTCAGACATATTTAAATACTCGTCCCCCTCGTCTGGTGGGTTACCGGTTGCAAGTTGTTTAATCGCCGAAGTAACCTTTTGCAACGGTGTGAAACTTTTCTTCATTCTCCCGTCTAAGCCTTCTTTAAACCACTCGTCAAACGCTTCCACGTCACTAACAATTTTTAGGAACAACAACTTGGACATACGAAATCTGTGACGAAAAGTATCGTCATTAAATTTTGGATTTTCATCAAAATAATCGGCCATGAGTGTCTCATGGCCCCCCTCACGATCTCGACGGACAAATTTTTTTTACTAGACGATGCCGTGTCTAGTAGCTCCGCTTGTTGGATGAGATTTTGGAAGAAAATTAAGCTAGAATCGCTTGACGATGCATCTCCATCGTCGGGAAAGTCGGGTAGGGTTGAAAGAAACGGAAGCCTGGGATCCATTTTGTATTTGAAAGAATTGAGTTTGAGAGTTTTGGTGTGAGTTTGAGAGTGGTGAGTTTGATTTAGGTTGGTTAATATATATTGTTTAAAAAAGTTGAATTTTTTTTTTTTTTTTTAAAATGACCGTTGATGAACGGTCTTCTTTCGAAAGTCGAGCCAAACAACGCGGTATCTCCCCACCGATCCCTATCACCGAATCGGGTCCCCGCTTTGATGGCGGCGGTGTTCCCGATCGGTGACTAGGGTCACCGAACCCTATCCCCGCTTACGCCCCGTCCACCCTAAGTTTTGTAAACTTTATCATGTGTTATCTCTATATTGATAAATTTATAATTATTTCATGATAAGTTTTTACCAGCATAAATAAAAAAGTATACCTTAAAAAAGGTTAATGCGGTAAAAAAAAACATAATTTTTTGGTTTGCTCAAAAACTATATTACCCATTTCGTATATTAAGGCCATGGGTATGGGGCTTGGGTTTGGGCGTGGGTTGGGGGAAAACGCCCAAGCCACCATCCCGGGTGGGCTTGGGTTTGGGCGTGGCCCTTGGGGCTTGGGTTTCAAGCCGGGCGTGGGGCGGGGGAAGTGAGCTGACATGGCGGGCTGTGTATGGCCAAAAGAAAAGAACCGTTGGGCTAGCCGTTGGCCAACGGCTATATTGAAAAAAAAAAAAAAAAATTCTTCCATTTTTTCACTATAAAACTCACATTTTTTACCACATTCAACCACATCTTTACTATAAAACTCACATTCTCCTTCTACAAAACGAAAAAATGCATCCGTACAACCGTCCTTTTGACCCGAGCAACCCGTATGGATTCCAAGAAAATAATCCTAGCCCACCACCCACTCGTCCAATAGCTCGTCCATTTTTGATACACTCTTCTATGCCCGACATGGCGGGTTATGCATCGTATATCGGGAATCGTGTGTTTACTAACTTCCCAAACAACGACGATTCGATACCTACCCCGTTTTCACAATCGCCCATCGACCTTTCAACAACCTCCATCGAACCGCCCTGTGGGAATCGGTTAGTAGACTATTCCATGAAGAAATGGGTATGGAGAGTTATCGTGAAAACGATAGCTTATCCACAAAGTGGAGCGAGATAAGCACCCAACTTACAAAATTTAGTGGTTTTTTAAATAAAGCAAAGCAAAACCCTAAAAGTGGTGAAACCGAAGCCGACATTTTGACAAATGCATTGGTCGCATTCAAATCAAGTGTGAAGACCGACTTCCGTTTCATGCATTGTTGGGAGATTTGTAAGTTCCATCCAAAGTGGGCGACTATCCCCATTGGTAGCGAAACTAACTCGTCTTCCAAAAGGTCAAGGGCCTCGTCCCAAGCCCAATCTGATGCACGAGATCAAGAGTTGGAGGACCTTTTGGATGATTCGCCACGCCCAAACCGGCCTGAGTATGGAAGAAATGCCTCAAGAAGGCGTGCTCAAAAATCTAGATCTGAAACGGCATCGCCTTCAGCTGGAAGTTCTGGCTCGCGTAGGGGAATATACAGCGAGCAGTTGGATGACATTTCATGCAAGATGGATGCATTCAACGTATTCCAACAACAAAGGGCTGAAATACGAAGGAACAAAGAAAAACGAGATGATATGAAATTTCTAACCCAGTCCATTAATCACCTACAGGGTGACGAGTTACAACTAGTCTTGGCGATGAGAGAAGAGATAAAAAACAAATATAAAAGTTAGGAAATTTTAATGTTTTTGTAATTTTCTTTATTTAAAAATATTAAAAAAAAATTAAATTTGTTGTTTTAAATATTGAAATAGCCCGCTGGGTCAGCCCAGCGGGTCAGCCCAGCTCCAGCCCACCAAACCCACGCCACAAACCCCCGCCCCGCCATACCGTGTTGAATGTGGGTTTGCCCATGTCTGCCACCTCATTCCATGTGTCAACCAATGCCCAACCCACGCCCCAACCCAAACCCCACCATACCCTACGGCCTAAAGTTCTAAATGTATAAACAAAAAGAATCTTGTATCCCAATTTTGTAATATATTACCTAAAATGCGGTGCTTTGTTACAACACATAAGTAAGCTAATTTTTTTTAGAGTTAACTGCCATTTTCGTCCCTGTGGTTTGGTCACTTTGGCCATTTCAGTCCATTTTTCAAAAATGCGCCATTTTCGTCCCCCACGTTCTGGAAAGGTGTCATTTCAGTCCAAAAATGCGCGAGTTAACTGCCATTTTCGTCCCTGTGGTTTGGTCACTTTGGCCAAAAATGGCGCATTTTTGGACTGAAATGGCACCTTTCCAGAACGTGGGGGACGAAAATGGCGCATTTTTGAAAAATGGACTGAAATGGCCAAAGTGACCAAACCACAGAGACGAAAATGGCAGTTAACTCTTTTTTTTACCATTCGTAAACAGTTTTTTTATATATTTTTATTATAACTGGATTAATCGCTCTCTCATTTTTTACCTGGTTATGGCTTGTCAAAAGCAGGTGATAAAATTTTCAAGTAATAAGATGTTTATTGCATTTAATAATAACATAACTTTTTGCACAATATATGATAATTAAAAGGAGTTTTGTTATATAAAGCTAGAAATACATAACAATTCATTATATTATATTTGGGTATATAAACCATATTTAAAAGGGAACAAAATAAACAGTATTTAAAATTATATTTTTGGGTTTACTTATTATTGTTTACTACACGGAAGTCTATATAAATGCCTCCATTCACCCTTCAAACACAATATCACACCTCCCTTTCCTTACCATTTACTCACACTCTCTCACCATCATCATCATCTTATTATTATTATTTTTAAGGGTTTGAAGGTTCACCCATGGCCTAACATGGTGGTTGTAGAAATGATGGTATGGAGCCAAGGATGACATGTCTATGGCAATCTTCTGTCCATTGGAGCATAGTGGACAGTCGACATGCATGTATTGACATGTCGTCTTTGGCTGCATTCTTCTTTCTGCATGTCATGCTAGGCTGTTTATGGTGAAATAATGCTTTCTGATATTAAATTTTATAAATGCAGCTTAAAATGGATCTGTTAGTCACTTCCAAACAGTGGATCAAGATTATTTTTCCGCAGTGGCGAAGCTTGAGATTTCGGACCGGGGGTCGAAAATGTATATACCCAAAAATTTCCATATGAAAACTACAAACTCTCCGCTACTGAGCGAAAAGTTCAGAGGGTCGGCCGCCCCCTCCCGCCCCCACTATGCTACGCCCATGTTTTCCAGGATGTGCATCAGGTTGTAAATGGACTGAACCCGGTTTTTTTTTCTAAAAAAAATCAAAAGTCAAAAGTAAAGACTGGACCGATATAGGGTGATTCGGTCTCTGACTTTTTAGGTTTTGCCATCACCGAATATGAATTTTGTATGCTAAGATGTTTCATACATTCTCAATACCATACAAAAAAAATATAACTATAATGTATCCATGCATAACCTGTCACAAACCCAAAAAAAAATTGGGTTTTTATCTGGACAGAAGTCACCGAACGCAATCAGTAATAATCACTCAAAATTAAAACCAACAAACAAACTATATATGCACATCCTCTAGAACGAAAAGAAAACATTTTTAACAACCTACTTAATTTTGATGATTATTTAAAATAGAAAAAATTACACCGTTGGTCCTTGTGTTTTCTACCAAATTTCAATGTCGGGTACTAATAGTTTTTTGTTGCAAAATCAGGTATTAATGTTTTAATTTGTTACAATGTGAGTACTAAGGCCAAATCTTGTCACAATGTTGATACTAAGTGCAAACCTTGTTAACTTTTTTTGTTAAATCTTACTAAATGACTAAAATGTCCTTTAATATCTAGAGATGGAGTCTATTTTTTAATTAATTATATTTGAGTAAAATAATTTAAAGTTTTATTTATATTTATATTTTTATATTTTTCTGTTTTATTTATATTTTTTATATATAATTAAATGGATTTGAAGTTTATTATTTATAAACTTTTTAACTTAATCTAAATAATATTATATATAAACTCAAAGTTTATAAATAATAAACTTCAAATCCATATAATTTTATAAAAAAATATAAATAAAACAAAAAAATATAAAACATGTAATTATACACACATTTTCTCCAAGGAAAAATAATACTGTATATAAGGTTATTACAGTGAAAAAACAAAGTAATTTTTTATATATATACACTAGGTTAAAACCCCGTGTATTACACGGTTGTATAAATATCATTTTATATAATAAATAATAAATAATAAAAAGATATATTTTTAAAAAAAATCGTATATTTCACATATTGAATAAAATATAATGTCATATGTTAATAAAACAATCATGAACATTTATCTTTTAGAAATAAACATTAATTAATGTACTATTTACTTATTATAATGTTTTACTTTTTTTATTTGGCATAAATGAATTTTATATAATAAATAATAATAAATATATATCTTTAAAAAAACTCGTATATTGCATGTGTTTAATAACATATAATGTTATATGTTAACACATACAATTGTCAAGATTTATCTTTTAAAAATGAACTTTAATGTACTATTTACTTATTATAACATTTTACTTTGTTAAATATGTATTCTTAACTATTTTTTTGTTTAAAATTATTATTATTATTTAATGTGATCATAATAAAAAATAAAAGTTTATATTCTTATCTAATTTTTTGTTTAAAATTATTATTATTTAATATGATTATAATAAAAACAAATGTTTATCCTTATCTATTTATTTATTGTTATCTAATATTTTTGTTTATTATTATTTAATATGAGATAAATAGGAAAATAAGTTGAGAAAGCACCAGAAAGTGACATGTGTCCAAAAAAGATTTTCATTTATTAGTATAGAAAGATTTTCTCCAAGAAAAAATAATACTGTATATAAGGTTAATACAGTGATAAATTTCTAACGAAGACAAGAAAAAATATTTTATTCCAATTTTGTAAATATCACTAAAGATACCTAAATGTGGAGCTTGTTACAACACGTAATGCGCTTTTTTACCACTTTATACAGGGGTGTTTACGGTTCGTTTTTTAACGGTTTTAATTCAAAGCATAAACCAAACAGCTATTAACGTATTTTGATTATTGGAAACAGAAAGCGAACAGTTAAAATTTACAATTGAACTATTATTAATGGTTTGGTTCTGATTTCGTTTCATGTTTTGGATTCATTAAGCCTTAATACACTTTGCCCAAATTTATAAAAAAAAACATGTTTAAAACAAAGCAGCATATATACATTTAAACAATTAAAATAAAAAAGGTTTTGGCAATATATATAGTCTACAATGTAAATTTTATGTAAAGTTAATGCAAATGTTATCCAACTTGATACCCTAGACATTCAAACCATACAAAAGTAATTTGATTTTGTAACTAGTATTAAACACCACCCCGCGTTGCGGCGGGGGCGAGCACTAATGCAACACTACTATCAGCGACCATCGACGCTGAAGTTGCGGTGTTAATTCAAAGAAATTTAACCGAAACGTAAAACATATAATAAAATAACCAAGTTGATTTAGGACTCACGCGTTACGATGAACCCGCGTCTATTTTTTCCCGTTTGACAGGTTCATCGTAATCTATATATAATATATATCATTACCACTATACAAACCATAATGCATACATTACAACAACTATTGCATCAATATGTTGTAAATTATATTTATACAAGATTTTGGCTAAATTAATTAGATTATTATAAATAATAGTAATTTACAAATAAAACAACACAACTTTGAATGGATCAAATCGATTGAATATGGTAAGATAATGAAACCATTATTTGATTATGGTACAATCACTTAAGCACAATTTACAACCATACATGAATACAAAACATATTGAATTTGGTAAGGTAATGAAACCATTATTATTTGATTAAGGTACAACCACTTAAGCACAACTTACAACCTATATTTGACTAAGGTACAACCACTTAAGCACATGTTACAACCAATGATGTTGTGATTAAGTTGTAAAATTATTAAAGTATTTGGGTTAAAAGTAAAATAATAATTAAAGACAAAATAAAAATTAAGGACAAAAAAAAATCAAGTGGGTACAACCATTTTTGCTAAAATTACAACTAATAATGCAACAAAATGTTATAAATTAATATATAGATAATATTGCAAATATACATAAAAATATGTGAAGCAAATACATACAAAAACATGAGGAGCAAGTATATATAAAAACGTGGAGATTTAAGGCTCATTTTGAAGAGTCATATTTTGATATAAATTCAAATAAAGATATAATATAAAGAGTTCAATATAAATAATATATAATTAATTAAGCCAAATACAACTATACAAGTATAAACAACAATATGAAATATCTAAAAAATAAAATATATTAATAAGTTGTGTTGATTACTTTTTTATATTAAAGACCGAATACTTATTTATGTTTACCTTTCTTTACAATAAGTTGTAACTTGAGTTCATTAGCTTTTTAGTATTTAGGCTATACTAAGTTCCGATATATGTTGAACGTAAACGGTACCAATGTTGTTATACGAACTTATATCGGTATTCGTTTTTATGGTTTTCAATGATGTAAACTCGAATTTACTTTTTAGTTACATCCGACAACTTTTATATAATTTTACTATTGCAAATACGCCGCGCTTGCAATATGCTCATATAATGTATATATGTGTGGTCGCTCAGGGGGGAAAAGTGAAAGTGCACTAAGTTTAACGTTATTTTACTAATTTCGTGAAAATAACGTTAAAAGGGGGCATAGTTAATCAAGCATCATGTGGTGACATTGATAATCGAAAGACAAGGGGATACATGCACTAATCGGTGTTTGTCTTAATTGCTGAGTGTTATGTGCTTTATGTCCAAGTCTTGATGCAAAACTAATATTGAGTCGCGGGTCTCACTGGAAGCAGACTCTTTATTCCTATAGGGTAGATGTAAGATTGTCTACATCTTACCCTCCTCACACCCTATCTTAGCTTTGCTATTGGTGAGATATACTGAGTATGATTATGATGATGATTGTTGCAAATATTTTTTTTTTTTGTAAACTATAATAAACGAGTACATGTACTGCAATGAACCGAGTTGTATTAAGAACAATTTATTTATTTTTGTCGTAAATTGTACTGATAATCGGTACCGTTAGGCCTGTAAACGAACCGAACGTTCATGAACTTGTTTGGCGGGAAGTTCGTTTATTTAATAAATGAACGAACACGAACAAAAAAATTTGTTCGTTTAATTAAATGAACGAACATGAACACACCTTGTGTTCGTTCATTTAAGTTCATGAACGTTTCGTTTAAATTTTAGTAAATACATAAATAGTTAGATTTATATAAGTATTAGGTTTTCTAACTACTTATATTAATATGACTAATTAGTATATTTATGAACTCTAAATTAGATGTGTTTTCAAATTATATATTAGACTTGTTTGTTCAATCATGTTAATTTATGTTTGTTTATATTTATTCAAATATGTTCAGTTAATTTTTTTTGTTTATGTTCGTTTGTGTTTGTTGTTCGTGAACTGTTCGTTTAGACTTTAAACGAACGAACATGAACGAACACGAACATGCTCGATTTCTTAATGAACGAACACGAACAAAAAAATGTGTTCGATTATATGTTCGTGTTCGGTTATGAACGAACATGAGCATGCTTATGTTCGTGTTCGTTCGATTCGTTTACAGGCCTAGGTACCGTTCCGGTAACAAAACAAACTAAGCTATAACTGATCGAATTTCCGCCACCACCACGAGAAACCCCACTGGTTTGTAAACTTTTTTTTATTATAAATCGTTTTCTCTCTTTTTTTTTCCCTTGTTATGACATGTCGAAAACAGGTTGTCATGTAAAAATAATCAAGTTATAAGATGTCCATTGCATTAAATAATAACATAATGAAAAAAAACTATATATATAACAGAAGAAAATAATTATAAAAAACTAGAAATACATTAAAATTCATTGTTTTCAGGTATAATAAATCTTAACTAAAAGTGACAAATAATAAACAGCATTTAAAAATATGTTTTTTCGGATTTACATAATTATTATTATTATTATTATTATTATTATTATTGTATACTATTAATAAACCAACTAAATGAACAATAAAAACTATTAATAAACCAACTAAATGAACAATAAAACTAAATGAACATTAACTATTTGTTTTAAAGGCTTTTTTTATGTGTTGTTTAGTGGTTTTTTATATGTTTTATTTGGTTTTTTATATATCTTATATAACTTACGTTTTTTTTTATCCATGTAAATCATGTTTCGGTATTTTTTGGTCATATCAAGATTTTTTTCTTTATGGGTTGTTGTAACGAGTGTAGGTAACGTAACAAAACAAACTAATACCGATCAAATTCCCGCTGTGTTGGTATATTTTGGTCATATCATGATTTTTTTTAGTTTTTTTCTCTATTAGTTGCTATAATAAGTGTCAGTACCGAAGTTAAACGAACTAATACCCACCCACGGCGCAACGCAAGGATTTCCGGCGCAACGCGAGGATTTAATAACACTAGTTATTATTATTATTATTATTATTATTATTATTATTATTATTATTATTATTATCTAAAACATTGAATCGAGTGAATTGCATATAAATACCCCCATTCACATTCATTATCACACCTCTCTTTCCACACTATTTTACTCACACTCCATAGTCATCTTCTTCTACAGTTTTGCAGGTTCACCCATGGCCTAACATGGCGGTTGCAGAAACGTTGGGATGTAAGCCAAGGATGATTTGCCGAAAACAGCCGTCGGTCCATTGGACCGTAGGTGCATGCATTGGCAAATCGTCTTTGGCTACATTCTTCTTTCTGCATGTCAAGCTAGACTATTTATGGTGAAATTAAAATTACCATACAATGTTCTTCATATTCAAGCAGTAGAAGCAATTTCTGCATTTGAATTAATGTTTTTCTGATATAGATTTTACAAATGCAGATATAAATCTATCTATAATTATGACTTCCCAACAATGGGTGTCAAAGTTTCTTGGGGGTAAATAGGCATTATAGCCTACTTGAGATGGATATGATCGGGTGGTTCCACTGGTGAAATGATGATAGTCCAGTGGTCCGTCAGTGATCCTAATTTGCCGTTAGAAAAATAAGTTTCTTGGGGTGTGCATTGGGTTAAAACCATATCAAACCCAAAAATTGTAGAAAATCAAAACCGAATGACCAACGGAACCTGAACCTGGACCGAACACGATATGACACAAGGTTTTCGATTTGCATCCAGACTGAACCGAACCCGAATAAAATCCTTCTCGGCACTATTTTGGTTCCATCCAAATTTGTACATGATTCAAACTTATTCGAATTAACTTTTGAGTTACAACTGAGAGGAAAAATAGTGGGTTGGGTGAATTAAATTATTTAACAAGTTAAAATAATATTAATGATTAATATTAGCTATAATCAGATCATATGTTATTTTGGGTTACTTTACTACACAAAATTCTTCTTTTTTTTTTCGTTTTTATCATTATATTGAAAGGACCCTAATGCGAGATATTTGTAAGTATTTTGGTATTGTAGACAAGCAACATTTTATATCTAGTGGTTAGTAAAACTGACTGTCATCTAACAATATTACTTGTTTATAGTGTTAATTTAAATATATCAAAAAAGCTTAAACACAAATTATGGCAATGGGCTGAGTATAGGTTGGGTTCGACTCGCATACCCATACCTAGTTGTAAAATTTTGTCCTATACCGGCCCATTACCCGTCAGTTTCGGGCATACCCATTGAGATTTTCTTGTATATATATTTTTTACTTTCCTTGTAATTTCGTGTTTTAAAAATCTATATAATATATTAAAGTATGATAACAACATACATATCATCATCACCATAATTGTATTGATATATTTAAAAATGTATATATATTATAACATTAATCTCAAAAAATAAATTTGCATTTCATACCAAATAAATATGAATAATGTCATCAAAATATACCTACAAGAATGAAAGTTTACTAACAAATATGAATACTTAAAAGTTTTCGGGCATATATTTCGGGTAAACGGGTATATAGTTTTGGATAATCGGGTCGGGTATCATCTAATTCCTTACCTGTCTCATACCCGCGAAATATTTTTTTCCATACCATACCCGTCCCAAATGCTTCGGGTTTCAGGTATACCTGTCAGGCTCGAGTATTTTTGCCATCCCTAAACATAAGTTATTTACAATGCCCCCGTTTATATATAAGTTATAGTCTGTTTGAATTAATTATACTAATAATCATATTTTAAATCACTCCCATTCAGCCTAAGATATATTCTTAATACTGGTGACAAAATTTCTACAAAAAAAGAAAAAGGTGTCAAATATATTTAAAAGGAAGTATATGAACTATATTGATACCTCACAGGAATTATAATGCACAATTCATCATATGTAATAGTCGAAACAGATTTATTTATTAATTTGGATACTTAAGAGTTCATCCATCAAGACTTGCTTCTACTAAGGGTGTGGTTAAACATCTTAGAGTGGCAAACTAAAAAAATCAATCAATCAGAGTGCGCCATGCCAATCAGTGAAAAGTGTTTAAACTTTGGTGAAAAGTGTTGGCAATGGTTTAGACACTTGCTGAAGTGATAAACTTTTTTTTATTTTATGTTTTTTTTTAATTTAAGATAAAATGGAAAAAAACATCAAACTTGTATAAATAAAAACAAAGCATTACATTTTAAATAAAATCTAAGTTTAAAAAAACTAAAAATCACAAGGTCATCCATATTTTTTTGCGATCTCACGTTTTCTAGCGAGTGTGATTTCCAACATCGCAGGGTGAACATTGTCGGTAGGCCGATTAAACGTCTCCAAGTCCTTCTCGTACATTGTTTGTCGCAACGCCTCTCGTTGCTCATCCGCCAAGGTCATGTATTTTTCTTCTCGTATACGTTTAATTTCCATTATCTCTTTTTTCATGGCCTTGTACTCTTCGAATTTGTGTGTTATATCTCTTGGATCTTCGTTTCTTGAAGACGGCCCTTTGCCCTTTTTCTCTTTTCTCGTTTGTCATCTTGGCGAGGGATCCTCGTTTATGTCGGGAATACCGAATCCGCTCGAGACTTCAACATTCGGTGTATCCGCTCTATAATTTCTCGAATCCGAAGACTTTCTTTTTTGACTCGAGCCGGAGCTTTCTTCACCCAACAAGGGTACAGGCGACCACTTTTGATTTGTTCGAACAACCTCCAAAGCCGCAATATGAGCAAAATCAATTTTTTCTTTGCTTTTGTAATCCTTTAGCGCTTGCGACATTACAAAAGCATCGTTACTCCCGCTAAGACGTAAACGATCCTAAAATAATAAATTATCAACAACTAAATCCAAATACTTCATTAAAAAATAAACCGTATATAAATAATAAAGTATACCGCTTGATGCTATAGACCGTTGAATGTGTTCATTTTTGTTTGCATCGTGATCCATTTTGATCGAACTTGGTGGTGGGTTCGGTTACTTCCTCCGACCTTTTGATTGAAGTGGTTTAGAACTTGTTTCCAAAACCCATCCGCCTTTTGTTGATTGCCTTTCTTTTTATTTAAAGTGAAATGAATAAAAGCCTTTGCCAACGCCTCTTCTTGTTTAGGCATCCAACTTTCCCGTTTCGCTTTTCCTTTTCTTTCCGGTGCGACTTCATTTTGGTTCACGGGATTTTCTTGAACCACAACATCTTCATCCTCATCATCATGTTGCTCTTGGGTATCCGGTACGAACTCTTCATCCTCATCGGAGTCTTCTTGTATGTCTCTCGGTGATTGTGAGCTTGGGGTTTGAAAAGCAAACGGGTCAAAAGCATTTTGGGCGTTTAGGGAGTAATCATAATTCATAATAACCGGGTCGAACCATCGTCGGACCGTGTTGCATCCAATTTTGGAGGGGTTGGCTATCATAACCGAAAGGTTGATGCATGGGTTGGTTAAAATAAAATGGAGGTTGGGTTTGATTCGCAAACCCAAGGTGGGGATAAAACGGCACACTAGAACCACCCGAACCACCGCGTTTATCTTGAGCCCTCGCCTTCAAACCGGACCCTACTATTTTTTTCTTGCCTTCACCTTTGTTTGAGCGTTCCATTTTTTTGAAAAGATTTGAAAGAATGAGAGTGAAATGTACTGAAAATGGATGTTGAGTTTGTTTGGTGAAAATGGAAATGAATTTGTGTAATTTATAAAGGTAAAAAATGAACTTTTTTTTATTAATGCCAACAGCATTATAGCCGTTTGAATTGAAGATTCCCGAGCGGCATTCACTCACCGCATGTGTAACGAAACCGACGCGGCAAAGGGGCCGGCGGCGGTGTTGCCTCGCGGCAAACCACTTTGCCACTCCCCTTTGCCGCACCACACCGGACACCCTAATACTTTTGAGCGATGACAAATGTCTCCGCTATTGCTTCGATTTTTTTAGTGTATTTGATGTTAGTTGTTCCTAGAGAGAGCTATTGATCTTTTGTTTCTATGATTGATATACATTATACATAGTGTTAATTACGCCATGAATAAAGAAACAAACTATACATTTTAGATTGAAACTTTGGCGTGTAGATTATGGTGGTGTTCCATTTGATTAAAATTTATAATTTTTGAAACTATTAGGTGGAAGAAGAGTGTTGGACCTGGGTAACAACCTGTGTTTTTTCCCTGTCAGCTAGCCTATATTGTATTGATCTATTTATTTATACATTTTAATGATAAAATTGCAGAAAAAACACTTAAAATATATATTCCATAAAGAAACCTTTTTCTTTGTAAAAATAATATTCTTTTACTAATAATAATACTGTACCTATAGGGGAACCAATACGGTTATATAATTATATAATCAGCTAATGATAAAAAAAATTATTTTTCTTTTTAACTGAATAGATATTGGCATTACATCCCATCAACTCATTTCTTTTTTTGAACGGTGTAAGTGATCCAATATCACACCGTCTAAACGGCGGCCCTAGTCAAGATCTGCCTAAACTACGTTGTCTTAACCGGGTCCGCGTTGGGTTGGTCAGACTTCGTTACGGCGTTCCCCCGGAGACCGTACTGCCACCACACGAGATGTCTCGCTGAAGTTACAGCCGGATGAAAACCGGGGTGCGGCTCAAGATCGAACCCCCCTCGGTGGATCTGTCACCATCATTGCCCAATATCCACCTTAATATGACACAAGTGGGAATTGAACTTGAGTCTCTATTGGAAAACCTAAATCTCCTACCACTAGGTCACAAGTGGGGGATATATCCCATGAACTCATGAAGCATGGATTTTTTTAATTGATATTGTAGATGCTAGTTTTTTTCCTTAACTTTCCACCTTAATTAAAAGTTACAAATTATTAAATGAGTTAAATGCCATTTTAGTCCCTGTGGTTTGGGTCATTTTGACAGTTTAGTCCAAAGGTTTCATTTTTAACCTGTGGGTCCAAAAAGGTTTCACTGTTGCCATTTTAGTCCATTGGGTTAACTTCATCAATTATTTATGTTAACGAGAAGGGCGTTTTGGTCATTTTGTATGGCCGAATTACCTTTCTAGTTAACAGAATTACATATAAAACGACCGAATTGCCCTTCTGGTTAACAGAAAAAATGAATGAAGTTAACCCAGTGGACTAAAATGGCAACGGTGAAACCTTTTTGGACCCACATGTTAAAAATGAAACCTTTGGACTAAACTGGCAAAATGACCAAAATCACAGGGACTAAAATGGCATTTAACTCTTATTAAATTTAATAAACTTTCAAAATTTTGTCATCACGTAGATATTCTTTTACCATTTCTAAAACAACTTAATTCTATTATGATGTTACCGGAAAGCAGCTTGCACTTGTATTTTTTACTTATAACATATATGCATTATCCTATATATTAATAGACAAACCTTGTGAATAGTAATGACCCCTTCTTCGCAAGTGTTTATATAGTTTGTTGTTAGAAAACAAGATGAGTTATCTGGTCTGCCTTAGTGGTTGTTGTGTTAGTTGGTTTCTGTATCAACCCGGGTTCGAGTCCCGGTTTATAGTTTTTTTTTATTACACTCTTACATCTTGCTTAAAATCCCAAACCATCCACCTACCCTTCCTTTTACACATACATACAAACCCTAGAGAAAGGAGTGTGAGAGAGAGTGAGGTGTGCAGAGATGGAAAGAGAGTCTGGTAGAGAGAATCGTGATGGACTGGTGGCTGACCACCGCCACTGTTGGCGGCGCCACCTGATTCCGGGGCGTCAACGACCCCAACCGACGGAACAATGGCTGAGCCCTTGAGAGAGGGAAGACGCTGGCCTTGAAGATGGTTTGCGATGATTTCACCAAGGAGTGCGAAACAGGATGTCGACGAGGAGGTTAGCTGTTGCCGGGTGTTCGTATTACCGGCGGCAGGTAAGGAATTCAACTCCTATTTTATGTTTTTCCTTGGATTGCTGGTCATGGACAACTAGACCCTTTATAACTTTTACTAAAACACAAGGCTGATCTAGGGCTTCAGTGATGGTTGTTTCTTTTGTTTTTCTATATTATGTTCTTTTGATTTTTTGATGTGTTGTTATAGCTTTGCTAAGTAGATATCATATTTACCTCATGGATGCTTTGAACAATACTTGATAACTAGGGTTTGTTTTATAGAACTGAATGAATGGTGGGAAATAAGTAAGTTTAGATTATCTAGAGAATAGAGATTGCTTTACTTGGTATTGAATGGAAAATGATTGATTTTAAGTGTTCTGTATGACATAAGATTTCCATTGTCATCCTTTTTAATGACTTTGAATAGAAAGAATGTTTGATAAAGCTGAATCATGATTGATTATCCTATTATGAAATTTTGTTATGATCACTTTGAACATCAAAACCACATCCCCACATATTGTGTGGTTTTTAAAGGTTTAGAGAAGAAAGCAACCAATAAAAGGGAAGGAGATGCCATCCCGTCGGTCGGAATGTGCGTGTCAGCGTGTACATGTTCTCTAGAGGGTGGTTTTGCACCCCCAATTTCTAAAATGTCTGTTCTTACATTCCAAATCGATGAAGTTAAAGTTGGACTTTGAACTCCACTTCAACATATGCTTTTCGGCTATGGAGATTAACTTTTCTGGTGCAAATTCATGCTGAATTTCAGGCTCTTTTACATGGTAAGATTTCACTATTTATGTTTGTCTCTAAGGTTGCTTGCCAAATGTTCATAATAATTGACAAGTACTCTGTAGAATTGTTTTTATTGAGGCTATGTTGATAATATTTGTAGTTGTAAGTTTCATTGAATACACAGTTAGTTAAATTTAAATCAACTTTGCAAATGTATAGAAAGAGTTGTGCAAATAAACTTCATATTCTTCCCCATTAAAAAGTGTACTTTGCTTAGTGTTTGATCATTGATTGTAACACTTGTGATTTGTTCTCCACAATTGCAGTTGCAAAAATGTGCAGAGCATATGGCCATGCCATTTTAAAACTTCTCAGCAATAGTACATGCTGCACAAGTGTGTAGTGGTCAGATTCTCAGCCACACCAGATTGCACAAAGCATAGGTTGCTGGTGCATGTTAGCTGGTTCAGCCCACACAGTTGCATGAGTATGCTGGGTTTAGAAATGCCCAAGTTGCTTTGAAGTATTGTCCAACGTTAGCCAAGAGGCTTAACAAAAAAATTAGAACCCGGAACTCAATAGTTTATGTGACAGCCTTAATTAAACCAGGCGCAACGCGCCGGTTCGAATAACACTAGTTTGTTATAATAACAAGAATAATAAAACTTCATTGTATAAAATTACAAGCACATAATCTCATCTATATCTATCTATATCTTCTATACTATATAATAAAAGAAACAATTTTGGGACACTTGTCATCATATTAGGCCATGTTTTATAGATAAATATTATTTTAATTTAATCTTTTTTAATTAGTTATAGATAATCCTTCTACTAAATATTATTTAGTTTAATTTCTTATGGATAATTATTATTTAGTTTAATCTCCTTCTCATTTATAATATTATTTATTTAACTAATAGAGGAAATTACGATTTTGACCCCTGTGTTTATATCACTTTTACTCTTTTAGCTCAAAAAGAATTTTTAACATCTGAGTCCCCAACGTCTTTTTTCTAATCTTTTTGGCCCCTAACTTTTTTTCTAACCCTTTTGGCACCTAACATTTAATGGATGGGGTTAGTGTTAGGGGCCAAAAGGGTTAGAAAAAAAGACGTTGGGGGCTCAGATGTTAAAAAATTCTTTTTCGGGTTAAAAGGGTAAAAGTGATATAACCACAGGGGCCAAAATCGTAATTTACTCTAACTAATATTATTTATCATTTATATATTTACGGAGTTTTAAAAAATGGATTAAATTTATTGGGACTTCGTTAACAAATTTTGCTACAACAAAATAATCTATTTATATCAATCTAAATATTTATCTATACTATACTATATAATAAAACATTAATCTGTGACACATGTCGTTCATTGTAGGTATTTATTTTATGATTTTCTCGCCTCACTTCCAAACTTATCTTATATTAATTAAATAAATAAATGAATAATGAGCTAATATTAAATTTTATCCTACTCTAAATTTCGAATACCATTCTTCTATTTTCTAATAAAATATTATCCGAAATTGTAAATTGTTAATTTAAAACATTTTAAATAAAACAAATTATCTATCACGAAAACCAAATTTTGTATTAATATATTAAATATATTTATTTTCACTATACAAAATTACAGTTACTAACTTTTTTATTATTTGTTATATAAAATTACTTTTGTTTAACTCGTGTAATAAATGAGGTTTTTTAAAGATGTATTATTTTATTATTTGGTAAACAATATTACATTTATTCAACCTGTGTAATACATGTGGTTTTAAAGATATAAATTTTTTTATTTGGTATATAAAATTACATTAATTCAACCCGTACAATATGGTTCTTATATATATAACTTTTTATTATTTAATATATAAAATTATATTTATTCAACCCGTGAAATAAAGGAAGTTTTTAAAGATATAATGTTTTATTATTTAGAATATAAATTTATTTACTCAACCCGTGTAATACACGGGGTTATAACCTAGTTATGTTTATATAATAAATCCAACTCAAAACTGGAAAAGAAATAAAAATAAACAATATTTAAAAATATATTTTTTGTGTTTACTTAATTTTAATTTAAGTCATCACGGAAGTCTATATAAACCCCTCCATTCACACTCAAAATACCACACCTCTCTTTCCACACCATTTACTCACACTCCAACTTATTATTGTAAGGGTTTGAAGGGTGGTCACCCATGGCCTAACATGGTGGCTGTAGAAATGTTGGTGTGTAGCCAAGGATGACATGACTGCGGCAACAGTCTGTCCATTGGAGCATAGTGATTAGTGGACAGTCGATATGCATGCTTTGTCATGTCGTCTTTGGCTGCATTCTACTTTCTACATCTCATGCTAGTCTCTTTATGGTGAAATTGAAATTTGAAATTGCCATGCAATGTTTTTAGTATTCAAACATTCAAATCAATTTGTGCATTAAATTATTTTTTTCTGACATTAAGTTTTACAAATGCAGGTTCACTTAGATCCATTTTCAACAATGCATCAAAGCCTTTATTTCTTTAAATGGGTGTGCATTGGGTCGAAACCGGACCATACCTTACCCGATAGTCATAAAAACTCAAAGCCAAAGACCCGGTAGTTAATCAAAATTTTGGATTTGGTTCCTGGTTTTTCAAAAGTATAAGGATGGGTCCCTGTACTTTACATTTTGTAACGAATTTCGTCCTCAACTTTTGCCAAACGTACATGGATGGTCCCTGTAGTTTGTACTTTGTAACACATTTAGTCCCTAACTTGGACCTACTAAAACCTTTAGATTTGTTAGCTGGGGACTATATGTGTAACAAAGTACAAACCTTAGGGACCATCCATGTACTTTTTAAAAACTAAAGATCAAATTCAAAATTTTAGTTAACCATAGGAGCGTTCATATACTTTAATCTAAATGTTTTATGTTAAGATGTTTCGTAAATTTAGTCATGAACTTAATATAGTTAACCTACAATGGTAAAATGATTTACCAAAATTAATGAGACTCAAATTAGTAGTGAAATAAAAGGTTTGGGTGAATTATTCCCGTAACAGGTTAAAACGGTGAATCAGTAGTAATCGATGTCGTTGTAATTAAAACATATATTATTTTAGGTTAATTATTACACCAAATCCTCAGTTTTTATTTTTTTTATTTTTTTCATTATATTAAAAAAAATGTCATGTTAGATGTTTGTAGTTTTGTTTACACAATATCTTTGTTTCATCCACAACTTAAAAAATGTCATGTTAGATGTTTGTAGTTTTGTTTACACAATATCTTTGTTTCATCCACAACTTTTAACATAAGTTGTTCTATAAAGTCCTGACTTGTCATTACGACGTGTTTATTTATATTAATGTTATTAATTTGTTTTTTATATAAAGTTTATCGACGTTCTGATGTGAAGCTTTATGTAAGTTTTTTTTTTCTATATAAAGTTCTGAATATTATCAACGGTCATGCCGCAATGGACGGGTATGCGGTGGTTTATTTTTTTATATAAGACATGAAGGTTTCATTTTTCTTATATAAAGTCGAGTATCCTGGTTACTCATAGGCATGAGTATGGTGCCGGACCGGTACCGAAAAATAGAAAAAATGGGTACCGGTACCGAATATACCGGTTCAGTAACGGTATTTAGTTATTTACCGGCAAATAGACCAAAATACCGGTACCATAGCGGTACCAAAAAATAGAAAAAATGGGTACCGGTACCGAATATACCCGGTACTGGTACCCAAATTTGTGCATTTTATGTGATTCAAACGTACTCACAACTTCGATTTGAAATTAGTAGTGAAATAAAAGGTTTGGGTGAAATAAAACGGTGAATCAGTAGTAATCGATGTCGTTATAATTAAAACATATATTATTTTAGGTTAAGTATTACACCAAATCCTCAGTTTTTTTTTTCATTATATTAAAAAAATGTCATGTTAGATGTTTGTAGTTTTGTTTACACAATATCTTTGTTTCATCCACAACTTTTAACATAAGTTGTTCTAAAAAGTCCTGACTTGTCATTACGACGTGTTTATTTATATTTATGTTATTAATTTGTTTTTTACCGTTGCAACATGTTTATGTTTATCGACGTTCTGATGTGAAGCTTTATATAAGTTTCTTTTTTTTCTATATAAAGTTCTGAATATTATCAGCGGTCATGCCGCAATGGACGGGTATGCGGTGGTTTATTTTTTTATATAAGACATGAAGGTTTCATTTTTCTTATATAAAGTCGAGTACCCCCCCCCCCCCCCCCCTCTTCAAACGTGTGGGTTCTAGTTAATTTTTACAGTTTTATGCCTCCTAATGCGCCAAAATCAAAATCACCTTCATATTAGACAGAAATTTCAAATTTAAGCTTCTGAATGCCACAATAAAATGAGCATACAGATGTGCACACATTTGGGCTAGACCATTGTACTATTTACACATCCACAAAAATAGTACAAAAACACTAAAATATAACATACGAAATACTTATGATAAAACTCATCTCCCAGAAGACACCAATGTTTTATCTTTATTATCTTCTTTCGATTCCGATGTTGACTTCAAGGGAATCGGAATCGGAAGAGGCAGGCTTTGTGAACCTGAACCCGCTAGCGGCAATGGTGGTGGTGCAACCTCTTTTTGTGGCTGCTCAGGTTGTGGATTATACGCAAAAGAAAGGTCCTGATTGGCCCCGAGTGCCACCAACTCTTTCTCCTCTAGACCTTTCGCTGGGCCTAAACTGCTTCGATCGGGCTTGTGTTTCGCCAATGCATCTTTAAACTTCTTGATCTGTATCATCGTAGTACTCGAGTTCAAACAATCATCGTTTAAAACGTTATTAAAAGGGTAAATTGCATTTTACGTCCTTTAAGTTTCAGCAAAATTTCAGACGTCCTTTAACTAACGAAATTACAGCGAATGTCCTTTATGTTCTAATTTTTTTTACAGGCGCGATCCTTTCTCTGTAAAAAGATTACAAAAATAAAGGACATCCGCTATAAAGAAATTAAAACATAAAGGACATCTGCTGTAAAGAAATTAGAACATAAAGGACATCCGTTGTAATTTCGTTAGTTAAAGAAACTGCGCTTGAAATTTTGCTGAAACTTAAATGACGTAAAATGCAATTTACCCTTACTAAATAAACAAGAAATAATAAAATTGGCACGAACCGTAGCATTGGTACAACTAAAGCTACAAAGACGACCCTCAGCCCCTCTATAAAACCGAAAGAACGGAAGAACATGAACATTGAGGCTATAACACATGGATTTGTGCTCCTCATAGTTCACTTGCAAAAACTGGACATCAGGATTCATCTCTGCTAATTGACATAACTGCAAAATCAAAGAAAAAAGATTAAAAAAAGGTCTTTAACGAAAGATCGACAAATGGTATACTAAGATTTGAATTGCTTTTTACCATCAAATCTTTATTTCATTCCAATCATCAGGGCAAATTACATAAGGATAGCAGGTAGACGAGCAACAAACTGCGCCGCCATCCCTTTCTGAATAGAAAACATGCATACCTTGGGGTGAAGAGCTCTGCAGCCACCACAACCCGGTGAAAAGAAATCGACAATGACTAGTTGATCACCGGCTTTTGAAAGCGATTCAACGAGATCTTCTGCACCGGTTATTTCCTTGATGTTTGGTTGAAGCCCTTTTTCCCACCATTTTAAAGATTTTCCAATGCCAATAATACCCATCTGTTTAATCACAATTTCAAGATATCAACAACATAGTATCTGCATAGTTAATTTGATTGTTTGTTATATATATTTCAAGATTTATGCTTTTTTCTTGCAAGATATTTAAAATCAAGATCTGATTCCTAACATTTTGAGAAATAAAGCAAAATGTATCAAAAACAGTATTAAGGAAGATCATACAGATTTGTTGTTTTTCTGGTTTTCTTAACATGGTAAAACAATAATTTACCTATTTTGTAGTAATTTATAACTGGGTAAAAGTAAAACATCAAGTTCTCATATTTCTTGTTGAAAAAAGATATTTTTTTTTAATTAATTCATATGCATAAACCAAACCAAAAAAAAAAAAAACAAATCTTGAAGACACCCAATTTGAATTTCAAAACAAATTGCTTAATAATGTAATTGAATTAAGAATTAAAAAAATGAAAATAATAAAAACAGACCTTAGAATCAGAAGCTGCAGCTACTTGTGTCAGAACCCTTCTGCCTTGACCACCTAAAGCCGCACGCCGATCGAGAAAATCGGCGTCGGCCGATGACCGAAGGGTCAAATTCGATCCGGAAGTCGAAAAAACCGGCATCTTTACCATAACAGGAGAAAAACTATCAAACTTATTGTAACCAAAACCATGATTACAAGCAGGAAGCTTATAACCATTACTTATGATCTTAGCCATGATTATTTCAATATGACAATATTTCCTTAATTCAATTTGATTGAAGAAAAATGGGTTTTTAGTTTTTGTAAGATCAAAGATGAATGAGATTTAATTCAGGGTTTTTGGATTGCTTCAAGTCAAAGCCAATAAAAGGGGCAATTGGGATTGCTTATTGTGCAGTTTCATTGTATACGTGTAAGACTTAAAGTGGTTTTGAAATTGAGATTGAAGAAATTGTGGGGTCATTATTTTTTCCTTATGGATTAATTTCATTTTTTTCTGGACTATGCTTTTCCTAGTCATACACGAATCAGATAACATAATCCAACGGTGGATAATCTGGAAAACAGATCATGCAAGTAAGATTTATTGTCTGTTGTTACATTTTACCCCCCTTGTGTTCATATGAAGTTCCATTTCAGTCCTCCAATATTTAGTTTATATATCCATTTGATGGTTCTATCCAGGGGTGTGCATAGGGCTGTAAATGAACCGAACGAACACGAACAAGGCCTTGTTCATGTTCGTTCGTTAAGGAAATAATGTGTTCATGAATAATTCACAAACACTTACCGAACGAGATTTTTTGTTCGTGTTCGTTCATTAAGAAAATGAGTGTGTTCACGAACACAAATAAAATCGGTGAAGACGATAAAGGATAAAAAAGGATGGCGGAGGGCACAACGCTAGAACTTGAACTTTGAATAGTGGAACAGAAGTTGATGCATTCGTTGATGTGAATAATGAGGAAGGAAAGGGGAACGGTGCAGAACAAGGCGGGAATGAGGTTTCCTATTTAATTGTTAGGGTAATAAATTAAAGAATATTAAATGTTTAGATATAAATAAATGTACAAAAATCTTTATAAACAATATTAACAAACGAATATGAACAAATGTTCATGAACACATTATCGAACGTTCACGAACACAAATGAATGAACGAGACCTTTGTTCGTGTTCGTTCATTTAACCAAACGATTGAAATTCCTTGTTCATGTTCGTTCTTTTATTAGACGAACAGACGTAAACGAACTTCCCGCAGAACGGTTCACGAACTGTTCGCTGAACGTTTAGTTCGTTTACAGCCCTAGGTGTGCATGATTTGGTTTGGGTCAATTTTTGCCTAAAACCATAACCATAACCAAGATGTCGATTAATGGATAACCATAATCATAACCATAACCGATCGGTTATGGCAGTTTCGGTTAATCAATTTGAAGGTTATAGCCGATCGGTTATGGTTCACTTAACCGTGAATTTAGGCCTACCTAAAAATAGCTCAAAACAATATAAGTGTTATTTGGGTTTGAAAGTTTGGGCTTAAAATTTTTTGACCATAAAATAAATTGTTATTATACATTTCTATATATTAATATATTACATAGCAATAAAGTAAATACATATAATCAATAGTATTAATACCAACCATCAACGAATTTTCAAACAAAACGAAATGATATAATTCATAAATTCAAACAAATGTTCAACCAAAATGATATCATAGATCCATAAATTCAAACAAACGTTCAACCAAAACAAGTATTGAAAAAATGGTAAAAAGTCCATAATCTGACAAAGATTTAACTACATGTCGGTTCGGTTTAGTTATGACGGGTATGAAAACATTTATAACCATAACCGACCCGCTACTTTCGATTATCAGTAAACAATCAACTAACCCAACGGTCGTTGATATTGTTCAGTGATATCAGTTAATTCGGTTATAGGTCTATTAATTCGGTTTTTTGCATTTGAAGATACAAAAGATAAAGAATGATTCAAGGAAATACGAAGTTCAGGGGGGGCATAATGTATATAGAGAGAAATTAAAATCAGGACCACAATAAATAGATATGATCCTAAATGCCGTTCAAAAAAAAAAAAAAAAAGATATGATCCTAAATGGTAGATGAGGAAACACGTGATCCTACTCTTTGTCACCCACGTGGATCCACATATGTTAAAAGCTAAAAAATGTAAATTTACGTTATTGCCCCTGTGTAGAAAAAGGAGTGGTTATTACTAATTTCATGGTGGCCATGCATTTTTGGCAACAGGAAATATCTTGAAAAATGGGTGTTCAGTAACGAGTGACCCGACCCGATTCTACAAAGGTTCTAAATTCTGGTTTAAAATAAAAGACCTACCATGGTTCTTTTCCAGCAGAAGTTTTAGTCATAGGTTTGCCTTTCAATACAAATCCATATGTAGTGTAGCTCAAAATGACATTATTGCAAAAACTAGAACGGATTCCCCGCGTTGTGGGGTCAGTTTTTTCAACGTGATTTGAGCGTACTAATTTTTCTTTTGTAATTGCTTATTGATTAAAACATGCACCAACTGAACGTCCATGAAAAAGCACGAAAACATATTATATTTTGACATGAGTCATTTCCGAAAAAAAAAAAACATCAAAACAAAAATCAACTAAAAACGTACATAAATATAAACACGAAAATGTAGTATATTTGACCCGACTCATCTCCGAAAAATATTTACGTCGAAAACGTAAACCAACTTGAGTTTATACCGACACGTACATAAAATAAGCATATGTAAGAAAATAGTGTTTTTTAAGTTAAAGAATGGTATTGAATGTTGTGGCAGCGTTCAAACGCTAAGTAACTCGAGTTTATGCCGTCTAATGGAAACATATTATATCTGACCCGACTCGTTTCCAAATAAAATTTATGACAAAACGTAGATCAACTGAAAACGCCCATAAAAAATAAGCACGGCATCGTATTATATTTGACCTGACTTATTTCTGAAAAAAATTTACGCAAAACGTAGACAAACCCGAATTTATACCGACACGCACATTAAAAAAAACATAAGACGCGAGGGAGTGAAAATGATATTTTATAAGTTTTTGAAAAGTTATCAATGTTGAAAAATGAAGGGTTAGATCATAGATTCACAAAAAAATAAAAATAAAAAAAACAAATAAAAATAAAAATCAAGGTTCCTGTAGCTAAGAAGTTGTCAAATTATATATATATAAGATTAAGAACCATACCAGAGCACAATGCACAATATCAGTCGTTATATTTATGTACAAAACAGGTGTAGGATTTCCAGCATTATAATTCTGCATACAGTAAAGAAAACTGTAAATAAAATTGAGGGTAAATTACTTTTTGAGTCCTTGTGTTTTAGTGGTTTTAACTAGTTGAGTCCAAAAGCAAAAAGTTTAACGACCTGAGTCCCTATAAGCATTTTCATTAACCATTTGAGTCATTTGGAGTCCAAATTATAACCTTTTGAGTCCAATTTTTTGGACTCAAATCGTTATAAAATGAACAAAATTGGATTCAAAATGTTATAAAATAAATGGCTAGGGACTCAGAGCGTTAAACTTTTTAATTTTGGACTCAAGTGGTTAAAACCACTAAAACACGGGGACTCAAAAAGTAATTTACTCTAAAATTGATTATGATGTTCGTTTATTCATTAAAAGTTACTTGGCGATACCTTAAACACAGGGTTCTTCTTTTTAATCAGCAGGATCTCCTTAGGAACTAAAGTGGCAGGTATTAATCCAACAACGGACTCATGAGCTACATCTTTGTCGATACCAGTACTCTCATTTGATACACTTGCACCGAGGGCCGACATTTTCCTACAAAGGTATCAAAGTGTTTGGGAAAGATTTTGACATGAATTGCTGCTTTGAATCTTTGGCTACAGTAGTATCATCACTTGATGACACACATTGTTTCCCGCCATTGGATTATTCTGTTGATATCTAGTAACAGGTGGTGGTGTCTCAACTAACAGAACTTTTAACCTGAACAAAGTAGCAAGAAACTAGCAATTAAAAATTAATGATATAAACATAGAGTAAAAGAAAATTCTTTAGCCTGCTACCCTCATTGCTAAAATCAACTAATACAAACTTCCTCATCCTGCATTTATAGAACTTATGCCAATGTAATTGAATAAAATAACATTGAGTCAAGACTAACTTATTTTCCGTGCCAACAGTTCACATCAAAGTTATGAATTGAAGTAAGTGAAAAAATCTGCATGAATGAACTACAGATCAGTAGTTTTGATGTGAATCATTAAACTCCTAAAGTATATTTTTAATGCATATATATTTTTTGGACAGGTGTATACCGATAATAAAAGAATCTATATTTTTGGACAGGTGTATACCGAACTGTTTCGGGCTATACCAAATAATCACATGTTTTGACCCATTTACCCTACCCTCCCATTTTGCCATTTCTATGAATCATACTCGTTAGTACCTTCTAATAGTGCATGGGCGGACAGAAGAAGCACCAAAATGGGAAACCAACCGCGAGAGGTGACTAACAGAAACTTCACCCGCACATAGATGAGCAAAATCATACGCCCCTTGGGAATTATTTAGCGGTTGAAAAGGTGGAACATTGGCCATTAAGCTGTTATAATGGCTTTAGCAGGACAAATGATGTGGTTTGAGTATCAATGTAATACATAGGCTTAAAAGTTCAGGATATAATCCACATGATAGTATAAAAACTTTCAAGTTCAAACAGATCAATTTCCAAGTGTAAGTTTTCTTTCACATTCGAACACCTAGCGTACACCTTTACTCTATGTAGTTAATATCCCGATATATCAGTGATATATCGGTTATCGGTCCCCTGCCGAGATACCGGTGCAAAATATTGGTCAGAATATCGGTACCGATAATATCAGCGATATTGACCGATACTGGACCGATATTTGACCGTTATATCACCGATTTTCCTGATATTAGTACCTTTCTTCTTAGTTCTACCATTCGTTTTCCTTCTTATTGTTGCTATTAGTTTTTATGTCTTAATTGTTAGTTGTTAGAGTTAAATATTAATGTTTTAAGTCTTAGTACGTTCCTACTTGCTATAATTGTTAGTGTTTTGCAAGTTGCAAAAGGCTAATTTGTTAATGGTAGGAGAGCATATTGAACTGTTAGTGTTAAATTGCTCTATATATAAATTTAGCATGATATTAAAATTTACCGATATCCCACCGCGATAACCGATATCTCAAATATCGGTCCTTGACCGATATCCGATATTTTACTGCATTAACTACTTAACCTTTACTAGTAAGAAAAATGACTTGAACAAGCATAAGAAACTGTCTACACTTTGCATAAACAGTTAGAATCCAAACACAATTAGCAAAAAAGGCACTCAACAATCAATACAGTTTGGCCATAATGGTTGTTCATGTTTTTAAAAGTAATATAAGTACTACAGATGCAGAACCCATAAAAAAGAATCCACTTCTTAACTCAAACATCAATACCACATGATTGTACTAGGGGTGTAAATGATGCGCAACGGCTCGAGAACTATTTGGGATCGGATCGGTAAAAAACTTGAATGAGCCGAACTTCAGCGAGCCCGAGCTCAAGCCTGAACCATGGCTCGTTTAGTTATCGAGCCCGAGCTCGAGTTTTACATACAAATATTGTTTAGGGTGGCGAGCCCAAACATAATTTTAAATTATTTTTTTTATATATAATATAGCTATTATAATAGTGGCAAGCCGAGCTTTTAGCTCGTTTGAGATTGGTTTCAAATTAGAGCTGAGCTCGATCTTTGGGTTTTATTTGCGAGCCGAGCTCAATCTCAAAATAGTAAGCTCGAACATAGCCAAGCTCGAGTAGTGGAAGGCTCGGGCTCGGCTCGTTTACACCCCTAAATTGTACAACAAAAACCACCAATGCCTTCTTTTGGACATTACGTCGAACACCTGGTGCCCTATATTATCAACCCATTAAAGACAAACAAAAAATGGCAAAACCCCAAAGCTTAAACTTGAATTACACAGCATGCATAGCAACCCCCCCCCCCCCCCCCCCCCCCCCCCCCAATTGGTTTTATTATGAAGAACCAAATGATGTAAGCACCAATGTGTATGTTTGATCAGAAGGCAGAAAGGGGGAAGACGACGAGGACTATGCTTGAATAAAGCCCAACAGATTATGGGCTTCTCAAAAAGCCAGCCTGTGCCGGGAGTACTGGCAATTTCAGATCGGCCCAGATGGGCTTCTTTCATAATGGGCCTAGTGAAATTTGAAACCCAAGTAATCAATAGATAAATTGCTGAAATTTTCTTATTAAAAAGCGCTAGGGGTGTAAACGATGCGCAACAGCTCGAGAGCTACCCGGATCGGATCGGTAAAAAGCTCGAACGAGTCGAGCTTTAACGAGCCCGAGTTCGAGCCTAAAATATAACTCGTTTAACTATCGAGCCCGAGCTCAAGCTTTGCATACAAAGATCGTTTAGGTTCGCGAGCCTAAACATAATTTTATATTAATTTTATATATATTATATAACATTGGTGGGCCGAACTCGACCCGAGCTTTGACTCATTTAAGCTATATTGAAGCGAGCTCTAGCCGAGCTTTGAACTCGTTTAAGATTGTTCTTAAATCATCTCGAGCCGAGTCGAGCCGGACTCGAGCTTTGGATTTTACTTACGAGCCGAGCTCGAGCTCAAAATTTTAGGCTCGAACCGAGCCGAGCTCGATCTTCACAAAAATATCACGAGCCGAGCTCGAGTAGTGGAAGGCTCGGGCTCGGCCCGGCTCGTTTACACCCCTAAAAAGCGCCAACACCCTATCCATGTGGGGCCCATGTGATTCCCGGTTAATTTTTCTTTTTTTTATTTCCATTATCTTTTTTTTTCAATAGTGTTTAACCGGGGGTGTTATCCCACACCGTACAAGTTAACGATAAAGTGTCTTACTTACGCAATGCATACGTAGCCCTAATGTGGGCTTTGTCCCACACCAAATAGTCTTAGAAAGATTTCTCCTATTTTTTTACAATAGTTCAAAACAAACCGGTCATGTGATTTGGGTAATGAGTCGAGGATCAAATCTGTAGTTAGCTCCTTGCTCATGGCCAAGATGTTCCAGTTGATCAGTGTAACGTATGAGATAGCAATAATAATCCTTCATGCGTCTTGCAAATCATTCAACATTTTGAGGTCTCAAATTATGTGGACCAAGAACTTTAAGGACTTGTTCAAAAACTAAGGTCTCAAATTATATGGACCGAGAACTTTAAGGACTTTGTCAAAAACTACATAGACAAAATACTTGACCGATGAACCGTGGTTAGAGACCATCAAGCCCTAGTTAGTGACCAAGAACCATTAATATGCCTATCGCATTATAGCCTATTGGCATATTAAGGGTGGGATAAGGCTTAGTGACCATGAGGTTATGAGTTCGATTCCCACAAGGAGATTTTTTCCCAGATTTATTGGGTAACTTTGTAGAATAATAACCAAGTTTTAAAATGGTTCCAATCAGGTCACTCAACATTCATTTTTCATTAAAATTAAGTATTGTTTCATCCATTTCGTAAGTAACCATGGTGATGTGGATTTTTGTTTCTTTTTTCCCTTTTATTTGATGCTAACTTCGAGTGATGACGTGTATTGTAACTTGTTTTTTTTTTAATTTTTAATGTAATTAAACTGTTTTTATTTTTAATAAATATAATTTCATATATTAAAATAATCGGACCCCAACATCTTATGCTTCATTTTTTTCTTGACACATAGAAAAAAGGACATGACTCGATTTGAATGTTAAGTTATCTAATTGGGACAAAAACGATACGAGTGACCTAATTAGAACACTTTTAAAACTTGGTTACTATTCTGAGACATTTTTCCTTTATTTATTATATAGTATATATAGACATTATATCCTAGTGGAAATGGATATGATCGGATCAGTGATCCAAATTTGCTGTTAAAAAAAGAACCATTAATATTTTATTCTCATGAATTATAGAAACCTGGTTTGAAGAAGTTCGCCGCGTTGCAGCGAATTTCTTTTGTTATTTAGTCTGTGTTTACATGTGTTTTGAAATCTCTACGAGCGTGTTGCGAATGGAACTGCTGACAAGAATAAAAAGAAAATGTAGAAAAAAAAAACTAAAAGATAACCGAAAGAAAATCAACCAAAAAAGTTGTATGGTAACAATGTTGTTCGTATGAAACCCGTGGAAGAGATGAGAAAAATGTTATGGGTACCGGTACCAAATTTGCCGAACCGAAAGATCTTAAGTCCCAATTCGGTACTGACTTTTGGCGTTCCTGGTACCGGTTCATTACCGTTTTTTACCTTCATATACCGGTACCGTAACCGGTATTTTTGGTATCAGTACCGATTCTGTATCGGTTGGCACCGAGCTCATCCCTACCCCTGAAACTAAAAAAAGAAAAAAATAAAAGTTGAAGAAAATCAACAAAAAAAAGTTTTACGATACCGTTGTTCGTACTGTAACCGTGATCAGGGATGAGGAAATGGTACCGGATAGCAGCACTGAATATCCCGAACCAAAAGATTTCCAATATCAATTCGGCACCAACTTTTGGTGTTTTCTGTATTAGTGCCGGTTTTTACCTTCATGTGCTGATACCGAACAGGACCGTCCCGGTATTTTCGATACCAGTACTGGTTCGATACCGGTTGACACCAAGTTTATCCCAACCGCTGATAGTAAAAAAAGGATTAAAGTTAAAAAGTAAAAAAAATAACTATTATTATAATATATTATAGTTTATTAAAATCACTATTCATTTCAATTCGTTTATTAATATATAGTAATAATGAAAACACGATCTAGAATGAGGTGGTGGTAGAGTGGTAAGGGAGAAACTTGGTGTTCTAAGAGACCCAACTTCGATTCCTGCCTTGAACTGAGCGAATAGGTGGAGATCGCTAGTTCGATACTTGAACTGAGTGGGTTTTACATCACCGCACTGTCATGCCTTCGGGCGAGTGTTCTCGGGCTTCGGCCCCTAGGTGAGGAATTTTCCCGGTTTGAAGGCGAGTGTATCCCGATGTGGTGAATTTCGCCAGTAACCTATTTGAAGAATTCGTTGGCCGTTAAAAAAAAGACTAGGGGTCTAAAAATGAAGTATTTACTCTAAAATCAATAAAATGTTAAAAAAAATCATGAAGCATTTCTTTGCCAAAAAAAATAAAAAAAAAATAAACAATAACTGGATTAAATAACTATATTATTGATTTCCATAGTCCCATGTTTCCATGCATTAATCCAGGATTGTTGAATTTATTTGAAGAAAAGAATAAAAATGACTCAATTTTATCTCGTACTTCAAACTTTTATTAAAAAAACAAGTGATCGGCCTTAGATGCTCTCCCGGGAAGCATGAAACCACACGGAATCTTTGATTTTAATTGAAAGCAAACTCTTAACACAAGCAAAATGTCTTTAATTTCCTCATTTTATTCATTATGTTTTACTATTTATAACCCATCTATCTTATATCGCTTATGGAATTACCCCCTTTATAATATTTCATCTTTTGAGCGACATTTTGTGTCAAAGTTTTCACATTTTAAGGATACCCATTTAGCAATATCATGTTGAATGTTAGATTAGATTAAATGAAGCGACTCGATAGCAACTCTTGAATACTTGTATTTAGTTTTACTCGTCTCTATATCTCATAGACTTGTACCTATACATTTACACTTGTTTAGCTAAAGAATATTCACCATTCAATTGTGTTAATACCAAACCCAAAAACTTTTTATTTTTTATTTTTGTGAAACTCAAACTAGACATTAGAGATTCTTGACATTAGGGTTACATTGCAAAAATGCTACTACAATATAACAAGCTTCACTACTACAAATGTGACAAGTTTGATCGACATGAAAACTAAATAAACTCATGTAACTTTCAACATTTGTAAGTTTAGATAATTTCAAAGCATACTTATACACAACATGCCCTAGTAAATAATTTGCAATATGGTTCAAACAAATATTACAATATAGCTTATTAGATTCTACTTTAAGTATAAAGATGGGTTTATCAACTTGATTTGGATGTTAAGAGGCTTGTAGTAGATACAAACAATATTGTCTAAAGGAGATAGCTCATGGGTTTCGGCTTTGCAGAGTTTGAAAAACATATAACAACACGACTAATAATAACTACCGAATAGGGTTACATAATAAGTAAATCTCCCAAATACAAAGCATTATATAATTTGTATATGTTCAACCTATTCAATGTTATAAATGTTATCTCATAACTTGTTAGTAAAAAAAAATATAAAGTGAAAAATCTATACATGTGATTTATTGGTTATTATACCATGTGTCATGTGATGTCATTTTCTAGTGCAAACAAAATAGAGTATGTTCTATGGTATGAACATATCCATTTGCGGACCTATTTACAAGTTAAGGCATACCATGTTAATCAGTTATGTATAAACATAATGGAAAGCATATAGAAATACCTGTAACCGCAGACAGACCAGCAGAGAATCCAGTTATAGACGCAGCCATGGAGTTCGATATAGTTGTCAGGATGATCTAGTTCCTCCTTAAGGTGTAAGTTCTTGATGGTGATACCGAATTCTAGGGTTGGAATTCTGATAGAGAGAGAGATGTAGGGGAGACGATTTTGATGTTATGATAATAATAAGTTGTGTAACATTTTACCTCTCTAATTATCTCATTATATATACACCCATGAAGAAACCAAATTAGTTAAGAAGGACAATATGGTCCATCAACAATTACCAACTAATTATATGATATGTATAATATATTTTGATCTATATATTATATAAATGATTATAATGGTTACACAATTAAATATAACACATTAATTATATTTAATCTTACATACCATCTATATGCTCTATTTTATGGTAAGAGTGAAAACAGAAAGAAAAGCTTCCAATCTTGAAGAAAGATTTAAGCTAGGTGTTTTAATTAGGGTTGCAAAAGAACAAAACGTTCGGCGAACAGTTTATGAACTGTTCGCCGAGAAGTTCGTTTGTGTTCGTTCGTTTATTAAACAAACAAACACGAACAAGAAATTTCCTTCGTTTAGTTAGATAAAAGAACATGAACAGAGGCCGCATTCGTACATTTATGTTCGTGAACGTTCGATAACGTGTTTGTGTGTGTTTGATAGTTCATTATTGTTTTTAGTTTTTATATTTTATTTAAACTAGAAAAAGCACCCGCCGCGTTGCGGCCGGGTACACAGTTGGAAGTCGAGTATTTGTTACATAAGTTTTTTCCTGAAAGTCGCATCTACAAATCACCTAAGACAAAATGGCCAACCTAAAAAGTGTGTTTGCAAGTTATGCAAGTAACATCTTGTGTGTTAGTTGAATAACTTGTACAAAAGATCTTATATCTATGCGTCTGCGTTGCACACCTTCTATGCAGACCCACAAAAGTTGACTTCACCCTTCATTAGTGTTCCAACAGACTTCGAGTTGGGAAAGGCATACAGATCAGATCAGGGTTATCCTCAAAATCTACATTTACAATAGATTTGTTGTTAATACAAGTAAAAGATGATAAAATCAAGGCAATGACTTTAAAGAAGAAAGGAAAGAAAATAGCGTGTGCTGGTATCGCCCTATAATTCGCATACAAAGCCACACGTCAAATAAAGGAATGAGCCAAATTTAATCTCACAAACAAAGCCAAAACCCTCACAAACCAAGTATAGATACCACTGTTGGCCTATCGCGTTGAATCTGATCACGATGTCCAAGATGCCCCTTCTTCACCCACCCATAAATTTACAACAAAAATGAGAACTATTAACAACAAAAATTAAACCTTGGCAACACAATCTCAACATTCAACAACAACCGTAGCCAACTTACCTCATTCCGACCCAAGTATAGCTACGTACGTAAACATCCAAAGGAACACAATGAAAAGAGGCTACACCAAAAAAAAAAAAAAAAAACATTTCGAAGAAAAAAACATTCAAAACAAAAATAACTTATCACCCAACAACACTCACCACAACCCAGGGACAGAGATATAGATTATACACCATTTAGTCCCCAACTTTGAAGTCCGAAGCAACCAATTCAAACTTTAAACTAATACTTATCTCACTATGACTATGACTTTAAAATTCAATTATCAAATAATACATATCTTAATGATAAATTGGAGATAAACTCAAAAGTAAGTGTTGTTATCAGTTAAAATTGGGTTCTGGTCTTGAAGGTTGAAAATTTTCACAGAATGTTAGTTAATGATAATCCATATGAGAAGCAATGCATATCTTATGAATTGCTTACAACGTATACAAATATATGTCATTCTCAAAAAGTTGTTAGGAATTTTCCCATACATCAAACAGTTCCTAAGTACCCTGCACCAATCAAGTTGACAGTAACTGATATCTTCAATTGACTACTAAAAAGAGAGAATAGCCAAAAAAAACAATAAAACTCACAATATACTTAGGTCTTTCATGTTCTCTAGTGACGGAAAAATGGAAACTTCCCCTTTCAAGTCACTGATTCTCCTGTAGCACAATACAAATATAAAGGAATTAATCACTTTGTATATTTGACCATCTTAGTACAACTATATTAAAACAAATACTATGGTAGTGTTTGGTATGTTGGATTGAGAGATCAAACTAAGCACAACATACAACCCACAAATGTTACAAATTAGAAGAACAGAATGAATCGACTGATTGCGATGAGATGAGATCAAACTTACGGTGATATCTCCGATCATCCACCTACGAATCCAGTAAAATAACCTTAAAACAAAAATCCTAAACCAGAATCAAGTAAGAGAAGTTAGAAACAACCAACGGAATCCGAGTATACGCAAAATTAAACAATGAAACAAAGAACATATGGTGCAAAACTCAGTAGCAATTAAGCTAGGGTTCGTCGATCTTACCATATCTAGGCCGCCCACCACCGACACCCAACATCCCCACAACCACCCACCACCCCAGTCACCAACCACTGTTCACCTCTTGTAACATTTGTGGGTTGTATGTTGTGCGATTTCATCTATACAACCCTTACAAATCATCATAATCATCAACAAAATTGAACATCACTTGTAGCGACCAGATTCCGAGCAAAGCTTGAAATGGTCAGGTTTACCTTACTCGCCGAATTTGAGTTATGTAGCGACCGGATTCCGAGCAAAACCCTCACCTACTCGTCGGAACCGGTCAAATTGCACAACCAAATCGCCGCCGTCGTTAACTGGCCCTAGACGCCGGTAATCTGCTTCGTTTTCTCAGACCGAATCCAAATCACCGAGACTGACGTGCAGAGATGAAATCACCGTGCCGCCTTCATTTTTCTTATGAAGCTGTGGTGTCCTTTTATGTAGCAAGCACGCATACAGATGGTAAAAGAAGAGTACTACTCTTATATGCATAAAACATGATTTAAGCATGAGGTACAAATACCTAATGCTCAAACTTGTTGCAAATTAGAAATATACAAAACCATATAGCAGAAACATCAAGGTTTTTTTTTGAAACACTCCCCAAGCACAAATTACAACCCACCAATGCATAACCATGTTGCTTCTTTATATAGGGGATAATAGTTCAAAATTCCGACAAACAAAATATTTAATAAATGTCAGTGTATTGTATATTCTGTTTATGAAAACTTGTTTGTGTTCGTTTTTTCCCTCTTGTGTTCATGAACATTAGTTTTGTGCTCATTTGTGTTCATCAACGTTCGTTTTTGTTCGTTGCCTAAAATTAACAAACAAACATAAACGGACACGAACAAGTTCATTTCCTTAACAAATGATCACGAACATAAAATCCCGTTCGTGAACAGTCCATTAACACATATATTTCTTAACAAATAAACACAAACAAGGTCTTGGTCGTGTTCGTTTGCAGCCCTACATAACATCATATACCTCACCTTGCTACCGATTTGAAGGGTAAAGAAGAATCAAGAACGACGTCTCAAATTAGAGATGGGGGCTAACCATCCGCGGTCAAAGATCTTACTTGGTATGAATACATATGGGGAAGCTACTATCAAATTCATCCAACTTTTAGAATCGTTTGCGAGATCGAATTCTTATCTCCTATGCATGTTGTTTATGGTTTCTTAAATACCATGCAATTGAACCATATGTAAAAAAGTTTAAACATTTTTACAAATTGTAAAATATTTGAAAAATAAACCACAAGGATAAGTACATGAAGAAGATGTAGTTTGTACTTAGCAATGACATCCACTTTGAATATAACGTGTACCAAATGCAACAATTATTGGACCCTTTTGGATATCTTTGTAAAGCATAATTCCCTAATTCATGGATGATGTTAACCATACATATGTTCCTGTTCTTATTGATTGCCACGTTACAAAATTCGACCCTATTTATCGATAAGTCTAGAAGACAAACACTCACAAAAGACGGCTGTATGCATAAATTTGTGTATATATGACTTGAAAACACTATTGTCTTATTTCCCTTTCGCAAAAAACCATGAGGGTGTCGTGTCTAAACTTTACATCATACATAAAACAAAAGGATAATAAAACATTTGTAAATACATTGTTATTGACATAAAAGAATGAACCGTTAATTAAAACTATTTTCAATATACCCTTTAATTATGGGGGAGTTTATTATATAGCGAAAAAAGAGAACTTAACCCAAAAGATTGATTTGGTTGGTAACAAAGTCATATAACTTAACGAGAATCGTAAATAGATAATTATAAAAATTACAATAAACATATGTATATACAGTTCATTATATCTAACCATCATACATATCATGCAAGTAGATAAGTATGAGAATTACAATAAACATAACTATATAATGTTCATTATATCTAACCATCACACATATCATATATACACGTATCAACTTTTACCATCACACATATCATATATACACATATCAACCTTTTGTGAATTATTCGTGAATGTCTAGAGCAGGGGCGGACCCACATGACACGGGTCGGGGTCCACGGACCCCAATGTTTTTTGAAAAAATAGTAGAACCGGTATGTTAATTTTTTCAAGGACCCCATAAAAAGAATTAGTTGGACCCCATATTCTTAAAAGGATAGATGGCATGGTGGTAAAACTTCTTATGTTCTAACAAGTAGGTCTCAAGTTCAAGTTTTACATCTCTTCTTTTTAGTTTATTTTTTCTATCAAAATTAAACTAGTGTTTTAAAACACCACAACCACTCATTGATCCTCTAATATGTTTTTTTAAAATGATAAATTTAATGCCTCCGAATGATTTTATTTCACATTTGATTACGGAATAAGACTTTCAACATATAGTGGCGTTCAAAAAAAAGCTTAAACAAAATTTTGAAGTTAGTAGTTGTGTTGTTTAGGTAGCTATTCGTTTCAAACAACTTATTAATCACCACAATTTGATAACTTAATTCTTAAAAATGGTTCTTAATAATGTTGTGGTTTCATGTACACTAAATGCTTCTACATTATTTTCTAGCCCCGACCCGACGCACTACGATGACCGACCCGAAAATTTTAATGTTTGGTTGTGAAAAATTCTAACACAAAAAAATGGACCCCAATGAAAAAAAATCCTGGGTCCGCCACTGGTCGAGAGGTCTAGCATACGTTGTTTTAACCGGGTCCGCGTTAGAGAGCTCCCTCGCACAACAGATCCCCAGTTTAAACTCCTCAATGAGAAACCTCTATCACCCAGACTCGAACTTAAGACCTGGAGGGGAAAATTCACCCAAACCCATCACAGATGAAACTTAAATACCCTTGTCTACCACTAGAGTACTAGTGATGATGGTAGTTGACACATGTCAACTGTAGACGTATATTTTTTTTTTTTTTTTTGAACAGCGACATTTCACAACAAACGGCTCATGCCGCAATACCACCCGAAGTGGTACCCACTCACTACTCACGCAACCAGGCTACGTTGTCTTAACCGGGCCCGTGCTGGTGCATTGGAGTAGCTGGCGCTCCCCGAGAAAATTTCCCACCCTCCACCACTTGATGGAAGTTGCACCTCCACCTAGAGCGGACACTCTAGGCAAGTATGCGCGGTAATAGAAAACTGTAGACGTATATTTACTTTTCTCTACTTAAATTTTATTATTATATATATTAACGTCACTTTAACATATTAAATGTCATTAATAGTATTGGTTGAATCGGGTAAACAAAACACATTTAGTTGCACTTCTTTAAAAACATTAATATATAGCTAATTCATCTCATATACCATAAAATATTAATTAAGAATTTATATGCATGAAAACAAGTCATATGGAGATAAACTACAAATTATCGGTCATAGTGTTTATTTTTTAAAAAAAAAACAATGTTCCTTAGATTTTCTAGGATAGTTGTAAACGAACCGAACGTTTAGCGAACAGTTCATTTATTTCCTTGTTCGTGAACATTCATTCGTTTATGTTCGTTTGCTTATGTTTTAATGAAACATTTTTGTACTTTCATATATTTTATCTATGTTTTTTTATATTATTTGATTTTTATTTATTTTATTACCCTAACAAATAAACTAGGAAACCATATTTCTACCGTGTTTATGCACTATTCCACTTTGATTTCTCATTAATTACACTGACGAATATGATCGACATCCGTTTCACAATTAGAGCTTCAAGTTCCAGTGCTACTCTCTGGGCCATCCACCTTTAGCCTTTGTCGCGTTCGCTAAATTCATTTATGTTCGTGAACACGCTTAGTTCCTTAATGAATGAACATGAACATAAAATCTTGTTTGTTAAGTGTTCATGAACCGTTCGTGAACACATTTATTTTCTTAACGAACGAAAACGGTGAACAACTTTGCCCGTGTTCGTTCGGTACGTTTACAACCCTACATACATGATACATCACAACCTGTATTCTACAGAATTTAAACGTCGACTTTTCAGTTTTCCGCCTGTCTGGGACAAGATGTCAGATAATGCGAGATACGTTTATTTATTTATTTATTTATATTATTTAAGATTGCTTACACGCCCCACTTGCAGTATGCTCATATAATGTATATATGTGTGGGCGCTCGGGGGCCAAAAGTGAAAGTGCACGAATTGTAACGTTAGTTTACTAATTTCGTGAAAATAACGTTAAAAAGGGGGATGGTTAATCATGCATCATGTGGTGGTGTTGATAGCCGAAAGACAAGGGAGTACATGCACTAATCGGCGTTTGTCTTAATTGATGAGTGTTCTGTGTCTTATGTTCAAGGCTCGATGCAAAACTACTATCGAGCCGAGGGTCTCACTGGAAGCAGTCTCTCTATTCCTACGGGATAGAAGTAAGGCTATCTAAATTTTATCCTACTCAGATCCTACCTTAACTGAGATTTAACAAGTATGATGATGATTTAAGATTGCTTACAAGAATGATATTCCAATAAATAATGAGGAGATACTTACGGAAGAGGGAAACAATAGTAGTTTAGTATAGTAATAGTAATAGTATATACCGGCGGTGGAAGAATATAACGTAAAAAGATTCCGATGATGAAAGAATTATCGTCATATTATTATGCCGCCGGAAGCGTGTCCGTTAAATATGCAAACCGCGGCTGCGGTGGCTGAGAAAATTATTTTATTATATTAATAATATTTGGACAGTTGTAATTTTATAAACCCCTAGAATTTCGCCACATGCTGCGTTTAAGTCTTCTGACACAATTTGCAAACCTTACTCCACAATTTAACCAACTGGAATATACCATCTTCAACTTATTCTCATTTTATACAATCATCAATCCATGTACATATTTAGGTTTCAGTATGAAGTTGGGTCTGGATAGGGTTTAAGAATTTGTCTCGTCTTTTGGAGTAGTGGGTCCTTTGGCCCCTACAATTGCCGTTCGAAAAAAAAAAAAAAAATCAATCCATTAGCAACAAATAACATTGAACATCATATTTATCGAAGATACACACTCCCTTATTCTACACCATTCGTTTGAGAAGAGTTCGCTAATGTTGTTGAACCAAAGACCTGTTGTTGATGCACGTCACACCGTCTTAGATATTTTGAGTGTCACACTTTTGGGGTGTGTTTTGTATGTATACACTAATTCACACCCATTTTCGTCATATTTGTTTTTTTTTTTTTAATCTTTGTGGGACGCGAATCAAGTTTTGCGACTGGCGAGTCACGTTGTGATCTAGTCAAGTTGATCCAATAACGTACAAGTTTTTTTTTCTATTAATTGTTATTGCATGAACTAATATCATATGTATTACGTAAATTTGTCATAGTTAAAGGCAGTGGCGGACCCAGGATTTTTTTCCTGGGGGTGCGGAAAATTTTTAAAGATTTTAGACCCCTATCTATATAAAAAAATCGGTTCATAGCGGGTCGGGTCGGGTCATGTAAAACAAGTAAACAAAAACAAACAAAGTTTCATAACGGGTCGAATCAGATCGGGTCGAGTCCATTTCAATTTTCAAACAATCAAACCCTAGTTCCTAACTTCCTATCACATTAACAAACAAAAAAGCATCAACATTCAAATCATCCATACTTCTATTTCTCTTAATCATTAAATAAAAGAACAAAAAAACTTATCTAAAACATACATTGGTCTTTAATTAGAAGAATCCGACGAAAAAAAGTGGCTCAACCCCTTTCCTCTTGAGAAATCGCGACATAACTTCCCTACTCATTGATCTTTCCTAATCCTATCACATACAAAATAAACAAGGATCTTCAAGTGTTCAACCATAGCACATGTTCCTTAATTTTCAATTTAAAATTTTGAATTTCAAGCCCTAGTATTGTTATTTACCAACCAACAATCATATAATCAACAAAACCACCAACGATTTGGGTTTTTTTTTATTACGTGGACTGATTTTGTTTAACGAAACTAGTAGTTGGAATGGAGCTTGAATGGGTATTAAGTTATTGGGCTTGATGGATTGAATTTAAGTTTTATTAAATAGGTTAGTGGGCTAACGTGTTTACATAATTTGATCGGGTTTCAATCTGTGTTCACAATTTTTTTATATAAATTCCTAACATTTTTTTCTAAGGGGTGCGGACGAAAATTTACAAGGGGTGCGGTCGTGATTTTTCACGAAAAATACCACTAAAATTTTTTTTTTCAAGGGGTGCGGCCGCCCACCCACCCCATAAAGTAGGTCCGCCCATGGTTAAAGGGATATTGGATTTTAATAATTTTAAGTTTCACTCGTTGGCCGATAAAAATATCAACTTTAAAAATTCCTTCCAGTAATCCCAACTTGTAAAAGTTTGGCCGCCATTGATTCTTTTGTAACATAGGTGCACTTAAATCAAATAAAGAGTCTCTAGATGTAATTGAATCTATTGAGTAGACCGAATTCTTATATGTTTGAAAATGATCAATGGGGGCTAAACTTTTACAAGTTGAGATTATTGGAGAGAATTTTTAAAGTTGAGATTATTATCTGCCAATAGGTGAAACTTATGATTATTAAAATCCAATAACCCTGGTTAAAAAAACTATGGAGCACTTTTTATGTAGAGTAAACTGTCAAAATGGTCCCTGAGGTTTGGTCACTTTTAACACTTTAGTCAAAAAAACTCAAACCTTTTGAATCTAGGTCCCTATGGTTTCAATTTTGTTGCCATTTTCATCCAAAAGCAAAATCTAGGCAGATTTTTCAGTTAACATCCAGTTTTTTTTTTCTTTTTGTCATTTTCCTCCCTCTTAATGAAGTGCAAAATGGTCAGATTTTTTTAATTTGAAATAATAAAACGTTAAAAGACCATTTTGCCCTTCATTAAGAGGGAGGAAAAAGACAAAAAAAAAACTGGATGTTAACTAAAAAATATGACCAGATTTTGCTTTTGGATGAAAATGACAACAAAACTGAAGCTACAGTCTACAGGGACCTAGATTCAAAAGGTTTGAGTTTTGGACTAAAGTGACCAAACCTCAGGGACCATTTTGGCAGTTTACTCTTTTACGTAATATAGTAATTTTCTAATCAGGACTTGATTACTTACTAGTTATATACTAGCAGCCTAGTTTAAATTAGTATTAGTATTTAATTAAGTTATGTACATAACTTCATTACACTTACTCATGTACAAACAACCAAGTTTAAAATATACATATAAATAAGTTATGTGTAAAATTTCATGACACTTAGTTATGTTATGTATGTAAAGTCATGACACTTAAATACAAACTATCAAGTTTAAATTAAGATTAAAATAAAGTTATGTACATAATTTTAAATTGAATTTACATGAACTTTGGTCACATCAGATTCATTTCCTATTCTAAACACAAACCAACAAAAGATAAGTCACACTCACTATCTACCCTAGGAGAGAAACTACATTAGATCCTAAGAAACAATTATTTTGATCAACATGAAGGTCAAATGATTGATTAATTAAATCAAGCCATCGTCATATCTTTGTTGATAAATATTCCAACAAAGAATCCAGCTCTGAAAGTGCAACGCGTTCATCTAGATTATCACAAGGCCTTATACCCGTAAATATCATGCATGGGTGCAGAAGATGCTTCTGTAGTGACGTCAGTACTAATCCCTGTATCTTGTGACGACACACTTATCTTGCTTGATTGGTGGGTGTTATTTGCAACATATGGCTCGACCTTACATCGCCCAACCGCTTTCTCATCACCCCCATCTAGCACACTGCACCCATCGTTATAATGTGTTGGCCCGGATGATAGATATGGGAAATTGGTACTAAAAGTGAAGTCACTTTGGTGGTCATCAATGAATGGGCTCATTTGGAATGAGTTGGTGTCAAAGTTGTAACTATAAGGTGAAACAATAAAGTTTTTGTAATCTTGGTCACTTTGAAGTACTTGAGATTGATCATGAGGGAAATAGGATGGGTAGTTTTCATTTCCAACCAAACCCTCAACTTTTTTAACACCATAACTTTCATTGTCATTGGTAATGTTGTTTTTACCTGAGTGAGTAAAACTCGACCCTGGTCTATCCGGATCAACACAAGGAGCCGGTGAATCCATCAACGGCGGCAACCATGGTGGACTATCGAGTAACTCGTCCACCACAAAAGAGTTTATCCTCGTCATCCCATGACCTATATCCAAGTTTGGGGTTTTTATAGCCTCGGCGTTCTTCTCAACAATCCGACACACTACCCATTCATCCTGAAATCATTAAACCAATAAAATAATTATTTTATAAACTTCAAAAAATTATTATTATAAATAAATATTGAAATGTAACCTACTTTTAACTTAAAAGTGAAAACATATAATGAGTTGTACCTTAGAGGGTCTAGGCATGTTGTAATAAGAGAAATCCCCTTCAAGTCTAAACTCATGCATGACCCAATTAGTTTTCACTCCTTTAGGAGCTCTTCCTTTGTAAAACACAAGTGTCTTCTTCATCCCCACCAACTTTCCGGCACCGGATTTTCCTTTTTTAAATATCTCCTTATCTTTTCCGGTCGCCTTCCAGTAGCCGGAATCCGTGGCTCGGTTTGTTCGCATTCCGGTCGGATATTTCCGGTCTCTTTGACAGAAGAAGTACAACTCCTTCCCCCACATCTTTGCTTTCTCTGTAACATATTGTTTTACAATTAGTCATTTATTCTAATTATTTTTAATTTTGACCTAATTGTTTTAGACTTTTTGAATTATTATTATACAGCTTTAATTAGTAATTATTATAGACTTTTTAGAATTGAAATTATGACACAATTTCATGTATTCTTTTTTTACAATGAAAATAAATCAAAATCGACCTAAATCATATCTAGATCTAACAATTTATAAAAAAATTTCGAGATAATATTGATAATTCTAGTAGAAAATACAATTAAAACATAATAAAATTAAATCAAAATTGACCAAAATCATGTCTAATTATCTGAAATTAACCGAAGATCATCTCCAAATTCATTAAACGACGATTCGTAACATGATCTTCATAAATCATAAAATTTGAGGTAAGATAGCGCAATTTTATATGATAATTTTACTACAAGATTGAGTCATCACCATATATTTATACGAAAATAATACAGTTCTAGAACTGTATCCAAATCTTACCAGCAATCATCTTCAAATTCATCATCACAAGGTGAAGAATTAAAATATGTTAATAAAAATTCTTAATCACTCGGTGCAATAATATTGCTAACATAAGTCGACAAAATATAATCGAAGCGCGATTTAAACAACTTACTATGTAAATCCCAGGGCTCACACTTGTTGAGATCAACATCTCCAACAGCACTAGCTGTAAAACTTTTATCAACAACTCTACGCGTAAGATAATGAGTTATTAGCTCTTCATCCGTCGGATGAAACCTGAATCCAGGAGGTAACCCGCTCAACGCGTCATCGCCTTCAGTTGAAACTCCTTCCATTACAATACTCACAAATTACAAATTACAAATATAATCAGTTAAAACACGCGTGTGTACGCGATTAGCTACACAGCTGAATATAATCTTGTTTCTTTAATAGAAACGAAGATTGATAGAACAATTTAGAAAGAGAAAATGAAGGGAAGAAATAGGGTTTAAATAGAATAGTTGCGTGGAATGCAAGCCACTTCTTGAGGAATACTCTTTGTATTTGCCTTTTTGTCAAACTTTTGGACTTTTTATTACAGAAAGGGTATATTCATATTCTGTCACGTATATGTATACGTATATATGAGGTAAGAATTTTTTATAAAGATTAAAATATGCTTGTGTTGTTTAGGATACAGTTAATAGTTTTATTGTGATAGTTATCTTAATATCTTGTAGAAGCTTACTCATCGACCAGTCATTATATTGACTTGGACCACTAGATCGTACGCATAAGATATTTTTTTTTAGTTTGTAATAAATTTAGGGTCTACATATTTACACACCTTATTGTCTATTTGGACACCCTTCAAGACGCCTCGTATAGACCTATACGAGGCGTATAACCTTTTTCAATTTCCAAGAGAATCTCTGATTATGTCATATTTTGTCTTATTTGTCTCGTATACGCCTCGTATAGGCCTATACTGGGCGTCTAGGCGAAAAAAAACCATTTAACCCCTGATTTAGGCCTATACTGGGGGTAAATTGGTATTTTTTGCCTCTCTTATATGCCTAGTATAGGCCTATACTAGGCGTATATAAAGGGTTTGTTTTTTTTTTTTTTTTTTAAACAAACATTTTATACAATATTAATCGTTTTAGCAAACTTTTATACAAAAACAAGTTTTTTTTATTTTAAATAATTAATATTAGGACCCCTCGTTGGTGTTTTTTTGAGTTGAAAAATAGATGTTTTGGTAGGGTAATTTGATTGGTTTTTGAGGGTGATGTTTTTTTTTAAGTAAAAAAATGGGTGTTTTGGAGGGGGTAATTTGAGTTGTTTTTTAAGAAAAGTATTTTCTTAAAAAACAACTCAACTTTTCTTAAAAAACAACTCAAATTACCCCCACCAAAACACCCATTTTTTTACTCAAAAAAACATCACCCTCCAAAAACAATCAAATTACCCTACCAAAACATCCATTTTTCAACTAAAAAAAAAACAACGAGGGGTCCTAATATTAATTATTTAAAATAAAAAAACTTGTTTTTTTATAAAAGTTTGCTAAAACGATTAATATTGTATAAAATGTTTGTTAAAAAAAAAAAAAAAAAAACCCTTCAAGACACCCAGTATAGGTCTATACGAGGCATATAAGAGAGGCAAAAAAGACCATTATAGCCCTGTTTTGCCCCCAGTATAGGCCTAATTCAGGGCTATAATGGTCTTTTGGACACTAGTATACGCCCAGTATAGGGCTATACTGGGCGTATACGAGGGGTCCAAAAGACCATTATAGCCCTGTATTGCCCTCAGTATAGGCCTAATTCAAGGGTATAATGGTCTTTTGGTCCACATAGACGCCCAGTATAGCCATATACTGGGCGTCTATTTTTATTTTTTTATTTTTGTTTTCTCTTTTTAAATATCAATAACACTAATATTAACTATAAAAAACTCATATTAATTATAATAACACTAATATTAACTATAAAAAACTCATATTAATTATAATAACACTAATATTAATTATAAAAAAACTCATATTAATTATAATAACACTAATATTAATTATAATAACTCATATTAATTATAATAACACTAATATTAACTATAAAAAACTCATATTAATTATAATAACACTAATATTAATTATAAAAAAACTCATATTAATTATAATAACACTAATATTAATTATAATAACTCATATTAATTATAATAACACTAATATTAATTATAAAAAAATCATATTAATATCAATAACACTAATATTAATTATAAAAAACTCATATTAATATCAATAACACTAATATTAATTATAAAAAAATCATATTAATTATAATAACACTAATATTAATTATACGATGCCTATACGAGACTTATACTATACTATACGATACAACACGATATGCTTATACAAGACCTATACGAGACTTATACTACACTATACTATACGATACGATGAGATACAACACGGTACTATATACTATACGATACGATACTATAGGTGTGATTTAGGTCCCGCTTAGGCCTATTGGCTTATACAAGACCTATAGGGGACCTATACTAGACTTATACTATACACTATACGATACGAAACTATAGGATATGATACAACACCCGTATACGTCGATAGGCCTATACAAGACCTATAAGGGACCTATACTACACTATATGATACGATAGTATCGTATTGTATCGTATAGTGTATAGTATAAGTCTCGTATAGGTCCCATATAGGTCTATACGAGACCTATACGAGACTTATACTACAATATACGATACGATACTATAGGATATGATACAACGCCCGTATACGTCGATAGGCCTATACAAGACCTATAAGGGACCTATACGAGACCTATACTACACTATATGTTAAAAACAATGTAATATTTCTACGATCGAATATTTTTAAAGGCCGATCTTGAAAACGGTAAAATATTTTTATAAAAAAAAAATACTTTTCTTAAAAAAACAACTCAAATTACCCCCACCAAAACACCCATTTTTTTACTCAAAAAACATCACCCTCCAAAAACAATCAAATTACCCTACCAAAACATCCATTTTTCAACTAAAAAAAACCAACGAGGGGTCCTAATATTAATTATTTAAAATAAAAAAAACTTGTTTTTGTATAAAAGTTTGCTAAAACGATTAATATTGTATAAAATGTTTGTTAAAAAAAAAAACCTTCAAGACGCCCAGTATAGGCCTATACGAGGCATATAAGGGGCAAAGGGTCATATATGAGACCTATACGAGGGGTCCTATACGCCCAGTATAGGCCTATACGAGGCGTCTTGAAGCAGTCAAACCAGAAGTGACATGAGTCAGACACTGATTTTGATGTAACCCTATACGCCTCGTATAGGCCTATACGAGGCGTCTAGGGCTTAAAGGTGTCCAAATAGGCAAGCAGGGTGTCCAAATAGGTCCTGCCTAAATTTATCACAAATTAACTATGACAAACTAAACTAATATGTTTGTTCGTTTAAGTTTAACGGAATAAATGAGTAGATATGAATGCTTAAACAAACAAATTTTGTCGCTTTTTTATATTAAGAAGCTATGTAGTTAATAGCCCGATATATTTACCGATATATCAGTGATACATCGGTTATCGGTCCTCTACCGAGATAATGGTGCAAAATATCGGTTAGAATATCGGTACCGATACAGATACAATCAGTGATATTGATAGATATTGGACCGATATTCTACCAATATATCACCGTTTTTTTCTTAATTACATTTCTTTTTATTTCTACCATTCTTCTTTCTTCTTATTGTTGTTATTAGTGTTTTAAGTCATAATTGTTAGTTGTTAGTGTTAAATGTTAGTGTTTTAAGTATTAGTCAGATTCTACTTGCTTCAATTGTTAGTGTTTTGCAAGTTGCAAAAGGTTAATTTGTTAATGGCAGGAGAGTATACTGAATTGTTAGCGTTAAATTGTTATATATACAAATTTTGCATGATATTAAAATTACTGATATCCCACCAATATCCCACCGCGATAACCGATATCTCAAATATCGGTCAAGATCGATATCCAATACTTTACCGCATTAACTACTTAGTTAAGAAGAAAAATTGGTCATATTCATTCAATGTAAACGAAACACATGTAGTTTTCTTATACGTTTTTCTGTGATTATATTGTAGCTAAATTGTTAAAAATGTTATATAATGAAACATGTATGAACAAATCTAAACAGATAGATGTTTATATTCACGAATGTATATTAACATATGTAAAGTTTTAGTATTAGTTTGTTTCCCTTTATTAAAAATAAACTTTTATGTTTGTTTGTTTAATATATAAAATAAAATCTTACTTGTGCTTCTTAATAAATATAAAATCTTACTTATGCTTGTTAATAAGAGTTATCTTATTAGTACATTTCCATATCTTATTTACACACATTTTTTCTATCCATCCATCTCTCTTTAATTGAGAAATTTGAGAAGCATTTTAAACCATAAGTTTTCCTATTTTTTTCGTAATATACACATATATAGTTTAAATTGACTATATATAGGGCTGTAAACGAACCGAACGTTCAGCGAACAGTTCGTGAACCGTTCGGCGGGAAGTTCGTTTATGTTCGTTCGTTTAATAAACGAACGAACATGAACAAGAAATTTCGTTCGATTAGTTAAATGAACGAACATGAACAGATGTCTCGTTCGTTCGATTGTGTTCGTGAACGTTCGGTAAGGTGTTCGTGAACATTCGTTGATTTACGTTCGTATGTTTGTGTTTTAATTGAAGATCTTTGTACTTTCTTATATTTTATTTGTACTTTTTATATTATTAAACTTTTATTTATTTTATTACCCTAACAATGAAACTAGGAAACTTTCTTTCACCTTGTTTATGCATCATTTCCATTTCTTTTCTCATTATTTACATCGGTGAATACGATCGACCTCCGTTCCACAATAAGGGATTCAAGTTCGAGTGCTACTCTCTGGGCCATCTATCTTTATCCTTCGCCGCGTTCGCCAAATTTATTTGTGTTCGTGAACCGTTCGCGAACATGCTCATTTCCTTAATGAACGAACACGAACATAAAATCCCGTTCGGTAAGTGTTCATGAACCGTTCGTGAACACATTTATTTCCTTAACGAACGAACACGAACAAGGCCTTGTTCGTGTTCGTTCGGTTCGTTTACAGCCCTAACTATATACATATGTGTATAATTCAAATATATCTTTCTATACTAATAAATAAAAATCAATCCTGACACGTGTCAATCTCTGGTGTCTCCTCATATTATTTTTCAATTTATTTTTCTATTAAACAATAATATATATAAATATCATTTAAAAAAGGATAATATATTTTAATCAAACTTTCAATTAATAATAATATATAATTTGTATTTTCCCTTTCTACGTAGGAGATGAAAAAGTTTTTTTCTTTGTTGAATGAGGCAAATATATAAATTTTTATTTTCATTTAAATTAGAATTCGTTATTTTTTTAATATTATCATTATTTAATATTTAATAGGATACAAAAATAAGAAAATAATATTAAATCACAAACTTCACGGATCTTTCTTATTTATCTATTATTGCTTATATTTTTTTCCGCTTATTAATCATCATCTAATATTTTATTGGTTCTACCACGTGTAATACACATGTTTCTAACCTAATACTAAATAAAAAAAATAATAAATAAAAATTTTAATAAGTAAATAGCACATCAAATTCATTATTTAAATACATATGTTGACGACTGTATATGTTAATCGTTTATATTATATTTATTTAGCTCGTGCAATAGATGAGGTATTATAAGGAAATAACTATATTATTTATGATATAAAATTAAATTTATGCAACTCGTGTAAAACATAGGGTTCTAAGCTAGTATATATATACTAGTATTAAGCTCCTGCATTGCAGCGGTTGTCATAAAACTATATCATTGTCAGCGACTACCAACACCGGAAAAGCTCGTAAAAGCAAAATAAATAAAAACGGAAAAAAATAACGCCAAGCGAAAAGCAGATGTAAAATCTTTGAATCATGCACGCTTGTTGCTGAGAAATTAAACCGAAACGTAAAACATAGAAAAAAATAACTAACTCCATCCAGGAACCGCGTGTTGGATGAACTTGTCAAACGCAGAAAAATAGATGTGACGCGACGGATCAGTCAAACGGGAAAAAAATACACGAAAAAATGTTGAACCCACACGCACGTTGTGATGCGCTCACGAAACGAAAAAACTTGGGAAAGATGAAAAGTATGGTGAACTAAAATTGAAAATAAAAAAGAGTTGGGATTAAATTGCAAAAGATGAAAAATTTTAGGTTAAAATTAAAAAACAAATGGTCTAAATTGCAAAATTGAAGTTATTTATTAATTTTAGATAAAGATAAAGATAAAAATAAGTGAAATCGTTATTAATTAATATTAATATTAAAAGAAATTTATGAAACAAATATAAATAAAATTTACAAGGTTGAAGGAGAGAATGTCATGTACCATTATTTGAAGTCTTTTATTATAAGTTAGATATATATAAAGAAAAGCCAACGTAAATCAAATCTTACGCTCATATGTTGAAAATATCGAAGTAAGAAAAGGTTGATTTGAGAATCATGAAAAAAATAGGTGAAGTTGTTAATATAATTGAATTTTATCCACTAAGCATGTTTTAAATATTTGATGGAAAGTTCTTGCAAGTTTCTTGGTTGTTATATGGGGTGGGGGTTCAAGTGGGCCGTTATCCTTTTGCATCATCCTGTTCACATTACTAACTTCAAAATTTCGTTTATAGTCCTTAACTTTGTTTGGTTGGAGGATCTAAACACCTATGTTTCAAAGTTTGTTATATAACACCTACCATTTTCAATCAAGAGAAAAAAAAACAATTTGAACCATTAATTAATAGTTAGTCACCTCTCATACCCAAAAGAAATACTCGTTTCACAAAATATTAAGAAAAAACTATAGATTTACACCGTGTGGTGGTTAACACCCAGTGTCAACTTTACATCATATTTTAAAAATTCATCAAATTTACACTCTCTTTCCCAGAATGAATCAATATTGCACTCTACTGTCTAATGACATCATATTTTTTGTTTGCTTTATTGTGAAATGACAGTTATACCCTTTCGGGTTCACACCCCGTAGTTTCTATTAGCTGATATTTTTAGTCCTTGCACCGGGTTAATGATTCCCGCCTAAATTTTGTTTGACCTTACGGAGTTAAATTGCCAATTAAGGTTGAACCAACAAAGTCAAATGTCCAATTCAATCCTTGATTCACAACAAGCCATGATTCATATAATCAAACATTATCCGTTTGGCCCTGTAAAGTCTAGTGACCAGTTCTGTTTGATTCACATTTCAAGCCTTGATTCACATAATCAAATGGCCAATTAAAACATACAAGTATGACCCTGCAAACACACACTACTGATTGTTACACTATCTTGTTCAAATCCCGATAAACACAAGCACACACATTGATTAATATACACAAACATTGACTGTTATACACAAACACAAACATTGTTTACAAACACTTTGACTTTTGTAGTCAAACACCAACTCCTAACACTAACCTTGTTCACTAAGTCTGATCGCATTGCGTTGACTGTATGACCTTGCTAAGTCAAATGGCAAATTCAGGCCTTGAATCACATAAGGAACATGATTTGTTTGGCCTTGCCAAGTCAAACGGCCAATTCAGGCCTTGAATCACATAAGGAACATGATCTGTTTGACCTTCCCAAGTCAAATGACCTTGCAAATGAGCATTCTGTTTGAGCATAATCAAGTCATCCATAATCTTATTTGAATTACATAATGAACCATAGCAAATAGTTAAACATTCAACAAATTCTAAATGTTTGAATTACATAGTTTAATTACATCAATTGAATTAATAGAACATCAACTCATAAGTCATACCATGATCTTAGTAAAAATTACTTACCTTTTAACATTAAGATCATCAAAAACTCCCAAATAGTTATAGTTAAGTTATCCAATAAAATATAATACTACGTTGTTGGTGATGAATAGTCGATCCTCTGATGCCCAAGTGGGTACTGCAGGTTGAGGATTGGGCGACCATAAACCATGACCACCACGTGGATCACCAGGGCTGTGAGGGTCAAATTCACCCTCACTTAGGGTGAGAGGGGCACTCCCCTCTTAGGGGAGTCCCCTCTCTTACGCACACCCAATCAGGTTATGCCACGTCAACTCCCCTCTTAAACTCCCCTCACACCCCAATTTGATGGCGGCACTCCTCTCTTAGGGGACTTGTTTTTTTATTTATTTTTTTTGTTTTTTTTATTTGTTGTAATTATGCATGTTTATAAATTAAAAAAATATTAATAAAAATTAAATAAAATTTAATAAAAGACATTTCATTAAATTAAAAATAAAAATTATATTCAAACTAGAAAAATAAAAATTACATTCAAACTAGAAAAATAAAAATTACATTCAAACTAGAAAAATATAAAAACAAACTACTCGTCGTCGGAACTCACTTCAAGGTGAGGTAGATCTAAACGTCCGAGATGCTCAACGAGATCGTGTTTTAGTCTCCAATGCGTTTCTTCGTCAATGAGCTCGCTATAAGCTGTATCATCGAAGACGGGTTCGACTGGAGGATCTTGAATGTGTACCGGTGCTATCGCCCTTCCGTCGTCTTTTATAATCATGTTATGTAAAATAAGGCACGTATACACGATGGACCTTATCTTTTTCACCGTTTTGGAACGCATTGGACGATTTAGTATTCCCCACTTCGCCTTTAACACACCAAACGCCCGTTCCACATCTTTTCTTGCGGCCTCGTGTTAAATCTTGAACTTTTTTTCATTCGGGATGTGAGGATATGGAAAAGACTTCACAAACACGGACCAGCTAGGGTAGATCCCATCAGTAAGATAATACCCGCGTTTGTATAAGTGGTCGTTCACCTGAAATGGACAATTTGGTGCCGTTCCGTTTCGTTGAGTAAGAAACAATGGAGATTGTTGCAGCACGTTGATGTCGTTTTGTGAAGCCGCCGGGCCACAAAAAGCATGCCAAATCCACAAATCTTGAGACGCCACCGCTTCTAACATAACCGTCGGGTATTGATGATCGCCTCTCATATATTGTCCACGCAATTCTGTGGGGCACATTCTCCAGACGAAGTGTGTACAATCCAGACTACCCAACATACCAGGTAGGTGATGTCTCTCCTCATGAGCCTGATACAATAGCGCAACGTCGTGGCTCGTTGGTCTACGTAAGAATTCACCGGCATACATTGTACAGACCGTCTCGCAGAAATATTCAAGGCACTCACGAGAGGTCCTTTCAGACATATTTAAATACTCGTCGTTTTCGTCTGGTGGGTTACCGGTTGCAAGTTGTTTAATCGCAGAAGTAACCTTTTGCAACGGCGTGAAACTTTTCTTCATTCTCCCGTCCAAGCCCTCTTGAAACCACTCGTTATTCGCTTCCACGTCACTAACAATTTTTAGGAACAAAGACTTGGACATACGAAACCTCTGACGAAAAATATCGGCATTAAATTTTGGATTTTCGACAAAATAATCGGCCATGAGTGTCTCATGGCCTCCCACACGATCTCGACGGACAATTTTTTTTTACTAGACGATGCCGTGTCTAATAGCTCCGCTTGTTGGATGAGATTTTGGAAGAAAATTAAGCTACCATCGCTTGACGATGAATCTTCATCGTCGGGAAAGTCGGGTAGGGGAGAAAAAAACGGGAACTTGGAATCCATTTTGTGTTGTATTTGATAGATTTTAGAGTGAGTTTGAGAATGGGTGTGGTAAAAAATTAGATTAAGTTGGTTATTTATATTGTTAAAATTGATTTTTTTTTTAAATGACCGTTGCCCAACGTCTCTCCTCAATCCTTGTGCTTTCATATGCGGTGTCTCCCCCCCCCCCCCCCGATTCCCCTCCCCGATTTGGGTCCCCGCGGTGATGGCGGCGGTGTTCCCGATCGGGGAATGGGGTCACCGACCCCCCTCCCCGCTAGTGCCCCGTACACCCTTAGGGTGCTCGGGGCACAATCGGTGACCCCATGCGGAGACCGATTTCACCGATCGGGGAGGTGCTGCCGGTCCAGCGGGTAGCAAAAACGGGGAGGATGATCGGTGAGGAGGCACCGGAGTGAGGAGAGGAGAGAGAAGGTGGGCCCCATTCAATCAACCAATGAAAAATTTTCTTTTTTTTTTTTAATAAAAAACCAAGTCACCTAAGAGGGGGGTGCCGCCATCAATTTAGGGTGTTAGAGGAGTTTAAGAGGAGAGTTGACGTGGCACACGAGGATTGGTTATGCGTAAGAGAGGGGACTCCCCTCTTAGGGGAGTGCCCCCCTCACCCTTAGAATCGTCGTTGATAGTCATTGAAATAATGAATGTGAGAAAACTTTAATTGTAACCCTTGAAAAGTTTTAATTGTTTTAATATATACACAAGGTTGGGTTTAACAGGGACACTAAAAAAACAAAGAACTATTAAAAATTATTTTTTTCAAAGATTTATGCATATAAATACATGTATAAACATTTTTAATAAAAAAATAACCTAAAACTTTAAAAGATTACTTTAAATAGTTAAAAAAAAGTACAAAAATATTTTTTTTATTGAAATAGCTTCTACACATCTTTATATGCAAAAGTTTCGAATTTTTTTTGAAAAAAAAATAATTTTTAGCATTTTAAATTAAATTTTTATGATATATTTAACATGTTAAATGCATTCTTTCCTGGTACCCCACTTTTTTAGTGTTCACCATTGAGACTCACACTGTATACATATATATATATACACACAAGGGCGCGGGTTAGTAGGGGCTCGGAGGGGCCGACCCCCTGAACTTTTCGGTCAGTAGTATAATGTATGTAGCTTTCGTATAGAAATTTTTTGGTATATATGTTTTCGACCCCCCCCCCCCACCCTCGTCGGAAATCTCAAGATTCGCCACTGTATACACACGATCCAACAAAGTTTTCTTTTCATAGAATTATTCAAAGATGTACTTTTAATATATTGAAACTTTAAAATCGACGTTGTTAAGAGTCATTGAAATAAATGTTGAGAAAACGTTTATTGTAACCCTTGAATAGTTCTAATCATTTTAATATATACACACACACATTGGTCATCACGTTTGGTTGAAAAGCCAGTGGCACGAATCATAAGTCGACAAGTCGTTGAGCGAACCCGCAAAAAGAGGCTAAATGTGTAAACTGATCACGATGCCCTGTGAGCAGGCAGAGTCCTTGCGCAGGCATTAACGATGCGGTGCAAAGAGACAGTGTTCATCCTATGCCATGGAGATGACATAAGACGAAAGCAACTTTGATCGATCGAACGTTTCTCTTACGAATGGCCGCCCCTCCTTCATAGCACGTACTAGTTGGTCGATACTGTCAAAGAGGAGCTTTGCTTGTCGCGCGGTGTCCGGTGCCCCTCGGCGGTCCTTGAATATATATATATTTATATCTGATTCAACCAACTTTTCTTTTAATATGATTATCCAACGATGCACCTTTTTACGTTATTCGGAGTGGGTGGAGGGTTTAAAAGAAGAGCATGAAGCGACACGTGGCTGCCACACCAGTAAAAGGATCTATGCCTTTTAAGCCCTAAAAGCCATAGGTTGATGGTAGGTGTAGAAGGGCCCCATCTTTTTTATTGTTTTTTTAATAAAATAATAATAAACAACCCATTAATTAACACCCACCAATAAAATCGTGTCAACTCACCTCCGCATTTACCTCCACGCAAGTAAAGAAACCCATACCCCACCCCACCCTATGCCACTACCCGGGGCGGTGTGTCCGGCGTGAAGGGGGTTCCACGCCACAACAATGTCATGACCCCACGCAATCTTATAGTTTGAAACCTTAAAATGATCGTTCATAAATTCATTGAAATAAATGTGAAGAAAACTTTTATTGTCACCCTTGAAAAGTTCTAGATTTGTTACAAGTTAAGTAATAAGTAATTATACTAAAATGTTGAATTCTATTCAAGATTCCAAATAGCAAACTAAACATCATCCCTTCCCCTTTATCTTTCTTGCCTTCTTGGTTATTTTCTCTAACAAAACAAGTAATCATTTAAAGAAAAACAAGCAGGCAAAATATAAGGACGGGAAAGTGTAAGTTTTAAAAAATATAGGGGTGGGAATGGTAGGTTTGGTTGACGTCAGAGAATTGCAAAGAAAGTCAAAACTAATAGAAAGTTGTAAAAGAAGGCTTTAAACTTTGAAGTAATGGTTTATGGCTTTCGGATTACAACTACTACTATAGAACGCGTCAACACACCGTTATACACACACATACACACTCAATACGCACGCACTCTACCGGTTTCGATGATAAAAGTGCGACTTTTGGACCCCAATAATTGGAAAACTTTTCAAGATAAAGTATGTCCAATATATTATATTAGACATCCACAAAGTCGAAGTTGGTAAGAAGGTGGACAAGATCATTTACGAGCTGGTAATTATAGCTTGTTGGTGCTTATGAAAAGGAAGGAATGATGTGGTTTTCAATCAGATTAAATGCAGTCCGCTTGACATCATAGGGGAGATAAAATCAAAGGGTTATACTTGGGTTAAGAATAGATATTCCTGTAATTATATTAATTGGGCGGATTTCTGTAAATATCCTTTTTACATGTAATTTTTTGCCCTTTGCCCGTTTGGGTCGGGGTGTTCTTTGTTTGTTTGGTCTTTTGCCCTTTTGGGTCATAGGTGTGTTTTAATTAAGTTTATTTTTCAAAAAAATAAAAAATAAATTTTTTTTGTATATGTTATTTTACAGTTTAAAATCAAATACAAAGGCTCTTAAAACTAAGAAGTCCTACAAAGGGTATCAGGCGGACTTCGATTGACCTTATTCAAACGGCATTGCAATCGTCTTATCGAACTTTACAATGTGAGATTTTAGGCTTTCGCTTTTGGATTTATAAGTTGTAGATTTTAGAATTTTTGTTTATTATCATTGTGTCTTTTATTTACCATTGTGTATTTTCTATATTTGCGTCATTGTGTCTTTTTTGCGACTCATTGTGTATTTTTTGCTCGACATTGTGTTATCTTGTATCATCAATTGTGTCTTTATACACTTCTTATTCTTAAGAGTCTTAGTACAATAAGTTAAACCGTGTATTACCAATCAAATTATATGTTAAACTTCCTTAGATGGACAAAGCACATGTTATTAACTACTTTTACTAAATAACTCTTTTAACTAGACAAGTTATTTGCAAAATATTAAAACACATAAAAAATTAGAAATGTTTCTATTTATATATATTGACGCATCTAGGTAATATATCCATGTGGTTCCTTTTGGTATATTCTCACTAATTCTCACATTTTTTTTTTCTAAATCATACAAAGTTTTCACTATTTTTTTCTCATTTTTCCAAACCGTTGGGGTTCCCGAGAACACCAAACTATGTTTATATATACTTGTATCGAACTATATCAGACAACTTTTTAACTTTATAATAAAGAAAGATATGAACACATTTTTGCACATTTTCTTTATGGCCTGGTCTATTCGCACACGCCATTTGTCTTTTTGCACACCCAAAGCGCCTCGCTTTGGCCAAAGCGGGGCGCTTTGGGATATAGTCAACAGACAAGGTCTGACGGATCAAACCTTGTCTGTTGACTTATCCCAAAGCGCCGCGCTTTGGGTGTGCAAAAAGACAAATGGCCAGTGGAGATGAGTTTGTGTTGTTTTTTTTTAAATAGGTGGGATGTGGGTTAGTTTGGTAGTGTTTTTTTGAGGAAAAAATTGTATTTGAGTTTTATTATTATTATAAAATATTAGTATTACATATAATTCATAGTTTTTTATAATTACGTTTTTTTACGTCATTATTTTTATAGAACGTATAAAATGTAAGTGCGTCTTTATAAACTGTTAACCTAGTTTATTTTGTTAAATTAAACGAACACGTTAAATAAAATGTACAGAAAGCCATAAGAATTAAACGTAAACAATCCAAAACCAACGTGATGTAAATAGAAGATTAACTGCAATATATATATATATATATATATATATATATATATATATATATATATATATATATATATATATATCAGTTTGTACATACAAAACAAAAAGGTACAACTGAGTACATAATACATAACAAAACACTAAACAAACAAACTAAGGTACTAATCCTCGTGCGGTGGGGACGGTGGGAGGGGGAAGTGGAGGCAACCCAGCGAGCTCTCGTAGAGCAACGAGCGTCTTGATGATCCAGTCAATGTGTGTGCCCTGGCGTCTGAGGCGACGGTCGAAGTCCCAAGCCACCTCACGCGCTGCCGAAGGCAGGTCAGCGTAAACGTGCTGCGGGTACTGTGGCGGCTCAGGAGCTGGCTGAACTGGTGGTACCGGGATCTCCTCGACATGCTCCTCCTGAGCCGGATCCTCGAATACAGCCTGAGCCTGAGCCTGAGGCTGAGCCTGATCCTGAGGCTGGCCTGGGTACTGATCGAGGCCCAGAGCCTGTAGCTGAGCCTGCCGAGCGGCCTCCTGAACATGAGGAGAGGCTAACACTCCAGGCCTCACCTCAATAACAACCAGGATGACCTCCGGCACCGGCTCCGGATGCCAAATCAGCCCGTCATGACCCTTAAACCTCAGACCAACATCAAAGGTACGGGTGATCTGCATGCTATATACTGACGCGCGGCCCAACCTAGTCGACGGGATCGGCGCGGACAGCTCCGGATCACTCTCGGGCACGATCCCTAGCGAGCGTGCAATGGCGGTGATGTATGAGCCACCGTGCAGCTTCCCGCGGAGCTGCCGGTGGTATGTTGTGGCAAAGTAATCTGCCAGGCAGCCTGCTAGATCACAGGTCTGGCTGCGAAGTAGGCAGTATACAAAGAAAAGGTCACTGAGGTTGACCTTCTCCCTGCTGGTACCCCCGCGGCACGATAGATGACCCGATAATATGGTGCAGGTATCGATACAAGGGGTCTCTAATAGTGGTGGCCTTTTGCCAGGATTTCTCAAAGGGAACCCTGGAAATGGCCCTCCAGAAACTAATAAGCGTCTGCCTGTCCATCTGCCTAACCCCCTGCGTATATAAATCAGTATCAAGCTCGGGCTCTGTGTACAAACCTGTATGGACAGCAAACTCCCGCACACTCATCTCAAACTGCTGACCGGCGAGACGGAATGTAACCTCGTGGACTGGAAAATTCGGGTCCTCTACGTAATCCGCCGGATGCGGCGCGTATGTAAACGTAGAAAGAAACTCGACCGTAAGCTCACGGTACGAGTCCTCCATCGCTATCTGAAATAGGCGCGACCAATGAGTATCTAGTTCAACTATATCACGCGCCCGCGCGGCCTCTCCCACGGTCTCCAGCAGGTCCCAGTCTATCCCTACATGCCCCCCAATCTCTATGGTGCGCAACCTAGCGCATCTCCTCCTCGCCCGTGACCCCTGCGGAAACTGCAAGTACGGACATGCCTCCTCTCCCACCTCTGCCACATCTCCCTCAGCGTCCATATGCTAAATCTCGTCATCGGAATCCATCCCTGCACGTTTAAAAGATAATAAACAAATAATATTATTAAACAATCTAAATAAAAGATAATAAACAAGTAATATTATTAAACAATTTAAAAAAAAGATAATAAACAAATAATATTATTAAACAAATAATATTAAATAAAAGATGAGTGTGCTGTTTTTTTTTAAATACAAGGTCTGACAGGGTCAGTGGAGATGAGTTTGTGTTGTTTTTTTTTAAATTGGTGGGATGTGAGTTAGTTTGGTAGTGTTTTTTTGAGGAAAAAATTGTATTTGAGTTTTATTATTATTATAAAATATTAGTATTACATATAATTCATAGTTGTTTTATAATTACGTTTTTTTACGTCATTATTTTTATAGAACGTATAAAATGTAAGTGCGTCTTTATAAACTGTTAACCTAGTTTATTTTGTTAAATTAAACGAACACGTTAAATAAAATGTATAGAAAGCCATAAGAATTAAACGTAAACAATCCAAAACCAACGTGATGTAAATAGAAGATTAACTGCAATATATATATATATATCAGTTTGTACATACAAAACAAAAAGGTACAACTGAGTACATAATACATAACAAAACACTAAACAAACAAACTAAGGTACTAATCCTCGTGCGGTGGGGACGGTGGGAGGGGAAGTGGAGGCAACCCAGCGAGCTCTCGTAGAGCAACGAGCGTCTCGACGATCCAGTCAATGTGTGCACCCTGGCGTCTGAGGCGCCGGTCGAAGTCCCGAGCCACCTCACGCGCTGCCGGAGGCAGGTCAGCGTAAACGTGCTGCTGGTACTGTGGCGGCTCAGGAGCTGGCTGAACTGGTGGTACCGGGATCTCCTCGACATGCTCCTCCTGAGCCGGATCCTCAAATACAGCCTGAGCCTGAGCCTGAGCCTGAGCCTGAGCCTGAGCCTGAGCCTGAGCCTGATCCTGAGGCTGGCCTGGGTACTGATTGAGGCCCAGAGCCTGTAGTTGAGCCTGCCGAGCGGCCTCCTGAACATGAGGAGGGGCTAACACTCCAGGCCTCACCTCAATAACAACCGGCACCGGCTCCGGATGCCAAATCAGCCCGTCACGACCCTTAAACCTCAGACCAACATCAAAGGTAAGGGTGATCTGCATGCTAGATACTGACGCGCGGCCCAACCTAGTCGACGGGATCGGCGCGGACAGCTCTGGATCACTCTCGGGCACGATCCCTAGCGAGCGTGCAATGGCGGTGATGTATGAGCCACCGTGCAGCTTCCCGCGGAGCTGCCGGTGGTATGCTGTGACAAAGTAATCTGCCAGGCAGCCTGCTAGATCGCAGGTCTGGCCGCGAAGTAAGCAGTATACAAAGAAAAGGTCACTGGGGTTGACCTTCTCCCTGCTGGTACCCCGCGGCACGATAGATGACCCGATAATATGGTGCAGGTATCGGTACAAGGGGTCTCTAATAGTGGTGGCCTTTTGCCAGGATTTCCCAAAGGGAACCCTGGAAATGGCCCTCCAGAAACTAATAAGCGTCTGCCTGTCCATCTGCCTAACCCCCTGCGTATATAAATCAGTATCAAGCTCGGGCTCTGTGTACAAACCTGTATGGACAGCAAACTCCCGCACACTCATCTCAAACTGCTGACCGGCGAGACGGAATGTAACCTCGTGGACTGGAAAATCCGGGTCCTCCACGTAATCCGCCGGATGCGGCGCGTATGTAAACGTAGAAAGAAACTCGACCGTAAGCTCACGGTACGAGTCCTCCATCGCTATCTGAAATAGGCGCGACCAATGAGTATCTAGTTCAACTATATCACGCGCCCGCGCGGCCTCTCCCACGGTCTCCAGCAGGTCCCAGTCTATCCCTACATGCCCCCCAATCTCTATGGTGCGCAACCTAGCGCATCTCCTCCTCGCCCGTGACCCCTGCGGAAACTGCAGGTACGGACATGCCTTATCTCCCTCCTCTCCCACCTCTCCCACATCTCCCTCAGCGTCCATATGCTCAATCTCGTCATCGAAATCCATCCCTGCACGTTTAAAAGATAATAAACAAATAATATTATTAAACAATCTAAATAAAAGATAATAAACAAGTAATATTATTAAACAATTTAAAAAAAGATAATAAACAAATAATATTATTATACAAAAAATATTAAATAACAGATAATAAACAAATAATATTAAATAAAAGATAACAAACAAATAATATTATTAAACAATTTAAATAAAGATAATAAACAAATAATATTATTAAACAATTTAAATAAACAAATAATATTAAATAAACAAATAATATTATTAAACAATTTAAATAAAAGATAATAAACAAATAATATTATTAAACAATTTAAATAAAAGATAATAAACAAATAATATTATTAAACAATTTAAATAAGCAAATAATATTAAATAAACAAATAGTATTAAATATAAAATAATAAACAAATAATATTATTAAACAATTTAAATAATAAACAAACAATATTAAACAAATAATAAATAATTAAAAAAAATTAAACATGAACCAAAGCTCCCCGCTTTGGCCTCGGCGCGGCGCTTCGGTTCTTCATTTTAAAGAACAGATGCAGCCGGATCATCAAAACCCGCCCAATCAAAACAAATTTGAACATGTACATTTAACCAAAACGATTAAGGGTGTTTGATCTTACCTTTTAGCGGTTGAAATCTTGAAAACGAAGATCTCCGGCTCAAGTGTGTGTAATCGCACCTTTGTGTGTGTGTTTGTGTTTGTGGTTGAAATGGGGGAGAAGTTGCCCCGCTTCAGCTTAAACGATGGACCGAAGCGCCCCGCTATGGCCAAAGCGCGGCGCTTCGGTTCTTGTTTAAGGGCAAAGCGCCCCTCTTAGGTCAAAGCGGGGTGCTTTGGACCTTTTTTAAATTTTTTAAAATGGTTTTTAATTCACAAACGCGTCGATAATAGTCTAAATTTTATGCTTTTTCCATTATACATCATTTTTTAATATATATGGACTATACTGCAAGTTCCGGATCAAATCGGTTACGTGTGATGTCTTATTCCATTATATCGTATCATTTTGGTTTGAAAGCACAAGTACTCCTATGAGTAGTGTTATGTGTATCAACCGCCTACCGTACATGTACATGACGTATTTTTTCATTAATTGTAGTATTATGATGTATATTGTCACTTTTGGTCGTACAAGTGCGTATTTAATCTGATTGGGTCGTGTCGGTGACATTCGGTTTTTAACGTGATGTAACGCATATATTGAACAAACACAAACGTGATTATTATTAAACACATTTAAGATACATCTTCAACATATGGGGTTACATTAAGGTCAGGGGGACGATACGTAAGCATTTCGTACGCGTTGATCTGATCCCTATATAATGTATGCCAGGCTGTTACGTGCTCTGTTCTGTTCGCTGTCCAGAGTAGGTTTGGGGGAGGCATTGGATAACAACCTCCAAGCTCTACATGTATGAAATGCCCATCGTTGACGAACACAACCGCAACCACCAGGTGAGGTTGCTCAGCTTCGTTTGGCCCGCCCAGCAGAGGGAAAATTGTATCGCTCCCACGAATGTCGAAGGTGTGAACAATCACACCGTATCGTTGGGCAATAAGAAACCCCGTCTCAGGCATCATCATGTAATTTTCGATACCTGCTCGTCCCACCCCCTTGAAATCGATCCGTCTAACCAGCGCATCATAATGTCCTATGTTTTCCGGATCGAAAACCTGCCTCCAAAGCGATTCGTTCATACGTAACTCCATTATAAGTTGTTTCCGGATCATCAAATATGAATTTTGTTTCACTCCTAACCCAACAGCCACCGATCGAAACCCACAATGACCATCTGGTTTCACGTCCTTTATTCTAACGATGTATGGATGGATCACTTTGGGAATCTGAGATGCGTAGTTTCGAATCGCTATATCCGTCTTAGGACCGAGCTTGATCATCGGGAAATCAGGGTGTAGATTGAGCGGTTTGGTATTCTTTTGTCTTCTAGAATCTTCGGGTGATATGTACGAGCTGTGACGGGGAAGATCGTCTGAGGCCTCGACCCAAGTTTCTTCCGACGGAATGTACGAGCTTTTTTTCTAGCGGCTTCAACCTTTCTTTGTTCCTGCGTTTTCAATGTTGGGCGACCACGAGTTTTCTTCAGAACAGCAGGAGGTTTTTTGTTATTGTTCCCTGGATTGAGGATTTGCTGAAACTTTTCAAAGAAGCTCCTTTTCACTTGAGGGGGTGTTGGATCGATCTGTTGTTTCAATTTTTCAAATTCCGCGTCTACATCGATATCCTCTATCTTAGTCCTTGCAGGCTTGAAGTCAAGCTTCTTCCAGAACACGTCTATGTGTATGATACGGATTTGCTGACCTGTGGACGAAAACAAATTAGGTGGCAAAATCATAACGAGAAAGGTCAAAAATAATAGTTATCGTTATTTTCCAACTTTTCCAAACGACAGGCACATGGCAAACCACAGCTGGTAAAAAGTTGGCAACCACAGCTTGCACCGTAGGCTCTCAACCCGTCTTCCTTACGTTTTAGTTCCATACTCAAAAGCTCAATCGCATATATTGAAACATTTCTGAGAATATATGCAAGCATGGGCTGATTCTTGTGGTGCGTCATCACTTTTCGGAGGCTTGTTTCAAAGCTACTACTAATCTCGGCCTATTGTCTATCAACAACATGATCAACATACAGTACAAGTTTGTCCAGTGTGTTGCGATGACTTGGAAAGTGACTTTTTAGTGTTGCATGCATGCCCTCAACCCTGTTAGTCGTAGTTTGGTGAAAGTTAATAATTTTGTTAATCCAGCAAGATACAAACTTTTCACGGTACGGATCCAACCAGGATTTCATCAAATAATCAAAAACCTCTGAAATTAAAAAACGTAAATAGTCAGTTTTTGTTATTATATAAAATTTGAACATAATTATGTAAGAAATACCCACGTTCACGGCCATCTTCTTTCAGCTGTGCTTCAAGGTTTTCCAAGTTATACCTGTATATTTCCTCGGTCGTAGACTCGCACAATGTCCAAAATGTACGTACGAATTCTTTCCACTCCTTGTCAGAGAATTTCCTCTTGCTGTTCTTATTAATATTTTGTTGAATATGGAACCGACAAAGAAACTTATGCGCTTTTGGAAAAACTTGTTCACACGCGTTCATTAGTGCAAAATCCATGTCTGTTAAAATCACGCGCGGTTTCATACATCCTACCAGCATAGACTTGATCCTCTGCAACACCTATAGGTAATTCTCTGACTTCTCAGCGGAAATTACCGCACAAGCAGCCGTAAACGATTTGTTTGTCGACGTCATGCCTACGACCTGAACAAATGGCAGGTTGTACATGTTCGTTTTGTAGGTGGCGTCAATCATTAGCACATGCGGGAAGGCACACCACATAGTGAATGATTTTTTGTGAACAAAGAAGACATCTTCAACTTCGTTCGATATCTCATTCGTGCGCATGTAATAAGTGTAATCTTTTTCGAGAAGAATGTTTTCAAGTTTTTGCATCGGAGACTTACCGACATTTTTTTCGGCGTTGATCTTCTGAACAGCGTTGTGTATATCTTTCGGAATAAGCATTCTAGCCGGATTGTTTTTTGTCAACGTTCGCCAGATACTTTGGTTGGGAATATCTTGCTCTGCCAGCTCCTTAACCAGTTTTTTATCCTCCGAAGAAAGCCTTCTCGCATACGCGTGACCCTCTAAGTTTTCAATAGGAGTGTGGTTATGCTTCACCTTCGTCACCTCGATCCTCCAAACACTTTCGGATGATTCCGAAAACCCGATCATCTCGAACGGGCAGCCTATTTTCTTGCTACCCGTTTTCCTCTGTGTAGCTATACTCTTATGCTCCCCACCAAAAGTACATTGAAACCAAATCTTGTAATTCTCTCCTCTTTTATTCGACCTCTTAATCACAATGAGGTAACCATTGTCTTTTGCCGTGTCTTGTACCCAACGCACCAACTCTTTACGTGACGAAAAGGTCTGCGTTGTATCAAACGAAAATGTAACCGGGTAACAGCCTTCCTCGTCAACAGACACATCCCCCGGCTCACCATCGTCACCGAGGTCCGAATATACTTGTTGTTCAAAGCTCGGTTGACAACCGTAACTGTGGTTTGGATAACACTCCTGCTGTACAAAGTTGTGCTCGCCACCGTAACCGAAATTCGAATAACCTTGTAAGCTCTGTTGACAACCGTAACTATCGTTTGGATAACACTCCTGCTGTACAAAGCTGTGCTCGCCATCGTAACCGAAATTCGAATAACCTTGTTGTGCGTAAGGGTCCTCCACAGGGGTATTCAAATCCAGCTTCACCGTGTTATCACGATAACGAATGCCAGATACAACCTCTGCCTCCCTCAAGTTGGACGAGACCAGTTTCTCATACGAGTCAGAAATAGCGGTCCCCTCGTAAGAATCAGGAACAACTGACTTGTTAGAATATTGACCGAAAAGATAGTTGCTTAACCACGACATCGTTTTTTCAAGACACGTAACTAACACAACAAAGAAATCAACAAACAACAAAACACTCGAATACCCTCGAATGCTAAATGTTCTGTCTATGCAGGTTTAAATAATGAAAATTTGGGGTCGAAGCGCCGCGCTTTGGCCATAGCGCGGCGCTTAGGGTTCATGGGACACTGCAACATCGTATCACCTTTATGTCTCTGCAACTTATGTTTCAAACGTCAAAACGTCAGTCAAATCAACTTTTGTCAAGCAAAGCGCCCCGCTATGGCCATAGCGCGGCGCTTTGGGGTGTGAAAATAATTTTCACCGTGTGAGAATAGCATGACCCTTTCTTTATATTCGTTGGTTGATGGATTTATTTTGAAAGTACAATATCTCAATTCTTACCTATTTTTATTTTTTAGTATGCAACTTTTGCTAATTTTGCTGAATATTACTTTATTTTTGACAATTATCAACTTTTTAATTGAACATCTAGTGAAGTATTCGTTTTTACTTTTCGATTTGGAATTAGATAACAAGTAATTACATGCCCGTCTCAAACACGAAAATTTTAAAAGTAATCAAACACCATCTTGAGTGTTCTGATTTTAGCTTTTTAAGTTTAGGTTTTTTGTGTTGGGACTAATCTTGTCATAACTCAAAAGTTGGAGGGTGCTAAGTGTTTTAGTTTATTTTTAGTGGAAGATTAATTATTTATGGTAGTTTTATTTTATTATTATTTAGGTTTTCTAATTCTAGTTTAGGTATGTTTCTTGGGCATCAAGGTTTATTAGATAGGTTTATCTAGTTTGTTTATTTATTTTATTAATAGAGTTTGAGTCGGGTTAAGACTAGAATAAGTTTAGTATAAATAGATGGTTATGGTCATTGTAATTAGTGTGCTCTCATTGATAAATAATACAAAGAGTCAAACAAGTTTGTTCATATCCGGTGTTTGTTTATTCGATCAAGGGCCTGATTTCCAACAATTGGTATCAGAGCCTAGGGCTCGGGAAGCGGGTTTGAAGATCGGAGGAAGCCTCCGCCACCGGCGGGTGTGTCGGTCGGTGGAGGGCAGGCGTAGAAGACGGGTCGGGACAACAGGGTGTTGTTTCTGATCTGTTTAGCAGCCGTAATCGGAGGCGTTATGGTGTTTCGGTCGGCCGTTGTTGTGGTAGACGTACCGGTTAAGACGACGGGGGTGACCGATGATAAACACTTGTTTTCTGAGGCTGTTAATAGTGATCAAAAGAAGATTCAAGGCTGTTCGGTTATTAGTTGCGGGTTTGAGCAACTGGCATATACCCGGTGACAACAGCAGGATTTGAAGTGCTTTGATCGGCTTGGTTCGTAATAAGAGGAGACCGGCGTGTTGCGTGAAAAACGGGCGTAAGGGATCCGTCAAAGCAGGTGGCTTTGGATTCGGTTCGTTTAGTAGTTGAAAGAAAACGTTATAAGCGGGTGGCTTTGTTTTCTTGGTCGGTGGAGAGGCCTCTTGGAACAAGTTTGATCGGGAAAAGGTACGGGTGTCAACATTATGGCGTTGGAGTTCAATCGGGTGGCTTTGGATGTGATCGGGGAGAGGTCATCGATCCGTGATAAGTCAAGATGTTAATGAAAATGTGTCCAACGGGATGCCATGTGATATGTTACAAGTGTAGTGGAGTTGATTTGGGTTGAACCGAGAAGACGTTGGACGTGGCCGAGTGAAGGTCGGGTGCCGGGTAGAAGTCGAGATGGTTCGAGAGGAAACGTGATTCGGGTGTCATAAATGAGCGGTGTGAACAAACCAATATAAGGATGATGAACCGGCTCTAATGTGAAGAAAGTTATTGACAAGATTAGGGGGGTGATTGTTGGGACTAATCTTGTCATAACTCAAAAGTTGGAGGGTGCTAAGTGTTTTAGTTTATTTTTAGTGGAAGATTAATTATTTATGGTAGTTTTATTTTATTATTATTTAGGTTTCATAATTCTAGTTTAGGTATGTTTCTTGGGCATCAAGGTTTATTAGATAGGTTTATCTAGTTTGTTTATTAATAGAGTTTGAGTCGGGTTAGGACTAGAATAAGTTTAGTATAAATAGATGGTTAGGGTCATTGTAATTAGTGTGCTCTCATTGATAAATAATACAAAGAGTCGAACAAGTTTGTTCATATCCGGTGTTTGTTTATTCGATCAAGGGCCTGATTTCCAACATTTTGACATCCCTACGTTGTATGACATCGTACCCAATTTATTACTTTAAACTTTATTATTTATTAAAATAATACATATAGTTTATGTATTTAAGACTATTATTCAATATTTTTTTAGCAAATACAGAACACAACAATAAAGAAAAAGGAATACGTTTAAATGTTTAATACTCTTTATTCTATGCTCGATATTCCTCGTCGTCACTAGATCCAAGAAAAGTGATTTGTTTTTATATTTATTAATTAATGATCATTGATTGTTATATTCTATGAGCGGAATTCCTCGTGGTCACTAGATCCCCACTTATATGTAACTTTGTGGATTAGACAATGATAGATAGAGCCTAGCTTTTTTGCAGTGGTGTTAGGCTTTATCATGAGCCCACCCGGGTTTCATCCCACCATGTGCTACGCTAGAGAGTTCTTCTTTTGTGGTGGCACAATGACTGTCAAGTTGTAGACGGCAGTATGGTTTCCGGGGAAACTCTGAGTCCAGCGTAGGCCCGGTTAAGACAACATAGTCTGCCGGAGTGGGGCAACGAAACTCTCCAATTTGTACAGTACGATAGCCTAATACAAGAAAGTCATCATTCCAAGATAACAAGTGTTTGTAATCTTTTAAATATTTTTCCTTAAAATTAAATCTCATTAACTTATCTTTACTATATAATATATATATATAATAAAAGAAACCACTTTAGAGACACTTGTCATCATATTAGACAATCTCTTATAGATAATTATTATTTTAGTTTAATGTTTTCTAATTAATTACAGATAACCCTTATACTAAATATTATTTAGTTTAATATCTTATATTATAGATAACTCATCTACTAAATATTATTAGTTTAATATCTTATGGATAATTATTATTTAGTTTAACCTCCTTCTCATTTATACTATTATTTATTAGAATTAATTATATTTGAACGTTTTGTTTAGTTTGATATCAAATAGATTTTACGAAACTTAAAATAAAATTAACTAATATTATTTATCATTTATACATTTACGGAGTTTTAAATAAATGGTTAAATTTATTGAGAATTCGTTAACAAATTTTGCAACAACATGATAATCTATTTTTATCATGAAAACCAAACTTTGTATTAATATATTAAATATTTTTTATTTTTACTATACAAAATTACATTTAATCAACCCATGTAATACATGAGGTTTTTTAAGATATAACTTTTTATTATTTGATATACAAAGTTAGATTTATTCAGTTCGTACAATACACGGGGTCTTTTAACGATATATATTTTTTTATTTAGGATAGAAAATTACATATATTCAAACCGTGTAATGCGCATATTTTTAAAGATGTAATTTTTTTTATTATTTGGTATATAAAATTACAGTTATTCAACACGTGTAATACACGTGGTTTTAAAGATATAACTTTTTTATTTGGTATATAAAATTACATTTATTCAACCCGTACAATATGGTTCTTATAGATATAATTTTTATTATTTAATATATAAAATTATATTTATTCAACCCGTGCAATAAATGATGTTTTTAAAGATATATTGTTTTATTATTTAGTATATAAAATTTATTTATTCAACCCGTGTAATACACGGGGTTATAACCTAGTTAATAATTTATATGATTCTATATATAAATTTGTTATATATACATACAATGTTTCCCAAACTTGCTCGAGTCTAACTCAATTTGTGCATGATGTGAGGATGAAGCTTGCTCACAAGAGGACACAATAGCTGCATATAGGTCTGTGATAGAGAGACAAGTAGAGTAACTTATCGGGCCACTTAATTATCATTTTTTAATACAAACTAATGATTTTTGAAGAAATATCAAACAAAATTGTCTTAAACCATGAAAAAAGAACCATTAAACCAGTAAAATCGGTTAGTCAACCGACCCTTCTACCTCGCCGGTCTAGTTTGTCATTCCTTGAAACCACAGTTAATGGTAGGTCTGAGGTTTTTGTCAAAACTGATCTAATCAGACTATGGATAACCATATTTCACTGTAAGGCTGCGAGGTATGGTTTCCATTGCCTTTTCGCAATAGCTAGCATGATATGCGATGGAGCCCCCCCACTTTCCCATTCTCGACAATATCGCCCCTCATGTTAAATACCCCCCCCCCCCCCCCCAACCAACACACACGCACAAGACCTCGCTAACCTTGCTAACACACACAAGCCCCCTCAATAACTAGCATGTAGGGCTGCAAACGAACCAAACGAACACGAACAAGGCCTTGTTCGTGTTCATTTGTTAAGAAATATATGTGTTCGCGAACTGTTCACGAACACTTATCGAACGTGATTTTATGTTCGTGTTCGTTTGTTAAGGAAATGAACTTGTTCGTGTTCGTTTGTGTTTGTTTGTTAATTTTAGACAACGGACAAAAACGAACGTTGATGAACACAAAATAATGTTCATGAACACAAATAGAAATAGATGAACACAAACAATCGTTCATAAACAGAATATATAATACACTGACACTTATTATATATTTAATTTGTCAGAATTTTGAAGTATTTAAATAAATACAAAAATTAAAAATATTAATGAACTATCGAACATAAACGAACACGTTACCGAACGTTCACGAACATAAATGAACGAACACGACATCTGTTCAGGTTTGTTCATTTAACTAAACGAACGAAATTTCTTGTTCGTGTTCGTTTGTTTAATAAACGAACGAACACAAACAAACTTCCCGCCGAACGGTTCACGAACTGTTCGCTGAACGTTTGGTTCGTTTGCAGCCCTACTAGCATGGTATGAGGGAGGGCACTGTTGATGCTTAAAAGGCTGAGGTGGCAAGGGTAATGACACCCCATACCCTCCTGTCGCCTGAATACCTTTATTTCGTTTTTACAAAAACAAAAAAAATTTGTAAACTCATCCGCCCTAGTGTCACCTTTACTTGCAATTAGGGGTGCAAACGAGCCGAGCCCGAGCTCGACCATGCTCGAGCTCGAGCTCGTTTAACATATGAAAGCTCGAGCTCCAGCTCGGCTCGATTCGAGCTTTATTTCTGAAGCTTGAGCTCGGCTCGAAGGTAATTTTTCAAGCTCGAGCTTGGCTCGGGCTCGACTCGTTTAGTATTTTTTAATTAATTTATATTAATTATATTTATTATAATACATATAATTTAGTTATTTTTTTATATTTATATAAATGGTAATTATTATTATATAAATATATGTTTAATATATTAATAAAAAAATATATAAATAGAAAGCTCGATTAAGCTCCCGAGCCGGCTCGAGCTCGATGAGCGAAGCTCGGGCTCGGGCTCGTTTACTAAACGAGCTTGTTTTTAGTCTCGGGCTCGAGCTCGAGCTCGTTTAAGCTCGGCTCGTTCGAGCTTTTTTCGAGCCGAGCTCGAGTAGCTCGGCTCGTTTGCACCCCTACTTGCAATATACTCGTTTGGAGCCACGATATGTTTTTAGTATAAAAGTTCTAAGTTTTAGATATAACTTTTTGCAAATTTACGTGGTGAAGTTTTTACATTATTAACTTATAAAAAAGTTATCTAAGTTATACTTTATCTAGAACTACATTATTTACTTATAAAAAGTTATCTAAGTTATACTTTATCTATAACATTTCAAACGAATTAAATGTAACATTAAATATATTATGATTTAATATTTAATCTAGTAGCCATTACAATCATTTACATTATATAGATCAAAATATATAATAACCTATTAAATAATTAGTTGGTAATTGTTGATGGACCATATTACCCTTATTAACTAATTAGGTTTCCTCCTGGGTGCTTATATAAGGAGAATTATGTGGAGGTTAAGGGGTTACTCAGTTACACAATCAGACACACCCCATAAGATCATAACATCATAATTCGACCTCCATCTCCTACAGCCGATACCCTTTCGGTTTTCTAAGTCCCCATCATTAGATTGCACCCTAAGGAGGAACCAGACCAAGATGACAATCATGTCAAACACTGTTGCTGCGTCTTCATCTGGATTCTCTGTTGGTTTATGCTGATGCAATCAAAGGTATGTTTTCATGTTTTCCTTCATGTATAAACAGAACTAAACCAACATGTGGTATCAGAGCATATGTTGATTAGTCAGTTCTGTTTTCGTATCCATAATTCTGGGATTGAAACTTGGAAAACAGAAATTTTGAAAATCTTATGAATATCACAGCCGTTTCGAGTCATAAAAATCCACTCGAAATCCCTGTTTTCGGAAAAGGATTAATTATATGTACACTCGAAACTAATATGGGTAATCTTATAACCGAAATCTGTTCAGTAAAACCTTAAAATTCAGGTTTCGGGTTCCAGAATTCATGTTTTAATTATTTAGGGTTCATCATGTTCTTAGTTAAAATTCGAAATATCCCTTAAGTTTTGGAATATGATTTGAATTGTTAAATGTTTCCCTAATTTTGATCTAAATTTTGTCTATTAAGTTTTTCGAAATCTGTTAAAAGGATAAACAGATTATGTTTTCGAAATTTTATGATAAAAATAGATCAATGTTATAATTGGAAACTCTATCACAATTCATAATTTTTGAATTTTAGTTATGTTATCACAATAAACAGCAACTGGATCGCACAAGATCAGATCACATAAGAGATGATCTGATCGCATAAGATAATCGCACAAGATCAGATCGCATAAGAGATGACCTGATCGCACAAGACTGCATAATCGCACAAGATTTGTGGATCGCACAAGACTTGTGGATCGCACAAGACATTACTGATCGCACAAGTTTTGGGCCTTACTGATCGCACAAGTTTTGGGCCTTACTGATCGCACAAGTTTTGGGCCTTACTGATTGCACAAGTTTTTGGGCTTTACTGATCGCACAAGACTTTTAAGCTGTTTAATGTGAACTAAAAATTTTTGGTTTTGTAATCACTTAGTTAATTAAACAATTGGTTTTGTTATCACTTAGTTAATTAATAAGGATCAAATAATGTTTTACAAAACCAAAATGGCTTAACTTGAATGAGCTTCTGATGTATCACAACTGGCCAAAGCTGATTTGATGCGTCTACTTATCGTTCAAGTATTACGAAAGCTATGTTGTGTGTGCATCATAAGCATGAATGTCTTAATTTCTGGCCAAAGCTGATTTAATTCTTTCATAGATGGCATACTCAACAAGTGCATAACTAAAGTGATTGTCTCAATTTCTGGCCAAAGCTGATTTGTTACAACCACTTTGCACATATGCTTAAATGATTACACTTCTGGCCAAAGCTGTTTTGTCTTCGTTTAAGTAGAATTTTAGCTAAGTCTATTATTTTGATGTTAGTAATAGACATATCACAACCTCTTCACACAATGATCCTTATATTAATGATCCTTAATTAATTTTTATGATCATTTCGTCTGCCTTATTCTTAGTACCCATAATTTTACTCACTATAATTTTCTTCTATAAGTCTATATCTCATCCACTCTAATTCCTAAATCTAATATGTTTTGCTTAAAGTTTCTATAAGAATTAGCTCTTAAATTAAATCCTTGATTATCTCTTAAGACACGATAATCCTATTGCTCTCTTCTGATAAAGCACTACAGAAGAAAAGTAGAGCATGATGATTAGGATAAATCGAATATGATGTCTCTTATGATAATCAAGAATAAGTGCTGTCACTAAAAGGTTATTCCAGATTAAGTCTTTCCTAAGACTAATCTATTATTGTGGTTTAATCACAAGAACTCCTAAGATTCATGTTTTCATTTAAAATTATAAATTATAAAGCTAAGTGGTATATGTGAATACATAATAATGTACAATACCATGACCCATAAAGTTAAGGGCTTACGCATGAAAATAAGTACATTTTTTTCAGTACATTACATACTAAGATTTTCACTTGTACAATTTGATGCATTATAAATCAACTATAACACTCAAAAGTACCAAAGTACAATGAGTGTGTTGATAAGCAACATATGTACAAAGAAATAAATATTAGAAACTGGAAAATAAGTTGGTACTCACCTTACAACCACTTAAAACTTTAAAAGAGGATTGTTCTAAGGTCCATAGACAAATTACAAGTGCTAATTCCAACTTTAAGGTTCTTCAAGGGAAAATCTCACTGCATAATTATGTCATTAGACTAGGCATAAGCAACGAGACTATCCATTATTCTAAAGAACAGTTGGATAAGTTAATTAGGTAGTCATTTCCTAATGATATTTAAGTCTGATAATTTTTAATATTCCAATTAACACATGATTAGTTGACTCTAGTTCCATACGTTTCCTTACCAGAACTCGACAAATAACTAACATGAGAGTTAGTGACAAACTTAAATGTTAAGGCTATAAGAACCATAATAAGCAGTCTTCTAACAACGCTTTTCGATACCTTATATATTCTGAAAATTAATCAGAATATAGTATCATAATTAAGCAATGTTATGAAGGTTTTTTAGGTTTGCATAGTCAACATAAAGTCACACTTACCTTAAACTCTCATCTTATTTGTTCTAAATATCTAAATTGAAACATTACTAAGATGGAACTAGATGATACCTTACGCTTTCACAACTTTTGCCATCATGCAAATGAGAATTTGACAAAAGGAAAATGAGACTTATAAATTTCATCCATTATAACCGAAATTCATGAGAAATCATGACATGGTTAATGAGGATGATTATTCAACTAATCTCATTCTAAGTGATTTTAAATCATGACATTAAAGCCCTAAATATAACTTGGCTTAAGGAATAAGTATGGGTCCATCATAAGTCATTCATTGACATTCGTGGAACTTATTCCAAATGGAATATTCAGACATAATTTATTTATCATTTGAAAGACTATCAACTTGTATCTAAATTTTGTCGCATATGGCCCACGTTCTTAGAAGAAATCTATTCATGTATGTACTTATTAAGATTTCTATTAAATATGTCCTTAAGTTTTTATGACATTTGGACGTTAAGGAAATCAATTAAAGTCTAACATATATATGATAGGTTCCCACGTCACGTACCTCATTGAAACTTCTCTTGTAGCATTTCTAGAGATATCAAAGATCAGTGGGAGCATTAAGTGTCTTAATAATAACTTGCAATAGTTGCAAGAGGTGGGGGAGTGAAAATTTTACATTACTTCAATTTACACCTCTTGTACAAGACACTGCTCCATTATGACACTGTTCTATCATAACTTATCTCCTTAAATCTAATGCTACTCTTACAAAAGTTTCATTGTTGCCTAATTGTGGGCGCACTTAGATTTCTTACCTAAACTAACATAATCCTCAACAAGAGAAACTACAACGACTAACGTCATTAACTTGTTTCTCTATTAGAATTTTGTTGGTCGTTACATATTGACCCTAAGCATGCTGAGTTCCTAAAGATTTCTAAGCTCGGTGGGAGCAGTTAAAATCCTTATCATGATTTGCAAGGAATACAAGAGGTGGGGGGGGGGGGGGAAAGAGTGTCATTAAATTTCACTCCGAATTTAACTCTGATTACACCTCTTGTACACCATACTGCACCAACTCTTACAAACTTAGAATCCTGAAAATGATAGCAACCTAACCAAGAGCTAATCTATAAAACTGAAACTTCTAACAAACCCAATAATCAACTCAGGATGTCATCTAGGTTTAAAAGCCTACTAATTTTGATGATTACACAACCTCCCTAACTAAAGTTGAAATGGATTTTGGAAAAGTTTACTGATCCTATCTCTTCAAATTAAGCCATTAGTGTCAATCAATATTCTTTTAAATGGAATAAAACAGTTTTCTAGTAAAACTGATTTTATGTGTTCGTATAACGTTTGGGATTTGATTGAATTACCTAAGAGTATTCATAATTAAACCAAATCCTAATATAAGCATTAAGACACGAAGAAGCTTGATTGATTGTCAAAGGTTGTACTCAGGAAGAGATAAATTATTAAAGAATCTTTATTACATATTTAACAAAAGATTTCTTTGAGGATCATCATTGTTCTAGTAGCTTACAATAGTTTAAAGCTACATTAGATGAACATTATAAACAATTTTCCATAACAAATGGCTGACACATTTACATGTTCATTAGATAACAACCTAAAGTTTCAAACTGAAGGTTAAAGAACACTTTATTTGTAAGCCAATAATATCCATGTATGGGTTAATGCAAACATCATAATGTGATGAAAAGCTAACGTAATTATTTTCATCAAGAACCAAGTGGATTAATGTACCTACCTCAAGATGAGTGGGAGCATCTAAAATAAATTTGTCTATATAGATGACATTCTTTTGACAAGTATATGTTACATAAGTCAAAGCATTGTTAACACAAACTTTGATATAATAAATCTCAGAGATATCTCTTACGTGATTGATATCATAACATACTGAGATAGACCCAATGGGATATTAGTTCCATTCCATAAGTTTAACATTAAATGGGTCCTTACACATGTAACAAACAATTTTGCTCTCCTTTAGAGGATAATAGGATAAATGAGATTATTTATTTACGCTTCATTAATTAGAAGCCTTATGTAAGTTCAAGTCTATACTCGTTTAGATATTACTCACATTGCAACACACTAGATATGTCTAGATTAATGTGAAGCATCTAATGGAGTAGTGCAATATCTTTAAAAGAAACGAGAGACTATAATTTAAAGAAGAAGTGAGAACTCAAACCGGTTTATTACTCTAACTTTGAGATATTCAAAGATGACAAAATGTAATTTCGAGTATATCTTTATGTCAGCAGACAAAACCTATTTCATGGAGGAGTCATAATGCACTGATATTAACAACCTAAGTTATAACGACATAATACAGTCACTAAATGTTGTTAGAAATTTATCAGTGGACTCATGAGTTTATTAACTCCATATAATTAATGTTTTTGAAGACTTAGTGTGATAAAGTCAGCTACCATGACTCCTTGAACAGTAACAGTTCAAGAGGTGCTGCATTAAATTTCGATACACAATTAATTCTTCGTTTATGAACGAATTGAGGAAACTAAGTTTTGTATCGAATACATTCATGATATGCTTAAGGATCCTATAACTGAAGGGCTATTACCCACAAGTCTTATTAAGAGAGTTCAGAGACGGGTATTAATTGATGGCCATGCGCAACTGCATATCGTACTATGAATGACTAAGTATTAGTTAATTTTCCTCATCAGTTTGATTTTGTATGTCTCTAAGAATATGTCAAGCTAGCATAATGGCATATAGATAAATATAGTTACAAATCAAACAAATGGCTTATGCGTATTTTGATCATAACGATTAGGTTTTAAATTAAGGCTATAGTATGATTAATGGGGGTCCTGAGTCGCATAATGATTCAACGGCTGTATTTCTCTGCTATAGTACTTGTTTAAGGCTAAAATGAGTGTTAACTCCTGATTAGGCTTATCTAATACTCATAGTAAATGATTACTCGGCTAAGTGGGAGAATGTAAGATTAAATATATTATGATTTAATATTTAATCTAGTAGCCATTATAATCATTTACATTATATAGATCAAAATATATAATAACCTATTAAATAATTAGTTGGTAATTGTTGATGGACCATATTACCCTTATTAACTAATTAGGTTTCCTCCTGGGTGCTTATATAAGGAGAATTATGTGGAGGTTAAGGGGTTACTCAGTTACACAATCAGACACACCCCATAAGATCATAACATCATAATTCGACCTCCATCTCCTACAGCCGATACCCTTTCGGTTTTCTAAGTCCCCATCATTAGATTGCACCCTTAGGAGGAACCAGACCAAGATGACAATCATGTCAAACACTGTTGCTGCGTCTTCATCTGGATTCTCTGTTGGTTTATGCTGATGCAATCAAAGGTATGTTTTCATGTTTTCCTTCATGTATAAACAGAACTAAACCAACATTAAAAAATATACATATAAAAACGGATCTAAAATGAATACATCAAAATTCAGCACAATATTTACTTATTATCAAAAAAATAAAAAATAAAAAAATGGTTTGTAGGGTTGTCATCTACTCATCTCCACTTCAACAATTTGAGCAATTGTTTATTAAGCTCATGGCAGCCTTGTTTTATTAATAATCAACACAGTAATAGATTAGGCGAACTGCCTAAAAGTCGTATTTTGAATATGTAATATTGCAATTTTGCTGTTTGTAAATTATTCACAAACCAAAGATTTTGCTATATTTCCACTTTTAAGGATATGGGTTTTGGAAGGGTTTGGGTTGGGGGCATTGTTCGACACGTTACAGGTGTGGGTTTCACCAGTCCATACCCAAAAAAGTGGGGTGTGGAAGATGCGTGGCCAGTGTGGGTTTCCCATACTTGGTGGTGGACTCGGGTTACTCTCAGAGTAATCAGATTGGTCCAGTAGGTGTCTCGAGAGTGCTCGGAATTGATTTTGTTGACCGTTAAAAAAAGATTGAAATTTAATGTATAAATACATGCATGAACTAATTAGATTGAAGATTCATTTGTGTTCTTTTTTTCTTGCAAAGAAAACAAAACAAGTGAAAATACTAAATTTGTGGAATAATCCTCAACGTCAAAATTCATGCTCTAGATGGTCTCTTAATCACATTTTGTCACAATATCCGTCCCCTTAAGATGGTTTCATCTAGTACTTAATTTATAGGCCCATAGTTTTGAATATATTAAAACTAGGTTATAACCCCGTGTATTATACGGGGTTGAATAAATAAATTTATATAGTAAATAATAAAACAATATATCTTTAAAACCTCATTTATTGTACAGGTTGAATAAATATAATTTTATATATTAAATAATAAAAAGTTATATCCATAGTATTTATCCTTGTTTTAAGTTGTGCCTTTTTCTAACCCAATGAAACTTGGGCTGAACCGGAGAAAACCCTCACCTTGGGCCGAAGCCCATAAACACTCGCCCAAAGGCACTACAATGCAGTGAGGTAAAACCCGCTCAGTTCAAGGATCAAACTAATGATCACCACCTACTCGTCTAGTCTCCCATCATCACCAGGTACCTTCGAAACTATATGGTGAAGACAGGAATCGAACCAGAACCTGGGTCACATGTAACATCAGATCTCTCCTCTACCGCTCCACCACCAAGCTCATTGGCATGTCAGTTTCGATGATAAATGTTAGTTTTCAATATAAGAAAAAGATAGACAAGGATAATGTCAACGTTTCGTCATCCCGTACATAACTTTGACAATCCACTACTTCTATTTTTCTCTAATTTTGACTTGTTCACCCATTTTTTGAGGTGGTATAATATTATAAAATAAAATTTTTTCATAAAAAAATGAATTAAAGTGAAATTACCATTACCACATATAAATAAGCAACATTTTGTTGCTTTTGTTGTTGTACCATAGGCATAGGGAGTGTTTCAAAAAAAAAATTTGATTTTTCATTTCCAACAGCCAAAGGTTTTTATCTTTTATTTTTATTCCTTTAAGTTTTTAACTTTAAACTCAAAGTTTTTTATTATTTTCCATTTAATCCAAACACTTTTTATTTTCAACTTTGGTCCCCTATACTTTTCATCTTTGCAAGTTTTACGTTTTACGTTTCGTTTAAAATTTCGCGAGTTAACAAGCCGCAACTGTGTGTCTCTGTGGTTCAACGTTTTTTGTTTGTTTTCCCATTTACATGCCCGTTGCAACATGTCTATTATTCTACGTTTGACAAGTTCGTCCAATGCGCGGGGCCCTAAATCAACTTAGTTTTTTCTTTCTACGTTTTACGTTTCGGTCTAATTTCTTCGCATTAACACACCGCAACGTGTGTGTGTGTGATTCTACGATTTTACGTATGTTTTTCGTTCAATGTTATTTTTTCTTTTTTTTTAAATTTTATTTTACGAGCTCTTTTGTTGTTGGTTGTGTGGCATTGAGGATACCTGGCACGATTTTACAAACGTATTTAACCTATTAATTTTTTTACTAAAAATAATTTGTTTCGAGTTCACCCTTACACCTCCTTTACTTAAAAAACATATTTTTACGTGCATATTTTTATGTACGTGTCGGTATGAATTCGATTTGCTCTACGTTTTGACGTAAACTTTTTTCTGAAAACGAGTCAGAACAAATATAATACTTTTTGTTTCAAAAAAAACATCTTTTATATGCATATTTTATGTACGTTTCGGTATAAATTCGAGTTGGCGTATGTTTCAACGTAAACTTTTTTGGGAAATGAGTTAGGTTAAATATAATATCTTTCCGTGCTTATTTTAATGTTTCGTTAATTTTGTTTCGTACCGAGTGGAGTCAAATTGTGGTTTCTTATTTTCAGAAGTTCTAATTAATCTCTTTTGATTATAGGTGTCAGCTTTTCCGTTATACCCGTTACGTTTTCTATGTATAGGTCGGATCCTATATAATACGTTTTGATTGTACGATATAAATTTGATTTACTTTATGTTTTGATCTAATCGTCATGCTTTTATAGGTTACATTGAGTTCGACCATATATGTCGAAATGCACGTTTTCATATGGTTAACGCATCACATAACGTTTAGACTAATCCATTCGATGTTTGCAATGTACTCGCGCCGCAACGCGCGCGGGTGTTATTCCTAGTTTGCTTTCATTAGAATCCCGGCATTGGTTGAAAATGAGCTTCTAAGTTCAACTCACACTCCCAGGATTGTTTCCGCGTCATCCGTACCACCCCCACCAACTTAATAAAATTGCATTCTAAGCCCCTTAACTATCAAAATAGAGTTAATTATTGTTTTCGTCCCTGAGGTTTGTCAAAAATAACGGTTTCAGTCCATTAGTTTAAAAATTGCCATTTCAGTCCATTAGTTTCATTTTCGTAACCATTTCAGTCCACTAACTTAACTCCATCCATTTATTTTGTTAACTTTGAGTTAACTAACTAATTCAGGGACGGTTTGCGTCAGTTTTAGAAACACAGGGACTTAAGTGTAAACTCTAAAACATTAAAACAAAAAAAAAAGTAAATTCCAAAAAATCAAAAAAATTCCAAAAAACCAAACAAATTCCAAAAAATTCTAAAAAATAATAAAAATTCTAAAAAATCATAAAAATTCTAAAAAATCCAAAAAATCGGTTTCGGCGCGAACTGTTTCGACCTGAACCGTTTCGAGCTGAACCGTCCGTACCGTTTCGACCCAAACCGTTTCGAGCTGAACCGTTTCGACGCGAACCGTTTCGACCCGTACCGTTTCGACCCGAACCGTTTCGACCCGTACCGTTTCGAACCGAACCCTTTCGAGCTGAACCGTTTCAAACCGAACTGTGCCGTATCGAACCGTACCGGTTCGGCTTCGAAACGGTTCGCGTCCAAACGGTTCGGTTCGAAACGGTTCGCATCGAAACGGTACGGTCCGAAACGGTACAGCTCGAAACGGTTCGGTTCGAAACGGTTCAGCTCGAAACGGTTCGGTTCGATACGGCACGGTTCGGTTCGAAACGGTTCAGCTCGAAAGGGTTCGGTTCGAAACGGCACGGTTCGGTTCGAAACGGTACGGCTTGAAACGGTTCGGCTTCGAAACGGTACGGGTCGAAACGGTTCGGTTCGAAACGGTTCAGCTCGAAACGGTTCGGCTTCGAAACGGTACTGGTCAAAACGGTTCGGTTCGAAACGGTACGGGTCGAAACGGTTCGCGTCGAAACGGTTCAGCTCGAAACGGTTCGGGTCGAAAGGGTACGGGTCGAAACGGTTCGCGTCGAAACGGTTCAGCTCGAAACGGTTCGGGTTCGAAACAATTCGCGCCGAAACGGATTTTTTGGATTTTTTAGAATTTTTATGATTTTTTAGAATTTTTATTATTTTTTAGAATTTTTTGGAATTTGTTTGGTTTTTTGGAATTTTTTTGATTTTTTGGAATTTACTATTTTTTTTTTGTTTTAATGTTTTAGAGTTTACACTTAAGTCTCTGTGTTTCTAAAACTGACGCAAACCGTCCCTGAATTAGTTAGTTAACTCAAAGTTAACAAAATAAATGGATGGAGTTAAGTTAGTGGACTGAAATGGTTACGAAAATGAAACTAATGGACTGAAATGACAATTTTTAAACTAATGGACTGAAACCGTTATTTTTGATAAACATCAGGGACGAAAACAGTAATTAACTCATCAAAATATGTATAGTTGCTTTCACTCTTTTTGTTTTTATTTTATCACGTGTTATAGTAACATTGCTTAAATACAAAACCAGGATGTCAGAGCCGGCTCTGAGAATTCAGGTGCCATGTCCGAGCTCGAAAAAATGTGCCTCTTAAAGAATTCAGGTACCTTGTCCAAGCTCAAAAAAATGTGTCTCTTAGGCCTTAACGAAATTAACGCCTAAATAATCGATAAACAACGCCAAATAATCAACACTTAACGCCAAATAATACCTAACTAAATAACTAATCAACCATTGACACCAAATAAAACACAAATAATTATAACACATATTTTTTTGTATTCGTTTATTTTATTTGTAACACATCATTCTTCAATAAACGTTTCGAGTTATCTTTTATATATATTATATTTAATTTTTATAAAAATATTTAATAAATTTAAATAACTAAATCATTTCTATAAAAATATTTTACAATTCTAAAGTTTGAATATAAGATTCGTATTAAATAAAGTTTTAAAAAGTGAATGACTAAAATTAACACTTAGGCAAAACTGAATATACAATAATACAAGGAAATTTTAAGTTTAAAACTTGTTTGAAAAATATTAGAAACCACAGAGACTGGTATTATCAAGTCCATAAAACTTTCAAAACATAACAATCAAAACCCGCCTTACGGGCCTTCTTCCTCCGCGGGATTCCGGCAGGTTTCCGGCAACCCCCAAGCCGCTAATCGGATTCGTTCATTTGTTTCTTTTGTGTCAACCTTTATCTACATCCTAAACTACTCTATAACCCAAACCATCCCCCCGGTCGCTTATCCGGTCACCATCCCCAACTATTCCGGTGACATTTACATGCCCCTCGGAATCACGGGCCCTGGCCGGTGGTCCTCCCCGCCCACCCCAGGGCCGGCCCTGCAGGATGCTATAATATATTTTATCTATTGGAAAACATCATTGGGCCAATGAAATATGAAGACAACACGTGACATTATTTAATTTTATGGATTAAAGGTAATAAGGCAATTAACTTCAAAAATCAATTTAAAGATAAAATAGATTGTAACTGTTTTAGAAGTTATTTTAGGAGATAAAATTTCTTTACGTATCAATAATTGATCTTCCTGATCTTCATTGACAATATTTTGTCACTTTGCAGGTATAAAACACCATACGAATTTCAAAAACACCATGACTTAAATCGTAATACAGTCATGGTGTTTTAACATGTGGATTGATTGTATTGCTATTTAAGTCATGGTGTTTTAACACCATCTAGGGATGATTATATTACTATTGCAGATGAACACCATACGAATTTCAAAAACACCATGACTTAAATCGTAATACAGTCATGGTGTTTTAACATGTGGATTGATTTTATTGCTATTTAAGTCATGGTGTTTTAACACCATCTATGGATGATTGTATTACTATTGCAGATGTTAAAACACCATGACTTGAATCGTAATACAATGTTTTCATACGTTTAAAACACCACGACTTGAATCATAATACAATTAAAACACTATTGTATGAACATAGACAAAACATCATGAACTAAAACATCCGATTGAAACATATTTTTTTCTCTCTATAAGTATAGCAATATGATACTCATATTAAAGATAAAAAAACGTTCGTTATTATGGTGTAATATTTTTTTTTTAAAAATTATTAACGATTAAAAAAGACGAGGGAACTTGCATGTGCATTGCATGTGAGTTTTTTTAATTCAAAACTTGTTAATTTTACCTTTATACCTTTAATCTAGAAAAATTAGTTAGTTTAATGGTAACACTACTTACAATTTTCTAAAAAGAGTCTTCTATTTGTTATATTTTTATATTCTTATTTAATGAAATAGCTACAAGACCACAAAACGGGGTGAAAAAAAAAACGAAAGCCCTTCTTAGAAAACAATCGAATCGAGGGTCCGGAGGAGAATCAACCATTCAATCTTGTGAACTAATCAAGACCGAAATTGGAGAAAGGGATACGAACGGAAAGGAATAACCAGTATAAACCCCTCTCTATTCTTCTCTTCATGTATGTGGGCTGCTTGCCCCGTCCCGAATAGACGTATATGATCTCAACCATTAGATTTTAGATCTAAGGGTGTAAAACACTTCTTATACTTCTCACACACAACAACCTTTTCGGAATAACTTCACCCTATGTTAGGATAAGAAATTTCTTGACTCGGATATTATCTAATGTATTTTGAGTGTATTGGTTATAAATGAGATAAAAACACCATAGTTAAATATGCTTAGGTAAATGAAAATTTCGGGATAAATGATTTATTGGGAAGTCTCTACTTACACAACAATAATAAATTCATCAACTTTTGTCAAGTCAACAAAGTAGATAATATTGATTAATACGATAGATGATATGTATATGAGTAATAAATAAAGAGAAGAAAATCATATACATTATTGATAATTTTTAATTTTACGAATAATGTTCTCCGTGAGGTTCATTAACGTAGTATTTTGATTGTTGCATATCAGGAAAAAAAAAATTTAATTTGATGGTTTACATGAATACATACATCATACTAGTAGAACTAATGACTACAAAAGATGTACAAAAATTACTAGTTAGTAATGGAAATTTGACTTGCTAATATTTTGTATAATAATGTCATTAATATTTAATATGTTTCGTAATTTAAATGACTAAATGAGCCACAATGTTTGAAGATAGAGTTTATGATAGCTAAGTTGCATGATTTATTGATGTATCAATAAAAACTAGCTAGGGGTTTTCAAGGATGGTTAAGAAAAATACACCTATATATGATGTTCTTTCAAATATGGTCCAACTACATCTACAAATTGATGAAAGAGCAAGGTGACACATAAAGGAAGCGAAAAAAAAAAGAAATTAGATACTTACTCTTGATAAACACCTATTTAGAAGATAACACTCATAAAAGTGTATATGAAGAAAAATATGATATTATTGAATGTGAAAGTTGATGCATTATGCTTCATCATTCTATTAGAAAGTTTAAAGCGGACATATATTATTAAATATTCAAATATGGTCCAACCAGCACGTGTTTATCTCATTTGCTTTTGATACTTTTGGTTTCCTTGCGTTAGAGGTTGTGGACCTATTTAGTCGAGTTCAAAGGGTCATGCAAAGTAATGTTATGACCCCGAGATATATGGATGTAGTTTTTAAAAAAACTTGGTTTTGCTATTCAAAAAGTGGTAGCGGCACAGCTTGTTGCCCATTTACCATCTATCTCGATGTAAATTCATAACAACCTGCCAATTAATATAAGTTTTTTTGTTAAATATAAAAAAAAAGTATGCTTCATTACTAATAGAATATTATTGTAGAAAATATTGTGATTAACTGTATTATATTGTTTCCATATTTATGAGATCCTTATTGATCTCAGTTGTATTATTTATACCAAGGTTAATGAGAAGAGAAGGCAAGCATTGAAAATAATTCCTTACATGGTATCATTGTAACCCTACACACCCACCATCTCGCTGCCGTCTTTCTTCACCGCTGCCGACCTTCTTCTGCTTCGGCAGCTGCTTCTCTTCTCCTTCACCTCATGGATACCCCAACTCCTACCCCTCCCGCTCCAACGGACCCCAAACCCACGCCAATGGACACCAAAATTCATCCGGCGGTTACCGTATCCAACATCAAAAACTTTATCCCTATTATTCTCGAGATGGAAACCGGACAATACTCGTCATGGTGCGAACTTTTTCGCATTCATTGTCGGGCGTTTCTGTCACACCCCTTTCTGCGGCGGAAGCACGAGGTGTGATCATGAAAGGTTCTCATTGCATACGAAAGGTAAACATGCTACATGCTCGTAAAAATAACATCAAATACCATAATTTGAAAACATAAGTTTAGCGTTACATCGCTAAGTCGCATAAAACATTGTCTTAAAAAGTTTACAACTTTATTTAAAGATAAACATAAGCGACATCCACGAGCATAATCAAGACCGCGCGCACATCCATCCTAGTTACCTGAAATACATGTGAGTTTTGGAAAAACGTCAACATAATGTTGGTGTGAATTCATGCAGTTTTGTATTTCACGTTTGTATACTTTGTATGAAAACATAGTTTGTGTCATGTATAAATCAAGTTTTCATGTGTACACCACGTACTCATGTATATTTCAAGTTTTTCTTGAGTACCCCACGTACTCAAGTATAATTCCCGTTTTCTTGAGTACCCCACATACTTCAAGTATAATTCAAGTTTTTCTTGAGTACCCCACGTACTTCAAGTATTAGTCAAGTTTTTCTATGGTATCAATTTTATGTAAATAAAGTATTCCTGTAAGTATCAGGACTGTTAATGGGTTGCAAGGCCATTAACATGTGACACGACATAGGAAGTCACCAAACCTTAGGCATTTAGTTGGCATAGTCTGAGACACAAAAGCACTACTCGATACTCGCCCTCACCGAGAGTGTGGCTGCCCGACACCCGTTAGATCTAACATTTTGTTCTGCGGTCTAGGTATATTGTTGGTGCTTATGTACCCTATTCGTGACACGATTTCTCATATCATTTCTCATAACGCATCATACTTGGTACTCGTCCTCACCAAGTGCGCTTCTCGTATTCTTATATCTCATCACACTTGGTACTCGTCCTCACCAAGTGTGCTTCTTGTATTTTTATCATACCATTTGTAAACATAATAATATTTGTAACATGTATTTCACCCCCGAAGTTATAAAAACTGAAAACAGTTAAAAGAAAAGAGGGAGCATGAACTCACCACTTTGCGTTCCTTGCGTCGTAAACTTCACCGGATTTGCTTAATTAACGTCGTGACCTATACGCGTTTTCTTAACGTTAGTCACTAGACCTGCGTCGCACAAGTACAATCACTCTCTTTTGTATTTGTATTGTTGTGTTAAAAATATTTTATATTTTTAACTAAGTATCTTACTTATATTATTTTCTCAAAAATAAATATAAGCTTTTTGTATTTTGCACTTTGCACCCGAATTATGTATCTTGTATGTTGTATGTGTATTTTTGTGTTTATACTTCTCATGAGTATTTAGTGTATTTTTAAGTCTTAATACACTAGCACGTATAACACATACTATATACACTTAGCACAAAAGTTGGTGATCAAATAATATATATTTTTCTCTCAAAATTATACATACTTAACATAGATTTTAATCTTGAAGAAATCATCATTTCTTATCACCAAAAATTAGGGAAACCTTGGTAATATTTTTAAAATTCATTTTTAGGGAATAAGTTTCTCAAAAACTTATATTTTTCTAAGTGTCAAAATTTATAAAAATTTTGGCAGAGTTTCCCCTAAAAATGGAGGTTTCCCATGTTTTCAAAACATGTGTTTATTTTCTTTTAAAATCAACACAATATCAACAACACAATCTTTAATTACCAAACTTGTCAAAACAAGCATATACCACAAACTTATGAACTCGAAAGTTTGTAAAAATATGTAGTAACTTCCTAACATATTCAGCGGTCTTGTTATCTTTTAAAAAAAAAACCAGTTTCTTGAAAACTTTATTTTTAAAGAATATGAAATTTCACAACTTCTAGTCAAAAGTTATGAAAGTGTTTCTTTGTTAAATCCTCTTGTCACGCAAGTGTTTACACACTTGCTTGTTCACAAAAAAGCTTTTAGTTTGTGTAAGATCCGGCTTTGAAACAAGTCTTGTATCCTTTACTTGGTTTTTACGAAAAACCACTTGTAGATCTTTAGATCTACTAGTTTAGGACTCCATTTTACAAGAAAAATCACTTTTACACAAGTTCATGTTCATGAGTGGAAGGGTTCATCCTCTTACAACTTTTACACCTAACATATTACAAGTTCATGTTCCATGAACATGATCTAGCATGGTTAGATGACGGTCCGTTCCACTACTAGCAACTAACAACACAAAATAATCACAACTAGACAAGATTTACATCATTAGTTACTCTTTAACCAACTTGTTCATCATACCTTCACGACTTTATGTTTTGATCTTGTGTGTTCTTAAATTTTAACCGTTAAATCTCTTATTAACCACCTTAAACATGAACAAGGAAGTGTTTGGAAGCACTTACTACTAGCTCGTGGCTAGGGAAGAATCAAAGCGAAAACAAGGTGGATAAAAGCAACATAGTGAGGTTCTTGAGATTCCGAAAGCACCGAGCCTCCTTGTGTGTGACCTTTCACCTTGGGATGTATGTAAAATAGCAAGATCAAAGCTTGATGATGGTGAGATGGTGGGCTATGGTTTCAGCCGAGAGTCTCCAAGGAGAGGGAAAGAGAGAGCAAAAATCTTGAAGTGTTTATGTAAATGAATGTGATCTTATGGTTTCATTTATAAACCATATTAGGGTATTAACCAACAAATAATGTGTCAACAAGATATTAGGCAATCTAAATAAAATAATCAAAATTTGGTGGAGGATGTCCCCACATAGGGAAACCGATCGGATGGGGGGGGGGGGGGTATACAATTGGATTTCAACCAAATGGTTAAGTGTCTAGTTAAAATACAAGAGAACTTAGTTAGGAATTCAAGTTAGTTACTAGTGTGTTATGTAATATAACGGGTGTTAGGGTGTTCGGGGACCCTAACTAGCTCAGAAAAGTGTAAACAATGTCATTGACAATATTTTTATGTTCCGGGTAAAGTCCGGTTGTTCGGTTAGATACCGATTCGTTAAAGTGCTAAATTACACCTTTTAGTGTCTTTTAAGTACCTTTTTGTAATACTTTCGATTCCCAACACTTGGGGAAGTATTCTGGATAATAAAACGAAATTTCTGCATGACATTTATGTTGTTAAAAGCTGATTTGAGCTGAATTATATAAAATTCTGCACTTAAAGTGCGTTTCGGGTGCTTTTTAGTGCTTATTTTTGCTTTCGTAATGTCTATATACCAAACCCTTGTATATACTCTTGGGTTTTAATGCATTCTTGTCGTTGGACCTACACCTAGGCCTCAATTCTAATGTCTGACTGCTTTCTGCAGTTCTGTTGACACAGTGTGTCTTACCGGTGAGTTTACTAGTATTTCTGACGCAACGCTCTTGTTTATGCATAAAGCAATATTTTGTAGTATACAACGTGCATAAATTCACTTGTTTAGTATGAAATTAGTCAATGTTGACATATAAGCACATAATTGCAGTCATTAACTAATAGTTAAAGTGTACGGAAATTACCGGTTTGGTGCCAGTTGTCACAGTTTCAGGTCATTGACCATCTCTCCCCCAAGCCGGATACCAAACCGGCTACCACCACCTCCACGGATCCCAAACCGGCTGCCCCCTCCACGGATGAACTTTGGGATCGGCTAGACGCCATTGTCTTGCAATGGATTTATAGCACGATTTCGAACGACCTTCTCAGCACCATCATACGTCCGGGTAACACCGCCTACGATGCGTGGTCAACTCTTGAAGGCCTCTTCCATGACAACAAAAACGCTCGTGCCATACACCTCATGCAACGCTTTGCAACCACTAGGCTAGACGGATTTCCCAATATGTCCGCCTATTGTCAAGCTATCAAATCTTTAGCCGACCAACTTGCAAATATCGGAGCCCCTCTTGACAACAAACGCCTTGTTCTTCATCTCCTTGCCGGGCTTACCGACCAATATGAAGGTATCTCTACTATTCTTCAACAAAAGGAACCTACACCATCCTTCTATGAGGCCCGTTCACAGCTTTGCATGATTGAAAACCAGAAAGCGGAAAAAGCCCTCTATGCTTCTCAACAGGCTGCCCATGCTCTCACTGCCACAACTGCTAAAAACCCCAACCCACCCGATCAATCCGCCAGTACCACTGCATACCGCGGCCGTGGCCGAGGACGTGGTGGTCGTGGCCGAGGACGTGGTGGTCGTGGTCGTTCCCAGCAACCTCATGGTGCTTGGACTTCTCCGACTACTTACACTTGGACACTCCCTGCTCCATGAACCCACCCACCCAACCCCCCACCGCCACCAACTCATCACGGCTCCAATGGGCTCCACCGCCACCACCGTGCCCCTACCCGACTACCTCGCCACAATCGGCTGCTAACCCAGGTCAAGGTATCCTCGCTCCCGGTCCTAACCAGGCTCATCAAGCATCAACAGTTCCTACTGATATCCAACAGGCGCTATACACTATGTCCCTCAATCCTCCATCTTACAACAATGGCGTCATGGACTCTGGTGCAACTATAAGCATGGATCCTAATGCAGGTAATTTCCATTCTATTTTTAATAATGGCATGAACGAAAATATTATCTTTGGTGATGGCACCAACATTCCGGTGCTTGGACATGGACCTCAAACCTTCCCACCACCTTACCCACCCTTTACTTTAAACCGTGTCCTTTATGCCCCAAACCTCATTAGAAAACTTATTTATGTCCGTCAATTTACAAAAGGTAACTCTGTTTCTGTCGAATTTGACCCTTTTGGTTTTATTGTGAAGGACTACAAGACCCGGGCTACCATTATCCGGTGCAACAGCAGCGGTGATCTCTACACCTTCTCCAAAGACTTTCATTGCTTCTCCACTTCCATCACTGCTGCTCAGTCCTCCACTCTATGGCATCAACGTCTTGGCCACCCCGGCCCCACTTTATTACAATCTTTAAAGAATTCTAATTCTATTTGTTTTAAGACTTTGAATAAATCTATTTGTGAACCTTGCGTGTTTGGCAAAAGTATTAAACTTCCGTTTCATTTATCTAATAATGTTACTTTGCAACCTTTTGACATTGTGCATAACGATTTATGGACCTCTCCTGTGTTAAGCTCGAGAGGTCACCGTTATTATGTCTTGTTCTAGGATGATTATACAAATTTCTTATGGACCTTTCCTGTCTCAAATAAATCTCAAGTTTACCATATCTTTGAATCCTTCACCACACTTGTCCACACTCAATTTCACCGCAAAATAAAAACTTTTCAATGTGATAACAGAAAAGAATATGTCAACGCTTCGTTTAAAAATTTCTTTGACAAACATGGCATTCTTTTTCGCCTCTATTGTCCCTACACATCATCCAAAAATGGCAAAGTCGAGCGTAAAATTTGCTCCATTAACAACATCACCCGAACCCTCCTTTCTCAATCCTCCCTACCCACAAATTTTTGGCCTTATGCACTTGAAACTGCCACCTACTTAATTAACATCATACCCTCCAAAAATCACAAATACCAAACCCCCACATACTTACTTTATCAACAAACTCCCACCTACGTCCATCTCCGTGTTTTTGGGTGTCTTTGCTACCCACTCATTCCTTCCACTAACATTCACAAACTTCAACATCGTTCATCTCCATGTGTTTTTCTCGGTTATCCACCCTCTCATCGTGGCTACCGTTGCTACGACCTTTGCTCTCACACTTTTACTACATCTCGTCACGTCTTATTTGACAAGACTTCCTTCCCCTTCCAATCTCTCACCTCCACTAACCCCACTATCACCTATAATTTTTTAACCGACCCCATCTCACCCCACCACTGGCCATCGGTCGGCTCCCCTATCAACCATCCCTCCCCAGCCCAACAACCTTCGGCCCCCACCACACCTTCAACCCAACCTGTTTATTCCCAGGCCCAAGTCGCCCCACCTACAACATTACCTACCCAACCGGCCCAACCCCATACTGCCGATATTCATCCGGCCCAACCCCATACAGCTTCTATCTCACCGGCCCACCCTCTTACCACCAATACACATCCGGCCCACCTTCAGGCCCAATCCGATCCCACTTCTCCTCCCTTATTCCACAACATCAGCCCACCCCACCCCACACCCACTGTTTCTCCCTCGGCCCACACTGCTCACCCTCCAAACCCGGCCCACTCTCCTTTATCTAACCTTGCCTCACCTCTTACAGCTGAAATTCCCGTTCGGACCATGCGCACCCGCGCAATGGATGGTATTTACAAACCTAAACAGCTCTTCAATCTTAACGCTACCTCTATCGTTCCTATACCTCGAAACCCGACCCTGGCCTTGTCCTCACCGGAATGGTTTGATGCTATGACTAATGAGTTTCGTGCCCTTATTAAAAATGATACATGGGAATTGGTTCCCCGACAGTCCAACATGAATATAATTCGAAGCATGTGGCTCTTTAAACACAAGTTCAAATCCGATGGCACTCTTGAACGTTACAAAGCAAGGTTAGTATGTGATGGGCAGTTACAACAAGTTGGGATCGATTGTGTTGAGACTTTTAGTCCGGTGGTTAAGCCAGCCACTATTCGGACTGTTCTTTCGGTTGCCCTGTCCAACTCTTGGCCAGTTCACCAGTTGGATGTCACCAACGCCTTCCTGCATGGCACTTTACATGAGACTGTCTATATGCACCAACCAATGGGGTTCCGTGATAAGAATTTTCCCGATCATGTATGTCGGCTCAAGAAATCCTTGTATGGTCTAAAGCAAGCTCCTCGTGCCTGGTATCAACGGTTCACTGACTATGTTCTTACGTTGGGTTTTCACCAAAGTGGTTGTGATGCCTCTCTGTTCATTCTTCATAGCCAGGCCCACACTGCATACCTTCTTCTTTATGTGGATGACATTCTTTTTGTCACCTCCTCTTCTTCTCTTCGTGAACAACTTATGGGCTATCTTTCTACAGAATTTGCTATGAAGGATCTTCTGTCACACCCCGAATTTCCACGTGTCACCGGTGGGCCCGGTAGGGGAGTATCGTGACGTGGTTGGCAACATAATAGTCAAACAACACAATATTTAAATGCACAGCGGAAGCAAAGTATAGATTTAATTCAACCAACGATATTGTAATATTAAGTATCACAAATAGTCGAATATAAATCCACAGGTAGATCAAGTTTAAAAAGGAAACAAATGTTCAACAGTTATGACATCCAAGCTGGCGAGACTTAATGTGGATGCTAGGAGACAAGCCAGCCTATTTCGCGTAGTACCTGCACTTAACCTTTTAAGAAAATACGTCAGTTTACACTGGTAAATACAATCAACCGACTCATTTTGAAAAGAGTTTAAGAAAATGCATTTAAGGCACAAGGCACAAATAATATTTTATAACTTGGGATAATTATTTACATATATAATACTTGTATGGATTTACATGTTCCTTATGCGTTCAGTAGCCCGGGTCGAGCCGGGTTAAAGATCAATTAACACACCACTTTATTTATGAGACACTAACAGGTGTACGCCTACACCTGAGTGCTGAGGTCGTGGCCATTTCGTAAAATGATGCCAGGGATATCCGGGACACGGTCATTAACCCCCCAAAGGCTTTAAGCAAACAAAACAATATTAAACGAGACGTCTCAATACTTTCATTATCATTTATTCAATCAAAGATTCAACGTCCCGACCAAGCGGTATTTTATATACCGTACCCCAAGCCCGTATAGGGAAAATAAGTTAAAAGTATTTACCTGAGTAAGTATAGTTCAAAATCAGCGAGTGCAAGTATCTTTTACTGGTTCTCCTAATCTGGAACGAAGGTTTATAATAACCTATTAGAATCCTAACGGGTCTTTAGTTAAGCTTACGCTTAGACCGGTTAGTTTTAAAGATACGGTTCGTACGCACGATTAAGCGAAGACCGGATAGAATGTGATTTAGACCCGACAAGTTTGAAGACTTGTTTAATATGGGTATACGATACACATTCCGGATTTTGAGATAAAACCGATAAGGTTTGACCCGTTTCGGCTAATTTATGTAAACTAGTTACATAAACCAAACCGAACGCGCGTGAAGCGTAACGGGTATCCGTAAGAGTCCTAAACAGGTTTCCTAAGTTAACACACCTTAAATAAGTCGTGATATCAGTAGGATATCACCCATGATGCCCAAAACGAGTTTAATCACTTAATATGCCCCGTAGGGGTATTTTGGTCATTTTAAAGATTATAAAAGGGTTTAATTAGGTTTCCGTGAACCGGGTCTGATTACATCAGTAAAATGGCTTATTTAAACAGGTTATAACATTTGGTTATAAGTCTTATATGTCAAAATAGTTTTAAACCCAAACTATGCGTTAAATACGCGTATAAAGCCGTTTTAAGCGACGTACGGTTTAAAATACGATTCTGAGTTTCTTGATCAGTAAAATAGGTTCAAAACACTCTATTTAATATTTAAAATCAGTAGCAATTGGATTGGCGTTAAAAGGATTTGTAAAACTCATTTTATGGCCGAAAAAGGGTATATTCGGTATTAACCGAATTAAGGCGCTAATCCAAGCTTTTGATCAGTTTAAAAATAATTAAAAATCTTCAAAAATCCCAAAATATTATATTACATCAGTTGGTAAAAGGTTTGGTGTCAAAAATTGGGTTTAGATAGGCTTTACGCTAATGACGTCATTTATTTATTAAGAATCGCTATAATTACGTCATTAAGCATAAGTCCTAATCTAGACCTCCGATTAACGTGAAATTTTCGGGACATGCATAATAATCAGTAACTAAGATTATGGCATTTCCACTTTTCCCAAAATCTCGTTTTATGGTCATAAGGGCATTACGGTCAATATTTAGGCGATTAACGGAAACATCGGACGATTAGGGATTTAAGTGGTATAAACGCAGAGGGTTATACACACATGTAACTAGGTCCTAAAGGAACCTTAAGGCATGTCTAAACCTATAAGAATCGGGTCAGAACTGAGGTCAAAGCAAAAGTCAAACTTTTGCGTCTCTCGGTTCCGAATCGGTTCAAAACATAAAGTTGTCGAATCAAACAAACGTAGACAAGTTATTATACTTATTTTTAAGTTATACGACTGATAAAACAGGTTACACGCCTTCCGTATCATTAAATATGCGATTAAGGTTTCTGTTGACTTTTTCGGAAAGCCTTTGACTCGACAAACAACATGGTTAGGATTCAAATCAGTGAGTGACCTTTTAGGGGTTTAATACTCATATAATTACCAACTCGTAACAACTTTCGTTTCGACAAATCTCTGGACCGTTTGTGTTTTATCGCCAAGTCAAACCGTAGTTACGACGGTTTGATTTCTAGGCCATAAACGAAGCATAATTGAATTTAGAAGGATCGAAGGCACTTACACACGTCTAATGGATGATATGGAAGTCTTGTGAATGACCCGTATGCTCCTTTGATGTCCAGAAGTTGATATGTGATTATATGTTGAACCCGAGACTTTTGACAAGGACTTTGATCTTTCGTTTTTGATTCCAAATGGGTGTAGAATGATCAATGATGAATGTATATGGCTTTTATAAGTTGTATACTAGTGTATACCAGCCCATAGAATCAAAAACCATCAATATAAGTCGGTTAGATGAGCAAAACAGACACCTGCCCATGCAGCAGGTTGTTTTCTGCATCTGTAGGTCTCAGGCGGCCCGCTTTGAGTTTTGTTGATCCTGATGCGGGCCGCTTGGGCCCCCTGATCAGGTTAACTTGTTTTTCTTGTTTGCACTTTGGTCCCTAGTCCCCCGAAAGGTCGTTTTCAAGTCCAATCTTTCATAAGAAGCTTTGATATTTAATATTTGGGGCTTTAAGACTTATACCCACTTTGTCAAGTCCTCGGGTAACTTTGTGATCACCCGAAAAGCCCTAAATTTCCACGTTGACGATTCTAACCCTTGCACACGAATTTTATCACAACTTGCTCATACGATAACGAAACTTGGTGAAATTTTTATGGTAGATTCTAGTGAGCATAATTAATCGTTACAAAGCTTCGGGTTTGTCAAAAGGTCACTCAGAGGTATATCTTTAACATGTTGACACAATTTTTACCCCTGTAGTTTGTAATCTCTCACTTTCTTTCACAATTCGCTTCGTATGATCCGTGATCTATTCGTTTTAGGTTATAAACATTATGTAGGGTTATTGCAAAGTGTATTTATTCATTGTTGACACTTTGAACCCTTATGCTTACACAGTTTCACTGTCTGTCAACTTTAGTCCTTCAAGAACATTCTTTCACACGTTTAAACCTATGACACGTGTCAAGACATAATAGGACGTAAATTTTCGAGGTGTTACATCCTCACCCCCTTAAAATAAATCTCGACCCGAGATTTACTGAAATAAGTAAGGGTACTTTTCTTTCATCGTGGATTCAACTTCCCACGTGAATTCGGGACCTCTACGGGCATCCCATTTGACCTTTACAAAAGGTATATGCTTCCTTCGAAGCTTCCTCACCTGTCGATCTTCGATCGACAAAGGTTTTTCCACAAATTTCAAGCTCTCATCGATATGCACATCTGTATAGGGTATAATCACTGATTCGTCAGCGGAGTCAGCGAAACACTTCTTCAGATTGCAGATGTGGAACACATTGTGTATACTACTGAGCTCTTCAGGTAAGTTTAACTTGTAGGCAACTGACCCGACACGTTCGATAACCTCGAAAGGTCCTATGTATCTCGGGCTTAGCTTACCTTTCTTACCAAATCGCATCACTCCCTTCCAGGGTGACACTTTAAGTAGGACTTTGTCACCTACTTCGAAGTGAAAATCTTTACGATTTGGATCGGCGTAAATCTTCTGCCTATTCCGGGCAGCTTGGAGATTGTTACGAATCTGGACAATCTTGTCCGTCGTTTCGAACACGATCTCTGGTCCTGATAACTGGACTTCTCCAACTTCCGCCCAACAAACAGGCGATCTACACTTTCTACCGTATAATGCCTCAAAAGGCGCAGCCTTTATGCTGGTATGGTAGCTATTGTTGTAGGAGAATTCGATCAATGGCAGGTTCTTATCCCAGCTACCTCCCAAGTCGATTGCACATGCACGTAGCATGTCTTCTAACGTTTGAATAGTACGCTCACTCTGACCGTCTGTCTGTGGATGGTAAGCCGTACTAAAGTTCAAACGTGTGCCCAAAGATTGTTGGAAGCTTTTCCAAAAGTGTGACGTGTACCTAGTATCTCGGTCAGAGATAATAGCTACAGGTATGCCATGTAAGGCTACAATCTTATCAACGTACAGTTGGGCTAACATATCGGAGCTATAAGTCTCCTTGATGGGTAGGAAATGTGCTGACTTAGTCAGTCGGTCGACTATCACCCAGATGGTGTCATTTCCTTTCCTTGTCTTGGGTAACTTGGTGATAAAATCCATAGTTACCATTTCCCATTTCCAATTAGGAAGTTCAGGCTGTTGTAGCAAACCTGACGGTTTTTGATGTTCTACCTTGACTTGCGCACACGTCAAGCATTTAGCTACATAGGTAGCTACAGACTTCTTCAAGCCTATCCACCAATAATTTATCCTAAGATCATGATACATTTTATCAGCTCCAGGATGAACAGAATATTTGGAACTATGGGCTTCCTGGAGGATAACATCACGAAGTCCTCCATGAATTGGAACCCATATTCGTCCATTCAATCTAAGAATTCCATCCTTACTAAGGGATAACTGCTCCTCAGTTACTCCTAGCTTTTCGTTAGGATAGTTAGCTTCCAATACAGCTTCCTTCTGTGCAGCTAACAACCTTTCCATCAAACTGTTCTTTACTTCCATGCTCTTGGCATTGATTCGGATGGGTCTCACTCTTTCTTTCCGACTCAAGGCATCGGCGACTACATTCGCCTTGCCGGGATGGTATCTTATTTCACAATCGTAATCATTAAGAGTTTCCATCCAACGGCGTTGCCTCATGTTCAAGTCCTTCTGGTTGAACAGATGTTGAAGGCTCTTGTGATCAGAATAGATCACACATTTGATTCCATATAAGTAGTGCCTCCACAGTTTTAGTGCGAATACAACGGCACCCAATTCCAAGTCGTGGGTGGTGTAATTCTTTTCGTGCACCTTTAACTGTCGTGAAGCATAGGCAATGACTTTGCCTTTCTGCATGAGCACACATCCCATCCCGGTGTGTGAGGCATCACAATAAACTACAAACTCCTCTATTCCATCAGGCAATGTCAGTACTGGAGCATTGCTCAACTTTTGTTTCAGAATATCGAAGGATTCCTGCTGCTTAGGACCCCAGTCAAACTTAATCTTCTTACGCGTTAGCGAAGTCAGGGGTGCAGCAATCCTTGAAAAGTTTTCTATGAATCGTCTATAGTATCCTGCCAAACCTAGGAAGCTACGAATTTCTGTAGGCGTCTTTGGCTCATGCCAATTCATGACAGATTCAACTTTAGCGGGATCTACTTGGATACCACGCTCACTAACAACATGTCCAAGAAATTGGACTGCTCGGAGCCAGAATTCACACTTTGAGAACTTGGCGTAGAGCTTCTCTTTATGAAGTAGTTCCAGTATGCAGTGAAGATGCTTCTCATGGTCAGCTTGGCTCTTTGAGTAGATGAGAATGTCGTCGATGAAGACGATGACGAATTTGTCTAGGTGCGGCTTGCAAACGCGATTCATGAGATCCATGAATGCGGCCGGTGCATTAGTAAGCCCAAAAGGCATCACTAGGAACTCGTAATGACCATAACGAGTCCTAAATGCTGTTTTGTGCACATCTTCATCTCTAACCTTCAATTGATGGTAGCCTGACCTCAAGTCAATCTTCGAGAAGAAACTTGCCCCTTGCAGTTGATCGAACAGATCGTCGATTCTGGGCAAAGGATACCTATTCTTGATGGTAACCTTATTAAGCTCACGGTAGTCGATGCACAGACGCATCGATCCATCCTTCTTCTTAACAAATAAAACCGGTGCTCCCCAAGGAGACGAACTAGGTTTGATGAAACCTTTGGCTAGCAAATCATCTAGCTGCGTCCTCAATTCCTTCATCTCCGTTGGTGCCAACCTATAAGGCGCCCTTGCAACTGGTGCTGATCCAGGAATAATGTCAATTCTGAATTCCACTTGTCTATCTGGTGGCAAACCAGGTAGTTCTTCAGGAAATACTTCGGGGTATTCAGAAATGACTGGGATCTCTTCAATCTTGGGTTTTGGTTCATCAATAATCACTTGTGCCATGTAGATGACACAGCCCTTCTTCAAACACTTAGAGTCCTTGAGTATAGACATTTTCTCGGGCAGCCCATACTGGGTATCTCCCTGGATAGTAAGTGATTCACCAGACGAAGTCTTGATCCTCACTTGCTTCTTATTGCAAATAATCTGGGCCTGGTTATGTGATAACCAGTCCATACCCAAAACTATGTCGAAACCGGCTAGTTTTAAAGGAAGTAGGGACAACGGAAAAGAGTGGTTCCTAATGGATATGAAACATCCATCTAATAAGGTTGAAGCGGTTTCTAAAGTGCCATCTGCTAGTTCCACCTCATAATTCACACTTAAAGTTCTAACAGGTAGTTTCAACAGTTCACAGAACTTATCATCTACAAACGACTTATCAGCGCCTGAATCAAATAACACTCTCGCATAAACATCATTTACGAGAAAGGTACCTGTTATCACGTTGTCGTCCTTGACGGCTTCCTTAGCATCCATTCTGAAGACCCTCGCATTGGTCTTCTTCCCCTCTTCATTCTTCCTTGCAGATTTTGGGCAGTTGGACTTGATATGCCCCTTTTCATTGCAACCATAGCAGGTCGCATCCTTTATCTTCTTGCAATCCACGGTTTTGTGTTCCCTGGATTTGCATAACCCACATGCAAAAGGCTTCGATTGTGTTTGTGAGTTGGATTCAAACCTGCACTTCCCAAAGTGCTGCCTCTTGCAGGTTTTGCATCTGGGTTTTTCGCCCGACTGTTGACCATCCTTCTTAAAACCTGACCCCTTCTTTTGGTCATTGTTTCCCTTCAGCTTCTTGTCTGACCGTCGTGAGTTGTCATCCTCACGCTTCCTCTTTTCGGTATCATTTTTCCTTTGTGACCTCAGCCTGACAGCATCTGAGGTCAGAGATAACGATATGTCCGTTACTGACCGAAAAGTGGTTGGTCTGGAAGCTTTTACACTTGCTTTGATCTCCGGTTCCAAACCCCCGATAAAACGAGCTATACGCTTAGGCTCCGGAGTTACCAAGTAAGGGACCAACCTTGACAAAGTATTGAAAGTGGTAAGGTAGGCCTGACAGTCCAGGTTTTTCATGACCAGTGCCAGGAAATCAGATTCAATTCTCTCAACCTCATGTTGAGGGCAGAAATTCTCTTTGATTAGTGCCATGAATTGTTCCCAGGTCATGTTGTATAACGGGACTTTCCCTGTGGCTTGGATCAAAGATCTCCACCAGGCTAAGGCTTCTCCTTTGAAAGACTGTGAGACAAACTTCACAATGTCTCTATTATGACAACCACTAATATCTACCACAGTATCCATTTCATCCATCCACGTCATGCAATCAACAGCTCCTTTTTCCCCATTGAAGTCTCTGGGTTTGCACGAGACAAAGTACTTATATGTGCAACCCCTATTACGAGGTTCTTGGTTCTGCACGACTCTTTGGGATGGATTACTCCTTTGATTCGAGGAGTGGTGAGTATTACTGTTGTGGGCAGTGTGGGTTCTGGAGGGTGTTCTAGTGTGTGATGCAGAATGGGTCCTCGTATGGGTACCACTTGATCCATGGTGCTGTCTATCCATAGCTCTATTAACTGCATTGTCTATCATAGCTTGCAACTCTGCACCTGCTACGTTTACATGGGCATTATCATTCACTATCCCTGGGTGACTGTTGACCTCGTTTGAGTCTGCCATGTATCTTGAACTGTAACACATTGGCAATAATTTATTGGTGAGTTTATTATGGAATTGTCTTTTATGGCAATTTTATTAACCGTGGTAAACATAGACCATATCTGGTTAATTTATTACTCACATAAATTCAGGATTTCTAATATAATTTATCCTAATTATAAAATAATAACAGTATTTATTAGCACATAAGGCCTAGTCACAGGGACAATATAGATTATAAGCTAGGATTTCAGAGAATCAAAGCATGAAGGTTTGAACAAAGTTCATTACCTTTATCAGACAGGGTCATAGACTAATACTGTCTTTTGTCTCATATGAAAATGAGAAGGGCCCGAAGGCATTCCATTACCAATAGATGGTAAAAGAACTGATCATCTTTATTAATGATTTAACCCATGATTCAGAGATCATTTAAGTGGGTTTAGAATCTTGAAAAGATCCAAATATAATAATAACACGTATGTTTCTAACGAATCATATCTGCTAGGAGTGTTAACATGTTTTCAGATGTTAACAGGGATTTGAATCTTTTTAACAAGTTTTACCATCTGGGCCAGGTCTTAAAATGACATGCAGGCTAGGTTTTACTTTTAAGATCCTTAATAAAAATAACATAGGCAGATAGATTTTTAAAAGGAATGATTTTGATTTATTTATTTCATATATCTTTTAATTATGCATAACATAGCAAAGATGAAATTTATAAACTTACATTCCATTAACTAAAAGTAGTACATTTTTGCCCTAAACGGGACTTTTCACAGAAACAGATGCCCGCGCAGGAGCTATACATATAATACATGCCCTCACAGGGACGGTCTACAAAAGTAAATGTCCACGCAGGGACTACTAGAGACAAGTCCACGTAGGGACTAAGTACAAAGATAGATGTCCACGCAGGGACTACATACACATATAAATAAATGTCCACGTAGGGACTTGATTTAAACAAGGAAATACAACAATATATATATGGGGATTTAACGATCCCGTTTCTTCTTTCCCTTAAGCAAGTTTGCCAAACCACTCATAAATCCCTCATTCTTCTTACGTTCCTTCTGGAAGTCTCGCTCCATTTTGGCCAGTCTTCGACGGAGTTCCTCCTGCTCATGGGAAGGAGCCCGTGGTGGCTGGTACTGTGGTGGCGGCTGAACAGGTGCTTGATACCCCTGAGTTGGGTATCCCATTCCCCAAGGAGGTCCGTATGGTCCTTCAGGATTATTATGGGTTTGGTAACTTGCTGCTACGTTATAAGGGTCATCAGTATAGTTATAGCCATGGTATGCTGGTGGTCCATATGGGTTGTAAGCTGCCGGAGCAGTATAAGCAGGTATTGGGTGGCCAAAACCCGGTGATGGCGGTACAATAGGTGCAGAATTCACCTCCGAAACTGGGACAGAAGGTCCCTCCATCTGTGGGTCTTCATGAGTAGGCGGGTAATGGCTACCGCTAGAGTGTTGAGGGGTGTTGATACGAAAATCAACTTCTCGTGCTGAGATCCGTGCACCAGTCCTCCTACGTCTTGGTGGTGCTGGAGGCTCTAGATGAACTGGTGGCGGAGGAGGCGGTGGCGTGACTGCCACAAACCCGTGTTCCCCAGAGGAATCTTGATGAGGCTGCTGCGGTGGCTGCTGGTGAGGTGATGGGTGGTAAGATGGAGTATTGTACCACTCACACCGTTCAAACCGCGCCATGTGACTATCCGGACCCTGGTATGGTGTTCCGTGATATGACGATCCGTCTGAGATCACGAAAGGATGGTTCATGGATCCGGTTGAAGCCTCGACGGGATCTGTGTCCTCGTCCATATCCTGATCACCAGAAAAATGATCTTCCGGTCCAAGTGGGTTAAAGCCCACTTGCTCTGGCAGGTACTCTGCTGGGTTGAACTGACCCTGAAAAACAGGAGTAGGGTCGCCAAAGAAACGTTGCGGGTTGTGGGGTTCGTTCTCTGACTGAGGCCCATAAGAGTCCTGATATGGAGGTGTTGAGGAGTGCGAAAAAGATCGTCTGGCATCGTCTTCATAGGTCCTCCATAGTTCCCTCGTTTCGTCATTCCTTGTAGAAGAAGTTCGTCGAAATGAAGGCCCTGCCTCATGGTCGTTAGGGGCACTAGCTGGCTCCTTTCCTCGACCACCTCGTCTAAATCTTGGCGGCATTATTGTACCTGTTAAGACACACAAGATAATAACAAGGAAAAATATAGGGCAAATTTAATTAAATAAAGTAAAAATTTGAACAATTTGGATTATTCCTAAGTTCTTTGTCTAGACTCGAAGATTTAGGAATGTGCAATTGTGTAACTGAGATTAAACACAAAAGGCTAGTGTTTAATTCACTCAGAGTTGGCTCTGATACCAACCTGTCACACCCCGAATTTCCACGTGTCACCGGTGGGCCCGGTAGGGGAGTATCGTGACGTGGTTGGCAACATAATAGTCAAACAACACAATATTTAAATGCACAGCGGAAGCAAAGTATAGATTTAATTCAACCAACGATATTGTAATATTAAGTATCACAAATAGTCGAATATAAATCCACAGGTAGATCAAGTTTAAAAAGGAAACAAATGTTCAACAGTTATGACATCCAAGCTGGCGAGACTTAATGTGGATGCTAGGAGACAAGCCAGCCTATTTCGCGTAGTACCTGCACTTAACCTTTTAAGAAAATACGTCAGTTTACACTGGTAAATACAATCAACCGACTCATTTTGAAAAGAGTTTAAGAAAATGCATTTAAGGCACAAGGCACAAATAATATTTTATAACTTGGGATAATTATTTACATATATAATACTTGTATGGATTTACATGTTCCTTATGCGTTCAGTAGCCCGGGTCGAGCCGGGTTAAAGATCAATTAACACACCACTTTATTTATGAGACACTAACAGGTGTACGCCTACACCTGAGTGCTGAGGTCGTGGCCATTTCGTAAAATGATGCCAGGGATATCCGGGACACGGTCATTAACCCCCCAAAGGCTTTAAGCAAACAAAACAATATTAAACGAGACGTCTCAATACTTTCATTATCATTTATTCAATCAAAGATTCAACGTCCCGACCAAGCGGTATTTTATATACCGTACCCCAAGCCCGTATAGGGAAAATAAGTTAAAAGTATTTACCTGAGTAAGTATAGTTCAAAATCAGCGAGTGCAAGTATCTTTTACTGGTTCTCCTAATCTGGAACGGAGGTTTATAATAACCTATTAGAATCCTAACGGGTCTTTAGTTAAGCTTACGCTTAGACCGGTTAGTTTTAAAGATACGGTTCGTACGCACGATTAAGCGAAGACCGGATAGAATGTGATTTAGACCCGACAAGTTTGAAGACTTGTTTAATATGGGTATACGATACACATTCCGGATTTTGAGATAAAACCGATAAGGTTTGACCCGTTTCGGCTAATTTATGTAAACTAGTTACATAAACCAAACCGAACGCGCGTGAAGCGTAACGGGTATCCGTAAGAGTCCTAAACAGGTTTCCTAAGTTAACACACCTTAAATAAGTCGTGATATCAGTAGGATATCACCCATGATGCCCAAAACGAGTTTAATCACTTAATATGCCCCGTAGGGGTATTTTGGTCATTTTAAAGATTATAAAAGGGTTTAATTAGGTTTCCGTGAACCGGGTCTGATTACATCAGTAAAATGGCTTATTTAAACAGGTTATAACATTTGGTTATAAGTCTTATATGTCAAAATAGTTTTAAACCCAAACTATGCGTTAAATACGCGTATAAAGCCGTTTTAAGCGACGTACGGTTTAAAATACGATTCTGAGTTTCTTGATCAGTAAAATAGGTTCAAAACACTCTATTTAATATTTAAAATCAGTAGCAATTGGATTGGCGTTAAAAGGATTTGTAAAACTCATTTTATGGCCGAAAAGGGTATATTCGGTATTAACCGAATTAAGGCGCTAATCCAAGCTTTTGATCAGTTTAAAAATAATTAAAAATCTTCAAAAATCCCAAAATATTATATTACATCAGTTGGTAAAAGGTTTGGTGTCAAAAATTGGGTTTAGATAGGCTTTACGCTAATGACGTCATTTATTTATTAAGAATCGCTATAATTACGTCATTAAGCATAAGTCCTAATCTAGACCTCCGATTAACGTGAAATTTTCGGGACATGCATAATAATCAGTAACTAAGATTATGGCATTTCCACTTTTCCCAAAATCTCGTTTTATGGTCATAAGGGCATTACGGTCAATATTTAGGCGATTAACGGAAACATCGGACGATTAGGGATTTAAGTGGTATAAACGCAGAGGGTTATACACACATGTAACTAGGTCCTAAAGGAACCTTAAGGAATGTCTAAACCTATAAGAATCGGGTCAGAACTGAGGTCAAAGCAAAAGTCAAACTTTTGCGTCTCTCGGTTCCGAATCGGTTCAAAACATAAAGTTGTCGAATCAAACAAACGTAGACAAGTTATTATACTTATTTTTAAGTTATAAGACTGATAAAACAGGTTACACGCCTTCCGTATCATTAAATATGCGATTAAGGTTTCTGTTGACTTTTTCGGAAAGCCTTTGACTCGACAAACAACATGGTTAGGATTCAAATCAGTGAGTGACCTTTTAGGGGTTTAATACTCATATAATTACCAACTCGTAACAACTTTCGTTTCGACAAATCTCTGGACCGTTTGTGTTTTATCGCCAAGTCAAACCGTAGTTACGACGGTTTGATTTCTAGGCCATAAACGAAGCATAATTGAATTTAGAAGGATCGAAGGCACTTACACACGTCTAATGGATGATATGGAAGTCTTGTGAATGACCCGTATGCTCCTTTGATGTCCAGAAGTTGATATGTGATTATATGTTGAACCCGAGACTTTTGACAAGGACTTTGATCTTTCGTTTTTTATTCCAAATGGGTGTAGAATGATCAATGATGAATGTATATGGCTTTTATAAGTTGTATACTAGTGTATACCAGCCCATAGAATCAAAAACCATCAATATAAGTCGGTTAGATGAGCAAAACAGACACCTGCCCATGCAGCAGGTTGTTTTCTGCATCTGTAGGTCTCAGGCGGCCCGCTTTGAGTTTTGTTGATCCTGATGCGGGCCGCTTGGGCCCCCTGATCAGGTTAACTTGTTTTTCTTGTTTGCACTTTGGTCCCTAGTCCCCCGAAAGGTCGTTTTCAAGTCCAATCTTTCATAAGAAGCTTTGATATTTAATATTTGGGGCTTTAAGACTTATACCCACTTTGTCAAGTCCTCGGGTAACTTTGTGATCACCCGAAAAGCCCTAAATTTCCACGTTGACGATTCTAACCCTTGCACACGAATTTTATCACAACTTGCTCATACGATAACGAAACTTGGTGAAATTTTTATGGTAGATTCTAGTGAGCATAATTAATCGTTACAAAGCTTCGGGTTTGTCAAAAGGTCACTCAGAGGTATATCTTTAACATGTTGACACAATTTTTACCCCTGTAGTTTGTAATCTCTCACTTTCTTTCACAATTCGCTTCGTATGATCCGTGATCTATTCGTTTTAGGTTATAAACATTATGTAGGGTTATTGCAAAGTGTATTTATTCATTGTTGACACTTTGAACCCTTATGCTTACACAGTTTCACTGTCTGTCAACTTTAGTCCTTCAAGAACATTCTTTCACACGTTCAAACCTATGACACGTGTCAAGACATAATAGGACGTAAATTTTCGAGGTGTTACATCTTGGTTCTCTAAGCTTCTTTCTCGGGATCTTTGTCTCCCGTACCCAGGATACTATGTTTCTGTCGCAACACGGTTACGCATCAGACATTGTCGAGCGTGCAGGGATGGCTTCCTGCAAGCCAGTTGCCACTCCCGTTGACACCAATTTTAAATTAAGTGTTCATTCTGGTGATGTTTTTGATAACCCCACTCTTTACAGGAGCTTGGCTGGAGCATTGCAATACCTGACATTCACTCGCCCTGACATTAGCTATGTTGTGCAACAAGTTTGTATGCATATGCATGCTCCCCGGACTGATCATTGGAATGCACTAAAGCGCATTATTAGGTACATCAAAGGCACAGTTGATTACGGCCTTACCTTATCCTCTCACCGTGCTCCCACCCTTCTTGCATACACTGATGCTGACTGGGCAGGATGCCCTGATACGCGTCGCTCCATGAGTGGTTACTGCGTCTACTTCAGGGACAACCTCGTCTCCTGGTCCTCTAAGCGCCAACCCACCATCTCTCGCTCCAGTGCTGAAGCTGAGTATCGTGGTGTTGCAAATGTTGTTGCGGAAATTTGGTGGCTTCGAAATTTGCTTCTTGAGTTACATCGCCCGCCAGATAGAGCCACCATTGTTTACTGTGATAACGTCAGTACCATTTACCTATCCGGAAATCCAGTTCAACACCAGCGTACTAAACACATCGAACTCGACATTCATTTTGTCCGTGAACAGGTTCAACGGGGTCAAGTACGGGTTCTTCACATTCCTTCTCGCTATCAGGTTGCTGACATTTTTACAAAGGGCTTGCCTAGAGTTTTATTTGAAGACTTTCGTTCCAGTCTCAGCATCCGTTCACCTCCCGCTTCGACTGAGGGGGTGTAATAGAATATTATTGTAGAAAATATTGTGATTAACTGTATTATATTGTTTCCATATTTATGAGATCCTTATTGATCTCAATTGTATTATTTATACCAAGGTTAATGAGAAGAGAAGGCAAGCATTGAAAATAATTCCTTACAATTACAAAAAAAAAAAAAAAAATTAAAAAATTGTCAGTGAACTAAAAAAACAAACTATTATTTAAATCGGTGACAACTCACAAGTTTCTTGTTTAATAATGCTAAATCTGCAAAATCAGATTGATTTATTGTCATTTTCATGTCTTTTCCACCCTTACACCAATTTGCATACGAATTTGATAACTGTATTAGTTATCCCTCATCAAAAGGACATGTGTTATGGGCTCCAACGAGGCCCGCATTGTTGTTGCCCGAGCCAGGTGTGGGACACGAACACCGCTATGATCATGAGCCATTGGTTGGGGGGGGGGGGGGGAGACCGGCGTTCAACGACCTTCAATAGATATATGGGGTGCATGAAGAAGTACACAGCTTTCCCGGGATGCTTAGTAGCATCGAACACATAGTACTTACATAAATAACTTCTGTTCACGTCTTCGATGATTTTCAAGAGTTTTCCAAACGCTATTACCGTTAAGATATTATCTGTATTGTTTGTTTGAAGTAATAGAAAGACAAAACAGCAAAACTTGTCACAAGTTTGTTTGAATCATGACAAAAAAATTATTCACTTATTATTTAAAGCAGCTCTTTTAACTTGAATACTCCAAAGTCCAAACATAACCTTAAACATACAAGAAAAATAAAGAGTTAATACAAATTTTTAAACACAAAACACATACATATATCATTATTTAAACATATATACATATTAGCATCATCATGACCATGAACAAAGCACCCACACCAACACACATGAAAACTCACATAGTAACTTCTAGCCATGAAAATACCTCCTGCACACAACAGATCATTACAAGATCAAAATATTGATTCAAATAATTTATATTAACCTAGCGGGTTGGCACCCGTCAAGAAACTTACAGAAAGGCGCAGTTGTCCATCGTTGGTTATCACCCTTTGTCCACTTAAAGAGATAAATTTTGGTGCCATCGCGAACACCGCCGTGATCTTTATCGCCATTCCAGGCATCAACGTTAAGCTTGATGTTATTAACCATCCTTACTGCATGAAAACCGTCGCCCAGATCCTTGCTTTGGGTCCAAAGAACAGACTCATCCAGCTTATCTGGATTGTACTCCACCAGCTGAACCTGCACAAACATTCACAAAATCAACAATAACTGTCAGATACATAATTCTACGGGCACCATTGTACAAACACCACTAACACACTATCAAGATACCACTGATGTGTCATACAGGCCATATGATGGGGGAGAAAAGTGGTCAAATGGGGACCGTATTGTTAAAGTATATTATAATCTAGACGTAGACTTTATTTGGTATTTTTATCGTCTTAAGTATTAAAAAATAGTTTGATTAAAACGGCAGTTATATTATGAAACATCACAATGGTTCAATGATCCATAACCTTGTCAAAACCATCCTGCAAACCAGTTCATACATATATGCACATGAAGGTGTTCTTGATCCCAACACGTATGACAGTCATACAGGCCGTATAATGGGCAGAAAAATGGCCATACGGGTTGTATTGTATGAGAGCCATATCATGCTTAAGTATGATATGAAACATAGTTTGATTAAAACGGCAGTTATATTATGAAACATCACAATGGTTCAATGATCCATAACCTTGTCAAAACCATCCTGCAAACCAGTTCATACATATATGCACATGAAGGTGTTCTTGATCCCAACACGTATGACAGTCATACAGGCCGTATAATGGGCAGAAAAATGGCCATACGGGTTGTATTGTATGAGAGCCATATCATGCTGCTTGTTTGACGTTTTGACTGACAAAGACATACAGCCCGTATAACGTTTTGACTTGCAAAGAAATGACTGACTTAATCACTGACAAAGTCACAAGGCCCCGTATGACCTTTTTTCACCCTGTCATACACCCCCTATGATCCCTATGACGACCTGTATGGTGTGACAGTTGACCTGGTGTACTGATGGTGTCTAATGATAAGAGGTTGTTTGTTTGGGATATGACTTTTAAAGTGATTATATGATTTGGTATTAACAAACAAGTTAAATAACTCTAATCAAACAGGGTTTGACCCAATACTAAATTTGATTAATCAGATAACCTATATAGCTATACCCAAACCCCTAAGCATTGTAACATATTATAAATCCCATGAAACAGAAGCAATTTCAAGTAGATGATTACATACCGGATGCTCAGCACCGATCGAGTGTTTGATCGCCTGTCCAGTAGCTTTGTTCACCAAAGCAAAAGAGTGGAAACCCTCTTCGTCCTTCACTCTTGTGCTATACTTCTCTTCCTTTATCCAATGCTGTGTAACAATTCAAATCCAACTATTACCCATTTTGTAGGACTTGAACCCAGAATCGTTAGGCGCTAGTCGGTCGGTTAGGTACCGACTAGCGATTAACTGGAATTAATCGAATCGGGATTTTTGTAAGTAATTTTTAGTTATCTATATACACACACATTTTAATATGTAGTTTTTAAAAATAGACATGTTTTAAACCCTCGTTGACCCACATTTTTAAGTTATTAATGAGGATAAATAGGGTTTGGTTGAAATTTGGCCGGGATAGGACTGCCATTGACCGCCTGTAGGGGCGGACCTATAGTGTTACAAGGGGTAACCTCCATTACCCCTTGACGCTCCGGTGACACTCCGACGACGGTAGTGTAAATTTTGAAAAAGTTTGATGTTTTTTCTATTTCGTTACCCTTTTTTTAAAGGTTACCCCTATGCGGATCAGTCAGGATTTTTACACTGGCCGCCTGGCGATTAATCGATGAAAACGATTAGTGATTAATCGACGACTAATCGGTCAGGATTTTTAGAACCATGCTTGAACAACCCACATTACTAGAAAAAAAGGTTTTCCAAAAATAGTTGTGAATTGAAAGAAATAGATGATACCATACCTGATGGTGATCGGAAGGGTTGGTAGGTGCAAGAACAACTTTACCATCACGGATGGTGAGTGAGTAATCAGGTTTGGCCTTGCAGTAGAACCTAACAGTGGGTTTATTGTCGGTGTACTTTGGGGTCTGGTGGGAGACGTGGTGGACCGCAACTGCAGGTTGCGGTGTGGGTGGTGATGGTTCGTGGTGGGCCGGAGTGTTGTGGTGGTGGTGGTGGTGATCCATATTGTGAAAAGTAGTTGAGGTGTGTTAAAGGGGTAGGTAGTTGAACTTAAATAGAAGATGAGGTAGTTACAAGATCTTTGATTTTGTCGGTGTGAAAATCGTGCCCATGATTCCATCATTAAATGTTTTTTTTCTGTATAGAATAGACACGTGGAAAAATATAAAAACCATTACGTGTTTTAGGTATATTCTTGGATGAAAAGATCAATACGGTAGTAAAGTGTGGAAGAGGACGGTCTTCTCTACTGTTTCGGCAACTGTGTGGAGGTTATGGAAAGCTAGGAACGATAAAATTTTTGAAGGAAAGTTCATCCCTTTAATCAGATCTGTGGAGCAAGTTAAAGAAGATGCCTTTCTTTGGATAAGTAACCGTTCTTCCCGACTTCAGTTAAGCTGGGACAAGTGGAGAACCTTTGATATTTCAGATTTGATGTAATCTTGGTTTGCTCAGTCGTTTGTTCTGTTTTTTGTTTTGTTCCCAGTTTCTTGCTGGCTCTTTATATATATATATATAAAGTGAGTTTGCCGTTCAAAAAAAAAAAAATACGTGTTTTAGGTATTCTTGAAACTAGAAAACTACAATCCAATCCAATCCTATCCTCTATTTTTCTTAGTTTTACATCATGTGATTGATACCTAGTGTCAACTTTATACTTTATCTTGAAATTTCGTCAACTTTACACATCGTTTCATTGTTTTCAAAATTAATCAATCTTGGACCTTGAACCTTGCACCTTAACGACATTAAATGTCAACGTTACTCACTGACAGTGCAAGGGCAAAATGGACATTTCACCTCGTTTATATCAAACCCAGTCAATTACCCACCCTACCTTTTCTTAACCATCTCATTTTTACACCCTCTAATTCACACACACGCCTAAATAACCAGCGATATTCCGACCTTCGGAGCAAAACCTGCAGCTCGTCTTCTTCAGTAACCACCCAAACCACACTCACAACATCCAAACTCCGATATTCTATGTTCACGAGAACAGTTTACGAGTTTCTTTAGTTTGCTAGCTTACTGAAATAGAGTTCTCAAGATTTATAAGGTTTTTTAGTTGCAACCATCTACTGCTACTATCCCCACTAAATCATCCCGCTCCGACCACCGTTAAACATCGTAATGATGTGTTTTAAAAACATACACTTTTATCCTATGTATGTTGTATAATTTAGTAATTTATTAGAGTCGTTTTTATTAGTATTATTGTATATTTTATTATTTTATATTGTTACAGGCCCCTGATGTGAAGAAGGAAAAAAAAAAGAGTTTAAACAGAGAAATAAATGAAGAACCACGAGTTAATAAAATCGAGGGATCAAAATGCAAGATGCTAAAAGTTGTTTAAAAATAATGCATGAAAGTCAAGGGACTAGAATGAACTAATGTTGAAAGTTCATATTAATTCACAAACACTAAAGTAGAAAAAAATGAAGATTCGTATGGAGTGTTTTGACCGAATTGTAAAGGTGTTGACCAAAATTTCACATTCATATTATTTCTTTGTGATTGGGCCCGAACAAGTGAAGGAAAACATGCCATTTGATCAACATGGAGCCCAGCCCATACTTTTGCAATCCAGCTAATAAATATACAGCAACCTTGAACGCATAGAAGGGGACGGCTGTACATCAGACGCACGAAGACAGTTAGACGCAGAGGAGAGCCTTGGACGATTTTTTTCTTTTGGATTCTTTTGCAAGAAATCAAGCGCGGGAATCCTCGGGATCAAGTGGGAAGCTTAGGGAGCAAGGGATTACGGGTTTTGCTACTCGATTTCTTTAGTTTCTATTTTTTTTCTTGTTTGATATCATGAATTCTTGTTCTAGACTTTCTTTGATTATTTATAAGACTGTGTTCCTTGGCTAAACCTTTCGTTGCTACCTAGGTTAAGATGAACATTTAATGAAGTTTGGATTTCTTTTCGTTTATGATTGTGTGTATGGGTTTTTCTTAAAAAGTAAAGAACTTTGGAATCTTTAATTTAGTGCATATGCGTATCTTGTTTTGATTATTGATTGTTTATTCGTTTCACATGAACCTTGGTGAATGTCTTTCATAGGATAGGTTTGTGTTGATTGTTCGAGTCTTTGCGGGTTCGGGTAGTCTTTGGGTGAATTGGCCAATAACCTTAGAAACGGTAAATAAAATATATTTAGAACTTGATATTCTGCTAATCTTGTCGCTGAGAGGCTCGAGGTTATTAATAGGTCTCGGTTTGATATATAGCTAGGATTAGGTTTTGAGAGAAATCGGTCTTAGTTCCCTAATCTTATTCGTGTCTATTAAACTAAATTAAAATCCATAGTTGCCTTAGACTTTCGCGCTGAGAGGTAGATCGTCATATTAAGACACTTTTAAAGAAGTTAGAGGACTGAGAGGAAATCTAACCAACCGGTAGTCAAAACAGCCCTGTAGAGTCTCACAGGTTTCTTCCTGAGAAGGGTCGGGAGGTCTTAGTAGGGATTTCTTAGGGTTTAGCACACAAAGATCCCGGTTCCATACCACTTTAGTTTCGAATAGAAATCCATTCCTAGTTAAAAAGGATTCTAACCTAGGTAGTTATTCGTCATCTCTGGTCTCAATCTTCATCTAAGTCGCGTCTTAGTTAGTCTAGTTAATTAGTTTATTTTAGTCGTAATTTTAGGATTGTTAGAAAACCCCCCGAAACAATAAAAACAAGTAATTCAGTTAGGTCAGTTAAGTTAGTCGAGTCTAGTAAACGTAGTTAGAGAGTCTTGTGGGTTCGACACTCGGACTTACTTAGGCTATACTACATTGACCGGTACACTTGCCGGTTGTGTGGTCTAGGTTTAGAGAGTCTTAGTTATAAATTTAAAACTTAGAGAGTCTAGTTTAGTGTTTAATTTAGTTAGTTTAATTAGATCACTTTTAGCACATCACGTAACATAACCAAATAACCACCGGAGTACCTGCAACCTTCACCTCAGGCACCCATATCAACCAACGACAACCATATACTTTCGCATTTCATCTTCAAACCACCACGAATCACCATCCAACCTCTGCGAAAAACATCACTGTACTTCTTGTTAGCTTGTGTTATATTTGAAGAAGAAGACTTTAAATATACAGGGACTTAAATTGTCAGTTATTAGAAACCACAGGGTGTAACATATAAACGGTACAAATGTCATTTCACATTCAAACTAACAGAACGATGATGTGTTCAGATAGCAGGGTCCAAGATTGATTCATTTTGAAACAATCAGGTGTAAAGTTTACGAAATTTCAAAATATGGTGTAAATTTCACACCAGGTATCAACCACATGGTGTAAAACTGCAGTTTAGTTTAAAGGTAAATATACCATGATTGTATACTATTCAAGTATTAATTTGATTTTAGAGTAAACTGCCATTTTGGTCCCTGAGGTTTGGCTAGTTTTGCCACTTTGGTTCAAATTTCAAACCTGTTGCCATTTTGGTCCCTGTTGTTTCGTTTTTGTTGCCATTTTGGTCCAAATTTCAAATTTGGCCAAATTCCTAAACTTAAAACCTTCTATTTTGTCTTTATTCTCAGGGGCATTTTGGTCATTTTAGAATTATTATAACTCACAACTAATTAAAAATAATAAACCCAAAAACATCATCTTCCCCAAATCATTTCCCAGAACATCATCTTCCCCCCACACACAATCCACAGATCTCATTTGAACCACCACCCCAACATTATCCCCACCACCACCATCACCCTCATCACCACCCCACCCCCACCACACTGCCCCCACCACCATAACACCACTCTTTATCTCTTTCCTTATCTCTGTAACACCACCACCATTTACTGCATCCAAAAAACAAAGATCGAGATGGTTCCGATTCAGACAACCACAAGTTCGGTAGCGTGTAACCGTGTTAGACGGTGGTTACCATGGTCCATGGCGACGACATCGTTAAGGAATTTAAAGGTCATGACGGCTAGGGTTTCAAAGAGGATGTTGACTGCGAGCTACGGTTCAGGCACTCGGCGGCAACGTAGGGTGTTTAGATGACGGAGAAGAGAGTTCAACAGTGAATAGACGACGAACCTCCGATCAAAAGACCGATGAACCACCGGTAAAGCAAAATAGAAGGCGATAGTATTTTCCGGTGAACCTCCGATCAATACCGGCGAACCTCCCTCCCCTTCTCTCTCTTTTGGATTCTCTGTGTAACTCGTTTCTCTCTCTCTCTCTCTCTTTCTGAGTAACAATGGTGGTGGTGCGACGATAGTGAAGGCTGTGGTGGTTTGGTTATGGTGGTTGAAGATTGAAGATAAAGGGGTGGTGGGGGTGAAGAGGGTGAGGGTTGTGGCAGTTTGGTTATGGTGGTTTAAGGTTGAAGATGAAGTGGTCGTCGTTTAAGGTTAAAAAAGAACAAAAAGGAGTTCCTGGATCAGGTGGTGTTATAGAGAGAGAGAAGAGGGAGAGTCAGAGGTGAGGTGTGTTTAGAGAGAGAGAGTGTGTGCAGAGAGTTTAAAGAGAGAGAGAGAGATGTGTTTTGAGGTTTTTTTTTTATTTTTATTTGTTATAATAACTCATAAAATGACCAATTTGCCCCTGAACAAGAAGACAAAATAGACAGCTTTCAACAGTCAAATAAAGGGTTTTTTGAGTTTTGGACTAAAATTGCAACAAAAACGAAACCACAGGGACCCAGATTTAAAAAGTTTGAGATTTGGACTAAAATGACAAAAGTACCCAAACCACAGGGACCAAAATGGCAGTTTACTCTTGATTATATATATATATAGGATAAGGATCATGTGAGAAGTAGTAGGCTATTTGAGAAACTTGAGAAGCATTCTGGACCACACATTTTCCCTAAGCAAAAAAATGTAAAAAAAATGCAATTTTTTTTTTTGAAAAAATCGCAGCTTTTTCTTTAAGGTTTTAATTTTTTATTTTAAAAATTTTTTTTTGGGAATTATACACATGTGTATATTGTTAATCTTCTAACTATACATATATGTATATTGTCAATTATACATATATGTATATACATGTTTAAAATTGAAAAATAAGTGTTATTTAGGATTTAGCATTAGTATTTAGGGTTTAGCATTAGGGTTTAGGGTTTAGCTTTATGGTTTAGGGTTTAGCTTTAGGGTTTAGCATTAGGGTTTAGTAATAGTATTTAGGGTTTAGCTTTAGGGTTTAGCTTTTGGGTTTAGCATTAGGGTTTAGCTTTAACTTTTGGGTTTAGCTTTATCTTTAGGGTTTGCATTAGTGTTTAGCATTAAGGGTTTAGCTTTAGGGTTTAGTTTTAGCTTTAGGGTTTAACATTAGGGTTTAGCTTTAACTTTTGGGTTTAGCTTTATCTTTAGGGTTTAGCTTTAGGGTTTAGCTTTAGGGTTTAGCATTAGGGTTTAGCTTTAGGGTTTAGGGTTTAGCATTAAGGTTTAGCTTTAGTGTTTATGGTATAAGGTTTAGGATTTATAACACATATTTTTTCAATTTTAAACATGTATATACATATATGTATAATTGACAATATACATATACTAGGTTATTGCCCCGTGTAATACACGGGGTGAATCATAATTATAATGTGAAATAAAAAAAATATGTTCATAATATGATCTAAGTATATATAATATAGAGTAATATGCAGATCAGATACGAAATAAATATTGAAGTTTGTATAGCCATTCATAATAATATGATATGTTATTTGTCTTAGGATTTGTCATAGGAACTTAAAATTTTGTACCACTACTAATATTTATTGTGACATTTTCTTGTTCAAATCAAAGGTAACGTGTCTGATTTTATCTGATAATAGATTATTCTGACGGGTTAATGTTGGCATAATATTATATTTTCTACCATCCAAATATAGTTTACTCACTTTCGCTATCATTAACATTAATATAAGGTATGCTCGTATTCAAAGCTATAAACCAATATGAATTGTTCGAAATAATTACTTTTATCAGACTTAGTAAGGAAACCAATAAAAACTATTGATAATGTAATATGTCCCATACCATTTGAAAGGTCTAAAAAGGGACTTCTAGACAAATAAAAGTAATGTAAATGAATAGACAAAAATTGAATCAATAAAACCAATTAACTATAGTTGAGAAAATATTATGTATAGTGTAATACTTTACATGAAGTGAAAAAATAAAAATAAAGACATGAAACACCATACGACAACCAAGGGCGTAGCTTTCAAAGGGCCGGGAGAGTCGCCCGACCTTCCGAACTTTTCGCTCAATAGTGTTATGTATGTACGTGTCGTGTAAATTTTTTTAGGTTTATACGTTTTTGACCCCCCGGTTTTATAATTTTTTTTACATATATAGAATTTTTAGGTTCGGTGAATTCCGACCCCCCGGTAGAAATTTTCAAGCTTCGCCACTGACGACAACTAAGTAAATCTAAATTTTAAAAAAAAGTTATGACATTCTGAATGTGAAGATACCTTTCACAGACCTCTACATCTTAGTTACAATAAGAAAAAATATGTATGTTAAGAGTTTACCTTGTTTTAAAACACGTATATCTAACTTATCTAAAAATACATGATGTTTTCTATGTGAAATAGATAATATGCATATTACTTATTTGACATGGTAAACTTATCTAAAAAAAACATGATGTTTTCTATGTGACATAGATAATATGCATAGCATATGAAGAGTAAAAAAACATACCTAGTATTTAGAATGAAGTGGAGTTTAATCTATACTATATAATAAAAGAAACCATTTTTGGGACATGTGTCATCATATTAGGCCATGTTTTATAGATAAATATTATTTTAGTTTAATATTTTCTAATTAATTATAGATAATCCTTCTACTAAATATTATTTAGTTTAATTTCTTATGGATAATTATTATTTAGTTTAATCTCCTTCTTATTTATAATATTATTTATTTAACTAATAGAGTAAATACGATTTTGGCCCCTGTGGTTATATCACTTTTACTCTTTTAGCCAAAAAAGAATTTTTAACATTTAAGCCGCCAATGTCTTTTTTTAATCTTTTTGGCCCCTAACATTTTTTTTCTGACCCTTTAAGCCCCTAACATTTAATGGATGGGGTTAGTGTTAGGGGTCAAAAGGGTTAGAAAAAAAGACGTTGAGGGCTCAGATGTTAAAAAAAAAAATTGGGGCTAAAAGGGCAAAAGTGATATAACCACATGGGCCAAAATCGTAATTTATTGGAACTAATATTATTTATCATTTATACATTTACGGGGTTTAAATAATGGGTTAAATTTATTGAGACTTCGTTAACAAATTTTGTTACAACAAAATAATCTATTTATATCAATCTAAATTTTTATCTATACTATACTATATAATAAAACATTAATGTGTGACACATGTCGTTCAATGTAGGTATTTATTTTATGATTTTCTCGCATCACTTCCAAACTTATCTTATATTAATTAAATGAATAATGAGCTAATATTAAATTTTATCCTACTTTAAATTTCAAATACCATTCTTCTATTTTTATAATAAAATATTATCCGAAATTATAAATTGTTAACTTAAAACATTTTAAATAAAACAAATTATTTATCACGAAACCCAAACTTTGTATTAATATATTAAATATTTTTATTTTCACTATACAAAATTACATTTACTAACTTTTTTATTATTTGGTATATAAAATTACATTTATTTAACTCGTGTAATAAATGAGGTTTTTTAGAGATGTATAATTTTATTATTTGGTAAACAATATTACATTTATTCAACCCGTGTAATACATGTGGTTTTAAAGATATAATTTTTTTTATTTGGTATATAAAATGACATTAATTCAACCCGTACAATATGGTTCTTATATATATATAACTTTTTATTATTTAATATATAAAATTATATTTATTCAACCGGTGCAATAAAGAAAGTTTTTAAAGATATAATGTTTTATTATTTAGTATTACTCAACCCGTGTAATACACGGGGTTATAATCTAGTTCTAAATATTTGATGTAATATATTGAATATTAAATAATGATTTTTTATATTCTTGACAAAACTTTAATTATCACAAAAATCTAATTTGATTGTAGAAGGGAAAGTAAAACTTTAGATTTACAATTTTATAATTTTATGGTTACTAATTTTATGGGTTTTTGTTTAATAATTTCAAATCAAAATTAAATCCATAAATTATAGATTAGATTTAAAACACATTTTAGACTTTAGATTTACAATCAAAATAAAATTCTAATATAATATTTAAATCTTTTTAATTTAAAATTTGAGTTAATTACTGTTTTCGTCCCTGTGGTTTGTCAAAAATCACTATTTCAGTCCATTAGTTTAAAAATTGCGATTTCAGTACCTGTGTTTCACTTTTGTAACCATTTCAGTCCACCTCGTAACCATTTTAGTCCTTGTACTTACAGATTAAATGGATTGAAATGGTTACGAAAGTGAAACCATAGGGACTGAAATGGTTACGAAAGTGAAACCACAGGGACTGAAATCGTAATTTTTAAACTAATGGACTGAAATAGTGATTTTTGACAAACTACAGGGATGAAAACTGTAATTAACTCTTTAAAATTTAAAATTTATCAATAAATTATTGATGCCCTCATTGAATGACATGTGTCCCAAATTATGTTTCTTTTATTATATAGTATAGATGTATAGTTAAAAGATTAACAATATACACATGTGTATAAATCCCAAAAAAAATATTTTTTTTAAATAATAAAAAAATTAATCCTTAAAGAAAAAGCTGCGATTTTTCCAAAAAAAAAAAATTGCATTTTTTTCACCTTTTTTGCATTTTTTCTTACAGAAAATGTGTGGTCCAGATTGCTTCTCAAGTTTCTCAAATAGGGTGGACTTCTCTTAGGATCCATACCCTATATATATATATATATATAGGGGAAGGTTCATTTGAGAAGAAAATTAAATTGAAAAGAAAAAGAACAAAGGGTATAATTGTCAATCGTTAATTTTTTTCCTCTTATCTCATTAATTATTATCTTTGACTAATTAATTAGTCATAAAGACTATCATCCTTCACACAAAAATTTTGCCTACATACATCAAAATTTATCCTACACATTTTCAAATTTATCCTACACATATTGAAATTTCTCCTACACAACTCGTAATTCATCCTACATACCTCTTAATTTATCCTACACTTTAAATTAATTTTTTTCCTTCTTTGAAAAAATATATATTTTTTTAAATATAAGTTACAAATTTAATGTAGTTAGCTATTAAAAAGGAAAACTACCAATTAATGATTTATCAAGGTTTACCAATATACCCTTACACTAATATTAAATACAAAAATTAAATGAAGTAAATGAAAGATTCTTATTGGTTGAAATTTCTTCTTTTTTATTCTTACAAAAAATTTGTTCTCATTTAAACCTCTCCACTATATATATATATATATATATATATATATGGGGCCGCTAGAATGAGAACCACCTCGAGTTATGAGAACCGCGAGAACCACACCATCCGGGGCGAGGTGGACCAATTTTTTTTTTTTTACAACTAGATGTGTGTATTATAAACACATTCGTAAAAAAAAATTAAAAAAAAATGTCGTGTGGGTAGTTTTTTACACCACAAGTTTGGTGTTTTTTTTTTACACCAAACTTGTGGTGTAAAAAACTACCCACACGGCATTTTTTAAAAAAAAATTTTTACGAATGTGTTTATAATACACACATCTAGTTGTAAAAAAAAAAATTTGGTCTACCTCGCCCCGGATGGTGTGGTTCTCGCGGTTCTCATAACTCGAGGTGGTTCTCATTTTAGCGGTCCCCTATATATATATATTACACTAAAAAGTTTATAATGGACTTTACTCTAAAGATAAATATACCATGATTGTATACTATTCAAGGATTTATTTAGTTTTGGAGTAAAGTATGGTTTCAGTCTCTGGGCAGGCAGGGGCGGACCTAAAGCTTGGGTTGGGTGGGCGACCACCCTCTTAGGAAAAAAGAAATTAGTGTAATAGATATGTAAAAATCCCGAGCGCTACTCATGAAATTTTGCAATCGCCCCCTTGAACTCGTCAGATCTGTGTGCCTAGACGAAACTAGATGATCCTGAGGTGGCTCCGGCGAGACAAACTCTCGTTCGCTGTGTATTGCTCTGTAAAAACAGGGGAGTGGTATATTGGAGAAGATAACCTATTTGGGCCTGTTTATTATTATGTGTTGGAGTGGGTTTCTTAATAGTTACCAGCCCAACTTTTAATTTAAATGTTATCAGCCCAATTTTACTTTTTGTGTTATTTGAGTTTTATTTTATTTTACTTTGTGTGTGAAGTAAAGAACAATACGGGTAGTAAAATATAGGGGAAGCATCCACTAAAAAGTGGATTTTGCCTAGGTAGCTTAAGAAGGATTGTGATGATGACATGTGGCACTCCTAATAAGTAGCAATGGAGGGCATTTTGGTCCTTATAAATAGGAGTGAAAATGACATGTAACACCTCTTTTGTTTTTTTTAATACAAAATCTAGCACAAAAAAACTAGTACAAAAAAATCTAGCACAAAAATCTAGTACAAAAAATATAGCACAAAAAATGTAGTACAAAAAAATATAGCACAAAAAAATCTAGTACAAAAAAAAATATAGCACGAAAAAATTCAGCGAAAAAATATAGTACAAAAAAATCCAGCACAAAAAAATTGAGGAAAAAAATTTAAGACAAAAAAATTTAAGACAAAAAAATTTAGCACAAAAATATAGTATAAAAATTCAGCAAAAAAAATGTTATACAACATAGAAATACAACACATTTAAGTGGGTTTTTTTAGTCTTCATATTTTATATAGCAATATGGTACTCAAATTAAAGATAAAACGACGCTCGATTTTACGGTGAAATTTTTATGAAAAAATAATGTCGTATAAAAAAGTTATGAACGTTTAAAATGTGGGGGTGGAATATGCATGTGCCTTGCATGTGGAGAGATAAAGTTCATAAATAGAATTTTTCCAAGATACCCTTGCACTCCTCCTTTCTCCTACCCTTTCATCTTAACCATTAATTTGAAAAATGAATGGTTAAGACTCCTTTTCATCATACTTAGAGAAATTTGACTTTTTATTTGATCTTACACCGTAAAATATAATACCATTTATTTACCTAATAAGGGTGGAGATATAATAGAAAGTTTATTTGGCTAAGAAGGTTAGGAAGTGATCTTGACCATCCATTTAGTTAATCAAGGGCTAAGATTAAATCAGGGAAATTGAAGAGAAGAAAATAGGCGCGTGAGTTTGTTTACGGGTATTCTAGTCAATCCAAGGCAATAGTTTCTCTCTCCTCCAATCCCCCCCCCCCCATTTTTTAAACGTTAATAACTCTTTCATACGACATTATTTTTTTTATAAAAATTTCACCAAAAGAACGAGCGTTTTTTTATCTTTAAAACGAGTATAATATTACTATATTTTCGAATTTTTTTCTTTCTAAAACCCAGTTGCGTAAAACGCAATGGAAAAACCCAGTTGCGTAAAACGCAATGGAAAAAAAAACCTAAAAAATAATATTTTTCTAAAACGCAATGCACAAAAAACACAAAGAAATGTCTTATTTGTAAAACGCAATTTTCAGAAAACACAAAAATATGTCTTATTTCTAAAACGCAATAGCCTAAAAACTCAAAAGAAAGTGTACTTTCTAAAACGCAATGGACTAAAAACACATAAAAATGTGTTTTACCTAAAACGCAATGCACAAAAAACACAAACAAATGTCTTATTTCTAAAACGCAATGGCCAAAAAACACTTAAAATGTCTGTTTTCTAAAACGCAATGGACTGAAAACACATAAAAAGGTGTTTTACCTAAAACGCAATGCACCAAAAACACAAAGAAATGTCTTATTTGTAAAACGCAATGGCCAGAAAACACTTAAAAATGTCTCATTCTAAAACGCAATTGCCTAAAAAAAAGAAAGTGTTCTCTGTAAAACGCAATGGACTGAAAACACCTAAAAATGTGTTTTACCTAAAACGCAATGACTAAAAACACTTCAAGAATGTGTTTTTCTAAAACGCAATGGCCAGAAAACACATAAAAATGTTTTAGTTCTAAAATGCAATTGCCTAAAAACACCAAAGAAAGTGTTCTCTCTAAAACGTATTGAACCATGACAATAGTTTTGCCTGTGCTGTGAATTGTCTGAGCTGTGAATTGTCTGAACCAATGCAGTTTAAGAATGCAGTTTTCCAGAGGCAATTTACAGAAAATTAAATTTTCTGATGCATTTTTATTAAAGCAATTCAACCCCAGCCAGGGGCTCTGCCCCTTGGACCCCGCTAGGGGCTGCCGCCCCCGGACCCCCGCCAAGATCGTAAAACGCAATGACTAAATCAAAAACCCAAATCGTAAAAATGAAATTAAAGAATTTCTTACATGGATCGAAGTGATTTCTTCAACAATTGACGAATTTTGAATGATTGAAACACTTATTAGCGCTCGAATCGAACGGATCGAGTGATTATCTTCAAAATCACCGGAAAAAACGAGATTTTGTAGGAAATTAAACTGGGTTTTCTTCAAAAAATCTGAAGAACACGTTGATCGGGTGTTTGAATCATTGATTGGTGACGAAAATCGCACTATAATGTAGTGATTATTGAGATAGAAAGTGAAGAAATGGTTGAAAATGGTGGGTTTTGAAGTTACTGGGTTTTGAAAAGGAAGAAGAAAGGATAAGATTGACTAAAATACCCTTACTCTTTATTTTAAATTTTGCCACATGTCCTAATCCTATTGCTTTCTATCATTTCTAGCCAAAATAAACTTTCTATTTGATCGTTTCCCTACCTAATAATTAGTTTAACTTGATACAAAATATATAAACGTTTTTATGATTTGTTGTTTAATAAGTTTTAGGGTTCAATGTTCGATCCAATTTTATAAGCATTGGGTATGACTAGATTTTAAAAAATGATAACTTGTAGAGAACAATTTTAAATATATAAGATTTTCATTGTGTATTTATAATGATGTTTAACGTACTTTGTTGATTAAGAAAAAAAAATAGTTTGGTTATGTTTTTTTACATGAACCGACCCGACCCGATCTGACTCAAACTTCACAAAAAAATAATAATATTATAGATCGATAGACAAATGACCCCGAAAAATCCCCCCCCCCCCCCCACACACACACACACATGAAAAAAAATCCTAGGTCCGCAACTGTCGCTGGGTTTACACTTAATCGCAGGTTCAACCCTTATTTGAAAAAATTCAACAGTCCAGTCCATGTGGTTGTCAATTTGGTTCAATCAAGTCCTTAGTCAACCGGTAGTTGACTTGGGCATTATTGTCTTTTTACTTCCAAAACGAAAATGGCAATAGGGTAATTTTGCATTTTAGAAACCCTTATAACAAATTCCATCCCTCTTAAAGCCCTCGAAAATGGCAGTATGGTTATTTTTACATTTTAAAAGGGTCTACATATTTACACACCTTATTGCCTATTTGGACACCCTTCAAGACGCCTCGTATAGACCTATACGAGGCGTATAGCCTTTTTCAATTTCCAAGAGAATCTCTGATTATGTCATATTTTGTCTTATTTGCCTCGTATACGCCTCGTATAGGCCTATACTGGGCGTCTAGGCAAAAAAATACCATTTAGCCCCTGATTTAGGCCTATACTGGGGTAAATTGGTCTTTTTTGTCTCTCTTATATGCCTAGTATAGGCCTATACTAGGCGTATATAAGGGTTTTTTTTTTTTTTTTTTTTTTTTTTAACAAACATTTTATACAATATTAATCGTTTTAGCAAACTTTTATACAAAAACAAGTTTTTTTATTTTAAATAATTAATATTAGAACCCCTCGTTGGTTTTTTTTTAGTTGAAAAAGGATGTTTTGGTAGGGTAATTTGATTGTTTTTGGAGGGTGATGTTTTTTGAGTAAAAAAATGGGTGTTTTGGTGGGGTAATTTGAGTTGTTTTTTTAAGAAAAGTTTTATTTTTTTATAAAAATATTTTAAAATATTCGATCGTATAAAAAAAACCAACAAGGGGTCCTAATATTAATTATTTAAAATAAAAAAACTTGTTTTTGTATAAAAGTTTGCTAAAACGATTAATATTGTATAAAATGTTTGTTAAAAAAAAAAAAAAAAAAACAACCCTTCAAGACGCCCAGTATAGGGCTATACTGGGCGTCTATGTGGACCAAAAGACCATTAAACCCCTGAATTAGGCCTATACTGGGGGCAAAACAGGGCTATAAAGGTCTTTTGGACCCCTCGTATACGCCAGTATAGCTCTATACTGGGCATCAATTATTATTTTTTTTTTGTTTTCTTTTTTTAATATTTAAAAAGAGAAAACAAAAAAAAAATAAAAATAGACGCCCAGTATAGAGCTATACTGGGCGTATACTAGGGGTCCAAAAGACCATTATAGCCCTGTTTTGCCCCTAGTATAGGCCTAATTCAGGGGTTTAATGGTCTTTTGGTCCACATAGACGCCCAGTATAGCCCTATACTGGGCGTCTTGAAGGGGTTTTTTTTTTTTTTTTTTTTAACAAACATTTTATACAATATTAATCGTTTTAGCAAACTTTTATACAAAAACAAGTTTTTTTTTTGATACAATCGAATATTTTAAAATATTTTTATAAAAAAATAAAACTTTTCTTAATAACAATAAAAAACTCATATTAATTATAATAACACTAATATTAATTATAAAAAAACTCATATTAATATCAATAACCCTAATATTAATTATAAAAAACTCATATTAATTATAAAAAACTCATATTAATTATAATAACACTAATATTAATTATAAAAAACTCATATTAATTATAATAACACTAATATTAATTATAAAAAACTCATATTAATATCAATAACCCTAATATTAATTATAAAAAACTCATATTAATTATAATAACACTAATATTAATTATAAAAAAACTCATATTAATTATAATAACACTAATATTAATTATAAAAAACTCATATTAATTATAATAACACTAATATTAATTATACGATGCCTATACGAGACCTATACGAGACTTATACTATACGATACGATACAACACGATAGGCTTATACAAGACCTATACGAGACTTATACTACACTATACTATACGATACGATGCGATACAACACGATACTATAGGATACGATACCACATCCATAGGCCCATACAATGCCTATACGAGATTTATACTACACTATACGATACGATACAATACAATACGATATTAGACCATTGGATAAGATACAACACTCGTATAGGACTATAGGTGTGGTTTAGGTCCCGTTTAGGCCTATAGGCTTATACAAGACCTATATGGGTACTATACACTATACGATACGATACAACACCCGTATACGTCGATAGGCCTATACAAGACCTATAAGGGACCTATACTACACTATATGATACGATAGTATCGTATTGTATCGTATTGTATCGTATAGTGTATAGTATAAGTCTCGTATGGGTCCCATATAGGTCTATACGAGAGCTATACGAGACTTATACTACACTATACGATACAATACAATACGATACAATACTATAGGATATGATACAACGCCCGTATACGTCGATAGGCCTATACAAGACCTATAAGGGACCTATACGAGACATATACTACACTATATGTTAAAAACAATGTAATATTTCTACGATCGAATATTTTTAAAGGCCGATCTTGAAAACGGTAAAATATTTTTATAAAAAAATAAAACTTTTCTTAAAAAACAACTCAAATTACCCCTCCAAAACACCTATTTTTTTACTCAAAAAAATCACACTAAAAAAACAATCAAATTACCCTAGCAAAACATCCATTTTTCAACTAAAAAAAACCAACGAGGGGTCCTATTATTAATTATTTAAAATAAAAAAAACATGTTTTTGTATAAAAGTTTGCTAAAACGATTAATATTGTATAAAATGTTTGTTAAAAAAAAAAAAAAAAAAAAAAACACCCTTCAAGACGCCCAGTATAGGCCTATACGAGGCATATAAGGGGCAAAGGGTCATATATGAGGCCTATACGAAGGGTCCTATACGCCCAGTATAGGCCTATACGAGGCGTATTGAAGCAGTCAAACCAGAAGTGACATGAGTCAGACACTGATTTTGATGTAACCCTATACGCCTCGTATAGGCCTATACGAGGCAAAGGGTGTCTAAATAGGCAGATAAGGTGTCTGGATAGTTTGAGCATTTTAAAAACCCTTGTAATAGATTCTATCCCTCTTTGCACATTTCTATCCTTCCATCCTCTCTAGGAAGCCCTAGCTAGTTGCAGGGTGAATTGCCGTTACAAAAAAAAAAAAAAAAAAAAAAAAAGTTGCAGGGTGAATTGAAGGTTCAAATGGCAAGGGGTTTTTGGAGGGTGAGACCCATGGACGTCTACATCAACCCAAAACTTATGTCTGTCGGATGTGATCAATGGCTCGCTGTATATGTTCCCCGGTCTAACTTCTGCAAGATTATTTTGTATTAAATTATAGCCAAAATCAATAAAAAACCAAGTATTTTTTATAATCAAGGTTCCATGATTGGAAACTTAAAAGAATCAAATTAGGGATGATCCAGATGCATTAATCAAGAACTTCAACTAACCACATAGACTGGACCGTTGAATTTTTTCAAATGAGTGCTAAACCTGCAATTGGATGTAAACCCCTGAAACTGTACTTTACTCTAAATTTTATCTATATTACACTCAAAAAATTTATAATGTAGTAACTATAGTGTAGTTCGTTTAATCTACTTAAACAGGTATAACATGTTTAGAGCTACAAGCTCTACATCAAATTGTGACGACATTTAAATCAGCTGGTGCTACTAAGTCACAGCTCCGGAGGACATTAAATGTCTTTGACATCGAATGGTAACTTTCTACATATTAACGAACAATTTATACCTTGATCAGGCCTCTTAACATGTACAACAAGACGCTCTATGGCGCTACAACATACGTGCATGACGTTTATGACATAACAGTCTAAAAACATCAATACGATATAATCACCCCTTCCTTTATACTTTGCATAGTTGCTCAGTCAAGAGTTTGATAAAAAGGAGAGATCCCCTTAACACTACTAAAAATTGTTTAACAAATAATTATTAGTCATAGAATAGAAACCAAAATTTGAAGATCTTGGTGTGATGTTTCACTCTCCTCAATGGATAGAGTGAGTTCTTAGTACAGCAAAAATGTATTCTTCTACATCGACGCAACGATAAAAAAAAACTAATAGCTATGCTAATTATGCTCTAATTACCCAATTTTATATATTTAGTTAGAATTTTTGTTTTTATTTTAATACTAATAACTACTCAACTATTGTTATTAAGCTGCATTCAAAGTTAAATACCATTGTCTCTTTGTTAACTTCTTTTTAATAGCTAATGTTCCTCTTCCCAGACTCCTATATTTACAAATAAAATCACCCTTGCCTGGGATTCTCTCGTTGTTAACTTATATGCTAATTTAATGTTATATTCATCAAAATTCAAAAGTTATTGTGAGAGAATGTAATGTAATTTTCTGAATGATTTCCGTGTTTCATTTGACCTCAATTTATAATACAGTATTGAGCCAATAGTATGGAAACAGAATATTGACAAGCAATGTAAAGCTAATTGATAGAGCTAATTGATACACGCTATTACACCCCCGCAGTCGAGACATTCGGTGGCCGAATGTTTAGGCTGGATCTAAAGTCATCAAAGAGGATGCGAGGGAGGCCTTTTGTGAAGATATCAGCAACTTGATATCGGGATGGTACGTGTAAGACTTGAACGCACCCCCGTTGTACCTGCTCACGGACGAAGTGAATGTCTAGCTCAATGTGCTTCGTCCGTTGATGTTGAACCGGATTACCAGACAAGTAGATTGCGCTGACATTGTCACAGTAGACCAAGGTGGCTCGGGAAAGAGGACGGTTGAGCTCTAGCAGGAGATTTCGAAGCCAACAAATTTCTGCAACGACATTTGCCACACCTCGATATTCAGCTTCAGCGCTAGAGCGAGAGACAGTGGGCTAACGTTTAGAGGACCAAGAAAGAAGATTGTCCCCAAGGTAGACACAGTAACCGGAAGTAGAACGGCGAGTGTCTGGGCAACCGGCCCAATCGGCATCAGTGTAGGCCAGGAGAGATAAATCAGGAACAGGGCTAAGATGCAAGCCATAATCGGATGTGCCTTGAAGGTAGCGAAGAATACACTTGAGAGCATTCCAGTGAGCTTCCGTAGGAGAATGCATCTGCATGCAAATTTGCTGAACTGCATAAGATATATCCGGGCGGATGAAAGTAAGGTACTGAAGGGCACCTGCCAGACTGCGGTAAGCTGTGGGATCACTAAACGGAGGGGCAGAGGTGTGCCCCAATTTGGAATTGGTGTCAACAGGGGTGGCAACAGGCTTGCAAGAGTCCATAGCAGCCCGATGAATAATATCTTTGGCATAGGCTTGTTGAGACAGGAACAGGCGATTACCAGTACGAGTGACAGATATGCCCAAAAAATAAGTGAGGGGACCCAAATCTTTCATTGCAAATTCACCAGCGAGAGATGTCATGAGACGTTGGCGCAATTGATACACGCTATTAGTTATAACATGTAACAAATATCTAGTTGTTTTATACTCTAGTTGATATATTTTCCCTTTTAGTTATTTCAGTAATATATACATTTTCCCTTTTAGTGAAAAGGATATAAAATAAATACAAAATTTATACAAATCTAACCGTAGCCTTTGACAAGTTCTAGTCTTTGGCTGCAAAACGAACGAACTAATATTTAGCGGAGGCTAAGGATTCATGTTCAATACAAGCAGTGACAGACCCAAGATTTTTTTCATAGGGGGAAAACACATACATATATTATTGTCATCCTTATCATTATTTAAACATACATATTAGCATCATCATGACCATGAACAAAGCACCCACACCAACACACATGCAAACTCACATAGTAACTTCTAGCCATGGAAATACCTCCTGCACACAACAGATCATTACAAGATCAAAAAATTAAAACATGTCCAATTTTATACGTCAGTCAAAAATGATTGGGTCGGGTAATAGGGCAAAACATGTAACATTTCATATTAATCAAAACGGATCTGGTCAGGTTGATCCACATTTTCGAAAAGCTTATAGTTTGGAATACATTTTGTGCGACAGTTTTGAGTCGAGAAACTTACAGAAAGGTGCAGTCGTCCATCGCTGGTTATCACCCTTTGTCCACTTAAAGAGATAAATTTTGGTGCCATCACGAACACCGCCGTGATCTTTATCGCCATTCCACGCATCTACATTAAGCTTGATGTTATTAACCATCCTTACCGCATGAAAACCGTCACCTAGATCCTTGCTCTGGGTCCAAAGAACAGACTCATCCAGCTTATCTGGATTGTACTCCACCAGCTGGACCTGCACAAACATTCAAAAAAATCAACAATAACTGTCAGATACATATTTCTATCGGCTGCGCTATATAACCACAGCTAACACACTATCAAGATACCGCTGACGCATTATATGGGACTTATGATGGGGGCAAAAGTGGTCAAGCGTACAGCATTGTTAGCGTATATTATAATCTAGACCAGTGGCGGAGCTTGACCAAAAGTTCCGGGGGCGGAAAGTCATGGGACTAAAAATTTTTTTCCTATCGCTATGTTTCGGGTTATATGTTTGGGTCGGATACTCGATTCAGGTCGGGTCAAACAATAATAACTCCAAATAAAACTACATAATCTTCATTCGAAATGAGGCGTTCTTACACATAAAAAACGCTAAATATTGTTTAACAAAAAAAAGACCAAATATTTATAATGAAGCAAGATAAATGTTAAATACCTGGACGAAGAATTACAACCCAGCCCAACGATCTTTAAGATAAAAAAGAACACTCAACTTTGATTTATATATAAAGTAGTAACAAACTTTACTTAAAGTTTATAAACAATTATAAAACTTACTAATAGCTCGTTCTTCACATTTTATTTTAACTCAATACGAAAATATGTAAAAATATTTTTGACAATAAACTTAGTTGGGGCAGGGGATTTTTAGGCAAAATTATTAGCTGGGGCGGACCTATATAATTTTAAAATTTTCGGACGAAAAATCGGAAATATTACACTTCTAACCGAAACATTGGGGGGGGGGGGGGGGGGGGGTTGCACCCTCCCGTCCCTTAAAAGCTACGCCACTGATCTAGACATTATAGGGTAGATAAAAGTGGCGCAGTCAACTTATGAACCATCACAATGGTTCAATGGCAGCCCTCCATGTGTATATATGTATCGTATGATATTGTAAACGTTGTCGATGTTCAATTTATTATATGTGTATATATGTATTTTATTATATTGTTCAACAATTTCTTGATCGGTATCCTCGTCAAAAACCTTCCTGCAAACCAGTTAATAGGTCATAGTGTCATACAAATATGCACATCAAAGTGTTCTTGATCCCAACACTCTAATATGTATGACGGCCATGAGGGCTGTTTGATGGGCTAAAAAATGGTCATATGAGTCGTATGAGAGCCAGATCATACTGCCTGTTTGACTGACAAACAAAAAAATACAGCCCGCATAACCTTTTGACTAACAAAGAAATGACTGTTTTTAACCACTCACAAAGCCTATTTTCACCCTATCATACAACCAGTATGGGTTTAAAAAAGTGCGCCTAGGTGCAAGGTATCCTAAGGCGCAGGCCTCATCGCTTCAGCCTACACAAGGCACACATTTTACAAAAAGTGCACACGAGGCGTGTTTTTTTGGGAAAAAATGACCCTGATGCGCACGCCTCATGTATTTCCAATATTTTTGTGCAGCCGGTTGTTGTACAACATGGTTTTCAGGTTGACATGTATGTGATTTCAATCGTAAAGCATTATAAAGCGTATTTGTGTCTAAATATTGGGTAAATGATGCTATAAACCTACAGGAAATATATAAAAAAATATAAATAATTATTTACGCCTTGGGTACGAAAAACGAGGGGCTTTTGCGCTTCGTGCCTCGGTTTTAGACTTTGTCGCTTTTGTGAGCTTATCCCCTTAGCATTGTATCATATTACAATCCCCATAAAACAGAAGCAATTTCAAGTTCAAAAATCATATTCAATGAGTTTATAATTGTAGATGATCTCATACCGGATGCTCAGCACCGATGGAGTGTTTGATCGCCTGTCCGGTAGCCTTGTTGACCAAAGCAAAAGAAGGGTAACCCTCTTCATCCTTCACTCTTGTGCTGTACTTCTCTTCCTTTATCCAATGCTGTGTAACAATTCAAAAATAAAGTCAATCAAATCAGATGTAATAAATAAAGGTTTTACAAAAATATTTATTTTTAACCACTAAAATCTACTCCTAAAATCCACCACGTATTGCCCACTTTACAGCAAGGTTGTAAGAATTGCTAGGCGCTACTCGGTCGGTGGGGTACCGACTAGCGATTAATTGGGAATAATCAGATTGGGATTTATATGTAATTTTTAGTTTTATATCTATAAACTCGGAAGCACGGAAACGCCATTGAGGTGCCGTCTCACTGCTAGGGGACGGAAACGGCACGGGGACGGCCGGGAAACGTCCCCGGCAAGTTGGGTACGGCCTGGAAACGTGCTGCAGAAGGGGATGGGGTTTGGGGACGTGCAGGAAACGTTTCCGTCAAGTTTCTGTTTATTTTTTTTTGGTTTTAAAAAAAAGATTTTTTAATCCTATTCTAAAATAGCGCCCCCTCCTATTCAGTTATACCAAGCGACAATCACGTTTAAAACCCTACACTCCCTCTGCGAATTGCCGATCCTCTTCTTCTTTTTTCCTATTCAAACTCCAAAATTATGGCTTCTAATGAAGAAGCACAAGGATCATCATCATCTATAGATGGACCTCCATTAGATGAACCGGAACTTGAAAGCGATTTGCTTGTTAACGTTTGATTAGATTAGGAAGATATGATATTTTTGAACTTTACATCAATATATAACTATTTTGGGGTTTTGTGTTACATTATCTTTAATATATATTTATTTTTTTATATGTTTTTATTCCCGTACCCGTCCCGTCCCCGCTTCTTGAATTTTTTAGTTTTGCCGTTTCCCGTACCCGTCCCCGTACCCCGTTCCCGTACCCGTCCCAGTGCATCATAGTCTATAAACACATTTTTATATGTGGTTTTTTTAAGTAAACATGTTTTAACACCTTTTTCGACCCATATTTTTAAGTGGATAAGATTAATTGTCGGAATTTACAAGTTTTAGTCAAGAATCTGGCCGGAATCGCTAGACTGCCACCGATTTTCGGCCAATTTAGACTGGATTTGACCACCGTTGACCGTCTACTAGTAACTAGCCGAGTAGATAAAAATTACTCGGTGAACTTGGGACTAGTGATTAATTACACGCATGGTTGTAAAAATCGCTAGGCGCTAGTCGGACGGTGGGGTTCCCGCTATCGATTAATCAGGATTAATATAGATTAATCAGATTAGGATTATATATGTAATTTTTTGTTTTATAAGTATACACACATTTTTATATGTATTGTTTTTAAGTAAACATGTTTTTAACACCTTCTTCGACCCATATTTTAAAGCGGATAGGATTAATGGTCGGAATTTACAAGTTTTGGTCAAGAATCTGGCCGGAATTGCTAGACTGCCACCGATTTTTGGCCAATTTGGACTGGATTTAACCACTGTTGACCGTCTCCTTGACTAATTAGCCGATTAGATAGAAATTACTCGGTAGAACCTGGGACTAGCGATTAATCAGCGACTAATCAGAGGCTAGTCGGGATTTTTACAACCAAACCACTTTCGTGTCAGGATAAACAACTGGTGCTATAGTAATAAAAAACAGGTTTTCCAAAATTAATTATGAATTGAAACTTAAATAGATGATATATATATATACCTGATGATGATCAGAGGGGTTGGAGGGTGCAAGGACAACTTTACCATCACGAATGGTGAGTGAGTAATCAGATTTGGCCTTGCAGTAGAACCTAACAGTTGGTTTATTGTCGGTGTACTTTGGAGTGTGGTGGGTGGTGGTATGGTGGACCGGAGGTGGTGATGGTTGGTGGGAGACGTGGTGGACCACAACTGCAGGTTGTGGTGGTGGTGGTGATGGGTGGTGGTGGTGGGGTGCGTTGTGGTGGTGGTGGCGATCCATAAGTGGTTTAAAAGATGTTGATTCTTGTGGTTTGTTGAAATGAAATGAAAGGGGGGTAGGTAGTTAAACACTTAAATAGAGGATGAGGTAGTTAAAAGATGTTGATTTTGGCCGGTGGGAAAATCATTCGTACCCATGATTCATTCAATCATTAAATGTTTTTTTTTCTTGTACAGAGTGGACACGTGGAAAATATATAAAAACCAATACGTGTTTTAGGTATATTCTAGAAACAAGAAACTATGAAGCTTCCTAATTTCTTAAATCTTAAGTGTAACTTTGGGTTAAACTTGTTAAAGATAATATATACTATTGATTGTATACTTTTCAGGTATTAATTTGATTGTTTCTATAATACACCCAAAAAACTTAAAACTATAATATTTAATAGGCAAACTAGATTTAAATAATACGATCTAGATGTTTTTGGCCAATAATAATTTTAACTGAGTTTGTTCCCGTCAGTTGTTGAACCTTTTTCATTTTGTTTGTATAATGGTCAGCTGTTAAAACTAACTAACGGAGTTCAGTTTTTTTCCGATTACAAACCGATCTTTTAAGGCTTTTGTTTAGAACAAAGATACAAGTCGACTGATGTAAAATTTAACTCGAAACGGTGCTCCAAACGGCTTTATTTTTATAACTGGAAGTTTAAACACCCGAATTGAGGCATAGTTTTCGTCGTTTGAAGCACTGTTTCGAGGTAAAGTTTATATTAATCGACCCGCATCCTCGTTCTTATCAAAAGCCCTAAAACATCATTTTGTAACTCGAAAAAACAAAAAACTTAACTTCGTTATGTTTCTTTTTAACGACGGACCATTATACAAACAAAATAAAAAAAAGGTTGGACCACTATCAGGAATAAACTCAGTTGAGATTATTAATGGCCAAAATCAAACACATTAGGTTATTTAAATCCAATTTGCCTATTTAATATAGTGTAAATTTGTGTAATCTTCTTAAATAGGCAACCTTTAAATATGACATCTTTAGCGCTATAAGCTTTGGATTAAACTGTGATGGCACTTAATGTCTATTTCATATAGCGTAGTTTGTGTAATCTTCTTAAATAGGCAACCTTTAAATATGACATCTTTAGCGCTATAAGGCTAGAGGGTATGGTGATGGTCCTCCCTTGGAGGATGATCCGCTACGTAGGCGCCACATCATAGTCCTCCCAATGATGGTCCATCCCACAAAACTAGAGGGTATGGGAGGATGTTCCTAGATGATCCTACCCCACCGCTTTTATGTTTTTTTTATTTTTTTAATCTTCTATATTTTTTTAACATTTAACAAATAAACTAACAAAATATTTTCTTTGGGCCTGTTATAATGTGCTGCTCTAGTGTTTGTTCTGTTATAACAATATATTGGTAGATATTGTATTTTGTTTAAGTGAGAGGTTTGATTGTGTAACTTCTAAGGAGGTCCGATCATATGTGAGTATTCTTATGGGTGCTAAGTGTAACTTCACACTTGCAGGATATATAAGCATAGTTTGACAGCTAGGGTTCTATCCTCTCTGGTTGTTCGTTGGTTTGCTAAGTGATTCGCTGATCTGCTGAGGATTTGTAGAAGATTTATAGCAGATACTGTCTCATTTCTTAAACAAGAACATCGCCTCCTTCAAGATCCATCTCCTTCAAGGTCCAATTTTTTTAAACGGTCAAAAGCCTTGGACCCACCATTTTTTTTGTCTGCATATGGACCGTCTTCAACGTCCTATGCTCGACGGTGAGGACGGGACGGTGGGGGGCGGGATGGTGTGCCGGCGTCGCCGGTCCTCGACGGGGGTGGGGACGAACCCTGAAGAACCAAAGAATCGGTTTTAGGCCGGGGCCTGCAATCGAGGGTTTGGATCTTGTAAACGAGCTGAAGGATCGTCCTGCAAAATAGCAAACCGTTAGGCTCGCCGCAGAGATGGGAGGGCCCCTCTGCGACCACCCTCCGGCGTGAGGATAAGTATTGGTAGAGAGAGAAAATAAGGACGAAGGTTCAGAAAATCGTACTTGGCCTTGTACTTGATGGGGTATTTATAATGGTCAACTGAGATGACGCCATTCGTCCAGACGCACTTGAACGGAAGTTCGTCTTCGGAGTTATGGGGGAACGGACATACCAGATGTGTCCGTTCTAGTGGAGTCCGGTTCGTCCCAAGGGATCATGTCCGGCTCCGGATATGTATCTTCAAGTCCCCCAATTTATTAGGTTCCGTAAGGGACTTAATAAAATGTATGTACAAACTATTTAGCCCGAATGACGTGTCGTCTTTGGAGTGGCTCTGGTCATATGACGTGGTGCGATCTGTATGGTGCCAAGGCGACGTGGGTGACTTAAATTACTTGACTGTTAGTCACCTACACGTAACGATTACGAAACCCCACGTTGGGAATCGTGAGGGTCAGTTGAAGTGATGGCCCGACTTGACCACCCTTAACCGACCTATATTTCCTATAAAACCGGCTTTTACCATTTCATTTTTACCCTTTTTTCCTCTCATCTTCTTCTTCTCCATTGTTACCCTCTGGTTTTTACCTAATCTCTTCTTCTTCAAAGTGCGTCTCTTTTTCGATTTGGTAGTATGGCTCCTGGTAAAGACAACTTATCGGATAGCGTGAGCGTGCTTACCCAACGTCAGTTGGATAAGTTTATTCGCGAGCATAGGATTCCATTAGATTTGAATCCGGTTCTTCCTTCAAAGGAAGAAACCATTTATCCCTTCCGTCAGGGAAAGTTCCCCTTTTACACCCGTGTTTGCAATTTTGCGAATTATCGGGTCCCTTTTTCGAGGTTTTTGATTAGGGTACTTCAGTTTTTTTGAGTTCATATTTGTCAAGTTAATCCGTTCGGTCTTAGTCGCATAAGTCATTTTGAAATCTCTTGTCGGGCCCAGGATCGGAGACCGGACCTAAATGTCTTCCTATACTTTTATGAGTTCATTACTGCCGGAGACTGGTATACCTTCGCGCATCGGAAGGGTATACCTCCCCCTTCCTTCGGCGAACGATCCAGCTTGAAAAATTGGTAAGATAATTTTTTCTGGTTGGACGATTGTTGTCTTCCGGAGGATATGGGATGGCGTTTTAAGGACCAGACGATGTCCTTCGATCTGGGCGAAGACTTCGTCTTCGACCAAGAACTGGCTCGTGCCTTGATTGAGCACAAGTCCCCAATCCGTCCCCTTCATGAGCATTTTCTTTTGCTGGGTCGACTCTGTTTTTCTTGGGGCCGAGGGGATAGGGATTGGCCGGTTATTCGCAGAAAGCGTGATCGTAAGTTCCGGCCCTTTACCTCCCCTTCGGCATTTTTCTTTTTGCTATTTTACTAACTTCTTTTCTATTTTGATAATGCAGGTGCTATAATGTCTCTCAGGGATGCTCTGAAGGTTCCTAGTTTTGACGTTCTTGATTTTGATTTTGAAGATCAAGGCGAAGGTGAAGTTCCTCTGATGACGCAAGTGGCTCCTTCGGCTCAAGAGATCCGGCCCGTGATTCCCCAAAACACATCCGAACAAGCCGCTGTGGAAGCCACTTCTTCCATTCCCCAGAACACATCTGAACAAGCCGCTGTAGAAGCTACTTCCTCCATTCCAACGCCTTCAAAAGGTGTTGCTGGTTCCTCCGGATCCCAGGCTGGTAAGAAATCAATCCTAGACAATGTGGACAGTGATCCGGAGGTTCGCAGTTTGGATGAAGCCCTTCAGTACCGTCCATCTTCTGCTTCTTTAAAAAGCAAGGGTATTATGCATGAGGTAGATCAGCAAGCTCTTGTTCGGAAGAGGAAAACTGAATCTGTACAGATCCGTTCTTCTGATCCTCTTCCGATGCCGAGGATGAAGAAGGTTAAGAAAGGTTCCTCACACTCCGGTGGTGATGTGATGTTTGAGCTGGATGAGCACCTTACCGGCGGTAAGTTTTCTAGGGAAGAAGCCGCACGGGCTCGATCTGAACCGACCCCCACCTTTTCTGGCGGTTTTCTTCGCACTAGTGAAATGGAGAGTATGGAGACGGAAATCCCAGAAACTACGATCAAGGAAAAGGAAAGAGCTCATGGTGAACCTAAAGTGGTGACTTTCTCAGGTACGATTTTGGACTCGTCTTTGGGTCTGAACCGTTTTATTGATGATGAGGAAGACCAAGTGTCTTGCCTTCCTTCATCTTGGTTCGGACCTGAGTTGATGTCCTTTTTTCGATATGCAGATGTATTCTCGGATGATATGGAGATTGATCCGGCAACAGCTGAGGAGAAGTGTGACAACTCGAATTTCCGACATCCTTTATTCGCATTTAATGCACGTTGACTTTGACTATATGGTTGTGTTATGATAAAAACCTAGTGTGTTTGCATGGTTATGTGTGATTGTATAACATGTGTACTGTTGTAAAACTTAAACTGTTTAGAACCCGACGAAACACAAGGCTGTTTCGCCATAACCCATTTCGACGAAACAGGCTGTTTCGCCATGAACACTCCGACGAAACAGAAGTCTGTTTCGCCGGCCCAGTAGCCCAGTTAGGCCCAGAACGTATTTTGAGTATTTTACGTAAAAACAACATCACTTTACATTTTCTATCAACACAACCGAAACCCTAGAGCTCTCTCACTGTGACGGCGAACTAGAACCCACCGGAAACCCTTGTGCGATCAAACCATCATCTCGGTTAGTAGGTTTATGTGTCTTGATTGATCGTCCATCTGGGAATGTGTTTCTGTGCCATGTGATTCTGATATGTTGATGTATAATTGTAACTAATATATGTTAAATACTAGGGTTCTTGTTATGATAATGATGATATGGGTTTCAATATGAATATTGTAGTCGGATATAAACGGTTTTATGCGAAACTTAATATGATTGAATACTCGGTTCTGGATGTTGTTATTTTGATCTGATTCTGGCTGCAAGTTAGCATCTTGATAGGGTTTGATGATGTGATGTTGTATGTTGTTATGTAAAAACGCATAAGCTAGGGTTCATGCTAGACGTTAAAGTGGTCCGATGATTATGCTATGATGATGTTACAATGATTCTATGAATGAATGTTCCTGCATGATTGCTGATGTTGATGACGGCTGTTAGCATGATTAGGGTTTTCATACGTGACTGATTATGCGACGTAACTGACTGCTTGACGAAACAGGTCTCTTGACGAAGCAGAAGTGTTTCGCCAAGAGTCATCGACGAATCAGAATCTTGTTTCGCCAAACAAGGTTCCGACGAAACTGAATGTGTTTCGTCAATATGGTGTTTCGTCGACTGGTGTGTTTCGTCGACTATTGTGTTTCGCCATTAAGTGTGTTTCGCCGAACAGTTAATCTGTACAGTAACCTGAGTTAATTCTGTTAATTGTTCACTGGAATATTTAACTGCTGTTAAATGATAAACATGAATTGTATGATTTTGACTACGTGTTACATGCTTATATGTGAATGACTTGAACACAAACGGACTACGTATACATGCATACATTAGGACGTGATTGATTTTTACTTTGAGCACCTACTTAGCATACCGAGCAAACCAAGGTGAGTTCACACTCTTACCAAGGCATGGGATTCCCCAGGTGGGTTGGGAATGGGATTGATTGATTGCTTGTACACATTACTACTAGACTACATACCACGGTCCTCGGATTGGGAAGGATGCCTGTGCCAAAAATCTACGTACTATCCTCGGATGGGAAGGATACTAGTGTTAACACATACAAAAATCCTAGGTACCAAATGTTCTCGGATGGGAAGAACACCAGCGCTAAACCTACGTACTTGATACGTACTATCCTCGGTTGGGCAGGATACTTATTACTATCCTCGGATTGGGAAGGATACTTATGAATACAACTAGTCTAGTAAATATACATTATGGGAAGCCCCCACCATTAGAACGTACTAACGGCCCAGTAGAGCCACATGTTACATACGAACTTACTATTACGCACTTACTCTCTGTGAACTCGCTCAACTAGTTGTTGATCCTCTGTTACATGCCTTGCAGGACCTTAGGTACTTATGGAGCTTGCACGGGAGGCGTAGTCGTTGTGGGCATGGATTTTGGATATTTGTTTAGACTTTATGACATTTCATACTTTATTACGATGGGTTTAATCATACGCTTCCGCTATACTGTGATAACATACTTATGTTTTGGAACACCTTTCATATGGATTGTTGGAATTAAATTGCAATTACTTTTACTTTATACATTGTTCTATATGATTGGTGGCTTGATCCTGGTCAGTCACGCCTCCAAGCGGTGATACTCCGCGTGTGGATTTTGGGGGTGTGACAAGAAGTTTGTTCCGGATTGGGATATCCGAAATAAGGATTCAGTAATGGATGAGTTGGTTGCCCGCACTCTTCTTTTTAATATTAGTACTCCGCTAGACCATGTCCGGAGCCGAAGAATGAAAAACCCGGATCTGGGAGCCGTGGTTCTGTCTAATCAAGCTCAGTCGAATATTTTTGTGACAGAGCTCTACCGGAAGTGGGTAGAGGCGGAGTCAGTGAGGGAGAACTTGGAGAAGGAGATCCGTTCTTTGAAACGCAAGATTCAGGGGACTCCGGATATGGAGAAAAGGATTACACAGCTCACTCAAGATCTTCAGGCCCAACAAGAGAAGGTTAAGGCCTTGATAACTCAGAATGAGTCATCCCAAGCAGCTGCGGGTTCTGCGGCGGAGGATCGTGATAGGATTTCTACGGAGTTAAAAAATTTCTCCGAATCGATGAAAAAGAAGGACGAGGAGCATAAAACGGTTTTGGCAAAGATGGAAGAGTCTTTTAATAACGCTCGTCTGGCTTATGCGGGCATGATGGCTGGTACGTACTTTATTTGGTTAATTTCTTTTTAATTTACCATTTCTTTCTAACACTTTGGTCAGAGTGGGATACGCTTAAATCAGGGGAAGCTGACTTGAAAGCTTAGATCGAGGAGATGAGAGGGTACGGGGAAGAGATTAAGGTGGAGAATGCAGCTTTACAGGCTAAAGTGGAGGATCTTCAAGCAACTAAAACTTGGATGCTTTCGGAGGGGGCCAGACTTCTTGCTAAGAATATTCATAAAGGCCCGGAGATGACCGCTGCCGTGGCCGCTGTTAATAATGCGATGAGCTCTGTGGGTGTCAACTCCGGTCTTCATAATGGCTATCTTCATGCCTTAAGAAAAAAGACTCCTTACGCTGAAGTTCCGATGCTGAACCGTAATGCCGCCGAGGAGCTAGATGCGGCGGTTGCTTGCTTTGACTCTCTTACCTTTCCGGTAGTGGAGGATCTTCTGAAGCTTGTCAATGAACCACTTTCTAAAATCAAGGAGGCTCTCTTCTTTGCAAGCGGTGGATCCCCGAAAGAATGAGGTGGACATGCCCGGCTTCTTGGGGTATGCACCTTGGGAAAAAAATTTAGTTTGTTTATCTTTTTTAGAAGGTGGACATGTCCGGTAATTTGGGACATGCATCTTGTTTTTATTCGAGGTGAATGTAATGATGTTCTTACCGCCTTTGACAATTATCCTTTTAACATGTAAATGGTTTTGTAACTTCCGGTTGTATCAGTCCGGCTAATTTTGATGTAATCACTTTTTTGTGCATGCATCCATGCTTTCTGTGTTTACGTTTCTCTTTTTTAGAACGTTCCTTTTTAGGGTACGGATCCGATTTGTTTTGTTTTGTTCTTAGGATAATTTTTAAATGAAGGAAAGAATACGAACGATGCCAGTTCGTCCTTATCTTTTAGGGTTAGCATCCCTGATTCGGCCGATGATCACTTATGTGTTGCAACTTTGTTAATGATAGAAATTTTAAGCATTCTATTTAATCTATCCGAAGTATGCTTCTCCGGTTAATCACGTGGTAAAAACATTTAAAATAATCTGCGGGTAAAACCCTCCGCAGTTCTTGGAAATATGAGATTGTTTTGTGCGGGTAAAACCATCCGCATTACAAGGAAAGTAAAGATGACGGAGGTTGTAGCTTCCGTATTACAAATTTATTTTGAAACATCATGGAATTGTTTAAAGAAAACATTTCTTGAGGTGTGCTCCATTCCAGGTGCGAGGGACGAGGGTTCCGTCCATCCTGTTGAGCGTATAAGCGCCATCTTTTCCAGCGGTCTTGATTTGATAAGGACCTTCCCACTTCGGAGCCATTTTCCCCGTACCCTCAGCCAAACTTGCCTCATTGTTTCGCATGACATAATCTCCAACCTTGAACCGGACTTCCTTCACTTTTGAGTTGTAATATTTTTCCAACTCTTTCTTGTACTTTGCTTCCTGGATAGCCGCTAGTTCTCTCCTTTCTTCGGCCAAGTCGAGGTTCAGGCGGAGTTCTTGCTCGTTCACTTCTTGACCCTGCTGCATGCGTGGGGTAGGTATGCCTACTTCGGCGGGAATGACTGCCTCCGTACCATATGTTAAGCTGAAAGGAGTTTCCCTCGTGCTTGTTTTTGGCATCGTCCGGTGGACCCATAGGACGTGTGGAAGTTCATCTGCCCAAGAAACACCTTCTTTCCCCAGACGCTTTTTTATGCCTTCCACAATGCTGCGGTTGGCTCTTTCTACCTGCCCATTGGCCTGGGGATGAGCAACTGAAGCAAAGTTTTGCTCAATGTGCATTCTTTCGCACCAGGTTTTAAATGGTTTTTCTAAGAACTGCTTCCCATTGTCACTGACGATACAGAGCGGCATTCCGTACCTGCATACTATGTTTTCCCAAACGAATCTCAGCACTTGATCCCCGGTGATAGTTCGGAGGGGTTTGGCTTCGATCCATTTCGTAAAGTAATCGATGGCCACCAATAAGAACCTCACTCCTCCGGTGGAAACAGGTAAAGGACCGACGATGTCAATCCCCCATTTCTGAAACGGCCATGCCGAAGTTACAGGGACAAGGTTGTTTTTAGCTCGGTGACTGACGGCAGCGTGTCGCTGACAATCTTCACATGCTTGTAATTCATTAACAGCGCTTTGATGCATGCCCGGCCAGAAATAGCCGGCATTCATAGCCTTGGCTACAACCATCCTTGGTCCGGAGTGGATGCCGCATATCCCCCAGTGGATTTCTCTAATGACGTAACTGGCCTCCTCCGGAGTTAGGCATTTTAGGAGCGGACCTAAGAAGGTCTTTCGATAAAGTTGCCCATCATGAACCTGATACTGCAAGACTTTTACCTTTAGCTTCCGAGCCTTAGCTTTTTCTTCTGGGAGCGTACCATCTTTAAAATATTCTAAAATAGGGGTCATCCATGATTTCTCCTGTACGGAGACTGACATAACGGAGCCTGTCTGTTGGATGGCCGGGGCTTGCAAAGTTTCGACCAACACTTCTTTGGATAAGTAACAAAATGCTACGGATGCAAGCTTGCTTAAAGCATCCGCCTATTTGTTCTTGCTCCGTGGTATATGAACTATTTTGCAAGAGTCAAACGAGGATATTAAACCGTTAACTTGGCTTAGATACCGGATCATGTTTTCTTCTCGAGCCTCGTACTCTCCGCTAACCTGATTGGCGACAAGTAATGAATAAACATGGGCTAGTACGGAAGACGCACCAGCCTTGGCTGTGGTTTGGAGACCAGCGAGAAGGGCCTCATATTCTGCTTCATTGTTCGAAGTTTTAAACTCAAAGTGTGACAACTGGCACCAAACCGGTAATTTCCGTACACTTTAATTATTATTTAATGACTGCAATTATGTGCTTAAATGTCAGCATTGACTGATTACATGATAAACAAGTGAATTCATGCATGTGGTATACTATAAAATATTGCTTCATGCATAAACGAGAGCGTTGCGTCAGAAATACTAGTAAACTCACCTGTAAGACACACTGTGTCAACAAAACTGCAGAAAGTAGTCAGACATTAAAATTGGATCCTAGGTGTAGGTCCAGCAACAAGAATACATTAAAACCCAAGAATACATACAAGGGTTTACATATATACCATCCGGAAGCTCAAATAAGCACTAAAAAGCACCCGAAACGCACTTTAAGTGCAGAATTTTATATAATTCACCTCTAAACAGCTTTTAACAACATAAATATCATGCAGAAATTATGATTTATTATCCAGAATACTTCCCTAAGTGTCGGGAATCGAAAGTATAGCAGAAGGATACTTAAAAGACACTAAAAAGTGTAATTTAGCACTTTAACGAACCGGTTTATAACCGAACAACCGGACATTACCCGGAACACCAAAATAATGCTAGAAGCATTGTTTTTTATTTTATCTGAGCTAGTTAGGGCCCCCGAACACCCTAACACCCTTTTATACTAATAAACACACTTGAACATACTAACTAAACCCTTTTGATTTCAACGAATTAGTAACCATATCATCACAACCCAACCATACTCCCCCCCCCCCCCCCTCAAAATGACAGTCACCTTATGGTGACCCACACCACCCTTCTTGTTGATTATTTTATTAACTTATGTTGGATATCTAGAGAGCACTTTGCATGTTGGACATTAGTGAACAAGGTTTATAAATAAGTCCATAAGTTAACCCATCTCTCTCATCACCACAACATCTACCAACATTCTTCCTCTCCCTCTACACCCATCTCGGCCGAACACCCCCACCACCATAGCTCCACCATCAAGTTTGATCCTAGCCATTTTTCATACACACATAGAAGCAAGAGGTCATACAATCAAGTCCGGTGCTTTCGAAAGTTCAAGAACCACCCTCATTTCCTTTTATCCACCACATTTACATCTTGTTTCTTCCCTAGCCTTGAGCTAGTAGTAAGTGTCTCTAATCATCATCTTGATCTTGTTTATGGTGGTTAATAGTAGATTTAATGATTAAAAATTAAGAACACTAAAGAACTTGCAATAAAGTCTTGAACATAAGTGATTAATGATGGATAAAGAGAAGATATGTGTGTAAATCTTATGAATCTTGTATGGTTGTGATTATTTGATGTTGTTGTTAGTAGAAACAAGATGGATCATCATCTAAACATACTAGTCCATGTTTGAGAGCATGAACTAGTAGGATGTAAAAGTTAGAAAATTGAAGGATGATGGATCCATCCATTCATAAGTCTTAAACTTGAATAAACATAATTTTTCTTGTAAAATGAAGTTGTAAACTTGTGGATCTAAAGACCTACAAGTGGTTTTTCGGAAGAACCAAGCAAAAATATTAGTTTTGTTAAAACCCGGATCTTATCCGAACTAAAAGCATTTTTAGTAAATAAACAAGTGTGTAAACACTTGGGTAACAAGGAAGTTCAACAAAGAACTATTTTTGTGAACCTTGACTAGAAGTTGTGAAACTTCATATTCTTTAAAAATAAAGTTTTTAAGGAACTAATCATATTTTTAAAGATAACAAGACTTACTAAATGTGCTAGTAAGTTACTACACATTTTTGTAAATTCTCAAGTTCATGAAATAGAGAAATTGGTATATATTGTTGTTGATTGTTGTTGAAAAATTTGTTGTTGATTTTAAAAGAAAATAAACACATGTTTTGAAAACATGGGAAACCTCCATTTTTAGGGGAAACTCTGTCAAAATTTTTATAAATTTTGACACTTAGAAAAATATAAGTTTTTGAGAAACTTATCCCCTAAAAATGTATCTAAAAATATTACCAAGGTTTCCCTAATTTTTGGTGATAAGAAATGAGGATTTCTTCAAGGATAAAAATGAATATTAAGTATGTATATATTTTGAGAAAAATATATATATTATGTGATCACCAACTTTTGTGCTAAGTGTATATAGTATGTGTTATACGTGCTAGTGTATTAAAACTTAAAAATACACTAAATACTCATGAGAAGTATAAACACAAAAATACACATACAACATACAAGATACATAATTCGGGTGCAAAGTGCAAAACGCGAGATACTTATATTAATTTTCGAGAAAATAATATAAGTAAGATACTTAGTTAAAAATATAAAATATTTTTAACACAACAATACAAATACAAAAGAAAGTGACTGTACTTGTGCGACACAAGTCTAGTGACTAACGTTAAGAAAACGCGTATAGGTCACGACGTTAATTAAGCAAATCCGGTGAAGTTACGACGCAAGGAACGCAAAGTTGTGAGTTCATGCTCCCCCTTTTCTCTTAACTGTTTTCAGTTTTATAACTTCGGGGGTGAAATACATGTTACAAATACTTCAATATTTACAAAATGGTATGATGTGTACTAAAACGAGAAGTACTCTCGGTGAAAACTAGTGCCAAGAATTGATACGAGAAACCGTGTCACGAATAGGGTACCATAAGCACCATTAATCGTGTACATACTTAGACCGCAGAACAAAAGGTTAGATCTAATGGGTTTCAGGGCAGCCCCACTCTTGGTGACAACTAGTACCGAGTAGTGTTTTTGTGTCTCAGTCGTGAATCGACTATAGAAAAATGCCTATGGTTTGGTGACTTCCTATGTCGTGTCACATGTTAATGGCTTTGCAACCCATTAGCACTTGATACATACAGAAATACATGATATATACAAGAATACGTGATTTATACATGATACAAACTATGTTTTCATACAAAGTATACAAACGTGAAATACAAAAACTGCATGAATTCACACCAACATTATGTTGACGTTTTTTTTTTCCAAACTCACATGTATTTCAGGTAACTAGAAGTGGATATGCGCGTGGCCTTAATCATGCTTGTGTCGCTTATGTTTCGCTTTAAATAAAGTTGTAACCTTTTTAAGACAATGTTTTATGCTATCTCGTGATGTAAACACTAAACTTATGTCTTCAAATTGTGGTATTTAATGTTTTTATAAGCATGTAGAATGTTTACTAATCGTATGCAATGAAAACCTTTCATGATCACACCTCGTGCTTCCGCCGCAGAAAGGGGTGTGACAGATTGGTATCAGAGCTGCGATTGTAGTGAACCAGTATTCCTTCTCGAGTCTAGTCTACAATCTCTAGGATCCTTTCACGAAAACAATTTTTTTCAAAGAGTTTTCATTGCATAAAACGTCCCGCGACATCCACTACCTGAAACTATTTACATGAGTCTAGAAAAGACACTACGAGACTTAGGGTGCACGAGGGTAGCACTCGTCTGTAATTAAGAGTTAATTGCAATTATGTGTGATAATTAGCATATACTAGAAGTAGAATGTCACAAGTATACGTGACTTTACCTGAAAGCAATGGCCTATCTGAAGGAAGAAATACGCGGATGAAACGAACTGTGCGGACTGGGCAAGGAGTTACGTAATTATGGATGCATACATAATTATGGAATTCAGTGCACAGGAACCACAGCAAGTCTTGTCACGTATAGATTCCCTCAGTGCAAGCCTACTAAGTACTCGGCTAGAGTAATAATTGTTTGATGTCACTTATGTGGTATATACCTGTGAATATATATATACCACTACTGTCTAGTATAACGATATCAAACAAATGTCTAACCCTGTTGTGTTATGTTCTGTCAGAACATGGCACCCAGGAAAGCTGTGAATGCTCGCAATGACGATCAACCTCCTCCTCCCCCACTACCAAGAACTGCTGAAGAGCTGAACGCTCTACTGGAAGAAAGGATCTCCGCTGTTATCGCCCAGTACGAGGCGAACCGTACTCAGAACAGTGGAGGACCAAGCAATGCTAGACGTAACGGGCATGGAGATTCGTCTGGAGGAAATGCAGCTCAAGGTAACCTTAAGACAATGAACTAAGCATGGAGAAATTTATGAACGGTCTTTGTTTCATTATTTCTTCGATTGCTCACATGTGAAATGGTTGAATCAATTCCAGGCTGCACTTTCAAGCAGTTTCTCGACTGCAAGCCGATGAACTACGACGGCACAGGAGGTGCAGTAGCCTTTGTACGCTGGACGGAGAAGACTGAAGCTACTATCCGCATGAGCAAGTGTACCGCGGATCAACAAGTCACCTTTGCTACTGGGTTATTTGTCGATGAAGCTTTGACTTGGTGGAACTTACAAGTCCAAACCTTGGGCGATGATGCCGCTTATGGCCTAACTTGGGATGAACTGAAGGAAAGAATGAGAGAGAAGTACTGCTCTCGTGCTGAACTCCAAAGGCTGGAAACGGAGTTCTGGCACTTGACTATGGAAGGTGCTGACATAAATGGTTATACTCGAAGGTTCCACGATCTGTCTAGAGTGCTTCCCTACATGGTGACTCCCAAATTCAAGTGCTTTGAATGCTACATTTGGGGACTGGCCCCAGAGTTTCGTGGCATGGTGACGTCGGCCAAACCACAAACAATCACCGAGGCTGTAACTCTGGCTGTCAGCCTTACTGAAGATTGTGTTCGTATGAAGAAGCTATCCCTGAACCCAACAGAAAAGTCTGAAACACATGCTGGGTCATCTGGGGACAAGAAAAGGAAGCATGCAAACCTGAATCAAGCAATTCGTAACAACAAGAGTTCCAACAAGAAGCGTGACCCTAACCCGCCTCAGGAGGCGAAATATCTTGCAGCCATGAACGACGCTCCAGTAAAGGGATACCTGGGCACCTTGCCCAAATGCAATCGGTGCAAACGTCATCACGAGGGAGTTTGTCACATCTCAAAGTGTGACAAGTGTGGAAAGTTGGGTCACCGAACTGAAGACTGTTGGAGTAAGGGAAATAAGAACGGGAATGGAAATCGTAACGGGGCTGGTAATAGAAACAATGGTGGAAATGGAAATGGTGCTGGAAACGGGAATGGTAACGGGAATGGGCGAAACCAAGGTTGCTTCAGTTGTGGAAGCAAAGATCATTTCATGAAGGATTGCCCAGGAGGAAACAATGCTCAGGCCCGAGCATTTGTAATTGGAGCAAGGGACGCACGCGAGGACCCTAATGTGGTCAACGGTACGTTCCTCATTAACAATCACTTTGCATCCATATTATTTGACACTGGCGCCGATTATAGCTTCATGTCTGTGGAATTTAAACGCATACTTGGAATATAATCTAGTAGATTAGAAATTCCTTATTCCATAGAACTAGCCAATGGTAAACTTGTTGAATCGGGCAAAGTTGTTAGAGGCTGCACATTAGAACTTGGTGAACGAAGATTTAGCATCGATCTCTTACCTATTCAATTGGGTAGCTTTGATGTAGTGGTCGGAATGGACTGGTTGTCCAAGAACAAAGCTGAAGTTATTTGTCATGAGAAAATCTTTCGCATTCCTTTGACGAATGATGAAACTCTCATAGTACATGGAGAAAAACGAGACGCACCTCTACGAATCATCAGCTGTATGAAGGCACAGAAGTGCTTAAGGAAAGGATGTGTTGCCTTCCTAGCACACGTTGTAGATAAGAAGGCTGTGGAGCCGAAACTCGAAGACATTCCTGTAGTAAAGGAATTCCCTGATGTTTTTCCCGAAGATCTGCCAGGATTACCTCCGCAACGACAAGTCGAATTCCATATAGACTTGGTTCCAGGAGCCGCTCCTGTAGCCAAGGCTCCTTATCGACTTGCAAGAACTATCTATACAACTCCAGGAGTTGTTGGATAAAGGATTCATAAGGCCAAGCTTCTCACCCTGGGGAGCTCCAGTATTGTTCGTGAAGAAAAAGGATGGAACTCTGCGGATGTGTATCGATTACAGAGAACTGAACAAGCTCACTATCAAGAATCGGTATCCATTACCGAGGATTGATGACTTATTTGATTAGCTACAAGGATCAAGCTACTATTCCAAGATCGACCTTCGATCTGGATACCATCAGCTAAGAATCCAAGAAGAAAGCGTGCCAAAGACTGCATTCAGAACACGATATGGGCATTACGAATTTCTTGTGTTGCCATTCGGGCTGACAAATGCACCAGCGGTCTTTATGGATCTGATGAACCGCGTATGCAAACCATATCTCGATAAATTCTTGATTGTATTTATCGATGATATCCTAATTTACTCGCGAAAGAAAGAAGAACACGAGCAACACCTCAGAACTATTCTGGAACTACTGAAGAAAGAGAAGCTTTATGCAAAGTTCTCGAAATGCGAATTCTGGATTCGCGAAGTACAATTTCTTGGTCACGTTGTGAATGAGAAGGGCATTCATGTAGACCCGTCCAAGATAGAAGCAATAAAGAATTGGGAAGCTCCCAAGACCCCAACTGAAGTTCGACAATTTTTGGGCTTAGCAGGCTATTATCGGCGATTCATCGAGAATTTCTCAAAAATAGCTCAACCGCTAACGACCCTTACTCAAAAAGACAAGAAATACGACTGGGGTCACAAACAAGAAGAAGCCTTCCAGTTACTTAAAAACAAGCTATGCGATGCACCAATACTATCATTACCCGAAGGCACTGAAGACTTCGTGGTATACTGTGACGCTTCACGACAAGGCTTGGGTTGCGTGCTCATGCAACGCCAGAAAGTCATCGCTTATGCTTCAAGACAATTGAAGGTACATGAAAGAAACTATACCACTCACGATTTGGAACTCGGTGCAGTGGTATTCACCTTGAAGATCTGGCGACACTATTTATATGGTACGCGATGTACAATCTTCACAGATCACAAAAGCTTACAACACATATTCGGTCAGAAAGAATTAAACATGCGCCAGCGACGTTGGGTCGAGTTACTGAATGATTATGACTGCGAGATTAAGTACCATCTTGGAAAGGCAAACGTTATAGCAGACGCATTAAGTCGAATGGAAAGGGTTAAAACCCTAAGGGTTCGAGCGTTGGAAATGACTATTCGAACAAACCTCACTACACGCATTCGTGATGCACAACAAGAAGCTCTTAAAGGAGAAAACCGTAAAGCTGAATACCTCTGGGGTATGTTGGAAATGACTATTCGAACAAACCTCACTACACGCATTCGTGATGCACAACAAGAAGCTCTTAAAGGAGAAAACCGTAAAGCTGAATACCTAAGGGTTCGAGCGTTGGAAATGACTATTCGAACAAACCTCACTACACGCATTCGTGATGCACAACAAGAAGCTCTTAAAGGAGAAAACCGTAAACCAACCACACCCCCCCCCCTCAAAATGACGGTCACCTTATGGTGACCCACACCACCCTTCTTGTTGATTATTTTATTAACTTATGTTGGATATCTAGAGAGCACTTTGCATGTTGGACATTAGTGAACAAGGTTTATAAATAAGTCCATAAGTTAACCCATCTCTCTCATCACCACAACATCTACCAACATTCTTCCTCTCCCTCTACACCCATCTCGGCCGAACACCCCCACCACAATAGCTCCACCATCAAGTTTGATCCTAGCCATTTTTCATACACACATAGAAGCAAGTGGTCATACAATCAAGCCCGGTGCTTTCGAAAGTTCAAGAACCACTCTCATTTCCTTTTATCCACCACATTTACATCTTGTTTCTTCCCTAGCCTTGAGCTAGTAGTAAGTGTCTCTAATCATCATCTTGATCTTGTTTATGGTGGTTAATAGTAGATTTAATGATTAAAAATTAAGAACACTAAAGAACTTGCAATAAAGTCTTGAACATAAGTGATTAATGATGGATAAAGAGAAGATATGTGTGTAAATCTTATGAATCTTGTATGGTTGTGATTATTTGATGTTGTTGTTAGTAGAAACAAGATGGATCATCATCTAAACATACTAGTCCATGTTTGAGAGCATGAACTAGTAGGATGTAAAAGTTAGAAAATTGAAGGATGATGGATCCATCCATTCATAAGTCTTAAACTTGAATAAACATAATTTTTCTTGTAAAATGAAGTTGTAAACTTGTGGATCTAAAGACCGACAAGTGGTTTTTCGGAAGAACCAAGCAAAAATATTAGTTTTGTTAAAACCCGGATCTTATCCGAACTAAAAGCATTTTTAGTAAATAAACAAGTGTGTAAACACTTGGGTAACAAGGAAGTTCAACAAAGAAATATTTTTGTGAACCTTGACTAGAAGCTGTGAAACTTCATATTCTTTAAAAATAAAGTTTTTAAGGAACTAATCATATTTTTAAAGATAACAAGACTTACTAAATGTGCTAGTAAGTTACTACACATTTTTGTAAATTCTCCAGTTCATGAAATAGAGAAATTGGTATATATTGTTGTTGAAAAATTTGTTGTTGATTTTAAAAGAAAATAAACACATGTTTTGAAAACATGGGAAACCTTCATTTTTAGGGGAAACTCTGTCAAAATTTTTATAAATTTTGACACTTAGAAAAATATAAGTTTTTGAGAAACTTATCCCCTAAAAATGTATCTAAAAATATTACCAAGGTTTCCCTAATTTTTGGTGATAAGAAATGAGGATTTCTTCAAGGATAAAAATGAATATTAAGTATGTATATATTTTGAGAAAAATATATATATTATTTGATCACCAACTTTTGTGCTAAGTGTATATAGTATGTGTTATACGTGCTAGTGTATTAAGACTTAAAAATACACTAAATACTCATGAGAAGTATAAACACAAAAATACACATACAACATACAAGATACATAATTCGGGTGCAAAGTGCAAAACGCGAGATACTTATATTAATTTTTGAGAAAATAATATAAGTAAGATACTTAGTTAAAAATATAAAATATTTTTAACACAACAATACAAATACAAAAGAAAGTGACTGTACTTGTGCGACACAAGTCTAGTGACTAACGTTAAGAAAACGCGTATAGGTCACGACGTTAATTAAGCAAATCCGGTGAATTTACGACGCAAGGAACGCAAAGTTGTGAGTTCATGCTCCCCCTTTTCTCTTAACTGTTTTCAGTTTTATAACTTCGGGGGTGAAATACATGTTACAAATACTTCAATATTTACAAAATGGTATGATGTGTACTAAAACGAGAAGTACTCTTGGTGAAAACTAGTGCCAAGAATTGATACGAGAAATCGTGTCACGAATAGGGTACCATAAGCACCATTAATCGTGTACATACTTAGACCGCAGAACAAAAGGTTAGATCTAATGGGTTTCAGGGCAGCCCCACTCTTGGTGACAACTAGTACCGAGTAGTGTTTTTGTGTCTCAGTCGTGAATCGACTATAGAAAAATGCCTATGGTTTGGTGACTTCCTATGCCGTGTCACATGTTAATGGCTTTGCAACCCATTAGCACTTGATACATACATAAATACATGATATATACAAGAATACGTGATTTATAGATGATACAAACTATGTTTTCATACAAAGTATACAAACGTGAAATACAAAAACTGCATGAATTCACACCAACATTATGTTGACGTTTTTTTCCAAACTCACATGTATTTCAGGTAACTAGAAGTGGATGTGCGTGTGGCCTTAATCATGCTTGTGGGTGTCGCTTATGTTTCGCTTTAAATAAAGTTGTAACCTTTTTAAGACAATGTTTTATGCTATCTCGTGATGTAAACACTAAACTTATGTCTTCAAATTGTGGTATTTAATGTTTTTATGAGCATGTAGAATGTTTACTAATCGTATGCAATGAAAACCTTTCATGATCACACCTCGTGCTTCCGCCGCAGAAAGGGGTGTGACACAAAGCGCAGAGCATAAGTATATTCTATTCCTTCCAGATCTATCAGGATTAGACCGGCTCCCGACCCTTCTTTGCTGGAGGCTCCGTCCGTATACAAGTTCCATACCCTCGGGAGGGCAGGTTTTTCTTTGGTGCTTTCCCCAGTCGGAACCTCCGTAAGAAAATCTGCCACAGCCTGGCCTTTTACCGGACCTCTAGTTCGGTAGGTAATATCGAATGCCCTGAGTTCGATTGCCCACTTGGTAAGACGTCCGGAAACCTCCGGCTTTCTAAGAATTTCCTGGATCTGAAGATCGGTCTGTACTTCTATATTGAAAGCTTGAAAATACCTTCGGAGGCGTCTGGATGCATGTACCAATGCGAGGGCCAATTTCTCTATCATCGGGTACCGGGTTTCATAATCTTTCAGGATGCGGCTTACGTAGTAAACCGGTATTTGTGCTTGATTCCGGTGCACTACGAGTACTGCACTTATAGCGAAATGTGAAGCAGAGAGATAAACAGTTACGGTTTCTCCAGTGATTGGAGAGGTCAGAGTGGGTAAAGACCCAAGACAAACTTTTAACTCTTGGAATGCTGAATCAGCCTTCGTTGTCCATTCTATCTGACCCTTTTCGGTCTGTTTTTTCAATACATTCATGAAGGGAATGGTTCGATCGGCCGCTTTTGAGACAAAACGATGGAGAGCTACCAACTTACCATTCAGTGACTGAATTTCCTTGACCGTTCTAGGGGGTTGCATGGAGATCACCGCTTTGATCTTATCCGGATGCGCCTGAATTCCAGATTGAGTTATCCATACGCCAAGAAACTTTCCTTCTTCTAAACCAAAGGAACATTTTTTGGGATTTAGCTTGAGGTTGATACTCCGAAGCCTAGTGAAGGTTTCGAGTATGTCATCGATCATGTTATCTTCGGCTGGAATTTTGATGACCAGATCATCTACGTAAATCTCTAAGTTCCTTCCGATCTGATCCTTGAACGCCTTATCCATCAACCTTTGGTACGTCGCTCCGGCGTTCTTTAACCCAAACGGCATTTTGGTATAACAGAAGAGACCTTCATTTGTTACGAACGTCGTCTTATCTTCATCTTCCAGAGCCATCTGTATTTGGTGGTAACCTTTGTATGCGTCCAAGAAGCATTTAAGGCGGAAGCTGGAAAGAGAATCAATCTTTAAGTCAATCTCCGGCAGAGGGTAACAGTCCTTCAGACATGCATTGTTCAGATCAGAAAAATCGACGCACATTCTCCAGGTTTTGTCTTTCTTTGTTACCATCACCGGATTGGAGACCTATGTTTGATACCGCACTTCCCTGATGATTCCAGCACTTAGTAGCTTTCGTACATCCTCGGAGATGCTTTGTTACGGGCTAGAGCCATGTTTCTTTTTCTTTGAGCGATTGGCTTTGCTGAATGTGATACTTTCAGTTTGTGTTCGGCCAAACACCGAGGAACTCCGATCATGTCAGAAGTTTGCCACGCAAATACATCGAGTGAACTAGACAAAAGTTTCCACAGCCGTTTTTTGGTACGTTCAGGGAGCTGGGACCCAGCGTCAATTGCTCCGGAAAATGGGGATGTATAGCCCATTCCTCTGTGAGGAGGGTCGGAGGTTGTACATTACCTTCGCTTTGCCGTATTTCAGCTACGCACATTGTTGATTCGGAGTGTAAAGTTGCTACTCCTGCTTCGGTGGGAAACTTTAAAGACCCATGAATGGTAGAACTGATAATACCGAAAGCGCACATCCCCGGTCTCCCTAGTATGACGTTGTGGACGAATCTTGCCCCCACTACTAGGTAAGTCAGATTGACGGTTCTGACCAGGCTTTCGGCTCCCAACGTTGTTGGTAGGGTGATTTGCCCAATAGGCTGCACCACCTCTCCAGAGAAGCTTATCAGCGGCATGGAGACTTGTATCAGTTTTGCTTTGGTTTGCGGAGCTAGCTGTTGGAAACACTGTTGGTACATGATCTCAGTGGCACTTCCACTATCAACATAAATCCTCCGGACCTTATGGCCTGCTATTATTGCAGACACTATGATTGGTCCGTCTTTGATTTCTCCGGGGGTAATTGGAGGAAAAGCGATCGGCTGCTGCATCCAGACGGCCATATGATGATTGGACCGCTTAATGCCTTGGCTATCTACTTTCCTGATCATACAAATTGCCGGTTGATTGTTCGGATTATCTGCCGAATTCCCTGAAGATTTTCCTTCTTTTACTTCTTTAACCAAGTGGGACAGCTTACCGGACCGCACTGCTTTTTCTATTTCTTGCTTTAGGGACCAGCAATCGTCCGTATTATGACCTCGTGCATGATGGTAATCACAATATTTCTTGGAGTTCTTGTCACCTGGATTTCGGAGTTTTGGTGGGGCGGGGAAGTTTGCTCCTTCGGCACTGAGGATTTCACTAGGAGTTTTGGAGAGATCCGATAGATTGTAAAATCTTGATCCGGAACTCCTTCCCCGTTGAGGCCTATCATTCCTGTTGTATGGGTGTGGTCGTCCCCTACTTCCGGACGGAGTTTTATCAAATACGGACCCACCATTTTTCTTCCAAGAGGACATTTTATGATCTGACTCCGGGGCTGGATTACAAGCGTTCTTTCCTCGAGCGAAAGCTCTGGCTCGCTCCATGAGTACTTCCATCGTCTTCGGGAGATTCTCATGTAACTTTTCGACCAATTGGTTATTCCGGACACCGTGACAGAATCCAGAAATTCTTAATTGGTCCACGACCCCACTGATCTGCATATTTTCTCGATTGAATCGATCAATGAAACTATCCAAGGATTCCCCGTCTTTCATCCGGATATTGTGAACTTTGGTGATTTATTTGGAGTAGTGCCTTTGTTGGCTGAAGTTCTGGAGGAATAGCCTTCGGAATTCTTCAAAATCGTTGATCTCTCCTTCGTTCTGCGCATCAAACCATACCCGAGCAGCCCCGGTTAGAGTTTGCGCAAACATGAAGCACCATGCCGGCATCGGCCATTGTTCCACACGTGCGGCCCCGTCGAATTCAAACATGTGATCGTCCGGGTCAGTCGTACCATCATATTTTTTTACTATGGATGGCATTTTGAGCTTCGAAGGGAGCTTGGCGTGTGTGATGCGGGCGCTGAACTTTGACTTAGCAGTCATGGAAACCGGATGATATGGCTTGGTGAGTTCCGGATCGTTAACTGCTTCCAGTTGTGTTTCATTTCGTATTGCCATTGCTGGAGATGGTCCAGAGGAACCCTGCACATATCCATTATAAGTTTCCGAAGTAACAACTGTGGAGAAAGTAGGAGAGTTGAATATCGTAGGACCCATAGTCCTTACCGGAGTTTCATCATGAAAGAGCCTGGTTCGTAAACCGAGGATCTGTTCATCTCTAGCCTGTTGGGCTTTTAATCTTCGTATAAGGCTTGCATTTTTGGAGAGAAATTCCGCATCAAATTCTGATGTTTGCGAAGTGGGAATTAGAATAAATGGCAAGGTTGTTCCTGGTTCGGAGCTCAAAGGAGCTGAAATGGCGGAAACAGCGCTTGCTGATGCTGTTGTTTGCGTGCTAACAGCTATGGATCCCGAATTCATAGAACCCGAGGCCGCCATAGATCAGTTCGTTGCTCAAGAAATTCACCAAAGTGAAGGATTGTGAGCTATGAAATCGGATGGCGCCAATTGAAGAACCAAAGAATCGGTTTTAGGCCGGAGCCTGCAATCGAGGGTTTGGATCTTGTAAACGAGCTGAAGGATCGTCCTGCAAAACAGCAAACCGTTAGGCTCGCCGCAGAGATGGGAGGGCCCCTCTGCGACCACCCTCCGTCGTGAGGATAAGTATTGGTAGAGAGAGAAAGTAGAGAGAGAAAATATGGACGAAGGTTCAGAAAATCGTACTTGGCCTTGTACTTGATGGGGTATTTATAATGGTCAACTGAGATGACGTCATTCGTCCAGACGCACTTGAACGGAAGTTCGTCTTCGGAGTTATGGGGGAACGGACATACCAGATGTGTCCGTTCTAGTGGAGTCCGGTTCGTCCCAAGGGATCATGTCCGGCTCCGGATATGTATCTTCAAACCCCATACCCTCAAGCCTAAGCTTTGGATTAAACCGTGATGACACTTAAATCAGCTGGTGCAACCAAGTCAGGGGTCCGGCCTCCGGAGGACATTAAATGTCTTTGATATGGAACCGTAACTTTCGACAAAGTAGCAAACAATTTATACCTTGGTTGGTGGTAATACTACACGCATCTTCACATGTCTAGCAAGACACTCTATGGCGCTACAACATATGTGCATGATGTTTATGACATGACACTCGAAAAACATTAATACGATATAATCACCCATCCTTCTATACTTGCTTAGTAGCTCTTATGTGAAGAGTTTGATAAAACGAATAGATATTCCCTTTATCATAAAGCTACTAACAATTATTAACAGAAACCAGAAATTGAAGATCTTGGTGTGGTGTTTCCGTCTCCCAAAAAGTAAAATAATTTTTTTAAGTCGAGTTTAACCAAAATTAAAGCTAAAAAACCAAACACAACTATATATTAATTAATTATTAATATTATTATTAATTATTATTTATTATTAATTTAATATTTAAATGAATTGAAATGAATAGTAATTTTAATATTATAATAATATATAGTTTTTTAATACTTTTATTATTTTAATATTATAATAATAGTTATTTTCTTTACTTTTTAACTTTAATCATTTTTTTTAATATCAGGGGTTGGGATAAGCTTGGTGTCAACCGGTATCGAACCAGTACTGGTGTCGAAAATACCGGTACGGTCCTGTTCGATATTAGTACATGAAGGTAAAACCCGGCACTAATACAGAAAACGCCAAAAGTTGGTGCCGAATTGATATTGGAAATCTTTTGGTTCGGGAAATTCAGTGCGGCTACCCGGTACCATTTACTCATCCTTGATCACGGTTACCATACGAACAACGGTATCGTACAACTTTTTTTGTTGATTTTTTTCAACATTTAATTTTTTCTTTTTTAATTTCATAGGTAGGGATGAGCTCCGCGCCAATCGATACAGAATTGGTACTGATACCGAAAATACCGGTTACGGTACCGGTACCGAATTGGTACTTAAGATCTTTCGGTTCGGTAAATTTGGTACCGGTACCCAGAACAATTTGCTCATCTCTGACCACGGGTTTCATACGAACAACATCGTTACCATACAACTTTTTTGGTTGATTTTCTTCCGGTTATCTTTTAGTGTTTTTTTCTACATTTTTTTTTATTCTTGTCAGCAGTTCTGTTCGCAACACGTTCGTAGTGATTTCAAAACATATGTAAACACAGGCTAAATAACAAAAGAAATTCGCCATGAACTTCCTTAAACCTAGTTTGGTTAAAAAAACCAATGAGCTTAGGTTAATAGAGAGATATCAAATTAGTAAAAAATAGCTAAAAATATAGTTAGGTCTACTAAACATCACAAATTTGGGGTCATTTTAAAATTCATTAATAAATTAAGGGGTATGAGTGAAAAAAAAAACATCTTTTTTTAGTCGGTATAGGTTTCTATTTCAACATCATCCCCACAAAAACAAATCACGATCGGGTTACGTTACCGGGTTTCAATCGCTCAAAGGTTAGTCCCAAAAACATTCATTCAATCTCCAAATTCTCATCAAAATTCTTCAAATCAATCACATCCAGACCCCAAAAACCCAAATTCACATCATGAATTCCAACACCCACAATTTACAAATCTTCATTCAAGCCCCAGATCTTCAATCCCCAATTCGAGCCCTAACCCTAACCCTAACCCCCAATTCCACAATCTTTAACATCAAGCAATCATTTTTCTCCCAAATTGATTCAACCAATCAAAACCCCACATCCTCCACCTTCTTCACCTTCAACGGCCGCGTTCTTTCCGATTCCGAAACCATTCAATCCGCCGGAATTTCGAATTTGTCAACGTTAGGGTTAAGATTTCGGCTGCCCGGCGGCGGAGGTGATGGCGGCGCCACGGGGGCGGAGTCACGTGACTGTTATCTCAACATGTATGCCGATAAGAAGCCCGATAAGGTTGATCCGAACGAACAGAGGCTGTCGAAATGGTTGAATTGTGCGTTGTCGAATGAGCCGTTGAAGCGGCCGATTGTGGTTGATTATTTAGGGAATGTGTTTAATAAACAGGCGTTGGTTGAGGCGTTGTTGAAGAAGAATGTGCCGAAAGCGTTTGGGTATATTAAGGGGTTGAAGGATATGATATCGGTTGAGCTTGAATCGATACCGGGAACTGAAGGAGTGGATTCGGATGTGAAGTTTCAGTGTCCGGTTACCGGGTTGGAGTTTAATGGGAAGTATAAGTTTTACGCGTTGAAGAGCTGCGGGCACGTGTTGAGTGCGAAAGCGTTGAAGGAGATTAAGTCGTCGAGTTGTCATGTGTGTCGTAAGGAGTTTGCGGAAGCGGATAAGATTGTGATCAATGGGAATGAGGAAGAGGTGATCGCGTTGCGGGAGAGGATGGAGGTTGAAAAGTTGAAGGTGAGAGAGAAGAAGGCGAAGGTGAAGAAAGTTAAAAATGGGAATGAAAATGTTGGTGGTGATGGTGATTCGGGTGTTTGTGAGGATGTGGTTCGGGTTATCGGGTCGAAGCGTGAGATTGACGTGAAGCCTGCGAAGTTGTCGGGGAAGATTGAGACGAATGGGAAAGTTGTGAATGGTAAAAATGAGGCGAAGCGGTTTAAGGCTGCGGATTTGGCGCCGGCGAATGCGAATAAGGAAGTGTATGCGTCTATTTTTACGTCTTCAAGGAAGTCTGATTTTAAGGAGACGTATTCATGCAGATCTTTGCCGCTTGGTAGGAACTGACGAGGTTTGGTTCATGCGGAAAGTGTTTGTGGTTTGATGTAAGGTTGTACTTGTTTTTGGATGATACTATTGCTTGATATGAATTAAGAAATGTTGTTCTGTTTTGAACCCATAAACCATGGTAGTATTGTTTATATCTATTTGTTTGCCCATGTTAAAGCAATCTACTTGGCTGTTATGTTTAGCTTCTGAAATCTGTATGACTGTATGCAATGTATGATCATGACATTGATTCTGTTGGTTTAATTTGGTGTGATGATAGGATAGCTTATAGTGTATTCATAAGCTGTTGTAACCAATTTAACTTTTTGGATTAGAAACAAGTGATTGTTGCTCTTGTGTAAAGTGACAAGAGAGATGCAGCTATTTGAGCATATGAGAGGCTGTGTAAGGGCTCATATATATAAAGAGTTGTGAGTGTATGAGAGAGTTGTGAAAGTGCTCATACATATTTGTTTAAGTGAGTTCAAGTAGTTTGTATCTAGATTTACTTGGGTTATCGTGTGATAAGCCTGCACACTGTAGGATTTGAACTCTCAGTCTTTTGGTTGTGAAACAAACCACATCAGCACTAGGATGCCCCCTTGGGGACCCCAAACAGTCTAATGTGATGCAATTATATAAGGTGGATCTGAAATGGCGTAAATTGCCTGAGGCATTTACATCAACTTAAACACGCTTCATGCACACTTTGTATTTAACAACTATGTTGTATTGACACCTGGTTTTGTCAAATTAGAAACAACCAACGAATTTTCGGATTAGAAACAAGCGATTGTTGCTCTTATGTAAAAGTAATTTTCAGTAGTTATTGTCAAGAGTCATGAGGGAAATATTGCGTGAGAAGAGATTTGAGTGTGTAAGAAAAAGAGGTGCAAGTATTTGTACATATAAGAACGTAATCTGTTTAACTGATTTTGAGTAGTTTGTATATAGAATTCCTCGTATCAGGCGTTTGCATTGCCTAACAGTGGGTGAAAACCCGCCAATCCGAACCGTTTCGTAAGGCTCGAGAGCCCAGCTGATCTAATTGGTTTGATTTGTCCTTTTTCAAAACCGTAATTACAGAATCGATCAACCTTTTTGTTAAAACCAGTCAAATTAATCCATAAACACCCTAATAAGCTCGCTCCCATCTCCAGTGAAATTAGCATGTAACGGTTTGTGTTAAACAGAAGCCGCAAATGCTAGATACCAACACAAATGAATCCTACTCGCGTCTTAGTGTATTTAAATTTATAATCAAAATTAAAAGTAACCAAGAATTCGGTTCCAAGAATCATAAACTCAAAAATAATAATAACTAGAAAATGAAATTAATATTGTCCCGTAACCTCAAAGCATTTACTGACTCGCTCATCTGGAACCAAACCGCGGCGGTTCACCAGTTTGATACATAATACAATCGATAATGTAGTAGTAGTGGTGATAGTTAGCTAGCTGCCGATACCGCTTCAATCGCACTGCCCAATGGCCATGCAGCTTCAACTAATGAATTTTGGTACTCAACTTTTTTCACTAGCGTAATCTGTTGCTGAGGTTCCAGGTCTGTTCAACAACGCAATCAAATTTACTTAACAGCTCAAATATGATATAGAGTAAAATGTTATCTTCATCCCTGATGTTTGGCCAATTGTTGCGACTTTCGTCCAAAGGTTTGTTTTTCCACGTCTGGATCCAAAAAGGTTTGAATCTTGTCATTTTCATCCGGCTCGTTAACTCCGTCCATTTTTCTCCGTTAAGTCACGGGTATTTCCGTCTTTTTTGTTAACTTAAAGGGCAATTCGGTCTTTTTCACTGTAAAAAGACCAAATACCCCTGAAAAAACCGAATTGTTAACAAAAGAGATGGAAATACCCCTAACTTAACGGAAAAAAATGGATGGTGCTAACGAACCAGATGAAAATGGCAAAATTTCGAACCTTTTGGATCCAGATGCGGAAAAACAAACCTTTGGACGAAAGTCGCAAAACTGGCCAAACCTCAAGAACGAAAATGGCATTTTACTCTATAATATATAGCTAAAAGGGAAGCGTTTTAATAGTTTGAACCCGTTCCAACCCATGATTCAACCTACAATTCGTTATAGAAGAAGGTACAACTTACCAAAGCCCTCTACAAGCAAAGTGTATTGATACACAAGATCCATGCACAGATACGGTAAGTTATCGGAGTTCACTTTTGGATACTGAGATTTGGCACTTTCAAGTGTGGTCTGACAAGCACGTTGAGCTGCCGTTTGGAAATCAATTGGACGAACTGTGGCGACAGGTTTACTTGCATCGACAAAACCGGCCTAAATACATAATTTACGTGAGTTTTTATAAACATTTTTGAGGAATAAAGTTTGATAACAATATTAATAGTTTAATACCTCAGCAGCCCGATCAAAGAAGAAAGAAGCAACAAACAGATTCTTCTGACCATCACCACCACCACCGTTCCATACCCCACCGAATGTGCATTTCATGTGTGTGCAAGTTGGTTCGTTTACTTTTAACGCTTTTATTGCTTCTTCCCTGCACTTGTTCCAGCTTGAACCGGAAGGAAGAGCTGAAGCTTTGTAATCATTTCCTCCATACTTATAAACATCTAAAATATAAGACCATAAATAAACAATTAGTATCCCATTTTAGAACAAGTAAAAGGTCAAACTAAATGAGAAAATGTCATTACCATTATAGCCAGCCAAGATGCATGGATTATCGGAATCTTTTGAAACTCCCAGAATCTCGGCTCTAGCTGCCAATAATCCATACTTCAAGTAACTGCAAGACCAAAGAGATATTCAATTTTATTGTAAAGAAAGATAAATACCTCTTTTTTTTTTAAGTAAAATGCCATTTTCGTCCCTGAGGTTTGGCTACTTTTGCGACTTCCGTCCAAAGGTTTGTTTTTCCGCATATAGATCCAAAAGGTTGGAAATCTTGCCATTTCATCCAACTCGTTACCTCTGTTGACTTTCTCTTTAATCATCACAAAAATGTCTAAAAAGACGAAAATACCCCTGACTTAACGTTAAGAAATGGATGGAGTTAACGAGTTGAATGAAAATGACAAGATTTCAAACCTTTTGGATCCAGATGCGGAAAAACAAACCTTTGAACGAAAGTAGCAAAGTAGCCAAGCCACAGGGACGAGAATGACATTTTACTCATTTTTTTTTGTATTTTTTAAAATAGATAAGAAGGAAAACCTGTGAACATAAAGGTAATATTTGGTTCCCATGAGATACATTTCCTTCACATAAGTATCCTCTCCATTTGTTATCCTTGGAGCCTTTGCAGCATCGGCTTCTGAAATAGCATATGCCATTTGTACTGATCCACCACCAAGATCAACCACCCCGACAGTCTGTGAATATTTCTTGCCTAACTTTTTCAGAAGATAATTTATGGTCACCTGTAGGCGTTAACAAGATATTAATACGTGAAACAAGTATAAGATATGATAAGGAACATGTTCTGTCAGAAATCATCATCATCATCATACTCAGTAAATCCCACCAATAGCAAAGCTAGGTAGGGTCTGAGGAGGGTAAGATGTAGACAACCTTACCTCTACCCCTTAGGAATAGAGAGGCTGCTTCCAGTGAGACCCCCAGCTCGATAATAGTTTTGTATTAAGCCTTGGACATGAGGCACACACCACTCAGCAATCGGGACAAATGTTGATTTGTGCATGTACCCCCTTGCCTTTCGGCTATCAACGCCACTATATGATGCATGATTAGCCGTTCGCCGCTTTTAACGTTATTTTCACGAAATTAGCAAAATAACGTTAAAATTAGTGCAATTTCTGAATGCATTAACAAACATAGAATGGGCACAATGCTTTTGCTAATAGCATATACATTTTGGAGGGTGAATAAAGTAGCTTACCCATTGATAAGCACCTTCTTGAGTTCCATCCAAAACAGTTACCCAATCATCATCTGACTTGAGGCTGCTCTTAACTTTTAGAACATCTTTCACCTATATTAACATAAATTCTAACGACCTCAATACAAAATACGGTGGAAACCTTTTTAAGTGGATTTTTAAGAATAGTATTTAGTGCTTACAGCTTGCAAAATTCGTTCAGATGCATCAACTCCCAACTGTCTCAGACCTGCAGTTGCCTGAATATAGATGTATAATTCAAGTATATAATCATAGAGCGATAGCAAAATTCTAAAGTGGTATTACATATTTGTGATAATATAAATTACTTACCCCAACTTTCACAGGTGTATTTTCGCGCATATTTTGTGGAACAACCTTTTCTGCTTTCTCTAGTAGAGGAAGAAGAGAGTCTGCAGCCTCTTTCGGGTTGGTTGCGTGCGCACTCAAACCTGGTTTCAACTACAATATCGAAGCAGCATTTGAATAATTAAAGTCATTTTTTTTCTGACAGCAGGTATACTAGAATGTAGATAACAACTGAAAGCAGATATTGATTGCCTTAAAATGCCAGGAATATTCAAACTTATAGATAGTCAGGTTTGGATTTATTTGGTCATCTGTTCGTTTGATGATCTTAAAAGACTTATTGGTTTAGTACATAGAAGTGGGACATATAATCTTTTCACTATGTCCATCTCACAAATAGGGGTTTAAACCAGCTAAGCCGCTCGTGATCTACTCGACTCGCTAAAAACTCGAATCGAGCCGAGCTTAAGCGAAGCCTCGTTTAATAAACAAGCTCAAGGTCACATATAGAGCTATTAGATGTGCATTCGCGTAAACCAGCATTTAATCTCCTTAGTAAATTTATCTAAAAACAAAATGCCCAATCCTTTATGCAATAAAATGGATCAGAACCACTAGCCTGATATGTGACATGTTCTACAAACCATGCACATCATGGTTCCAGGTCATCAAGTATAGTCAGTTGCAAGAAAAAGTTCCCATTTGCTAACAGTTATTATTATTCTTTTGCATTAGTGGGTTAACCATTAGCGGTGATGGTTTTCTTAGTTGCAAGTTAGCCATTTTGTTTATTTCCTATTGTTTCTGTAAAGCTATATATGAGCCAGATGTATTTAGATTAAGGTAATGAACGAAAAAGTATGAATTTAGTCTAATTTCTCTCTAAATATTCTTCTGGTCTCTTCCAATCCACATTCTTGTTATCTAAAATCCAACTGGTACATATCAGAGCCCTAACTTATGTTCACCGGTACAACATTATCCATTTCAATTTCTAAACTAAACTACAACATACTTGTTGATAAATCTGACATTACTATGCACCAAAGACACAAATCACCATACATGATAACAGCAATGCAAAAAAATCAACAATATAAGGCCATAAAGTACCTGCTCAAAAAGCTCAAGTTCATTCCCAATGTGCACAAGATCCAAATTCTGATCAAAACAGAACACATGAACTCTACTCCCGGAACTACCAGCATCAAAAATCACAGCATACCTATACGACGTCGGATCCACTTGCAACGAATAATTCGGCGAAAACTTCCGATTACTAGACAAAATGCCGTCGTTCGGCGACCTACTACCAGGCATCACAAACAACACAAACGAGATAAGAACCAGAGGTATCGAAATGACCATAATAACCCCGCGGTAACGGTTAATTTTATCAGCAACAGACTCATTATACAGCGGCTGACGTCGTTTCATCATCTTATCACTCTGATCCGCCACCGGAGTCGGAGAAAACACCTGACCTTCTAGAAGCTCCGTGGCGGACGGAGATCGGTACCGGATCTGACCGTTTCCGGCTGCGGCGGTTGCAGGAGGCTTCACGGACTGATGAGGATTCTCCTGTACGGACTCCAGTTCTTCGAGATCTGGAATATACAGGTTTCTAGGGTTTGAAATCTCAAATTAACCGATCAATCGGTTGATTGATCGATCGGATCTGAGATCGATGGATTCGTGTGAAGTTGTTGAAGTCGGAATAAGGAATGAGGACGGATTGGAGTTAGAGGATCGTGAAAGTGAGTGTTGATCGGAGAACAACAATGGCGTGTTTCTCTCTCTAGAAAAGTTTATTTGGATCGGAGATGGTTCCTAGAGAGAGAGAGAGAAAAGTGTTTGTTTGTTGAGTGATAAATAGTGTTTTTAATTGAAGTTTAAGTGCAGCAAAGGTAATGATAACTTTACGTGGTTTGGACAGGAAGCATAAAGATACTTTTAATTTCACTTGATTTTAGAGTTTCTTAAATGTAAGGTGCTGTTTGTTTTTGCAGACATAAACTGTCTGCAAGCTGATTTCATCTGTTTTCATGTCTGCAACTGAAGATGTGGTTTGAAGATCTGCAAGCTGAAAATATAAGTCTGTTTGTTTTTATAAATTGATAATGTCTGCACAAACTTTCTTTATGCAAATATAAGAATGAAGTTGTGTGACGGATTCGGTGGTGGAGGTGGTTGTTCGGTGTGTTGCCGGCGGTGGTTGTGGTGGTGGTGCGGCGGTGGTTGGTGGTGGTGGTGCAGCGGTGGTTGGTGGTGGTGGTGCAGCGGTGGTTGGTGGTGGTGGTGGTGGTGCAGTGGTGGTGGTTGGTGGTGGTGGTGCAGCGGTGGTGCAGTGGTGGTGGTGCAGCGGTGGTTGGTGGTGGTGGTGCAGTGGTGGTGGTTGGTGGTGGTGCAGCGGTGGTTGGTGGTGGTGGTTGGTGGTGGTGGTTGGTGGTGCAGCGGTGGTTGGTGGTGGTGGTGCAGCGGTGGTTGGTGGTGGTGCAGTGGTGGTGGTGCAGCGGTGGTTGGTGGTGTTGGTTGTGGTGGTGGTGCGGCGGTGGTTGGTGGTGGTGGTGCGGCGGTGCTTGGTGGTGGTGGTGGTGCGGCGATGGTTGGTGGTGGTGGTTGGTGGTGGTTGGTGGTGGTGGTGGTGAGTCATGTTAAGAAGGGTGGCAGGGAAGAAGAGGGAAGAAGAAGAAGAAGAAGAAGGGTTTTGTGAAGATGTATGAAGCAAAGTTTTATAGCTTTTTTTTTAAGATGAAAGAAGCCATATGAAGATCTGTTTTAAAAAAAAAAAAAAAAAAAAAAACAAGCTTCAAGGCACTATGTCTGCCCGCCTGCAGACATAGTGTCTATGCAGACAAAATAAGTAAAAACAAACAGCCCCTAAGTGTGTAACCGCTGCGACAACTCAAGACGAAGTAATAAAATTAGCGGTTGGTGACGGTAATGGGTGGCGGTTACGTGTGTGGTGTCGGTGGCGGGTGTGGTGTCGGTGGCGGGTGTGGTGGCGGCGGATTGCGGTGGTGGCCTGTGGTGGTGGTGGTGTCTGCGGTGGGTGGCAGTGGTCGCTGGTGGTGGTCAGTGGCGGAGGGTGGTGGTGAAAGAGGTGGTTGGCAAGTGGTGGTGGTGGTGGTTGTCGGTGGTGGATATGAAGTGCGAGAGAGGGAATAGAATGGAAAAAATCAAGGGGTGGATGCAATGAATTAGAATAAATGAAATGACTTATGTAAGAGGTGATTCCGTTAACTCGACCTGCCAAACACATTTTTTTCATTCTCTCGCAATATTCCATACCATTCTGCCTCTCATTCCTGCATACTAAACACAACCTTACAGTTTGTTTAATGTAGGGGTGTAAGTGCGTAACCACTGCGACAACCCAAGACGTAGGAGGCGACACCCCCACATTTTGAGGTATAGCTCATGAAAGTGACTTTGAAGTCGTGCACCCTTCACTCACATGTGCATGGGCAATGAGTGCTTTGACGGCGTACACTCGCATCGTTGTGTGGTCAGTGACATGGGTGGTGTGGAGCGTAGTGCATGACTAGGTTTGGTGGGTCTGGATGTGACGTGGCGTGGCGGAAGCATGTATGGCACGAGATCGGGTTGACAGGTGACATGGCATGTTGTGCCACATGATCGATCCAGATGCATGGCGCGAACCCTCTAGAGATCGGGTTGACAGGTGACATGAATGATGTGCCGCATGATTGATCCAAATATATGGTGCGAACCTTATAAGCGGTCGCCATGTGGTGCATGTGTGTCTAGGTGGCGGATGAAATACCAAGAGGTGGACATTGGGTTCAAACTTGTGCAATTGGTCCATGTGGCGGGCGACCAAGTCGGATTGGCTTGCCAGTTCCAGCTCAGTCGACCGGTTCAACGAGTGCGTTCTCATTACTTGGTTCCTCTTGCAACAACTTTAAGTTGCAACAAAAACCTTTCTGGTCAACTAGGTGTTAAAAGACGTTCAATACTCGAGTTTTTTTTTTCTAAAGTGGTGTTGTTGGGAAAAAAAATATTTACCATATTAGTGTTGTTTCAAAAGTATTTACCAAAATAGTGTTTTATCTCTTTTTAGTAGTTTCTCACTCTTAATTCCATTGGTTATCTTCACTTTATTAATTAATATTGACTTAATCACTTTTTTTATTAAAAAAATTGTCAAACCTTAAATACTGTATACTTTTGGAGCTTGAGATTTCACATTAGAAAATAAATCATAAAATTCTTTTTCTCTGTACTAGAAAACATATTAATTTGTTTTTTCTAGTTTCACTTCTCTATACACGTACAAAGAAAAAAAAAAGGGGGGGGGGGGGGGGGGCAACGATAAATCAATAAAGTAATTATATGTAATATCTTTATAACAAAAAATAGAAAGTATTTAATTCGATTTCGAATAATGAGTCATTCGAAATTCATAGGTTGAATTCGATTCAAATCCAAATTTGGAAGGGAAATTGGCCTGTAATAATCTCACCTAGATCTTATTGGCCATTAATAATCCTACCTCAGAATATTCCCCCCACAAGTCCCACCTTTCACTTATTTTTCCTACAATGGTCCCCCGTTAAAAAAACTTAACGGAGTTAAGCTTTTTTTCAAATTACAAACAGATTTTTTAGGGCTTTTGATTAGAACGACGATACGAGTCCATTGATGTAAAACTTGTCTCGAAACGGTGCTCCAAACTATGAAAACGGCACTTCAATTCGGGTGTTAAAATTTCCAATTAACCAAAATCCAGTCACTTTGAGCACCATTTCGAAGTAATTTTACATCAATGGATTCGTATAATCGTTCTGATCAAAAGCCCTAAAAATTCTGCTTGTAATTTGGAAAAAAAACTTAACTCCGTTAAGTTTTTTTAACGGGAGACCATTGTAGGAAAAATAGGTGAAAGGTGGGACTGGTGGAGGGAATATTCTGATATGGGATTATTAATGGCCAATAAGGTCTAGGTAGGATTATTACAGGCCAATTCCCCAATTTGGAATTCGATTCGGATAATCAACCGTTATATTTTTTTTATCAACAAGCTCACTATAAACTTTTTAATTTTTATTTTGAGTAAACTGCCATTTTGGTCCCTGTGGTTTGGCCAGTTTTGCCACTTTAGTCCAAATCTCAAACTTATTACATCCAGGGCCCTGTGGTTTGGTTTTTGTTGCCATTTTAGTCCAAAACTCAAAATTTCCCATTTTTGACTGTTTTAAGGTCCCTTTTTTGTCCTTTAGTGCAGGGGTAGTTTGGTCATTTTAATTTATTCTTTTAATTAATTAAAACAAAATTAATTATATAACTGATTATTAATTAAAAATAATAAAACTAAATAAAAAAGTTTGACCTGCAACCATCATCTAAAACACCCAGATCTTCATCTTCCCCAGATCTTCATCCAAACCCCATTCTCTGCAACCATCATCTAAACACCCCACAGCCGCCACCACTACCTCCTCACCACAGCAGCCACCACCACCACTGCAATTATCCATTACTCTCTATCTCTCTAAACACCCCTCTGTGTCTCTCTCTTCCCTCTCTCTAACACTGCAATTGATCTGGGGTTTGCTCAAAATTAACCGCCACTGAAACCCAAAATCAATTAACCGCACTGTGGACGTTCTTCAACCCATATGAAACCCAAAATCAATTAACACAAAACATAAAACCCAACCCAATAACCCATATGAAACCCAAAAGTCAAACACAAACACAACCTCTGCAACCCCACACCGATCCTCCACCGTTCTCAACTACCAGCACCACACCATCACCACCCTCTCTCTTTTTTTCTCTCTCTCTCCTCCTGCCGCCACAAACCACCACCACCCTCCGCACCCACTTCCCCTCCGGCCCTCCCTGTTCAAAACCCCATCCTGTTCAAAATTATATACACACCCAGATCGTTCATATTGAACCCTAAATCAAAACCCATGAGAATCGTTTCGTTTTCAAAATCAAACGCATAAATCAAAACCCCTGAGAAAATTGAACCCTAACTGCACAAGATTTGTTGTCGGTATCGAGCATTTGATGTATAAATACAGCGATTGAACCCACCTGCTGCGTTACCTTCTACTCTTCCAGTAGCTCCGGTGAAAGCTCTGGTGGCATCTCCGACGGCTCCTGTGGCAGCTCCTCCAACGGCTCCTGTGACTGCTCCTCCTGCTGCGACTCCGGTGAGCACTCCTCATGCTCCGGTGAGCTTATGGGGAAGATAATGTGGTGATGAAGAACTTATGGGGAAGAGATAATGTGGTGATGAAGAACTTGTGATGAAGAACTTATGGGGAAGAGATAATGTGGTGATGAAGAACTTATGGGGAAGATATAAATGCTGACCATTAATTATTAGGGTAAATGCCATTTTAATATAATTAATTTCATTAATAATATCTTATAATAAATTAAGATTGACCATTTTGCCCCTGGGAAAAAGACAAAATAATCAGACTTTATAACCTAAATATCAGCTAATTTGAGATTTGGACTAAAATGGCAACAAATTGCAAACCACAGGGCCCTGGATGTAATAAGTTTGAGATTTGGACTAAAGTGGCAAAACTGGCCAAACCACAGGGACCAAAATGGCAGTTTACTCTTTTATTTTTTTCAATCAACTAGTTATAATCTTTGTTTCAGAAATACATAAATGATTTTCTAGATATGATCCTTTCTCTTATTTGGTCTGCATATTTTAGAAATACATAAATATATTTTAAAGCATAACTAATATCCAATTGTAATGTTTTAAATTTAATCTCCTACTTCTCATTCATAAATATATTTTAAAGCATAACTAATATCCAATTGTAATGTTTTAAATTTAATCTCCTACTTCTCATTAGTTTCCGCATAATGAAGTCATTAATTCACTTTTATTAATACAAGCAGATATTTTACGTCTATTGTTTTTCAATTTAACGGTACCGTTTTTCGGATTTTTTTTAAACTTCATTTTTGTATCGGTCTAATGCTTACTTTTGTACTAGTGTGCGGATCCTAAATACTTGTTTTTATGTTAGAAAAATATAAAATGGACGGTAACATATTATTCTCTACATTTCTAGAATAAAAAAAACAAATATTTACATATTCAGAGATGTGAAGTAACGAATATTTTTATATTAATTAAAGGAAAAAAGTAAATGCATATTTATTTACATATGTGAGGTTAACAATTTATTTTATATTAAAAAAAGTTTCTTAAATTTAAAAATTAATTAAGTCATTATTGTTTTATGTTTTATGATTTGAGGTTATTCAATCAGATTAGGAGTGAGAAATTAATAAAGTAAGATAAAACACCATTTTGGTAATTACTTTTGAAAGAACACTATTATGGTAAATACGTTTTCCACCAACACCACTTTGCTAAAAAAAACTCTTCAATACTCATTTTAAATAGAAAACTAATCTTGTTTTATGGTATTAAAAATGTTTAATACAATTGAACACAAGGGTTGATTTTTGGAGTTTCTACTTGACTTTTGTTGCTAGTTGCAAAATACACCAAGGATTTTAGAACTTCTTAAGACCATGTATACTCTTAAGAACACTCAACCACAAACTATTTCCAACAATCTTGAAGGGGCAATTCAGGTTCAAGATCTTCTCTAGTGTGACAATATGTTCTTGTATTCTGGAAAACAAATAAGTTTTTTTTTCGGAGACACAAAATATGTTTTAAGGGAACCATGTCAAACATGGGCCTCAGCTTTCTGCTATTACCCATTCTTCGTATTTTATTTATTTCAATTGTAACTCGTATAGTATTTTCCTTTCAAGTGTATTGTTTTTCCATTCTACATTTATCAACATTACGTTAACATGTCACATTTCGCTAGAGAACACACATTCTCATCTTTTATATATCTAAACATTAATCTCATTTTTATAATTTTACGACCGATAATATTATTTTACTCTCTCATAATTTTATAATTTTACAAATTTACATTGAGTTCTTTTTTATGTAATACATGATTACATGTTGCTTCAATAAGGATAAACGTGCTTGGTATCGGTTAAAGGTAATCAGATCGGATACCAAACTAATACCAACCAATGATGTGGAGATCTTTTTTCTGGTCACAAAAAATTTTATTTTATTTTTGTTTTAGTTACTTTATATTAGTGCTCAAATAACAAGAAAACAACGAGTTGAGTTTTATAACCATGTTGAAAGAAATACGACAAAAGGTTCAAGTGTAAAAGATTCAGATCGAGCGAATTTTCTATCAGCCGACACACAAGTTGTGTTATTTATGGTACAACTCACGATGGGGAGAAAACGTTAGACCACGTGCCAAGAGTTATTTTAATTTATTTAAAAACACCACATTCATAAAAACCGATAAAACCTCACTAATTTTGTTTATTCAACTTTAAACCACTACTGGGTTTTCAAAATATCTTGCAAAAAGTAGTGAAAATTAGTTTTGTATTTTTTTCAAATTTATATGTAATGTTAATACATATATATATATATAAGGTCGGGATTTAGAGAAAACGGTAGAAAGTGTGAGAACGGTGAGAACGCTTATCGATCGTCCGATCAAAACAATCTATGGACTAGATTGGCGCGGTGGCGTTTTCGTAAATAACATCAATTTTATTACGTGGACGCGTTTCATTAAAGGGTAAAAGGGTCTTTTGACTTCTCCACACAAAACGTCATCTCATGAAATAAAACGCCAAAAACAAAAATCACATACCATACTAAGTAAAAACGCCATTAGATATAAAATGCCAAACTTAATTATAGTAAAATTCCGCCTAAAAAAACCGCCAAAAAAATCCTATATATACATCTCAGACCTTCAATTAAAAACACACACAAAAACCCAAACGCCATATTTGATATAACCAATTCGCCTTAGAAACGCCAAAAAACTCAAACATCAAATATCTTCTAACCCAAAAACGTTTTTTGAAATTCAGTTTGGTTGTCTGTAATATTTCGCTAAATGAAATGGACAAAATCCTTAAGTGAGGATGTTGTCCATTTCATTGAGTAAAATCTTATTGACTAATCCTCAACTTCCATCCAATTTATAACGCCAAAACATACAAAAACATTATTGAGCTTTGTTGTCAATAAAGTTTAGCTGTATGTGGTGGACAACATTGTCAGTTATCTTTCTTAACCGAGGATTAACAATGTTGTCAATCTCATACAGCAAAACATTATTGATTTTAGCATGATCAAATTTCGAGGTTTAAGGTGCTCTTAATTCGTGGCGTTCTTTTTATCGGTAAAACGCCAAAAAAGTTAAAAAATCAAACATCGTTCATTGTAAAATTCAAGATTGTTGGCTGAAGGGTCTAAACTCAATAACATTTTGCTGCATGAGATGGAAAAATCTTCAAGAAAAAGATGAAGATGTCAGTCTGTGTGCTTCCAAACAGCCACACAAAAAACTACTTGAAAAACAAAAAAAAAACAAAATGAATCATACGAAAGTCGAACCAGCCAGTTAACATGATTCAAAAAAGAAGAAAGAGACTGGTGACAGTGAAGATTTGAAAGATAAATTGTTTATGTATTTTTTTTATTTTTCTTTTCAGTTGATTGTTATATAATAAAAACGCCATATATAATAAAAAAGCCAAAACAGCCAAAATGCTTGTTTAAACGCTATCATCCTGTAAAACGCCCCCAAAAACTTCCAAACTATAATAAAATTACTTTGAAAAGTATTATAAAAAAACAAAAACAAAAAAGCAAACTTGAAAATGTAACTAGAAACGATAAATACAAATCAGTAATACTGAAGATAGAGAAAATTTATTATATTAGAATCTAAAACGCCAAACTTGAAAGATGAAACGTGTTACAGACTTCAGAGATAAAGCTTGTCAAAAACAATAATTACAAACAGTAACTGAAAAGACTAATACTTTATTATAATAACGCACCGCCTAACTTAGGCGCTAAAAGACAACCTATAAAATGATACGTCTTAGCAACTTCCATTTGATCAAACCAAAAAAACAAACGCCAATACTACTAAATACCACTCACTGGAAAACGCCAAAAAAATAAAAAAAAATCAAAGATGGCTAATATGCTTTCTTGGATATTCAGAATTGTTCTTCATGAAGTTTCACTGAATGAATTCTTATCAGAGGGGAGTAACTCAGAAAGATTTTGCTGCATGAGATAGACAAAAATTCAAGAAAAAGATATTGATGCCAGTCATATGGCATTTTGTATTTTTTGTTCTTGAAGAAGGTTTGGATGAGGAGAAGATATCAATGACACTGAAGGGTGGGTTGATTATAAAGATGAAGATCAAGATAAAGAAAAAGCGAAAAACCCACTCACACGTTATAGATCTATGTCCCCAAACATCCACAAAAAAAGCCAGTTCAACAGCCGAGCAGGCAAAAATAATCAAACCGATGGGTTTGTTAAGTTTTACATAAAACGCCATATATTTGGTGACAGTTCTTGTACTATTAAAGAAGAGAGAGACTGATGACAGTGAAGATTGTGAAGAGAGATCCGATTAGGATTTTTAATTTATTTTCTTCGCTTGTATTTTTTTTCCTGTGGTTGAAATATAATCTAACAATAGTAAGACGCCAAGATACCACAAACGCCAAAATGTTTATAAAAATAATAGAACAATGGGCCATCTTGTTTAAAACGCATTGAAAAACGCCATTCAAATAGATTTCCTGACCCCCTGGGTTCCAATGGCATAGGATTTGAATAAACGTCATAAACGCCAAAATGTTAATACAATGAAACCATTAAAACGCGATTAATTATTGAATTTGGTTAACGCCAAAAATCTTAAAAACCAAAAATTAAAACAATATTGGGAAAAGCGGAACTGGAAAAACAGAAGATGAAAGGGCAAAAAAGCCCCTCTGCCCTTTTCTAAGCGGCGTGACACGTGTTGGGCCAGGAAGCGTTCTCACCATTCTCACACTTTTGAGCTGTCACACCCCAACCGATGGCGGAAACATCGGGGCATGGCACTGAGCGAAACAGATTGTCCAGAAGTTTCCATAACAACTATATTTACCAAGTATTTAAGCAACACATCCTATACCATGTCATAAAGGATAATACAATTATTACATAAAAGATCTAGTCAAATTGTTCTGTTCCGATAACTCAGATTTTTATTAAAGACAATTGTTTATTGTTGACCTAGGTCTTTCCTAAGCACTTGTCACATACGTTAAAGTAAAAGTCAATACACATAGTGTAAAGGTGAGCATACAAGTTTGATAATAGCATATAGAGTTCGAAATCGTTACGCATAACCAGCACGTACACAGTGTAAAATGAGGCATGTTAGTTATCGACATGAACCTATCGATACCAATGACTGCGGGTTGACTGCCCAAGGTAGTTCGCGATACATACTCACCACTGTGAGCCATGTAGGTAATTGTCCTTAACAACCCCTGGGTGAACAGGTGCTGAGTCCAAACTAATAGTACTATCGTTGCTAAGGCAGGTAGACAGCATTCCATGTGTAAACATAACAAACAGGCATTCATTAAGTCACGTATACATGCGATAATGATTAGCGTTTACGGTATTGCGTAGTGTGTTCGATGTGATTTTGTATAAGTAACGTATGTAACACCCAAAAGTGCGTAAAGCAAAAAGGGATCGAGTATACTCACAGCGGTTGATAGATTGAAGAGAGCGCTAGAAAATAGGGTTAGCCTGACAGATTGATAGCATAACGATGAGCGACGCGTAAAACGGAACAAGTGATAGTGGGGTCGATCAGCAGTTCGATCGGATGGTAGTCCAATCAGATAACCGATCGTTCGGGTGACAGTCCGCTCGGATGGCCATTCGAGTGGATTGTTACTTCCTTTAGGAAGGATGTGTTTGTGTATGATGGCTTGACTTTTGAAGTTTTTGTTGTAGCATTTTGAAAACATTGAAGTATCTCTGCCTTTCAGGTCGATCGATCGAACGACCGTTCGATCGGGCGACAGTCCGATAGGTTGGACACTTTTAGTAAGAACAAGTTCACAGCAGGTTGTCACTCGATCGGACGGTTGTTTGATCTGGTGGCATCCCTCGTGTATTGAACATGTTGAAAATTGTTTAAGTGTTGAAGTCGGAACATTACATGGTCGGGTGGTAATCCGATCGAATGGTAACCCGATGCTTCGTTCAATGTTCATCCTTCAAGGTTTCGAAAACAAAAGTTAAGTATGGGACCAAGGTGTAGATCGAACGGGTGACAACTCGTTCGGACGACATTCCGTCCTGGTCATTCCGTTCGTCTTACACTTGGTTGTTTTGATAGTTTGTCATTTTATCGAGATGTTTTGATAACACATTAGACAACAGAAACCTCGTCACGACTTGGTAACCTGATTGGACAGGAATCACCCAAATCCGGCCAGTTAACTGTTCGTGACGGTGTTCCATGTTTAACCCGAAATCGGTAATCTCGTGGATAGAATCCAGATCTTGGACCACACAACCACAAGAATGAGTAGGAAGTCGGTGCAAGCTCCGATTCTATCGGTTTTGAGTGCATTGAGTGTAAAAAAGTTGAAAGAAAGTTGGAAAACCTTCTCTCAATCCTTTTCACCATGAATATGTTTAGATCTTATGGAAGATCTTTGTTTGTTTATGTGAAAATCGGTTAGATCTAAGTTGTTATTGGTGGATTGAGGCCAAAACATGAAGTTCTCAAGAACACATGATGACGTCATCCTAGAACACCTTGAATCTTGATGATTTCACTGTTAAAAGTTAAGATTCGAAAGATAGAAAGGTGTAGGAGTGCGTGTAGATTAAGGAAGTACAAGATTTAGGACGAGATCTTACCGAAATCGCGAGAAATCGAAGGAAAAAGCGAGCAAGAGCACTGGTCGGTCGTCAGTTGCCAAAAGTGGAAAGTATGATGGTGACAAGGGGTATTTATAGGGTTACCCAAAGTGGAAAGGAGCTGGTCGATCGGTTGGCAGCCCGATCGGACAGCTGGTCGATCGAGCGGCAGCTCGATCGAGCGGCTGTTCGATTGGCCGGTCTCCTGGTCGATCGGCCATCTGATTCGTGTGTTCGGTGCGACGAATCTTGTCGTTTCGATTGCGATTGCGAGCGTTTCGATGCGTTAGAGTTTCCTAGTCAAATTACTTTTAATCCCAACTATTATATCAACATACAAGCATCCTTATTTCGTATTCGATTAGCGTTTGCGATTCGATTGCGATTGAGTTTCGATTGATTACCACACATAACATAAATAAACACGCACAAGTAACACATAAGGTGCACACACACGTATAACAATAACCAAAATGCGAAATTCGAGCTGCGAGTGCGATTGCGATAGCGATAAATAGCGATTACCATGCGATTATTAATAGATACTCCACATAATACAACTAAAGCGATAATAAAATAGACTAATTACAAGTCAAAGAAGTCAAAACAGTAATTGAGCAAGGAGAGACAGATCGCAATTAGCAATCTTTTCTTCCTTTGACTTCAATCTTGACTTTGACTTTGACTTCCGAAACACGGGGTGTTACATGAGCGTTTTCTCCTGATCCCGTTTCCATATATATATATAGGGTCGGGATTTAGAGAAAATGATAGAAAGTGTGAGAACGGTGAGAACGCTTAACGATCGTCCGATCAAAACAATCTATGGACTAGATTGGCGCGGTGGCGTTTTCGTAAATAACATCAATTTTATTACGTGGACGCGCTTCATTAAGGGTAAAAGGGTCTTTTGACTACTCCACACAAAACGCCATATCATGAAATAAAACGCCAAAAACAAAAATCACAGACTGTTCTAAGTAAAACGCCATTAAATATAAAACGCCAAACTTAATTATAGTAAAATCCCGCCTAAAAAAACCGCCAAAAAAATCCTATACATACAACATCTCAGACCTTTAATTAAAAACACGCACAAAAACCCAAACACCATTTTTCATATAACTCATTCGCCTTAGAAACGCCAAAAAACCCAAACATCAAATATCTTGTACCCCAAAACGTTTTTTTGAAATTCAGTTTGGCTGTCAGTATAGATTTCGCTCAATGAAATAGACAAAATCCTTAAGTGAGGATATTGTCCATTTCATTGAGTAAAATCTCATTGACTTATCCTAAACTTCCATCCAATTTATAACGCCAAAACATACAAAAACGTTATTGAGGTTTATTGTCAATAAAGTTTAGCTGTATGGGGTGGACAACATTGTCAGTTATCTTTCTTAACCGAGGATTAACAATGTTGTCCATCTCATACAGCAAAACATTATTGATTTTAGCATGATCAAAATTTGAGGTTTAAGGTGATCTTATTTCTTGGCGTTCTATTTATCGGTAAAACGCCAAAAGAGTTAAAAAATCAAACATCGTTGATTGTAAAAATTCAAGATTGTTGGCTGAAGGATATAAACTCAATAACATTTTGCTGCATGAGATTGACAAATCTTCAAGAAAAAGATGCTGCTGTCAGACTGTGTGCTTCCAAATAGCAACACAAAAAACTACTTGAAAAAACAAAAAACAAAAAACAAAATGAATCATACGAAAGTTGAACCAGCAAGTTAACATGATTCAAAAAGAGAAGAAAGAGACTGGAGACAGAGAATATTTGGAAGATCAATTGTTTATGTATTCTTTTTTTTTATTTTCCTTTTCAGTTAATTGTTATATTATAAAAGGGGAAGGTTCATTTGAGAAGAAATTTAATGTGAGAAGAAAAAGAAGAAAGGGCATAAAAGTAAAATATTTTATAGTTTATAACTCCTACCATTAATTATGTTATTTTTCATTAATAAAGCAAAACACATTTTATCCTACACATTTCAAAATTTATCCTACATATATCTTACACTTACCGAAATTTAGCCTTCGCATATCTAAATTTATCATACACATTTAAGAATTTATCCTACACATACTAAAATTTATCCTACACATGTCGAAAATTGTCCTTCACCCTAAATTATTTTATCTTGAAAGAGTATATTTAAAAGTGAGTTACAAATTTAATTAGTTAGCTAATTAATTACAATTAGAAATTTACCTATATGCCTTTATTAATAACATTAAATACACATATTAAATGAAGTAAAATGGAGCATTTCTATTGGTTTAAAACTTATTCTTTTTATTCTTACACAATTTTTCTTCTCATTTGAACCCTCCACTATAATAAAAACGCCATATATAATAAAAACGCCAAAACAGCCAAAATGCTTGTTTAAACGATATCATCAAGTTAAACGCCACCAAAAAACTCCCAAACTATAATAAAATTACTATAAAAAATTATTATAAAAACCCCCCCAAAAAAGCAAACTTGAAAATGTAACTAGAAACAGTAAATACAAAATCAGTAAAAACTGAAGAATCTAAAACGCCAAACTTGAAAGATGGGACGTCTTACAGACTTCAGAGATAAAGCTTATCAAAAACATTAATTACAAAACAGTAACTGAAAAGTCAAATACTTTATTATAATAATGCACCGCCTAATTTAGGCGCCAAAAAGACATCCTCTAAAAATGATACATCTCACCAACTTCCATTTGATCAAACCGAAAAAACAAACGCCAATACTACTAAATACCACCAACTGTAAAACGCCAATAAATAAACTGAATGAATTGTTATCAGAGGGGAGTAACTCAGAAAGATTTTGCTGCATGAGATGGACAAAATTTCAAGAAAAAGATACTGATGCCAGTCATATGACATTTTGTATTTTTTGTTCTTGAAGAAGTTTTGGACGAGGAAAAGAGGTCAATGACACTGAAGAGTGGGTTCAATATAAAGATGGAGATCCAGCTTATCAAAAAGCGAAAAACCCACTGACACGCCATAGATCTAAGTCCCCAAACATCCACAAAAAAAGCCAGTTCAACAGACGAGCAGACAAAAAAAATCAAACCGATGGGTTTGTTAAGTTTTACATAAAACGCCATATATTTGGTGACAGTTCTTGTACTATTAAAGAAGAGAGAGACTGATGACAGTGAAGATTGGGAAAAGAGATCTGATTAGGATTTTTAATTTATTTTCTTCCCTTGTATTTTTTTTCCTGTGGTTGAAATATAATTTAACAATAGTAAAACGCCAAGATACCACAAACGCCAAAATGTTTATAAAAAAATAGATCAATAGGTCATCTTGTTTAATACGCCTTGGAAAACGCCATTCAAATAGATTTCCAGCCCCCTGGGTTCCAATGGCATACGATGTGAATAAACGCTATAAACGCCAAAATGTTGATATAATGAAACCATTAGAACGCCATTAATTATTGAATTTGGTTAACGCCAAAAATCTTAAAAACCAAAAATTAAAATAACATTGGGAAAAGCGGAACTGGAAAAACAGAAGATGAAAGGACAAAAAAGACCCTTCGCCCTTTTCTAAGCGGCGTGACACGTGTTGGGCCAGGAAGCGTTCTCACCGTTCTCACACTTTTGAGCGTTTTCTCCATATCCCGTTTCTATATATATATTTCTTTCTGGATTTGTGTTCTATCATGTGAGAGCTTTGCAATGAACCAAGCTACGCCCAAAGTGAAGATAAGATGAATAAAATATCGATGTTCAAAGCTGAGTAGTTGAAAATGTTAAAGTTACGAAAAGTTACTAAGGAAAAGAATTTTAAAATGAAACTTATCCTACATGAGAGGAAAAACAAAAGTTGAGATGATTTATTGTTTTCCTTTTTGTATTTTGTATTGTAATTATAAACAAAAAATCTTTTATTTATTTATTTATTTATTTATTTTACAAACGGTTTCTTACACAATATTCGAATCAAACTCGAAAAAAATAAAATTTGATTTGTATTCCAACATAATTCGGTTTTTGAATTTCGAATCGAATAAGCATTTGATTCAAATTCGAGTTTTGATCTTCGGTTCAATTCAAATTTGGTTTTCGATTTGATTAACTCAAGTAATTCGAAATTTGATTTGTTAAACACCCACATATATACCAATTTTAAGTACTTTATTAAAAATATAAATTATTTTATATATTTTTACTTTTAACTTTTTTGCTACACTATGGTCTTCCCAATATTATTATATATATTAAATAACAACTCAAGTTCACTGTAGCTCAATTTGGGAGCTACAGAACTACAGTACCTACAGTCCTACACTCTCCTTTTCTAATTCTACTAACCCACCTCCTTGCTTCCTTTTTTCCTTTCTCCCTAATCCACCGCCTTTCACTTAGGGTTTATCCTTGCTTCAGCCAACCACTCAATCAGCCGTGCACAACCGATCGGAGTGCTAGCAGTTGCGCAAACCAGTGATCGGAACAACAGCAACAACGGAGACAAGCAAAAACCTTTGACGCTGCGTTTTCTAAGTTTCGGTGCGCAAACCAGTTCGGAACAACAGCATGCACTACTGGATATAGATCTACCTCACTCTATAAAGACGTCTTCGGTACGTACCTATAACTCTTGACGGTTTCTTCTTAAACCCGTCGTTTGACTTTTCTAAAGTCAAAATTAATCACAACAATTTTGGCCCAAAAATTCTTCCTTATGCGATCTAAATTCTGATTTTAACAATTCTAAATTCGTTTTGTGTTTAACTTGATAATTAATCCGATTTTCTTATAATTCTAATCCCTTAATTCGGAATACGGTTTAAAACGACACTCGCTTTGTTCGTTTTTGAACTTATGATCCACTGATCTTAAAAATGAGACTGATTGTTCTTTTTCGAAATCAAAAGTTTCTGATGTTGTTTTGAATCCGACGACTTGAACAAAATAAGATTTTGCTTTATTCTTTTCTACGAATTGTTTTGATTCGAAAAACATGGATTTAGGAAAGATTTGATTTTGATTTCTGTGATAATTCTTATGTATTCGAAACTTATAAAAAATAAGGGAATGGGATTTTAACCGTTAATCGTGATATTATAATTCACCGACTTTGATTTCTGGTTCGCTGGAACTTTTCGCCCGAAAACGGTTTTGTTCGATAATCATATTTTATAATATGCTGTTCAGGTTTGGTTATGAAGTGAAAACCACTTGGTTACAGAGGTGAAAACTCTTCAGTTGCTGGTAGCAGACGCTAAAATTGAAATCTAATTTTGCGTGTTCAGGTGACAATGAAGCCGCAGTTGATGCAATACTGGATATAGATCTACCTCACTCTATAAAGACGTCTTTTATGTTCATCACCTCGATATGCAGGTTCCCATCCTTACTTTTTAAGCTCATGATTTCCCTTTCGTTTGCTTTTTTACTATTGCTAATCGCTTTTGGTTTGTCTTTATAATCGTAATGTTAATTGTTGTCATTGTGGTGCTTTGAGTGCTATTGTTAATGGTTGTTTTAAGTTTTTGTGTATCATCTTATCATTGGTCCTATCTTACGTGAAAGTTGTCGTTTGACTATTCATTATTTCATTGGCTGTCTTTTTTGTTACTTTGGCATCATCTTTCCTAACCTTTTTTTCGACTTATTTTGTTTCATGGTCTAATATAATGCTACCTAGACATACACCTTCTAAGCGAAGGCTGATGTGCACAAAATGCAACATATAAATTACATCAATTGTGGCATAAAACTAACCCTTTTTAGTACTAATATTGGAAAAAGTGTGCTTTTGTCTTCCTTTTGTATTTTCAGGATTAAATGATCTCAAATGAACAAAAGAAGCAAAAAGGCAGCTAAATCTAACATAAATACAAGAAAAGGAACAAACGTGGTATGCCCGACCTCACCGACAGCATCTTCCCAAGCAAAACAAGAGAACGGAAGGCTGAACACGCCGCATGCTCAGTGAACACGGGGGCGTGCCCAAGTGCCAGCATAAAAGACAAAGCTATAGAAGATTCTATCGCCCACCACGGGGCCGTGCTCAGCGGACACGGGGCCGTGGTCAACTATAAGATTCGCAGAATCCAGGAAAATCTTGATAGTACAGATATGCTTCTGCACACAGGGGAGTGCCCAGCGGACACGGGGGAGTGGTAAACTAATGCAGGCAAACTGCAATTAATGAAGACAGAGAAGAGGATGGACACGGGGCCGTGCCCGAGCTACTGTTCAGGCTATAAATAGGGGTGCTTGTCTCATTTGCAAACCATCCCTTGGCACACCACCTCTCTCACACTTCACCCACCACCCACCACCACCATAACACCATCATCTACCACCATCATCCATTGTCCATCATAGAGTGTGTGAGTCATCTCGGGATCCAAGATTGATCGTAAGAGTTCTTGATAATCAAAGGCCATGGTTGCCTAAGTCTCTTACATCACTTGGTGAAGACAAGTGTCTAGTGTAATACCTTTTATTTTTAATCTTTTCGCACTTTTTACTTGGTTATGTATTAATGACTTTAATAACTAGTTTCTTATGTTGAAGGTGATTCTTCCATATCGTTTGTCCATGGTGTCTTGGCATTATTTTACTGTCTATATAAAATAAAAGATTTTCACCATTCATATCTCCACGGTCTATATGGAGGTATGTTGGCTACCTGGTCGGGGGTTAAGGGAACAGTTTGGTAAGAGTCTTGCCTTGTTCAGTGTATAGATCCTGCAAGGACCTGGGTCAAATTTAGTAGGACCTCCTTCAATACCCACCGGTATTGGATGGCGGGGGTCCAAACTCTTTGATCCCCTCATATGTAAGCTACTATTAATACTTTAACCCGGCTACTTAGGACTGTATCCCTGCTGACTCAGACTACTTAGCTGAGGGTAACGTCACCTTCAAAAGAGGGGCCTACCATAATATGCATTAATAACTTAATTAATTATCTTTCAATAATCCGACCCTTTAGGATTGTATCCTTGCTGACTCAAACTACTGGGTTGAGGGTAACGTCACCTTCAAAAGAGGGGCCTACTACAATAACTAAGATAATCTCTTAAAAAGTGCAAAAGTGCGGAAATAATCAAAGGTTACACTAAACACGAGTCGGAGCCAAGTGATTCATCTTGTCTATCTGTTTTTATTTTTATTTTTCAGCATTTTAGTTAGTTTTATTTTTCTTAGTTTAAAACCTTTTTTCTAAACTTTTGATTTGATTAGACGTTGAGGATAAACCGGTACTAAAAGCTCTTGTGTCCTTGGACGACCTCGGTATCTTACCAACACTATACTACGCTCACGATGGGTGCACTAGCCCATATGTGTGTTTAGTGTTAGTAAATATCGTGTTTTATAAATTTAAAACTTGACTAAAAAGTGTAAAAGGACTTAAAATATACATTAAAAACCATACACACTTCACACGCATCAAGTTTTTGGCGCCGTTGCCGGGGACACAAGGATTTTAAGAAAGCTTAAAATCGACGCCCTAATCAGTTTTTCAAAACCTTTTCAAAACGCGCGCACATTTTTCTGCATTTTAGTTTAGTTTTGCATTTACAGTAGGTTGAACACGGGCCGTGCTCGCTGAACACGGGGCCGTGTTGCATATTTTTCATAAAATACCCAGATACAGTAGCTTGAACATGGGGTCGTGCTCACTGAACACGCCCCCGTGCTCAACGAAATCAGTAACTTTAATTAAAACGCCTAGATACAGATTCTGTACACGGGGCCGTGTCCAGCCTCTGTTTCCGTTTTTATTTTTGTTTTCTGATCTCGAGACTTGGTTGTGGTCTGCTGAGTGATTCTTATGGATCAATACTCAGGAGGTTACAACTACACCTATGAGGAGGATGATTATAGGAGTAGCTATTGCACTAATTGTGGTGACCCGCACTCGGTTCAATATTGTAACTTATATCAACCGTCCACTTCATACACCTACTATGAGGAGCCCAGGTACGAGCCATCAACTTCATACACATCCTATGAAGACCAAAGGTATGAACCTCCTCCCTCATACTCATATTTTGATGAACCAAGGTATGAGCCTTCTTACTCATACTTTGAGGAACCAAGATATGAGCCACCACCTTCATATGCTTATTATGAGGAACCATGGCGTGAACAACCCACCTCATATGAGTATTATGAAGAACAAAATTATGACCCTTATCCATCATATACTTACAATGAAGAACAATGGTGCGAACCATCTACTTCATATGGGTATTATGAGGAACAAAGGATCGAACAACCGGATTCAAGCTTTGAAAATCCCGGTCCTTTTTCTATAACCGAAGTGACCGATAGGATATTAGAACACCTTAAAGTTATCGAGCGCTATATAAAAGAATCTCGCGCAAGGGAAGAGGAGTCCCTCGAAGAGAAGAATTAAATAATGAAGAGATAATTGAAAGTGTAAAAATGGAAGAACAAATAAGTGAAAAACCGACACATGAGTTAAACAACGAAAAAGGTGAGTCCGACAACGTTAAAATTCAAGAAGAGTCTAATTTTGAAGAAATTAATCTCTTGTCACCTTCTTTTGAAAATCATTGTTTAGTACCCACTCATGCTAAGTTTTTAAAAGAGTTAAACACTAACACTAAAATTGACGAAACGGTAAGCATTAAGTTAACTAATGATCAAACCTCGCTAATAAAAGAAGACCCATTTGAAATCAACATTAAACCGGTTCCATGTTTTTTTCAAAACTCCTTTATTAGTAATATCACGATTGATAAAGATCTTTGTGTTAATATAATGCCCAACTACATTTTCGAAAAATTAAGTATTAGTGATTTTTCTCCACTACAAATACCCATTTTTCTATCTAATCGGAAAGTAATAAAATCAATCGGTGTAGTTGAGGATGTATTGGTTCAAACAAATCAAATTGTAATCCCAACCGACTTTGTCATCCTTGATGACGCTCCTCTAGTGTTGGGACGACCCTTTGTAAAAACCCACGAAGCTTTAAAAAACCGGAAGCGCAACAATCTACCTATTCAATTAGGGGCATTCAAAAAAAGTGTCGACCTTGAGTGATCAATGAAATATCCATTCGGAAATGACGACCCCCTAATTGAAGATGCGCCAGAACCACCTGATAAGGTGGGTCTAGCCAAGGACCCTTATAAACGTGGCGCACCACGGAGGCATTCCGCGGAACTATCCTTAGTTTAGTATAGATTAATTTTTATGTTTTCTAGTTTAGTTTTAATTTTCAGGAATAAAACACACTCGGGATGGTGAAGGATAACAAGGGGAAACTTGGACCAGCACCCCATGCACGAAAACAGGGCCATCCGAAAAAAATTTCTTCATTACAGCAAGTTCAGCACGGGCCGTGCCCGCCCAACACGGCCCCGTACTGCACAGTCTGCAGAAAATGCCCAGTTCAGGTAAACAGGACACGGGCCGTGTTCACCCAACACGCCCCCGTGCCCAGGCTTCTGTTTCTTTTTACAGCTTTTTGTTAATGGCAACTGAACACGGGGCCGTGCCCGGACACCACGGGGCCATGTCCAGACGCCCAGTAACATAAAATTTTGCTTTTTCACACCTTTTTACACATTCAATCAACCTAAAAACTTATTTTTGGGACACATTGAGGACAATGTGTAATTTAAGTGTGTGTGGGGGGGGGGGGATGCTAAAATTTTGAATCTTGCAAGTCCTAATTACAAGCCTTACACAAAAGTCTATTGGAACCGCTAATCATTTCTCATTTTTTTACTTGTCTAGGTTTAATTTGGGAATTTCAAGTTCTAAAAAGATGATATTTTTACAAATTTACAACCGATAGCGTTGTGATAAAAAGAACCAACATAAGAAAATTATGAAACGGCATAACAAGCTTAGTTAAAATTTGATTATATATACTTGATCACATAAAAACCCATTCCCACAAAAGTGAGTTTTGAGCCTTTATTGAGCATACAAATACATATCTTTAAACTAAATGCTCATTTTTCGTTTCTTGTGTGAATAGCCGCTTGGTTCTTACAACTCTAGAACTTGCCACGACGATACATTCCCGGTCCTTACCAACTTAAACCCAAGTAAGTAAATGATGGAGGCATTAGGACTAACCCTTTTTATTTCTACACCATTATTTTTTCTTTTTTTTTACCACCTACCCAAAAATCCACCTAGTTAACCCCTTTGAGCCTAAACCTTTTCATTTCTTAACCCAAACCAAACACCATTTCACCCACCAAAACCTTTTTTTATTTTTAACCCTTTGTTTTAGTAACAAGCTCGGTTTTTCGTATGACTTTTCAAAAAAAAAATGTTGATGATGAAGCAAAAGAAATAAACAAGCAAGTTCATAAAAAATAACTTTGTTTGAATAATGGCTTCATCCAAATAAAAAAATTGCAAAAATAAAAAGTCTTACGAAAACCGACGCTTTTTACGCTTTTTCGCCCTTTTTCTACTAACCACTAACCCAACCACCTACCTTTAACCCAAGCCTAACCCTTCACCCAAAAGTGCTCCTGATATTTACAAAGGTTTATAGTTAAAATAGGAGTATGATTGATTGCTTGGCAAGCTTATGGTAGGAGTAAGTTCCATGCCGCTCTCGAGTGATTCACTAAAATACATCTTCGGCCGAGTGTTGAGTGATCCCCCGTGAGGTATGTGAACTTGTATATAAGTGGAATTTTAAAAAGGCATGTTATGCCCTAATAAGTAATTTATCTTATGTAATGTTTTAAATAAATCATGACGAATAGGATTGTAAATAAATAAAAATAAAAACTTAATAAAGAATCTTGGAAATCCCGACACTCTATGACAAGCCCAAAAACCTTCTCTTCTACCCATTCCATTTGGGAGTGTAAAGCCACATTATAAAGAGTTTTGCTTGAGGACAAGCAAAGATTCAAGTGTGGGGTTATTTGATGTGCACAAAATGCAACATATAAATTACATCAATTGTGGCATAAAACTAACCCTTTTTTAGTACTAATGTTGGAAAAAGTGTGCTTTTGTCTTCCTTTAGTATTTTCAGGATTAAATGAGCTCAAATGAACAAATGAACAAAAGAAGCAAACATGCAGCTAAATCTAACATAAATACAAGAAAAGGAACAAACGTGGTATGCCCGACCTCACCGACAACATCTTCCCAAGCAAAACAAGAGAACAGAAGGCTGAACACGCCCCGTGCTCAGTGAACACGGGGGCGTGCCCAAGTGCCAGCATAAAAGACAAAGCTATAGAAGCTTCTATCGCCCACCACGGGGCCGTGCTCAGCGGACACGGGGCCATGGTCAACTATAAGATTCGCAGAATCCAGGAAAATCTTGATAGTACAGATATGCTTCTGCACACGGGGGCGTGCCCAGCGGACACGGGGGAGTGGTCAACTAATACAGTCAAACTGCAATTAATGAAGACAGAGAAGAGGATGGACACGGGGCAGTGCCCAATGGACACGGGGCCGTGCCTAATGGACACGGGGCAGTGCCCGAGCTACTGTTCAGGCTATAAATAGGGGTGCTTGTCTCATTTGCAAACCATCCCTTGTCACACCACTTCTCTCACACTTCACCCACCACCCACCACCACCATAACACCATCATCCACCACCGTCATCCATTGTCCATCATAGAGTGTGTGAGTCGTCTCGGGATCTAAGATTGATCGTAAGAGTTCTTGACAATCAAAGGCCATGGTTGCCTAAGTCTCTTACATCACTTGGGGAAGACAAGTGTCTAGTGTAACACTTTTTATTTTTAATCTTTTCGCACTTTTTACTTGGTTATGTATTAATGACTTTAATAACTAGTTTCTTATGTTGAAGGTGATTCTTCCTTATCGTTTGTCCGTGGTGTCTTGGCATTATTTTACTGTCTATATAAAATAAAAGATTTTCACCATTCATATCTCCACGGTCTATATGGAGGTATGTTGGCTACCTGGTCGGGGGTTAAGGGAACGGTTTGGTAAGAGTCTTGCCTTGTTCAGTGTATAGATCCTGCAAGGACCTGGGTCAAATTTAGTAGGACCTCCTTCAATACCCACCGGTATTGGATGGCGGAGGTCCAAACTCTTTGATCCCCTCATATGTAAGCTACTATTAATACTTTAACCCAGCTACTTAGGACTGTATCCCTGCTGACTCAGACTACTTAGCCGAGGGTAACGTCACCTTCAAAAGAGGGGCCTACCATAATATGCATTAATAACTTAATTAATTATCTTTCAATAATCCGACCTTTTAGGATTGTATCCTTGCTGACTCAAACTACTGGGTTGAGGGTAACGTCACCTTCAAAAGAGGGGCCTACTACAATAACTAAGATAATCTCTTAAAAAGTGAAAAAGTGCGGAAATAATCAAAGGTTACACTAAACACGAGTCGGAGCCAAGTGATTCATCTTGTCTATCTGTTTTTATTTTTATTTTTCAGCATTTTAGTTAGTTTTATTTTTCTTATTTTAAAACCTTTTTTCTAAACTTTTGATTTGATTAGACGTTGAGGATAAACCAGTACTAAAAGCTCTTGTGTCCTTGGACGACCTCGGTATCTTACCAACACTATACTACGCTCACGATGGGTGCACTAGCCCATATGTGTGTTTAGTGTTAGTAAATATCGTGTTTTATAAATTTAAAACTTGACTAAACAGTGTAAAAGGGCTTAAAATATACATTAAAAACCATACACACTTCACACGCATCAAAGGTCAATCAGTACTGATGGTGATGTTGGTGAACCATCAGTTGGCCATCATTCACGTAGGCTGTCGCGCCTTTTAGCAAGTGTTGCAGGTGGAACGTCTAATGCAGGTACATCATCTTCACAGTCAACAAGTGGTCCTTCTAAGAAAAGGCCAATCAATACCTATGGTCATGTTGGTGAACCATCAGTTGACCATCATTCACGTTAGACTGTCGCGTCTTTTAGCAAGTGTCGCAGGTGAAACGTTTAATGTAGGTGCATCATCTTCACAGTCAACAAGTGGTCCTTCTAAGCAAAGCCCAATCAGTACTGATGGCCATGTTGGTGAACCCTCAGTTAGCCATAATTCACGTAGGTTGTCGCGTCTTTTAGCGAGTGTTGCAGGTGAAACCTCAAATGTAGGTACATTATCTTCACAATCAACAAGTACTTCTCAGTCAACTTGTGATGAAGCAACACCGCCATCGGAATACCTTGATGGGGGTAATTGCGAATACGTTTGTGAGTATTGTGGTGCTTTATTTTGGTTTGCGAAAAGACTTTTGTCTACACCTCGAAATCAAATGCCCAAATACAATGTATGTTGTCAAGGTGGAGCTATTTGCCTTCCCTTTCCACTTGAACTACCTGCTGCAATTAAAGAGTTGTTTACTGATGCTCGGTTCATGGAAAATATACGGGCGTACAACAATATGTTTTCGATGACATCTTTTGGTGCTGATATTGATGACACCGTTAACGATGGTCATGGCCCATATGTTTTCAAAGTTTCTGGTCAACTTTCGCATTGGTTAGGTTCCTTATATCCTCCAGATAATGAGAAGCCGCGGTTTCTACAAATGTATATATATGACACAGAAAATGAGGTCTCGAATAGGTTGTGGTTCTTCTTAGCTGCTTCCCAACTTTCAGCTGATATTGTCGCTACTATTTCCCAAACGCTGGCATCATGTAACGGATATGTTACACTTTTCAAGAGTGCAATAGACTTATGCACTGGATCTAATGCCTATAATTTTGTTGTTCGACTGTACAACGGTGGCAATAAGCGAAAATATGAGCCACCTGCTGTCACACCCCAAATTTCCACGTGTCACCGGTGGGCCCGGTGGGGAGTATCGTGACGTCATGGTTGGCAACATAATGGTCAAACAACACAATATTATTAAGCACAGCGGAAGCAATTGAAAATATAGTTCAACCGAATTTATTATTGTAATATCAACTATCACAATATTCGGAAGTTTATCCACAGAAGGATCGAACATAAAATGGAAACAATAGTTCAACAGACTTTTAGGCATCTTAAGCTTGCGAGACTTCTATTGATGCTAAGGAGACATATCCAGCCAATTTCGTATAGTACCTGCATTTAGCCTTTTTGGAAAATACGTCAGTTTACACTGGTAAATACATTCAACTGACTCATTTTGGAAAAAGAGTTTGTAATTTGTTTTGAATGCACGTGGCACAAAATGTCTTGACACATTGATTAAAATGCACAGAGGCAAAATTAATCTTTTTAACTTGGGAGAATTATTTAATATGATAATCTTGTGAACGAATTACATGTTACTTATGCGTTCAGTAGCCCGGAACGTATCCGGGTTAAAGATTAATAGACACACCACTATAATGAGTTATACACGGACGGTGTACGCCTACACCCCGTGCTCAGGTCGTGGCCAATCTCGTAAGATGATGCCAGGGATATTCGGGACATGGTCATTAACCCCCCAAAGGCTGTAAAGTAAACAATTCTGTTTAAAACGAGCCGATCAAATTATTCAACTACCCACTAAGCGTGGAGATTTGATGCCCGATCAAGCGGTACGCTATGTACCGTAACCCAAGCCCGTATAGGGAAAATAAGTTAAAAGTATTTACCTGATGCAAAGTATAAATCACAATAAGCAAAATGCATGTAGCTTTTACTGGTTCTCCTAATCTGGAACGAAGGTTTAATATAACCTATTAGAATACTAACGGGTCTTTTATTAAGCTTAAGCTTAGGCCGGCTAGTTTCAAAGATACGGTTCGTACGCACGATTAAGCGAAGACCGGATAGAATGTGATTTAGACCCGACAAGTTCAGAGACTTGTTTAATATGGGTCCTTCATGCACATTCTGAATTTTGAGATTAAACCGATAAGGTTTGACCCGTTTAGGCTAATTTATGTAAACTTGTTACATAAACCGAACCGAACGCGAAATAAGCGTAACGGGTATCCGTAAGAGCCATATACAGTTTTCCTAAGTTAATATGCTTCAAATATGTTGTGACATCAGTATGATGTCTTTCGTTATGCCAGAAATGAATTTAAACACAAACTATGCCCCGTAGGGGTAGTTTGGTCATTTTAAAGTTTGTAAAAGCGTTTAGATGTTTAACTGAATTATAGGTCTGATGTAAACATAAAACATACTCAAATTGATATGTTATATCAGTAGGCTAAAGCATATATGTGAAATATATCATTTATAACCAAACTATGCACCGAAGGGCAATTTGGTAATTTCACATAAGCCGAAAAGCTCAAAACTGAAGTCTGAGTTTATCAACCTTTGCTTACTGTTGAAATATCATAATTTGCCTCATGTATCAGTAGGTATCAACCCGGGTATGTCCGATATGATTTTAAGACATACTATGCGTTAAAAACGCTAAATAATGCGATTAAAGACCATTTCCGGGTTTGATACTTAAATCTGATATTTTTATATTTCCAGAAGGCTTAAAATACTTTATTTATCATATGTGATCAGTAGCAAAAGGTTTGGAGTTGTTTAGATAAGTAAAACTCATTTTATGGCCCGTAAGGGCAAAACCGACAATTACCGGATTAAGCCTACGACTACTAGTTATGCTCAGCCTAAAATTAATTAAAAATCTTTAAAAATCCCAAAATAATATATTATATCAGTGGGTATTAAGTTTGATACCAAAAAGTAGGCTTAACTAGGCTATACGCTAATTACGCCGTTTTATTAACATAAAGCTTTAATTTTTGCGATATTGAGCATAACTCTTAATCTATAAGTCAAACTGATGTCAAACTTTGCATACAAGTTTATATATCAGTAACTAAGGTTTCTACACTTTTACATTTTCATAAATCACGTTTTAAGGTAATAAGGGCATAACGGTCAACATATGAGCAATTAACGGAAATATGCATATTAATTGGATAACTAGTGAACCAAGGTGCATAATCGCAGGGGGTTGTTCTAACATGTATCCTAATCCAATTAAAGCTCTGAGGCATTTCTAAAACATACCTAAACGGGTCAGAACTGAAAGTCAAAGTGAAAGTCAAACTATGTGACTTTCGGTTCCGAACCGGGTCTAAACAGGAAATAGTCGGGTTGAACATGTTCGGACATGTTCTTACACTTATTACTAGGTTATAACAATGATCAAACAGGTTATATATGTTCTAGATAGCTAATTATGCATAAATAGCATTTTAGGCTTCCTGTTGACTTTTTAAATAAAAGTTTGACCCGACTTTTGACCTGGTTAGAGTGGTGATCAGGGGAAACCCTTTTGAGGTTTTATTACCCACATAAATACCAACTCATAACTACTTTTAATTCGAGATATGACTGAGTCATTAATGACTAATCTCGAAGTCAAACCGTAATTACGACGGTTTGACTTTTAGCTAAATAAACAAGCTAAACACAATTAAAGAAAGACTAGCAGACTTACAAGAGTCCTATGCACGACTTATGATCAGTTGGACCTGCTTGGGAGCTCCAGAATTGATCAGTTATGCACTTGAAGGTGTGAGAATGAATGTTGCACAAGGTGGCCTTATATAGTGGATTAACTCACCATAATTGATTGACAACAAGGTCTAGTACTCCCCACAACCTTCCAACATGTGTCCTAGTGTTCTAGGGGTTGTTTTAGGGGTCAAGTGAGTGTGAAAAATCGATCAAAGTGGGTTGTAAATGCAATGGCAGACAAAGGATCAAAGAATAAACGAAATCTGCCCAGATGTAGCCCTCGCGTAGCGCGACGCCATATGGCCTCAGGCTCGCGCTACGCGAGCATGTATAAATCAGCCAAACATCTTTCATTTAATTGCAGATTGGTCCTTGGCTCTTCAAACCTTGTATAGACACTTGTTTATTGCATTTTGAGCCCTTGTAATTGATCTATAAGGGCCTCAAGACATATACCCACTTTGTTAAGTCCCCGGTTAACTTAATTGTTACCCGAAAAGGCCTAACTTTCAACGTTGACGCTTTAACCCCTCGCACACGAATTCGATCATAACTTTCTCATACGTTAACGAAACTTTACGAAATTTAAATCATGCATTCTAGTGAGCATAATTAACATTTACAAAGCTCCGGGTTTGTCAAAAGGCCACTCAGAGGTACATCTTTAAACATGTTGACACATTTAACCCCTGTAGTTTGAAATCTCTCACTTTTTGCTTCGTATGATCCATGATTTATTCGTTTGAAGGTATGAGCATCGTGTAGGGTTAATATACATTATATTTATTCACAGTTGACACTTAGGATACGTATATTCACATACTTTCCATGTTTGTCAACTTTAGTCCTTCCATAATATTTCTTTCACACGTTTAAACTTTATGACACGTGTCAACATATTACAGGACGTGAATTTCTGAGGTGTTACACCTGCCCCTGGAACACTTGGCGGTATCATACGTGCAAGAAACGACAGAAATTTTTTTCCAAATTCGATACAATCTAACGAAAGCTCGGAATCGACAGAAAAGTTATGCCGATAGACGACGCAAGCCCTTTGAATTTGACGTTGGCGACTACGTACTCCTAAAGGTATCACCTTGGAAGGGTGTGGTCAGATTCGGCAAGAAAGGGAAATTAGCGTCTCGATATGTTGGACCTTTTAAGATTCTGGAAAGGATCGGAAAAGTCGCCTACAGACTCGAACTACCGGAGGAACTTAGTAACGTCCACCCGACTTTCCACGTGTCAAACCTTCGAAAGTGCCTGGCTGAGCATGATCTAATTGTACCTCTCGATGACCTTCAAGTAAACGAAACACTACACTTCGTGGAAAAGCCTGTGGAAATCATGGATCGCCAAACCAAGCAGCTCAGACGCTCGCGCATTCCTATTGTGAAAGTCCGATGGGAAGGCAAATAAGGCGCAGAGTTCACTGGGAACTCGAAAGCGACATGAAGGCGAAGTACCCGCAGTTGTTTGGACTTTGGAGGAGCCTATTCTAGAGAATGAAAGTCTAGAGAGAGAAAGTTCTCCAAAGTGATTCACGGTGTTGTACATTTTTCAGCCTAATTTTGGGACGAAATTCTCTCGACTAGGGGAGGCTGTAACACCCCGTATTTTCGAAAGTCAAAGTCAAGGTCAAAGTCAAAGTCAACAACCGATTTCGCGCGACATGACTAATAGTGGTTTTCTTTTAAGTGTTTATTTTAGTTGTATTATGTGGAGTAAGTGTCAATAATCACAATAATCGACGTATGTTGTTCGCTATTTAATCGACTTACGACTGTGAACAATAGGAAGTAACAATGCGATAAAGTTAACAAAACGATAATCAAACTATGCTAATCAAATCGACATCGAATCACAATCGCACTCGCAACTCGAATTACGCATTTTGGTTATTGTTATACGTGTGTGTGTGCCTTACGTGTTACTTGTGCATGTTTATTTATGTTGTGTTGTGGTAATCAATCAAAACGCAATCGAAACTCGAATCGCAATTGTACTCAATCGAAATCGAACTACGATAATTAGTGGAGAAGGGATAGTGCAAGATATAGTAGTTGGGACTACAAGTAATTTTACTAGGAAAATCTATCGCATCGCATCGCTCGCAATCGAAATCAAAATATCAAAAATCGTCACGCCGAACACCCGAACCAAGTGCCATCCGGCTGGATAAGCCATCCGACCGGGCTGTCACTTGATCTGGTGCCATATGTCATCCGACCGAGATGACATCCAACCGGACAGTCACCCGGGCGGGATGCCATCCGACCGACCCACACTTTCCTCTTTGGGTAACTCTATAAATACCCATGCCACTTTCATTCTTTCTACTTTTGGAAACTCTCTGTCCGAACAGCACGCTCTCCTCACCTTTTCTTCGATTTCTCTCGATTCCGGTAAGATTTCGTCCTAAATCTTGTACTTTCTTAATCTACACGCACTACTTCACCTTTCTATCTTTTGAATCTTAACTTTTAACCGTGAAATCACTAGATTTGAGGTGTTCTAGGATGACGTCATCATGGTGTTCTTATGAACTTCATGTTTTGGCTTCAATCCACCAAGAACAACTTGGATCCAACCGATTTCCACACGAATAAACAAAGATCTTGCAAATATCTAAACACTTTCATGGTGGAAAAGGATTGAAAGATGGTTTCTAACTTTCTTTCAACTCTTTTACACTCAATGCACTCAAAACCGATAGAATCGGGCCTTGTTCTAGTCTCCTACTCATTCTTAGTATTGTGCTAGTTCAAGATCCGGGTTCTACTCATGAGACCCCCGATTTTGGGTTAAACAAGAACAACCGTCTTGAACCGGTTAACTGGTCGAACTAGGGTGATTCCTGGTCAGTCGGGTCACTTGGGTCAAGATGGGGTTCTGTTGGTTAACACGTTGTCGAAACGTCTCGATAAAAGCAACAAACAATCAAAACGGCCAAGTGAAAGATGAACGGAACGACCAACATGGAGTGCTATCCGACCGGACTACTGTCAGACCGGATAAACCATCCGAGCGATTAGGTCATCCGAACGGCTTACACCTTGGGTCCCACACTTAACCAACTTTATCTGAAGTCTGAGTATTGAACGAATTGCTATCCGACCGGACTACCCATCCGACCGAATTACTCTTCGTATCATGAGATACTTGGACTTAAACAATTTTCAACATGTTCAATGCACCAAGGGTGTCACCCGATCGGACTGCTGTCCGACCGAGTGACAACCTGCTGTGGATTTGTTCTTACTAAGTAACCTCGCCACTCGAGTCGCCGTCCGACCGGATGACCATCCGAACGGATTGTCATCCGCACGACTAAGCCGTCCGATCGACCGACTTGAAAGGTAGAGATAATTCAATGTTTCAGAATGCTACAACGAAAACTTCAAAGGACAAGCCATCATACACAAACACATCAAAGGAAGAAACAATCCACTTGAACAGTCATCCGACCGGACAACCTGTCCGACCGGATGAGCATCCGAACGGATTGCCATCACACGACTGGACCATCCGGTCGGATTACCATGCGACCGAGCTGCTGTCCGAGCCACTTACGCTTTGCACGTTTTACGCGTCACTTATCGTTATGTTATCGTTCTGATCAGGCTAACCCTACTCTCTAGCGCTCCCTTCAATCCATCATCACTGTGAGTATACTCGATCCCTTTTTGCTTTACACACTTTTGGGTGTTACATACGTTACGAATATTCAAATCACAAAAAACACACTACTCAATACTATTTGAATGCTAACCATTAATGCATGTTATACGTGGCTTATGAATGCTTGTTTGTTATGTTTACACATGGAATGCTGTCTACCTGCCTTAGCAACGATAGTACTATAGTTTGGACTCAGCACCTGTTCGTAGGGGTTGTTAAGGACAATTACTTGCATGGATTACGGTGGTAATCATGTATTGCGAACTGCCTCAGGCAGTCAACCCGCAGTCATTGGTATCGATGGATCTATGTCGATAACTAACGTGCTTCATTTCACTATGTGTACGTGCTGGTTATGCGTAAATGAAATTCGAACTCTATATGCTATTATCAAACTTGTATGCTCACCTTTACATTATATGTATTGACTTTATTTTAAGTTTTAACGTTTGTGACAGGTGCTTAGGATGCACATATGGTAGGAAATCGAAGCTAGAATAAGGCTCTAGGGGCCAACAAATAGTTGTCTGTACAAATTTAATCAAGGGTCTCTTGAAGCAGATAAACAATTGCTCTATTTGAAAATCTGAGTTGTCGGAATAGAACTATTTGCCTAGATTTTGTCTGTAATAATTTGTTTACCTTTTGAGACATGGTATGGGACATGTTACTTTAAATTGATTGGTAATGATAATTGTTATGGAAACTTCTGGACAATCTGTTTCGCTCAGTGCCATGCCCCGATGTTTCCGCCATCGGTTGGGGTGTGACAAATTGGTATAGAGCCATAACTATAGGGAATTAGGCAAGACTCGACCTAGTCCGGGTCGATGTCTTAGAGACCTAGTCTATAGTTAGGAACCAACAGACCGACTTGTGCATATCCGTTAGGGATTATGTATGAGTTTGCTATTTCTCGCTTATGCTACACTATCACTGCACTCGAATTTTCAACTATAAAGAAGCAACTAAGTCAAGATTAAGTGTGAAAACCGCAAACTCTCGACTAATGTTGCTTAATCAACCCACATTCTATCTAAAAACGGGGAGAATTATGCCAAATCAGGAGTGAACTCCGTATTTTGATGAATAATCTCCTCTATTTTATTAAAAACAGGAACAAAGTTGTTAAGCTAGGGGTGAAGCCCTAACGTTGACGACTTGTTCCGCTCATTTTACAAAACTCTCACCAAAGTCTCGACGGACTCCAACGACCTGAAGTCACGATATGACTAACGGGACGCGTGCCCAACACACAAGAATCGAGGCAAAGGCACTACCCCGAAAGTCAAATGTGCACAACAGGTCCTTGTGAATAGTCGAATCACTTTGGGTAGTCGAAATCTAATAGCCGCAGACAATCTATTTCTCGAATTTTATGTGTTTCGATTCTGAGCCCGCAACTGCTGACTCTGATGATTCGTTGATTTTGTGTGTTTACCTGTTTATTTTGGAGATTTACTCGATTTTTGCTTTCACTTCGATCGACACACACGACTCGCACTGCATTTCTATCTCAAAACGTTAACAAATCGCTAAACTATGGACGACTTTATGCTACGTTATACGCTAATACTACGCTACTCGATATACTAAAACGTGATCGCTATATTCGAACGCTCGCGAACTTTGAATGATAGGTTTCTGTATTCTGACTGCCTCTTGCAATTAAATGATTTGGTGGATTCTGTGCTCTACGTGCTTACGTGCTTATATGTCTCTATGTGAAATTGTGATTAGGTGTTTATGTGTTTGTGAGATACATGTTACATGGCGTGTCCCTAGGCTTTAGTAAGTATTAGACGTGTGAGGTGAGATTCGATTATGATGTGTCTGAGACCTATGACGATGTCTATTGCAGACAATGTCAACTGGACCATCATCCCGTCACACACTACTTTCTCGTCAAGAAAAGAGAGACAAACGTCTTGCTGCTATCATCGCTAAACAAGTAGCAAAATCCGTGAGTGATGTCTACGAGAACGTCAGCAAATCATCTGAGGAGTCGAGAACCGAGACTCCTAAAGCTACCCCCAAAGCTGCCTTCAATTTCAAGCAGTTCAAGTCTTGTGGGCCAAAGGAATTCACTGGCGAGGAAGGCCCTACAGCGTTGTTCCAATGGTTTGATTCCATTGAGGTCACTCTACGACAGAGCGGTTGCCCAGACGATCTTCGCACTCTAAATGCTACCGGCGTCTTCCAGTCCCGCGCACTAGACTGGTGGACGGCCGAGAGAAACAAACGAGGGAACGATGCAGCCTACAGTCTGTAGTGGGATGAACTCAAGGAGGTCATGCTGGAAGAATTCTGCCCTCCTCATGAGCGCCAAAAGTTAGAAGATGAATTCTGGCACATAAAGCAGAAGGAAGGAGAAAATGTTGCTCTCACTGCCCGCTTCAAACAACTCAACATCATCTGCCCTGACCAAGTCAAGACCTCAGACATGGCGATCAAGAAGTATATCCGAGCCCAGCCTGACTGTGTTGCAGATTTCGTGCAAGCGGCTAAGACTAAGACGATCGAAGAGACTTACCTACTGGCCGCTGAAATCAACGACAAGCGGGTCAAGGCTGGTGTCTGGGATAAAATTTCAAAGCACCTGCATCAAGCTACCATCGTCGCACCAACTGCTGAGACCACCACCGCATCGAGCAACAAGAGGAAGAACAAGAGAAAGAACAGCTCCAGCAACAAGAACTGTGCGATCACTGCTGCACCGATACAAGCTTTACCAGCCCAACAACGTCAAGTAGCGGAGCCTGTGGTAAATGCACCGCCTGCTAAGCGTGCATACACTGGGCCACACCCGCTTTGCCCTACTTGTACCTACCACCACCCGACTACCATCGCCTGCCGTTTTTGTGCTCATTGCAATATGTACGGCCATTTCACTACCAACTATCGTGCTCGACAAGCTCCTGCTCATCAAGCTCTACTCACTGCCCCTTAGGGTCAACAAGCTCCTCCAGCACCCGCGGTCAACGCCAGAGCCTGCTTCGCATGTGGCGATCCTAAGCATTTCGCCAACATGTGCCCAAACAGGGTTGTGAAACAAGAGCCCCAGCAGCAGCAGCCTCAGCAGCAGCAGCAGTAACACCAGCAGCAACAGCAACAAGCAGTACGCGCACGAACTTTCAACATCAACGTGCGCCAAGCCCAAGCCGACAACAACGTGGTCAATGGTACGTTCCTTGTGAATGGTATTTATGCTTCGTGTTTATTTGATACTTGAGTCGATAATTGCTTTGTGTCGTTCGAATTCGAGAAGCTCCTTAGTCGTAAGCGTTCGATGTTGAAGTGGCTACCGGAAGAACTGTCACTGTTAATTCTGTTCTCTGTGATTGTACCCTTGAGCTCAACAATCACATCTTCCCAATCGACGTTATTCCGATGCAACTCGGAAGTTTTGATGTCATAGTAGGCATGGACTTTCTTCGCAAAAACCATGCTGAAGTTGTGTGCTTCGACAAGATGATTCAATTTTCGCTCGCAAATGGTGATCTATTGTGCGTCTACGGTGAAACTGCTTCGAAAGGTCTCAAGCTTATGTCGTGTGTCCAAGCTAGCAAGTATCTCCGTAAGGAATACAGAGCTTTCTTGGCTAACATTGTAGTAGCGGAGAAAGAAAAGAAAGAAAAGACAAAGGTGAAAGACGTTCCTGTGGTTCGTGAATTTCCTAATGTTTTCCCTGATGTTCTTCCAGGTTTAGCACCAAGTCGTGATATCGAATTTCGTATCGACCTCATTCCTGGAGCCAACCCTATTGCCAAAGCTCCTTACCGACTCGCACCGTCCGAAATGCGTGAACTCTCAAACCAACTCCAGGAATTACTTGAGAAAGGCTTCATTCACCTGAGCACCTCTCCTTGGGGCGCGCCAGTCCTTTTCGTCAAAAAGAAGGATGGGTCGTTCAGGATGTGCATCGACTATCGGGAATTGAATAAGTTAACTATCAAGAACCGTTATCCCCTACCCCGCATTGACGATTTATTTGATCAGCTACAAGGCGCTACGTGTTTCTCGAAGATCGATCTACGCTCAGGCTATCACCAACTACGCATTCAAGAGGAGGATATACCCAAAACCGCGTTTCGCACTCGATACGGCCATTACGAATTCGTTGTTATGCCCTTTGGTTTAACCAACGCACCCGCGGTTTTCATGGATCTGATGAATCACGTGTGTAAACCATATCTCGATCGTTTCGTCATCGTATTCATCGACGATGTCTTGATCTATTCCAAGTTGAAAGCCGAACACGCACAATATCTACGTTTGGTACTCGAGCTACTCCAGGGGAACCAACTCTATGTCAAGTTCTCCAAGTGTGAATTTTGGCTGGAGGAAGTTCAGTTTCTGGGCCACATTGTTAATTGTCAAGGTATTCATGTCGATCCAGCGAAGATTGAAGCAATTAAGAGTTGGATTACACCTAAGAACCCGTCTGAAATCCGTTCTTTTCTCGGGCTAGCGGGCTATTATCGACGATTTATCGAAGGATTCTCGAAGATCGCTGTGCCGCTTACCGCTCTCACGCATAAAGACAAGCCTTTTGTTTGGGGAACTGAACAAGAGTCTGCCTTTCGAACCCTCAAGCACAAGCTTTGCAATGTCACATTGCCCGACGGAAATGATGATTTCATTGTCTATTGTGATGCTTCCAACCTTGGTCTTGGTTGTGTCCTTATGCAGCGGGACAAGGTTATAGCTTACGCATCTCGTCAGCTCAAAATCCACGAGAAGAACTATACAAACCATGATCTCGAGCTAGGCGCAGTTGTTTTTGCATTAAAGATTTGGCGACACTACTTGTATGGTACAAAGTGTACGATCTTCACCGACCATAGGAGCCTACAACATAATCAGAAGGAACTTAATATGCGTCAACGCCGATGGGTAGAACTTCTCAACGATTACGACTGTGAGATTCGTTATCACCCAGGCAAAGCAAATGTTGTTGCCGATGCACTCAGCAGACGGAGCTATCTGCTTAGCACCCGTAACGTCCAAGCCCTATACGATCTCGAAACTCTCATTCGCAAAGCTCAGCATGCATGTTTTAATGATCGCACTCTGAAGAAGGAAAGAATCTACCACGATGGAGCCAAGCTTGTGAATAAGTCGAATGGGATATTCCACTTTCTGGACCGAATTTGGATCCCTAAATGGAGCGATTTGCGACAGATTTTGATGGACGAAGCCCATAAATCCCGGTATTCTATTCATCCCGGTGCCGACAAAATGTACCAGGATCTTCGCTACAAGTACTAGTGGCCGGGCATGAAAAGGGATATTGCTCTCTACGTTGGAAAGTGCCTGACATGTGCAAGAGTCAAGGCTGAACATCAAAGACCCTCTGGCTTACTCGAGCAACCACCGATCCCTATGTGGAAGTGGGAGAGTATAGCTATGGACTTCATAACAAAACTTCCGCAAAAATCATCATGTCACGACAACATTTGAGTTGTTGTTGACCGTTTGACCAAATCAGCTCACTTCTTGCCAATACGGGAAGACTACAAGGTGGAACGATTAGCTCGAATCTACACCGACGAGATCATTTGTAATCATGGGACGCCTCGCGACATCATCTCTGATCGTGATGCTCGGTTTACCTCGCGACTGTGGGAAACGTTTCAAACGGCACTCGGTACATCGCTTAATCTAAGTACCGCTTTCCATCCTCAAACCGACAGTCAGACTGAAAGAACGATTCATACTCTTGAAGACATGCTCCGTTCGTGTGTCATAGACTTCGGTGGTAATTGGGATAAATACATGTCGTTAGTCGAATTCTCGTATAACAACAGTTATCATTCCAGCATTAAAATGGCACCATTCGAGGCTTTATACGGAAGAAAATGTCGATCGCCCATTGTATGGCACGAGATCGGTCATTCGCAACTAACCGGTCCCGAGCTATTGCAAGAAACGACAGACACAATTTTCCAAATTCGAGACAATCTAACGAAAGCTCGGAATCGACAGAAAAGTTATGCCGATAGACGACGCAAGCCCCTTGAATTTGACGTTGGCGACTACGTACTCCTAAAGGTATCACCTTGGAAGGGTGTGGTCAGATTCGCCAAGAAAGGGAAATTAGCGCCTCGATATATTGGAACTTTTAAGATTCTAGAAAGGATCGGAAAAGTCGCCTACAAACTCGAACTACCGGAGGAACTTAGTAACGTCCACCCGACTTTCCACGTGTCAAACCTTCGAAAGTGCCTGGCTGAGCATGATCTAATTGTACCTCTCGATGACCTTCAAGTAAACAAAACACTACACTTCGTGGAAAAGCCTGTGGAAATCATGGATCGCCAAACCAAGCAGCTCAGACGCTCGCGCATTCCTACTGGGAACTCGAAAGCGACATGAAGGCGAAGTACCCGCAGTTGTTTGGAGGAACCTGTTCTAGAGAATGAAAGTCTAGAGAGAGAAAGTTCTCCAAAGTGATTCACGGTGTTGTACATTTTTCAGCCTAATTTTGGGACGAAATTCCCTCGACTAGGGGAGGCTGTAACACCCCGTGTTTTCGAAAGTCAAAGTCAAGGTCAAAGTCAACGACCGATTTCGCGCGACTTGACTAATAGTGGTTTTCTTTTAAGTGTTTATTTTAGTTGTATTATGCGGAGTAAGTGTCAATAATCACAATAATCGACGTATGTTGTTCGCTATTTAATCGACTTACGACTGTGAACTATAGGAAGTAACAATGCGATAAAGTTAACTAAACGATAATCAAACTATGCTAATCAAATCGACATCGAATCACAATCGCACTCGCAACTCGAATTGCGCATTTTGGTTATTGTTATACGTGTGTGTGTGCCTTACGTGTTATTTGTGCATGTTTATTTATGTTGTGTTGTGGTAATCAATCGAAACGCAATCGAAACTCGAATCGCAATTGAACTCAATCGAAATCGAACTACGATAATTAGTGGAGAAGGGATAGTGCAAGATATAGTAGTTGGGACTAAAAGTAATTTGACTAGGAAAATCTATCGCATCGCATCGCTCGCAATCGAAATTGAAATATCAAAAATCGTCGCGCCGAACACCCGAACCAAGTGCCATCCGGCCGGATAAGCTATCCGACCGGGCTGTCACTTGATCTGGTGCCATATGTCATCCGACCGAGATGACATCCGACCGGACAGTAACCCGGGTGGGATGCCATCCGACCGACCCACACTTTCCTCTTTGGGTAACTCTATAAATACCCATGTCACTTTCATTCTTTCTACTTTTGGAAACTCCCTGTCCGAACAGCACGCTCTCCTCACCTTTTCTTCGATTTCTCTCGATTCCGGTAAGATCTCGTCCTAAATCTTGTACTTTCTTAATCTACACGCACTACTACACCTTTCTATCTTTTGAATCTTAACTTTTAACCGTGAAATCACTAGATTTGAGGTGTTCTAGGATGACCTCATCATGGTGTTCTTATGAACTTCATGTTTTGGCTTCAATCCACCAAGAACAACTTGGATCCAACCAATTTCCACACGAATAAACAAAGATCTTGCAGAGATCTAAACACTTTCATGGTGGAAAAGGATTGAAAGATGGTTTCTAACTTTCTTTCAACTCTTTTACACTCAATGCACTCAAAACCGATAGAATCGGGCCTTGTTCTAGTCTCCTACTCATTCTTAGTATTGTGCTAGTTCAAGATCCGGGTTCTACTCACGAGACCACCGATTTCGGGTTAAACAAGAACAACCGTCTTGAACTGGTTAACTGGTCGAACTAGGGTGATTCCTGGTCAGTCGGGTCACTTGGGTCAAGATGGGGTTCTGTTGGTTAACACGTTGTCAAAACGTCTCGATAAAAGCAACAAACAATCAAAACGGCCAAGTGAAAGACGAACGAAATGACCAGCATGGAGTTCTATTCGACCGGACTACCGTCCGGCCGGATAAACCATCCGAGCGATTAGGTCATCAGAACGGCTTACACCTTGGGCCCCACACTTAACCAACTTTATCTGAAGTTTGAGTATTGAACGAATTGCTATCCGATCGGACTACCCATCCGACCGAATTACTCTTCGTATCATGAGATACTTGGACTTAAACAATTTTCAACATGTTCAATGCACCAAGGGTGTCACCCGACCGGACTGCTGTCCGACCGAGTGACAACCTGCTGTGGATTTGTTCTTACTAAGTAACCTCGCCACTCGAGTCGTCGTCCGACCAGATGACCATCCGTACGGATTGTCATCCGCACGACTAAGTCGTCCGATCGACCGACTTGAAAGGTAGAGATACTTCAATGTTTTCAAAATGCTACAACGAAAACTTCAAAGGACAAGCCATCATACATAAACACGTCAAAGGAAGAAACAATCCACTTGAACAGTCATCCGACCGGACAACCTGTCCGACCGGATGACCATCCGAACAGATTGTCATCACACGACTGGACCATCCGGTCGGATTACCATCCGACCGAGCTGCTGTCCGAGCCACTTACGCTTTGCATCGTTTTACGCGTCACTTATTGTTATGTTATCGTTCTGATCAGGCTAACCCTACTCTCTAGCTCTCCCTTCAATCCATCATCGCTGTGAGTATACTCGATCCCTTTTTGCTTTACGCACTTTTGGGTGTTACATACGTTACGAATATTCAAATCACAACAAACACACTACTCAATACTATTTGAACGCTAACCGTTAATGCATGTTATACGTGGCTTATGAATGCTTGTTTGTTATGTTTACACATGGAATGATGTCTACCTGCCTTAGCAACGATAGTACTATAGTTTGGACTCGGCACCTGTTCGCAGGGGTTGTTAAGGACAATTACTTGCATGGATTACGATGGTAATCATGTATTTCGAACTGCCTCAGGCAGTCAACCCGCAGTCATTGGTATCGATGGATCTACGTCGATAACTAACGTGCTTCATTTCACTATGTGTACGTGCTGGTTATGCGTAAACGGAATTCGAACTCTATATGCTATTATCAAACTTCTATGCTCACCTTTACATTATATGTATTGACTTTATTTTAACGTATGTGACAGGTGCTTAGGATGCACATCTGGTAGGAAATCGAAGCTAGAATAAGGCTCTAGAGGCCAACAAATAGTTGTCTGTACAAATTTAATCAAGGGTCTCTAGAAGCAGATAAACAATTGCTCTATTTGAAAATCTAAGTTGTCGGAATAGAACTATTTGCCTAGATTTTGTCTGTAATAATTTGTTTACCTTTTGAGACATGGTATGGGACATGTTACTTTAAATTGATTGGTAATGATAATTGTTATGGAAACTTCTGGACAATCTGTTTCGCTCAGTGCCATGCCCCGATGTTTCCGCCATCAGTTGGGGTGTGACACTAAGGGTCAAGATGTTGGAAGGCGTACCATTTTGCCTTTGTCGTTTACAGGTGGTCCAAGGTACATGTATACGCATTATCAAGATGCCTTAGCTATTTGCAGGGTCCATGGTAACCCCCAATACTTTATAACATTTACATGCAATACAAAATGGCCAGAAATCAAACGATATCTTGGTAAAATTGGCTGCACGCATGTACAAGATCGACCAGATATAATTGCACGTGTGTTTCAGATGAAGGTAGAAGAGTTCATTAAATTCTTAAGGTCAAACAAAACATTCGGATCGGTGGCAGCTGGTTAGTGTCTTACTCAATTCACGATTCATAACTTTCTATGCCTATAATAGTATTTTAATATTTCTTTTTTACTATCTTTGTAGATTTGTATACAATTGAGTTCCAGAAAATAGGTCTGCCGCATTGTCATACGTTACTATGGGTGACACCACCCTACAAGATACGCGAGCCAACAGATGTGGACCAATACATTACTGCTGAAATACCATATCCTTCAATTGAACCCACTCTTCATAAAATTGTCACTGAGTGCATGATGCATGAGCCATGCGGTCTCCCAAATGCAAATGCTCCGTGCATGTGTGATGGCAAGTGTTCCAAATCTTTTCCTAAACCATATGAAAACAACACCCGATTTGATAAAGATGGATATGTACACTACAAAAGGTTGGCCAATGGACAACGTATTGTTAAAAATGGTGTACCCCTTGATAACGGCTATGTTGTGCCCTATAATACAACTCTGTGCAAGCGCTTCAATGCCCACATAAATGTTGAGTACTGTGGTTGGAACATGATGATTAAGTATCTTTTCAAGTATATATCTAAAGGTGCTGATTGTGTTAAGTTTGCAATTACCAAGGCTGACGACCAACCAACTAACACCACAATCCAACCAAATCCTCCGGTAAATGAAATAAAAAATTTTGTTGATGCCCGCTTTATATGCCCACATGAGGCGGCTTGGAGGATACTTAGGTTTCCTATACATAGCAGAAATCCATCCGTGCAAATTCTGGCCGTGCACCTAGAAGACATGCAAAATGTCACATTTAGAGAAACCATGCGCTTACATACCATTGTAAGCAACCCTGCATTTGGGAAAACAACCTTAACAGAATGGTTACGTAATAACCAGACATAATCCGACGGCCGTGATCTTCTTTATATTGATTATGTTTCAAGATATTGGTGGCATTTATCAGCTAAAGCTTGGATTCGCAGATTATCAAGTAAGACGCTAGCGATATGTAGACTCATATATACACATCCAACATGTGGCGAACTGTTTTACCTAAGGATGTTATTATGTCATCAAAGGGGTTGCAGGTTTTTTGCTGAAATACGTACTGTATCTGGTGTGACACACATGACTTACCGCGCAGCGTGTGAAAGCATGGGTCTTGTAGGTGATGATAAGGAATGGGAAATGGCATTCGTAGAGGCGTCAAATTGGGTAACATCTGCTGAAATGAGATCTCTATTCAACCATATGCTTCTTTTTTGTGACATAGCAAGACCTGCAGTTCTATGGGAAGAGCATTGGCGAAAAATGTCAGATGATATACTCCTAAATCTGAATAGAAGCACAAATCAACTCAATAGATGTATCAATGACTTCGACTTGCAACAATATGTTTTGTTCGAAATTGAGCAATTGCTGAATTCGAGCACACCCTCTGCGTCTCTTTCAAATTATGGCTTTCCTATGCTGTGTACTGCTCTCCTTGCTTCGATGAGAAACCATTTATTAATGGAAGAGAAATGTTATGACAGGGATGCCTTGAATGCACAACATTCTCAATTGCACTCATTGTTAAGTGCTGATCAGCTCCAAGTTTATGATATTGTCATGAATTCATATGAAAGAAAGTCCCAGACATTATTGTTTGTCTATGGTCATGGTGGTACAGGAAAAACATTCTTATGGACAACAATAATTTCAGCGTTTAGATATGTTGGGAGAATCGTTTTAGCGGTTGCGGCATCAGGAATTGCTTCACTTCTATTACAATCTGGTAGAACTGCTCACTCACGCTTCAAGATACCAATAGAACTGACATATCAATCAGTTTGTGATATAAAAAAAACACTCAGCTATGTGAGCTTCTCAATGAAACATCTTTGATAATTTGGGATGAAGCACCAATGAGTGACCGCAGATGTTTTGAATCTTTAGACAGGACACTGAGAGATGTTCTAGGGGAAACAATGAAGCTATTTGGGGGCAAATCTATACTACTTGGTGGAGATTTCAGACAAACACTTCTGGTGAAACCAAAAGCATCACGTTCCGAGATTATAGACCTACATTGCCTAGATCATATTTATGGGATAGCTTTATAATTTGCAGGCTGAACGAGAACATGCGAGTAGCAACAAGTACACAAAATTCACAAGACACACAAGCTATTTTGCATTTTGCCTCATGGTTACTAAGTGTGGGAGATGGTGTGGTCGGTCAACCAGATGTCGATGACCCTTGCAACGCACACATCATTCAAATTCCGCCAAAATTTCTAATACATCCAGAACACAATGGGCTTGATTCTTTAATTCGCTTAATCTATGACGACAGCGTTCTTACCAACCCATCAGCGGAAAACCTATCTGTCAGAGCTATCGTTTGTCCAAGGAATGACACAGCTGATCAAATCAATGAATTGGTACTTAAACTGACACCCGGAGAATGTACATCATATATCAGTGTTGACTCAATGATCCCACATGCACAAAATAGAGGTGACATAGACATTTTGTATCCTCAGGAATATTTAAATCAGCTAAATTTCAACGGACTTCCACCACATAAGCTTAATCTAAAGGTAAATGCTCCAGTTATTTTACTACGTAATATAAATCAAACTTCTGGCTTATGTAATGGTACTAGACTTTTGATATCCCAACTGTTGCCAAGAATAATAGAAGCACACGTAATCACCGGAACAACTATTGGTCATCGTGTATATATACCTAAAATTAACTTTGTTCATAATAGCAAAGACTTACCTTTTGTGTTTACAAGACGTCAATTTCCAGTAAAAACATGCTATGCAATGACCATAAATAAAAGCCAAGGACAATCTTTAAAAAAATTGGAGTCTATCTACCAGAACCTATTTTTACACACGGTCAACTATATGTCGCCCTTTCACGAGCAACCTCACCTGACTCGCTAAAGGTCCTCATCACGCCCACTGAAGATGGCCGAATAGACCAAACCAAAAATATAGTTTTCTCTGATTTCATGAATGAAGTCAACAACAGTGAGGTTACTATACAACTCAATATCACTATAGTACTTTTGTTGTTAATATGATCATTCATGATGAAATTATAGTTGATTTTACCTTCAATCTTGATTTTACATTTTAATGTTTCGCCATTAATTTCGGATGTTTTTTTTTGTTATTTATAGCTTTTGTTAAAAATATACTGGTAGCAACATACATTCTAACACATGACACTTAATGAACATGTCAGAAATAATGCCACTTGAGCAATCAAACGCATGAAAATGTTTTAGTACGTGCACAAAAGCTTTTGAAAAAATAAATGCTACAGAGGATGATATGTTGAAGAATGGTATTTAACACAAATATGCAACAGTAAAGAACCTGGTAAGTTCTCTTTTAGCACACATCCTACGATACCTTCTGTAATCGTGGCATCCAAAGAGTGATGTATGACCTTTTTCTTTGAGTTGTTGAATTTTTAGACGTTGTGTCCTACAATATTCTCCTAATGTTGTATTTAGTGTTCATAATAGCTATTACTTAATAACATTGCTTTTCTTGCAGCCATAGAATTTGGCTATAAACGCTTTCCGAAACCTCACGATTTCCCTTTCTCGACAAGTTAGGGTATGTTTGACCCTATTCACGAATGAATGTCGTAGTCACATGTACTAAAAGTCTTAAATCGATTATATATGTTTAGCTTTGATTATTTTTATTTTTCTATTGTTCTGTTTTATTTTTTAAATCACGTCGGTAATGCTTATGTCTCTATTGTAGCTCTGCACATATGCCCTTTATTTTTCCATATGTTTTCAGTTGTTTTGACACACTGGATGATCACATACAACGGGTGTCAAAGGAACCAAAAGAGGAAGCTTTTTCATAATTAACATTAATAAAAGATAGAATCCCGGGTAATTGTTCTGTCACCACACATGCAGGTCACCAAGTCAATGTACAGTAGCTTTTTGCAACAAAGAACCGACCCATTTCGACCTGTTCCGACTTATTGTTTCTGTTACCAAATATGCAGGTAAACAAGCCATTGTCCGGTCGCTCTGTGCAACAAAAACAGGCAGGAATACAAATACCAGCTTCATTATAGTTGTTTCAACAAGTTGGGTGATGACATACAATGGGTATTCTATCACACTAACAAGCCCTAGCTGACACGCCACTTATTTACAGTTACTGACTTATGCATTACCTTCATGGGTTTAGGTTTTTTGACAGTTTTAGAAGAATATACACATAAAAGTGGACATATTGTGGGAAAGGGTTGTGCAACTTTGCTTCTGGTAAGTTTCCGCTTATTTTCCCTAGACTGTTTACAGAACTGATTTCCTTTACTTTTATATAATCAAAGATACAGCTTCGAGTTACAATTTCTGCCACCCCATATGCAGGTAAACAACTCAATACACGATCGCTTTTTGCAACAAAGAGAAGCAAATCCAAGTCATCGCAATTTATACTCTTGTGACAGCTTAACGTTAAAAGTAGGCAAAAACCCAAATGTACACCACAAACAAAACAACGCTCATATCGATATAATGAATAAACTAATTTTCGTTGTCAAACTTATGACGACACGTCCCACTTCAAACCCGCCGCGTAGCGCGGGCAACAACACTAGTTTATATTATTTTTTAGATGAAAGTAACAATAACTTATCACATACCAACAATTATAAAAGAGTAAACTGCCATTTTGGTCCCTGTGGTTTGGCCAGTTTTGCCACTTTAGTCCAAATCTCAAACTTATTACATCCAGGGCCCTGTGATTTGCATTTTGTTGCCATTTTAGTCCAAAATCCAAAAAACCCCCTTTTTGACTGTTGAGAGCTGCCTATTTTGTCCTTTAGTGTAGGGGTATTTTGGTCATTTATGTTTTATTATAAACTGATCATCATCATCCCCAAAAATAATCAGCTCTCTCCCTCTCTCTTCTCTCTCTCTCTATATAGCACCACCACCACCGCCACCTCCTCCCCCTCTCTCTCTAGCACCACCACCACCGCCATAACCTCCTTCCACAACCACCTGTTTCCACCATCACCACCCATTCAACAAGCACTCCAGTCCGGCGGCACAACCAAACCCCCTATTTTCGATTAACGAATTCGTGACAACCGCTTTCACAAACACGAAACCTTCGTGTTTGTGTAACCCTAGTTCTCCAAATTCACCCCCCAAAACCACAGGTTTTTCAATTCTCCAATTCCAAACCCTAAATTCTCACCAAATTCTGAATATTCCAGTTTAATATCAATCATACAACCACAATTGTTTCTCTCTCTCACTAACTAATAATCACAAAAATGATTACATGTACATCAAAACCAGCGTTTAGATTCAAATAATTCAATCTAAACAGATCCAAAATGCAATGAAATCAAGAAATCCAAAAATGATTACCTACCTGAACTTCACACCGATCCTCACCTGTGAACAACCAACCTGCAATCACAATACTCCGACAACCACCTACGACCACCGTAAAACCTCAATCATCTCCGACCACCTTCATCGTCCACCTGCAAGTTTTCACTCTGTCACCACCACAAACACCACCGTTCAGATCTGAAACATAAATCGTATGTGCTCAGAGTGTGTGTTCAACAAGTCAATCGTTATTTACAGATCTGATACAACAAATCATATGATTTGTTTTCAGATCTGCGATGTGCTCATCAACATCTGCATATCAAGATATGTTATTTTCATCTTTTTTTGCTAGAGAGAGAGAGAAGAGAGAGAGAGAGAGCTGATGTGACCAAATAAACGGAGAAAGAGAGGAGAGAGACGGGGTGAGAGGAGAGAGACGGGGTCAGCGGCGGCGATGACGGTGGTGTTCTGACAGTGGTGGTGGTGTTGGACGACGGCAGTGACAGTGATGGTGGTGCTTGGAGAGAGAAAGAAAGAGTGATTGTGGTGTTGTCGATGATGATGATGATGAACATCTGCATATCAAGATGAGATGCAGATTTTTTAATGTGTTGAATAATCTGGACTAATGTATTAAATGAAAAGATAAATGACCAAAATACCCCTGCACTAAAGGACAAAATAGGCAGCTCTCAACAGTCAAAAAGGGGGTTTTTTGGATTTTGGACTAAAATGGCAACAAAATGCAAACCACAAGGCCCTGGATGTAATAAGTTTGAGATTTGGACTAAAGTGGCAAAACTGGCCAATCCACAGGGACCAAAATGGCAGTTTACTCATTATAAAAATAATAGTAAGTAAAAAGACTATATTCCGTATAATGCAACTGAAAACAAAACAAATAAGTGTCATTTTATATGTTACTAGGGGTACAAAGGGAATAAATACTTTTCCGGTGACCGTTGAGCCGGAATCCGGCTTGTTTTCAGGCAGATTTCACCTTTGGAGGTGGAGGAAAAAGGAAACGAAAAATCCATGATGCCGAAATTGCCCCTACAAATGGTGAAATCCAGTAAACATATAATTGCTCCCATGTGTTGTGTCGGTTGTTTACATATGCCCATCCAAATGCCTACAAGATGACATGAAACACTAGAATTTTAGTAATAAAGGGGAATGTTAACGTACAATATTTCTTAACGTGCGATGGTATGGTATGAAATTACGCATGTTATAAACTCAAAACCTTAATCACGCATGAACAAAGCCAAAAATCACGTATGAACAAAAATCATAACTATGCGTGATTATGTTTTTTCTTCATGTCTGATTATGTTTTTTTTTTTTTTCATGCGTGATTAGAGTTTTAAGTTTTATAACATGCATAATTTCATATCGTATCATCGCACGTTAAGGAATATTGTATTTTACATTTTTACTAGTAATAAAAATGACTAAATGCCCTTTGTGTATTCCGTAATATTGGTTATGGGCAATGATCGAACCAAAACTTGCCGATTGAGAATTATAATATAGTTCTCTTCTCAACTGACTACAACTAAGCGACCAAACACACGTTCTTAAGAGAACTCGGAGTCTTTTAAAAAAAAGAAATCCAATCAATTCTAGTTAAAGGGGGTTGGCGGACCCCTTGACCTAGTTATAGTAGCTCCAACGCTACCTTGGAGTCAGCGTTTGGAAATTCCAAACTTCCCCCATCCTAAACCTTTGACGTTGTGGCTCTTGTCTAATCAATTCTAGTAAAGGGGGGTTGGCGGACCCCTTGACCCAAATCTCCTAATCTTGGGCTCCACACACACAAATAATATTATTTAAATAATTTTTTTTTTGTGTAAAAGTGGTGTTTGAAAAATGTAGTGTTTTAGAAAAAATGGGCTTTTTTTATTGATGTTTGAAATCTGATGTGACAGCTGAGATGACACGTTTGTCAGTATTTGAATCCTTTAGCGTTGTGGATGCTCTTAGTTCTGCCCTCGTTTGTGTGAGCAACAAGCAGATAAACAATTTTAATAAGCAACTAAATCATTTCTTACATGGTAGTTTGCATCATTCAAAACAGAAAGATTAAAAAGAATGAATTTGTTAAACTTACATTAGCAGGATTCATTGAAGGACCGGTATAACCTCGACCGAAGAATACAAGTGTCATCATCGACATTGAAAGCAACCCGTTTTTCATAATCATGCTTTTCGGGCCTCTGAGGATGATGTAGAGGACACACATGGTGCTTGTGAAACTCAAAATGGTTTCAGCCATTGCACCTGTATGCATATCTACTTTCAAAGAAGGCCCTCCTAGCATGTGTTTGTATTTCGATGGCATGATTTCAAGAATCGCAAATGCGCCACCAACTGCGCCAACAGCCTGTCAAGAGATTGAGTACAGTTTGAATCATCATTGCCATTTAATCACATAACTGAGCAGTTATTGTCTAAAGAACATGTTGTATGTGTAACATCCGGCCCCTGTATTATCCGCTTTGTACATGCATTAATCAGAGGGTCATCATAAGGTTCTTTTCTCTACTAGCTACAACTAAGAGTCCAACTCATGTTTTTTATTAGAAAAATCAGATTTTATATATAAAAGTTTAACAAATTCTCCTGAATGGGGGTCAACAGATCCTATTGACCCCCTAGTGTACATAAGGAGTTCACATACGCTTTGTGCATGAGGAGTTCAAATATTTGTATTTGGCTAATCTAGTGAAAACTTCCCAGAAGGTCACTCATTCTGAATTACTCTCACCCATACACTTTTAACTAGTGGCGGACCGAAGATTTTTTTTGCAATGGGGTCCACTTTTTTCGATGTTCAAAATTTTCACAACGAAGTGTTAAAATTTTCGGGTAGGCCATCGTTCGGGTCGGGACGGGGCAAGAAACATGTAACAAAAATATATAATCATTACTCATTAGAAAACACAAAATAAAAATATAATGTAACTGGAAACGAAAAAAAAAACATTGCAATTTTTTTAAGTTTAAATTCATAGCATACAAGGGTTGTGTTGGTGGCTTTGTGTGTGCTTTCGTACATGCTTGTGGCCTGTATGTTTTTTTTGGTGTTCAAAAGGTTGTACAAGGATTGAACCCGTGACTTCTTGTTTATAAAGAGGAGGGATTACCACTACACCAGCTTTCCAATTATTTCTATGGTGTCCACCTAATTATTTTTATGGGGTCCTTAGAAAATTTAGTATACCGGAGCTACTAATATTTGAAAAAAAACATTGCGGTCCAGGGACCAGACCCATTCTATGTGGGTCCGCCCCTTCTTTTAACTATGGAGTTATCTTTTGGTCCACAACCAATGCGGTTCAACCTTTCAAAAACTTAATGAATCCATGTCAAATATGAAGTTCAAGACTAATTTCATTGACCTTTGAAGTTCATCATTTTAAATACAATTATGAGTTTTTGATGTCAATACACTTATACACACGTTGACCTTAGAAGTCAAAAGTCAAACCATAAGTTTGAACTATTACTTTTACAATTCAACAAACAACAAACTGAAGGATCAAAACTCAATCAATTACCTGAGCAGGAAACCGAACTGCAGCGGAGATAAGAGAACCACCACCAGCTCCAACTGCGTAAAAGGCGACAGTACCAGTAGGATTAAAACTAGCGCCACCTAACGCCGTCGCAATGACACCAAATATAAACAAGAGGATGAACACAAGTGACATTGTGATGAAAAGTGAAGCCATCCCTTGTATGCCAATAGCTTTAGCAATGGCAGAAGTAGCAGCACCAAGACATGAAGCACAAACAACCCACAAAAAAGTCAACACACCGTCGCCAACTGCCGCCTTAACTAACCCCATGTCAGCTTTTCCGGTACACCGGAAAAGTTGTAAGGAAGGAGTGTTTGAAATGTCCACAAAAGAGAAGTAGTTAATATAGTTAAAAGGGATGGCTTCACTTTTAATAAAGAAGTGTTTTAATGATATGATGGTTATGTGTGTGATTAACCAACCACCATGAATATGAAGTTTGGTAGAGTTTGAGGTAGAAGTTTGGTATAAATTCATACTAAAGATACACTAAATATTGCAATATTTTTGTTAGTGTAATGATATAAATTCATACTAAAGATACACAAAGATTTAAACTTTAATATGACTTTATAATATTTTCTTACTCTTTATTTTTTATAATGTTTTTTATATCTATAACAATGAATCATTATATTTCAAGGAATATATGATTCTTTTTGAATCGACAACTATTTTGTACTCACCGTACTTTTGGTTCTTGTAGATGCGGCGTGACGCAAACCCTCTTACCTGATGCCATGTGGTGCGTGTGTGATTGGTCTGCATGCCGGGCAACCAGGGCGGACTGGCACGCCAGTTCCAGCCCGGGCAACCGGTTCAACAGGTGCATTCCTGCTACTCGGTTCCTCTTGCAACGACTTTAAGTTGAAACATAAGCCTGGTCAACTAGGTGTTAAAGACGACGTTGAAACAGAAAAATTAATCTCGTTTTAAGCTATTAAAGACGTTTAATACCATTTAACACAAGTTGATTTTTGGAGTTTCTACTTGACTTTTTTGGCTAGTTGCAAAACACACCAAGAATTTTGGATTTATCGTACTTTTGGATTTATCGTAATTCTACGTCGCTAAAGGTTTCAAACTTTGTATTTAGTAGCATTGGTTTTTCTATTCAAAAGGGGGTGGCGGCGCAACTTGTTGCCCGACTACCTGCCATTGCTTTGTAATTGCCCTTTTTTTCGTGTGGAATGATAACAATTTGAATTGTTTAAATTATAACCATTACTCGCAGTAGCTTATGATTTTAGTTGACAATCGAAAAAAACCCTTATTGATCTCCCTATATATCATCCTCAATGCCACTCGTTATGAGATCGGATAAACTAAATGCGCCTTTACTCTAGATCTCGTGATTCGTAAGATTAGGCACAAACATATACAGAAAGAAAAGAGGCCGAGGCCGAGGCTAAACACAATATTTCCAAAGATTCAACCCACACAAAGGCATATTATTCCACAACTTTGCAACATCATATTATTCGTTAATACCACTAGTAACAAAAAGTCCCTATAAACATAATACTTCTGGCCGCTGTTATTATTACACAAAAGCACAATGCGTTTCTTGTTTCTTATTCGGTAGCCTTGCCTTTGCGCCTGCTGCTGGTTTCAAGAAGATAACAAACCATCGAATCGACATCATCTCCAAATATACTGTAAGCTTCCATCGCCTGCACATAGCTGAACCCCATCGATAGCACCATTTGCATACTGTTGCATAACACCGACCCTTCTGAACCCTTGCTCTCACTTCCCGATGGCCCTGCTAGATTCATTTTATTCAACTCCGGTAATTAGTAACAGGGCTGCAAACAAACCGAACGTTCAGCGAACAGTTCGCGAACCGTTCGGTGAGAAGTTCGCTTGTGTCCGTTCGTTTAATAAATGAACAAACACAAACAAGAAATTTCGTTCGTCTAGTTAAATGAACAAACATGAACTGAGGTCGCGTTCTTCGTGAACGTTCGGTAACGTGTTCGTTTGTGTTCTATAGTTTATTAGTGTTTTTAGTTTATATTTTATTTATTTACATCAAAATTCCAACAAATATAATATATAAGTACAAGTTTATTGTATATTCTGCTCATGAATGCTTGTTTGTGTTAGTTTGTTTCCATTTGTGTTCATGAACATTAGTTTGCGTTCTTTGCCTAAAATTAACAAACGAACACGAACGCGTTCATTTCCTTAACAAACGAACACAAACAAGGTCTTGTTCGTGTTCGTTTGCTATTAACAAGCTCTCTTTCGTTTAAAAGAAAAGATACTTACTGCCACCAGAAGACGATGGTTCAGCATCGGATGTTGAAGATTCTCTTCGACCCAGTTGCTGCTTAAACTTGTCATTAGCCATATATTCTGCCCGTGAAGCTTCCATCACCATACGCTCGATTTCTTTCTCGGTTAATTCCACATCAGAGCAGAATCGGGCCTCCGCTAGAAGAGCCTGTTTTTTTATTCCAGTAGTTAGAACATGGTATAATGATGAAGAACACTGCAGTATTAAATCATATATAGAATGCTTACATTATCAATCTGTTGATCTTGTTGAGCTTTTATTGCTGCTTTCACTTGATCTTTATCAACGTTTGCCTAATAAACCGAAACCAGAATAATATATAAATGTCAAGCTGAAATAAACTAATTAGGCCTGTAAACGAACCAAACATTGATGAACTTGTTCGGCAGGTAGCTCGTTTATGTTCGCTTGTTTAATAAAAGAATGAACATGAACACAATTTTTTGTTCATTTAATTAAAAACAAACAAACATGAACACACCTTTTGTTTGTTCAATTATGTTCGTTCACTAATGTTCATTTATTTACATTTGTTTATGTTCGTTTCAGTTTAAATACATAGTAGTTATATTCATATAAATATTAAATATAAAAGGAACTTTCTAACTACTTATGAAAATATAACTAATTGGTAATTGGGCTTTCTAATAATAAAACCGAGGTTTCCAATGGAATTTATATTAATTAATCACTAATTTATATATAAAATTACTTTATTGTATATGTTTAGTCAACTATGTTCATTTATGTTTGTTAAATTATGTTCATTTGTGTTGTTTATTGCTTGTCAAATTATGTTTGTTTTAGTTTGTTTATGTCCGTCTACGTTCGTGGACTGTTCGTTTTGGTTTTAAACGAGCGGACATAAACGAACATGAACATGCCCATTTTCTTAATAAACAAACATGAACAAAATTAATGTGTACGATAATATATCAGTGTTCGGTTTAAAGTTAAATAAATTAACAAACACGAACATGCCTCTCTTCGTGTTGGTTCGGTTCATTTACAGGCCTAAAACTAATTAAGATACAGAGTTATATTATTTAATTAACTGTGGATAAAATGAACTTACCCCTTGCAGGGAGCTAAAACCGAGCCCAGCACCTATGGTCAACCTACGTGGGTCAACAAGAGAATTGTAGTGGTTGCCGTGATGATAACTTAACCGGATAGGAGGTGTGTCTGTATTATAGCTCCCATGAAATATGTTTATTGGCTCTGTAATCATCAACGTTTTGCAAGTCAAATGCCAAAAAGTCAGAAGTCAAAAGTCAAATTTACTCTTCGAGTACAGATATATAACATGATAAAACGATAATATTTATACCAGTGCTATAAGAATATATATGAATAGGCCGGTTGTACATTTCAGATAATGCTTGAATCTCAACATTGTTCCCATAGACCTGCACTCATAAACGATAAACCATAAGCATCTGGTCGGTGTTGTAATGTATTTAACGAACAAAATGCTTAGAGAAAGAATAAAAGTTGAATATATGGTTCAGTAATTTTGCGAATTTACGGACTTTATCCCTTCTTTTCCTCTTGCAATAAGAAGTGAAACCTTCTGTTATAAACTGAGAGAAGTGGTCTCTTTCGCGTTCCTGAATAAACAACTTAGTAGGTTATATTAAATCCTAAACCATTGTGTGCAAATAACAAAATTATTTGATACGCATGAACACAAAAAGAACTTTACAAGTAGAGATAAATATCGCATTAGAACATTTTCAACAAAGACTTGTAACGATTCAATGTAGTTATTGAATATCGCATTAGGACCAAACAAGCATTATAATTTAGATGTCACTTGAAATATAAGATATATGGACGAAACTAACATACCATGTAATCTATGCACATTTGTCTAGCCAAATCATATGCTTCAGAATCCCCGTAAACTTGATCGGCAACAGCACGAAACAAACAATTTCCATCTTCCAGCATTCTTTTAACTTCATAACCTTTTGTGCGTCTAATATCAAGCTCGAATTGACGTTCCCTTTCCTGAAAGAAGAGCATTTATTTAACTAAATTTTACAGCAATAACTGCCAAAGAGATGTCAACTGCTTCTTAATATTAATTTTAGCACAAAGATTTCAAGGAAAGCTATATAAAACCTAAGGGGGTTATTTGCCACAAAAGAAGTTAACGTGCCAAAATATTTTTAGCAGAAAGATTTTCATGTCTGAAGTTTGTAACAATCACATACTTAGTTGTTTCTAGCGCTTAACAAACTCTAATTATTTGAGGATTAACAAGTACATGAATGTGATGTCTCGACTTGCTTATTTATATATCTCATACTAATGCTTATAAGCGGAAGCAGATAATCAGGTTTGAAAACAGCTTATTTTTGTCCTCAGATAATTAAGGTTGAATCCACAACGTCTAAAACTGCTTATCAAAAACAGCTTATTTTACGCAGAAACAAGCAAACAAGCATAAACACTTTTCTTTATCCAAACACCCAGAACGGTTTGCACTTTAAACAAAAACTAAATAACAAAATAAGCTATTTATAATTTATAAAGCAACCCCAAACAAGCGCCCTAAAATGGCCCCTAAATCATCAATAATCAAATTCAGTTTTCGGTAGCTACTGCTAAACTGATTAATCAAACATCTTATGCTTATAAGCAGAAGCAAAAGCAGATAATCAACTTTAAAAACAACTTATTTTTCCCTCAGGTAGACTTGTAATTTTAAATCCACAAAAAATAATTAGCTTCAACAGTTTAACTATAAACACTCTCAAACTGCTTATCGAAAACAACTTATTTTACCCTGCATATAAGCATAAACACTTTTCTTCATCGAAACACTCACTGTTTGTCCACTTTAAGCAAAACTAAATACACAGATAAGCTGTGTTATATATGCAATCCCAAACCCCCTGCAAAAACAATCCCTAAATCATCAAATAACCAGAATCACTTTTTCCGCAGCTACTCCTAAAATGACTAATTGGGCCCCATGATAATTCAACAATCATAAGATATATAGGATATGATACCAATCATTTAACCCCTAAATAATCATACAATCAAAATACACTAACACTATAAACTGCTTGTGTGCCACTTGAAAACACAATCACAAGATAATTACTTTCAAAACCCCATTCCAAACCCTACTTAAAGGTACACTAGAGCACATGCTAAATGTACACATTATTGCTCAACAATTTACTGGTTTACTGAAGGCATACCATATTATCCTAATCATAGTTGTTAATAGCGATGATAGCGAGCGCTATAGCGAATAGCATAGCATAGCGCTGGATCATCGCTATCTGATGTTTAGCGCTCAATATTAAAAACCGAATCTTTAGGCATTTTAATAGACCAAACAGCTGTAATCTTCACTAATTGCATCAACAAAACCTTAAATTCTTGAATAAAACCCTTACTTTAAAAAAAAAAACTAATACGTTACCGCTAAACATCAAATAGCGCTCGCTAACTCATCGCTATCGCTACACAGCGTATAGGTAGCTTGTCGCTATTTACCGCTATTAACAACTATGATCCTAATTAATATTCAATCCATTGTAGTGACTAAAAGGACTATATAACTTACAGCATCACCATAAGACGATCCAAAGCAAGCGTTCTGTTCATCTGCACTGTTATATCCATCATTCTCACAATTTAACGAAGACCTTGTTTCCACCGGCGACGTCCTCGCGTTAACAACCGGCCAGGCAGTAGCCCTCCTAGAAGAATTCCCAAATCTCCTAGAACCAAAACTAGACGACGGTTTCGGCGGCGGAGCAGGTGGTGGCGGCGGATACCCACTCCCACCAACACCCGAAACCGGACAATCATCCATTTCTAACCCATCCTTCTCCCCTTCCTCAATTACCCTCAAACAACCCGTCCCCAGCGCCTCGTTTTCGGCCTTCTCAGTAACAGTAACCTCAACAACATCATCAGTTTTATCAACCTTTTCGATCTCAACCGGAACATCTTCACAAACAACCTGCTGTTGTTGTTGTTCAACATCATCCCCTGCAGTTTGTGCACATGACCTATTCGAATTATTGTTATTACTATTATTGTTATTATTACCGGATGAAGAAGAAGATGATGATCCACTGCCTCTCTGAACAAACACACGAGTCATGATTTCCCAAACTGAAACCCTAAAAACAAAAAAAAAGATGGAAACTTTTTTTCCTTTTTTTCTCAATAATTACTATTATAAAACCCTAGATTTAGATTTATCACGAGTTCTAGCCTTGGGAGACGTGACTCCAATGCCGGAAGTGAAGGATTTCCAACCGATTTCTTCTTCTTCGTCTCCCAGCTGAAACGATCTGTGCATTCCCCTAACAATTCTCATGAGATTGAAGACCAATTGAAGAACAATTTGAAGAGCGATGAAACCCTAACCCTAGGCTTAGAGAACCTGCAATCGGAAGGCAGGAAAAGAATCGAATAATTGTGAAATTGAGAAGGGAGATCGAAGAAACCCTAGAGGAATTTTGGAATTAGTGATGTGAAGAGTGTGGATTTGAAGGGGAAAGTTGGTAGGGTTTTTGTGGAGCACAAATTGATAAGGTGGGATGAAGAGGATGTAATGTATGTATATGTATATGTATGTGTATGTATATGTATGGAGATGAAATTGGGGATGGTTGAACACGTGGCGGAAGTTTGGGGAGCACGTGAGTGTCAGGTGAGGTGAGGTGTGAAACAAGTACACAAGTTTGGGAAGAGGATCTTGGTTTAAGAACGTGGGGTATGGTGGAGCTTGGGTTTGGGCATTTGTTGACACGTGGAATGGGACCCCCCCCGCCACTGCCTGGTTACGTGTCCGCGGGGTATGGCAGGGCGTTGGTTGGGCTTGGGTTGGGTGCACCGCGTGACAGAGTATTCAAATAAAAAAAAATTACAAAAAATTTATAAAAATCACACAACATTTATAAAAAAAACCTACAACTTCATTAAAATTTTAAAAATTACATAATACTAAAAATTACAAAATAACAAACCTAGAGCGTAATAAATTTCAAAAAGGTCGATCTTGTCGAACCCCTTTCGCTCCTTGCCTCGAAACTCTATGTTCGCCACCGCCACCCGGTCCTCGTGGCTTAACTCGCCGCTCGGAACGGCTTCGTAGTAAGCCTTGAAACGATCGAGCTTGGGCCGTAGCTCGCGCCATTTATGTTGGCACGCGTTGAGGTTGTGGCGGTCGTTACCGACGTTATGTCGGTAGGTTGCGAAAGCTTCCGGCCAATATTTTGTTTGGCCCGGTGGCCGCCCCTTGATAACGTCAACGACGCTTGTGACGAGAGCAAGTTCTTCTTCGTGGGTCCAGGATGCCATAGCGGGTTCGTGGGATGTTGGGGTTGGGGTGACCGGTTGGGGTAGCGGGTTCGTGGGATGTTTGGGATGGACCACACGGTGGGGTTTGGGGTTTATTTATAGGGGATGTTGGGGTTGGGGTGACCGCTTGGCCAAGCCAAACGGTTTAAAATTCAAACTTTTCATATGGCCCGCTATGACATGGCGGGGTCAGTGAATGAAAGCAAGCCAGCTAGGATGTCAAGACCGCCCCACGCCCGGCTTGAAACCCAAGCCCCAAAGGCCACGCCCCAACCCAAGCCCACCCGGGGTGGTGGCTTGGGCGTTTTCCCACAACCCACGCCCAAACCTCCACCCATACCCCATAGTCTAAGATCTTCTTGTGTGAAACAAGTACACAAACATGAAAAATAATATATTATATTTGCCTTCTTAAAACTTCTTGTATTGTTGTATTGATGCAAAATACGACAATACAAGAAGTATGTTGTCACTTGATGCAAGGTGTTACTGACTTGCTGGGCTAACGTCCAGCTCCTCTGCACCCCTCTAATGGCCATACTGGCGTCGATTAACGCCCCTTCAGATGTGACTATGTTGTCACATGGTGTTGACTCAGGTTTTTACCGTTTCATTGACAAAGAATAATGTCTAACATGTCTTTTTGAGCTAATAATTGGTCAAAACATATGGGTAGAAACTATGTAACGCATCATATTACCATATGTGATAATTTGTTAGTTCTTATATTGTAACGTCTATAAAGGTTAACAATTATACAAAAGTTTACAAACTTACACAATCCATCAAAATTTATGCACCAAATACATTTAGGTAAGCAACATGACAAAAACGTTGCATCCTCTCACTAGGGTTCCTAGGGAAATAGAAGTCTTTTACGCTTCTTTCCCATAGTTTATCATCCACTAGCTTTTTGGTGAATTGTGTTTTAATGATTATAGAAGATGAAGCCACCATACTATTTTTGAGTGTAATAGATGACATGTGCTTCCTTTGTAGCCTTTCAAAATTCTAAATGGTATTCCTGGTCATCTCAAATTAATTGAACCGATGGTTCCATATCCCAAATTGTCTATCTTAGGAGTTGAATTGTTTGATAAAAGACAAATATATAATTAATTACCTATTATGACATGATGGAGTTATAAAAGATACCATGTTTTGAGAAACGAGATATTAGATTTAAATAACCCTAACTTTCATCAATTGGTTGATATCACTCTCAACTTTCGATTTGTATCACACTACTCCCAAATTTCAACTTATTTTCCTCTGGCAATTCCAAACTAACTGAACCACTAAAACAGTTAGTTTTTTTTTTTTGCTAACGTGGCACTTTGTTTGGTGACATGGCAATTTTAATGATGTGGCAGCTGATGTGGCAGCTAACATGGCATTTATGATGATGTGGCATGTGATGTGGCTGCTAACATGGCATTTTTCAATGACGTGGCATCTGATATTAGCTAAATGGGTTAGGATTCGGTTAGTTTGGGAGTGACAGAGTAAAATAAGTTGAAAGTTGTGAGTGGTGTAGTACAAATTGAAAGTTGGAAGTGATATCGGCCAATTGGTGAAAGTTGAGGCTATTTAAAACCAATATCCCTTGAGAAATTACGGATTTGATCATTTATTTTGAATTTTTACAGGTTTGGCGCTAACTATATATCACACAATAATGCGTACGCTCCTCAACATTAACGGCCATTACAAACCTGTTAAATCTAGAGGTGTTCACTAGTTCGGGTTTAAGTTTCTTTGGGTTGGAATTACTTTTTTTTAGAATGAAAACGAAAAACAAAATAATTTCATTTTCAAAGCGAAAAACCCCGATGGCTAAGTATTTGAATTGGGTTTCATCTGCTTAACCTAATAGATTGTATTAAAACCGAAGCCAATTACCTAATTTAGTTCGGTTTAAAACCGAATATTAAACATCCCTAGTTAAATCTATGTAGAATGAATATCTTACCATCTCCTGAATGAATATTAAACATCAAGTAAAATGCCAAAATGGTCCCCGAGTTTAGACCACTTTTGCCACTTCAGTCCAAAAATAAACTTTTTTTGTATTTGGGTCCTCGAGTTTTCATTTTTGTTGCCATTTTCATCAAACTGGCAAAATGAGTTAGAATTTTCTGTTAACTTCTCCCCTTTTTGTCGTCTTCCTCATTTAAATGAAGGGTAAAATCGTCATTTTATGCCATAATGTATTTTAATGAAATGAGGAAAACGACAAAAAATGGGATAAATTAACAGAAAATTCTAACCCAGTTTGCCAATTGGATGAAAATGACAACAAAAATAAAACCTCAGAGACCCAGATACAAAATGTTTCGTTTTTGGAATAAAGTGCCTAAACTCAAGGACCATTTTGGCATTTTGGTATTAAACATCCCTAGTTAAATCTTATTAACAATTTAAAACCATTCCCATGTTCAGCCCAAACTTGTATTAACTTTAACTAATATATATTAATCATTAACAAACTGGAGAAAAACAAAAACTAGTTACTGACAAATACATACGATGATAAAGATCCAGAATCACACTTTCATTTGTTGATCACAAAAAAACATAATATGACAAAACATGATTGACAGAAACATCCACTTTCATTTGTCGTTCACTTTCGCCGAAGAGCCACTGCAGACACAGCAACAAGGACTACAAACAGGAGTGCAGCTATAAAGGAAGCCACCACAGCTCCACTAACGCGCTGGCAGAAGTCGTTGAACTGTCGACAGATCGCCACCCAATTTGCGTCCGAGTTGCCATTGTGTGCCAAGTAGACTATTGACGCAGCCGCTGATGCAGCAGCAGTCACCAATGGCACTGCAACCTGCAGTGCATGCAAAGTTTGACCAAATATGACTAATCAGTTAATACTTTCTGCAATGAAGAAATGACAGTATTCTGTAGGGAATGGTTAAAATGAGAACTAGCTTGAGTTGTGGGAACTTGAAATATTTTTGATTCAAAGGTTTTTTGAAAAAAAAAATTGACAATTTATTTATGTGAAACTTTAAAAAAATCGTATACGATTTCTTACACCGCCGTAACCCAAATTTACAACGCCGTAACGTTCTGGGGCTGATGACGTCAGCATTCATTTACATGAGCGTAAAACGAACTTACATGTTGAATAAATGCCGGCTCGTCAATTTTTTTTTTCACAGATGTCTTAGTTAGGTATTAATCTATCTTTGTGCAAAATTTGGTTGAAAAACTCACACGGGAAGTAGGAGTTCTCGTGGTTCTCACAACTCGGAGGAATTCTCATCTGAACAATAGTTTATTGGGGTGGGAGAGAAGTGCCTGAGTTAGGAGAGCGTGTGGGCTGGATTAGATTTGGGCCTAAGCCCAATATTTGGTGACCCATGTTAGGATCGGGCCAAATTTATGGGCTTTGGCCAGAATGATACCTGACCGATTAGGCCTATTCTAGCCTACATGATATCCTATATAAGGAGGCCTAATCCAGGGACGTCTCTCCTGACCCCAACAAACGATGTAGCAACACGGTATAAAAAGTTTATATGACGTACAGTGTCGAAAACAAGGAGCATCAACCTAGCTCCTAAGATATGTGGTCGAACGATGCACACAATAGAAAATGGCAACGAGAGTACTAAGTAAGCACCAGCCATGGCATTTGCAATCACGAAAAACCTACATATAAACAACAAAATATCTTTGTCATAAAAACATATAACGATACGTGAAATTACCAAATTACCCATGGGATTACGTGAAAGCGGGGAGGTCATTGTAATCAGCTTTGAACTGAAAAAACTGGGTGAAAAAGGGGAGTTGTTGGCTGGTGGTACCCATAGCGGTAGCAGCCGCTAGGGCCGCAGCAATGGCACATATCCTTAAAATGAAGTCAATGATGCCAAGACCCCTTTTCCACCCTGACACTAGCGGTTGTTTGGCGGTTTTCTTGGCTTTTGCCGCTACGACTGGAGGAGGGGCCGCCTTCGATGACTTGGAACTAGTCACCGGGATAGGGATGTCGCCAGTTTCTTTGGTTGAATTACTTGAATCCATAGAAACTGTTGTGCTTAGATTTGAAAGGTTTCTAGGGAGTTAGGGTGCATTTATGCATGTAATGCATAGAGAATTAGATATGATGGATTGGTTAGGACTTAGGAGTTGTTGGCAACTTGCTCCACTTCAGTACTATGAGTGAAATTTGGTGTTTGGATTTGATTTTCATGATAATTATTAAGAAATGTTAAGAATTAAATAACTAGTTGTATTTTATAAACAAGGTAATTATTTAATTAAAAGGATTTAGTACCTTGTAAACATTTAAATAAACAGTGGACGACTTTTGACCCGTTTAAGTCTGACACACCCTTGTGACACGTTTGATTTTAAAACCAAATACAACTCGAATTGGCATGTGTTCATATAAACGAGCACTCTAAATGGGTACGTGTTGTTCTGTTTAATCCTGTTAGCCTATTTGACCCGTTTTCATTCCAGCAAAGTTTTGAAACTTTACCTTTATGACCTGTTAGAGACAAAATACAACTCAATGATTAGTTGTTTAGGGAATGGGTCAAGATTATCTTCTATAATCCTTTTTTCTCTCTCTTTTAAATTTTAAATTTATAACTAATGCCAACCACTTCTCTTGAATTATGCTCTGGACACTAATGAGAAGCATAAACTCTAATGTTTACAAAATGAAAATATTGATAAATTTCAGGGGGGGGGGGGGGGGGGGGGACTGAATTGCAGTTTATCTGATAAAGATCTGCATAATAATTTATATATATTGGTCCAAAATCAAATGGACTCAACAACTAGATTGCCCATCATCTTGGCTAAAGGAACAGGACACTTTGTGACAATATCAAATCTTGATAAATTTGATGAATGCCCAAATAATGACAAGCTTAACATAGCAAGTTCCATAAGTGACAATCTTGATGACAAGAATCCATGCCAATATTCCGGATTCAAATCAAAGAAAGCATCGAAGAAGCTTCTTGTTCCTTTCAAATCAAGCTTCAAAAGCGTCTCCATCCCGAATCGGTAATACTCTCTTGTTAATCGTCTCTCAATGGGCCACAACCCGTTCCATACTCTATGATAAAGCGGTTGACCTCTGATCATTCTGGTCGAACCAAGGCACTCAACGATTGAGTCAGCTAGGATTGGGGCCAGGGCTAGGGTCCTGGCCACCATATACCCTGTCGATGGGTGGGCCAGCCCAGCAGTTCCACCAATCCCCATCACGGGTTGAGGAATCACTGGCAGTGGCCCACCCATCGGAATCAAACATTTCTCGCTCTCAATCACTCTCTTAACTTTAATACCCATATGCCTTAACCTTGCCACCATTCTTAGTTTAATCTCTTTGTAAGACAAAACCGGCCGGCTAACCAACGAAGTCTCTTCAAGAAACACCAAATTTGAATCAAACGGCATCACGTATAAAAACGTCGGTATTCTCGAATTCCGAACCCGTAAATCCGGTTCGTTTCCCAAGTGGGAATCTCTCCAATCCATGAGTAACATCTTGTCAAGATCAAAAGGGTGGTTTTCAACTTCTGCCAAAATCCCATGAGCAATTTGGTACCCATGGTTTCTAGGCTTATCATACTCCGCAAAAGAACTTGCAAAACCACTTGCATCCACAATCAAACTTGCTTTAAACTCATTCCCATCATCACAAACAACTGAAGACTCAAACTCTTGATGATTAACCTTCCACACTTTCCCTTTATGAAACTTAACCCCATTTGACACACACCCATTAATCAACTTCATCTTCAACATCTTTCGGTTTATTCGGCCGTACGGCCGATCAAGATACTTAGTTTTATAATCATCAACATGAACAGAAGCCATGGGCCAAGTTTTGTCAAAACAAGAATCAAGCCCCAAGCATGACAACTCATCAACCCAAGCCCCATAATTATTCGGCCACATCGAAAGCGGGTCCGGGTCAATACAACAGACTCGGACCCCATGTCGCGCGACCCGTTCAGCCAGACAAAGCCCGGCTGGACCCGCACCGATCACAATAACGTCCAGCCGGGCTTTCGTTGACGGGTCGAGCCAATTGATGTCAAGTTTAATAGGGGATTGTTTGTTTTCTGGGATCAAATCAAGAAAGTTGCCAAACTTGCTTGTGTGGACTCTTTGAGTAAGATACTTGTGAGGCTTTGGAAACAAGAATGGGCTTGTTGAGGTTGTTAATGGTGAAAAGGAAGATGAATAAAGCTTTTTTGAAAGTGAAAGTGAAGAGCATGTTGGAGTGATTAGAGCTTCCATATTGGAGGCTGTAGAGAGAGAGAGAGAGAGAGAGAGAGAGAGAGAGAGAGAGGAAGTGTTATTTATTTTGTTGGAGAGAGAGAGAGAGAGAGAGTTTATAATGAAAGACAGAAAGGGATCTTGTTGAATACTATGGAAATGATGCTCTTTTAACGTTAATGGTAATTGGTTCTTTTAGGAATCTGAAAACAACATGTCGTGCTGGATGTCCGGATTTCGGTTGAGCTTCTAAATTTGGTTGGTAGTTCCGTAGAAACTTGGCATAACTCCAAGTTTTCATTTACGAGGGTTTTTTTTTATTATTATTTTTTTATATCTTTCACCGCTTTAGTGATCATAGCCGATTTACTTGAAAAAATCTTTTCATTTTTTCTACTGTTCCAAATAACCCAACAAGGTGTCGTTATTATAACACCTTGTATGCTTTGTTTTTCCACTTCCCAAGTCTCGCGTTGTGGTGAAAAGTAAGAAGATCCCGAACTGAAAAAGCAAAAATCGGAGGGACGCCATACTAATTACTAATGTGATTCCACACGGCAGAGGCGAATTGGCATGAAATAAAGAGATGCTCACTGGACTCGTCTTGATCGCCACATAGACCGCACACCACCGAACCCATATTCACATTTCTATTCCTTAGCGCCACTAGAGTCGGTCCATTCATCTACATCTTCCACATAAAGATGTTAACTTTTTTGGGGACCCAACCATTCCATTCCATAATGGTTCGATAGACGCTTTTCTTGTTTAGCTCCGATGTTTAGCGGTGGCCGGTGGGGAACCCGGGATCGGTGAATGGGTTTGGTAAGTGAGACCCACGGGGCCAACCTACTTGACTTGTCATATATTCGGTTCTAGTTTAATACCGACCGTTGTTTGATTAATTAATAATGTATCCACTTACCAATTGTAGATTGCTAATTTTAATAGACAATTTTTTTAACGCTGTGGGATTTTAAAAGTTAATAGACAATAAAAAATCTTATATAAAAAATATTAGTTATTGGTGAATAATTATTATTCATGAATTCATTCTTTTATGTTATTATATCAGCAAACCAACACGAACAAACACTTTTTTAGAGCTTTATAACTACAATGCTAGCATTCCAAACAAAACCCTAAAGAATTACAGATCTAGGATTTTGTTTAACGGGTGTATAAAATGTTAGATATTTTAGAGTAATCGAGGGATTAACTTGGTGATCAAAGAGAATTATAATACGCACCGATCAAGTTAGGAGGTGCGGGAGTGCTCACTTGTTCGAATTGTTATAATTCCGAGTGTTCGGACGGAGCCCTGAATGAGGGTTTCAAGGTTGGCATCCGGGGGCAGCACCCCTGGGAGTAGGGTCCAAGGGGCAACAACACCTAGGTGGGTTGAGCTAAAAAATAATTTTCTAGAAATTCGTTCTAATTTTTGAGATAAAAAATAAAGGTAGTTTGAGGCACTTTAATTTAAAATTTAATTATAACTACCTAGAGGTAGTTACTGTAAAACAATCCTCAAATTCGTATCTTCTTCTTTGGTGACATTCCTAGTTCATACGAATTTTACAGACATATAATGTTCTATTTTCTCAATCTGAGTTGTATCTGATTGAATTATTCGGAAGAACTACCAAATTAATTTGATCTAAAAGTGAAATCACACGTGTTTTACAAAATTCCCCAACATAAAAGGGTTCGTTAGGTTAAAATGGGTCAAACCGGTCTATTACAACGGGTCACATGCTTTGGTAAAACCGTTCAATGGGTTATTACCATAACTAGTGCTATATATTGCCACGCGTTGCGCGATTTACGATATGTTTTTTGCCTTGTTATCGTGACGCGTTATTCACAATATGTTTTTTGCCATGTTATTACGACGCAGGTTGTTGCCAGAGGGGAAACAAAATTACAATTTAGGTAAATGAATACCCTTGCAAGAAATTACCATAAAAATCTAATAAAAAGCAACAATGCCACATGTTTACAAGTGTAAGAAATCTTGTTAAAATCCAGCCATCTTGGTATATAATATATGTGTGTCATCATATATTGGGCCATGTATTGGCAGCCCAAACTCAGTGATTTTTGCATTGAAAACCTATGAAAAAAAACAGAAGTTAAAATATTATCATAAAACACCATGAACAACTAATGTTAGCAGCAGCATGCTCTTTGTACCTGATCAAGCAGAATGCTAGAAGTCTTCAAATCACGTTATTTGTTCTAATCAAAACTCAAAATGAGTTGGGTTAGGTTGACCAACACACTATTTTGCTACTATATCACAAGTGGCCATAATAGTGACCCATACGGGTCCTAAACCCATATTTATTAGCTGCACGTGTTGCAACTTTAGAGGCCTCACGTCATACGACATATATACCTGGCAGGAGAAAACAATATATTTAAAATAATAAATAAGATTACCCGAGACTTGGCTCTGGTTGAATACGATTACCCTAGACTTGATTCAAGATGTTTTTCTTTGAGTAAAGAGGACTGTAACCAAAGCAAAACCAACCGATATAGACCACATATGGGAAGTGACATTTGGCCCATGCAAACCCAAGAGCGCAACCTATGGGCTCTGATCCATATTAGGCCACGTACAACCCAAATACAGACCAATATTCAAAACACCTAGGATCAATATCGGGTTATAGATTTGTCATCCGATTTAAACTGATTCACCAAGCAATAGTTACCAAATCTGCTAGCGTTACACTTGCAAAATTTATCAAAATGAACTCTGATCCAGCCCATATAGATCCTGCAATCTATCTGCAACAACCTTAACTCAGCAACATCCTGGCATTGCAATATTTTTATTATCCTAGTGATGTTTATATTACTCGAATCAATGACCACAACCTCCCATTTCATGCATTAACTCATAAAAGAACTCAGGAATAACTTGAGAAGACAAAACATAATTGCTGACATACGTGTACTTAACTGGTCATAATATAGTTAAAAGCTGTTTACTTCACTTATAAACCAATTAAATCTTCCTTTTTAAGATCTTAGCATAAGCATGTAATCCCGGTAATAAGACTAAAATTGCTGATACTCGAATCGAACACCCAATTTACGACTTCAATATCCTTATCCGCAAATTACAGTTGCACCAAAAAAATATACAATTAGCGATTAGTTAATGGATTAAATTAACTTGTGGCTGCAACAATTTCACTTTACCAAACACTTAATTGATGCTCTCATATAACATTAACAAACAAATTTTTTTTTGAAAGCTCCTCAATAGGAAAAATTACTCTATTTACCCTCTTTATATAGCAAATGCATCAGCAACATCTAATCCCACTTTTCCGAATGCAGACATAAAGGAAACACAATAGATCTTAAATATTTGTTAATACATTTGAGTTAAGAGCTTACCCCACAATGTTAGGAAAATTGTAAGTTTATTCAGTTGAGTTATTCGAAATCATTGCGCCTGTGACTGGTTCTGCAAGAGTCCCACTGTTGAGTGCTGAGCTACTTCAAAGAAAACCATGAAAACAACAAATTTTAAAGTACACATTTGCAGGTTCAATTGGAAGAAATGAATGGTTAGTAACATTTAAGATGATCTATAATTAAACTTCAATATAATAGATTTTAAAAAGAATCTAGATCGCATATATACTAAGTTAGTGACCTCAAAGTGCACTAATCTACATATATCATCATTCACATCGACTATAACAATTAACAATCTAAACAGAGCAAGAATTATAAGAAGCAATACTATAGATTCTGCTACATATAGCAGAAGAAAGGAATCCAGAGTTAACCAAGTCTGACTAACTATCATAGCCGACTACATCTATCAACAACTACTACTACTACATATACCATACACACTATATACATAATGGTCTGGATATTGTGTTTTAAGTTTTAACCTAATGTCTGGGTATTATTAAGTTGTTGTGCTTGATGGTTTGTTGTGCTCAAGCTTACACCAGGAAAATATATAAACCCAATCCAGCTCTAAAGAAAACCTATTTGGACAAAAAAACCTGATTTGTGCAATTCTAATGAAGCATATAACAAAAGAATATCATATTGCCTTATAATTTAATGCATAATCTAAGTCAAGAATCCTAAAAAGCAATCTATCTCTTTTATTAGCTCAAAATCAAAAACAAACTATAGGGGAAATAACTTACTTATATTAGCAATTGCTTCATGGAGGCGACTCATCAATGATCTAGGAAGGTTTCGACTGCTCAACATTAAAAACAATGAATTACTATATAGCAAGTGTTTTGTATTGATGTGTCATAACTCTAAAACATTGTGGTAGCTAGTAAGTGAGTTTCAAACAGTCAATAAGTAAAAGATAAGAAATTCACATTACTATATATCTCAAATAGTCTAACTAATTGAATATGTATGAACAAACTTTGACACTGGTGATGACCTGCAACAACATTGATTGCCCCCATCAGTTTCCAAACAAAATAAAAAATTCAACATAAGTTGTTGGGAGGAACAAAGCTAAGGTTTTACCTTGTTGGGCGGCGCCTCATCCTCATTATTTCCGATGACGTCGGATGTCACCGGAAAACAAATATCCCCAAATCAGGCCAGTAGTAGACCGATCAAATAAAAAAAAAGTAGACATGTAGTTGAAATAGAACTTACCAGAGTGTTGTCGGAACCTCTCCCGCGATGGTAAATAGGATTTGGAAGCATGAACGATTCAAGGAACTTTTCATGAGGATTGAATTGAATAGGGTTTAAAAAGTGTCGGATTAGACAAAGAACACGCCGCCGACGCTATTGTTTCATGGCAGAACCCTGGCCACCGGAAGACCAATATGACCACAAATAGCAAGCACCACTGCTGCTAAGCACTGGAAAAGCTTATCGTAGCTGAGTCAACCATCTCCATCTCCATCATCATCCCTTTCCAGAATTCCCGCCACACCGCTCGTCTCCCTTGTCTCAGACCTCACCGTCGTCTCCTGAATCTCACTTCTCCCCCTCTCTCTCGTGTAGTTGAAATCTGATGGTCACTCGTGATGAAGATGCGTGGCGATAGGTTTTTAGTGATTTTGGCAGCGTGGCAAGTGAGGGTGCGTGTCAACAACCGCCCAAATCATCTAATCAACAGGCTGTCTAAGCACTATTCATTTCCTTTCTCGTTTTCCAAAAAATATCACACAAAAAATGAAATGTGTTGGCAATTTTGTTGGGCCACGGGCCTTTTAGCTTTTGACTTTTGAGGAGAGTCCCTTTAATATTTTGAGGGGGGCCTTTGGACTTTGGAGTACTTTTTTCTTCAACATTTAACACTAAAAACTAGTTGTTGCCCCGCTCGCGTTGCGGGGCGATGGCCGAATAATGAGCGAGTGTTAGGTAGCTTATTGACACGAAAAACAATTAAATCGAGTCAACTAATTAAAACAAAACACTTTTATAGTTTAAAAAAAAAACTAAAACAATGGCAATATTTTAATTTTTAACTGAGGGAAAGTTGTATTTTTTGACTGTGGTAAAATCGTAATTTGCCAAAAGCTAAAGTAATGGCAGTACTGTAAATTTGAACCAGGGGCAAAGTTGTAAATTTTCACAGGGGCAAATTCGTAATTTTGAACTTGGGGTAACAGTGTAATATAAATTTGAACTAAGGGCACAATCGTAATTTTAAGCTGGAGGCAAAAGCACAATTTTATTTTGAACCGAGGGCAAAATCGTAATTTTGAGTTGGGGGCGAAATCACATTTTTGAGCAAAGGGCAAATCGTAATTTTTAACTGTGGACAAAAACATAATTTTATTTTGAAGGGGGTGTGAAAAGGTAATTCTGAGCTGAGAGCAAAACCACAATTTTATTTTGAATGGAGGGAAAAATCGTAATTTTGAGCTGGGGACAAAAACGTAATTTTATTTTGAGCTGGGGGCAAAACCGTAATTTTAAAGAGGGGCAGAAACGTAATTGTAGAATGTATATAAAATAATAAACTGGTTGGTCCAATGGGGGAGTGCCAGGAAAAGTCGTAATTTTGAATTGAGGGCAAGATCGTAATTTTGTGATGGGGACAAAAAGCGTAATTTTATTTTGAGCTGGGGCAAAAACGTAATTTACAATGGATATAAAATAATAAAAGTGTTGGTCAAATGAGGGAGTGCCAGGCAGCTGCCTAGCACTATTCCCCCATTTGGTAAATGTATATATGGGAAATATGGTACAACCGTACAAGTGGAGATGCACAAAAAAACCCGGTTTCAGACCCAACTTGGAATATCTGACCCAGAACCAGTACCTACCCTACCCAACCCAACCTACATACCAGTTCCAGACCAGGGTGTAGTAGATAAAGGAACAGAACCGGACCTAACCTGGAACCACCGGACCGATTCCACCTCTACCCAGTCAAAACCTGAACCCGAACAGGCCAAAACCCGAAAAAAAAAAACAGTCAAAAACTCAAACATACCCGGAACCGGTTCCTAACCTACCTGGTTCTTGACTTTGTTTGACTGAACCCGGACCCCGATCCTACCCAGTTTTAGGTTTAAAAAACCCCGATTTGTGCTTCTCTAGGTACATGCACAAACCCAAGGTGAGTGTGAATTTTTTACCGGATTGAATCGGTCACCCAAAACATATTTTGAATTTAGATTTGTTTTGTAACTTAATAGGTGTTTCATTTGGTTGATAACTTCATTTTGTTAGATTTATTATTATCTAAAACTAACAACTAATAAGTTCACATTTAACAACTAAGTAATAATAAACTAATCTAACAACTAATAAGTTCACATTTAACAACTAAGTAATAATAAACTAATCCAATACTAATAAACAAAAATCTTTTTTGACATGTGTCACTTCCTCATGTTTTATCACCTTATTTTTCTATTTATCTATGTTAAATAACAATAGTAATTTTAAACTAAAATTTAGATAAGAATAAATATTTGTTTTTCTATAAATAATTTTAAACAAAAATTTAGATAAGGATACACCTTTTTTATAAAAGATTTTCATTTACTATAATAATAATAATAATAATAATAATAATAATAATAATAATAATAATAATAACAACAACAATAATAAAAAGTAAACAATACTTTATCTATACTATATACTATATAATAAAAGAAACCAATAAGAGGACACATGTCATTCATTGAAGCCATCTATTTTTTATAAATAATTAATATAAATTAAAAGATAATTATAAAATTAAATTTAATATAAATTTTAACAACTCATATATGAGATAATATAATATTTTAAAATATTTATCAAATTTCAAAATTATTTATCCCAAAATTTTTATTAATATGTATTTTATTCATAATAATAGTGTTTTACTACTTTTATTTATTAAAGTATTTATTTTATTTTTATACGAAAATAGCAACCTTATTATTTTCTAAAAGTAACTAAACTATTATTGGTTTAATATATTTTAAATTACGAAAAAGAGTAATTAAAGTTATTAATCTAATACAGACATACATAAGTTGATTATCTTTTGTTTATTATTATTATTATTATTATTATTATTATTATTTACATACATTTTTGTTAAATTTGGATGAAGTTATTATATTTACATATATTTTTGTTAAATTTGGATGAAATCTCATACTATAATACCCATGTGGTGCTAGTGTTAAAAAAATATATTTTTAGTGTGTGTAACCTAAAACAACTTTTCGATTTTTTATCATCTAATCTTTAACATTATTTTCATTTATTATTTATCTTCCTTAATGGTATATCTAAACTTTAACATTATTTTCATTTATTATTTATCTTCCTTAATGGTATAATAATAAACTAAGATTTTTTTAACGATCATGTAATACACGAGCTTTTTAAAAATATTTTTTTTTATTATGTAGTATATAAAATTAGATTAATTCAATCCATATAATACATAGAGTTTATAAAGATATAACTTTTTATTGTTTTGTATATAAAATTACATGTGCTCAACCCGTATAATACATGAGGTTCTTAAAAATTTAACTTTTTTCATTATTTAATATATAAAATTAAATTTACCCAACCCGTACAATACACGGGTTCTTAAAAATATAATTTTTTATTATTTAATATATAAAATTACATTTATTGAACCCATGTAATAAACGAGATTTTAAATATATATTGTTTTATTATTTGGTATATAAAATTACATTTATTCAACCTGTGTAATAAACAACATTTTTTTTTATTATTTGGTATATAAAATTACATTTATTCAACGCAAAACATATAATTGAAGAAAACAATTATGTATATCGCAAATTCAAAATCATTACAAAAAAAAAATGCAATCAGAAGAAAATATATAAATATTCATAAGAAATTTACAAACATGCCATCTTTAAAAAAACACTAGTGGGAAACACGCACGTTGCGGCGGAGTCGACAAGACGGGGTGGGAACATAAATTATATATAAGTTGTATATATAGATAAAAGATTTGACCAGATAAGAGATAAAAGACAACCATAATCAACCCAATCATAAATAAAATTGAAATTTCAACACAATACAAAAGGGCAAGTAATACTACATGAACACTGGGTGATTGGGTAAAAATTTGGGCACTCAGTAGTAACTGATTACTATATTTTTAAGACGAATGACATACAAGAATTTGGACATCAAGCTTTTCAAAGCCATTCCGCCCAACAATTTTGACTCACAACTTGAGAGACCAGGCTCAATTGAGCCTTGATCTTTTATTCTATATCATCTTGGCTGTTTCTTTGGATACTAAACGGGTTGCTGCTACATGATCAAGCACATACCATGTGAATGACAGAAAAGAGTATTATATTAAAGAACCAACTTATGTGAAAAAAAAATATTGTCAAAGCAAAAAGAGATTGAAAACAATATCTATTTAAAACTATGAGAATCGCGCGCATTGCGACGGGTACGTCTGCTTTATGGTTTTGTTTTTTGATAGATAAGAGTGAAGAGACAATCTATTCTCTAGGAGGATGGATAACATGGGAAAATAATATGACTAATATGTACACTGGCAACTTCTAATAATACACGAGTTTTAACCTACTTATAATTCTAAACATACGTAAAAGTAATAATATATGCATTTAAATATAATAATTATAAATATTATTAAATAATAAACAAATCTAGTCCACGTCAAACTTAAATTTGAAAAAATTATTATATTATATTACAAATCAAACTTGAGATTTAAAAATGAAGCTCTAAATGAGTCGAGCTCGAGACATCTTATGTTATATGGCATGAAAGCGGGTCGGCTAAGCTCATCTACACCCTATTTTGTAACTACTTTTCTACTTATACATATGATCCACAAAATATACGATATTAGGAATATATTACACCAAATCATAGAGAGCGCATAGATCGTAGAGCACTAAACAAGTAGACATTAAGCTCAAGCTCTCTTAGGTCAAACAAAATCATGTTCGACTCGTTTACATCCATGTGGATATCAAGTTCCAAATCTCCATCTACTTTCCATGTGCTCCATCGGGCCATTCCTGCATTTGTATGTACAATTTATACGTCTTGGATGCTAATGTTTTTGTGGAGGTGATAATTTTGACCCGTTTGACAAGTGTCCCCAAATTACTATAGTTAAAGGAACAAACATGTAAATCATGGTTTATTTATTTGAGTGGCAGCTATCATACCTTTAATAAAGAAGGAAATATATGATGTTTAGTAATGTGAGCAATGTGGGACATAAATAATTGTAGACTTGAAATCTTCCTATTCTTGCTGTATGAATTCAGATTAGAAAGTTTCATTTTTTATTTCTTCAAATGATTAAATAATTTAAGTTTTTTTATATCTATGATTTACAAATAAATGTTACCTGTAAACCTTTTATTTGATCAAACCTTTTATATTATAATAATTGTCTACACAAAAAAATTAATACTAATTTATTTATTAAATAAGAAACTTGATTTCGCAAACAGGATCACAAAAAATTAAACAAAGTTAACATTTTAGATACAAAATATCAAATATTTATGGACACAAATACCTATTTCTTAAAAACCAAAGATTTCCATGTCAACAAAACAGAATATGGTTTAGATAGGTTAATTGCCTGAAAAGGGAACCGACTGGTAACCATGCTTTATAAGTGAAAAATCATCGAAGTTTTGTGTTTAGAAAATGAGTTAAGGTAACTACCTTCCTAAATTTTAGATTTAAGGTTATCTGACTTGGTAACATGTCAAATTAATGAACTGGCATTAACGTTAACTATTTTGACTTCTGTTTTCAAAGATGACCCCAAAAGCTTCACCTTATAGCTCCAGTGGTTGCATCTTGGAATCATGGGCGAAGCTTTTAAGGGGCGGGCGGGAGGGGGCGGCCGACCCCCCGAACATTTCGCTCAGTAGTGGAGGAGAGTATTTAGTTTTCGTATAGAAATTTTTTAGTATATACGTTTTCGACCCCCGGTTTATAGAAATTTTTAGGTCCAGTGACTTCCGCCTCCCCGGTCGGAAATCTCAAGCTTCGCCACTACTTGGAATCTTAACATTTCTATATAGGAACACAAAATTTTTGTAAGAGAACATTAAAATTAACTTTGTAATGATAGTTTTTGTAACCATAATTTACACCTTACTTATTTTTAGCATTTAAAAAGCCGTTAGCAAGTAAGCCAAACATGATCTCACTGACTCGCTCGTTTCAACCCATACTATTACATTACCCTTTTGACCCATTAGCCACCCCTAGCTCTGTATGAAAACAAAAACAGGGAAACCTAGGTCTAGTCTAGAGAAATTTGAACATTTAAACAATATTTCATAGGAATGTGGTACCTGCAATAAAAGTGGCAGTTGCTCTCACTTTTGTAGCACAAACTTGCATTTGAAGTTGTCTTCTACATGTAGCACGGGCAAACATTATACTCTTGCAAATGTTATCTGCAAACAAAGAAGATAAACAAGGTCGGGATTGTTGAAAAGTATGGTGAGTTTTTGTTTCTTGCTTTAGATGAATTCACGAAGGGCTTAAGATGATATAAATTAGTTGTTAATGAATTACAACCGGTAAAAGTATAGTTTTTATGTTAGATAAATGCATTGAATAGTAGTAGTATCGCACAACAGAAATGAAAATGTCTCACAAATATGTTTTCATTTTGTTGTGGCAGTTGCATTCACGACATAATCCCATTCACGAATCTGTTGCAATATCAGAAACTTAAATGCAAGCATGATATATAAAAATCATAACATAACCCAATTCATGATGCGGGTCAACATCTCCCTGTTGGCCTTTTCATTCAATCGTGCCTAGATGAGAAGAGCGGGATGCTATTTAGGAGCAACACGAACCTCGTTGTAGAAAGCGTGATGCCAAATCTTTACCATGTCATCCTAGTTGCTGAAAATATGTGATGTGCGGTAAGTGTCGTATATATTAGGTGTATATTTTAAGCCCCTTTTTAACACTTATTTTAGCCAAGTTTTAAATTTATAAAACACGATATTTCACTAACACTAAACACACATATGGGCAAGTGCACCCATCGTTGAGTGTAGTATAGCGTTGGTAAGATACCGAGGTCGTCCAAGGACACAAGAGCTTTTAATACCGGTTTATCCTCAACGTCTAACCAAAAGAAAAGTTTAGAAAAATGTTTTAAACTAAGAAAAATAAAACTAACTAAAATGCTGAAAATAAAAATAAAAATAAAAACAGATAGACAAGATGAATCACTTGGTTCCGACTCGTATCTAGTATAACCTTTGATTATTTCCGCACTTTTGCACATAATTAAGAGATTATCTTAGTTATTGTAGTAGGCCCCTCTTTTGAAGGTGACGTTACCCTCACCCCAGTAGTTTGAGTCAGCAGGGATACAATCCTAAAGGGGTGGATTATTGGAAGATAATGAATTAAGTTATTAATGTAGTATTGTGGTAGGCCCCGCTTTTGGCGGTGACGTTACCCTCGACTAAGTAGTCTGAGTCAGCAGGGATACAGTCCTAAATAGCCGGGTTATAGTATTAATAGTAGTTAACTTATGAGGGGATCAAAGAGTTTGGACCCCCGCCATCCAATACCGTGAAGTATTGAAGGAGGTCCTACTAAATTTGACCCAGGTCCATTGCAGGACCTCTAAACGCTGAACAATGGCAAGACCTTTACCAAACCATTCCCTTAACCCCCTACCAGGTAGCCAACATATCTCCATATAGACCGTGGAGATATGAATGGTGAAAATCCTTTATTTTATATAGACAGTAAAATAATGCCAAGACACCACGGACAAACGATAAGGAAAGATCACCTTCAACATAAGTAACTAGTTATTAAAGTCATTAATACAAAACCAAATAAAAAGTGCAAAAGATTAGAAATAAAAAAGTATTATACTAGACACTTTGTCTTCACCAAGTGATGTAAGAGACTTAGGCAAACATGGCCTTGATTGTCAAGAACTCTTACGATCAATCTTGGATCCCGAGACGACTCACACACTCTATGATGGACAATGAATGATGGTGGTGGATGATGGTGTTGTGATGGTGGTGGGTGGTGGATGAAGTGTGAGAGAGGTGGTGTGCCAAGGGATGAGATGAAATGAATCCAAGCACTCCTATTTATAGGCTGAACAGAGAGCTGGACACGGCCCCGTGTCCGCTGGGCACGGCCCCGTGTCCGTCTGACACTCTCTCTCCTCATTAATTGTAATTCGCAATTACAATAAATGCGCCTGCTGTACTTTCGACACGCCCCCGTGTCCGCTGAGCACGGCCCCGTGATGGGCAATAGAAGCTTCTATAAGTTTGTCTTTTCTGCTGCTTCTTGGGCACGGCCCCGTGCTGGCTGAGCACGGGGCGTGTTCAGCCTTCTGTTTTCTCTATTTTGCTTTGGAAGGTGCCGTTGAGGGTTCGGGTAGTCCACTAATGTTCCTTTTCTTGTATTTATGTTGGATTTAGCTGTCTTTTTGCTTCTTTTGCGTTTTTGAGCTCATTTAATCCTGAAAATACAAAAGGAAGACAAAAACACTCTTTTTCCAATATTAGTACTAAAAAAGGGTTAGTTTTATGCCTCATTTGATGTAATTTATATGTTGCATGTTACACACATCAAATACCCCCACACTTGAACTTTTGCTTATCCTCAAGCAAAACTCTTTAATATGTGGCTTACACTCCCAAATGGAATAGGTAGAAGAGAAGGTTTTGGGCTTGTCGTAGAGTGTCGGGATTTCCAAGATCTTTTTGGGTTTTATTTTTATTTATTTACACTCCTATTCGTAATGATTTATTTAGAACTGTTCATAAAAGAAATTACTTATTTGGGCATAACATTCCTTGTTAAAATTCTATTTATATACAAGTTCACATACCTCGCGGGGAAATCAGTCACACTCGGCCGAAAGTGTATTTTTAGTGAATCACTCGAGAGCGGCACGAAACTTATTCCTACCATAGGCTTGCCAAGAAATCAATCCTCCTCCTTTTTAACTTTTATACCTTTGTAGATATCAAGAGGACTTTGTGGGTTAAGGGTTGGCTAGGGTTAAAGGTAGGTGGTTGGGTTAGTGGTTAGTAGAAAAAGGGCTAAAAGCGTAACAAGTGTCGGTTTTCGTATTTTTGCAACTTTTTATTTTTATTTTTTATTTTTTTTATTTTTATTTTTTATTTTTTTTTGATGAAGCTTTTATTCAAACAAAGTTATTTTTGATTACTTTGTTTGTTTATTTTCTTTTTGCTTCATCATTATCAATATTTTTTTTTTTTTTTTACGAAGAACCGAACTTGTTACTAAAATAAAGGGTTAAAAATGAAAAAGGTTTTGGTGGATGAAAGGGTTTTTTTTTTTTTTTTTTTTTTTTTTTTTTGGTGATGAAACGAAAAGGTTTAGGCTCAAAGGGGCTAACTAGGGGGATTTTTGGGTAGGTGGTAAAAGAAAAAGAAAAATAATGGTGTAGAAATGAAAAAGGTTAGTCCTAATGCCTCCATCATTTACTTACTCGGGTTTAAGTTGATAAGGACCGGAAATGTATTGTCATGGCAAGTTCTAGAGTCGTAAGAACCAAACAGCTATTCACACAAGAAACGAAAAATGAGCATTTAGTCAAATGATATGTAATTGTGTGCTCAATAAAGGCTCAAAACTCACTTTTGTGGGAATGGGTTTTTATGTGATCAAGTATATATAATCAAATTTTAAATAAGTTTGTCATGCCTTTTCATAATTTTCTTATGTTGGTTCTTTTTTTTATCACTACGCTATCGGTTGTAAATTTGTAAAAATATAACCTTTTTGAGAACTTGAATTTCCCGAGTTAAACCTAGACAAGTAAAAAAAATGAAATTTTTGAAAAAAAATTTGGGGTGATTAGCGGTTCCAATAGAGTTTTGTGTAAGGCTTATATTTAGGATTTGCAAAATTCAAGGTTTTAGCATCCCCCCCACACTTAAATTACACATTGTCCTCAATGTGTCCCAAAAATAAATTTTTAGGTTGATTAGATGTGTAAAATAGTGTTTAAAAAGCAAAAATTTGTGTTACTGGGCACTGAACACGGCCCCGTGTTATCCGGGCACGGCCCCGTGTTCAAGTGCCAGTAACAAAATTGAAATAAGTCAAACAGAAGGCTGGACACGGGGGTGTGTTGGGTGAACACGGCCCGTGTCCAGGTACCTAAACTGGGCGTTTTTCTGCAGGTGGTTCGACACGGGGCCGTGTTGGTTGGGCACGGCCCGTGTTGAACCTTCTGAAATGGAGAAAATTGTCGGGTTGCCTCGTTCTTGTGCATGGGATCATTTTTCTCGTTCCCCTTTTCATCCTTTACCACCATGAGTGTGTTTTATTCCTGAAAATTAAACTAACTAGAAAACATAAAAACTAATCTAAATTAAACTAAGGATAGTTCCGTGGAATGCCTCCATGGTGCGCCACGTTTATAAGGGTCCTTGGCTAGACCCAAAGCCTGGTCATATGTTACCCAAGTGGGATGTGTTGCATCCCATGTTACACCGTCGGAGAGCGTCATCCAAGCTTGAGTCTATGACCTTCATGTAGTTGACCGGATCTTCTTCCTCTACTCGCTTTCCACATTCAAATTTCACTTCCTCATCCCCAAACTTCAATGTTAGAGTTCCGTCATTCATATCCACCACTGCTTGAGCGGTGGCTAGAAATGGCCTCCCGAGGATGAGAGGGACCTCGGTGTCTTCTTCCATGTCTAGGATGACAAAGTCGGTTGGAAAGACGAATTTGTCGACCTTGACTAACAAATTTTCGGCGACACCATGTGGGAATTTGACGGACCTGTCGGCGAGTTGTATGCTCATCTTTGTAGGGCTTGTTGTCCCTAGGCCGAGTCGCTTGAACATTGAGGTGGGCATGAGGTTGATGCTAGCCCCAAGATCAGCTAAAGCATTTCGGACGGGGGACTTCCCAATCGAACAAGGGATTGTGAAGCTCCCGGGGTCGATTTTCTTTTGTGGAAGTTTGTTGAGTACTAGAGCTGAGCATTCTTCGCCTAAGTTAACTAATTGCAATGATTCAATTTTCCTTTTGTGAGTGAGGAAATCCCTCATGAATTTTGCATATTTAGGCATTTGGGTAAGGACCTCCATAAAAGGAATATTAACATGTAATTGTTTTAGTAAACTTTTGAACTTTGCGAATTGCTCATCGGTCTTTTGACGATTTAACCTTCCGGGGTACGGGATTGGAGGAGTCTTGGTGGGCTCTTGAATTGTTGTAGAAGCCTTTTCTGGCGCAGGAGGAGTTACAGGCTGGCTAGAATGGATTCTTTCATTTGGCGGCAATGGAGCATCCTCGGGACCCACGGTTCGATTCCTTAATGTGATGAGATGGACTTGTGCCTTTGGGTTCGGTTCGGTATTACTGGGTAATGCGCCTTGTGGTCTCTCAGAGAAATTTTGAGCTAGTTGATTTAATTGTTTTTCAACGTTTTGAATGCTAGCTTGTTGATTTCTGAAATTTGATTCCAATTGTTGAAATCGATCCGAGTTCTTCTTTTCAGTGTCAGAGATGAGGCGAGATACAGTATCTTCAAGCCTTTCTCTTCCACCTTGTTGTTGAGGAAAATTTTGCGGTTGTTGAAAATTAGTTCGTTGGTTTTGTTGGTTACTACTATTTCCGGGATCTCTCCAACCAAGATTTGGGTGGTTACGCCATCCTTGGTTGTAGGTACCCGTTGGAGGACCCGACGGCCTAGGTCTATTATCCATGTAGTTTACCGTTTCAGTTTGTTCATCTAATTCTTTCATACAACTCCAATTTTCATGTGACCCACCACACCCTTCACAAGCCATAACTGAGGCCGTTTTTGTCATTTCTAGCCTTTTGATTTTTGAAGAGAGGGCCTCGATTTGGGCTTGTAAAGAGGTGCTTTCATCAACCTTATGGGCGCCTGGGGCAATAGATTTATTACCTCGGGGAGTGTGCCATTGAAAATTGGTTTGAGCAATTTCCTCAATTTGGTTATATATTTCATTTGGGCGACGATTACCTAAGAGTCCCCCGGAGCTTGAATCAAGTGTTTGTCTTGTGTGTGGCAACAATCCATTGTAGAAAGTGGATACTTGTTGCCATACCGCTAGACCATGGTGAGGACACTTTCTTAGAAGCTCCTTGAACCTTTCCCAAGTTTCATATAAGGATTCCCCATCCTCTTGTGAGTATGTATTAATTTCAGTCATTAATTTAGCCGTTTTAGCAGGAGGGAAATACTTATACAAAAACTTTTGGGCGAGTTCATCCCAGGTGTTTACCGATCCAGCTGGGAGGGTGTTAAGCCAAGCCTTAGCTCGGTCTTTTAGTGAAAAAGGAAACATTCGAAGGCGGATGGCGTCATTTGATGCTCCATTGATCCGAAAGGTATCACATATTTCTAAGAAGTTAGTAATATGTAGATGGGGATCCTCGTCCGCAAGCCCGTGGAAGGTTGCGGAGTTTTGGAGCATTTGTATCAAATGCGGCCGAAGTTCGAAGTTGTTGGCCTCGACATTCGGGGCATTGATAGCGGCGCCAAGATTGCCTACGGTAGGCCGTAGGTAATCCATGAGGGTACGTTGGTCCGCCATTGGAAGTGGGTCCCCCGAAGCCTTCTCTTGATTTTTAGCTTTTAGTCTTTTTCTGAGAAAGCGCTCGGGTTCTTCTAGGGGTTCTTTTATGTCTCTACTAGAACTGGAGCTCATGCACTACGTAGGAGGTTCAAATGTGGCGCCTGGGTTCCAAGTCCTGCAACAAAAACAGAAAAGAACGCTGGTCAGAATGTTCACCACGACCCCGTGCTCAATGAACACGGCCCGTGTTCAGAGGCACAGTAATTGATTTCTGGATCCCTGTTACTGGGAGTTGGACACGACCCCGTGTTGCACCGACACGGCCCCGTGTTCAGCTCTCTGTAACTCAGAAAATAAAAACTGCCAGTGATGATTGCTGGGCACGGCCCGTGTCTGACCGGGCACGGCCCGTGCTGAGAGCTGCAGAAGCTGAAAAACTAAGAAAATCCTAAAAAAATAAAAAGAAAAATAAAAGATGATTAGGCCGTTGATTCCTAACTTTCTCAAAATCCTTGTGTTCCCGGCAACGGCGCCAAAAACTTGATGTGCGGTAAGTGTCGTATATATTAGGTGTATATTTTAAGCCCCTTTTTAACACTTATTTTAGCCAAGTTTTAAATTTATAAAACACGATATTTCACTAACACTAAACACACATATGGGCAAGTGCACCCATCGTTGAGTGTAGTATAGCGTTGGTAAGATACCGAGGTCGTCCAAGGACACAAGAGCTTTTAATACCGGTTTATCCTCAACGTCTAACCAAAAGAAAAGTTTAGAAAAATGTTTTAAACTAAGAAAAATAAAACTAGCTAAAATGCTGAAAATAAAAATAAAAATAAAAACAGATAGACAAGATGAATCACTTGGTTCCGACTCGTATCTAGTATAACCTTTGATTATTTCCGCACTTTTGCACATAATTAAGAGATTATCTTAGTTATTGTAGTAGGCCCCTCTTTTGAAGGTGACGTTACCCTCACCCCAGTAGTTTGAGTCAGCAGGGATACAATCCTAAAGGGGTGGATTATTGGAAGATAATGAATTAAGTTATTAATGCAGTATTGTGGTAGGCCCCGCTTTTGGCGGTGACGTTACCCTCGGCTAAGTAGTCTGAGTCAGCAGGGATACAGTCCTAAATAGCCGGGTTATAGTATTAATAGTAGTTAACTTATGAGGGGATCAAAGAGTTTGGACCCCCGCCATCCAATACCGTGAAGTATTGAAGGAGGTCCTACTAAATTTGACCCAGGTCCATTGCAGGACCTCTAAACGCTGAACAATGGCAAGACCTTTACCAAACCATTCCCTTAACCCCCTACCAGGTAGCCAACATATCTCCATATAGACCGTGGAGATATGAATGGTGAAAATCCTTTATTTTATATAGACAGTAAAATAATGCCAAGACACCACGGACAAACGATAAGGAAAGATCACCTTCAACATAAGTAACTAGTTATTAAAGTCATTAATACAAAACCAAATAAAAAGTGCAAAAGATTAGAAATAAAAAAGTATTATACTAGACACTTTGTCTTCACCAAGTGATGTAAGAGACTTAGGCAAACATGGCCTTGATTGTCAAGAACTCTTACGATCAATCTTGGATCCCGAGACGACTCACACACTCTATGATGGACAATGGATGATGGTGGTGGATGATGGTGTTGTGATGGTGGTGGGTGGTGGATGAAGTGTGAGAGAGGTGGTGTGCCAAGGGATGAGATGAAATGAATCCAAGCACTCCTATTTATAGGCTGAACAGAGAGCTGGACACGGCCCCGTGTCCGCTGGGCACGGCCCCGTGTCCGCTGGGCACGGCCCCGTGTCCGTCTGACACTCTCTCTCCTCATTAATTGTAATTCGCAATTACAATAAATGCGCCTGCTGTACTTTCGACACGCCCCCGTGTCCGCTGAGCACGGCCCCGTGATGGGCAATAGAAGCTTCTATAGGTTTGTCTTTTCTGCTGCTTCTTGGGCACGGCCCCGTGCTGGCTGAGCACGGGGCGTGTTCAGCCTTCTGTTTTCTCTATTTTGCTTTGGAAGGTGCCGTTGAGGGTTCGGGTAGTCCACTAATGTTCCTTTTCTTGTATTTATGTTGGATTTAGCTGTCTTTTTGCTTCTTTTGCGTTTTTGAGCTCATTTAATCCTGAAAATACAAAAGGAAGACAAAAACACTCTTTTTCCAATATTAGTACTAAAAAAGGGTTAGTTTTATGCCTCATTTGATGTAATTTATATGTTGCATTTTACACACATCAATATGGTACTCCATAGGATACTTCAAAGTAATAATACCTCTTTTTGATTGTGCTTTGTCACCTACATAAGCATCTTTTTGGCCCAGACCTGCCGTAACAGCAGTGCGTCAGGGTCTACCAACAATGCTTCGAAAGTTGCCCTTTGAGCATCATCACCGGCAAATCCAAACAGTAAATTTTTAATTAATAAACCAAAAGGAGAGCCCCAATTCTACAGTAGAGCGAAGAGTGAAGGAAAACAATCTTCAGCTGGCCTTCCCAAATCAGTTATGCATCCTTTTAACTGTACCAACTTTCCCCACATAACTATTTGCTTGACCCAACTCCCAAATGCATACTATTAAACGTACTGTTGTCAACGACGATTTTTTTTGACAATCTGCTTGAAAAACCGCATCAAACAATTGCATAAAAATCTAAATCAATTACATAAAATCACTTAGGACGTTAACTAACCTCTGACCAAAACTCATGCCGATGTTCAAGGCCTTGAAACAACCTATGCAAATAACTAACTTGTTTGCTGCCAAAGGCTATTTTATCGACAAACCACCCATAAAACAAAATCAAACGATTTTAGAAAAATCCAGAAAAATTACCAAAGATCAAACATGTTGTTATCTAACTTTTGACCAAAAATGGTGCCAAAATACAATTGTTAAGACCTCCACACAGTGTCGGCAATAGGGCTGACCTGCTATTGTCATCAGGTAAAAATTGGTGTTGCGGACATTATAAGACCTCTTAACCATGCACGTTTTGACTTGAAACCTTTTCTAGAACCTAAAAAATGTGTCCAGAGTGTTTACACAATAATTCATATGAAAACCAAAGCATCTAATACCCGAAATAGGCTTTGACCCGTAACTGCGCACTGTAGACAACAACATAATCCTCAACCAAACTATAACATAAAAAAACGTGAATTAGTTAAGTACCATATCCGAGGTATGGATGAGTTAGCTTTGTATTGTGTGATTTTGCTATCTTGTATTCTTCATCCAACCCGTCGATCGCCAAACTTCAATATACATGCTAGCTTTGTTCGTAGGAACTTGATTACAATGTCATTTATATGATCCGTTGACTTCCAAGCTCGACGTACCTGGCTTGATGACAAATCAACTTTCAAATATTTAGAATACATAATGTGGATAATAGTATTCTTCTACTATATTTCAATATGTATTCTTATTTATAAACACAACTCAGTTAAATTCATCATCTTTCCTTCGTGACATTACTTTTTATGTCCAACAAATAGAAATGCATGCATCAACATAATAACGTAAAGCCATCCTAATTCATGTATCCCATGACCCATTTGAGTTGTTAGTTCTACAAACTAACTTATGTTAAGTTCCCTTATGAAAAAATATGTTTTATAAAAAATATGACTACTAATACACTTCAAATGTATGGCAATCCAACTTTCGATTTCGTTAGTAATAATAATAGACTCACATCAAACTAACGATAATCAAACAAATGTTGGGCAAAATCAGAGATACGTACTAATTGGCTTTATAATCAGCTAAAATTGTACTCCAATTAGTAAGCGCTGAATACAGATGATGATGATGAAAGTGATTACGTAATCGAAGTTACCTGATTACCGAAGTAAACACAGAAAACCCTTTTTTCAACAAATCAAACCTACCACAACGGCTCTAGCAGATAACCATATCCTCCCGATCCTGTTTTATAAATTAGGGGTTAAACAAACAAAACTGAAATTAATCAAAAGAAACCTAGAATTATATCATAATATGACTAAATCTAGGGCATGTTTGGATGGGCTTATTAGAGTTAAAAAGGACTTTTGGGAAAAGGACTTTTGGAAAAAGGACTTTTTGAAAAGGAGTTTTTTAAAAAAGTGTTTGGATTAGCTTATTGGTGTAAAATGACTAAAATGGACATTCTTTTAAATATAAGGGGGTAAAGAAGGGGTAATTTAGTAAATTCATTTTTGAAAAGTCACTTTTGGATCCAAAAGTCATGAAATCTTGGTTTTTCAAAATCTGATTTTCCTTCTTTGCAAAAAGCTATTTCCAAAAGTCCTTTTAGTCTATCCAAACACAAAAACAACTTATTGACTTCTTGATAAGTCAATAAGCCAATAAGTTGTTTTGAGAAGCCCATCCAAACATGCCCCTAATGTTAAAGAAATACCAGAGCCCAAACAACGATCCAAGCACCAACGACTCCACAGTCTTCGACTTCTTTAATGCCACCACGTCACCGCTATAAAAAAATTGACCCCTTAACATCGAAACCATCCAATTCACGCTCCGGCACCGGCAACGAAGTTGAAATTCTAGTATCCTTCCAAACAATTCAAAATATAATTCGTTTAATTGTTTAAAGCTTTACATAACTGGTATAAAATATCATTAGGAGGGAATTATGTAATTTGAGTGGTTAATCGGTCTATTCCCTCCCTCCTAAGGGGAGTGTGGGTGGTTACAAGTGATAGAATTCCATCATTCATAAACATCCAATCATGTTCCGCCATGTCAGCAACCACTATTATATCACTCACAAGCATTTTTTAGTGGCGGTGGTCATCACTAGTGATGGAATTCCATCACTCACAAATTTTTTTTAATTTTTTTTAAATTAGAAATTAACAATAAAACACTAAAATTATAAATTTCATTAAAATTAAAACATACTACTTCAATTTAACATACTAGAAATATTTTAGGCTACAATTTAAAAAAAGAAATACTAAAAAAACTCTACTCCTCGTCCGACTCATGAAACTCCAAACCTAAAGAACCTACTAGTTCGATTAAATCGTATCTCAACCGAAAGTGAGTTTCTTCATCACGCAAGTCTTGTTGGATATTTTGTGGAACTTGAACTTGTGTAGGAGGATCCGGCACCCAATCCGGAGATATTGCACGTCCGTCTTCTTTGATTATCATATTGTGCAATATGATACATGCATATACTATGCTATGTATGACTTTCTTGTTCATCGCACGAACCGGTTGGTGTAGTATACCCCATCTACCCTTTAAAACACCAAAAGCCCTCTCAACATCTTTTCTTGCCGATTCTTGTAATATTTTGAACACGATTTCTTTAGCCTCGACAGGAAATGAAGGAGCTTTCACAAAAACAGACCATGATGGATAGATACCATCCACAAGAAAGAAGCCTCGTCTGTAATATCGTCCGTTAACATAGAATGGACAGAAGGGTGCGGTACCATCCGTTACGGTTTGAAACAACGGCGACGTATGCAACACATTGATGTCGTTTGAACCTGGAACACCGAAATATGAATGCCAAATCCATAAATCATTCGACGCCACCGCTTCTAGTATGATGGTTGGTCTTTTGATGTTACCCCTAACATACGCCTCTCACAACTTTCTTGGACAATTTTTCCACTCGATATGTGTACAATCGATGCTACCGAGCATCCCTGGAAAATGCCATCTAGCCTCATGTGCGGCGTAAATACGTGAGATGTCGTGGCTCGTCGGTTTACATAAAAACTCTTTACCATACAACTTAATGACCGCGTTGCAAAAAAATTGCAGACATTCACGGGAAGTTCTGGATGCCATAGCTAGGTATTCATCAAATTGATCGGGAGGGTTACCTGTCGCTAGTTGGCGAATGGCGGACGTGCATTTTTGTATCGTCGTGAAACTTGGTTTGCCCCTTGCATCGTAACCTTCTTGAAACCATTCCTCGCTTGCTTCGATGTCTCCAACAATCTTTTAAAATAATTCTTTTGGTAAACGAAACCGATCTCTAAACGTTTCGGCATTGTAGAGCGGATTCTCCACAAAATAATCGTTCATTAACACTTCGTTGGCACGTATACGATCACGGTCTACCATCTTCTTCTTTGGGCGGGACGAACTAGTATCAAGTTCGTTATACACCGACACAAAATATTTTAGAGTCTCATTGTCTAAAGACGACTCGGTATCGCTATCGCTATCCATCGGAAACGTCGAATCCGTAGGAAACTCCATTTGAGAAAGATGTAGATTGTGTGAAATGTGTTTGTGTTTTGGTGTGGGTGAAATGTTTAAAAATGGAGAAGTATATATAAAAGGTTTAAAGGTTTATTATTTTTTTTATTTAAGTTTACCGTTGAAAAACGGTCAAAAATTAAATCATCAACGTTCAAATTCATCAAAGTTCAATGCGTTATACTCTCCACGCGTTCTTTTTTTCACGAGTAATGAACTTGGTGGCGGCGGTGTGCTAAACCTGGCCACGCGTGATGGAGTGTCCATCACGGACCACCCCCACTAGCCTAATGATATTTAGTATTTACAAAATTTCTAGTAGGTAAGTAGTTCTATTACGACCCTCTGGTCAAAAAGTTCTGGTTCTGCCACTACCATTGACCAATCCAAATTTCCAAAATGGCCACCTTCCAAGTCTTGGGAGAGACGTTTCACGGATCGATGTGCACGGGAAGCGTCATCCAATGCAAACATGACACGTGGCGCCTTCCAGAAGTTTCAGACACCTCCTAGACGTCTCCCAAAAGTCTCAGACGTTTCCCAAATGTGAGGAGTTCCGAAGTCTCAAACGCTTCTCACGTGTCATGTTTGTATTGGATGACGATTTCCATACACATGGATTTATGAAACGTATCTCCCAAGACTTGGGAGGTGGCCAATTGAAAATAAAGCTTGGTCAATGGCTATTTTCGAGATTTTCTCTATTAAGTAGCTAGCTAGCTAGATAGCCATTCTTGACTATTTAGATGCAATGTTTATCTTGATTTCCAACTTGAGGACAAGAACGGTTTTCAAAGGTGTATAATTAGTGGCGGCTAAGAATAAGTACAAAAATAGAGGTGTGTGTATTTGAGTAATATAAGTATGCAAGGATGATTGACTTTTAAACTTTGGAAGATCAAATACTAGAATCGTATTAGTGTTTTCTTATATAAACGGACTCAGTTATGTCATCCGTGTGTCGTTTTTCCTTGTTTCGTTCTGTTTTCACGGTTTTGCTGGCATGAATAGTGTAACCGTGAATAGTGCGCGCAACACTTTTTATCAACACTTTTAGGAAATTGTTTAATTGGTTTCGCAATACGACGAAAACCAATATATGTTATATCATTGTTTTCTTGTCCTAACCTTGTCGTCTAATATACGACACCGTTACGTAATTAAATTACGCTAATTGCATGAGATTATATACTAAGAATAGTGATTAGACTGTACGGAATTTCCGGTTATTTGCCATTTGTCACATATAATATAATGAGTCCAGATACCATACAAGACGGTATCTTTGTACGAGGTCTACGCGACAATGACAGCCATCAAATTGGAAGATCTACGGACTAGATAAGCGCGTGAGAAATGATATGAATTTCAGTTTCAAACAATTGAAATTACAATAGAGAAAGAGTAAGTTAGTCTTTTCCCATTTAAATAGTTTCTGTCACACCCCAACCGATGGCGGAATTATCGGGGCGCGACACTGAGCAAAACAGATTGTCCAGGAGAATCCATAACAACTATTAGTTATAATATATTAAAGGTTCATGTCCCATACCATAAACATATAAAATAAAAACAGTTATTACAGATATTGTTCTCAAAGACAAATTATCCATTTCGACAACTCAGATTTAATTTAATTGTTTGTTTCTAAGACTCCATCCTAACTTGATTCCCACATAGCAGCAAAACATCCTAAGCACCTGTCACATACGTTAAAATAGAGGTCAATACACATAGTGTAAAGGTGAGCATACACGTTTGATATAGTATAATAGAGTTCGAAATAGTTTACGCATAACCAGCATGTATCATGTATAATGCGAAGCTAGTAGGTTATCGACAATGAAATATGCACAGAATAGACTGCGAGTTGTAGAATGCGCAACACATATTACCACTACGACATGTGAGAGGTAACCTTAACAACCCCGGTCCACGACAGGTGCTGAGTCCAAACAAATAGTACTATCGTTGCTAAGGCATTATGCAACAATCACTGTGTTAACATAACATACAAGCATTCATCGAGTAACACGTATCTGTCACACCCCGATATTTCCACGTATTACCGGTGGGCCCGGTGGGGGAGTATCGTGACGTGGTTGGTAACATTACAGTCAAACAACACAATATTTAATATGCACAGCGGAAGCAAAAGATAGATATATTTCAACCGAATATAATTGTAATATCGAGTATCACAACAGTTGAAATTAATCCACAGGTGGATAAAAAATAAATAGGAAACATTGTTCAACAGTTTTGACATCCAAGCTTGCGAGACTTATTGTGGACGCTAGGAGAAAGCCAGCCTAGTTCGCATTGTACCTGCACTTAACCTTTTTGGGAAAATACGTCAGTTTACACTGGTAAATACAATTTAATTGACTCATTTTAAAAATGGTTAAAATTGATTTGAATGCACGTGGCACAAACTTTTTATAACTTGGGATAATTATTTAAATATATATAAACTTTTAAAAGAATTACATGTTCCTTATGCGTTCAGTAGCCCGGTTTGTGCCGGGTTAAAGATCAATAGACACACCACATTATTTATTTTGGCACTGACGGGTGTACGCCTACACCCCGCGCTTAGGTCGTGGCCATTTCGTAAAATGATGCCAAGGATATCCGGGACATGGTCATTAACCCCCCAAAGGCGTTAAGCAAACAAAACCTATTTTTAAACGGGTCATCTCGATAATACCTAACCACCAATCGATTAGGGTCGAATGCCCGACCAAGCGGTATTTTATATACCGTACCCCAAGCCCGTATAAGGGAAAATAAGTTAAAAGTATTTACCTTTGCAAGTATCAATCACAAATAGCAAGTGCGTGTAGCTTTTACCGGGTCTCCTATTCTGGAACAAAGGTTTATAATAACCTATTAGAATCCTAACGGTCTTTAGTTAAGCTTAAGCTTAGACCGGTTAGTTTTAAAGGAAGATACGGTTCGAACGCGTGATTAAGCGAAGACCGGGATAGAATGTGATTTAGACCCGACAAGTTTGAAGACTTGTATAATATGGGTAATCTAAACATATTCTGGATTTTGAGATTAAACCGATAAGGTTTGACCCGTTTCGGCTAATTTATGCAAACTAGTTACATAAACCGAACCGAACGCGCAAGAGGCGTAACGGGTAACCATGAGAGTCATTTACAGGTTTCCTAAGTTAATATGCCTTAAGTATGTTGGGATATCAGTAGGATACCTTCCATTATGCCCAAAATGAGTTTAACCTCAAATTAAGCCCCGTAGGGGTATTTTGGTCATTTTAAAGATATAAAAAGAGTTTAAGTATTAACCTGAGTTACAGGTCTGGTATCATTAGTAAAAATACTTAATTTAATAAGTTATAACAGTAGGGTATTGCATATATATGAAATTTATCAATTATAACCAAACTATGCACCGTAGGGGCATTTTGGTAATTTCACATAAGCTTAGAAGGTCAAAATCAGAAATCTGAGTTTAAAACCTTTGCATACTGTTAGAATACATTTACTAAAAATATCAGTAGGCATCAAACCTTATATGTTTAAAATAGCTTTAACGCATACTATGCGTTTAAAACGCTTAAAAAGTCGTTTTGAGCGATTTCTGGGTTATACAGGAAATCTGAGTTTTATGATCAGGTTAATAAGTCCAAAATACTTCATTTATTATATAAAATTAGTAGCAATTGGATTGGTGTCAAAATTCTATGTAGAACTCATTTTATAAACAAAAAGGGTATAATCGGTATTTACCAAATCAACGCCATAACCTTAGGTTATGAGCAGGTTAAAAATAATTAAAAATCTTTATAAATCCCAAAATATTATATCACATCAGTGGGTAAAAGGTTTGGTGTCAAAATTGGGTTTAGATAGGCTTTATGCTAATGACGCCGTTTGATTACTAAAAAGCGTTCTAATTACGTCATTGAGCATAACTCCTAATCTAGACCTCAAATTGATGTGAAAATTTAGGAACATGTTTATAAATCAGTAATAAAGATTATTGTCCTCTCACATTTCCAAAATTCTCGTTTCATGGTCAAAAGGGCATATTGGTCAATATTCGGCAATTAACGGAAACGTGTAAACGAAACGGGTAATCTACGAACCAACCACAGAGGGTTATACCAACATGTAACCTGGTCCTAAGGAAGCTCTAAAGCATTTCTAAACTCTACTAAAACGGGTTAGAACTGAAGTCAAAGCAAAAGTCAAATTTTTGCGACTTTCGGTTCCGAACCGGGTCTAAACAGAAAATTGTCGGATCAAACAAGCTTAGACCAGCTCTTATACTTATTACCAAGTTATATGAGTGATAAAATAGGTTACATGCCTTCTACATTGCTAATTATGTGTTAATTTGCAAATTAAGTTTCTGTTGACTTTGTACAAACAACTTTGACCCGACATTTGATCTAGTTAGAGTGGAAATCAGAGGGTGCCCTTCTAAGGGTTTAATGCCCACATAATTACCAACTTATAACTACCTTCAATTCGACTAATCACTGGACCATTAATGATTAATCGCCAAGTCAAACGTTAATTCCGACGGTTTGACTTTTAAGCTAATAGCTAAGCAAAACTCGATTAAGGAAGGTCAAGGGTACTTACCAAAGTCTAATGCACGATTAGAGATGCTTGGGGACTGATCTTAAGCTCCAGGAAGCTCCACAAATGCAGATGGAAGGTGTGATCAAAATGTTGCAAAATGAGGGCCTTTTATAGTGCTTAAATCTCACTAGATTGTTGACAAATCATGCTACCACTGATCATGGATTACCCACAAGTGTCCCTAAGTGCCTAGGAATTTTTAGGGGTCGCCCATGGAGTGAAAATATCTGATTTAAGTCGGTTATTGCACTTAAACAGGCTGCTGTCCCAACTTTCTGTATCTGGGGATCGGACGCGGCCCGCGTAAGTCTCTGTTAAGGCTTACGCGGCCCGCCTGAGTCCTGCTGTCAGATTTCAAACTTTTCCATTATTGCATCCTTGGCTCTTGGTCCTTCGAAAGGGCATTCCACTTTATTTCTTGCATTATGAGCCCCTCAAATTTACTTATAAGGGCTTCAAGACCTATACCCACTTTGATAAGTCCTTGGTCACTTTATGTTTACCCGAAAAGTCATAATTTTCAACGTTGACGCTTTTAACCCCTCGTATACGAATTTGATCATAACTTTCTCATACGATAATGAAACTTTATGAAATTTATATCATGTATTCTAGTGAGCATAATTAATCGTTACAAGGCTTCGGGTTTGCTAAAAGGTCACTCAGAGGTACAACTTAAACATGTTGACACATTTAACCCCTGTAGTTTGTAATCTCTCACTTTCTTTCACAATTAGCTTCGTATGATCCATGATTCATTCGTTTAAGGGTATAAGCATCATGTAGGGTTACTGTAAAGTATATTTATCCCTTGTTGACATTTTGGACCCTTATATTCACATACTTTCCATGTTTGTCAACTTTAGTCCTTCTAGAACATTCTTTCACACGTTCAAAACCTATGACACGTGTCAATACATTATAGGGCGTGAATTTTCGAGGTGTTACATCCTCACCCCCTTAAAAGAAATCTCGACCTCGAGATTTACTGAAACAAATAAGGGTACTTTTCTTTCATTGTGGACTCTACCTCCCACGTATACTCGGGACCTCTACGGGCATCCCATTTAGCCTTTACGATCGGTACATGCTTCCTTCGAAGCTTCTTGACCTGTCGATCTTCGATCGACACAGGTTTTTCAACAAACTTCAAGCTCTCTTCTATGTGCACATCTGTATGTGGTATGACTAGTGATTCATCAACGAAACACTTCTTTAGATTGCAGATGTGGAATACATTGTGAATACCACTGAGCTCTTCAGGTAATTTTAACTTATAAGCAACCGATCCGACACATTCGATTACCTCGAATGGTCCTATGTATCTCTGGCTTAACTTAACTTTCTTACCAAATCGCATCACTCCCTTCCAGGGTGATACTTTGAGCAACACTTTTTCACCTACCTCGAATTTCAGAGGTTTACGCTTTAGATCTGCGTAGCTTTTCTGCCTATCCCTGGCAGCTTTCAGTCGGTCAAGAATCTGGACAATCTTGTCCGTCGTTTCAAAGACTATTTCGGGTCCTGTCAATTGGACATCTCCAACTTCCGCCCAACAAACGGGCGTTCTGCACTTTCTACCGTATAAGGCCTCGAAAGGTGCAGCCTTAATGCTGGTATGGTAGCTATTGTTATATGAGAACTCGATTAATGGCAGGTGGTTATCCCAACTACCACCTAAGTCGATCACACACGCACGAAGCATGTCTTCCAACGTTTGGATTGTACGCTCACTCTGACCGTCCGTCTGAGGATGGTAAGCCGTACTAAAATTTAAGCGCGTGCCCAAAGATTGTTGGAAACTTTTCCAAAAATGTGACGTGTACCTAGTATCCCTGTCAGAGATAATAGACACAGGTACGCCATGTAGAGATACAGTCTTGTCTACGTACAATTGGGCTAACATGTCGGAGCTATAGGTCTCCTTGATGGGTAGGAAATGTGTTGACTTAGTCAGTCTATCTACTATCACCCATATTGTGTCATTTCCTTTCCTGGTCTTTGGTAACTTGGTGATGAAATCCATTGTCACCATTTCCCACTTCCATGTGGGAAGTTCAGGTTGTTGTAGCAAACCTGACGGCTTTTGATGTTCAGCTTTGACTTGCGCGCACGTCAAACATTTTGCTACATAAGCGGCTATAGACTTCTTCAAGCCTATCCACCAAAAATTTGCCTTCAGATCCTGGTATATCTTATCAGCTCCAGGATGAACGGAATATTTAGAACTATGGGCTTCCTGGAGGACAACATCCCGAAGTCCCCTATAAACTGGAACCCATATTCGTCCATTCAATCTCAGAATTCCGTCCTTGCCCTGAGATAACTGTTCTTCGGTTACTCGTAGCTTTTCATTAGGATAGTTAGCCTCCAACACAGCTTCCTTCTATGCAGCTAACAACCTTTCGTTCAAACCATTCTTTATCTCAATGCTCTTGGCTGATTCGGATGGGTTTCACCCTTTCCTTTCGACTCAAGGCATCGACGACTACATTCGCCTTACCAGGATGGTATCTTATTTCACAATCATAATCATTTAAGGTTTCCATCCAACGTCGTTACCTCATGTTCAAATCCTTTTGGTTAAACAGGTGCTGGAGGCTCTTGTGATCAGAATAGATCACACACTTGATACCATATAAATAGTGCCTCCATAGCTTCAGTGCAAATACAACGGAACCCAACTCCAAGTCATGGGTGGTGTAATTCTTTTCATGCACCTTTAACTGTCGTGAAGCATAGGCAATAACCTTGCCTTTATGCATAAGCACACATCCCATCCCGGTGTGTGATGCATCACAATATACCACAAAATCTTCTACTCCATCAGGCAATGTCAGTACAGGCGCATTGCTCAGCTTCTGCTTAAGGATATCAAAGGATTCTTGTTGCTTCGTTCCCCAGTCGAACTTAATCTTCTTCCTAGTCAAAGAAGTTAGGGGTGCAGCAATCCTTGAAAATTTTTCAATAAAACGCCTGTAATATCCTGCCAATCCCAAGAAACTGCGAATCTATGTGGGTGTCTTTGGCTCCTGCCAATTCATGACAGCTTCAACCTTAGCGGGATCCACTTGGATACCACGCTCACTAACCATATGTCCAAGGAATTGGACTTCTCGAAGCCAGAATTCACACTTCGAAAATTTGGCGTAAAGCTTCTCCTGTTGAAGTAGTGAACGAATACATCGAAGATGCTCCTCATGATCTGCTTGGTTCTTCGAGTAAATGAGGATGTCGTCAATGAAGACGATGACAAATTTGTCCAAGTAGGGCTTGCAGACGCGATTCATGAGATCCATGAATACGGCAGGTGCATTAGTGAGCCCAAAAGGCATCACTAGGAACTCGTAATGACCGTAACGAGTCCTAAATGCAATCTTGTGTACATCTTCATCTTTAACCTTCAATTGATGATAGCCTGACCTTAAGTCAATCTTAGAGAAGTAACTTGCCCCTTGAAGTTGATCGAACAGATCGTCGATCCTGGGCAATGGATACCTATTCTTGATAGTGACCTTATTAAGCTCACGGTAATCGATGCATTGACGCATCGATCCTTCCTTCTTCTTGACAAACAAGATTGGTGCTCCCCAAGGAGACGAACTAGGTCTAATGAAACCTTTGGCTAGCAATTCATCTAGTTGTGCTCTTAATTCCTTCATCTCTGTTGGTGCCAACCTATAAGGTGCTCTAGCAACAGGTGCTGCTCCCGGGATGATGTCAATTCTGAATTCCACTTGCCTATCTGGTGGTAAACCAGGTAGTTCTTCAGGAAAAACATCAGGATATTCAGAAATGACGGGGATATCCTCAATCTTAGGCTTCGGCTCGTCAATAGTCACTTGTGCCATGTAGATGACACATCCCTTCTTCAAACACTTAGAGGCCTTGAGCATAGTCACTTGCTCAGGCAGTCCATACTGGGTATCTCCCTGAATGGTAAGTGATTCGCCAGACGGAGTCTTGATCACCACTTGCTTCTTATTGCAGACAATCTGGGCCTGGTTATGAGATAACCAGTCCATGCCTAATACGATGTCAAAACCGGCTAACTTCAAAGGAAGTAGGGACAAAGTAAAATAGTGGTTCTTAATGGATATGAAACATCCATCTAACACGGTTGAGACGGTTTCTATGGTGCCATCTGCTAACTCCACCTCATATTTCACACTTAAGGTTTTAACAGGTAAATTCAGCAATTTGCAAAACTTATTATCTACAAATGATTTATCAGCGCCTGAATCAAAAAGTACTATTGCATAGACATCATTTATGAGGAAGGTACCTGTGATCACGTTGTCGTCCTGGACGGCTTCCTTTGCATCCATCCTGAAGACCCTCACATTGGTCTTTTTCCTATCCTCTGTCTTCTTTGCAAGTTTTGGGCAGTTGGACTTGATATGCCCTTTTTCATTGCAACTATAGCACGTTGCTTCCTTCAACTTTTTGCAATCCAAGGTCTTGTGTTCCTTGGACTTGCATATCCCACATGCAAAAGTTCTCGGCTGTGTCTGCGAGTTCGATTCATATCTGCACTTTCCGAAGTGCTGTCTCTTGCAGATCTTACACTTGGGCTTATCACCAGATTGATGCCCATCCTTCTTAGATCCTGACCCCTTCTTGTGGTCGTTGTTTCCCCTGTGCTTCTTATCCAAACGTCGTGAGTTGTCATCCTCACGCTTTCTTTTCTCGGCATCCGTGTTCCTCAGCGATCTCTGTCTGACCGCGTCCAGTGTGAGGGACAGACATATATCAGCTACAGATCTGAAAGTAGCTGGCCGAGAGGCTTTTACACTTGCCTTTATCTCTGGGGCTAAACCCCCAATGAAACGAGTTATTCTTTTGGGTTCCGGGGTCACCAGATACGGAACCAATCTCGACATTGTGTTGAAGCCTGTAAGGTAAGCTTGGCAGTCAAGGTTCATCATAACCAACGATAAGAAATCAGACTCAATCTTTTCTACCTCATGTTGAGGACAGTAGTTTTCCCTGATGAGAGCAACAAATTGTTCCCATGTCATATTGTACAGTGGAATCTTCCCAGTAGCTTGAATCAATGATCTCCACCAGGCTAAAGTGTTGGTACACTTTATGTGGACGCGACTCGACTCGGTTCGATTCGGTTCGGGTCGACTCGGTTAGGTCCGGCTCAAGCCCGACGTCACGAAATTCCTCAGTCGTGCGCCCCAGAGTTCGACACGTGAAGCACGGAGCGCCGCAAGCCATTCCCGTTTACACATCACCATGACATCATCATTGTGATGTCATGGTGATGTCACAAGTTTGTCTCATGCATGAAATTGGTGAAAGCTTATATCAGAAACAAATCTGGGCCAATTCTTTTTGTTTGGGCCGTGAAACTTGAAGTGGACTTTGACTATTTGGGCCTGCTACATCATTTGGACGAAGACCAAGCCCAGGACATCAATGTGAGGAAATCACTTTGATTTCGTCAAGTTATTATGGCAAAAACACACATGTGACGAAATCCAAGGGATTTCGTCGAAATCTTGATTTCGTTGATGTGTTTAAGTATATATTCACAGACAACAGACAGAAACAGACAGACAAGTCTGAATAGATTTGCGAGCGAACACATTGTAACACACACACTAAGAGTTTACAGAGACCATTTGTATACACCGTATTATAACCGTTTTCTAGCATTAATACATTGAGTGTTAATCGTTGAACATTGTGTCTTACGTGTTCGTAACTTGGTTTAACTTACCCGTTTGGATTCCGCACTCTCGGGTTTGTCGGAAAACAGGGAATAGAGGTTACTCGATCCTCCGAGTAACACACAGAGAGCAGACAGAAACACAGAGAGCACAAAGGAGAGAAGTCTGAATAGATTTCGGAGAGCGAACACATTGTAACACACACACTAAGAGTTTACAGAGACCATTTGTAAACACCGTATTGTAACCGTTTTCTAGCATTAATACATTGAGTGTTAATCATTGAATATTGTGTCTTACGTGTTCGTAACTTGGTTTAACTTACCCGTTTGGATTCCGCACTCTCGGGTTTATCGGAAAACAGGGAATAGAGGTTACTCGATCCTCCGGGTGGACCTACAATTGGTATCAGAGCTTTGGCTCGATTCCTTGTTAAAACCAAGTTTATTTATCTTGTGTTTTGAAAGATTTTCATGCATTTTCAGAAATTGTTCTTTAAGATTTGAGCTTTGAATATCAACTTTTCTGGAAAATCTAGTGTTAAAGTCTTGAAAATCTTGTATTTTGCCGTTAGTTCATACAAAACCTTGTTAAATCTTTGTTATACATGTTGTATTAAGGTTTTTTATTGAAGTTTCTTGCAAAATTTGTGTTCGGAAATTTTACAGGTGACCGGAATCTTCATCCAGTTCATCAGATCTTCATAGTGTTCTTGAGTTGTTCTTCATATATATATGAGTTTGATCGTTGTCTGGTGAATGTTTGTTATGTTTGTGATTATAAAATTGTTGTTTGAATTTTGTGTACATAAGCATGATGATGAGTTGGTACAGAGTGTGTAAGAGTAAGGTGATTGTTTGACAATTTGGGTTTGTGTCAGGATAAAAGATAAGATAAAGATCTAATTTTTTTTATAAGTATCTTGCAAGTTGTTTCTCAATTGTCAACGAAAACACACCTAGTCAACAAAATCAAGCTTGGTGAAATCACTTCAAGTCTTCACTATCCTGGACGAAATCAAGATCTCACCTTTGCCGAAATCACTCACCTTGTCTCTCCAGCCGAAATCACCTATAACCTGGCTGAAATCACCTTGTGCACTTGTAGCCGAAATCACCTTAATTCCAGCCGAAATCACTATCATCATTCCATTCCAGCCGAAAACACTCATCATTCCAACTCCCACGAAATCACCCACTTTAATTACCCAACCCACGAAATCACCTCCCACCCCACGAAATCATCCATTTTAATTACCCACCCAACGAAATCCCTTCCACACAAACAACACAACAACGAAAACACACTATTTTCGTCACATACTTCTGTTATTTTTAAACAGAGGACTTGCAAAAGGCATCTAACTTTGTGTTTTCAAGTTTTTAAGCAGGTGTTATCGTTCTAATATCAACTATGAGTTGTACAAGTCCTTGGGATTGGAGTACGGATCCACAACCAGCTCAAAAACAGATGACGATGGCCGAATATATGAGGAGTACCATACCTCAACAACAACAAACTATTAGTTCAAGTCAATGGGCAATGGTGTCGAATCAAAATCAGAGCATTCAAAATCTTTTGCTTAGCGAGAGTGAGACGGGTAGCAACAATCGCCCGCCAAAATTGAATCACATGAATGAATTTCCGACATGGAAAGGTCGTTTCACCACATACATTCAAGGGCAAAGCACCGATCTTTGGAGGTGTTTCATTACTCCACGCAATAATGCTCTCGAAGAAGCAGCATCAACTGCAGCGGGTTTTACTAATATGCTTGAAGATGACAAGAAAGCCTATGACTTAGAGAAAAAGGCGTTTGCTATTCTTACACAAGCGCTTCACAAAGAAATCTATCATCAATTCGGTCACTGTGACGACACGAAAGGGTTATGGGATGCATTGGTAGCGAGAGGAGAAGGAAATGCAGCTTCTAGAAAGACACGTCATGATTTATTGAAGAAAGAGTTTGAATCATTTCGATTCTTGGATAATGAAACTCTAAATGATATGACTTCTCGCTTTTATCATTTGACAAGTGAAATGTGTTCTTATAATGTTGCTGCAACTCATCCGGAAATGATTGCACAATTTGCTGATGCTCTACCTCCTAAGTGGAGTCCATTCATTGAACTTCTAAAGCATACGGGCGCTCTGGATGCAGCCAATGTTTCTCTCTATGAATTCATTCAGAAGTTGGAGTACAAGAACGAAGAGGAAATTCGGAAAGTTAAAATGATTGCACCTCCTCAAAACACGGAAATGTATTTGCCTTTTTGTCCTTCAGCTAGTTCTAGTTCCATTCAGCAACCGAAGCTTCAAACGGCGTTTGTATCCAATACAAGCTCATCACCGTCTCCACAGTGGAATCAACGTGCTTACATGTCACAATCTATACCCCAACCTCAAGCCCAACCACAACAACAACAAGCCCTACGACAACAACAGCAAGCTCATTATACCAACAATCCTCCACTCCTAAACCCTAACACAGTCAAAGTTGATACATCAAACCTCTCAAATGTTAGCATTGAAGTAGCAAAGGAACATATGGAACTCATTAATACTATGGTCAGTGCTTACTGCGGTTTGGTCGCAGGTCAAATTGGAAACATTAGTTTGACCAACGAAGATTACTTATAAATCAACCGTGACGAAATGGAGTTGATGGATATAAAGTGGGCTTTCGCAAGTGCTGTTAGAAGGGCGAAGGACTTTATGGTTCGAACTGGAAGAAGTTCTTTGGAAAGTAAACAAGATAGGAAGTACGGATTTGATAAAGAAGCGGTTACATGTTTTAATTGTGGCGAAAAGAGGCACTTCAAACGTGAGTGCACCCGACCAAGCAAACAAGGCAATCAGAACCCATTCAGAAATCAGACGAGTACTTCAAATGTCAATGACAATCAAGACAATCGTGAAAGAAGGATGATAGTGGTGAACAACAATCAGAACCAGAACCAGTCTGGACCATCAAACGCCAATCGTGCATTGACCGTTCAAGCTGATGAAATGTTCAATTGGTCTTTACAACTTGGGGAAGGTGATCAAGATAAAGGAGGAAAAGCATGTTATGCAAAGATCATCAATCACATCAAGCACGTTCACAAGGAAGAATTTTCTGAAAGTGACGACAGTTCGGGTTATACCGGGAGTTCTGATGAAGAAGGTTCTACTTCGGGCGATTATCATTCTGAATCTGATGTGAAGGAAGAAACAAGTTCTGATCTTAATGACTTGTTGAATGAAGCAGAGGAGTTGAAATGTCAGAAATCAGTTCTGATCAAGAAGGCTGCTGTAGCGTCTAAAGAAATGGAGAAGTTCTTTTCTGAAGAAGGATCTTTTTCTTATCAGACTGCCTTTATGGCAAATGTCTCAGCCTCTACGAGTCAGGTAAATTCTGAAACTCCTGCTCCTAGTGTTTGTAATATTTGTGCTGATTTAAGGCTTGAATCTGAAAAGCTTCATAGTCATAATCAAAGTTTGGTTGTTGAAATGTCTAAGTGCAAAGAGGCGAATATGGTTCTGGTTAGAAACGAAAAGGAGTTTAAATCTGTAATTGAAACCTTAAAGAAAAGTGTTTCCGAAGTGACCAAAATTGTTTACCATAAACAAGTTAGTATTAACAATTACATTAACATTGTTGAGGAAACCAAAAAGGAATTAGCCATTGCCAAATGCGAGCATGATGCAATCAAGCAAAAGTTGGAGAGTTATTCTAACTCCCGATTTGTGCTCGATCACATTATTGACGTTCAACAACTGAAGGGAAACAAGAAAGGTGTTGGGTATAAGAAGTGTCCTCCTCCTTTAAGTCATAATTATACCTATATGCCTGATGAAGAAGAAATGCCACAGTTTGAGCCCAGTGTGCCTCTTGATTATGAGGAAGTTACAACTGGCCTAGGGTTCAAATCGGACAGTTCTTCAAGTACATCATCTGAGCAAACAGAAACTTCAACATCTACGAAACAAAGTCCTCCAATCATTGAGGACTATGAGTTGTCTGATGATGAACCAGAATCAGATGTGAGAAATCAGGATACATCACTTGACAAAACGAAAGGAGTAGAAGTTCCAATTGAGAATTATATTCTGTGTGATCCTCCTACTCCTGCTGTTCAATCAGTTGTCCAACAAGGGATAGATCCTGTCAAGAATGACAAGAAATCTGTGTCTACCGTTAAAAGTGATAACGTGTTGTATACTTTAGTCGGTGATGACAAAATTTATTCAAACAAAGATTTTCCAATAAAAAATGTCAATCAATCCTTGATTGATAAAGTGTTTGAAGATAATACAACTAAGTTTTTGGGAAAAGCGATCCCGAGAGTTTCAGTAACTCAGTGTGATCCTATTCCAAAAGCTGAAGCGAGGAAACAATTTGGAAACCAAAAATTACCGACTAAACAACAACCTGTTGCTTTTAAGGGTAAACAGCAGCGAGCTCAAAATTCTAAAGGTTCACAACCGAAGGTTGAGACCAAAGGAGCTCGTTTCAAGAAGAAAAACAATGATGTTAAATTTGTAGCATCCAAGGGTACTGATAAAATTGAGACTTTTGAAAACAAATCAAACACCAATTTTATCCAACAAGTCAAGATTTTAAAACGTAATAGCCAAAACAATTACACTCAACATACAAATGGGTGTGATGAAAAAGCAAGTACCTCAGGGTCTACAGGTTCAACACGTGAAAGTCGAACCGGTTCTCCTAAGTTTGTTGAAAGGAGAACTTATTTCAAATGTGGGAAGTTTGGGCACATCATTAAAGACTGCACAAACTCGCCCAAACCAAATTTTGTTGAAAGAGCCCCCTCTGAACAAGGTCACTCACAACGTCATCCTGTTTCTCCAAAACATGATAAACGCATTGTTAAAGAACAAGAAACAAAACAACGACGTCAAAACGTCAAAGAAGTTGAAAAGGCATTAAAACCGGAGGTTGTCCAAACAAAGTCTGTTAAGTTAGAAATTAAAAATGAAAAACAAAAAACAGATTTGGAAACCAAAATCGGTAACTGTTTCAGGGGAAGCTCAATCCATTCTGAATCATCAGGAAATCGAAGTCACAATCCTCGATGATGAAGGACGACCCACGTCTATTAAGGCTTGGGTCCCCCTCTCCAACTAATCTCTGAGTGAGTGTGCAGGATGTTACAGGAGGAACTTTCGATAGTCATAGGATTATTGATAGTGGAGTGTCCATGCACAAGATCGGCGACAAAAGAAATTGTTTCCTTTGGTGGAGAGAAAAAGAAAAGAAGACAGAATTGTCTGTCGAAAGAAATTGAAAAGCTTCGACAAAATGAAAATCATACCAAAGTTTGATTGTTAAAGGCTTTGATCGGGTCCCCAGGATAGATTCAATCAAAATGTACGCACCTGCAGCACGTCTGATGTTCAAAATCAATAAGATGAACGTGCGGTGTACATTTCTTCGCGGTGTGATTGAAGAAAATGTGTTTGTTGAACAAACCAACCGGGTGTGCGGATGCCTTGGTGTGGATTGCTCAACCGCACACTACTTCTGAAAGAGAAAGATAAAGACCTTCGCTGGTGCAATGTGGAAGACCAGCCGGACCCAAAGGTTTCTGATCTTATTGCTGTGAAGAGATTTCTCAGTAGCTACAGAATCGACTTTGAAATCCACACCGGGTGGATATCCAGTTTGGGAGAGCGCTCAGATTCATTGCAATGCACGAAGCAGTTGCAGGATACGGTTTTAAATTCTAATCTCTCCTTTACTTGTCGATATTTAAGCTGCTTTATGAATTATTATCATCTCGTACAACACTCTTTGGCCAGACACGTTGATCTCGAATATCACCTCACACGTGATTGTTTCAATATGAAACTCGTCAATGTTGTCATGGTCCGCACCGCTTACTGACGTGCCAACTGATTTTTCAAAAATTCGTTAAATCATTTCTGATTAAAATTATTTTGGTAAACGGCATTGAGGTAAAACATGAGTTAACCGACATCGGGAAATCCTTTTTGTAAATACCTTTGTGTCTTTTAAATTTATCTTAGTTTGTTGATTTTAGGGGGAGTAAATCCAAATTTGAAAATTCAAAAACATCGAAAAATTTCAAAAGCGCAAAAACAATAGAAAAACAAAAATGAGTTTCCTGGCGAGAAAAAGAGAAAATGATAGTAAATCAGTGGTCTGTCGTAACCTCTTTGAAATGAACTTAAAAATGGAAATATGTTAAGCAGCTCTATATAAGATGTATCAGTAGGCTCACAATCATTTTAAAGTGTGCAGGGTGATATAAACTTAAATCGACTAAAGACCAGGTGGGAACCGCACATTGGCATATGGTCTTAGTACCGAAATTTCGTTTGAGAGATTGCCGAGGTTCTGAGATATTCGGTCTTTATGCTGTCTTATCATCTGGGTATCATGGTTGTATCAAACCATAAAAATAACGGAGACGAAGTCTAAGATCTTCCATGATACTATACATACGTGTACATACTGCATTCGACCTCAATAAGTGATCAACAATCACATGTCCAAACAAACAAGTGATAATATATCACATTTATCCGTGTGTCAAGTTCGTCTCTCTGCTGTACGAAAGTACTGACCTGTTCACGGACTTGCTCCTGTGCCCTCATGCATCTGAAAATCAAGTTCCTCATCAATAAGTGATTCTATCACATAGGGCTTGTTTTTCAAATCAAAATAAGTGAGTTTCTCACATCTTTTATACGGTCAAACGGATGATAAACGGTATACTCACTGGTAAGATGAATCCTTGTGCATACCTTGATACGGGAATGTGTCGTGATGTGGATGAACACCGGTCGGTAAGTATAAATCATACCTTAACATATCCCCTCGCCATGATTACATCTGATAAGTTGAGCTTATGTGGACAACAATACCGATAATTGTTATAGGATGCTTATCTAAATGTTAACTAATTGAACAACAAGAGCGTTTTGGCATGACCGTACACTGATATGATTCTCTTACCCTCGAAACTCGCAAAAAGAATGTCTATAAATATTTGTTTACTGCTTTCAGTTTCTGCATCTTTGTATATATTTATTTATTGCTTTCTATCTTTACATTTGAAAAATTAAAAAAAAAACTCCAAAAAGATTTTAGGTGTGTTCTAATTTAAACTTTACAAAAGCCAAAAAGATTTTGTTTCTAGTTTATTTTTGATTGACCGATGTTGGAACTCGAGTCTATCCTACCCAAAATCCTGATTGTAAGCCGGAAAACAATTGCACCTTCATAAACTGTCGAAGTTAACAAGTTTTGAAAGTAAGGGATTAAAATTGATCATTTTCTAAACTTTCAAACTGTTGTCGGTCGGTGTTTGATTGAGTTTTGATCTCATATGTGTCATTTGATTAATTTGAATAAATTCCAAGCGGTTGTTCTCATTGCGAGTTTAGCTTTCTTGTATGTGCAGATGCGACATCAGAATCAGCTAAAGGCGAAGAGAACGTGTCAGATGACAAGCCATAAAGTGAAGACACGACGTTGATGCAATCAGAAGATCAAGATAATCAGGTTGCAGTTGATCACTCATCAACACCACAAGGATCTAAAGTTTGAAGTTCAAAAGATTCACGAGTATCATTTAAGGGGAAGTTTGTTGATACACTCCCTGACTGTGTCACGTGAAGACCTTTGAAGATCCTCCAACATAAAAGACACAGAAGACGAACCATCACGAGTAGCGTCCAAGGGGGAGTTTGTTGGTACACTTTATGTGGACGCGACTCGACTCGGTTCGATTCGGTTCGGGTCGACTCGGTTAGGCCCGGCTCAAGCCCGACGTCATGACATTCCTCAGTCGTGCGCCCCAGAGTTCGACACGCGCAGCACGGAGCGCCGCAAGCCATTCCCGTTTACACATCACCATGACATCATCATTGTGATGTCATGGTGATGTCACAAGTTTGTCTCATGCATGAAATTGGTGAAAACTTATATCTGAAACAAATCTGGGCCAATTCTTTCTGTTTGGGCCGTGAAACTTGAAGTGGACTTTGACTATTTGGGCCTGCTACATCATTTGGACGAAGACCAAGCCCAGGACATCAAAGTGACGAAATCACTTTGATTTCATCAAGTTATTATGGCAAAAACACACATTTGGATTTCGTCGAAATCTTGATTTCGTTGATGTGTTTCAGTATATATTCACAGACAACAGACAGAAACAGACAGACAAGTCTGAATAGATTTGCGAGCGAACACATTGTAACACACACACTGAGAGTTTACAGAGACCATTTGTAAACACCGTATTGTAACCGTTTTCTAGCATTAATACATTGAGTGTTAATCGTTGAATATTGTGTCTTACGTGTTCGTAACTTGGTTTAACTTACCCATTTGGATTCCACACTCTCGGGTTTGTCGGAAAACAGGGAATAGAGGTTACTCGATCCTCCGGGTGGACCTACATAAAGCCTCACCTTTGAACGATTGAGACACAAACTTTACCACATCCCTCTCAGCGCACCCGCTGATATCAACCACGGTATCCATCTCATCCAGCCATGTCATGCAGTCTATAGCTCCTTTCTCCCCAGTGAAATCCCTGGGTTTGCATGAAACAAAGTATTTGTAGGAGCAACCCTTATCACGGGGTCCTTGATTCAGCATGATCTTTTGAGATGGATCACTTTGATGATTTGAAGAGTGACGATCGACATCTTCTTTCTTGGGTTCATCCTTCTTGGAGGGTGGCTTGCTGTGAGCCTCAGAATGAGTCTTAGGCTTTGAATGAGGTGTAGATAGGGTCCTACTTCGAGTCCCGCTATATTCTTCATACTGCCGCTCTATGGCCTTTGTAACAGCGTTGTCTATTAACGCTTGCAGTTCAGCACCCGTTATATTAATTCGGGCGTTATCATGATTCTCCCTTGGGTGACTATTAATTTCATCTGAGTCAGCCATTGCAGTTTTTAACTGTTACATAAGATATTGACAATAATTTATTTGGGAGTTCATTATGGTATTGTCTTTTAGGGCAATTCATTAACGATGGTAAACATAGACCATATTTGGTTAATTTATTAATCGCATTTATTTAGGATTTTTATTTTAATTTATCCTAATTATAAAAACAATAACAGTATTATTTGTGGCACAAAAGGCCTAGTCACAGGGACATTTTAAATAATAAACCATGATTTCAGAGAATCAGGGCATGAAGGCTTGAACATAGTTCCTTACCTTTTTCTGACAGGGAGTCATAGACTACTACTGTCTTTTGTCTTATATGACAATGAGTATGGCCCGTAGGCACTATATTACCAATGTATGGTCAAAATATGATCATCTAAATTGATGATTTAAACTCATGATTTATAGATCATTAAGTTAGGTTAGGAATCTTTTGAAGAATTCCTTATATAAGAATGACGTGTGTGATTTTAGCGAATCACGTCTGCCAGGAACGTTAACATGTTTTCAGATGTTAACAGGGATCCGAATCTTTTTAAACAGGTCTTACCATCTTGGCCAGGTCTTATAATGACATGCAGACTAGGTTATACCTTTAAGATTCTTAGTTAATATTTAAATAGGCAGATTATTTTTAAAAGGAATGATTTTGATTTATTTATTTCATATATAATATATTTATGCATAAAATGGCAAAATGAAATTTATAAACTTAACATTCCATTAATTATTAAAGGATTACACACTGTTCTAAACGGGACTTTTAACAGAAACAATTAGCCCACGCAGGGGCTAAACCGATAATACAAGTCCACGCAGGGACCAAATACTAGAATAGATGTCCACGCAGGGAATAAAAGACAAGTCCACGCAGGGACTAAATACACAGATAGATGTCCACGCAGGGACTAAATATACAGATAAATGTCCACGTAGGGACTATAAAGACAAGTCCACGCAGGGACTAAATACACAGATAAATGTCCACGCAGGGACTTGATTGAAATAGAAAATACAACAGTACATGTAGGGATTTAGCAAGCTTGCCAGGCCTTTGAGGAATCCCCTGTTGTTCCTACGTTCTTCCTGAAACTCATGTTCCACCCTGCTTAGCCTTTGCAGGATTTCCTCCTGTTCTGGTGGGGAAAATTGTGGTGGCTGCGACTGTTGCCGAAACGGTGGTCGAGCAGGTACTTGATATCCATGAGTTGGATATCCCATTCCCCATGGGGTTCCATATGGCCCTTCTGGGTGGAGGGCATTGTAGTTTGCTGCTACAAGGTACAGGTCGGCTTTAGCGTAGTTGTAGGTTGTGTGAGCCGGCTGCTCAAATGGATTGTACCTTGTTGATCCTGTATACGTAGGAATTGGGTTACCCATTCCCGGTGGTGGTGGTGCAACTTGTACAGAATTCACCTCTGCAGCTGGGTTTGAAGGCCCACCCATTTGTGGGTCTTCATGCAGTGGCGGGTAATGACTGCCACTAGAGTGTCGAGGGGTGCTAAAGTGGAAATCCCCTCCTCGCGCGGATATTCGTGCGCCTGTCCTCCTGCGCCTTGGCGGTTCCGGAGGTGCTTGATGAACTGGTGGCGGTGGTGGCGGTGGCGTGACTGCCACTAATCGTGAATCCTCGGAGGGATCCTGTTGCTGCTGCTGCTGCGGGTTATGAGGAGGTGTGAAATACCACTCATGTTGGTTAAACCTCGCCTGATAACTGTCTGGACCACGGTAGGGTGATCCGTGAAAAGATGAACCATCGGAGACCTCAATAGGATGGTTGGGGGTACCTATTGGAGGTTTGACAGGATCCGTGTCCTCGTCCATGTCCATTGCATTGTCTCCTGAGAAGTGGTCCTCTGGTCCCAATGGGTTAAAACCCACTGGTTCTTGAATATAATTTGCTGGGTTAAACCGGCCCTGAAAGATAGGAGTAGGGTCACCAAAGAATGGTGTGAAAGGGATCGTTGGAGAGGTATATATGAAGGTTGTGGGTTATCGGGCTCGTTTTCCGAATGCGGCCCATAGGAATGACGATAGGGAGGTGTTGAGCTGTGCGAGACTGACCGTCTAGCGGGCTCCACTTGGGTCCTCCAGTTTTGTTGCGGGTCGGCAATCACATTAGTGGAAGGAGTTCGCCAGTGCGAAGGTCCGGGTTCGTGATCGTTGGGGGCAGTGATTGGCCCCTTGCCTCTTCCTCCTCTTCTGAATCTTGGTGGCATTTCCTGTTAACAAATAAAAGATACAACAAGAAATATATATAAAATAAAAGACAAAATAAAACAAAATAGAATTTGTCCTATGTTATTTGTCTAGACTCGAAATTTTAGGAATGTGCAATTGTGTAACTGAGATTAAACACAAAAGGCTAGTGTTTAATGCACTCAGCGTTGGCTCTGATACCAACCTGTCACACCCCGATATTTCCATGTATTACCGGTGGGCCCGGTGGGGGAGTATCGTGACGTGGTTGGTAACATTACAGTCAAACAACACAATATTTAATATGCACAGCGGAAGCGAAAGATAGATATATTTCAACCGAATATAATTGTAATATCGAGTATCACAACAGTTGAAATTAATCCACAGGTGGATCAAAATTAAATAGGAAACATTGTTCAACAGTTTTGACATCCAAGCTTGCGAGACTTATTATGGACGCTAGGAGAAAGCCAACCTAGTTCGCATAGTACATGCACTTAACCTTTTTGGGAAAATACGTCAGTTTACACTGGTAAATACAATTTAACTGACTCATTTTAAAAATGGTTAAAATTGATTTGAATGCACGTGGCACAAACTTTTTATAACTTGAGATAATTATTTAAATATATATAAACTTGTAAAAGAATTACATGTTCCTTATGCGTTCAGTAGCCCGGTTCGTGCCGGGTTAAAGATCAATAGACACACCACATTATTTATTTTGGCACTGACGGGTGTACGCCTACACCCCGCGCTTAGGTCGTGGCCATTTCGTAAAATGATGCCAATGATATCTGGGACATGGTTATTAACCCCCCAAAGGCGTTAAGCAAACAAAACCTATTTTTAAACGGGTCATCTCGATAATACCTAACCACCAATCGATTAGGGTCGAATGCCCGACCAAGCGGTATTTTATATACCGTACCCCAAGCTCGTATAAGGGAAAATAAGTTAAAAATATTTACCTTTGCAAGTATCAATCACAAATAGCAAGTGCGTGTAGCTTTTACCGGGTCTCCTATTCTGGAACGAAGGTTTATAATAACCTATTAGAATCCTAACGGTCTTTAGTTAAGCTTAAGCTTAGACCGGTTAGTTTTAAAGGAAGATACGGTTCGAATGCGTGATTAAGCGAAGACCGGGATAGAATGTGATTTAGACCTGACAAGTTTGAAGAATTGTATAATATGGGTAATCTAAACATATTCTGGATTTTGAGATTAAACCGATAAGGTTTGACCCATTTCGGCTAATTTATGCAAACTAGTTACATAAACCGAACTGAACGCGCAAGAGGCGTAACGGGTAACCATGAGAGTCATTTACAGGTTTCCTAAGTTAATATGCCTTAAGTATGTTGGGATATCAGTAGGATACCTTCCATTATGCCCAAAACGAGTTTAACCTTAAATTAAGCCTCGTAGGGGTATTTTGGTCATTTTAAAGATATAAAAAGAGTTTAAGTAATAACCAGAGTTACAGGTCTGATATCATTAGTAAAAATACTTAATTTAATAAGTTATAACAGTAGGGTATTGCATATATATGAAATTTATCAATTATAACCAAACTATGCACCGTAGGGGCATTTTGGTAATTTCACATAAGCTTAAAAGGTCAAAATCAGAAATCTGAGTTTAAAACCTTTGCATACTGTTAGAATACAATTATTTACTAAAAATATCAGTAGGCATCAAACCTTATATGTTTAAAATAGCTTTAACGCATACTATGCGTTTAAAACGCTTAAAAAGTCGTTTTGAGCGATTTCTGGGTTATACAGGAAATCTGAATTGTAACACCCATCTTGTTAACTACTCGAAATTACTAATAATTCATAAGATTTTATACAAAATATGTCTAAATTAAAACATTAGTTCCAACAACCAAGTTCTAAGGTAACAACATTAGTTATCTACCGACTAATTTAAACATCCATAAGTTGTTTAGCAAACGATTTACATCATAACATTGTTTAAACCGAGTTAATTTATGCAGAAGCTTCAAAAATTCGTGTTCGGTTCTTCAAAAGCTTGCTTGACCGTCATCCGTAATACTTGAATACCTAGAAACTGAAATGTTTACATTAAACATTAGTATTAGAGTACATAAGAATAATACATAGTCGAAACTACGTTTTAAACGGATTCAATTTAACGAAAGTATGCAAAATCTACAAAAATTTCCAGGGTTCTACCGTAACTTACGGTATATCCCTTTAAATTAAATCAAGGTTTAACGTATAGTTTACGAAAAGGATCATGTAATTAAGTTTACATATACATCGGAAATACGGGTTTATTAAAACCTTTTACAATTTAAAAGTTTACAACATAATGTAATTAAGTTCGTCATTTAAAAGTAACAACGAGACGTCGTGCGGAAGCTTGTTTCTTGATCGTGTTCGATTCTTCATTGAGCTTGATCGTCCTCCGGTACTAGAAATTTACCTACAACTCATAAAACATGAGTTTGATTAGTCATACGTAGCTTAAAACGTATTTAAACGGGTTCGCAATGCATATAATAATAAAATAAACATTTTTCGATTTTTTTAGAACCCGTCGCGTCGCGCGACGGCTCCTTGCTTTTGCCGTCGCGTGGCGCGACACCCTGCTTTGTCCAGAATTGTTTGTTGCTGAACTGCAGATTCCCAGCTCAAAAACTCAAACTTATAATTCACAAAAACGTGCATAACTTTTGTTCTACTTATCCAATTCGCGTGATTCTTTTTCTCACACGATCGTAATTTAATTCTCCATCTTATGGAGTTAAAACCTGATATTCAACTACTTCAAAAATTCAGATTCAAGCTCTCGGCTTGAAATTCCTTTTTAACACTTTTGATCCGTTTCATGATTCATTAAACCACTTTTGTTTAAATCATTGCAATTTTTTGAGATATTCTTTATCTCAAAACCATTAGCTCGTGAGTTCAAAACTTTCATACATTATGCAACTAAAGGTTGAGTTATGCGCAAAACTTCATTTTTACCCGTTGGAGGGATTTACCATTAACTTTAAATTTCACTCATCATTTACCACATTAAGGTATCTACCTATTCTTCATAATCTTAATGCGAATTCCTAAACGACCCATATGGGTCGTTTGCCCAATTCACCCATTAAGGGCTTTTTGGTTAATTTTAATCCTTCATTTTACGACGAAGGACGTTCGCTAATATTTGGCCAAAAATATCGCTTTTTAACAATAATTCTAAATATGCGTACCTGGCTCGAGTCATAGGATTGACCCATTTAAATATCTTTCACTATTAATTTCTAATTAATACCAACGCGAACCGTATGATATTTCCTGTAATCACAAAACTCAACAAGCGATCATCAATTAATATTGTCAAATGATCTTGCCAATGTCATTTGACCCATTTAGTCCGAACGACCATTTTCCATTATAAGATGATATCTAGTTACCATCTCGCCCTTTTACCCATTTCGGTTTACACCATAACGTAATGTTTCAAAATTTCTTATTAGTTCATCGTCACATGACTAATTTACCAATTTACCCTTTTTGCCATTGTTTATGATTTCTCACCATTGCACTTGTTCCGACTCATATTATTTGCGTTGGAACATTATAATTCTATTACTAACTTTTCCTTATTCATTTTCAATACACACAACTGATGTATACTAAAAAGGGGTGTAAGCTTTTACTTACCTTGCATCTAGAATACGTTTTCCCTTTATGCTTGACTCGATTTGACCCGCTTTCTCCCCAAGCTTCCACCTAGCTTGTTAAGCGTCAAACTTATGACTCCTTTTTCAGTGGAGATCACTATTTTGTGCTTGGATTTTGATTTGGAATTGATTTTGACCTTCAATTTGTGAGATTAAGCATGAACTAGGGTTTGAGGGAAATCTCCTGGTCGCCCATGTGTTTCAATCGAACCAGACATACACTTAAGTGTGTGTTTGGTGTTTAATTTTTGTTTTAACAATTTCACTTTGAAATTGTCCAACTTTGGTCCCTCAATTATCCATGGTTTATAAAAGGCTTACTAGTCCAGGCTTCTTTATTGTTTTTTTTACTAATAGTTAACTAGGTTAATTACCCCTAGTTAACTTAGTGAGTCCCGGGAGTTCTAACCTGTTTATTTTAAGTTCCGTCAACTCGGGCCTTTTATCCATTTTATTTCTCGAAGGTTCTTATCCGCTTTTTAATTAATATTAGGATTATTTATTTAAATCCTAATATTTACCGGGTTACTTTACCACTAACGGTACTTTACCCGTCTTTTAGTATTAACGGGGTTTGATTACCAAACCCGTTTTCGGGGTGTTAAAAGTCTACCCCCCTTAAAGAGGTTTCGTCCGCGAAACCTTTCTCACGTACTTTATTGGTTTAGATCATCTGAACCTTAGTTTTCGGTGATCTCTTGAGCATTACTCGCATATAATAACCTTACCAAAAAGTATAGTAATGTGTTTTTAGTTTTAAGGCATATGCGCCTTTCACGTGTAAGGCCTCGTAGGCCATTACCTTCAGCTTGTATTTCTTATTCTGGTCACTTATTTGACCGAGTTGTCATCTGATTACTCGGTCGTATTTATTATTCAGCACTTTTACTTCTAGCTAATTTTATATTGACAAGCGCCTTGCGTAAGTCGTAACACTATTTTGACTTCGAATGGTTTTTATCGGCTAGACTGATTTGTCGCCATCATTTTATACTCCGTTACTCGGGTATATCATATTGCCATCCCGGCCTTTTGCGTATTTCTGATTTCATATCCCGTAACTCACGTTACAACGTGGTTAAATTCTATGTCATTTTTAGTGACCGTAATCACATCACATCTTGTTTAAGTTTATGTCGACTTTTCTTTGTCGAAAATCTTTCTTTCAAATGTGTCGTTTCACACCTATCGGTGTTAAAACCTATATCCTTTAATATTAACTATTTCCGAGCTCGTCTCATAGTATTCATATTTGTTAAAACGTTGTTTCTTACTAAAACTGAATTTTAGTTTAACGTTTTTCTCTTTAGCTTATGTCAATTTACTCATATCAAGGAAATTGGCAACCAATAATTTATTCCTTTCCGTTCTTGTTTTACACGGGGAATCGTAACATGCTCCCTCGCTTTACGCTATTGACACGTAGGTTCTTTCACATAGCCTCACAGGCTTTCTCCTTAGATTTCCACCTTCTAAGGTAAAACCCCTTCAGTTCGTTTCTTTCTATTCGTGACCCGAGGGTCTTTTGGGTCCCGTAGACCTTATCACTACGTTTAATCCCGTAGGTTATGATGATCCCATAGATCATCTTTTATTCATGAAGTTCTAAAAATATACTTTCGGTGTCAACACACCCTTTTTAAGTTTAGAATTCGATCTTTTTCATTTTTGAATTCTATGGACCTTGACCGTAGTCTATGGCTACACCCGTTACCATTTTAAACTACCCTTTGGACTCTATGACTTCTTACGTCATTTACGCGTCGGTTTGTTTTCCACTTGTTGTTATCCGGTTTATTCCTATATTTATTTACAACCCATTACCCGGGTTCTTTTGTCTTAATATTTCACGCTTTTATTTATTCGATTTGCGCTTACTTACATTAGCAAGCGTCATCCATTATTAAATTTGTTTGACTTGTTTGTGTGAGAATTCATCCCTTATGACAGTCAAAATTTTATACTTATGCCTTAGCATTCCTATTGGTCGATCTGTATTTTCTTTTACTTTGATCCTTGTCCCTTCTCTTGGGGTCTTTATTCTAACGTAATACGCTTCCGTCATCCGACTTACGTCTACGTTTATTATCAAACGTCTTGCTTATTTGATTTATTTGGGTACCTTTTAAGTTAGTCCCATTCACCCCACCCTTACTACATCGGACGTAAATGTGTCCGCTACAAGACGTTCATGGTATCATATGCCACTACTTACTTGGCCAGAGTAAGCGATCAGCACATGATACACATGACCTTTTTATAGCTTTCACATCACACCCTATGTAAGTAATGCCTCTATTTATTTCATATCTCTGATTTCATTTAGTAAAACTTTATTTAATTGCAAAACAACAATCATTAGTTTTACTAGTTTTATATTTGAACATATAAAATGTGTTTCTTTTCTATCGAACTATTATATAATCACATTCGTTAATGTGATCGCTACTTTTCTCAATAGCATTATATTGAGAGTTTTCCACTTGGATAATTACCCCCCGTCCAAGTTTCCATATGAACTAATCTTATTATTTATTTGTTATTCATCATCGTGAATAACACATGTTTCTATTAAACTTCTCTTAGAAACATCATCCTGAATAGATATCCTATTCAGGTTTTATCAGATATATGCACCCGTTATCCCCTACATGTTTATTGCATATTACTACTTGTGCGATTAAATTTAAAAGCGTGCACCTGGTAATGCTTGCCCTAACGGGCTTCTCTTGCCGCTAACTTTGTTCGCGATCGTCACGCGATTTAGTTCCTCGATAAGTATGCTCTGCTTGTCATACCTCGGACCGTTCCACCGTTATATCCACAATTCGTTCAACTCTCGTCATCTTCAGATGCGATTGTCCTTCAACTAAACATTTACAAAAGTTAGTAATTTCAACATTAATAAACGCCCGTATTGTAATACAAGGCTTTTTATTGTACGTGTCAACGCACATAATTTCGTTAACTATATCTATCATTTATCGATTTGATTGGTGTAACGTGTATTACGCGATAACCCTATGTGTTGATCTTAACACTTTAATCATTCTAAACCATTAACTTACTTGTAATAATCGGATTTACGATCAAGCCTCGAACCGAACACAATTTACTCTTTAACCATGAGCTCTGATTAACAACTTGTAACACCCTTTAAATTAAATCAAGGTTTAACGTATAGTTTACGAAAAGGATCATGTAATTAAGTTTACATATACATCGGAAATACGGGTTTATTAAAACCTTTTACAATTTAGAAGTTTACAACATAATGTAATTAAGTTCGTCATTTAAAAGTAACAACGAGACGTCGTGCGGAAGCTTGTTTCTTGATCGTGTTCGGTTCTTCATTGAGCTTGATCGTCCTCCGGTACTAGAAATTTACCTACAACTCATAAAACATGAGTTAGATTAGTCATACGTAGCTTAAAACGTATTTAAACGGGTTCGCAATGCATATAATAATAAAATAAACATTTTTCGAATTTTTTGGAACCCGTCGCGTCGCGCGACGGCTCCTTGCTTTTGCCGTCGCGTGGCGCGACGCCCTGCTTTGTCCAGAATTGTTTGTTGCTGAACTGCAGATTCCCAGCTCAAAAACTCAAACTTATAATTCACAAAAACGTGCATAACTTTTGTTCTACTTATCCAATTCGCGTGATTCTTTTTCTCACGCGATCGTAATTTAATTCTCCATCTTATGGAGTTAAAACCTGATATTCAACTACTTCAAAAATTCAGATTCAAGCTCTCGGCTTGAAATTCCTTTTTAACACTTTTGATCCGTTTCATGATTCATTAAACCACTTTTGTTTAAATCATTGCAATTTTTTGAGATATTCTTTATCTCAAAACCATTAGCTCGTGAGTTCAAAACTTTCATACATTATGCAACTAAAGGTTGAGTTATGCGCAAAACTTCATTTTTACCCGTTGGAGGGATTTACCATTAACTTTAAATTTCACTCATCATTTTACCACATTAAGGTATCTACCTATTCTTCGTAATCTTAATGCGAATTCCTAAACGACCCATATGGGTCCTTTGCCCAATTCACCCATTATGGGCTTTTTGGTTAATTTTAATCCTTCATTTTACGACGAAGGACGTTCGCTAATATTTGGCCAAAAATATCGCTTTTTAACAATAATTCTAAATATGCGTACCTGGCTCGAGTCATAGGATTGACCCATTTAAATATCTTTCACTATTAATTTCTAATTAATACCAACGCGAACCGTAAGATATTTCCTGTAATCACAAAACTCAACAAGCGATCATCAATTAATATTGTCAAATGATCTTGCCAATGTCATTTGACCCATTTAGTCCGAACGACCATTTTCAATTATAAGATGATATCTAGTTACCATCTCGCCCTTTTACCCATTTCGGTTTACACCATAACGTAATGTTTCAAAATTTCTTATTAGTTCATCGTCACATGACTAATTTACCAATTTACCCTTTTTGCCATTGTTTATGATTTCTCACCATTGCACCTGTTCCGACTCATATTATTTGCGTTGGAACATTATAATTCTATTACTAACTTTTCCTTATTCATTTTCAATACACACAACTGATGTATACTAAAAAGGGGTGTAAGCTTTTACTTACCTTGCATCTCGAATACGTTTTCCCTTTATGCTTGACTCGATTTGACCCGCTTTCTCCCCAAGCTTTCACCTAGCTCGTTAAGCGTCAAACTTATGACTCCTTTTTCAGTGGAGATCACTATTTCGTGCTCGGATTTTGATTTGGAATTGATTTTGACCTTCAATTTGTGAGATTAAGCATGAACTAGGGTTTGAGGGAAATCTCCTGGTCGCCCATGTGTTTCAATCGAACCAGACACACACTTAAGTGTGTGTTTGGTGTTTAATTTTTGTTTTAATAATTTCACTTTGAAATTGTCCAACTTTGGTCCCTCAATTATCCATGGTTTATAAAAGGCTTACTAGTCCATGCTTCTTTATTGTTTTTTTTACTAATAGTTAACTAGGTTAATTACCCCTAGTTAACTTAGTGAGTCCCGGGAGTTCTAACCCGTTTATTTTAAGTTCCGTCAACTCAGGCCTTTTATCCATTTTATTTCTCGAAGGTTCTTATCCGCTTTTTAATTAATATTAGGATTATTTATTTAAATCCTAATATTTACCGGGTTACTTTACCACTAACGGTACTTTACCCGTCTTTTAGTATTAACAGGGTTTGATTACCAAACCCGTTTTCGGGGTGTTACATTTCTGATTAGGTTAATAAGTCCAATATAATTCATTTATTATATAAAATCAGTAGCAATTGGATTGGTGTCAAAATTCTATGTAGAACTCATTTTATAAACAAAAAGGGTATAATCGGTATTTACCGAATCAACGCTATAACCTTAGGTTATGAGCAGGTTAAAAATAATTAAAAATATTTATAAATCCCAAAATATTATATTACATCAGTGGGTAAAAGGTTTGGTGTCAAAATTGGGTTTAGATAGGCTTTATGCTAATGACGCCGTTTGATTACTAAAAAGCGTTCTAATTACGTCATTGAGCATAACTCCTAATCTAGACCTCAAATTGATGTGAAAATTTAGGAACATGTTTATAAATCAATAATAAAGATTATTGTCCTCTCACATTTCCAAAATTCTCGTTTCATGGTCAAAAGGGCATATTGGTCAATATTTGGCAATTAACGGAAACGTGTAAACGAAACTGGTAATCTACGAACCAACCACAGAGGGTTATACCAACATGTGACCTGGTCCTAAGGAAGCTCTAAAGCATTTCTAAACTCTACTAAAACGGGTCAGAACTGAAGTCAAAGCAAAAGTCAAAGTTTTGCGACTTTCGGTTCCGAACCGGGTCTAAACAGAAAATTGTCGGATCAAACAAGCTTAGACCAGTTCTTATACTTATTACCAAGTTATATGAGTGATAAAATAGGTTACATGCCTTCTACATTGCTAATTATGTGTTAATTTGCAAATTAAGTTTCTGTTGACTTTTTACAAACAACTTTGACCCGACATTTGATCTAGTTAGAGTGGAAATCAGAGGGTGCCCTTCTAAGGGTTTAATGCCCACATAATTACCAACTTATAACTACCTTCAATTCGACTAATCACTGGACCATTAATGATTAATCGCTAAGTCAAACGTTAATTCCGACGGTTTGACTTTTAAGCTAATAGCTAAGCAAAACTCGATTAAGGAAGGTCAAGGGTACTTACCAAAGTCTAATGCACGATTAGAGATGCTTGGGGACTGATCTTAAGCTCCAGGAAGCTCCACAAATGCAGATGGAAGGTGTGATCAAAATGTTGCAAAATGAGGGCCTTTTATAGGGCTTAAATCTCACTAGATTGTTGACAAATCATGCTACCACTGATCATGGATTACCCACAAGTGTCCCTAAGTGCCTAGGAATTTTTAGGGGTCGCCCATGGAGTGAAAATATCTGATTTAAGTCGGTTATTGCGCTTAAACAGGCTGCTGTCCCAACTTTCTGTATCTGGGGATCGGACGCGGCCCGCATAAGTCTCTGTTAAGGCTTACACGGCCCGCCTGAGTCCTGCTGTCAGATTTCAAACTTTTCCATTATTGCATCCTTGGCTCTTGGTCCTTCGAAAGGGCATTCCACTTTATTTCTTGCATTATGAGCCCCTCAAATTTACTTATAAGGGCTTCAAGACTTATACCCACTTTGATAAGTCCTTGGTCACTTTATGTTTACCCGAAAAGTCATAATTTTCAACGTTGAGGCTTTTAACCCCTCGTATACGAATTTGATCATAACTTTCTCATACGATAACGAAACTTTATGAAATTTATATCATGTATTCTAGTGAGTATAATTAATCGTTACAAGGCTTCGGGTTTGCTAAAAGGTCACTCAGAGGTCAACTTAAACATGTTGACACATTTAACCCCTGTAGTTTGTAATCTCTCACTTTCTTTCACAATTAGCTTCGTATGATCCATGATTCATTCGTTTAAGGGTATGAGCATCATGTAGGGTTACTGTAAAGTATATTTATCCCTTGTTGACATTTTGGACCCTTATATTCACATACTTTCCATGTTTGTCAACTTTAGTCCTTCTAGAACATTCTTTCACACGTTCAAAACCTATGACACGTGTCAATACATTATAGGACGTGAATTTTCGAGGTGTTACATCCTCACCCCCTTAAAAGAAATCTCGACCTCGAGATTTACTGAAACAAATAAGGGTACTTTTCTTTCATTGTGGACTCTACCTCCCACGTATACTCGGGACCTCTACGGGCATCCCATTTAACCTTTACGATCGGTACATGCTTCCTTCGAAGCTTCTTGACCTGTCGATCTTCGATCGACACAGGTTTTTCAACAAACTTCAAGCTCTCTTCTATGTTCATATCTGTATGTGGTATGACTAGTGATTCATCAACGAAACACTTCTTTAGATTGCAGATGTGGAATACATTGTGAATACCACTGAGCTCTTCAGGTAATTTTAACTTATAAGCAACCGATCCGACACATTAGATTACCTCGAATGGTCCTATGTATCTCTGACTTAACTTACCTTTCTTACCAAATCGCATCACTCCCTTCCAGGGTGATACTTTGAGCAACACTTTTTCACCTACCTCGAATTTCAGAGGTTTACGCTTTAGATCTGCGTAGCTTTTCTGCCTATCCCTGGCAGCTTTCAGTCGGTCACGAATCTGGACAATCTTGTCCGTCGTTTCAAAGACTATTTCGGGTCCTGTCAATTGGACATCTCCAACTTCCGCCCAACAAACGGGCGTTCTGCACTTTCTACCGTATAAGGCCTCGAAAGGTGCAGCCTTAATGCTGGTATGGTAGCTATTGTTATATGAGAACTCGATTAATGGCAGGTGGTTATCCCAACTACCACCTAAGTCGATCACACATGCACGAAGCATGTCTTCCAATGTTTGGATTGTACGCTCACTCTGACCGTCCGTCTGAGGATGGTAAGCCGTACTAAAATTTAAGCGCGTGCCCAAAGATTGTTGGAAACTTTTCCAAAAATGTGACGTGTACCTAGTATCCCTGTCAGAGATAATAGACACAGGTACGCCATGTAGAGATACAATCTTGTCTACGTACAATTGGGCTAACATGTCGGAGCTATAGGTCTCCTTGATGGGTAGGAAATGTGCTGACTTAGTCAGTCTATCTACTATCACCCATATTGTGTCATTTCCTTTCCTGGTCTTTGGTAACTTGGTGATGAAATCCATTGTCACCATTTCCCACTTCCATGTGGGAAGTTCAGGTTGTTGTAGCAAACCTGACGGCTTTTGATGTTCAGCTTTGACTTGCGCGCACGTCAAACATTTTGCTACATAAGCGGCTATAGACTTCTTTAAGCCTATCCACCAAAAATTTGCCTTCAGATCCTGGTATATCTTATCAGCTCCAGGATGAACGGAATATTTAGAACTATGGGTTTCCTGGAGGATAACATCCCGAAGTCCCCCATAAACTGGAACCCATATTCGTCCATTCAATCTCAGAATTCCGTCCTTGCCCTGAGATAACTGTTCTTCGGTTACTCCTAGCTTTTCATTAGGATAGTTAGCCACCAACACAGTTTCCTTCTATGCAGCTAACAACCTTTCATTCAAACCATTCTTTATCTCATTGCTCTTGGCATTGATTCGGATGGGTTTCACCCTTTCCTTTCGACTCAAGGCATCGGCGACTACATTCGCCTTGCCAGGATGGTATCTTATTTCACAATCATAATCATTTAAGGTTTCCATCCAACGTCGTTACCTCATGTTCAAATCCTTTTGGTTAAACAAGTTCACAGCAGGATTGTCACTCGATCGGATTAGCAATCCGATCGGGTGGCAACCCGTTAGTTGCTGATGATCTTTGAAAATATGAAAATGATTAAGTGTCGAAGTTCCAAACGGACGGTAATCGGATGGTCGTTCGATCGGATGGCAATCCGAACGGACGGTAATCCATTCGTCATTCAGAACCTCGAAAATTTGAGTGAAAAGTTGAGTGTGGAACCAAGTGCAAGACGATCGGATGGATGTTCGATCGGATGGCAATCCGATCGGAGGATAATCCGTCCCAACGACCTGATCGTCTTGGTACTTGATTATTTTGAAAGGTTTTGCAGTTTTGATCGAGACGGTGTGATAACGTGCTAGTCAACAGAAACCCCATCATGACCCAAGTGATCCGATCGAACAGGAACCACCCTAGTCCGAGATGGTAGTTCATGTTTAACCCGAAATCAGTTGTCTCTTGGATAGAATCCAGATCTTAAACTAACACATCACCAAGAAAGAGTAAAAGATCAGAACAAGCTCCGATTCCAACTGTTTTTGAGTGCATTGAGTGTAAAAGAGTTGAAAGAAAGTTAAAAAAACCATCTTTCAATCTTTTTAACCATGAATATGTGTAGATCTATGCGAAAACATTGTTTATTCATGTGGAAATCCTTCAGATCTAAGTTGTTCTTGGTGGAATGAAGCCAAACCTTGAAGTTCATAAGGACTCCATGATGACGTCACCCTAGAACACCTCAAAACCGGTGATTTCACGGTTAAAAGTTAAGATTCAACGGTGAAAAAGATGAAGTTGTGTGTCTAGATCATAGAAGTACAAGATTTAGGTTGAAAACTTACAAGAATCGCGAGAAATCGAGAGAAATGAGTGCTTGAGTGCGGCTGGTTGAACAAGGAGCTGTCACATCACAAATGATGTGACAGGAGGCTATTTATAGGGTTTCCATAAAGGGAAAATGCGCAGGGTCGGATTGGTCACCGATCGGATGGCAGTTCGATCGGATGGCAGTTCGATCGGATGGCAATCCGATCGGATGGCAATCCGATCGGATGGCCACTCGATCGGATGGCCACTCGATCGGTTGGCCACTCGATCCAGGTGTCTGGCGCATTGAGTTTTGTCGTTTCGATTCGATTCGATTCGTGTGTTGAGCGTTGCGATGCGATTCGAGTGAGCGATGCGATAGTATTAACCATTAGTTACACAAATAACCTAACTACTATATCTAACATACAATCACTATAAATATCTTGCGTTTAGCATTTGCGATTAGATTGCGATTGCGATTAAACACCTCAACATAAACATAACATGCACTAGTAACACTTAATGGCACACACACGTAAAACAATATCCAAAACACATAATTCGAGTTGCGATGCGATAGCGCTAAGTCGATTAGCGATTAGACATGTGATTAAGTTGCAATTAAACACACGTAAATAGCGATTAAACCTCGATTATTAATAGATACTCCACATAATACAACTAAAGCGAATCGAATAAAGATTCGTTTACAAGTCAAAGAAGTCAAAATAGTAGTTGAGCTGTGACAACCGTCAAATTTGCACGCATCCGTACAATTAATATTGATTTATGCTTAATGACTGTGCTTAATTACAACTGATGACTTAAACTGTTTTCTGATTTCTGTATCATACATACATGTGCATCACATTTCATAATGTCACACCATTTATCACATACAAACTTTAGTGACAAAAACGATGCACAAAGCACGGTTAGCGCAGTGAGCGGATAACTCAGAAAATGCTGACGATGTTCAGTACATAGACAGACAGTGTTTAAAGACCCAGTATGGGCCAGAGACAAGGTACTACACTAGTATGGAGTGTAGGGAAGTAAGGGCCATAAAACTGCGTCACTAGGTGATAGTTTAAGTGCCGAAAATAAAACCCAATAAAGTGCAGTATTCTGCAAATTTCAGCACCTTAACATACTGGTATTATGCAGAAAATTGACTAAATGGTCCTGTATGCTTTCCTAAGTGTCGGGAATTAAAAGTGTCACAAAAAGCAACATAAAGATCATTAAACGGAATAGCTTGACACTTTAACGAACCAGTATCAAACCGAACAATCGGACATTACCCGGAACACCAAAATTTTACTAGAAACATTGTTTTATTATTTTTGGACTAGTTATAATCCCCGAACACCCTAACACACTATATAATGTGCCATACACATAAAACACTAGACTTTACACTTAACACCCTAGCTATTTACCCACTTACCATCAAAGTTACACATAACCCCCCCTTGGATTTACGGTTGAAAGGGGTGGCCCCACCATCAAGATCTTTACTTGATCTTGCAAGATATCATTGGATTTGGTTTGATCTTATTAGATATGCAAGATATTGCCTTAGATACATCAAATCTTTGAAGATCTTGGTTATTAGATTATATAAGATCAAGAACCATCACCACACTTCACCTCCCTCATACTCTCTCTCTCCCTCTTGGCTTTAGTAGTGCCGCCACCACCACCACCACCACCATTTCATCCACCATTCATCCAATTTCAAGATCATTCCAAGATGATAGACGGTGTTATATGAAGCTTGAAGCTTGTAGAACTTGAAGAAACTCCATAGCTTGCTTTCACCCACCATTTTCATTATCTTTTTCTCTAGTGATCTTCCCTAGCTTTTGAACACTAAAAGACTTAAACAAGAATCATAAACATAAGCTTACATATGATGGAATCTTGTTGAAATAATGTTGTTTAAGTACATGCATGACACTTGATTGTTATTTACTTGAGATTATGATGTTGATCATCATAAGGAGCTTGCTAGATTGTGATTAAACACATGATCTAGCAAGTTAGAGGATGATTATGTGTTAACCCAAGAAGATCATCCTCACTTATAAACATGAACTTGGAAATAAAATGATTTCTTGAAAAATAGTAAATAAAGTGAGCTAGTAATCTTATGAAATCTAAGATTCATGAATGATTTTCCAAGAAAACCAAGTTCAAAATATGATTTTTAGTAGAACTTGATTCTTACTTAAATGTACACTATTTTTGGTGATAAAATAAGTGTAAGAGCACTTTATTTACAAAAAAAGTTCAAAAGAATAATTTTTGTAGAATATGTATACAAGTTGTAAACACCTAGTTTATTTAAGAATGAGATTTTTAAAGAAGTAAACACACTTTAAAGGGTAACTAAGGCTACTAAACATACCACCGAGTTACTACAAGTTTTTACGAAAACCCAAGTTCATGATCTTGGTGTAGATAGCTTGTTTTTGCACTTGGTAAGTATAATATTGTTTAGAGTTGATTGTTGATTACTGTGTGATGATTTTGGAAAAGAAAATGATATGCTAAATAGCATGGACACCTCCATTTTCAAAGGGAACTATGGCAGAATTTTCTAAAAATACAAACACTTAGAAAATACTTTCTTAACAAGTGTTTACAAGTATGTTTTAAACTATGTTTTTCAATAAAAAGCTTGCCATAATTTTTGTAACAAAAATACAAGTATTGGAGGTTGGTTTTTGTAAATAAAAACGGATAAATATGTATTTAGAATATATATTTTATATCAAGACACTTGGGTGAATATTTGTATACTTGTGGAATAGTTATATTATTTTAGGGTAAAATAATATAACTTACAAATACCAAGAATTTACAACTCCAAAATAATACCAAAGATCACAAGGAATGAAATATCAGTTACACACTTAATATTGCGAAGCCGAACAATAAAACGTAACTTACGAAATATTCCGGGAAATACCAATACAAATATATTTTTGGTAAATATTATTTTGGATACAAAGGAAGTGAAAATATGATTTTTGTAAATATTACCAAGTTACAACACATTTTCAACAAGGAGAAAATGTATTATTTTTGGGAGATAAAAATATATTTTCTTAGTATGTTTGGAAGATATATGATTTTTGGGAAAAATATATATTTTCGGGAGATACACTGTTTTTGGACAAGATAAGTTTATATATATATTTTTTAAGTAAGACTTGAAAATATATTGTTTTGGGAATATATTGAATATTTGTTTAGAAAATACGTACACACTGGAATCCGACGTCAATACATGGCAAGATATACCAATACAAGAATACGGACATACATGTATAAGATACCCTCATCCTTGGGAAGGAAATCCTTGAGAAGTATTATTACAAAATATCGTTTAACAAATTATTCCAAAACTAAATATAATTTAAAGTTAAAATAATTATTATTTTAGCAAATAATTATAACTTGGAATAATATTGGGAACATAAAAGGAACGTAACTCAAACACATAAATACTAAAACGAGGCACGACCCGTCCGTCTAATAGACATCAGTACATTGTAGGTAGTCGTGTTTGCCGAAGGGATTTGAGTTACAATTGTGAAGACGCAATACTGTGAGTTCATGTCCCCCTTTTCTTTTAACTGTTTTCAGTTTTATACTTCGGGGGTGAAATACATGTTACGATTATTACAGACGTTTTATACATGGTATGGTTAGCTAAGGAGGGTTACTACTAGATCATGTGAATGGGTAGGGCGATTAAGGCCATCAATCCTCGTTGTAGGACCGAGGGGCATGAGTGATAGATCTATTTGGGTGTAGCGAGCCCCACCCCTGAGTCCGCTGAGTGGACCATGTGGTGACTGTGTCTTACAGCCGGAAGCCCGGTGCGAAATCTGCTAGGTTTGAGTCTTCCTGCATCACTTCACACATACCATTGGCTTTGCAACCCAGTGGTGATCTCTTTTTCCTTATTGCTACATACCAGGGACTTACATACATACTTACAACATTTTCAAAGGTTTATACATACACACAAACGAACACATGAACTCGCTCAATTTTGTTGATGTTTTCAAACTACATGTATTTCAGGGAATTTATAAGTGGATCTGGCGGGCGTTGGAAGTTTTTATGCGGCGTTAAGAATAAAGATGTCATCCATGGTCTTTTATTTTGGTTAATGTGTCTTATTCCTGGACAAGACACGTCATCCAAACCTTGGTGTTATTCAATATCTTTTGACGAGTACTTAATGAACTCATAAACATTTTGTACGGTTTGTAAAACTTGAAGTCTGCAATGTTGTTATGTTTTAAACTTATTTAATGGATGACAAACCTATGGTTTTTATCATATAGTTGATGTTATGATTGAATGCAATGATATTAAGAAAGTCACACCATAATCACACTTCCGCAAAAGTCAGGGTGTGACAGCTTGGTATCAGAGCTTCGATCGTAGCGAACTAGGATTCTTTCTCGAGTCTAGACTACGATCATTAGGGCTCTCACGAAAACGTTTTACAACATGTTTTCATTGCATACACAAAACGTCCAGATCCAGGAGACAAACATTTTTACAAACAAAAGACACAAAAAAAAATACTTATGTTCATAATTCAGTCTTAGAGACTGGGGGAGGCTCAGTCTTAGAGACTGGGGGAGTTTAGTCTTAGAGACTGGGTGTTTTAGTCTGAGAGACTGGGTGTTTTAGTCTGAGAGACTGGGTGATTAGTCTGAGAGACTGGTTGGTTTAGTCTGGGAGGCTAGGTGGGTTAGTCTGGGAGACTAGGAAGGATAGATAGTTTCAGGAAGAATAATCTGAATACGTGACTACATGATAAATTACCTGGTTTGCATACATTAATTGTAGTGATTACTATGGATATACCTGCTATGACTATTATGTACCGGCACACATGTCACCTTGGTTAGAAAGCGAGTTGTCAGACATTGATAACCCTAAGGCCACCGCCACAGATAATGGGATTACATCTGTGCCAGAGATATTTACGTCAGACACTAAGAGTGATCCTGATATGCTGACCAAGGACGAGGACGACTTTCAACAGTCCACGCTCCCATATTCAGGTGACGATTTACCCTTGCTGATGGATTCTCCGACAAGAATCCTCCTGTCACTCTTGTTTCAGTCCATGACCACTTCATCACTGGTCATCCCGATGGTGAACCCACCATGGCTCCATCCTCGACAATGCGCCTCCTGTGAACATTCCTTCCGAAGGTTGACTACTCAACGAATAATTGATGATGACATTGACATATTATTGATGGTCCTTCTGATAACACCCATGATGATGGAAAGTTAGACGAGAACATTGTTACTAATTTCACTTCTTGAGACCCCTGTTAACAAGCTATCCTCTGATTCTAGCATGCATTCGATTTCAGACTCCTTTGAGTCTGTGACATCTACAGTCTTACAGACAGCCGGATTACAGCTTTCTACTACTGACGCGGACGACGATGCCGTTACGACTGCTGCACTATCACCCGCTCGAGGCACCACACCGTTATACGACCCAGAGCCTGCTCCTGAGCTAGCTTCTGCACCTTTTTGGGTCAGCCTGATGATACGCCTAATGATCTTGAGCCGATTCCTGATCCTACCCATGTTTCTTTTGGTTTACCTGACAACGCACCCCTTATACCTGACCCAATACCTGCACCTGATGATCTTCTCTTTTGTTGAGACATTTGTTTTTGCACCCACAACCGCTGATGTTGCTCCTCTTCCCCTACGGAGACCGACGTCCATTGCACTGGCATGCCTATCGCTTTTTTTCAAGACACACCCGCAACCCGGGAAGGTACTCCAGGTCAGCACCCGCGTAACGATCCCTTTTGCTACAGCAGCATTTGCTACGACCTCACAGGCCGCACCGTTTGCTATATTCACCTCTACATCGCTGGACGAGCCAGTACGATGGTTCTTATAATACACTATACTGATTTTAGACCCTTACCATCCCTCACAATATGGAGGCTACACATGGGATGAGTACTCCTGTAACAACAGCTACAGTATGAGATTATAAGTCGCAGAATGTTGGAGCTTGAGCTGACACCACGTCCTCCACCCTATCTATTGCCAGTATACTTTGATCCTTCACATTTATCAAGATTCCTTTTGTGCTCACACCTGCTGCTATTACGCCTTTCCCAGGTTTTTTATGCACATTTCTTTACTGTCGAGCGGCAGATCAGTTAATTAGTTCAGCATATATACAAACTCGAGGAGGAATTCACGCATGCTAACAGTTTACTTTTCTTTCCTCCTCCACCTCAGTCCCCAGCATAGTTGGTTTCTGGGTTATGTGGATTGCATTACATTTGGGTAAAGACACTAATGATAAGCCGAGATTGTGGAGACTTGTGAAGACCACATCTGACTACGTAATTTGATACACTGATATACTTGTTGGACAAGGGTAGGGTGACCCTGTGTCCCTTTTGATGCGATACATTTTGTAAGACAATGCAATTGTGGTCGGAGAATAATGAGGGTCCAATCATCATTAAGCAAGCGACAATACTATGTGACCTATAACCAATGAAAGCTCAGTCGCTATGTCTTCGTTAAGCACGTTGTTGACCTATATGTGTGTGCTATAATTATAATGTTACGTGCTTGTTTGCTTTGCTCTCATTAAACATAATTCCCAAATTACTTGGTTATGCTATGATTATGCTATTGCTTGATTGGTTGATTATAAAAATCAAATACATATATGTACATATGACCTCTAAACAACTATATGCACTCCCTGAACAAATATAACCTGACCTAACCAATCTTCTTCTTAGAAGATGTCGACACAAGGGAACGCCGATACCAACAACCCTCCGCCAACAACAGCGGCAGAACTACAAGAGAGCATCTCACAGGCCATTGCACAACTCGAGGCCCTTCGCCCCGAGCGCAGCGGAGGTACCTCAGGAAATAACCCACCCAACCGCTGCACCTACAAGCAATTTTTGAACCACAAACCTCGAAAATTCGATGGCACTGGGGGTGCCTTAGCTTTTGTGCGTTGGGTTGAAAAGACGGATTATGTTTTGCGATTAAGTAAATGCGCCCCCGAACATCAGGTCACGTACATAGCTGGACTATTTTTAGATGGGGCTCTGTCATGGTGGAACCTTCAGGTTCAGACAATGGGCGAGACTGCTGCGTATGCTTTGACATGGGACGAACTGAAGGAACTGATGCGTAAAAGATATTGCTCCAGGGCAGAAGTCCAGAAGTTGGAGACTGAACTGTGGAACTTGAAAATGGAGGGACCAAAGATAGCTGAATATGTGCAGATATTTAACGATTTATCACAAGTTGCTATGCTCCTGGTGGGACCAGAGTTTAAGAGAGTCGAACGTTTGATAAGGGGATTGGCACCTCAGATTCTAAGTCTGGTAACCACATCAAAACCTTCAACGATCACCGAGGCTATCGACATAAGCGTGGCGCTCACTGAGGAAGCGGTTAGACTAGGAAAATTTTCCGTTATGGAAGAGAAAGAGGAGACTCCTGTAGAGTCATCTGGAGATAACAAGAGAAAACTCGCAAATTTCAAGAAGATTACTCGGGCGAGTAACAAGAAGGAGGCCAAAAAGGGAAAAGACTACATTGGTATCCTACCTAAGTGCGACAATTATTTACGTTATCATGTCGGACGATGTAAATATGGAAAATGTGATAACTGTGGCAAGAGGGGGCATCCTAAAGAAACTTGTAGGCAATATACTGAACGTAGTAATGGAGGCCAAGATGGTAGCGAGAATCACGGAGGAAACAACGACAATGACAATTATCAAGGCAGAACGAGCGACAGATAGAAACGTGCTCAAGGTTGTTTTAACTGTGGAAGCAGAAAGCATTTTAGAAAATATTGCCCTAAAAACGATCAAGCACAAGAATGAAAGCTCAAACACAGGAGCTAGGGGGACACACTAGGAATTCAAGCATGGACATCGGTATGTCCCATACTACTCAACGTTATGCATCTGTGCTGCCAGATACTGTTGCAAATTTTACGCTTTGCATCTCTAGAGTTTGAGAGTATACTTGGTTTAGTAGCAAGTAAGTAGATAACCCGCACTCGATGGAACTAGCTAAGGGGAAGCTAGTGGAAGCCAACACAGTAACTAGAAACGGCAAGATAGAACCCGGAGAGCGTGAATTTACACTTGATCTACTGCAGTTGAGTTGGGAAGCTTCGACGAGGTAATTGGGATGGATTAGTTTCCAAGCAATCGAGCGGAGCTTGATATCCGCATCCCGACGGCGAATGAGGGAACTATCGTGACTCATGAAGCAGGATACGCCTCTACAAATTACCAATTGCTTGAAGGCTTGAAAAAGGTTGCGAATAGGATGTGTTGTTTTCTTGGCTTATGTTGTGGACAAGGGAGCCGAAGAACCAAAACTCGAAGATACCCCTGTGATAAGGAAATATCCTGAAGTCTTCCCCGAAGACTTACCAGAATTATCTCCTCGATGACAAGTCGAATTTCGCATCGATTTGATTCCAGGCGCCGCGCCTGTAGTCAATGCACCTTAGTGACTTACACCTTCGTAAATACAAGGATTGACAGTGTAGCTTCAGTAGTTGATAGAGAAGGAAGATAACAGACCAGGTTTCCCATTTTGGGTAACCCCAGTTTGGCTCGTCAAGAAGAAGGACAATGATTACCAAATGAGCATCAACTACCAGGAGGTGAACGAGCTAAACCATGAGAGTCGGTGACTCTTGCTAAGGATTAACGAATTACTTATTTAACTAACTGTGAGGATCCAACTACTATTTCATGACTGATCGATGATCGAGTGTCATTAGCTGTGAATTCAGGAATAAAGTATACCGGGGAAATTGTGGGACAATAATTTGTTTTTAAACATACACAAAAATGGTGTTTCCTATACAATGCACAAAACAGATTTACACAGAATACGAAACCTTGAGGATCTAGAAAACATATACTTAGGACCTTGGGAACCCAGGTCCAAACTCGTAAAGGTTGTTGCTTAGGAACCATATCTGTTAACTCAATCAAACATCATTAACCTGACATATATGCCATTTCAGTTAACAAAACAGAAAGTACTTAAATTTCTTTTGTTAAAATCTTCACTTTTTGCTTCTAGCAAGTAGATGTTTGCATCTCTACTCCCCTTAATGGTAGTTGCATCGCGTTAATCTTCTTCGCTGAGAGCGAACACACATTTGCTTCGATACTTGGTCATTTCTTCATACTCATTGTTTCATTACTTGAAAACTCATATGTTACGCATGCACCATTTGCTATGCATGCGGTTTCATTTCAAACGCTTCACTGAAGTTCAAATATTATGTTGCTAAATCTAATTACTGGTTTGTGATTCGAATGACCTACATTATTGTAATTGTTGGCTCTTTTGTTATCAAGTCAACACACTTTCTTGAAACATCTTTTCTTTCAAGTTACATTCATGGTTTATTTTTGTAACCATGCTGAGATTCCCCTTGTTGGTACATACGTTTATTGTCGGGCTACGCTGAAACCAGGATCAATTGCTTGAACTTATCCATTTCGCATGTTCGTTTTGAGACGCTGTATGGTGTATTGAGAGCATCATATTTAAATATTTTTGCAAAGATTCTTTCATTACGAGTCGTAGTAGATTCGATTGGTCTATGACTCCACTAAATTGTTTGAGTGGTTTCGATACATTGCGGTGATACTTTCACGAGATTGAAGCTTGCGCTAATTTGGTTACTTACTTCTTACACGAATTTAATTGATTATTTGATAACTTGCCCTAAATCCGTCTTGTTTATCACGATTAAATCGGTCTCAACACAGTTGTGTGTTAAGGCAATGGTACATAGATTCATTTCATATACAATGACCCCCCTAACGATTCTTTCATTATCAATCGAATGCCTTACGGTACCTAGTACTTTTCATCCTCGATCAAAAACAGTGGCTTTTTGATGTTCCGTATCCAACTGAAAACTCTATGACATTGTGTAAATCAAATCTTCAGACTTGTCTCAGTAACTTTCATTTTGACTTCAAACACGGTGAACTCGTTCAGTCACCACGGTTATTAAATTATGTCATTACAAACTTGTAGCTTGTGCTAATCATGGTCAACTGTTTCGCATGAAACTACGCATACTTTTGTTTGACCTATCATTTAAACATTCCTAACGCAACTACGAATTAAGACAATGATACACCAGGTTCGCTTGTACTTCATTCGGTGTATTTTCGCAATTCAAGAATGTCAAAACACTAAACCTTACCATTCATCTATTCGGAAGTTGACAGATCATTTTCATGTTACTATCACATTTGAGTTGTTGATTTTGAATTCATATAGCGGATGCTATGGTTTGTGAAAATTTGTTTGCATATTGTGACCGATTGTTTGAGAATCAATCGGTCGAAACTCCTTTATTGCACCCCTGTTAACTAATTAACACTAGATTCTACATCTATACATCTCGTGTCCTTTGACATCAAATGCTAAAAGTACATATCTTTTAACCATTGGATTCGTGTGGTTGTAATATATTCTTGGATTCATCTGATGTGAATAAGATTTGATTCGGTTTTGTGGTGATCTACCTCAGTTTTATTCATACACATACAAGCACAATGTAACCCTAAGGAGTTAAGGTAGTACAAATTTCGAGCACGAAATTTTCTTAACAGGGGGAGAATGTGACAACCGTCAAATTTGCATGCATCCGTACAATTAATATTGATTTATGCTTAATGACTGTGCTTAATTACAACTGATGACTTAAACTGTTTTCTGATTTCTGTATCATACATACATGTGCATCACATTTCATACTGTCACACCATTTATGTCACGGCCCCCGACCCGGTTTGACCCGCTTCAGGAGCCGCGGGACAGAAAATCCCGTGGTATTTAGTTAATTGAGTTTGACAGCGGAAGATTTCTTCAGGATCTTTTAAAAACTGCAAATTTCCCGATTATTTTATTTCATAATTCGGGATAAAACCCTGGTGCTTTACAATCATAAGATTTCACGGAGAAATCTTTATTTTTTCAAAACATGTTTCTTTATTTTATATTGAGCCACTTCCTTAAGCTTGTAGTGCTTCGCGGCACTTTTCTTAGATCACAACAGAACACCTGAAACATGTTTGAAAAAGGTTTTATCAGCGGGAAATACTGGTGAATCATTCTTTTTAATAAAACGACGCGTTTGTTATAATTTACAGTATTAAGAGCGATTACAATGTTTCCTGATATCAACCAACTACCCACATTATTTGTCACTCGAACATCCATCGGTAACCTCTGAGTCCAATGGTGTTTGTGACTATGGTCATATCACCCCTTGGCTAACTCGTTGTCCAATGGTGAAGTTTATCAAGTAATGTATACAAAACCCCATATACCGGCTGTAATTTGGTGACTACAAATACTTAATCCCCGTAATTATAACTTTGAAAGTAACATGATTTTGAAATCAAATTTGATAAAAAGAGAATGACTCACATTGTAGATTTATATGAGCAGAGCTTAGCCTACTGATTAGCCTTTTAACCTAAATTTAATAACATGCACACGAACTCGGTTAGTAACTAATACAGCATTTACGATAACTTACGAGATTTAAACCTTCACAGCGAATGACAAAGTGCGATACTTAAACATCCATCGAATTAACGACGAATGACAAAGCATAAACCCTAATGTGGGTAGCACTTAAACATCCATTGGATAGTTTAATCGATCGGACATTGAATTGTAGCAGCGATCGAGTTAATACCCGGTATCGGAGCAGCGCCTCGCTAATTATATATGAAATTTCGACTTCAGAGTGATATCAACTCGTTTTTGAAAGTTTTGATCGACACCAACAGACTGGAACACTAAAAGACTTAAACAAGAATCATAAACATAAGCTTACATATGATGGAATCTTGTTGAAATAATGTTGTTTAAGTACATGCATGACACTTGATTGTTATTTACTTGAGATTATGATGTTGATCATCATAAGGAGCTTGCTAGATTGTGATTAAACACATGATCTAGCAAGTTAGAGGATGATTATGTGTTAACCCAAGAAGATCATCCTCACTTATAAACATGAACTTGGAAATAAAATGATTTATTGAAAAATAGTAAATAAAGTGAGCTAGTAATCTTATGAAATCTAAGATTCATGAATGATTTTCCAAGAAAACCAAGTTCAAAATATGATTTTAGTAGAACTTGATTCTTACTTAAATGTACACTATTTTTGGTGATAAAATAAGTGTAAGAGCACTTTATTTACAAGAAAAGTTCAAAAGAATAATTTTTGTAGAATATGTATACAAGTTGTAAATACCTAGTTTCTTTAAGAATGAGATTTTTAAAGAAGTAAACACACTTTAAAGGGTAACTAAGGCTACTAAACATACCACCGAGTTACTACAAGTTTTTACGAAAACCCAAGTTCATACGAAAACCCAAGTTCATGATCTTGGTGTAGATAGCTTGTTTTTGCACTTGGTAAGTATAATATTGTTTAGAGTTGATTGTTGATTATTGTGTGATGATTTTGGAAAAGAAAATGATATGCTAAATAGCATGGACACCTCCATTTTCAAAGGGAACTATGGCAAAATTTTCTAAAAATACAAACACTTAGAAAATACTTTCTAAACAAGTGTTTACAAGTATGTTTTAAACTATGTTTTTCAATAAAAAGCTTGCCATAATTTTTGTAACAAAAATACAAGTATTGGAGGTTGGTTTTTGTAAATAAAAACGGATAAATATGTATTTAGAATATATATTTTATATCAAGACACTTGGGTGAATATTTGTATACTTGAGGAATAGTTATATTATTTTAGGGCAAAATAATATAACTTACAAATACCAAGAATTTACAACTCCAAAATAATACCAAAGATCACAAGGAATGAAATATAAGTTACACACTTAATATTGCGAAGCCGAACAATAAAACGTAACTTACGAAATATTCCGGGAAATACCAATACAAATATATTTTTGGTAAATATTATTTTCGATACAAAGGAAGTGAAAATATGATTTTTATAAATATTACCAAGTTACAACACATTTTCAACAAGGAGAAAATGTATTATTTTT